>JAFBMS010000027.1:0-2400000 GCA_019788955.1 Albula glossodonta
CCCAAATGCATACGGCTAGGTTTCTTTTCGTTCATTTTGAAAAGCTCCTGTGTGTCATTTGCACTTACCGTAGTGTGACTGACTCAGTCAGATGCCAGTCAGCTTGAGCTAAATGTAGCATGACACGTTGCTAACTTGCTAACGGCTTACAGCTCAAGAGAGAGGCCTGTGAAATCAGGTGTTTTTGGAAAAAATGGAAATGCACAGACACATACACACACAGAAGTGAAAATAAAATATAAATCAGTTGATTATATTTATATCTATATTAATATCTAAGTGTAAATTAGGCCGTGTGCTAGTGTTTTTTTTAATATAAGTTTTATTTTTTATACACATGAATACACGGACATAAATACAAAGACATTAGTTGTAAATAAAGTAAACATAGGTTAATACTTGAAAAGAAAAAAGGGGGAAAAAAACGAAAAGATGAATGTAGGCTTCAGTACCTATTTACAGACAAAGTGTTTCACCTCGCTCAGTTTGTGTTAAACGCTTACCAACAGCGGAAGAGGGCGCTTTATGTTTGATGTGCTAAAGGCACAGTCTGTGCTGTAAATATGCCGTAAATACGTTATGTTTTAAAAGAGTTGTAAAGTCTAAGGAGCAGGATTGTGTTCTACTTTAGGTTTGACAAAGATTTTCATATATGAAAGTGTATTGCATTTATTTTTTTGCTCACATTATGCCATGTGATGCTTTTGCTTGTTATGTTTGTAGCGTCTTGTAAGCCCATACGGGTTGGACACCCTTTGGTGCATGACACTTTGAAAATAAATTACTACTTACTATTACAGTTCCAAAACATATGAAAATAGGTACCTTTAAGTCTCTTACAGCGCCAACAAAGAAAGGATAATTTCCTGTTTATTTTTAAAGTTTCTCGGGTGTAAAATAGAGTCAGTGTAACATTTTCTAAAGTACAAGCTTAAGTCTATAATTATAAAAATGAGAAATGTACTCCTTGAACAAATGTACATGCAGTCTTCCTTAACCATGCTTTCAGCTAATTCCTTTCCCCATTTTGATCTTTGGTGATTGGTCTTTAATTGTGAGTTTCCTAACAATATTTCATACATCTTAGATATAGCATTATAACTCTATTTCATCTGGGGTGTTCAATACCTCATCCAGCTTAGGTGGTTGTGGTTCATTTAGAGAATATTGTTTTAACTAAATCAAGGGTCTGACTTGGAAAAGAAGGGATGACGGAAGATCAAAGAAATTTCTAATTTGATCAAAAGTTTGAAAAATACCTTCCACAAATAAATGTTGGATTTCCCAAATTCCTTTCTCTTACCAACTCTTAAATGTATCATCATTGAAGCAAGCAGTGAGATCTGGATTTTTCCAAATCGAGTAAATGGCAAAATGGTTTGCGTATGACCAATAATTATACGTGATTTATTCCAAGCATCAACACTATTAAGGACAATCGGATTTTGTGTTATTTTCTATACACCTGGCAAATCCAAATACAGCAAATTTCTAAGTTCAATTTGAGTAACATCTAGAAGTTCAATTTTTGACCATGTGCAAGACTAAGCTGAAAACCACGTCCTCAGTTTGGCCAGTTGTACTGAGAGATAGTACAAATATAAATTAGGCAAGCACAACCCTCCCTGAATTTATGGAAGATACAGTGTCTTTATATGAATACGTACCAAAGAAATTCATTTCTTCTTCCAAAGAAGTGAAATTAATGCACTGTCAATTTTCTTTAAAAAAAATTGCTGGTACTGGAATGGGTAGGATTTAAAATAGATTTTGGTAAAACACTCATCTTAATAATATTGACTCTACCTCATCGTGAAATTGGTAATAAAGTTATTCTTTTCAGATCTTGGAATACTTTCTCAATAAGTTGGGGATAATTCAAATGGTAACTATCACTGATTTTGGAGGGGATTTTCACACCCAAATATCTAATCAATGAATTGGACCATTTCCAATTGAATTGTTTTTTCCAAGGGTTTTGTATTAAAATTGGAAATGGCCATTATCTCTGTTTGGAGATATCCTTATAACTGGAAACAGAAGAATAGTTATTATGTAGGTCTAAACGTATTGGTATAGAAAGGGTGGGATTGTTTAAATACAATAAAATATCATCGGTGTATAAATAAATGAAATGGTTTTCACAGCCTATTCTGACACCTTTGAGATCAGGATAGATTCTTATAAGTGCTGCAAGTGGTTCAATGGCTAAATTGAATAAAGAAGGTGAGGCCGGGCAACCTTGTCTTGTACCTCTATTTAACAAAAAGGAATTCGAAAATTATCTGTTGGTCCTAACTATAGCTTGGTGTGCATAATACAAGGTTTTAATCCATGAAATAAAACGTGGACCAAAATTGAATTTAAGTACGACAGATGTAAGGTATTTCCATTCAACTCTGTCAAATGCTTTTTCAGCATCCAATGAGATGACTACATTTTCACTATTGAGGTTATTTGTATGGTGTAATATATTAAAGTATCTACGCAGATTACCTGGGGACAGACGTCCTTTAATGAACCTACTTTGATCAGGATGTATCAGAGAGGGCATTGTGCTCTCTAATCAAGTAGCAATAATCTTATCAATCAGTTTATAATCAACTGATAAAACAGAAATATCTGGAAGAGGAACACTGTACAGGATCCTTACCTTTTTTTTAGAAACAAAGAGATGGCAGCAATAGACAAGGAGGGAGGAAGACATTTCGCTTCTAGGGCTTTATGAATCATGGATATAAGAAATGGGAGCAATTTAGGGACAGAACTTATACAGTTCAGTAGGGAGGCTGTCCTGACCCAGTGTTTTACCGCCATGGAGGGCTCTCAATGCACTCATGACCTCTTCCACTGAGATATTTTTATCCAGTTTTTCTCTGGTTTCTTCTGAAAGAGTAATAAGTCAGCTTGATTCAAGAAAGAAGATATTTTTTTCTGAGTTAGGAGAGTTTGATGTATAGATATCCTTAAAATAAGATGTAAACGTATTATTAATTTCAGTGGGATGCACTGGGAGTTTCGTTTTAGTGTGCTAGTTTTTGCTTTTAAACCATGCCCTACTATAGTCCTGACATTCTGAATTTTTTATATTCACTGAAATTAATTTCTGTTTATCAGTCTCTTCTAGTTTCAATTTAATTAATGGAATGTTCTATTGTTAGCTGCCAGCCTGATAAATCAGTTATTAAATTCAGATCCTGAAAATATTTTTTGCAAAACCAAAAATAGTGATATTGTATATTCACGGAAAATAATTTTCTGTCACTGATTTGTGTTGTGTGTCCTATGAATAAAATAACTGCATAAGCTTGGGACCACTGACACATGCATTCAGTAGAACTATGCACACATTGACCATGCCTGGACAGTAATTTGATGAATATAAGAATCATTGAAATAATAACCATTTTATTGGCCGTGTGTCAGAGTGACAAGTGATTGTGCAAGATTGCTAATTCACTCCATGCATACTCATTTATGGATTGATATTGATATTAATAATGAGGTTATATTTTTGTGCATGCTAATAACTGCCAGTAGTATGACTGTTAACTTACAGATTTAATTTGTGCGCTGCTTAAGCTCACGATCGCAGATGAGTTATTGGGCCTCCAGGTGGCTAACGCAGAAGAGGCACATGCTCGAAGGGCCGCTGTGAGCTCTGCAACAGGGTGCTGGAATCCCAGCTACACCATCACCCGCCTTGGCCAGAGACTCAGCCCCACCAGGGAAAGACAGTTAAGGTTAATCAGGTTAAAGTCATCAGTCTCATCGCTCTCTAGCGGCCACTACTGGCCAGGCAGGCACCAGCAAGCATCTGAACTGAACACATGCTTGACTTAATGCTCGCCCAGCAACGCAGGTGGTATGTAGTTAGCGAAGCATCTGCAGTGAGGACGGAAGTGAGGGTTAGTCGTCACTTGAATCAGAGGAGTCCTAGATGTTCTTTAAAACTGTGGCTTGGATCAAGCAGCTTTACAGACATGCCATTCATGTACAAAAATGTATTTAATTTATTTATAAAATGGCATGAAATGGAGCGGCCCGTGTCATTTCAATCATATGGGCCATTGAAAATTAATTTGGTAATGTGACCGGCCACATGCTGTGCCGTAAAGCAGCATACAGTTACAATGAACCAATTACACAGTGTTACTGCATGGATATGTTTCAGGCAGGCTGGAATGTCGTGTTCCTCTTTGTAATTCTGGTTTGTGTGTAAAGAAAATAGCACTCTATTGATTTGACATTATTGAAAACACCAGCAAAATAAGAATTACAAGTACATGTCATAGTATCCTGTAGTCTTTGATAGGGGTAGGGGAAATAATCATTTCAATGATGCGTCACACTGCTCTTGTGGAAGATTCTGCATTGTACAAGAATCGATTATTATATATAAAATAATCTGTTGGTCCACAAAGACAAGTAGAGAAATGGGACGGAAGCAGACTGCATTTTGATTACATGACATAATACATACTGTAGTCTTACCTTGTGATGATCTTTTAAATGACATTTCATCTGTTATACCGATAACAGAAACCCTCAACATAACTACTGTGTGAAAAACCCAGAATCACCAATCCTGTGTAGTCAATCTGAAGATCACAACAGTATTAGTTAATTATTAGTGCAACTAAATCACAAATAAACCAGCAATACAAAAAAATGTAATTAAGAACATGAAATAATCTTTAGTAATGATGAACCAACTAATTTTAGAGGACCCACAACTTTGCATGAAATAGTTTACTTGCAGCCAAAGGGCCTAATTTTCTAAAGTGTTTAGTATATGCAAAAATGTTTTGCTCGTGCAGAAAGGCTAAGAGAGAATGTGATTGGGTGGGGTGGTTTGTTTCCTCCAATTACAAATCATATCACTAAAATTGCATGTGGAAAATCTTGAACATGTGTTAAAAAGTTTGATAAATGTGGCCCAAGATCAGTTAAGCATTGTTTTTTCTGGCAGAAAACTGACTTCCTGTGTAGTCTCAACACCCAGTGCAATCGCTGCTAGAAACAGAGCTTTTGAAAGAGCAGTTACACTTGGTGAGATTTGTTTCTGATAAAAACCCTGCAGATTTGTTGGTTCTATGCTAACAAGTAATAGCCAGAATTCAGCAGGTCAGTATGTGAACTTGCTAATACACCACAATATGATTTATCAGTGTGATTTAACTCTTAATGGAGCACCACCACACAGCGCAATACGCTTCTTGAAAGGTTGGTAAACGTATCTCAAATCAGAGTGTCAGATTCTGTTTGTCGTATATATTGGCTCAATAGGACAGGATTTAGTTGAAGTTCATTAAACCCAGCTATACAGTTTTGCTTGAGCCATAGCCCCACACATAGCAAGATTTAGTATATTTCATTCGTACTTCGCTTCAATTTTCATTGTGGACAACAATGGGGGCATTTTTATACAAACACAGCTCTTTCTGTTGAGTAGAAAAAACCATGGTACCAAGTACCATGGTACTAAGTTTGGTAGTTAGCCTGCAAAACATGTTCAGGCTAAATACGGACTGACTGCATGCCAAAGGCTGCAGTGTTGTTTTTGTCCTGTAGAGGGCACTCTGCAACTGGAAATTTGAGGAAATCAGACATCTGCAGACAAAGGTCTTTTTCAAGGTTACTGCAAGGATCCTGCACAGTTGAATAAGGACTGCCTAAAATACCGCACATTAAGGGGCTATTAATGGTCTCTACATCGCGATGCGAAAAACGTGACTCTTCCAGAATACTAGTGACATTTTATTATTAACAGTATCAGTTATTCACTCAGTATCAGTTATTCATGATTGTGCATGAATGCAGTAGTTGTTCAACGCACATTATAGAACAGACGGTAAATATATGAATTATTAATATCTAATACAGTTGATGTTGGGCCAAAATTTTCATCATTTTATTAGCAAATATGTCATGTGCTAAGTTTGCAGTTCACTTCATAATCTTAATTTGAGTGCATTTTTTGCAAACATTGCTTTAGTTAACGCATTACTCAAGTATACCCAGTCCATGTGTTACCAGAATAAAACATAAAAAAATCATTTGGAAGAAATATGTATATTTTCTCTAAAATTTAATTGTAATTGTAATAATGTAATTTTTGTACATTATGCCACATTGTACTTCAAGACTTAGCAGAGTCACATATTGTGCTTTTCTAAGTGAGTCATGCAGTGTAGGGCAATTAAGCTACCAGGGTTTCTCTGTCTGCGCTCAGGCCATAAACCCAGGTCTGCTTCAAGCATTCTGCTAGCCTGTGCTCAAAATCATACACAATTTCAGACAAAGACTTAACCAGCACTAGATATTTTCCTCACACTAAGCAGCTCTCGCTCTATGTCCAGCCAGCACTAGCTGAACAGAACCCCACCAGCAGTAAGGCTACTGCATGTATATGGGCGTAGTACAGCCTGCACGCTCTCCCTGTGACATTGAGCTTGCTGCCATTTTGAATCCTGTAAGAGGAAGACGACACCTCTCCCTGTTGAGAAGGTGAATCAACTCACTGAGTCCATGGTAGAGGAAAATGTCGACTTGGTCGCCATTCAAGAATACATACTCGATTGAACTCAGATCTGGTAACTCAGAAGGCCATGACACACAAAATGGCAGTGCAATGCTTCTTAAACACATTTGGCCTGTGTTCCTCCTCTTTGGATGGGAGTACTTTCTTATAAAACAATTTTCTTCATATGCTTTCTCATAAATGATTGTCCAAGAATAATTATGTAATTAATGACGTTAACATTGACATCTTAGAGCAGGGGTGTCAAACTGCAGTCCTGGAGGGCCGCAGTGGTAGCTGGTTTTTGGTGTGTTTTAGCACTTAATTGATTAATTAAAATGACTGGTTGGCTAAAGAGTCCACACACCTGGTTTCCAAGGCCTAAAATGGCTGCCAATCGAAAGGAAAGAACAAAAACCCGCAGACACTGCGGCCCTCCAGGACTGGAGTTTGACACCCCTGTCTTAGAGTATGAGTGCACCCAAACAATAAAGAAAAATGTTTTCCACACCATTATGGATCCACCTAAATTCTTCACTGTTAGAACAATGTCATTTTTCTGTTTTGATTACTTTTAGCTACAATACTGTGTTTTGCACTGACCGAGGATACATCAGTTGTAAAGGGGTCAAAGCCATGGTATGACATATTACTATTAAACATATGACTAAATGTTCTCCATGTAACTTATGATTCAGTTAGATGGGTAAGACAAACAGTCCGCACAGATTGATAGTAACTTCTGCTTAATCACCCCAGTAGGAAACCATGTCTTGTCATTAATTAAGCAGTCTCAAACATTATCAAGATATTCAAAACATATTCATTTTGAAACAATCCAGTGATGCAGGCTTTTGTCCAGAAAAAAGCTCATTAATGCAAATGTTATTTAGCTGGACAGCTGTACTTAAGTCGTAGCTAGCTCGCTGTCTTTGCCTCTCAGGTGTTAGACAGTCGACTGACAGTTCTGATACTCTCAGAACATAAATGATCCCTGCAGAGCAATCACATATTCCAAAAACTGAATCTGTTTGTAATACTGCCCCTCTGTCTCCCTGTTAGCGTTGACTATAGGTTAGCGTTGACTATGTATTGTGACCCAACGCCCAGTCCCTTCCTTCAGTATCCTACAGTAACCTCCTGCATCCTGAAAAGTGAAACATTGTGTGCTAAGTTAGCTGACCTCATGAGTCATATTTATAAGTGATTGGTGTATCCACGACTAAATGATTTTTTCACTTCATTTTGTATCAACAAAGAGTCCTGCTGTGGTTATCTTGTACATTACAGAAAGGCACTGTGAGACAAGTCTTTCCTTGGGTGTGGAAGTAAAGGTGAAAGCATGACAGATACCCGCGCTATCTGTGAATTATGCAAAGAGTAGTGTCCAGTGAAGTCACCTCTCCTGCAGATGGTCACCCTTTTTTCGTCATTTTGTCACTTTAAGATAAATCTATCATCTGAGGATTATTTGCAGAAGAGAAAATCTGTAAAAAGAGGAGTTTTAGGGGGTTGGGTGTTTCGAGGCCGTGATGGTGCATGATTAAAAGGACTGCTGTAATCCAGTTTTCAAGAGATAGACCTCAAAGTATTAAATGCATGCAGCTATGTAGTGTTTAAATGGAATTGAGGAAGATCAACGTAAAGGACATTTAAACTTAACTGTGTGTTACTGCAAAGGTTGTGAAAGTATGCTATATGTATCTCAATTGTGTAATAGAACTTGAGTGCATCTAATTCATATGTACATCAGTGGTCTCAAGCCTTATGTGTGGGGTCCGGTTGTTACCGCTGTGGACCTGGCTGTCCATGTGTTTGGTCTGGACTGCTGTACTTATCAGTGAGAGGTCTGTTGGTTACTTCAGGTCAAGAATGTGTGTGTGTGTCTGTCCAGGTCAGACCTGCATGATCAAAGATATGTGTTCCATAATGGCTGCCATAGGAAGATTAGTAACATCTACTGCTCTGGAATATGAACCTGTATATTAAGGCCACCTGTTAAAGCATTTCGATAGGTGCCATTTTAGGTGCCTAGGCCTTGTTTTGCAGTTGTGTCTCAAGTACATACTGGAACTGCCCTCTAAGGGGCTCCTGTTGGGAATAAGAGAGAGGAAGACCCATAGCTGTGGTGTAGGACGGTTAAGGAAAATGGGCCTTCTCTGACCTAGAGCAGATAGGCCTGTCTTGGGGTGAGGCCTAGACAGCAGCCAAGGGCAAGGCCTGCTTGCAAAGTTTTGCAGCTTTATGTCCCATTAGGCAAAAAGAAGCTACGAATGCAAGTACATGTCTGCTGATCTACACTATCCCTATAATAAACCAGCAATACATGTGAACAATGCTTGTGTTAGTGGAATAACATTTATCAATAATGTCAGAAACAAAGCAGATTATTGTTTGATGTATTGACTTAACTCACTGCTAGCCCGCTATGATCAAACTGCCTAGCTTGTTTCCTCAATTTAGCTGCATTACAAGTGTGTGGGTCATTCTGTCAGAAATGAACCAAAGTCCAAACTCACACCCCTCAGATTTACCCCTCAGATTATTGTATACAGTCACTACTTTGTGTACGGCAAGGCAAATTTATTTGTATAGCACATGTTGTACACAACGGGAATTCAAAGTGTTTTACACAGGTTAAAAAGAGTAAAGTAAACGAGATACATTTTAAAAATACACACCATTAAAAGACTGAAGAAATAAATAAAATAAAAAATCAAAATTGAAAGGATAAAATCTGGTAAAGGTATGATGAAAAACAGCCCACTTTTAAGTTCATACCAGTAATATATTTTGTTTTATGTCTCTCTGAACGCTCAGTTTTGGCTAATTATTTACAAAATGAAATTTATAGCCAGATCCGATTACTCCATCACTTTTAAACAAAAAGCCATCAAATCTTCAGTGCTGGAACAATGGTTCACATAATTTTACATAAATAAACGATGTATGCAACTAGTCAGCATGATCGCTGCAATCCTAACACATGCACCGGTTGAAAAAAATTAGCATGTATTATGATTTGGTTCATTAGATTGTAAGGATGCCCCAACCGTTCGGCCAGTTGCACACACAAAGCTAAAAACCACACAGCTGCAAAAATGACCACAGAACTGAATCTACACCTCCATGACCCAGTGTGAACAAAAACAGCACGGTGTGAGAATCACAAACCTGATTCTCAGAAACTGCTTGTACAACCCTACACTCAGGCATTTGCATCCTGGTCACGCCATAACCAGCTATGGCCAGAGGTCTGCATTTCCTTCTATGGTGACCATGCCTAGACAAGCCATTCATCTATAGATGCATGAACTGAGAATATGATGATCTCGTAATCCTCAGACTCCATGGGGAGTGAGTGATTGGCGGTGGATCTGCATAGTGTGAATAAAGGAGGGCGGAGTCAGGTGCTCATGGCTTCCTCCTGTGGTCAGCAGGAGGAAGCCAAGTAAAAATTTGGTCAGCTAGATATATTTACAAAAGATGAGGACAGATCTCTGCATTGTGATTTTTATCTATGTGCACCAAACCCGCTCTCTTCTGGTGAAACCTTTACCCAATGGACTACAGAGCATGCATAAAAAGGACCGACGTATCGTGCATGTATTCAAGGGGATGAAATAAACATTTAGGCACTCAACCAAAGTCATATCAGGTTGGGATATAGGGAAGTGGATGGGAAAAAACAGCTGGGTGTATCATCTACAGATAAAGTAAGATTAAGAAGGACACTCTGCACCTGGCTCAGTTGTTAGTGGAAAAATAATTTATCCAACATGAGGTCAGCCAGGGTCGCAACAGGGATTGAAAGAGCCTGTGCCATTTCTCTATTTATACATTCAAATTGGAATTATTTTTGAGATGAAAAAGTCTGTAGCTTGAAGCAACATTAATCATGAGATTTGCCTGACTTACTAGTTATGCCACGATGCACATTATTTTGATTTAGGCCCGAATATCACTCATGCACGCACTGACACACACGCACACGAATGCGCAAAACTTTTACCTCCGCTCTTCATTGCAAGGAACATTCCAGAGGTCACAAGATCAGTCTTGCTGTACAACGGCACTTAATCTGGCTTTAATAAGACCATTATCTAGTTAGACACACAAACTTCCTGTGTGGGTCCCTCTGGTGATATGTCAATCAAAATGTGTCTCTGTCTGCATTCGCTGTTGTGTATCAGGGCATGTGCATGTATGGAATATGGAATAATCATTGAGGCACTCAAGAAAAGTCACATCAGGTTGGGATATAGGGAAGTGGATGGGCAAAAACAGCTGGGTGTGTGAATACCAGAGGGCACTGGGAGAGACCTAGAGGGAGAGAGGGAGACAGGTTTGTGAATGTGCAGAGATGTTGTGGTTTAGGTGTTTCAGTTGAAGGTACACACCGTTTAGCTTCTCCCCCACACCTTAACACCCACCACAGAGTGCAGACGGAGACAAATTTTGACTGACATATCAGCTGAGTAGAGTCAAGCACACATTTTTCTCCCTCTCAAAAACTCTCAAAATTCTTCCACTTTGCCCCTCTCCTCACCCGCCCACATGCACCCACACAGGGAGTTTGTGTGTCTAACTAGATAATGGTCTTATTAAAGCCAGATTAAGTGCCGTTGTACAGCAAGACTGATCTTGTGACCTCTGGAATGTTCCTTGCAATGAAGAGCAGATTGAGAGAGAGATCTCTTCTCAATAAGGCCCCGTGCTTGAATCAGTCCAAGTCCCGCAACATTTTTCACGGGACCACAACATTGTACCAATGAATCACTGAACTTTTTTGTAAACTGAGAGGTTATTGCATTGGACTGGGTCATCGAGTTCTCACTGAACCAAAACTGGGAGGAACTACTGTATAGTACTCAGTTATTTGGACCAATGACTAAATTGGCTGTGGACAGAAAAACATTTTCTGACTGGATCAAACAAGTCAATGACTGAAATGGAAAACTTTGACCTTTGACCCCTCAGTAAAAGGTAATGAAACAGCTCCGATTGAAATGTTATAATAAAACCAAAATGTTCATTTAATATAAATTGTGTTGTTTTTTTAATAAATTCAAGATGTTTATGTATATACTCAGATTCATATTAATATTGTAGCACCGACTGCTTGCTGTATTGATTGAAGTTTAGCCTATCATAATTTCCACATGGCAGTAATTGTTGCAAGCAGATAGCCACTGCTAGTTACTGTGTCAGGATGCTTATTGATTGAATGGCAGTGTCCCATTAGTCTGTGGGTGGTCTAACTGGGTCACTGAATGGGACATTATGGGCAGAGGGTAAATTCTCTGCCCTTTACAGCTAGAGGGCAGTGTTATTCCTGTGTGGAATGATGCTGGTTAAGCATGTCTGGGGTATGTGTGGCATGTGCACTGTTACCATGGCGTAGTCTGCTCAGGACGTGGCCACCCACTGCTGTGCCACCACAACAAAAGGTGACACACAGGTGAGGCTCTTCCCCTGCGCTGTGCCCTTGGACCCACACTGTTGCTCAACCCGCAAGTGCCCACTCACACAACAACCCACACGCTATGGCGGTCCTACAGGATGTCACACTTGAAGCGGGGAACCCCACTTGGGCTAAGCTGGAGAGGGAAAACCATTGCCACATACAGGATTCACCATTTATATTCGCACCACAAACAAATACAAACAGTAGAAAAAGGGGTGGGATGTAGTTGGACCATGCCAAGCCCTCCTACGTCCAACAATAAAAACGAAACCCCCAGCAGCTTCCTGCAGCAGCTTCCTGCAGCAGTTCCAGAGCCCGCTGTAGGCACATACACCTCCATCACCTCTCCACGACATTCCGCCCCCTAGTCTGCGTCTGGACCAGTCATGTGCTCCTAGGCCCCTTAGCCTGTCCTGTTCTGCACACCTGTCAATTTCAATACTGCATGCACATAAAGTTACAAGTGCAAAATGCAGCCAAATGTTGTGCATGTTGACACAAACATTTTACATGGTGTAGAGAATGTGTGCGGACTGCTTTCGGGCTGTTTTCATATTTGTTTTAATTGTTACATTCCAAGAATATTTTGACAAAACGATGTTGCTAATATTTTATATATTTTTGGTATGATGTATATAATAAATGGCATACCAAAATACATATTTAGCATGTACAGATCAGGACATTTTTGGAAAAATTAGAAGGCCTTTCTCCTTAATTGTGCTGTTTATTATGTTTTCCCCTGATTTTACCAAGCAGCTATGTGGAGCTGAGAATAACTTATTACTGAGAATTAGCACTTTAGCAATCATAGTGATAATAGTGGAAATATAAAGATATTGGCAATCACAAAGTCTTATGTGGAAATGTTACAGTGTGTCAAGATGGTAACTGGGTGTCAGTATAAGTGGTAATTTCATTCATTAAAACTAATAATATAGTTTTATTACATTTATGAAGGTGTATCTATGGTAAATATTATGATCAGAGCATGAGATGTACCAAAACCTGCAATAAAGTTAGCAGTTATCGCCTCTGCCCCTCTTTGTCTGTTATAGCCTCTGACACCGACCCACAGGAAACCACTGCCTGTGATGTCAGGCACTAGCTCCACCCATAATGTTGCACTGACTGCTCAGCACAGGCTGGTGCAGTCAGTGCTCCTCAGCCAATGAGATGTGTCCATTTTCACCTAGAGGGCAATGAAAAGTAAAACAGGTAAGATTTGTTTTCCCTTTAAAGTATAAGGATAATTGCCCATGACAGACCACCACCACCACCAGCCACAAGTAAAAGGGTTTGTCCATGATTAATTAACCATGATTAGCTATGGTTCATAGTGTTTTGAGAACATCATTCATATTTCTTTTGCTGGCAACTCATTTCTTTTTCAGTTTATTTATTTTGTATGTCTTATTTTTGTGTTTGCTAAAAGGAGGGTGGATATGCAGTAGTTTTTCATGTTCATGGGGGTGGTACTACAGCAGAATTCCCATGTTCTAATATAGTTGCCCACAAGTCCAGGAGAGGACCATGCCCCCCCCGTGTACCCTGGTTATCTGATACTTGGTTTAGTCCTTTCCCCCTCCTGTTTATACTGCTCTGTGCAGACTTGGTTTAGTCCTGTTCTCATTCTGTTTATCGTGCCAGGTCTGTGCGCAGTTGAAGCACCTGTCAGATGGCAACAGAATATTACAAATTTCTGGGATTAATTTATTTCTCATATTTTTTGTTAGACTGAAGCCTAGAAAGGTCATTTTGTAAAGGCACAGAGGGAAGCAATCTTCTGAATCAATCTTCATACAACATCTCCACAATTCATTAGTTAGTTTGCATGGTTATTAACTTTGCTAATGATTAATGATGAGTGCCCAAATTCTTAATGGCTTGCTAACTAGACCAAATGTCCTTGTCGTATTGCTCACCGGCTACTCCTGCTGGCCAACTGGGCGCCCACAGCCTGCCCACACAAACTGCACATAAAGAATTTTTTTTTCTTTGACTTATCCCTGATCAAGCACTACTTATGGGCTGCCTTGTGACAATAAATGGCAGCCGAAACCTGCTGATTTCAAAATTTGTCATTGCGTTATCTAGCAAATATGATAATGAGCAGATATCAAGGAAGACAAGCAAGAAAAGGGTGAATCCCTATCTCTGCTAAGCAGTTCTGATTCTGGTACAGATTCACCACATTCTGCCAGTCAGACAGGAAACACAACAGGCAGATCTGGCTGGATCAGGAAACCCAAGCAATCTGCACGAGACATTTTTATGATAAAATCCTATGACGATTTACATTGAAAACCAAAATCGTAAAAATGTATTTGATTATTTTCCCGGGGATTTTATTGTCTTTGTTTTCTATTTG
This sequence comes from Albula glossodonta, assembly GCA_019788955.1. Lineage (NCBI taxonomy): Eukaryota > Metazoa > Chordata > Actinopteri > Albuliformes > Albulidae > Albula > Albula glossodonta. The sequence goes on from JAFBMS010000027.1 coordinate 14,362, forward strand.
TATTTATGTTTGAGTTCATACTGAGTTCAGTATGAAAAATAAATGGTAACAGCTCTTTGGTCTCATTTACAAGGTGGGATGGACCAGATGCATGATACCTGCTTTCCAATAGCTCTGATCCTGTTTACATGTGTTGTAAAATCATTCATAACACAATTTATTATATTCAGCTTGTGCTTATATCATAAAGGTGTCTGGTAGATGAGGTAAACTTGCATGCTACGCACATTCTTGGGGAATCATTGTTTATGTGTCTATGAATGTTCGTGTGTGTGTGTGTGTGTGTGTGTGCAAATATGTGCCTGTCTGTGTGCTTTTATTTGTGTGCTTGTCTGTCTGTCTGTGTGCATCTGTGTGTGAAAGAGTATTATATGCCTGCTGCTAGATGCTCTATGTAGGTCAGCGAGACATTGGTAGTGTTCTGTCACTTATCCAGCTCTGTTTCCCAAATCTGCTATTAAACATTTACAAAGACTTACCCCCACCCCCACCCCCACCCCCCCTGCACTGTACCACATCTTTCAGCCTCTTTTCTCTCCTCCATGTTTCTGCCTTACTGACTCCCAGCATTCTCTCCTCCCGTGTACTCCCTCCCAGCCGTCCCCCTCTCTTTCTCCCGGAGTAGTTTCTGAATCGAGTGCTTCTTCAGGCTGGAATGCAGACATTCTGGTCATGTGACTCTTCATCTCTGCTCTGTGATAACTTGTGAGAATAGTTGAAAAGGCCTTTCTTTTTCACACTTCGAGACGTAGATGTGGGCTGTAAAAAAAAAATTACAGATGAAGAGTAGCTATGTCTGTCCCTCTCTCTCTCTCCCGCTTACTCAGCCTCTCTGTGCAGTCACGGTGCGTGTGAATGCAGATCAACATCCAGCGTGCAAAAACTGAGTTAGTTAGGCATGAAAACACATGAGCATCTGCATAGATGTGTAATGCAAAAAAGCTCGATCTCAGTGCTGACATTTGCCTTTTAGCCATTTTGACTTTTGGTCATTTTGCAGCATTAAAGTCGCCAGCATAAACACAAGCAAGCACTGAGCCACAAAGTTATGTTTTTTTGAATAGCACTGCAGTTCAGCCAGGTTTGTTTTCTTGTGGGAGGACAACAAGGGCGGTTGTCTTGGTGAGAGTGAAATCTGAGGGTGGCCGAGAAACAGCGCAAAGCAGACGCTCGTCAGCCTCAGCCACTGAAAGAGATGCAAATCTGTATGTTTAACAGTTTTGACCATCATCGCTGGGCTTTTTTTGTTTCGAGAGCTGAGCAGCACGTTTGTCGTTTGCTCTAATCAGATAAACAGATGCTGACAGGAAGATCAGATGAAGCACATCCTGTTTAAAGCCAAACTGCAGCTTGCTGATTTGCAAGCAGCTCAGTCATTTCTAGACTGATAGAGGTGAGGCTGATCACCGTCACAGTATCAGAATTTTACAGGGGAGTTCCAGGCTGTAACACATGCTGCTGCACAGAGAAGACATGCATTGTGGGTATTGTATTCATTACTGTCGGAACACGTTACCTCCTGGACATTTCTGAGGAAGCTCCAACTGGTTTTTTCTTGAACCTGGGTTATGACATTATGTCTTTGAATTTGTTCGCATTTTACAAAATAAAACATAAGAGGCAATTATACATAGTCAAAACTAAATCGGTGGGAATTACAGAAACCATTACTGAGCATAACTGTAGGAGAAGTCCTGGCTTTGCCCGATCCTGTATGAAGTGGGGTCCCACAGGGATTAGTGTTTGGGCCTTTGCTCCTTTTTATAAATGACCTTGATATGAAGGTCAGTAGCAAACAGTGTTGAATCAGCTTCGATCTAAACCGAATTTACATTATGTAAATCTTACCAATGTAGATAAATGTAAAGATGTACTTCTAGAGCCTGTTAGCTGAGCCATGACTCTGATGGTGAGGACCAACATCAATCAGGCCTGATTTTTACCAAAGTATTCAAAAAGCTGACCCTGGGTATTTTTAAATTGGATTAAGTTAACGAGGTGGGCAACGACTATGGGCAATAACTGTGGAATGCATTTGTCATAACATGGCACTGCATTGTGGTTTGTCCTTTAATTTTGTTTATAATCGTTGAAATGTAGGTTGAATTTTAAAAATCACAACAAAAGAGGGAAGGAGACGATGTCTTGTTCCACATTTAGCAGACCAATGCTGTGATTCAGCTGTCTGCCCATAGAAAAACTCCTACCTGACACTGAGGAGGGTGGATTTTGTATGGTGGAGCTTCAAAACAGGCAGACATATTAAAAGGGCAGGAAGGGGTATTTATATTAGATATCTCAGTCAGCTCTGACACCACATCAGAAAATAACAAAATATAACGGGCCGTCGGTCACATGCAATACATTTCTCTGAGTGATCCTCTTCTGTTTGTGATAGAAGTAATAAATAGAATAGAACAAAAGTAATGTGGGTTCCTACATCAAATTCACAAGTATGTGTATAAATCCAATCAGCCCAACTGTACAGAGATGGTTGCGTTTGGAACAAATAGAAAAAAAAAAACGCAGATTCATATTTCAAAAATGACCGTTCTTCTGTGAACTGTTTTCTTCCAACTTTGAGTTAAAAAACAGCTCAGTACCCTCCGAGCATAATTTATTAACTATCGATTTCTGCTGCAAATATGACAAGAAAGAGGAGCCATTAAATCCAGATTCTGCCCACATATGAGCAAAGGGTAAGACAGGATGTTGTTGCGCTGCCAAAGGCAGTTGGGTAGAGTCAAGTAAAACCCATAATTTAGGTCATCTACAATCATTCAGAAATGCTGCCCTTTCTGTAACCTGTAGTGCAATCTCCAAGTTATTTCAAAGGGCCATTTGCAAAAAAAAAATCCCATCTCTGTAGTTTCCTATTTTACAATGCAGTACCCCATATTAAATAAAACTGTGTTTTTACTATTATGATGCTTGTGTAATTGCTGGATTTACAGATATACCACATACAGGACATCTATAAAAAATCCTGTCTATAACAGTGACTCTTTAGCTGTTAAGGAGCAGGACCAGATTAAATGACAGAATATATTTTATGTGACCCGCCACACAATAAAATTTAGCCAAGCCGTATTAAAATTTTCAATAGATGTTTTTCATAGGGTCCAACATAACCAACTATCTTTAATTTAACATGTCTGTGGAGATTGTATGTGGTTTTATTTCTCCAACAGAATTGCAGATCCTCATGTCTCATTCCACAGCACCTACAGACTGTACCGGCTCCACACATTAGCCCAATCAGAGAAACATTTGAGGATCTGTGTAGCCTCTGCACTGATAAGATGCTTCTTAACTAGAAGAAAAGTTGCTGCCCTCTAAAGAACCCCAAAACATCTGACAACAGTCATAACAACACAAACCTGGCATTATGAACATGTACATTAGTAAACAAAGTGATTTGTTAAAACAAGTTCAAAATGTCCTTTTGCACAGCTTAGAAATCAGGTATCTGGGACTGAGCGGGCACAGGTTATGTTCATCACAGAAGCCCCAGTTGAGCACTCCTTATTGGGTCTGACATCTCCTGGCATAAGGAGGTGAATATGTTAGCTCAGTCTTTTGAAAAGAAATAGGTTTCAGTTTTGTTTATTTGTTGTTAGCTTAGAACTGTTCGCGAGTCTGACATCTCCTTAGGTGACCCCATTGTGTCACACGCACTCTTCATCACAGTCGTGATTTCTTTTTTGTTATATAAAATAAGTTTCAGAAACAGTCTTCATCTGATACAACAAAGTGCTTGGGAACAGTGTGGTACCTTAATGTTGAGTTCTGTTTGCCTTTGAGGTGTTTCTTCCTAGTAGCGAGCATGTGAAGTGGGAGAGGAAGAGGAAGATCACACACATCACTCACGGAAAGCCATATTTGTAATATTCAGGTCACAGTTAGAGGGGAATTGAAGGAAAGTTCATAAAGTGTCGGTGGTAATATAGGAAAACACAACGATAGCATCTGATTAACAGATTCATCGACACAAGAGATAATCTGGTCCTCTGTCCGTTTGTATGTATAATACTTTAATACAGTGTGTTCCATTATCCTGGAGGAGAATGAATCCGGCATTATATTGCATGAAATAAAAACGTATTAGACAAAGGCCCTTATTGCATCTAGGCATCGAGGACAGGCCCGCTACAGTGGGATTATTCCACCATTCTGTGGTTCATCAAAAGTTCCCTCTCACAAATTATGAAGTGAGAAAAGATTAATAAAAGTGTATTTATTTGAATCCTGTCAGGCAGCGGAACCCAATCTGTCAATGCAAATAACAGAGAAACAACAACTAGGAATGGAACAAGATTTATTATTTAACATGATATATTCAAGAAGTAGTTAAATTGCAGTTTAAATGAAGACGCTAATGGAGATAAATAAAAAATAAGGACAGAGGAAGTAAAGGGGAAAAAATAGAAAGATGATAAGCAAAAAGATGAAATAAGAAAAGATGAAACCTGGTAAGAAGATGAGACAGTGATCTATGTGGGATCCAGAAATCCAAAAATCATACCAACAGCTGATTCATATGTCTCCTGTCTGAGACCCCCTGATTAACCCCAGCTGGGGTTGGATCTGGTGTAAACCAATCAAAAGAAAATGTTTTCACTCCACAGCCAAATTATTGAGTCACTTATACTGCATAATAGCTCCACCTGTTTTTGGGGTGACACTGTAGTACAGTGGTTCATAATTCACAGGGTACAAATTTGATTCCCGGCTGATACACTGTCATTACATCCTTAAGAAAGGACTTTACCCGAATCGCTTCAGTTAAAGTCCAGCCGTATAAATTGGTAGATAGCTTGCGATATGTAAACTGTCGGTAACTTGGGATGACGGCGTTTGCTAAATGCCTTCACTGTAAATGAATGAAACCTTACTACTCAATCACCATCTGAGACTGGGGAATTGAGGGTACTGATCAACAGTACGTGCATGACTCGTGGTGACATGCAGGTAGTTTACCTTTCAGGGGGTTATTGAGGTTTTCAGTTGCAGGAATGTGAGCGGAACTCTTTCATGTAGGGATAGATGCAGTAGATCTTCGCAGAACAAGCAAGACCTATTCTTTTCCAGCACCGTAGTTTGGGCACCGGGTAGCTGGCAGAGCAGAAAATTTCGTCTCAGGACATGAGAGTCAAGCTCCATCCATGGAACTGTTCACAGGCGCTCTCTGGGCCCAGGATGCTTGGTTCTGGTCTGGTTCAGATGGCAGTCACACTCGGGAGTGGATCAGTAAGCAACTCCTCTCTGCAAAGCAGTCAGCCTCAGCCTCGATTTGGGGTTTGCTTCCTTTCTGCGAGCAACACTTTGGCAATGTGCTACAAAGTGCGAAAATTAACTCTCAGAGACCCCACCCCCTCCCTGCATTCCAGAAGCTCCGAATTCCAGTTATCTCATTGAATAATTTAGGCATATACTGCAACTGTTGGAGTGTTTTAAAATTCTTAAAATCATTCAATACTGAAACAGTACTCAGTGGGAGTCTTATCCAGTGTAGCACATGCATATTGAATCTCGCACTCCAAAGTTAGAGCTTTCAAATTCTGATTATCTTTAACACACAGCGCTGCAGTTGAGGTTCATAAAGAGCTCATCTAGCCAGATCATTATGCAATAATTTACTCCACATTCTGTTGTGTAGTTTTAAGTAGAACTTTTTAAATTCGGAATTACTTTGGGGAAAAAAGGAAGGGCCACATTTTGGAAAGGTATTGCATTCCTGCTGCCAAGTAGCTCATTTCTGCATTACTTTTCTCTTATTTAGCTGATGCTTTTGTCCAAAGCAACTGTAAGGTAATTATACCAATCCCTCCTGAGAGCTCAAGATCCCAACAGCTCTAGGCTCTAGGCTGCCCTGCTGCAAAGTTTAGAGCTTATTGTATTTATCTCATATGTAGGCCTGTAGTGTCAACATCACTGTCTTACATTTCACCTGCTATATCATAACCTGCTAAAAACATTTTCACTGTCTCCTACAAAAGCATAAGTGATGGAATTGCTGGCACATCGGTTTGAGGTCGGGTTCACAGTTGCTTAGACCAAGCACATGGAAAACCTTCAAAGTTAAAATGATTCACTAGCATGAATCTTGTTTGCTGTGGTCGTTTCTGGTAATCCGGCCTCTATCTGCTGCTTTGAATGCCTCAAAAAACTGCTTAAATGTCAGCCTCTGTTTTAATAGTCCAAAGTCATGGCAACAGTCAAAATAGAGAGAAAGAGCATATTACTTTGAATAATTAATGTCATATTTATTTCAATACTATTTGGCATCAATTTTTATAAAAGGAGAGCACTACTTAAATCTAATTTTTTGTTAAATGATTATGACTTAAATGATAATTCAGTAGTAATTTTGTTGAATGAGTGAGTGATTTGTTGAATGTTAATGGTCAATCATTGAGTTTGAAAGGGTAAATACAGATCTCCTGTGCTCTAGGCATCATCAGTGCTTCTTATAACCCATTTGAGAGGCAGAGAAACACAAGAAATCACTGACTATTCCAGAGGAACTTCCTCCTCCTACTCACTGCCATGGAGATGTCGTGACTCTTGTCATCTCAGTAATTGTACAGTTATTAGTTACTGTGAACGCTTTGGCTTTGGTGGTCGAGGAAGTGGTCGTTGTTTCAAAGATCCTCTCCTAAACCTTAGAGTTTAGAAACTCTAAATTGGTTGTGTTAAAAACCTCCCAGTGACATATGCAGCAATGGCAGGAGGATGTGATGCAGCTCTGCACTTTGTGGCTGGGGGTTTGAATCCAGAATGTTACCAGGTATGGCAAGAGGTCAGAATTGGTTGGTGAGGCCTTAAATGGGGGAAAATGGTGGATAAGTCTGTTGAACTCAGCAGTCCCATTGCTCTCTAGCGACCTCCTCTGGTCAGCTAGGTGATAGCAGTCTCTTTAACCATGTGTATGTTGATATTATGTTCTTATGAAGGCAAAGGCAGTGTATGATTGGTTTCATATATGCAATGCGAAAAATAGTAAAAACTGGTTGCCATGTGAACAAGAGGAGTGACATGTGCAACTTCATGTGGTTTGGGGGGTGCTTATTGTGTTTGGTCCTGTTCTTTTATGTTCTTTGTAACTGTCTATCTGAGACACTTTTACCCAAGGCTCAGAGAAAGGATTATCTGTTGACCATTACAGAACTGTTTCTTCATCTGAGTCTTCTAAGATCTCACTCTGATCCTAAGCACTGAACAGAGACACCCAGGAAACGTCACTGGCTTTTTGAAAATATGGCTTAGATTTAGAGGGAGTACTTTTTTATCACACAATTTAAGCAATTAATAATCAGATGTTGTGGAAATACTGTGTCCATGGCTGTGTCCATCTTGGGATGTTCACTGTTTGTGATGTCCACTGGGAATTGTGAGTCTGATCCTAGACACACTGTAAGGTGGAAGTCAGGGTTTTTCCCTCCCCTTTACTATTTCACTCGGTTCTCGTCTTTACATATCTTCCTCTTTTCTGCCACCCCGGAACCCTTAAGGAATGCATGCTTGCAGTTAAAGATGGATTAAAATTTTTCACAGACTACAGGGAGGATTTAAGCGTCTGAGGTTATCGTGGCAAATCTGTTATCGTGCCTTCATCGCTCGCACCGTGAGCAAATCTCTTATCGTGTCTTTGTCGCTTGCACCTTGAGGCCTCACAGAAGGTTTACCAGACAAACTGTGTGCTCTGTTCAGCCAAAGCCCCATTTTTTTCTGCAGTAATTCACCTCAAATGCTGAAACTGAACCATGACCAGGTCCATGTGGGGCATCTGACAGTAAGTATAGGAAATGCAGCCAACTGTTTCATGTGCCAGTGTTATGCATTGCGTTATACTTGTTCCTATTTCATTACTTTGGGAGGTGTTTGTGAGTCTAAAAGCATTCAGCATTACAAAGTAGAATCCTTAGTTGAAACATGTACTTGCCAACCGCAGAATATGCTATTGTAGAGTTTTTTATACTTGGAACTTACAATACTTACATCTGACAGAATTATCTCATTGGTCAAAGCGACCCATGGCTCCCCTTCCCCCCGGCCCCTTTGGGAGAGCCGTAAGTATCCAGAGAGTCCTGGGGGACGGTACAGGATACAGATTAAGGGGATGTAAGTGGCCACTCACGCTCTACCCTACCCTCCGTGTGTGGTTTGTGGTGGCGTCCATTTATCGTTGCTTTCTGGAAACGAGTGCCGTACCCCTCCCTCTGAACAGGGCTCTCTCAGCAAGCACACAGAGGCCCGAGATGGTCTGTCTCTCCCCGCACCGCGCCCCAGGAGCCTCCGGTATGTTCTCTGAGGACCTCGCAGAGCTCCATAATAAGCTAATGCAGAGAACAAAGAGGATCAAAATCGTCTGTGGCCTGATTGAGAGCACAGTGCTTCATCCGTTATCAGAGCTTTGCCCTGCTGCATCGGGGGCAGAGGGACTTGCAGGCCACTCCTCCTTCTCTCCTTACTGCATTGGTGATGCCACATGATTTGAAACAAGTTTCTTTTATGTTCCAGGCTGTGCTCTGCCAGGATTCCTCCATTTCAGTCTTAAGCATTTATCAATTCGATTTGGTGTTTTTTTTTAGATTTAGCCGAGAACATTTTAGCCATAGTTGTTTGTGTGCTTGTAATAACCTGTCCATCTATTCCCGGCATCAAAATTAAAGGAGGCAGAAATCTAAATTTGGCAGCTACAGAGCACAGGGACAGGGTACGTGGCCCTAATTTACAATTGTTTTTCCAGATGGCAATTTTAATTGCCTCTGTAAAATGTTAATTGTGAAGCATGGAGTGACAAATGGATTGAAAATGGTACTTTACAGAAATGAAGACCGATTATATTTAGATACATGGAGGATAGACAACATGGTTGAAGCACCCACAATACATGAACATTTAGTCCACTGGTAAGGAGTTGGGATGGCATAGGACCCAATGAGTTTCACAACATGGCCACCCATGCCACAACATACCTACCACCATGTTAAATATGAAACATACCCCCCACCCCCCACATGTGTATCCCATCCTTTTTAATTATGATGTACTTACTTCAAAATAAGAGTCCTTTTTCATGTAATGTTTTGTAACTTGTAATACTTCATGTAATGGTTGTGCCCTTCTGTGCGGTTTCGTTATGTATGTTGTGCAGCTGTTTATTTTGTGTTTGTGCATGTACTTTGGATGGGCCTCGGTGGCAGCTCAGTAAAGCCCCCGTTTCAGAGATGATGCAATGACACTGCAGTGTGGAGTAGGACAGCAGGGCTTCCTGGCTTCAGCAATTAAACGATTCTCCTCCTTTAAAATATCCTCAAGCCTATCGTGCACTCATTAGTCTGGGTTATACATGTTCAGGCTTCAGATTATAAGGATTTAATGTTGAATACGTTTTAAAAACTGAAACAGTGGTATGTGGAAACAGTTGCATATGTGTAAATAATGTTTAAACCTCTTTGTACGGCAGCTTGTATGGCAAAATAGAAAGTGCATTCCCTAAAGATTACCCTTAAGACAGTCCCAAAAATGCTAGCTAGGAAGGGCACTGCAGGTGCAGTTTCTAAAAATTTCAACAAAGACATTCTCTGAAATACAATTCATTAGGGGTCTAATTCAGGCCCGCGCTAAAGTGCTTTTTCCGCGTAACTTATCATTGCGAAAATGGGAGATTTGCGCAGAAAATGCACTTAAGCGCAGGTTTGAATTCGGCCTGGATGATTATCCATAAATGTATAAATTGCAAAGGCCATACATGATAAATAGGGTGTAATGAACATGAAATGGGTGTAACTGCATTTTTTTCTTAAAGGATTTGCGACAGGTCTCTGCTGTTAATCGTTTATTGTGTCCTATTTAATTCCTGTGTGAAAGCAACAGCAATGTCTTGAGTTTTTGTTCATGTTTGCCATTCGCGCATATAGACTAACTGTAGGTGTCAGCTGACACTTATACATGAGGCAGACGCTATAAGACATGATTCTAGTAGAACATATTTTTCCAATGCTTCTTTCTGAGACACGTCACGACCAGCAGTCAGCCCACATCTGTCCTGATAGATAAACACACGTAAATGAAAACCTTGGTTGTGGTGATCACTGAATCTGTGTACGTGGAACAAAAACTTGAGCTTGGTTCATTTGGCAACGTGTGGCACGGGGTGACCACATAGGCTACCCCAATAGCAGTCTTATCATTTCCTTTGAAAGAGCCGTAATCAATATCATTTAAAACATTTAAAAAAAAAACCCCATTGAAGTCACAGATCTGGGATCTTGTCCTGTCATTATTTTTGATGTGGCAATAGCTGTGATTGGTTCAAATAAGTCAGAGACCCATTGCCACAGATGGGAGCGCAATATGAATGCCAATACAATGACAGAAGTAGTAGGGAATGGATAAGACACTCTATTGTGTATATTTTTGTAAGTGCTGTACTGAAGTCTAATGAAGGTCATCCGCACGCAATCAGTAAAAATAAAGGCTCAGCAGATTTGTACGCATCAGCCCTGATCTCCTAAGAACAAAGCGATTCTTTTGTCTGGTTGCAGAGTTTTCACCCTCTCATATCGCTATTATGGTACCACGCTTTGGCAATCACATCAAGAACACTCACCTTTTCAGGCTGACGTCCCGCTAAGCATCGCTGGCACACCGACCAAGAAACCTGCTCTCTATCACTTCTCCCTAAGCCAGCGGAGATTACAGAAGAATGTGCATTCAAAAAGGCTGAAGGCAAGGAGTTATGATCCAAAATGAAATTCATGCTTATTGCAAACAGACAGAGTCATAAATCCCTGCCTAATACTGTAGATAAAGGGGTATAACAGACCTGCAATTAGACAGCAAAGATACAAGTTTGTACTTTATGTCTGACAAAGATTTAATGGCTTTTGATGGCTTTCTAGAAATCGTAAGTTAAATATTTTTTAAATCTCGGCGCATTTAATTACCCTCGTTATGTTTTTTTCTATGATGTTTGCCTTTATGAATATAACAGGGCATTCGTGCTTGTTCCATCTATTTGCTTCTTTACATTTTTCAAGGGTGACTAAAAATGGAATATAGCACTTTGCGGTTTTTTCGCAATGTAAGCCACTGTTGTAATATCTGTTTCCTTCTGTACATTAATATGCTTAAGGATTCATGCAATATCTCTGTATTCATCTCTCAACCACATATGTAGTGATCTTCAGAATTTAGGAACCTGTACATAATACTTCTGTCATACTGTGAAAAGAATGAATAATATTTAATTTATCCAGGAATAGCATGGACAGATATAATCGCAGACGATATAATGAAAACAATACCTAGCAGCTTGGTCTCATGAAGAATGAGTTAGCGCTAATTCTGTTTTGTGAATCTACAAAAATTCCATTGATACATTCCATCTCCGTTTAGTTGAGAAATGGAAATTTCAACACAAAGTGTGCTACCCTGTTGCCCTGTATTACTATTCGTCTCAAAAACTGTCCTTGAGTCTCCCAGCATTTGTAATTTTGTAGTCCCACAGCCAAGACTATTCCTCAGGTTGTATACCTGATTCTACTCCAGTTGGGAACATGCTTAATTTGGTGCCATGACGATACACCATGTCAGCTTAAAGAAAGTGTCCAGCTTTTTGGCTTGCAGCTATTTCAACCACAATTTACATGATCTGCTCAAAAACACTCTATTACTGTATTCACCAACACCCTCATCATCAACACTCATCATTAGTTTAATCAATGCAATATTGATATCGGGACGATTTTCTTTATCATCGTGGATACATGGAGTATCTCCATTCTTAAACATGTTAATAATTTTGCATAGTTAAATACCTGATTTTCATATTAAATACAACAAGCACATAACATTATATGAGAGTAGACAAGAGCATTTTTCATTAATCATTTTCAGATCTTAAAGTAATACATCTCCAGTAATACAGCTCTACAGATGTGAAATCCTCCAGATCCTCTGAAATATGTCCGCTCGTTATTCTCTGCATGCTAAACACAAGGAATCAGTGTGATTGAACACCACACATCAGCACAGAGCTGGGTAAATCTGTAATATCTCAGAGCTGTAGTTTTTACCACACTTCAGCACAGAGCTGGGTAAATCTGTAATATCTCAGAGCTGTAGTTTTTACCACACTTCAGCACAGAGCTGGGTAAATCTGTAATATCTCAGAGCTGTAGTTTTTACCACACTTCAGCACAGAGCTGGGTAAATCTGTAGTATCTGAAAGCTGTAGTTTTTTACCACACAACACAGAGCTGGGTAAATCTGTAGTATCTGAAAGCTGTAGTTTTTTTACCAACCAACAACTCAGAGCTGGGTAAATCTGTAGTATCTGAAAGCTGTAGTTTTTTTACCAACCAACAACACAGAGCTGGATAAATCTGTAGTATCTGAAAGCTGTAGTTTTTTTTTACCAACCAACAACACAGAGCTGGATAAATCTGCAGTATCTGAAAGCTGTAGTTTTTTTACCACACAACAACACAGAGCTGGGTAAATCTGTAGTATCTGAAAGCTGTAGTTTTTTTTTTAACCAACCAACAACACAGAGCTGGGTAAATCTGTAGTATCTGAAAGCTGTAGTTTTTTACCACACTTCAGCACAGAGCTGGATAAATCTGTTGTATCTCAGAGCTGTAGTTTTTTTACCAACTAACAACACAGAGCTGGGTAAATCTATAGTATCTGAAAGCTGTAGTTTTTTACCACACTTCAGCACAGAGCTGGGTAAATCTGTTGTATCTCAGAGCTGTAGTTTTTTTTTTACCACACATCAGCACAGAGCTGGGTAAATCTGTAGTATCTCAGAGCTGTAGTTTTTTGAGCGAGTCAGAGGGCTGTGGTTGTGAGGCCCTGGCAGAGGCTCGGGGCCATCAGGGTGCAGGAGGATCTGAGTGCGCTGACAGTGTAACCCTGCCTGATATAAAAGCCTGATCAAAGCAGCCCCGTTCCGCCTGACAGATTTTCATAGGATTACGGATTAGAGGGGCTGGAAGCTGGGAGGGAAAGGGAGAGCCGAGGGGGGGGGGGGGGGGAGAGCCAAGGGGAGGAAGAGGGAGCCGAAGCGCGGAGAGGGAGAGCCAAGGGGAGGAATAGAGAGCCGAAGCGCGGAGAGGGAGAGCCAAGGGGAGGAAGGGAGAGCCGAAGGGGGGAGAGGGAAAGCCAAGGGGAGGAACAGCGAGACGAAGGGGGGAGAGGGAGAGCCAAGGGGAGGAACAGCGAGACGAAGGGGGGAGAGGGAGGAAAAGGGAGAGCCAGTGGCAGGAAGGGAGAGCCAAAGGGGGGAGAGGGAGAGCCAAAGGGAGGATGGGAGAGCCGAGGGGGGAGAGGGAGGGAAAAGGAGGTATGTGTGTGTAGAGTCAGAGAGACAGAGGACGTCCGGAGCCGGCCCGGAGCAAAACTCTACACACACACACACACACACACACACACACATATACACTGGACATGCCTTGTCATCCATGTCACACTGCCATTGAGGTGTTAATAAATAGAACACAGCAGTTTTGCCAGCTACACCTTGCTGCTTGATGTCAGTAAGAGCTCCAGCCAATCCCCACATGGATGTAGGCTGGGATAGACCTACGCTGTTGACTGCTATGAGCCTTTGAGACCCTCTTCATACATATTGTGGCTTGAGCAGGCCTTAAAGTACTGAGGTACGGTTTGATCTGAATCACTGTCCCTGACTCCGAGTAACCCACTCAAATCTCCTCAGTCTTTAGGGTCTTCACTATAGGGGGAATTCAAGAAGAGTTGAAAGTTATATGCCAACAATTAAGTTGTAAACATGTAACTTAAAGGCACATGGTTCTGTTAAATTATATCTACATTAGCTAAGGTTGTTTTAATTACCCTTTTAATTACCAGTAATGTGAAAACAAAAATTAAATTGTACTCTCTATGTACACTCAGATAAACTAAAAAACACTGCAGCCAAAGTACATGTAGCTGTGCTGTAAGCAATGTTGTTTAATTAAATATTATATATGTTCATAAATCAGGCCAATGTTTGTGGTCAATAACATTTACTGATAGTTAGCTTTCCAATTAAATTCATTTTTATTATAAATGAGGAATATTACCATTTATTAAATATTATTTTCTAGCTTGCTGTTGAATAGTGTTTCCATTTCACTGCTAACATTTTCAGCATGTTTATTTAGTTTGCATTTCTCATTGGTCGGTTAATTTAGTGGCTGACCAAAAGCTCTGTTCATTGGCTGTTTGTTAGCACTGCATAGTTGAGAATACAAGACAGGTTTTCAGGCTGACGTCAGCACCTGATGCACTGGGGAAGAACGAGACCAGTGTTGCAAACCCAGGCCATGTCCCTGATTTGGTGGAGGAAGAGAGCCAGGTCATCCTGCTTTCAAAACTAGGTCAGTGTGCTGTTGTTTTCAGACTACCACAGCAAAGCAAGCCTTAAAAGAATCAATCTAGTTTGCATTCACTCATGAGAAAGCACCTTTCTGCTCCCTATTCAGTCTCTCCCAGGATGGTGGTTCCACAAAAAAAGAACACGGACGAGATGAATAAATTGGACTCTATTTTTAAGTAACCCAGATTTCAACCCTGGCCTGCCCCAAGTTTGGCACAGAGCAATGACACCCAGGGTCATTATCGCCAAAACCATCATCATCATCATTACCGTCCCTGCCCTGAGCTGTCACTCGGTAATGACTCAAAAGCAGGGAGGATAGATGTCAGACTATGAGAAAAAAGAACCTTTTTACTAAGAGGAAGATAGCATCTTTTTTTTTTTTGCACAGTCATTTCTGATTACTAATGTCAGGACCTGATTGATGGGCTTTCCCAGATCTGCAAGTACAGATGAAGAACAATTACCACATATGCTAAGTACAGTCTGCAGCGAAAACTGACTATATTTCTTTGGCGAAAAAACTAGTCTATGCTGCAATGGGAGTGCAATGGGAGTTTCAGATAGCCAAGAAGGAGGAACCGTATGTGCTATCTGAATATCTGAAATTTGTTTGTGGTACAGCTTATATTGTCCTTATGTCAGTTGTGTCCTTTTCATCAAGTCTCTCTCTTTTGTATAGTTCACGCCATCTCAAGTGTATACTCTGCTGAGAGTGTTATTTTTTTCAGACGACACACAGAATACCTAAACCAGGGCTTAAATTTTATATAGCATATTATAAACGATCATTTTCTGTGACAACCAAATCAAAAGCATGATCATAGAAGATGCGTAGAAGAAACATTCAACAGCAAGCTTCCATTACTTTTGCCTCCAGGAGTGGTAACATCATCTTACAGCAATATATATCAAAGCTTTTTAGCCCATGTTGCAATGACGTGATTTGTGATTGGAGTAAACAAACTACCTCGACCAATCACCTGCAATCTTAGTCTTTTTGCCCCAGCAAACACTTTCACACGCTAAATGCTGTGGTGAATCAGGTGCTAAGCGTCCAGCTTTTTTCCGCCCACACGGCAATATCAGTGGTATTATGTGGTGAGCAAATTAGGTTTCATGGCACCACAAAAAAGGTGTGTGGTTGAGTTTAGAAAGCCACTGGCCATTTGTTGTGGAGTGAAAAACATTTTAATGGGCTCAAAGACGTCAATATTTGCGACTGAAGCTTTTAGTGAGGAAGAAACAGTTCTTAACCTTTTGGTGAATTTAACATGCTTACATCGGAACTGCAAAGGTGGAGACATCAGTGAAGGTATTTTATTGTATATTTTAGAAGTTCTGTTTTTATACTTATCACAATACTCTTAGACTGGTGGAGCTTAAGGTAATATCCCCCTCCCATGTGAAAAAAAATTTAAATGTCAAACATTTTAAGTGCAGGCATTCAGGAGAATCATGTTTGGATCCCATGTGCTTATGGGAAAATAATTAAATTAAAAAGATGCAATAGATTGAAGACATAGTGCATTCCCTCACTGCTTAAGTTTATAAGTTTATATATAAATCATATGCAAGGCTGTATGGATGTCATGTGACCTGTGCCTGTGCCGCTGTCCCAAGCTTTGACCTGCCATGCAGGCTTGTATGGTCCTGTCTTTTTAATGGGACGTTTCCCCATGTCAGGGCTGTGTGGTTTTAACAGTGAATTTACCCATAAAAGATATTCATTGGTTGGCATTTTCAACTGACTGTGAGGATGTGTAGTCCAGCCATACAACTTAATCCCTTGGCATCACAGTCTCAAAGTGATCGATGGAGACCTGTTTCAGGCACTGTTTCTCAATTTATTTTACTTTACGGTAAGCCATTATTAACAAAACACATAAGGCGGAAGTGTCACACATTGCCCTTAATTGTCCTCCATGTTGGGCCAAGGTCTTGTCTGAGTTCTATACCCCTCCTGTGGTAACAGGAATACGGTCATATTTTATTACTAAAATATTCAACCATGAAATCTCAAATTGATTACTTGGATCAGTATTTTAATGCTTGTTCATATACTATAACATTTTGATATATTTTTTCTCATAAATATTAATAAAGGAAGGCCTGAAAACCTTGCATAAAATACCAGATGAGTAGCTGATCAGACCTTTCCTGGCTGAAAATGAGTGAACATACATCTCTCTGAAGCAAGTAATTATTTACACAGAAAGAGCTGAAGTTTAATGTTGTGCTTGGAGCTTGGACTTGAATATTTGATTGGGAGCAGTTTAATAATGGAATATCAAATTTATCAAAATTCACTGCTCTTGAAGACAATTTTTATCCTTTTCCAAGATAGTTGAAAGGATTTCTAGGAAATTAGTGTCTGAGCCATGTGTATTGATGACACAAATAACCCAGAATAAATAGCCCTGTAACAGTCACAAACTGCGCTTTTAATGAGAAATGATAAACATCTCAACCATATCTTATCTGTACAATGGCCTTACTACTACAACAGCGCCACCCATTGGTCAAAGTCCTGGGAGTGCTTGGGGTGGGGGAGGGTTGGGGTGGTGGTTCAGTTGCACCTGAGCCCTCTGGAGGGGTGGGTGGCTTTGTGTGATGCCAACAGCAACCCTTGCACATGAGCAAATCGTCAACCAGTTACAGCAGTGACGGTGACCACCATCTGAAGTGTTAACAAAATGCTCAGTTACATCTTAAATACTGATTTATATATTCAACTGTCTGGGTAGAATTGCCTGGCTAGTTACGTAGCATCAAGTAGCTGCCCATTACAATAAACAGTCTTATCAAACCACAAGTGTTTAGCAAAATTATTAATCAACTTGATGCAGTCATATAATTGATACATCCTGTCATGCATGACACATTGTCCTGGGGCTGTTGGTCCACTGAAAACGACATAGTTGCAGCACTTTTGTAAGATACATCATGTAGCATGATGTGAGTGAAAGCTCCAGCCAAAACCAAGATCGCCCCTCATGGATGTTGGCTGGGGGAATTCGGTAATCAGTTTCAGACGGAGCAATGATCACTTTATTAAGCTACAAAACTCATGCATGCTATAATTAGTTCATTTTCATTTGAGTAGTTGTTTAAGTACAGCCATTCTAACCATTTGAACTACATTTTATTACAAAAGGAGAGAATGAATATTTGGACAGATTAATAGACAGTGCTGAAATAAAGCACACCATTTCCTGTTTAGAGATTTAAAAGGCTGCTGAATTCAGACATCAAGGATACCGTTGCCAGGTTTTCGGTGGCACCTGTTGGTTTGTTTGCTCAAGCTGTGAAAGGCTGGTGTTTTATCTGTGCTGTATTCACTCCACGATCCCACCAAGATAAGTCAAACCACAAGCACACAACATGAGGACGTTAAACATGTACAACATTAATTTATGTTTAGCCTGGTTATTTGGATCTATTTCAGTGATAAGAATCAAATCCATATGAGTGCGGGTGAGGACTGTCATGGCCTGACCATTCAACCGGAAGGATATTAAAACCAGAAAGCACATTACCGACCTTACCTTACTCATGTCAGACTCTCTGTTATCACTGCCTTATCATCCCGAGCCGTTTATTATTGCTTAAGCTGATAGGTGTGATTTAAGATAGAATGAGTCCGTTGGTAGTAAGCTTTCCATTGGTGATAAAATCTAAAAACAGTATCAAATTTGCAAAAGGGATGTGTGATGGCACAATAACTATACCAAAATCAACAGTTTTACAAAAAGGGGCGGAACAAAATCAGACAGCTCACAAAAGAGGGCGAAGATCTTTGAAATGCATTAGTATCATTTGGAAAGATAACACTGAATAAAAAGAAAAACTTTTGCAATGAAACGCTATTTGACATTGTTTTAATGCTGTTGTCACGTTTTTCACTTCTCAAAATTAACCCACAAGAAAGGATCAGACCTATCATACTGCAGAAGTCTGGTTTGGTATTATGCTAGAAATCTTTTACACGTCAATTGACTATTGGAGTTTTGTGTGTTTTGATGAGCTGCTAGTCTGAGTGTTCATTAAGAACATATCAGAATTTGCATTTTAAGCTGACTTGAATCAACCAGCCTTTTCCATCTTGCATTTTTTAAACAAAAAGGAATGGTATAGCACATAGGCTAGGTATATGACTAATTTGATTTATTAATTTGCATAAGAATATTCTAGTCGTAGGAGGACCCCATGTTGGCCTGCTGAAAAAGAAAGGTAGGAGACAGAAATTGGTAACCGTGACATGAACAGCAAAGAAAAACTGACAGGGAAGTGGAGTGGGGCTGGTGGAAGGGGGTTATTGCAGAAACAGAGAGCACAATAGGATATGAGGTACAAGGCGAGGTTCGGCAAATATAGGCATTTCAGTAAGGGGTTGTCTGGAAACGGTGGTCCCAAACTTTTGTTTAATCACACTCATCATAATACACTGCAATGCTTATATCGCACATGTACTGTTTCAGTATTACTGAACTACAAGGTACCAGGCCAGCAAGAACAGACGATTTGGGACATGGAACAATGTCTAATGTACAGCCATGGCGATGAGGTCTGTGTGGCAGACCTTATCATCACCATGGCAGCGCAAGCACTCATCATCAGCATTGGTTAGCTTCACCATCAGTGTCTCCTGGTTCAGGATCTTACCTCCAGGCAGCTGGGTGACTTTGTGTAGCACTGTAGCTGCAGTTACACCTCCCTCTTGCACCTTCCTCCATTGCAGTTCAGCCTCCCTCTTATCTCCACCTCAGTATTTTCAACCTCAAATCAAAATGGTTGAAGGTCTATATGGAATAAAATAATTCCTAATTTCTCCAAGTTTCTACAGTTTCTGACATTACTCAACAAACTGAAACCTAGCAGGTTATCTTGCAGTGCTCCTGTGGTGTGTAACTTGCAAATTAGTGGAGCGGTTAACCACTACAGGACATTTTAAACTCAAGAGAGTTAGGATTTCTCTGTAATGCAGAATCAGAAATAGACCAGCTGGCTTAATTGCTAAAATGTTGGCATATCCCTTTAAGTGTTAGGTAAGAAAACTCTGCATTTTCCCAAGCTCCTTTTAGAGCTAAAATCTGAGAGCTCAGAACCACTGAATGGCAGTGATCTTCGATGATCTTAAGAAAGTGACGCAAGAGTCTGTAAAATCATCCAAGCTGCAGGGATTTTCAGGCCAATGCTATTTTTCTTTTTTCCTGCAACATCATACATCTTGGATGCTTTTTTTAGGCAAATTTATCAATGATCTCAACATTACAGGTGGAATCAGACGAACGCAGTTGAGTCTTTTAGCCTTAACATGCGTTATGAGTTATTAAAAGGCATTTTTATTAGTGAAATATGCCAAAGCTGTACAGACACCCAGCAAAGTTCCCTTCATGAGGACATCTCGGCTCATGCTTGAGGTCTGCATGTGAATTTGATAGTCTCCAAATCCGACCAGCTTGATTCCACAAAATATTGTTAACACTCAATTGTTGTCAATGTCACATCCTAGTTGCTATGACTATTCCGGGGCCTTATTGCTAGCATTCACTGACTGTGGTGTGATGTCATAGATCTGTCATCACTAATGTCATCTTCCATGGCAGCTCTTCAGCAGTGAACAGGCTCATTGTAATCAGGTAGTCTTAGAACCCAAGTATAGGTACCAGCACTTCCTTTGGAACTATCAAAACTTAGAAGCTACTCCCAGGTACACATTACATGAAGGACCTTTAAAAAAAGAGAGATCTGGTCCAGATGGGATTTTGATCAGGGTCTATACTGGGGTCTCAAATCCCAAATCATCACTGAGCTTCCAGTACTTGGAAATTTTTGATTTCTGCGAAAAAGTTGCTGATGCGTCATCATTTTGTACACATTAAAAATAAGGACAGAGTATTGTCAGCATCATTATTTCCTTAGTTACTGTTTGTTATCGTTCTTACCACTTACAATTGCTAAGGAACTGTGCATGAATGAACATAGCTAATCATCGGCCTAAATATTGGCCCAAAAAGCTAAAACTGATTTTAAACATTTTAAAGTCTGACATTCGGGAATTCTCCAAGTATTGCAGTTGGAAGTATTTAAGTATTTCTGTTATGGGAGTTAGCTGGGGAAACCTGCAGCTGCAGATGTCTTTATTTTTCCCTTTTGTTGCATTGCTGTATTTCCTGTATTAGCTCTGGCTGCGCACTTCTTCTATTGAGAAATCCTCAGGCTGTGAAAAACAGAGTCTAACTGTCTCTGTCCAAACCGTCAGAGCTGACAAAAACCCAACAGGAAGCTGAAGACTTCTCAAGCGCAGCTGTCACTAACACTTGAGATAGCACATAAATTTCAACGCCTGCGCGCATTACATCGCTACCTTGCTGTTCATTGTTTTTAAATCCTGGCATTTACTCCCCCTGATTCCACCAAAAAACCAATTGGGATCTTGATATGAAACAAATATTTGCATAATATCAACCTGAAAACCCTGAAAGGTTAGCAGTTTTAAATTGCACGATTGAAACATTTAAATGCATAGACAAGGATCCTCAAACAATAGTGATACACTTCTTTGTTGCTCCCTTTGTGGTCACATTAACGTTGTTCATTGCTCACACTCAAAAACAAACAACACACATGCTTTCTTCATGATATTTGTTCAGTTTTAATCTTGCCCCACTGCTCCACCATAAATGATGTTATTGTTCATCGTCATTCATTCTGATAAATAGTTTAAAGTCATTTATATGCATTGAAGAATAAACATATAGTACCACTAAAGTGATTCAGGTTTACTTGCTAAAGGGGGGCAAAATTTTGCAAAGGAAAAAAAAATCCAAAATGGTGCAGTTTCGTTTGAAAATTAATTGCTTGCTGTGATAATGTTTCCTTCAACTGAAAATTCCTCAACTTCAAAGAGCAAATATCTCTTTGAAAGGGACAGAAGTTAGCAAGTTAGTATTTGGTTATATATATAATATAAAACTGCTGCACACACAAAAAAGTTCCTCAAAGTGAACTTTGAATCCGTGTTTCTTACCTTGATAAAAATCTGTTGCTCTTCGACTCTTTAGATTCCAGCGCCTGTGAACCACACGAGTTTGACGGGGTCACAGGAGTGCACAGATGTTATGATTCATGCTGTATGATCTACGTAAAACTCAAACAAACAGTTGTGTCTGTGTGTGCTTAAGGTGGGTCCAAATTCCCGAATTATTTTCCTCAGCAGCTGCTATGCAACATTATCGTATTCTCAGTGTTACTTCAATGAGACTTGATTTCTAATTTATTTTAAATATGCAGTAAAAACGTCTTCAGTGTTTGCTGTGATTTTCATCACTTTCTCTTTCTTTCCAAGTGAGATCTGTGTAGCTAGCATTTTACACTAAGGTTGTAACATAAATCCTTCACAAAGGGCTATAAATTAAATAATATACATTATATCTCACTACTCACTAATAAAGTAAGTGTGCACCAAACATTTTCAGTAAGGCAAGATGAATTTTTTAAGTTGTTAAACTGTGGTTTGGGATATTTTTGACTGCATCACCTACCGCATCACATTGCTGGCCTTCGTTCCTTTGTCTCTTCACAGCTCGTTTCTCCATGGGAAACGTCAAAAGAATCTGCCCGTTTCTCACCACCTTTCTTTCGCAGCTACTGGTGTAGGCCTTAGTGTGACCCCCCCTGGACTACCTCCAACGTGCCTCTGGCCAGCCACCAACACCCCATGACCACACCGAGTCATCCAGAGCTCTGCGGCTCGACTCGCTGCCCTGTGCTGTTCCCACATTTTCCCATAATCTCTACACAGTCCTACACTGTGCCATGGGTACTGATAGCAACCTGCACCCCGCATCAAAGTCCAGAGGCTGGTCCTCTGATTCCCCTGACATGTCTTGCCGTCCTTCGCTATGAAAAGAGTCCACAGACTCAAGCCCTTTATTTCTGAGCTCACGATACCGAACAAAACTGTCCATCACCTTGTCACCTTTTGAAGGGTCACCTCCTCAAACTGCACCTTGGTTCACTCTACCGTGATGTGCTCCTTGTTATTTGGCTTCAGTCTGCACCAGAAACATGCCTTTTTGGTTGTCTTTATTTTTCTAATAAGGAAGCAGATGGCTTTTATTATGGAGTCAAGTTAGGCGGCTTAGACATCTTAGATATTGGGTTGTCTGTCTGTTTGTAGAATTCATTCTGTTAAAAATGCATCCACCTGTACTTACAGCTCCATTACTTTGTATGTGGCTGCAGGTTAATACCGCTGGTTGTAATGTACCCGGCTTGCTATTTGGATTCTGTATGTCAATTTTATAAAGCTCTATTAGTTATTAGCTGCCCTGGATGAGGCCATCTGTCAAATGATTTAATAAATAATAAATAATAATGTAATACTGGGAAGCTCCAGCCGTCCGGTCATGCTGAGCTATGGCTTATGTAAATTTAATTTCCCACACAGACCTGTATTTTGGACTTGAGAAATGTCCATAGACTGCCTCTGTGGTTGTATGAATGTTAATGAAGAAGGCGGATGCTCAGTTATCAGGATTCTGGGTAATATTGGCCCGGACTGAGTCTCCTTGCAGTAACACTTTGGACCAACAGGTGTCCCTATTGAAGGCTTACAATCAATTCATTATGACAGACCACTTATATATGAATCTCTATTGTAAGGATGATACATCTTTGTATCAGCAGGGTTGCAGTTGTTGTCTGCAGTGCATCCGTGTATCTTAACCTAATTAAGGTTGAGAGGTAGGTAATCACAACTTCTCTTTCTCATACATATATTATAATTTTGGATATACTTCAAATTTTTTAAAAACTCCTTGTTCTCCCCCAGAGCATATTAGAGGAATGAAAATTAACATTTGATGTATAATTTTAGGTGATGAATGAACACTTGTGTACAGTGCTCAACCTGGAAATATAAACAGTGAAATCTTACACCAGTGACGTGGGATTGTGAGAAGAGAATAGAGACGGAGGAGAGGAGAAGAGAGAAAGAGAGGAGGTAGAGAAATGCAGCAGAGGAAGGGAGGGGGGGGGTCACATGGTACAGCCAGCTCATAAATTATCAGTGGCTCTGCGCACTGTGGCGAGTGCAGGAGACAATGGCACTGCCACCCCGTCGCTCGCTCAACTGGGGCAGGATTAACCAGCCGCTCGGGGTGGAGCCGGGGCCACGGCCGTCCCGAAACAGCCACATCTTCATCCGCGCACCCTGCCTCCTGCCAGTGGCCCACATGCAGATTACACATACGGCCCAGGCCTTAGCGATGTCTTACGTCCTCCCTAGACAGGAGGCCGGTGTGAGGGGGTTGGGGGGGGGGTTCTGTTCAGGGTGTTTGTACCCCCCACCCCCCGTGATGGCAGAAAGCTACCAGTTCCTCTGAACTCCAGTGGCTGCTTAGTCCCTGGTCCTGCAGCATCTTTGAAGATGGATGAATGTTGCATCGTTTTAGCCCTTAGCGTAAGATACCATTCTCATTCTGTCGGTCTGTTCCTCACATGCAAAGCGCTGCAGCGGCTAGTGCCGTCTCTGTATATAATCCCCCTCTGCCTTCTCAAAAACACACACCGCCTTTCCGCTCCCCTTTTCCTTTCCTAGGTTTCATCTTTTTTTCTTTTATTTGCCCCTCTATCTGTCTGTAAAATCAATCGGCCAATGGGTGTGGGGAAGTGGTCCCTCTGTCACGGAGACAGTTGGCACGGAAACAGCATATTATACTACAATCCAGCCCCCTCGTCCCCTGTCGTCATCGCTCCCTCTCTCCTCCCCTCCCCTTGCTCTCGCTGCCTCTCGTTCATTTGCCCCCAGCCCTTCTTTCTGTATCAGCTATCAATTAAATCAATATTGCAATCGATGCTCTTTTTCATCCATCTGAGGTGTTTGTGGGGGAGAGATTTTATCTGATATTTTTCTGTTCATGATTTGCATTGCTTTAAGCAACAGGAATTTCTGTTTGTCCTCTGCATACTGGCTTCTTCATTGCAGGTGTAAAAGCGTATTTGTTTCTCTGCATTCTATAAAAACAGTGAGATTAGCCACACCAAGTCTTCCTTATTGCTTTCTCCTCACTTCACTCTCTTTCCTTTCTCTGTACTTTAATCCCAGCCTTTTTTCATTCTCTCTATCCTCACTCACCCCTCCCTCCATCTCTCCTGCACTCTCTCTCTCTCTCTCTCTCTCTCTCTCTCGCTCTCTCTGACACACACACATACACACACACACACACACACACACACGCATGCACCCTCCTCCCCCATTGCTGCGGTGTGTCTTGACTGCCTTGGAGCTAACAAGAGAGGAAATAGCACACAGACAATAATCAGGGAGAGAGCGAAAGAGAGAGAGAGAGAGAGCAAGAGAGAGAGAGCGAAAGAGAGATGAGGATGTTGGTGAATCAGTCCTAAACAAGGATCGCATACTCCCTTTCTCCCCCAGCGAATGTACGTGTGCATATTACCCCTGGATGGAAGGAGGACGCTGAAACGGTAAGGCAGACTCTACGTGTACCTAACTCCTGTTTCTGTACTTCCTGGCTAGCCTCTTTTGCCTCCTGTTTGCTTGTGAAGCGTGGATAATAAATTTTACATCTGATGAACGGTACCTTTTTTCCACCGCTCGAAGGAAGGGTCTGTATCATACGTTTGCAGTGGGGACTGCCTGGTCACTCACCACTCGCAGGTCTGGGTTAGGGATGAATTCCAAAAAAGCAAATTAATGCAGGGCTTCTCTGTGTGTATGTGCGTAATATTCACATACGAATGCATTAAAATATTCAGATATTCGAGAACTGATGGGTATAAGCATAGAGATAATAATAAGTATGATTATTATATAAATTCAGCTACATGTACAGGAGGTTTAACAGGGTCTGTGGATGGGGTTGACCCTCTCAAAGACCTAGAGAGAGACAGGTAGAGAGAGAAAGAGGTGCAAGTTAGCGGATAGTCACGTACGTTTGAAGCTGCTGTGTTAGCATGCATGGTTTAGCAGTGTGCGAATGTGGTACAGGAGGTACACACCCCACAGAGCCTCCATCCATGTCTGCTGGCTCTAATCTGGGCTGTATGGCTGCATCGGTATTCTGCAATCAAGTGTCTTCCAATGGTGCTGGTTCTGGCCAGCAAACAACAACAGTTATCCATCTGTCACTGTGTTGGTATCTGTGTGTGTGTGTGTGTGTGAGTGCATGCGTGTGAGTGTGCAAAAGTGTGTTCATGTATGTTTGTGCGGGTGTGTGTGTCTACTGTGTGTATATGTGAGTGTATGTTGGGTGTGTATGTGTGTGTGAGTGTTGGGTGTGCGTGTGTGTGTGTCTGTGAGTGTTGGGCGTGTGTGTTTGTACATTCACTGTCCTCCCACTAAGCTTCCCAGGGTCTTTTTGTCATTTGCTTCTACAATTCCAAGCATCTTAAATTAAGCATACAGCAAAATAGGGAGGGGCAGTTAGCAGCTGGGGGAATGTATGAGACTGTGCGTTCAGGGAGGGGTGGGGTGGGGGGGGGGGTCGAAGGGGCTGGGAGGGGAGAGTGAACAGAGAAGCAGGGGGTAGGTGCGCAGAGAGAGAGAAGAGAGAGAGAAAGAGATGGAGTGAAAGTGAAGTGAAAAATGGCAGAGGACAGGCCGTGTGGCTGATAGAGGAGGAGGAAGAAGATGGGGGACGGGGAAGCTGGGTGGCACATGACAGGGTCGTTATATAATGGCAAACATTTCAGCGGCCTGAATTATTCAATGGCAGTGTGATTTAAAAAAAAAGACTCTCTCTCTGCACTGGGGCCTATTGGAGAAGAGCAGAGGAATGAGAGGAGCGGATAGTCAAACCGAGACTGACTCCAACCGATTAAAATGGCATTCTGTAGCAATGTGACCACCCTGCTTCTTGCTTGTTGAGGCCTTAGACTGAGAAAATAGAACTGTGGAGGTTTTTTTTAAACCTTGTTAAAATCTAGTGAGATAACGTTGAGGTTCGCTTTGCTGATAACATGTCAGCTTTTCACCATTTCAGTGCATTTAAAAACTAGGTCTTCGTCATATTGTCTTAGTCCATGACAGATATGTATACTGTAGTATAGTAATCACTGTCAAAATCTAAATTATGATATGCACAGTACTGGCATCAATTTTATATTTCAGCTATATATTGTGAATTTCTTTCAGTAGCTGTTAATGCAAAAAAAATGCGAATTTTAGAACATTTAACTTCTCATAGAAATGAATAGATTTATAAATGGATTCATGGATTGTATGTATTGACTGTATTGAGTCCTGATTTGAATCTGCATATTTAATAAAAGGTCAGTGGACATGTTCTTTGGCCTGATCTTTATTTAAGTTGATAAAAGCATTTAAGTATCTGTTGTCCATGTAAATGTCAACATTAAGTATACATATTGGGTAAATTAACCAAAATCATCATAAAAATGAAGGGAAAAAATTTTATTGCATGTCAAATATGACAATGAAATTCTTTTAATTTCCTGTTTCTGTGATAAATATGACAACATTGTTTCAAAATTTAACTACTTTTAGCTATGGATGGTAATTTTCTTATTGCATTTAAAAATTGACGAGGCTCCGCCAGTTGAAGATATTCCATGGTACAGATTGTACTGAAGATTACAGATTGACTGAAGATAGCTAAATCTTATCCACTTGGTGATGCTCATTTTAAAGTGTCAGCTATTAAACAATTTCCTTATGAAAAGTTAAACTATTTATTTAAGATAAATTACATATGATATAACACTCTCCCTCAGTAATGATGTCCTTGCTAGCTTGTAGTATTGGCTAACTAGCATTTAAATTTGTCTTACTGTTTTCTGTGATATTGCATTTAAACAATTTCTGCACATAAAGTCTTTAAAAGAACAATACATATGGTACATTCACTTGACAGGAAATGAGGAATTTAATATTGCACATTGTGAGGATGGGAGAGTAAAACCTTGTTTGTTGAAGGTATAAAATAATGTAAGTATAAGAAGGAATTGAATTGCATTGTATTATGCTTTTATAATATTTGCAGGGTATAAGTAAATCAATAATTCAAAATGACAATACAGTGTAAATCATGTGGGTGAATGGGCTGCACTTTAGGCTGTCTCTGATTAGCTGGCCCATTTCGCGTCTGTGTTCCATTTTAATGCACAATGAAATTCAAAATACATGAGGATTCAACACTGTGGGCACAATCTGGGTTAGGTGACCCTCCGCTCTTCCCATGGGTAGGTTACCCATTTATGGAAATACCTTTGAACCTTTCAAAGACACCTGGGACAATTTTTTATTCTTTGCAAACCTACCCCATCATTAAAACAGTCAATGTAAATTTGAAGTGTGCGAACTACCTACAAAACCTTATCTGCCAGTTAAACTGCTCAGTGCTAATAGCAGAGAGCTGTATCTCCTGCAAGGCTAGCACAGGTAGGCTGTTGTCACCTGGTAGAGGAGATTAGTTTCTAATGTGCAGTGAGACCGAGAATGACACCCTCCCTCCTTTGGGCCTCTTTGACCAAAACTGTGTCAAATGAACAAGACTTTCTTCAATATTCTCCCATCAGCCTAGTCAGGATTAGCTCCCGTGTTTTAACTTGGTAAAGTTTTTTTAAGTCACCAAAGAGCCATACAGGATCAGTCTTAAATAAAATTAAACCCAGGGAAATGTTTGGTTGGCCTTATAAGCCATTGATTCGGCACCTCTGAGAAATTCACTGGCATCTCCAGTATTCTTTTTCAAATACTTCATTACTTATTTTCCAGAAACCATAAAATTAGTTTCCAGGCCCCAATCAGACACACGTCATAAAACGTAATTGTGGGCAAATCTGCAGAAAATTGTTTAGAGAACAGCCCAAGGTGCCCTTTAAGTAGAGAACTCAGTGTTGACCGAGGGTAACCAGGGGGCAGGCCTCCTGCATAAACAAGGTCTTGTAAGGATGGCCTTAATTAACGATGCAATTAGCGAGCGCCCTGCACCAGAGGTTAGCCTGGAATGAGCGGGGCATGCAGGAATGTGTCTTACCCTGGGAAGAGAGACCAGACAGGGGCTAGTGACAACAAACTGGATTAAAGGAGCTCATTTGGCCTGCTCTGCCCAACCCAGGGTATTTATTTTCACTTTCACAGTTTAAAATCTAAAGGTCTGTTGCAAACGAAACAGCATTGTTTTAATCTGAGGCCCCACCCAATCTCAAAATATTTTCAACAGATTTTCAAATTAATTGAATTTAATACTTCAATACATCAGCCTCTTTAAGTCAAGACTGTTGGGTGGGTAACAGAGTTGACCGTGACACAGGAAGACCGTAGGTCAAGGTAATGGCAGCTAATGAGGTTAGGTAGCCAGCTGGGTGTTTTCCCGAACTTGGGACGCTGGCGAGATAGCTAATGTCATTAAAATGGCTGCTGCCTTTGACTGTGAATACAATTTTTTATGGTTGTTGTTCTTCCTTAAAACCCCCTGGCCCATACTTACACGCACAGGCACGCACACACAGACACACACCAAAGCATCTCATGTGAGCTGGCATACATTCTTAGTAAATTACTAAGTAAACTTGCCAACTTCAGTCCTCACAACTGACATCTAAGTTAAATATCTTAAGTTTACTGTACCAGTGGACAAAAATATCCTCATTTATCTCACAATGAAAAAGTTTTTTGAAAATCATTTGGCTTGTGCTGAACAGATATCAAGCAACAGTAGTTTTGGTATCATCCTCCGGTTTCGTGTGGTTTGATCAAATTCCTCAAGACTTTATTTCGTTTAAAGTAATTGTGCATAATGCTTTTGATCATGTTTCCCTGCATCGTATCCTCTTTTGAATGTCACTATGAAAAATTATTCATTTTGTTATATCGATTGCCTGTAATCGCCAGTTTTGGCCACGGCCAGCTCTGAAGGCTCAATGAAAAGCCCTAGTGTATCGCCAGCGCGGCCGTTAGAAGCCTGACCTTAAAATTACTCAGCGGACTGACGTAATTCTGACGTGCGCACACAACTGTTTCTAACTTGATATCTGCATTTTTTAATGTGCACACGTTCTACCACGTGTGGCCTAAACAAAGGGCATGTGTGGCTTGGATCACGCATGTTGAAGACTGCCTCATCTGGACAGGATTATGTCTATTTCAGGTTTCCTTACCGAGCGCCTTCACATATGACTACATGCATGACATATATAAGATGATTAAGGTTTTCTCCAACTCTAGGCTGTTGAGACCATGCAGAGAAAAACAATTCCCCTCAGACATGATGGAGACCACAATTTTTACATATTGAATGCACACCCAAGAACTAGCAAAGCTTTAAATATATCATATTTTTGACACTGTCGTAAAAAAAATTACACAGTGTAAAGAACCTGTGATCTTACCACAAGAAAGCTAATTCTTTTTTTGATCTATTAAAAAAAAGGCAATAAGCTAAAACGTGTGACATCAAGACGAAGCCTTTGCAGAACAGACAGGATATAATCCTGGCCTTCAGAGAGGCAAAGCCTCATTATAAAGGCCCAAAAACAACCCCAGCTCATGCCAAACGCTGTGTTTGTTTGCCTTGGCTGGTCATCGCTGTGTGATTCCCAAAATCCAATCAAGTGCGCAGTCTTGCTCTGTGCTAGGACGTTCAAGAATCATCCATTTGCATTTCACTTTATGCAACCAAATGTCAATGCTAAAAGATGGGTATGTACATTTTTCATCCATCGTGATCTTGGTTTTTTGTGAGTGACATCACACGAGCATGAATACTTGTTGATGTACGTGGTAACATCAACAATTAGCTGGTTTTATATCACAACCTATCTTGACCCTGTTCAGCCAACAGCAGTCTTGACTACAGGGACCAAAACTGGCCTATAGAAACTGTGGGCTGATACGTCACAATGCAGGCAACAAACAAAGTACAACAAAAAAAGGAAGGTTGGGGCCTGAACATTTCTTTGAATCTCAGACACTGTGGTTTTGCTGTGAAACACATTCGTACGCACAAGCATGTAGACTGGTCATGTCATAGATATTTCCTTTGAATCAGATAAGATACGCCTTGTCTACTGAGAGCACCGTTTAGAAATACAGTCCACAGCTTACTACTGTTGTTGATTTCTCCTTCCACCTGGAACTGAACTGACAGTTGTTTGCATTGTTCGGCGTGTTGAATTTTGTGACCACCCTCCCTGTAATTTTATGGCAGCATGGACACAGAAGTGTCCTAGCTGGTGGTAGAGCACAGAAGCACCTTTGCGTCCATTTTCTGTCCATACCAGGTGACTCTCTGTGTCAGTATGTTCTGGCCCATGTTCTGCCTATGTCTGTCTGCATACCTTATTCCTGGTTCAGGTTCTGCTGCAGCAGGTTAAGGCAGCTCAATCTGAACAAACTATACATATGCAGAGAAGTCAAATGCACCTGTTACACCACTGAAATTCTTTGTATCTGTAGAAACTGGAAGTGGGCATTGTCTAAACCAAAATTGACTAGAAATATTAGATAAACAGGAAGTCCATCCAAATTAGGCTCAGGTCGATAATGTGACACTTTTAAAGCTCCGGATTTTTGTTTTACTTGTTTTTTTTCCCCCCACGTGAATACAGCCAAACTGTTTAGCCTCAGGCAGCAATCTGATCCTAGTGAGGGAGGCAGCCATGACACATGATTCCTCCGATTCATGTCACAAAGAGCACTCACTTATTTCTACACCGCAGATGCACCACCAATCTCATGCTGCCTATGTTATTGGAGGGTGATGAAGTCAGCATATACTCATTTGTGCATCTATACCACCCGGCCAAAAAAGAGAAGCTGCCAGAGAACAATGACCCTTAAGACTTAAACTGGCTTAACCCTTATCTATTCCCGGTTGATAAGACTGGGCCAGTTATTGCCATATCAGTGCAGATGCCCAGTCATAGCTGGTAAAGGGACACCTGGGACGCATCCCACTTAGGTTTCATTTACCCATTTCCCCCCTGAAACGTGCAGTTGGTTAACATTTTGAGCCATACTTTTTGGCTAACGTTAGATTAGTTAGCTAGCTAGTATCAGGAATTGTTGTGTACTGGACATTTTTACTACTTGTCTGACAAATACCTACCTAATATTCCTAATATTATGTCGGAAGAAATAGTAGCAAATATTGGCTACTAGCTAGCTATGTTAGCTAAGAAACGAATAGTGTAGCTGGCTGTGCATACCCAGAGAGATAGCTAGCTCTAACTAAGCAGCCAAATGCCGGTCAAATCAGATTTCTGGCTTGTTGAAATGCCATGTGCGTCATCAGTGTAGATGTAACGTATTAGCTAAATCTGAGCATAAAGTTGTCTCACAAGTCTTACTAACGTAGAAAAGTTAGGCTATTGTGCTTTACAGGGAAAGTCATGATAGGCACTGCAGTACATAAACCCCGCTACTCTGTTTTGTTGCACACAACGGCATTCTTTGAAATTCTTCTAGACTTACAATTGTTGTTGCTGTTGACAGTCGGCTGTGGTCGTTTTACTATGATTTGGCTACATTTAAGGGGCTGAAGGAACATTGCAGCCTGCCAGTTGGCTAGCTAACAAGAATGAACCAGTTTTGCTGGTCAGCACACCTGAGGAGATGACATGCATTCTTGAGGTAAATACAGATGAGGTTTCTCCAGAGCATATGTAATTAGGGGATATTTAGAGCACAAACTATCCCGGCAGGGAAGCATGCAACCAGTCTGAAAGTGCTAGTATTATAGCCACACTCCTGACTGTGTACTTTATTACATTTATTTGCAGTTAAATTTTCATCACATTTCTGTCTACTTGTCCAATTGGACAATTTGATAGAGCATTCTGCTTTGAAGCAATCAAAAGAGGAACAGTGTTTGCAAGTCAAGGCGGCACTAACAGGGAGCTACTGTATACCGATACTTAATTTACAATTTAATGCCCGATAATTACTGGGCATCTACCCGTAATAGAAAGTGAATATAACACTATACATAGTTTTTATTAACTTCTCACAGGTGTTTGTCCCATTGGAACAAGCAGGCATTTTATGTGAGCATGACATATTTTACATGTCTCACAGACCGAAATAATAGCATGTAAGCTCTTCTAAAGTTCTCAAACAGTAACGTCATCTGCTGTAGGACCTCCATTTGGCTATTATGAACGGAGGTTACTATTGGCTAATGCAAATATAAAGGAATGTTGTTATTGGCTGGATTAAATATTAACCAGCGGGGAAAATTTATCATTATAAACCTGGAGCATTTCTGATGATGAAACGAGCATGAAAATTAACGAGAAAAAGCTCCTAAGAAAAGAAGGACATGTTTCACCTTGTAGGGAGTGGGTTGTTGGCCATCCAGATATTGGAAAAAGAGTATAAGACAACTCATGAAACATCTTACTTTATTCCACTGCTCAGAAGTCCAGGATTTGCATACTGCCTTTTATTACAACCAGTTTCCCAATGGAACAGATATCAGCATTGTGGTCAAACAGGTGCTCACAATGTACAGTTTCTGTTAAGACTTGGTCATGTAGGTGTTCATTCAGGTCTGTGGCCATTTTTGAGGCAGTTATTTTTGTGATTTTTAGCAGCAGTAATTGGTCATTTGTTTTTTTTAGCAAAATTAATTTTAGTGACGTTAATCAATGCCTGACTTGACATTACTAGTCATCTTTCCTCATATAGTTTTACCATGCTTGGTATATACTTTGAAAGACCATATTTTGACACTGTTCTCCTCGACAAATTAAACAACTTTTACATTCCTCTGACTGATACCTTGAATTCAGGTCCTGAATCTAAAATCTATTACATGTAAATATAATGTTGATATCAAAATGTCTTTTGTAGTATAAATATATTGATAATTAGTATTGCTATTAATATGAAACAAGTGTTGACTCGTTAATTGTGATTGTGATTTAATTACTACAAAATTTGACTGCTTTTTTATTTTGTGCCTTCATTTGCTTACCCTCGTATGTGATC
The DNA here is from genome assembly GCA_019788955.1 of Albula glossodonta. Lineage (NCBI taxonomy): Eukaryota > Metazoa > Chordata > Actinopteri > Albuliformes > Albulidae > Albula > Albula glossodonta. The sequence continues at coordinate 47,739 of JAFBMS010000027.1, forward strand.
AAACATGATATCCTTTGTCTAAAAATATTGCCTGTTCCTATCTGATCAACAGTAACCTTCTTGGAATTGATTCTTGTGGAGAGCTGGATACGAAGGTCATACAAGGGCAAAGCACGAGAGAGTCACTTAAAAATGTATTTATTTGTGTTAAACAGTCAGAGACTTTTAATTTCTTAAAGTGACTGGATTTTAAAATCAGCATTCATTAAATTGCATGCAGGGTACATGTTATGACTACAACAAATGATCATCAATTTAGACAGACCAGAATGGTCTCAGGCAACTCCCTGATAGTCAGACACAGCGAGAGAGCATGCAGGCCGAGCGCATTGTCCTGGGAAAGGCAGGTAAAAGCACACACAGAGTGTAGCACACCCCTGTAAAGCCGTTGTGGACCCTGAGCTCGCCCATATTGGAGCATTGTGACGCGCCGCCCCAGACGCTAACGCACACGGCCGCGCTTTCTCACACACAGATTAAATGGTGCTCAGCAGAGTGAGAGCTGTGCGTGCCGCAATCTAGGTCATACAGCTGTACTCACACCTACTAATGCTCTGTAAGTCGCCCTGGATAAGGACATCCTCCAGCACACTGCATTAACTATGATGAGGAAGAGGATGATGATCACTATAGTAATAATAATAATAATAATAATAATAATAGTAAAGGATGGGTGAGACACATAGGGGTAGGGAAACATTCAGCAGATGAGAAACACATTTAAGGGTGAGATGCACAGGAGTAGGGGAACATGGGGACAGTTAAGAGTGAGACACACAGAGAAGGAAACATGAGGACAGTTAAGAGTGAGACACACAGGAGTAGGGAAACACAGGGGCACAGTTAAGAGTGAGACACACAGGAGGATGGAAACACAGAGGGACAGTTAAGGGTGAGACACAAGGGGATGGAAACACAGGGGCACAGTTAAGAGTGAGACACAGGAGGACAGAAACACAGGGGGACAGTTAAGAGAGACACACAGGAGGATGGAAACACAGGGGGACAGTTAAGGGCGAGACACAGGAGTGGGGAAACACAGGGAGACAGTTAAGGGTGAGACACAGGAGTAGGAAAACACAGGGGGACAGTTCAGGGAGAGACACAGGAGTAGGAAAACACAGGGGGACAGTTAAGAGTGAGACACAGTAGGAGGGAAACACAAGGGGACAGTTGAGGGTGAGACACACAGGGGTCGGGAAACACATTTAGCAATTGAACACCCAAAGGCAGTGTCACACTGCCTGAGAAAACCCATGGCTACCAGGGTCAGCGAGGAGCCGTGCTCTCAGACAGTATGACACCACTCAGGCCCCAGCTGCTGTGTTTCCTCTCACGCTGGCCTGATAGGGACAGGAGCCCACTCCCCCACCCCCAACCCCAACAGTATTTTAACTCCTAATCATCTCTTTGACGTCAGAGGCCAGAGGAGGCACAAGAGGTCCTCACATGTTCCGTTCCCTGCTATTCACATTTGATTTGGTTACAAACAAGAGATGCATTTAACAGTTGAACAGGAGGACAGGGTTGTGGAGTTTATTAGGAGCAATGAAAAAAAAAGAAGACAAAGTAATCAGTGGGCCTTGTCTTAATCTCCCCCCCCCCCTTTCAAAAACTGTCTGTTTCTATGCCGACAATGCAGGGCTAACGAGGATCCCACCCCACACTCATTAAAAGCACAGGCCGACAAAGCGGACAGGGCATCTTTGTATTCGGCCCGCACACATGACACCAGTCATATGACAGTGGGAGGGCCTCTGGGAGCGGGGTAGGGGGCGGAGCCCTCCCTGTCCTCGTTCGCTCTCTCTCTCTCTCTCTCTCTCTTTCTCTCTGCACTCAGTCTTTCAGTGTGTGTCGCTCTCACAGGCCCTGGCAGAGGGAGCCTGCTGGCCTTGTTCTGGGAATCCAGAACCAGTCATGGGGGCAGAAGAGAGGGGGGTGGTGGGGCGCATGACCAGCTAGCTGTTTGTGAGATCCGTCCGTGTCTTATGGTAAAACAGGATGGCACCAGAGAGGATGGTGCGTTCCCTGAAGTGGGGCAACACTCATATTGACCATTAGGAAGGAAAGCCAAATGAAACGCACTTTGGTGTGCCCTTCCACTGTAGGTGGAGGTTTTACTGGCGTCGTTTTGGAGCGGCCTAGGATCTGCGGCTCGACCACAAGGACCTTAACATGACCGTCAGAGGATGCCGGTCGATTGCTAAGCGCACGTGCTCAGAAACAAGCCCATGCAGATACGTTTGAGCAAACATCAACTTACACGATTGCGTTTGTGTGCGACTGTGAACGTGTGCATATTGCATTAGCGTGGCTAGCCTCTCTACACTGGCTAATCTGAGAACTTGTCTGTCCAGCCTTTTAATTATGTGGATTGATGAGGAGGAGGCAGGTGGCGGCCCGTAGGGAGGCGAGGAAAATGGACTGCAGAGGAATCAATGTGATTTGGATGCCTTGCTATCAGGAAGAATGGTTAAGGTTAGGTTGCGTGTGTGCTAGCATGCAGACGTGCACACGTGCAAGTGCACATGGTGAGAGTAGGCACCCTCGCTGGGCCACAGCTATGACAGAAAAATACCCAAAGTGAGCACTCACAATTCTGCATCTTGTTTTACCCACAAGGCAAAAAAATGCCTGGCAGAATCACATATTTCCACTGCTGATGTTTAGTACGTGATTTGTTTCAAATTACATTGTTCAGCACCAGTGTCACAGATTCACAAATTCCTGGAGTGTGCTGAATTTCAGGTCCCTGTAATTTTTTCAGGTTAAATAGGAACAGCAGTGCACCGAGACAGATAAGCCTTATTTAGCTTATCTTCACTTAGGTGTACGAGGGAAAATCAAACAATGTCAAAACGTTTTGCATGCCAATTCAATAGCGAAAGTAATCTTGATGACAAATGTGATCTAAGCAGCCCAACATAATTAATATTTAAGATCTAAATTAGCTTGAAAAAGATTTGCACGCTACGTCAGTTAAAAGTAGCTCATTACTTTTGAAATTTAGATGATACAGTGATAAAAATGTAGCCACTTCATTATTAATCAACATTAAAAAAAAACTATTGGGAATTGGGAACAACATGTGATCAGGAATAGCCATTGAAAAGTTCAAAAGTACTGACCATAGTTATACACTGATCTTATTCCATTAGAACTTGCTTGAAGGCCTGGCAGGATAACACAGAAAATCTTTTGGATGAATTGGCATATATTTTATAAAGGGGTCAAGCAAACATAGAACAGGACAAAACTGTGCAGCATGTGGTCCGGTTTTGTTTCTAGCTTCCCTCTGATGTGAGGCAGAAGTGACTGGTGTTTGGTGTTTTCCCTCAGCAGCCAATCACAAAGGAAACTTCCTCCATTTACGGTGCTTGGCAGGGGCTTTAATGCAGGCTATCAAATTTTCTCAGCGGTAATCTCGGCTCTGCTCAAAGGCTCTGCTTTTTGCACAATATACAGCATCTTGTAAACTGACAGTAGCTGCACTTATTACTCCCAAACTACTACTCACTCCTATTACTCTTACTGCATTACTCACGCATATTACTCCTGAACTACTACACAAGGCTGCTCTGAGGACTAATACTCCTGCATGTACCAGTACACACTGCTACACCAGAGCTGCTCCATAGTGTTACACTAACATCATCAGTACCACAAAGTGCTACACCAAAGCTGCTTCATAGTGTTACACTAGCACCATTAGTGCTACAGCATACTGCTACACCAGAGCTGCTTCATAGTGTTACACTAGCACCATTAGTGCTACAGCATACTGCTACACCAGAGCTGCTTCATAGTGTTACACTAGCGCCAGTAGTGCTGCACACTGCTACTCCAGAGCTGCTCCATAGCGTTACACTAGCAGCTGTAGTGCTACAGCATACTGTGACACCTGTAAAACACTTTTCTGGGCATTCCTCCACATTGATGCCTTGCCCACTACTACGTGTTACCCGCCATCATTACATTACCCACAATGTCGTGCTGCTTCAGTGACTTCTACCATTACTCTATAATGTTACTTTACCACATCTCCATACTGTTATACTGATCACTGCTAAACACAGTAACAGAACAGTTGTCCTGTCGACTGTTGCACACTAATTTGGTAGACTATAACTAACACCACAGAACTAACAAGTCCCCATTGTAACAGGTACACACACTGACCAGTATCCTACACTGTTACACAGTAACCTGTAACTTGTACTCTGTCATAGTGACTAGTATCCTGTACTTTTACGGAGTAACTGGTATCATATACTGTTAAATGGTATCCTAAATTGTAGAATACTGGTTAGTGTGTCATAGAGTAACTAGTATCCTGTGCTGTTACACAGTAACCTGTACCTACCACTGCAGTCTGACACTGTAATGTGAAATAAGACTATGTCACAGTGTTATTGGGAATTCAGAATCTGATTTTGGTCATTTATTTTCAATGACAAAATCGAACATGGCACAAAAAGCCACAAAGAGCTTATTGGTACTCAGTAAACCCATGTTCATCAAATGTAATCAGTAATGTCTTGAACCGTCTTCATAAACGGCACCAAACATGCATTTTTGGTATCTCCAAGATGGTGATTTCACCCTGTAACTGTTCACCAATGGCAGAAAAACACCAGCTAATCTTTCAGGACACATCACTAGCTGCACTAGGCGTGGTGTGCACATCAACAACGAGCTGAGTTGGGCGGAATAGCCTGTTCACAATATATTATTATCTTCATTCAATATAATTTGTTCTCCTGGTAAATTGTATTACAGATATGGTATCCTTCTCTAATGGTTTGCTTCAGAGGCAGGTTTGAGTAATACAGTGAGCCATCTATCCAACTTGCTTGATACCTAAAAATCACAGCTGAATGAACTTCATTGACAAAAAAAGTTAGAAAATAATTTTTATATTTGAGAACTAACTTTTTTTAAAGGTGGAATAAAATTCAGTATATTTATCAGACAGCATGCTATGCTAAGCTTTTGTTACTTTGCACGCACAAGATTCGATGTGAATGCTTTTTACATGACAGTCTGTTTTATTATGAAGCACTCTAAAACAGCATTTGTTCACAGCAGGAAATACAGAAATGGCTTGTTACAGATTACAGATAAGAAGGGGTGTATATGTAGCTGTGGCCAGTGCCCATTACATGGCAGATAAATGGAATAACTGCTGTACAATTTCAAATGGAGAGTGGAACATTTTCATATTTATAGTGGAAATTACAGCGCTCTCAAAGTGCAGTGCGCTTTGATTGGCTAAGCAGGCAGCCAATGTGTTACTAAATGCATCAAACACGTGTCTTTTATCGTACCCTGCAAAAGTAGGTGGGTAGCAGCATTTTTATTTATGATATGTTTATTAGCAATGGAAAGTGTTATTCAGTTCAGTTTAATGTTCAATTTTTTAAAGATAACAATTATTATTTTGTGACAATTACAAAATAGTGCCAAGATATGTCCTTTTTTCTAAGTGATGATTGTAATTTGCATCACATTTTTTATTTATGTACACTGTCATAGAAATGTGGTGTAATGATAGTGTTTTGCAACGAAATTTGAAATAATAAGGCGTAATTAGAGAGGCACTTTCAGGCTCATGCCCCATTTAAATAATTGTTTTTTCCTGATTATTAAATTCTGGATTATTGAAGTCAGAGCCTAGTCATGCATACACAGAGCAAGACTGAGATTTTTATTTTAAAACAATTAAAAGATTTCTTTAAAGAAAAGTCAAGATGTCTATGTACAGATTTTGCATTAAATCAGACACACAAATGCAAATCAAGACTCAAATTTCAGACTTCAATTTTCAGAAATACATATTTAACATAAATTACACATTTGTGCAAATCAGGTGACAGGTATATTTTGATGTTGTCAGTGTAAAAGTGAAAAATGGTTATGGTTATGACTAATTCTGCAACTTCCTGCTGATGTTGACACAAAACCCCCTATGGAGACAAAATGTTCTATTTGACTAATGGAACCACAGTTAATTGCAGGCACAGAGATACCAATCCAATTTCCACATCTGTCAATTACAACGGAATGACCAGTTGTGTCCAATACTGTACTGAGATCCGAAGTGAAGAGGATGAAACTTTCATCAGATTCAGAATTGAACTGCAAATCACTACTTACCCTCAGAGGGGCTGTCTCACTGTTTTACGGTCATGCAGTGAAAGAAAGCCAGATTATTACTGTTCATTGCAAGAGAGTTGCTTAGCGGCCACTTTTCCCCAAGATTTTGGGATATGAAAGGCAACATTGAAATGGGACTATAATTATTACGGACCAAAGTATCTAGTTTTGACTCCTCAAGAACTAACAGGAACATGTTGTGTCATCAGCAAGCTATTTTCAAAAGGGACCTTTGACCTTTCTGCTAAAAATACCTTTAAACGTCTTGTAGATATGACATCTCATCGACTGCATGAGGGTTTCATTTGAAGCACCAAAGGTATCGAAGTACAGTGACTGTGTGTCACAAAGGTGGAAAAGTCACCCGTGAGTCACACTGCAATCACCACTTTGGAGGAATTGAGAAAAATAACCAAAAACCAAAAAGTGGATCCTAAGTGATGGCAAAGCACCAGAGGGGTTTGTGGGTAGGCACCTTTAACCATGAAGCTGGGCAATCAGAGAGGGCAGCTGGCCAATAGGTGGTTTCTCCTGTTCCTGTGAATAGGAGGAGGGCTTTGTGCCGATAGGCTGCCCGGCTGTGCCCTTGTTCAAATGTTCTACTATGTTTCCTGCATTTTCACCATGTTTGTCTTCTGCAAACATATGCTGAACTCTTGTTTCTCAAGTTCAGACACCAAATGCCCAGTGTCCCTTTTCAGACAAATACTGTGCGCTCGCTCTGCCTCTAGACAAGCATACTATTGTCAGTGTGTCTTCAGCATGTGACTGTGTGACCTACTGCTTCACAGAGTGCCCCTTCCAACCCCCCCCCCCCCCCCCCCCCCCACCCCAACAAGCCACCGAGGCAAAGCACTCTTGTTTTCCTTCAGCCGGTCTGACAGACACGCTTATCACAAAAGGAATCTACTACACCGCCTCCACCCTTACCACACCACCCTGCCTAACTGGTCTGAAAATACGCCGCTCTGCAATACGCACTCTGCTGGGAAGTATGAAGCCCTGGATCACAGAACCATGTGTGAATTCTGCAGTGCAGTCTTACACTATTACATAAAGACGACTGTATGGGCATTGCTATGATAATACGGTCACAGATGAGGGCCGCCAGGTCAGGAAACAGATCACAGTGAAAGACCGTGATACAGTGAAAGTGCTAAAACGCTCAGCTCAACATCAGCCGTGCAACCGTGTGACAGGAAATGTGAAACAGAGAAGCAAATTTTGTTTTGTTTCACATATGTACACAGTTAAGCGCAATTTCAGTTAATTAAAATCTCCATGTGCAAAACATGGCAATTTATGGCGATCCAAAAGGACATGAAGTCCTTCTCTTTAAGCTTTGTAGGTATGTAACTCTTTTCATTGGACGTGCGGTCCTGATTATTATGGGTCTTTTATGGGCGGATGCTAATATTAGGGGCAGCGGTGTGGCGGGTGGGGAGAATGTGGGCGGCCTTTCTTTCTTGGGTCTGCTTCCAGGAAAGGGCCAGCAGGGGAAAGATCTAAAATGGCTCTTTTGTGTAGCAAGGTTATAAGTCTGAGGCACCGGGCCGAAGTCACAATCCTCTAATTAGAGGGCAGACGTAGTCCCCCCTGCTCCAAGTCAACCGGCCCTTCTTTCTCTTCATCGTGGCCGTTCCTTTCCTCTTGGATAGACCCCTGTACAGGAGACTGCTGGCACTGGAGGTGCTTGTTCACCTCCATGCCTACTATCTCAGTTGCTTGATGGAGACCAATAGTGGAGTTGACGGTATACATTGAGTATACCCACCCAAAACTAATATATACCCACCTAATTATCATTAATGCACATGGTCTTCAGAGTTACAGTATAACCACCTCCTCATGCATTTTGTCTAGATTTGTCTAACCTCCTTGACTCCCAAAACCCCGGAAACGTAACACTACAGACTCTAAATGGAAACCAGCTCACTATAATAAGGAGAAAATATTTTTGATCTATATTTCTTTTAAGGCTCTTGTATTTGAAACATTGTATAGCGTGAGTGTAGGGTTCTGGTGCTTAGGTGAATTATGACATCACTTGCTATTTTGTGAGTGCGTGACATCAATGGAGACGGCCCCATCGCCGTGGGTGTTGCCATTGTCGTCTCTGCTGGCAACGTGAGCCCGGCATGGATTAACCAAACACCCGAGAGGAAATGAGCTGAGAGAGGCTTGCGCAATCATCGCTGCGGCATAAAGAGTTTGCACAAGGGAGGAAGTGACCGCGTGTCTCAACAGCCAAACAGTGTAGAGCTTTACCGTACTCATCCTGGGCTGGGCTCTTCCTGATTATGCGGGTGGAAAATTTGGATTCAGCTACTTCTTTGTTCATTTTGTATTGGGCATTGCTACAGCGCTCGCTCGCATAAAAGCTTCATTGATTTATGTGATAAATTTAATGTATGCGTGATCACTGAGATGAAGGTTGGTTACACAAGGATAGCAATACGCGCCAGAAGAAGCATTTTCCACAGTGCACACTCAAAGGACCAGAGGATCAATTACAAAGAGATCTTATTTAATATTCACAGTGCACAGTAAACACTTCAATCATTTAGATTTATTTAAACCTTATGTGGAACTAAGCCTGGATCAAACAGTGGAAGCCCAAAGAACAGGTTTTAAGAATACTGGCAAGGTAGCTCTGTGCCACTGTATTTCTGGATTAAGTATTGATGCTATTTTTTTACGCTTTTCCACAAGACTTAATTTTTAAGTTTTAAATATTTTATGTAAATGGCCACATTCTTGACTAAAAGTGTATATTATACAGAACCATAAAAGCTTACTTTATATGGTACATAATTAAAACGGGTGTCTTTTTTGATTAACGGTAACCTTTTTGCTTGAGAAGTATTCATATCCAATAATAAAAGAAATGTGGTCTTCTCTCAAAATTGTTCATTGCACGTCCTCAGTAAAAACAGTTGAGTAAAGACATCATCAAAACATCACAAAGGTGGTTTAATCTTAAAATCTCAAATACAAATGAATAAACTCAAGTACAATTTTTCAGTGCGAACACAATTTTTCCACTACGTTTAGTGATCTGTGATTTACCACATAAACATATGACAACCATTACGCATTTATAATGACTCCGCTATCACCTATCAATGAGATAATAGTATTAGGTGGCTAAAGCAGTGAAGAAGACACATGACCAAGGTTCAGGTCAGTGCTACTGTTGTACCATCCTCTTGCAATGGTATCAGGACAGGATATGTTAAACCAGATACGCTGATCACATAACCAGTCTGCATAATGGCCACAGGGGTGAGGGTGCACCCAGCCAAAGGGCTGACAAGCCAAGCGATCATGCCTGTCACCAAAGGTGACATCACCTAGTGTCGATTTCCATTCACAGTCTTGGGCACCAGAGCTTTTAGCTAAGTGGCGAGGTGACAGCCCATGTGTGTGAACAGCTCAATAACACGAGCCTGCTCAGGAAGTGACATCATCCTCCACAGAGCAGAGCAGCAGCGTGATTGGCTGGGAACCTTTGCCTTTAGCTTTGGCATGAAACCCCTATCAATCTGTGCAACATGCAGACAGGATCTTTATCCTAAAATAGCAGCAGACCTACACATGTTAGACGCAGGCCAAACTGAGGTCATGGCAGAATGGCCTCCGCCCTGATTCTTCAGGCCACTCACTGGAGGCCAAGTACTGAAAATGATACTAGCGCAGGACAACGAAATAGGATGCATATCGTAAATTCAATACCAAACCAGTCTCGGTATAGTATATTTTTGAGATGTATAGATTATCATGTATCCACAGAAGCAGCTTACACTGAGCCAAAGTAAAATTCTGAATTAAAGAAGATCTAAGGGCTAGAAAGCTTTCAAAATATCATAAAGAAATCCCTTGGAATGGGGTTTTGAGGAGTTTGAAGCAGTAATAGGATATTATAAACTATGGCAAATCTGTTATTAATGTCATAAATAATAAGGCCCTCGGCACCTGTGGTCTATATGAGTCCACCACAGTGTCCCACATGACTAATCAAATGTAAATTTTGAAAGATGTATTTTTCAGCGATTATATCGCAGAAAACTGAAATTATCCATTTCCAGTAGGAAAAGACGATACTTTATTAACAGATGAATTGAATGGCTGCTCTTAGCATAAGAGTTGCATCTTTACTCACTTTCAGTAATCAAAATATAAGATGTAAACCCATCCGAAATTGCATTACTTTATTTCGATCAGAGTTTACATAATTGAGTGCTTGCTTTCGTTTCAACAAAAACTCAGTGGTCAGGGTAAATAGTATTTACTTTTCTGCTGCTACCGTTGTGTTCTTCTTCTCCTCTACCCCCTCTTTTTATAGCTTTCTCTTTACCTCCTTTTCTCTCCCGTCTGTCCGTGTGCCCCTCTCTCCTCGCATATCCGGTGCGGAGCCAACAATCAGGTTTAAATTACGGCTATAAAAAGATCCCTGCCCCTGAACACACTCAGGATCATTTACTGATAACCAGGTGTCACATACACCTTACTGTTGTCCTGGATAAAACTGAGAGTAGATTTTATACATATATACTGTGTGTGTATATATATATATACATACACAGACACACACACGCACACATACACAAACATTGGTCATTATATAAATTATATACACACACACACACACACCCAGTGTCCAAGGTAATTACTCTAATTACTACGCCTGATGTGGGCCAGTCCTGTCCAAATCTAACTAGCATTAGCCCTTACGCTAAGTCTGCAAAGGGCCAGCAGTCGCTAAGGTTCCAGGACTCCACCAAACCACAGTCAGTGCCATATTGTCCAAAAGGATGAAGCTTAGAATAGTAGTGATTCTTCCCAGAAGTGGCTATCGTACAAAAATCTGAAATGAAGAGTAAGAAATGTATATGCTGGCACAGATTGTCAAAGTTCAGACCAAACCCCGTTGAGATGTTGTGGCAGGACCTAAAACATGCAGCACATAAATAAAATCCGACAAATGTTCTCTGAGCTGAAGCAGTTCTGCTGTTTTTGCTGATGAAAGTGTTGTAACCAGCTGTTCACCAGAGTCTTAGGGGGCCAGTTTTCACATGGGGGCATACAGTGCCTCATAACTTTCTTTAAGAAATAATTAAAAAGCATATCAAAATTGTGTTATTTTTTTCACCTAGGCCTCCCGGGGGCAAATTCTGACTCAAGCTGTGTCATATTGCTTCTTATTCCTATCAATTGTATTGATGCACTAATTAATATATCTCGCAAATATACATTGACTGAATAAAAAATGAATGTTTAAATTAAGTCAAAATTATCATGCTGAACAGGGGAAAGTTACTAAAACTCAGCTCCAGGGAAGTCCATGGTTTGACAGGCCATAGTAAGCTTTGACGCTGATGTAGTTACGATAGTCACGTAGACCATTTCACTGCTCAACTTTCCCCAAAATCATTTCCCTATAAATAATACAGAACTGGGTGGGTGTATTGCTTAACTCTCAAAAGTTGTTTTGAAGAAGCAATGCTTCCTCTTATGTTGAATTTCAGTAGATAAAAAATAAGCTTCACATTTATAGGAGCATCAGAACTGCATGAGTTTGCTGAAGGGAGCTTCATCATAGAATGTATTTTGATGATTATTTGAGTGTAAATTGCAATGTCACCAAATAATACCGTACAAGCAAAAAAGAATCAATTAATAACACGCCAAGCTAATATTTAAAATTCCATCTCCTATCCCTTGAGGATTTACCCAAGTGACACACATTGGGTCACCTAGGCAGCGACCCCCACTCTCAAGCACCAAAGCTTCCCAAAAGCAGAACTGATGAGTGAACTGATGGGAACTGCTAAACAATATATTTTCCAGAGAACTTGAGACAGAACACAAAAATAACATTGGATTTGTTGCGTACAGCATCTGTTTGTCTTTGATAGCAGGTGTTTACTCCGGTCCATATTATCGTCAGTTGATCAGAAGCAGGTTTGAAGCTGCTAAAATTACAAGGCTTAGCCTTGCTTTCAGCAGAAATCTGTATTAGAAAAAAGCATGCTATCAAATATTAAGTCTCACCAGAATTCTACAAATCGATGACATTTGTACCACCGCTCAATAAAATTACACAATTATTTTATGTACAGAGTCTTCATAAGCAGTTTCTGTGACCACGTCTGTGACATCTGTCACCGTAGTGCTGTCTGCACAGTAACTAACTTGTATGCACTCCTCAAATGCTCCAGTGTGACTGCAGTGGCTATTTGAAATCCTACAGGCTACACAGTGCTACAGGAGTGCCAAGTATCTGGCACAAAGGTTAGGAGGAGGAGATACTGCAGTGATGACCAAGGAATTCTGGGAATGTTTAAACCGTTGTGCTCCCAGGCAGGGCAACTGCACGCTACCTCCTCAGACTCATAAATGGAAAATGACATGGCTCAGACTCAAACATGCGGCCCGGCCCTCATTTATGGTACCTTGCCTTTGCAGTTTATTTTATTATAATGACAATTGAGCAAAACCTGAATGTTGCGCTGCAGTCTGGCGTACTCCCAAGTGAATAATGGAAAAAAAGCTAATTCAATCTGAAAATGAGTGATCTTGAATAAAGTAGAAAGTAATCAAATTACTGTTATAGCAGTGCTATAGTTTAAAAGCCAAACGCAATCATTTTATCAGTTAAAAGCATACATTTCAAAATGAAGAAAACTGCTGGTTACATCATAACCCATAAACACTCAAATTATGTGAATACTTTTGAGTAGCTGGTCAGTTGCAATGAAAAATACTATAGTTGCGAAATACAGAATACTTACCAGTCAAATGAAGAGTACGACGTATTACCCGAAGTAGCATTATGATTACACCTTTTCATTTACAATCTGGTATGCGAAAAGGCAAGAATTAAACTGAAACACAGAAACACGATGTACTGTTAAACTTAGATAAAGAGACATGCCAGCACTATTGCTAGAAAATACACTGTGAAATTTAACAAGCTGTTTAGCAAATGTGAATAGCTAAGAATGTGTTATTATGAAGCAATGGTGAGGCCGAATACTGAAACACAATGAAAAAGAACAGAAAATACAGTTAGCTGGCAAAAAGAATATTCCGCAAGCATCTATACTCTTATTATTACTGATGCCAAGGCCTGAGTCTTAAACTCATAAAATCTGCCTCATTTTCAAGTCATAATACAAGTTTAAAATAACCTTATGAATTCACACACATAACGGCACCTACTCACATACAAAATGTGTTTCTACGCACTGTTTGACACATTAGCAGAAGCAAAGACGTTAGAATATGTTATCCGGACCTGACAGAGTTAAGTCATCACAGCAGGCTGTGGAGAGCGATTTAATTGGTCGAAAAAAGTCATTGATTGATAGCTCTGTATAGCTCCACCCATTTTTGGATTTGTGAAATCTCATGTCTCACCTGCTTCAGATAGGTATGTTATGGGCCCGAAATGGGCCTTTTTAAGAATTTGTAACTGCACCTAGGTAATAAAGAGATCTTGTAAGAGATCACTGATCTGTGTCTTATTGAATAAGCCCTTCCTACACAGTGAAATTTTGTTAACAGTGCTTTTCCACTGACAGTGAAATTATGCAAACAGGATTGCGAGGGAGAGATGAGAGTACTGCTGTAGCAAGAGTCTGAAAAATGGCATGAGAAATCTTAGGTAGCCTTTGAGAGGATTGCCTTTCAATCACGTTTCCTTTCTAGCATTTGAGAGGCCTAGCCCTTAAATAACTATTACGAATCTCGTGACAGTAAAAAGGTAGCATTCACTGACTTAACCGTCATTGGAGGATTCTCTAACATGTCAACTGTTTTATTATTCATTACTTTGCCAGACGGATAAAGCTTCTTAAGGTAAATGTGACCCTCATCATTTTAATACTGTTTACTGAAAAACATGGCTAATCACTGTTTGCCCACCAACATTGTGTCCGAGAGGCCCTGCCATCAACTTTTTTCAGTTCCCATGTCACACACATACACATATATATATATACACAGTTCCTCTGAAGGTACTTGTTGGGACATTATTGCAGAGCTATAGGGACCGGTGCCGGAACACTTGCTATAAATCAATGATTCAATCAAGGCCTAAATTATAGCAACATGTGGCTGTCAGATTGTGTGTGACTCAACTGGGATTTACGTAGAAACCTTGAGTTTATTATGAAAATGGATGTAAAACGGTCTCTTACCCCAGATTTGATCTCTTGGGCTGGTATGAAGGCGGACGAAGATGACGACAGCGACATCAAAAACAAAATTTGTGACCCAAATTTGAGATTCTTAAAAAGAACCCACTGATTGTTTTTTTTTAATTGCCATGAAAGAACATGTGGTTCACTTTATCTGTTTTCATTAAACGGCTGTATCCACGTATCAACCGGGCAGGAAGTATGGTCCTCTTAATATCCAGTGTCTGTGTCAGGGAAGATAAAAATTAGGCCATTCTGAGTTTCACTGAGATACCCTGAAATATCTCTTCTCATCTTGGTTTTTGCTTCTGAAAAACACTTGCTGAAATCTACAATCTACACAACAAATCACTAGCATTCCTCTTTCAAGCCATGCAGTCTCTGCTAAGATTCAGATCTGAATAACTGAAAAACAAAGAACTTATTGATTTAGTTTCTTATTTTTAATTCAGTATGATCTAATGCAGTATAATGTAATTGCCATATGACTGAAATATTTCACCACTGACCTATTTGACAGGACAAAAGACATTGGACCTATTTTCCACCTGGAATTAGACCCTGGGAGCTCTAACGCAAGTAGATTTGCTACATTCAGAATGACACAGTCGTTTTCTCTTCTAAGCATCAATGCTCTGAAAAAAAAAGCAAATCAGCTAGTGTTCATTTTGACGATGAGGTGAGGTCAGTGGTTTCGCTGACATATTGGTATATTGACACTGGCCAAAGCAGATCGCTAACCCAAACCAGATCTATAATCAAGTGCTGGTGTTTCAATCTGTCTTTAATGGAAGTATTAAGACTGTGAATGGCACGCACCCTCTCCTTACTATCTATGAGGCAGCCCCTATCCTAGTGGTTAAGGTGCTCGGCTAGGACTAAGAAAATGGTTGGTTCAAACCTGGTTTGGCCAGAATAAGCTCATTCTAGCAGTGTATATTTTTGGAAAGCAGTGTTTTTTCAGATTCATTTGGCAAAGGGAGAGGGTTTATCACTTTGCTCAGTAAAATCGCTGTTTGTAAAGGTTTGCATCTTATAAATATGTTTTTCTTTAGTTTGAGGGGACAATACGGAATGTTTGGTTTACCTGTTACTGTTAAAATCGCTGAACTGTGTTTATAAGATCAGACCAAACTTCTGACACATTGTTAATAATATTTTATGAATGGTTGTATCGTTTATCCCTTAATATGTGAACCCTGAAACACAATACCTGCAAGAGTAGCAAAGTAAGACTGTAAATTGTCTCAGTGGTTAATAAATCTCTTGTTAAGTGGCCACATCTCTGTACAGTATTTCTATGGCGATCCCTTCCTTGTCAACTTGTTTTTTTCCACAACACAATTTAGTACAGATTTGGTGGAGCCAAGGAGATGCTACTTAAAATGTTTCTATGGAGGATAAAGGTCAAATGATCCCAAGCCAAAAATCGAATTATTTTCAAGGTTCCCTCTACAAAGGTATTGACACGAGATTCTACTCAGCGTGAGCATTTATTCAGTTTTCTTGACAACAGAAAAATTCCAAATTAGAAAGGGAGCATGTTCTCAATTGGATGGAATTAACTAACATTTTTTACATGACAAATAACGTGGTCAATGTAATTCTCAGGAATTTTGTGTCATTTTCCACATAAAGGCAAGCCATGTTAGTCACATGGTGAATGGGGCAGCCTGTAGTCTAGTGGTTAAGGTACATGACTAGGACCCTTGAGGTTGGCAATTCAAGCCCCCGTCCAGCCACAGCAAGAACACCATTGGTTAACCCAATCGACTGTAAGTCACTTTGGATGAAAGTGTCAGGTAAATGAAAGCAATGTAAAAATCTTAGAGCAACATGGGTTTTTTAAAATCAATAAGTTATTTGCATTTGGCTTCATGGGTTTTTTCAACTGAGGTGGACTTGACCCTAGCCCTGGATACTACCCTTTTTCAGCTACCAGGCTAACCCTAGACACACACACAAGGTCTTGGATTCAGATTAATTTGTAGATGTTTGATACTAGCCTTTGTTAGCTCCCAGGCTAACGCTAAACACAGGGATCCTGGTTTTCAGGGCTTTGTGGATGTTTGTGTAGCTCAGGCTGGTTTCATGGCTTGCACGATGCGCGGGGCAGTGTGAGTGCCATTGACTGGGCTAATTCTATCAGTTGTCCCATAGGTGTGTGGCTTACTGCACCCGCTCGACCTACATGCTCAGCTGCTATAGCGAACTCGTTAACCGCCGCTGACAACCTGCTGCAGTTTAGGGGCCCAAAACAGACCGACCTTCGGCCATGCTAAGAACCACGGATCACTGTAGGAAAAGATCTGCGGCTTTCAGGTGTCCCAGGTGTCTTGCCCACAGTCTTAATAATTTCGCACTGGTAGAAGACAGCCTCAGGTACTGGAATCAGCAACAGGCACACACGCAAGATTCCAAAAAAGAGCTAAGCTTTTCTCTGTTTGGCTCATTTTGTTTCGTGCCATTGATGTTAGAATTTTGAGATAACCTGTTTTCATTATGTTAAATGTGTCACTGCCCAATAATTATCATGTATATGATCATTGCCGTCACCATGGCTACGGCTTAATTTCATCAGCTGCGCCAGTGGTTCGACTGCGCGTGCTGGCTCCGACCGTAATAACAGCCTCTGAATTGTAATGAGCCGCTAATTGTCGTAAAATAGATTAAAGTCTATTGACGAACGTCTTTGTCCTTTAAGGTGATAGAACCTCAGAGACGTCTGTGTGTACCATGAAGAATCAATGTCTTGTTTTCACATACCAGGATTTCAAATGAGTCAGACCATCTCTGGCAGCCATTTTCTGTGCTGTATATGCTATACTGCGAATAATTCTATTTCAAAGAGGGTTCATATTTAATTGATTAAATTTTCGAATGACAGGTGTAATCAATTAGGGCCAATTTGCTGACAGCATGGGAACCTGGTCAATGAAATGAAACATTTGTGTAAAATTAAGTGTTGACATGGCAAATGGCATTTAAATTTGTTTAAGTGTGAAATTACAGTGGAGCCTAAACAGGTTTTCAACAACCTAAACAGATCAAGAGATTAGCTTTATCAAAAGCCATGTGAGTGGCCAGGAGAGCCACTGAGCAATTATGCTCCAGGAAGACTTGGATTTGCCTGCGATATCTCTCTAAACAAGCAAATGGAAAAGCAGGTCTAGTGAGACACAGCACTCTTCAGCCGATGTTCAGTTCCTCTGTAGGTGTGAATAAGTGAAAGCTGCCTGTCTGATTATCCTGCTCGCTCTTTTTGTTGGTTACATAGTCGTGATCTTCCTTATGTAGGTGGTACAGCTAACAACTGTAAGGTAAACACTAAACACACCTTCATTACAGCGCATCTTAGCTATGAAAGCTGTCACTTTCATACATAATTTGTTCCCAACACTGACTACTTTAAAAGAGAGTAATTTCCATTAATTGTCGAAACTCATGCCAACTATTTCATGTCGCTCAAAAACATAGCATATAAGATGTAGCTAATAACAATATGCAAACTGCAAGGAGGCAATCAAATTCTAAAAATGGTAAAGTTCTGAAGCCATGCTTTTGTCTAGAGAGGCTTTTGATTCGAGACAGAGCCAGTGATTTTGACCAGCACATAGCCAACCTGCTTCCTGATTCCTGTGCAAAAAAACTATTTAAATGTTGAAAATAGAGGAAAAACAAAGTGCAGCCATATTGGTTTTTCCACTCTTGGCTTGAATGACATGGTTTTTTTCTTACCCATGGCAGCGGCCCAATGGGAATTTGTGTGTGTGTGTGTGTGTGTGTGTGTGTGTGCAAAGAGACAGCAAAAGGGGGACAGGGCAAACAGCAGGAAGTTACTGTTGGCAAACAGCCTTATATAACACACAGGCATTCATCAATAAGGGAGAGATGCCTTTGTGCTTTTGTCACAACTTATGTAATGGTCTATTTATTGCACAATGCAGACCCTGTCCTTCTGCGACGGAGTAATGGTACAGCGGTGCATAGCGCGGTCCCCGTGGCCCAGGGGACGGGGCTGAGCGCCGGCCATCAGCGGCGCTGGGTGTCCCCGTGGTAACACTCACTGTGGGTTGTGCTTTCCAATACCCCCTCACATGCAGGGACTCTCAGGTGTCACCCCATACCGCTGTCCGTCACTTAAAACCCTTCCCACCAACAACGGTCAAAAAAGTTGGCTTTGATTCAGATTTTTTTTTTCTTTTTTTTTATTTAGGACAGACACACCTCCTACGTGTGTACACACTCACACTTTTGCAGAGCTACGTCACACATACCAGTGCCAGCGCAACACCCATAACACACACACGGGCACAATGCGTGGACATTGTCTGCCCATACGCCCATGCCAACACATACGAGACACTCACAAAGTATGCGTCCCCGAAAACCTACGCAGGAACACATGCAAAACATGCGAGCATAAAAATGATCCCTACCCCAGGATGAACATAATCCCACGCACACAAACACACACACATACACTCAGGCGCAAACATAATCCCACACACACATGCACGCACACACACACACACACAGAGACTGCAGATAACACACGCCAGCAATTCGCCTTCCCCTCTCTGTCTGGCCTCACACAGACGCAATCCTTAGGCAGCTCTGTTGATACAACAAGTCAGTGCCGGAACTTGCCGGGCTGCAGACAGTCAGAATGCTGTGACACAGTGACACGGAGCCTCAAAGCACTAGGGCTCCACAGCGGAGGAGCGCAGCTACAGCCAAAGCATTCAGGAGCAAGGAGCAGGGAGGGAAAGGACTGGGGGGCTAACACCACTTTACAGCGGCCCGTCACTGACACTGGCGCTAGCTATGGAATGCAAGCCAGCCTGGGAGATGAAAAGGTACGTGCATCAATTTATAACTAACCAGTTAGGTTTCGGTTCAGCTCCACAGCGAAGGAGGAATCTCTCATGCAACATGTTAGTCATTCGGAGACGCTACGGCAGGCCCACTTCTGGCTAATTTCTTTGTCTGGTGCAAGCAGACTACGGCTTGTAATCACTGGCATGGCGAGTTAGAAGCCCACCCTCAAGGTAAACCTGGTTGGCTGAAGCGTTTGAGGTCCGGAGCTGGAGTTTTGCTCAGGGATTATGTTTTTGGGTCATGTGGGTTTTCTCCTTCCTGGCTCGACAGGTTTGACTGGAACGTCTAGCCATTAGAAACCCAGCGGCGGCATCGGGCACCTCGGGCCGAGCCTGCATGACGTCACGGCTTGTTTCACTTTTTTTATCAGTTAGAAAATATTTGAAATATTTTCTGAGGTAAATAGATGTAGACGTTGTTCTACGGTTCCAGCATAGGTCGTAGAGTTCAGGCCTGACTCCAAACATTTTAATATGATTTAGATCAACTGACCATGTGCGTAAATTGATTTGAAATAAAAAAAAAACTGCTATTATTATTTTAGGGAGTGGCACTGAAATTGGGTAAAAACTCTGAGGTTTAGCTTCCTCTCCTTTTATGTCAGGCCGGTTGAGGCTCAGATGAAAATAGTCTCAGTGGAGCTTTAAATCATAAAAGGCCCGACTGAGTGTTTTCATCATTTCCATGGTAACAGATCATTTCCTCAGTAAACCGATCTTGATAGTATCTGTTCACGAGGCCGACGTCCTCCCCGACAGTGAGAAAACTGACCCACGGACTGACTCCCCTGTAGATCTGTAACAGCTCTCTGTAGTTCAGACAGCAGGGTAGCACTAACCATAAATAAAACTGCAGACGCGGTTCACCCTTTACCATAACAAGCCATGTTTGCAATAGACACCTCCCATGCAACGGGAAAGAGTGTTGATTTTATCATCGTGCATCGGCTTTCAGATGACAGTACAGTAATTATTCATTAAATTTACGCAAAATGCTTTTCATGATAAGAGCAAGAGGTTCGTGTGAGTTTTCCTCTGTGTGATCCTCCGGAATTTCTGTCGCAGTCTCCTGATTCTGTCACGCTGTTGCAAGGGTATTTCTGCCTTCCCAGAATATACAATGTTTTGCGCCTCGCAGGGTGTGATAATGGCTGTAAAGCCATTTGTGAAAGGTGCTACAACATGATCTTGTGATAAACCCAGTTTACCCAGAGTCGAGCTTATGAAGAAGACGGTGGAAAATATGAGTTAACATTTCTTCCGCATCTGTCCTCAACATTTCACAAAACTTATGACTCAAATTACAAAATTTATGCAATTTTAGATCCTTCTCTATTTTTTGTTCATGTTGGTGATCACTGAACTCACCAAACTGTTATGAATGTAAAACACACCCTATCCCGATGCAGAGCATTAGATATTAATCTTGACTCATAGGAGACGGGAAGAGGGATGCTGGATAAATAAAGTAATAAAATGCTGGAAATAGGTGCCCGTTTATGTATTTGCTCCGATTATTTGCTCGGAGGGTAACACTTCCGTCCCCGCCCTCCTTCACTCTAACCATGGCAACGACACCGTCCCTGTAGTGGAAACAGCAAACTTGACAGAAAGAGCTCAGAAAGCGTGACAAAACACAACAAAATCTCATGTGTGCCCTCAAGTCCCAGCCCAGCTAATGTCTCACATTCAAACAAAGGGTTCACAAGGCAGTAATGAGAATGCCACGGGGAAGAAAGCTGACATTCCAACCTTATCTACCACACAGTATGCCCCAAACACAGGCAGTCTTTCCTTACGCAAATACTCCCCGGTCTTTTTATGCATGCTGGCTGGGTCCTGCCTTTTGTCAGCACTTCCTGTGAATAACATTAACGTATGCTGTTTAACAGCGGCATTTCTTTGTCATCGGTGTGATATTACCGTAGTGCGGACTCGCTGTCCGTCGCCTTCGCTGGTTGTCATTGATTCTGTGCGAGTCTGAACAGGGACGGCAGGCCTGAGTGGGTCAGTAACATCCTGCTGTCATACTGTGCGGATCTTTACAGTGTCTGTGTGAATGGAGTCTCCACATGCCATCGAGAAGATCAATTTCAAAGACAGAAAATAACAGTCCTTTATCACATTCACTGGCAGTATCAGGCGGGAATAGCCTTCTGAAACAAGGGCTTCTATATATAATTCATTCTCCCGTAATTCACCACTTTACGTCCTTTCGAAGATGGCACAGTGCAGTTTCATGACCTGTTCAGCAGCCTCCTTAATTTCTGCGGCGGTCGCATGCTGTTAGAAATGAGCAGGACACACACTTTTTAGACGTTATATCTAATTTATTTACGTTATGTTTTTTATATTTGTGCTCATTTATGCACCATTTTCTGTTTTGCGCGTTCAGAGAAAAGCAGGCCTTGCTGCAATGAGAATGGGAAATGCAGTCTGGGAAGTGTAGTCTCCTCTGACAGCCAGAAATGCAGCTCTCTGATATTGCAGACATCCAGACGGACCCAGTTTCGCCTCACATTTATTGTTCACAAAGATAATTGGGCGATACATATCTGTGGTAGGCAGGTATCTGCATCACCTGTTAATGCAGATGATGCCATATTACAACCTTTCAATAACAGAAAATATTATTTTGAATGTAATATTTATCGATGTGTAGGGGCGAGGCAGCGTGTAAAGGGAACTGGATTCTGCTATGGCAGGGTGGAGTGTGTGTTAAGCTTTGCTGTGGAACGGGAGAGAGGGAGTCGGCTGCGCTGAGCCAGTTATTTTCCACTGTGATAGTAAATAAACATTACACCTGATATTGGCTTATGGAACAAGCTGGCGCTTGGAGTGGTGGGGGGGGGGGGGGGGGGGGGGGGGGGGGGGGGGGGAGTGTGGGGAAAAGTGTGTGTCTTGCATCTGCTTGTTTACGACACGCCCCTTTGTGCATGTGTGTGAGAGAGAGGCATAGCATATTGATGGGACTGACAGTGTGGAATCAGCTCCTGGAGATTCTATAGTAACACAGAACTGCAGGCGTACATGGCCACAATGCAAATAAGGGCTGGTGGATATGGACGGAAGCAGTGGCTGAATGGCAAACGGTCTCAGCGCACGGTAACCGAGCGCTGAGTAACAGAGCAACGGCTCTGATAGACAGGTCAGCGGGGAGGTCGGAAATTCAGCGAGCATGCTGTGTGTGTGTGTGTGTGTATGTGTGTGTGTCACTCAGCACGTACACAGTAGCAGGGAGTGCATGTTAGTGTGCGTGTATGTGTGAGGGTGTTGGTGCATATGTGGCAACGAGTGTGTGTGTATAATGTGTGCGCATGAGCATGCGCGTACATATGTGACAGTGAGTGAATGTTTATGTGTACATACGTAAGTGTATTTCTGCATGCATGTGTGTTTGTGTGTATGTTAATGTGCGTGTGATTATGCCTGCATCTGAGCGTGTGTGTATGTTTGTGTGTGTGCGTGTGCGTGCGTGGACTTGTGTGCATGTACTTATGCGTGCATATGTGTGTGTCTATGTTTTCATGTGTGTGTATATGTATTTTTATGCATGCATGTGTGTGTGTGTGTGTGTGCTAGTGAGTGTTTGTGTGTGAGCGCATACGCGTGTGTGTTTGTGTGTGTGTCCTGTACACTGGAGCGTGAGAACTCACCCAGCCTGTGGCAGGTGCTAGTTTGGCTCTGGAGGCAGGCTAATGGCTAACACTACTGACCTTCAGTCCGCACCGCCATGTCCTAAACACTCTCCAGAGGACGGCAGAACACAAACACAAACTCACCCACCGTGAGTCTCACTTTTTCACCGTGTAACAGGCACACTGTCGGAGGGAAGCACGCTTTTTAAGGAGATGTGGTTTGTCGCAGAGATTTACGCACACGTGCAGTGCTTATGAGGATTGGATCAAGCTCGGCCCAGAGGAATCGACTGTGATTTGGATCTGCTGGGCTGACGCAGGGAGATGGACATGTCCTCCAGTGTCCCACTTTGCACTTCAGTTGCATCTGTCTAGGCCAACTGATTCATGTGCATGACTCATTATTCTTCTCCTCTTCTGTTTTTTTTCCCTCTATTGGCAGAAGCGACTACCGGCAAGAGCGGGCGCTCCTTTAAAGGGAGGATAGAGGGGGGAAAGGGAAGAAAAGGAGAGGCACGGAGAAGACAGAGACAAAAAAAAACCCTCATCTCCACGGAAACCACAGGCTCGGCAGACACGGAGAGTGAGAGAGGGAGAGAAGGAGGGGGAGAAGGGGTGGTGGAGCACAGACGCAGAGCGGCGCACCAAGCGCAAGGGGCTCTGGGGGAGTCATGAGGCAGGCGAGTGAGGGGGCTCTGTCGTACCCATACGCTGGTCCCCACTGCGGCCACCGCCTGGCCACCCACTGACAGGACAGGAAGGACCCCGCTCTCCGTCCCTCTGATATGCCACCCTGCCTCCCGGGGAGTCCCTGCCGACTGCAAGTGTCCTCCAGGCCCCAAACCAGCCGCTTGCCCCTCCCTGGCAGAACTCTGTCTCCAGACGCCCCCCCCCCCCCATCCCCCTCCCCCTTCTGAACTCGCCTCCCCACAGAGGACCATGGGATGTCGCCAAAGTTCGGAGGAAAAGGAGGCGGCCCGCCGCTCGCGGCGAATCGACCGCCACCTGCGCTCCGAGAGCCAGCGGCAGCGGCGCGAGATCAAGCTCCTCCTCCTCGGGACCAGCAACTCGGGCAAAAGCACCATCGTCAAGCAGATGAAGATCATCCATAGCGGGGGCTTCAACCTGGAGGCCTGCAAGGAGTACAAGCCTCTCATCCTGTACAACGCCATCGACTCGCTCACCCGCATCATCCGCGCCCTCGCCACCCTCAAGATCGACTTCCACAACCCTGACCGGGCCTACGATGCTGTGCAGCTGTTCGCCCTGACCGGTCCCGCCGAGAGCAAGGGCGAAATCACGCCTGAGCTGCTGGGCGTCATGAAGAGGCTATGGGCTGACTCCGGCGTGCAGGAATGCTTCTGCCGCTCCAACGAGTACCATCTGGAGGACAACACCGCCTACTACCTGAACGACCTGGACCGCATCTCCGCCAGCGAGTACATTCCCACCGTGGAGGACATCTTGCGTTCCCGAGACATGACCACCGGGATCGTGGAGAACAAGTTCACCTTCAAGGAGCTGACCTTCAAGATGGTGGACGTGGGAGGCCAGCGCTCGGAGAGGAAGAAGTGGATCCACTGCTTCGAGGGCGTGACCGCCATCATCTTCTGCGTGGAGCTCAGCGGCTACGACCTCAAGCTCTACGAGGACAATCAGACGGTAAGATTGCTTAGAACTTCCTCCATCCACAGTGTTTCCTTTGGCTAATTAACAATATCACACAAACTGCCCTCTAGTGCAATGGCAACCTAATTCCATTACTATGGAGTCAGTCCATGATGTTAAATTCAATTTATCAGTTGAAAATCCCCTTGAAACATTACAGGAATTTTTCTATTCATGAAATGTCATTAATTTCCTGAACTGACAGAATTAAAAAGGAGTTGATCCAAACCCTAGCAACCCAAAGAGAGTTTCATCTTGTGTTGTATCATGTGGAATGGGTGTGAAAGAACCATGTAGGTCTACTGTACCCCATCTCAACCAGAAAACAAAACATTGCACTCCACCGTTTCTACTCATTTACATATATTATACATAAATTATTTCAATATTTGAATATATGTTAGAGCATATTTCCATAAAGGATGGGCCAAAGAAGATGCATTCACGTATTGCAGGTGTTGTGAGTTTGCGGAATCTGTCATCCTTTGCTTTAGAGGTTGTTATGTTGCATGAGTGTTGTTATGTTGTACAGTAGTGTATTGTGATATGTCATAAAGTTGCAAAGGTATAAGAGAAATATCTCTGAGACAACTCTTGTCTTAATTGAGACTGATAGATGTATACGTACGTACACGCAAAACAGACACAATCATGGCAGGATATGAAATAAATACGCAGACCATCAAGTCTGAAACCTAAACTCCACAAAATGTGTGAGCTAACGTTCGTTGTACATATAACATGTGTCAAAAACAAGTAAAAAGTGACCAACACATAAAAGAAATGGCAGCTAACATTGCTGGCTTAATCTCTTACAAATACCGATATTTGTGTCAGTGCCGAAAAACAGTGCTCTCCAAATTTACATCAGTCAGCTTGCGATACAGAGAGTGGCCTGAGCAGAAAAGCTGATCTCAGTACTTAAGTACCCAGAGTCCTCCTCTTGACCCTGTGCCCTGGCTGAGACCTATTAGGGACATCAGACACCCTACTGGCTGAGAGGCCTACACTGGAGAAAGTAGTTTAGTACCTGGTTAAGTACCAGACACCTACAGTGGACAGTGCATTTCAATATGGCATATTCGACAACGATATCGCTCCCAATGACATGAAGTTTGGAGCTTGATTTAGATTATGCGATATCCATAAGCAATGGGCAATGCTATCTTCCTTATCAGAGAAAATTTGCACTTGTGTATTTAAATTGTTGAATATTCACAATTACTATGTGACGCTTTTGATTCAATGTAACAATGTAACTGTGATAAAGAAGTCAAGGACAAAAGTTGATGAAGGTGCTGCAATTAGTTGAATTCCATATTTATAAAGGAAAAGGGAATGAATGGACGGACTGTACATGATGTTGCACAAGCACAAATTTCGTTTAAATTGACATTTAAATGTAAATATCTGCAGTCATTATTCTGTATGTTATACAGAATGCAGGATATTCGAAACCTCACACGCAGTATCACACCACTAGCCAAACATGTTATAACATTTGGCTAAAGGATCATTCTGGAGATAAAACCGATACAATATGCCATGGAAGTATTTCCCTGGCAAGTCTCGGATAGTCCATTATAGTCAATTGAGAAATGAACATTTGAACCTTTCTATTTTTTTTCCTGTGACTGTGGCCTTAAAATAATAGTCAAGAATAATCATTTTACCATAAAACCCAGTGAGCTGAAATCAATAAGTGTCTGTAATTTAGCTGAAGAGTGGTTTTGTGCAATTGTGGTCTTTGAGAGTATACACAAATATGTGGACTACACCCACCTAAATGTACAGTATACTCACCTGTTAGCCTTAGTACCATTAATACAAGTTGGCTTCGGAAGTACAGTATACTCGCCTATTAGCCTTATTACCATTAATACATATGGGCTCAGGAGTTACAGTATGCCCACCTCCTCAGACAGTATACTCACCTATTAGCCTTATTACCATTATACATATGGGCTTTGGAGTTACAGTATACTAACCTATTAGCCTTATTACCATTAATACATATGGGTTCAGGAGTTACAGTATGCCTACCTCCTCAGACAGTATACTCGCCTATTAGCCTTATTAACATTATGCATATGGGCTTTGGCGTTACAGTATACTAACCTATTAGCCTTATTACCATTAATACATATGGGCTTTGGAGTTACAGTATGCCCACCTCCTCAGACAGTATACTCACCTATTACCCTTATTACCATTAATACATATGGGCTTTGGAGTTACAGTATGCCCACCTCCTCAGACACTATGCTCATCTGTTAGCCTTATTACCATTAATACACATGGGCTTTGGAGCCTCTCCCCGACTTACGACCTCTGCGACTTCCAACCATACATACGACCAAACAAAAAAATACTGTATACATTTTTCAAACTAAAAAAAAATTTAAAATATTTTTAAAAAATAAAATTTAAATATTTAAATTACGCTTGGTCATACGTCCGCCAGTGCTAATGGTTGTTTGCATACGATAGTGACCGGCAGACTGTATCCTGGCATTGTGTACAAAACAGCATCTCTCACAGTTGCCATGCGGTGAGCGGTAAAGCTAACGAATTTTCCTGCTTAGTATTAAACCCCAAAGAAGATAACGAGCAAGAGGAAAAACCCATCCCCTGCTGATAGATCTGGCAAGAAGCCGAGAAAAAAAATAACAATGATGAATTATGAACTGAAGAATCTTAAATAAAAGGTAAAAAAACTAGAGAATCATATAAAATGTCAATTAAAGCTGGTTAATAAAAATGAGATAACCATGATAGAAATTGAGTAGGACAAAAGAATGCTGTACAGGTATCCGACTTCTACATGCAATGCTAACATATGTCCATTTCGAGATACGACCGGTCAGTCAAAACGGAACTCAGACGCGTGTCGGGAAACGGCTGTACGCACCTAATCAGTAGCCATTACATCACCTTTGTGTATTTGAATTAATAAAACACAATCCAAAATGCTTGATGAAGCTGAGATGTATTATCAACAAGGGTGTGATATTCATCGTCATCACTGTCACCATCATAAAGATTAAGTACAGGGATAGGAGTTTTACCCCCCCTCCTCTGTAATAAGTATGACTTACTTCCTGGCTAATCACTATATTGAATATGAAGAGGTCTTATTCCCTGGGAATGATCCGGTTGATATATAGCTTGCAGGCTTTTTCATTTATGAGAATATTTATGGGACACACTGTGGACAGATCTATCCCTGCATGCCTTTGGAGAACCTCATATGGCAAAAAGGGGTGATGCAACGCGTCCTAAACTACGTTTCACGCTATTTTGTGTGTTCCCTTAATTAGTCCCTTAATTAAACTGGGCATGGGTTTTACAGTCATTAAACACACCTCGCGAACACAGGACTTGGTACGCCTGCAGTCGTGCAGAGGCCGTCAACCAACAGACGGCGGTAACGGAACCGCGACGGCAAACCCGGGATGTGACATGCGGGCCATTCTCACAGTGCAATGTGGCATTCCTACAATGTCATAGCTTGAGAGCAGTAGTTAGAAGATTCTGGAAGCAGGGCCGCAGGAGTCCGTGGCGTGTGGACAGGCGCGGCGCTGTGAATGATGGTTCAGCCAGCAAAGTTTGCAGACTTGGTTGTGGGTTCAAACTCCAAGATTGCATTGTAATGCCAGCATGTGCCAAAGCAGTCCAGCCAACTATATGAGTCACAGCATGAAGTCACTGACATAAACACCTCATATTTGTGTTTCTTTACTCATAAAAATATTATTACAGACATCAAATGCAGGGGACATAACATTGTTTTGTTCAGTTTGTGCCATCATATGAGCCAAACATGACAAACAATGCAGTCAAGACACATTTAATAGAGGATACATTAAAGAAAGGAGACATTGAAATGAGTATATAGATAGAAGAACTTGGTTTTTACATACAACTACAGTGTATTAGGAAATCAATAGCTCAGTTTGACTTTCACTAGATCCTCTGCCAAATTCAGAAGAAATACTCAGGAATGTCTCGTATAAAAGTTTGGCTGCTGAAGCATAAAAAGATTTGATAATTGTCCCAGGGAGGGGGAGCAGAAGTGATAATTGAGTTGCGAGAAAAGGTAACTGAAAGTATTGTAACTGAGATATTCGTCTGCCATTGAAGCTGAGACAGGAAAGCCACAGGGTGAGGGGACAGAAAGTGGTCGGTCAGAAGAGATCAGTCAGACCGAGGCAGTGTCACACACATATCTGAGACATATCTGGTTCAACACCCATCAATCCTTACAGTCCTTCACATCCTCATTTTTCTCTATACATATTAAAAATAATCTATGCAGATACATACATCTATTCTTAGCTCTTAGCTGTCCCTTCCCCTACCCATGTCCAAGCCCTTCCTGTTTCCATGCACTGCGCAACAGCACAGTGTCACCTCTATCATGTCTAAGCAGGTCTTCGACACAGTTAGTAAACTGAAGATATCCAGCGAGTGGATTTAACCTTGAACACTTTCCAACATCAGTTATTTAGCTGCGAGCCTCCATACATATTTCAATAAAAGCATGTGACAGCGACTTCATTACCTCATTACAATCATTGACAATAGCAGATGCTCTTACCCAGAGTGACTTACAATGTGGGAATACATAAGTATATCCACCTGAATAACGTTAGAAATAGAGCCAAACCAGCTAACAAGATTTTGGTAAAATAATATGTTGTGACATCACTAAAGCAGCGACGCAAGTTATATATGAATATCTGAGCTAAAATTTGACAAGTACAAAAACATATATACATTATAAGGTATTAGTGAGCAGAAGTGCTGTTATCAAAACCATAGAAAAGCAAAACCTCAATGCGGACAGCTGAGTCTTCAAACAAAAGATGGCCAACAATTCCGCCATATGTCAGTGATTCTCCCGTGTGTTTGTGTGTGTGCATTGTGCCTGTGTGTGTGAGACAGAACAAGATAGATGGGGTTGGGGAACCATAAACAGCCTTAATGATGGGGGTGAGGGGAAGGTGAAAGCTGTTTGGGAGAAACAGATAAGGGCGAGGGAAAGAGAGAGGAGAGGAAAGTGGATATACAGAGAGACGGGAGGGGAGGAAGAGGAGGTAGTTTGAGTGGGCAAGAGGATCGGCCTGGAGGAGGATGCTCTAATTTCACTGCTGAACCCTGGGACGTCTGAGCCACCGCAAGGCCAGAGACGCAGATCGCGCACGCAGTTCTAGGGTAGACGCAGACCACATTCGTAGAGCCAGGGTGGAGTTGCATATCGTCTGCGTAGCTGTAGGGTTAGATCAGAAACGCGTACCGCATGCGCATCTGTAGGGTGCATCCCAAATCAGCCCTTATACAGCTTGTACGAGGCACGTCCTATCGAAATGTGAAAAATCGAACCACGACGATGTCATCATTCCTATTCTCCATAAGAGGATACATAGGATACATGTTATATAATGCTCTGTGACCACACTAGCTCTGCACCAACTGCTTAACTGCTTCACAACTGCTCAGCAATACAATATGGGTCAACTAAAAATATGAACACTCACTGACAAGAAAACACTTTTGGGGAAATTCTAACCAGTGAAGGTTCCTAGTTTCATGTTATGAGAGACGGTATCTTATTCTTAACATCCTGATGAGCAGCGCCTTTCTGATTTGTGCGTATAAGAGAATTGGATTTATCTTTTCTGTATGAAGTACATCTATGATTCTGTACTGCCGCAAGAGATATGCTTATTAGTTTGTGGTTGTAATTCACAAATATGGAACTGTTTTTGAGCTATTTAAGCCTTCTGACTGGGATTGTCTATATGGATCTGAATCAAAGCACTGGATGTCTGTATTCTGACAAATTATCCAATGGGAACTCTGTATTCCCAACATGTGTATACTGTATTTCAACATTCAAACAGCCCTTCCGATACAGCACCGCCAATATTTTTCATCAACTGGCATTATCCAAGCAAGGACTGAGAGATGCAGATACAGGACACAGTTGCTCAGCAAACTGCGTTATAGATCTGCTGGAGAAATGCAGGAAGGGCAAGCGTGGTCTGCCATGTTGCTATGTTCTGCATGAGAAAGAGGAAGGGCGGGGCCCGCTTTTGGGTGAATCAGGGGAGGTTTGACTGATGGAGTGGTGCATATCCTGGAAGGTTCTGAGAAAGCATTTTATCTGCAAGGAGAGGGGCAGGTCCAACGCCTTGTATCTACTCACATCAACTGACTGTGTGCACAGCATTTTTTATGACTGCTGTGCGTGTATTCCTATCCATTGGTACTCTTTCGGGATACATTAAAAATGACACTCATTATATAATCGTTCAAACTACAGTTTATGCTTTCCCCCCATTCTCAACCCCCCCCCCCCCACCCAGTCCTTTTTTTTTCTTTTCCCCATCCCTCTCTCCAATTTGAGCTGGTTGCCATGGAGACTGTTGCCTAGCAACAAGCCAGTCACACGCACCTAATCCTGGGCTGTTGACAATGAGCTGTGACTGAGGAGGGGGGAGGGGAAATATAGCACTCAGCAACAGAGAAATTGTGCATGCATGGTTTTTTTTTTGGGGGGGGCCGGCTGATACAGCACAGCATAGCAAGGAAAGAAGACCCATTGCAAAATGACTGGTAAGCGTTACTGTAAGTGGTGGCAATGGAACCTCAACAGCAGAGTTTAAAGTGGTTTCTAAAGGGGATGAGGTGGTTACTACGCTACACCATTGCAGAACAACCAAGGGAAATTGCACAGTACCCTTTCTATTCCATGTAAAGTGACAGAAAGAGAAGTAACCAAAAAGATTAGAGAAGTGGTTCTCGAACTCTGGGTTTGGGGGCGGGGGAGTTAAGGTGAATCAGAGATACACATGTGAAAAGTAACTGAAAAAATGATGTATCTTATCTTACCTGTTATACGCATTACCCAAAGTACACAGCTTGCTCTGCAGTAAAACCTCAGATATACAAATACACTGGTTGACCAGGTGTAGACCCAGGAAGTACCATTGTGGTTATGCTCTGTCAGTTTATAACAAATGCAAACCTCTAACTCAGGCAAGCACTTTTATTTCCACCAGTCAAAAAAAAAAACCATATTCAGCTACAGAAAAACTTAGAATCCAGAATTTCATTAACCTATAGGTGCATAGTGAATTTATCAATCTAATGTATGTACATGCAGCTACATGCAAAACTCATGTTCCAATGGTTTGATTTCTTACTTTTCGTGATGCTCTGAAGCCATGTATACAGTGCAACTCCTTGCTTCTGCAGGAGAACACCATTAGATGACAAGTTCTTCAGAAAACATGGCTGCTTGTGTGAACTACATGGCCTTCTGGTCAGTGTCTATGGAAATGCTCTGCTGAACCTTGATGACCGGTCTACACTTAATCCTTGTCAAAAAAGCCAGTTAAGTAATGTTCATCTTAAATCTTAAATAGCAATGAATATTTTAATATGTCTTTGCCCTGTGGAATTGTAGACGAAGCAACGTCCAATGTGGTCAAAATAGTCTGACCGCATCGTCTTCAGGTGTGAGTAAAGGATCAGCTGGAACACAAGGTCTTGCCTGAGGGCCATCTGGTTTGCTTCTCACTGTCAAACCGCCAACCATTTTTTTTTTTTTAAATACAGTTCAGAGATGAGTTTCTCAAGTCATCACTTCTGCCTTGTGGTGTTGACACATTGAACATTGCATGTAATGACTTCTCTCAGATCCTTGAGCTGACGGTAAAGAGCAATGTGAAGGTTTGTTGATTGTACGGTCACATGTCAGAGTCATTAGGATCTGACATCACCCACAGAGAAAAGAAAAATGCCATGAAGCCTACTGCTATGAAGCCTGCTGTAGCCATTAGCGTGAGCGGCAGCAATGAAATGCTATCTCTTAAGAATATGAGGACTCATTGTCCCAGACTGACCCTAGGGCTGGAGAAGGGTGT
The DNA here is from genome assembly GCA_019788955.1 of Albula glossodonta. Lineage (NCBI taxonomy): Eukaryota > Metazoa > Chordata > Actinopteri > Albuliformes > Albulidae > Albula > Albula glossodonta. Next base: position 80,219 of record JAFBMS010000027.1, read on the forward strand.
GGACAGTAGTTGCAACCAGGTAATTTAAAGCAGGTTTAACAACTTTCACTCTTAAGAAACCTATCAATATAATGTGATCACTAGTTCTACACTCTATGGTCGATGGGATCAGTTTGTAACACTGCCGCCCTGGTGGCCAGGGAGCACAAGGGCAGGGATTAAGAGAGAAAGAAGATGATAGAGGGGACACAGTCATCCCTAAAGAAACAGGGAAAGTACAAAGAAATGAAGAAAAGGGAAGACAAATGTCCTCCATTCCTTTTTAATTGGTAAATAAATTACCACTTAATTGTCCTTGAGTAATATTGCATATATGATTCACTCCCACCATATTCATAAGTAAATAACATTGAACTCAATTAAAAATTGGGAAACAAGTATCTTTACATTTGCGCTGAAAGCCTTGAAATATTCCACTAAGTGTCCAATAAAAAGTATAATTTCATTAAAACATTTCCTATATTGAGATTTTATTATATTCATCTTATCTAAATAGTCTTTCATTGGCACTTAATTGGTATTGACATTAATTGGCACAAAGTATTATGGTACTTAATAATGTACAGTCATTGGGATTCCCCTTACTAAATTCTGCTGAAATACAGGTTGTTATTTATCTTTTATACTTGTATAAAAGCAATGTAACATTTATGGCTAACACCCATCTGTCATTTATAGTGACATGGTTATCACAGTGCAGCTAAGAAAATGGCACATCTGACATTGCTATGGAGATTTATCCATTTTATTGGCCCTGTTATACAAGGGTAAGTCAAAAAATCATATTGCTACAAAATCATAGAAACCTTTATTAAACAAAAATATCAAAATGTGAAGCTATTGTTTCTCAACATATCCTCCATCTAGGTCTGTACACTTCTGAAGGCGGTGTTTCCATCTCTCTAACCATCCTCTGAAGAATTCTGCACTCTTTGATTTACACCATGTCAAAACGGCAGTTTTGTTTGGAATAAACCTGTGTATGTATGAACTGGAACCCTAGTATCAATACTTTTTGACTTACCCTCGTATGGCAGATGAGATGGCGCATGTCTTAGAGAAATTACAGTGACAGCTTCTTCAGTCTAAAACAGTGAAGTCAACAAGAATAGGGTTAACTTAACACGTATTGTACATTTGTTATTTTAAAACAGAAACATTTAAGGCTGAAAATAAAATTGCCGGTCTACAACAGGGCTTCTCGGTTGTGGTTCTTGGGTGCTACATTGTTTGCTGGTTTACTTTCACCTGAAATTCCAAAACCTTTTGAGATCCAAGAAACCAGGTGAAGTGGTTGACCTGTGTAACCAACTGATTTAATTATACATTGAGTACCGAGTAACAACAAAACCCTGCTCTCCATATTGAGTAAAAGCAAAAACACTGGTTCTCCAGGACCACAGTTCTATACCAGGAAAGATAAGCAAAGGTAAACTTAACCTTCAATCAATAGTAATTTATGTAATTGCTCAAGATTTTTTAGATCAGACAAGGTTGTTTGACCAATAGATGAGAATTTTGCAATTTATTGAAATAACCGGAGGAAAAACACTGACAAGCCTGAGGGCAAGTTTTGTTTCGTTGTCTATTGCATATACCTTCTTTGTGAACTTTCCAAAAAATTAATTTCCATGTATGAGGCCTACTGCACTTCACTTACATAAAAGAATACATTATCGATTGTCTCAATAAATTTGGCAGGGAGGAAATCGCCTTGGGCATCGGCTTTCTTTCCCTCTTCATCCCTGTCACTTCGTGACTCAAGCTTTACGAAATTTCTGCTGTCATGAGGTTGAAAATCAGAAGAGCAGTTTTGGTTAAGATCAAAATCCAATTTGCTACGATTTTTTTTGAGCTGCTGGAGTTTGTTTGCTTGTCAGATTTGTTTACTGAAGCTTGGCTCTTGTGAATTTGTGCCTTTTTTATCGTTAAGTACCTTTGGCACATCTGTACTCATTTATTGTAAGATTGGGATTTATTTAAGGCAAGCCAAGCCTTTGATTAACTAGCCACTTGGGCTGTAGGTCAAATGACCATACATTAACTGTTCTGGAATAGGATTACACCAGTGTTAAGCAAACACTACTTCATTTGCATAATTTCATAAGCCATCTGTTGCTATTCAGCACCTCAAAAAATGACACACATTATCGCTGGTTGACAAGGGGGCAAAGGTGTATGTGTTCCTTAAGCAAAGATCATAAAAATACCTGCATCGCCAGTGTTGTGAGCTGAAAATGGAGGCTGTACAGAGTTACCTTCAGACTGACTACAGCTGCCTGAAAAAAAAAAATCTCTATGAGAGGCACAGAGGATCACCTTACCTACCAGCTTCAACAGACACTATGCCTTACAGTTGTTCAGACATGTTTATCTTGAAAACTGTTCTGACCAAATACCCAAATTCTACAGGAATAATTACCCTGGAGGGAACAATTTTCTGGAAAAATTTTGCTTAAATTTTTGCAACGGCATAGGCCTCTCTGAAATGTACAGGCATCATAACTGAAATGGTTGTTCAGAGAGCTTTGTGTTTCCACCAGCCAAGTGCGTTGCATTAGAAACACAACCCAAGCATTTACAACGATTCTGCTACCACACTGTTCTCTCTGTCTATTTCACTCCAGCTGGGAGATCTGTCTGCTGTAAAAAAAATTAACTATCTTGCGTGTCTATCGTGAGAAAATAACGTTATTTTCGCACTGAGAAATGCACTGGTAAATGTAGTGAAATGAGAAATCTTGCAATCTCCCATGAAGCATATCTATAGATCTATACATTTCCTGTTTTTGTCTTTTTACCGTAACATATGTAAAATCTAGTTTGGTTTTCTTTCAATTAGAAATTGAAAATGGAAATTTGGTTAATAAAAGGAGACTCCTGATCTATAGCTTGTTAATTGCAGCTTGCTTATTTAATGAGACCTGCAGCTGGAGTTAGTTGTGCTCTTCATTGGCAAAGCAAGCCGTGAGACAAGGAGAGAGGTTTTGGCTATACTCTTACATTATGGAATGCTCAGGAGAGAGGGAGAGAGAGATTTATTTGCTGTCCACCCTCCATGTGAGAGGACTTGACTTGTCGTAAGGGGAGAAACCGCAGACTCCAGAACTCCAATGATTCGTATTTACTGGAAACAAAGAATTAGCACGCCACTGAACCTCTTCATTAATACTGAAGCTTAATTAAGGGTTGTGTGTCTGTGCTTCTGTGGGAGTGCAGAGCCTGCCTCAGGCTTCATGCTGTGTAGAGCTAGCTGTGGGCTGTGGGCTAATAGCTGTGCTCTCTCCCTCCCTCTTCCTTTCTCTCGCTCCCTCTCGCGCTCGCTGTGCGTTTCGTCCAATCACAATGGTTAATGAACGGGGAGAAGGACGGTGAGGCTCCTCCAACACAGCGGGTCGAAACCCCCCCTGGATTTTCTCGACTGCAGGGCTCTTGTTCGAAAACCCGCCCCCCTCCCCTCCACACCCCAGAGCCGTTATGGGGACTCCTACCAGTGGTGAACTGATTGTGAATGCATCGGCGGGCAGAATGAACTCAGTTCCTAGACAGTTGTTCTCAGAATGATTCATCTGCCGTAGTGTTCATGAGGGCCTACAGAAATCAAGTACTGTAGCAGTCGTCTCCAATTCACTCTGCCTGGGAAACTGGCTTGGAGCGGCCAATCAGGAGCAAGAGCAAGGGGAGGCTGGGGGAGGGGATACGGTTTGGTCGACACTCATGTCACTGTCACACTCCTTTGCTAGGCCCCATCCCCATACCCCCCCCCCCCCCCCCCCCCCCCCAAAAGGTGAAATTGTTCAGCAACAGGGGTGTAGTGAGTTTTAACAGCCCCCTCTCTGAGAAGTACAAAAGCGGCAAAATGTCAGACAGTGTTGCAGAGAGAATTGAATTCAGGGCGCCCAGTGGGGTCCCTCGGAGGGGTCACGCGCTGGACGTCCGTTTGATCCTTGCAGGGCATCGGTGCCTGCAGGCTAGGGGGGAAAAAATGTTTGCCCTTTAACCCTGTTCCCCGAAGCAAGAAACGGTTTAAGCGAATCATCCTTAACATAGCCTCCCATCTTTTCCAGAAGTAGCTACCTGAACTTTGTTTGAGAGCACCCTGTGTTTAGAATGACCAGGCATTTAAGTTCAACGTTTTATCATGAAAATGTAAATAACAGGTAACACTTTAGCTCAAATGACATTCGTTACATTTTCATCTGAGATTCTGTAATCTAAGTGCATGAGAGCACAGTCATATAGATAAAATATAGATTATTACAATGCATTATTTTACTGTTATTCTATTCTGAGATTTAAGAGAGTTATGTAGCCCTTTAAATGGTATTAAACATATATTTTCATTCCAGGTAAAAAGTAAAATGCATGCACTGACATCCTGCAATCAGGCGACAAAATGTTTTGAAAATTTGACAGTTAAACTCCTCCATATTGTACCTATGGAGCTGTTCTACTTTCTCCATAAAGATTGGGGAAATGGAAAACTATGCACTTCTGTTTCGCTTCCAAGTACAAGAGCTGATTTTCACCTTGCAGTGATCAGTCTGTACCCAAAGATGAGCCGTTTAAAGCAGAACTCCGGCATGGTAATTATTTGACAGTCTCTGGAGATCGGCTGCATATTTCAGATCTCACATACACATGTGGGGCTATTATCACCAGGGTCCTCTGAGTTTCAACAAATTTAACAAATTTTTTTTGGCAAGAGAAGACGTTTCAGTTTGGCTGGAGATGCGGATGAGATCATATCGGCGGTGGACTGTAATGTGGGCTGCAGAGCTTCTCTTAGCTGAGTGATTTAGCTTCGACGGGGCAGCCCAGGGACAAGTTTATGATCCTAAAACAGCTACACAAACCGCATTTTCATCATTTTCCTTTCAAAAGCAATTTTGCTGTTGTGTTCAGCTCCAATGCTTTGTGAGGCCTTGCAGTAAAAGCCCTTGGAACCATGGTTTCTCCGCGGTTGTGTCACAAAATCCCATCCCCAAGGAGTATCATATATGCAATTAGGACTGGCGTATATTTAACAAACAATCCATTGCAGTGTAATTTCTGCACATTAGCTAAGATTTTGCACAGAAAACAGTAGCTTACAAACAGTATCATAGCAAAGTCCACTTTTAGTAAATGAAGGATAATCCACTGCAGCTGCTAGCCACACACGCAGATGGAACTTTTTTGTGACCCGTATTTTGTTGTTTTTTAACAAAGAGATAGGTAATCCACACAAGTATACGATTGACAGTTCCAGAATTTGAAAGTCGTTACAAACTGGCTCCAGCATCAAAGACAATTTGAAGAAAATGTAAAGAAAAGGGAGTACCACATTCTGTGCAAATACAGTAAATAGGATTTATAGCAGGTCTGTTAAAGCCTGGATAATATCATTCAATACCTGTGTAGTTTTAGGGTGACTGCCTCCAGCTTGGCTGGAGATCTTTTCTGAGACAGCTATAGCCTGTCAGTATTTCAACCAATGTGACCGTATGGGTGAGTCTGGGGTAAACCATTGCAATAGGATAGTGTTTCTGCAGCTGTTGAGGCTAATAGAATGAGCCTGTGGCTTAGAACACATGGATTACATTTGGCATCGTCGTTTTAATGTAATGTGTCGTGGTGACAGGGGAATCAAAGCTTCCGTAACCTTGGATAGCATTTTTGCCATGTAAAACCACAAATTATACCTAAAAAGGGCACCTCCAATGGCAAACTTCATGCATGTAAGTGGTGTAATGTAAATCCTATGGATTAGTTACAAATGTATGAACTGGTGAGAGAGGTTCCTAGGTGACGAGAAGGTATTGGCCCACACTCTCTGCCATTCAGGAGATTGATCAAACACACTTAGCTCTTTGTTACAAACTGTTGTTCTAGGACAATTCACGCTTTTTTATGAAAGAGAAAACCAAGCCCCCCTGAACAGCTAATGAGCCGAAAAGAGGATGGGGTGGTTTGTTCGATGCACATCTAATGCTGCACTCAAGCAACAATGAGCATCCAGGGAGAGAGAAGCAATCACTAAGGTCCTGGAATGTGTTTTGCCTGTGTTCATTAAAGATGTCAGAATCCCTTTGGAGGACCATGTGGAGCATATGAAGTGGTTAGTAAAGAAAGGTTATGCCAGATATGGATAGAAGCAGTGAGAGAGTGATCTACTGGCAGATTTCTTCTTCACTAGATTCCATTTACCTATGATGTGAGTCAGTATGGGACCAAGTCTGAGATCTGTGTTTTAAGGAAGAAAACGAGTATCTTTTAGGTACTGAGATGGTACTAAAGAAGTCACAGCTTCCCTTCAATGGGTTTAGCCAGCTCCTTACCGCCCTCATCTGGAGGGCAGTAGAGATGAAAGGTGAGACATAGCAATTCAGCAAGCTTACCAGTGCCCGTGTAAAGTAGAGAGACGAACATGGGGGTGTTTGGTGTTTCTGGATGGAGCTCAGAGACCATTCTGTATGACTGCTTAAAAAGATTCTCCGGAGGTGGCGGTGGAATCACGGAAAACAGGAAACTTACCCTTGGGAGTAAATTCACCTTCATGACTGATATCCTGCTGTAAAGTTTGAGATAAAAAAAGGAGCCCATCACATATGGAACATTTTATGAAAGGAAAGAAATGTCCAGAGACGCAAACACAAAATTACAACACAAGTGAACATAAGGTTACAGCATCACAACATTAACAGAAGACTATTAACAGATTAACAGAAATAAAACATTTCCAAAATTGTTGCATTTGTGGTCACACTCAACTGAAAGGATCCAGGCACTACAGGCAGTACAAAGAAACACAGGTTGATTCCAACTAAACTTATCATAAGAACATCTCATGTTAGACAAATCTTCATTTTTTGGATGCTGGACATATATTCCTTCCTAAGATTCCAATAATTTTCATCAAAGTCTGTTTTTGCTGCCAATAAAATTAACCGGTTCAACTTTGGTCTGCCCCAGTAGACTTAGTGCCTCTACTGGTTCTGAAAACTCACCTTGTGAATGACCTCAAATGCAATGTTTTTAGAAATGTTTTGTCTCAGGAAAGGCTATTGTGTTGTGTGTCGCTTTATGTTGTTGAATGGTCACATTTGCTTGTGTTGCGTTTCACACTTAGTGTCTGTAAGTGTTATTTTGTTGTCTTAATGTTTTGTTTTGACTGTAAAAGCACAGCTTCTAATAATATCAGAGGACGTCTCTGAAAATCATGACTATCAAAATGCATAGGAGAAAAGTTATTGATATGAATATATTTAATAATGTTTTTAACTTTAAAAAGAAGCCTTTGAGTGCTGTACTTCTATCAGAATAGTACTTCAAACACACTAAAATACTCAAATTCTACAGAGACAGTTTCCTGAATTTCATTGTTGTGGATAAATTTTCCTCATGCTTTAATAAAATCCATTCAGAAATGTATATCAATGGCACAATCTTTCCCTATTTTGCTCATGCCTCTCCTATAAAACTTTTATTTGCAGAGCTATGGAAATGTTTTTAATTGGTCAACAAATAGCATCATTCTTTAATTGGTCATTTCCCAGAAATCATAGGTTACTAACATCATAGTTCTAAAGACAGAACAGTGTGTTTGTGTACTGTTTGGAGAATTAGATTGTTGTTCCCTCCTCACTTCTAAGTTTTGAGCATTTCAAAAAGTACAACAATAAAATGTTTATGAAGTCAGTTTTTTGTTGATCATGCCTATTGGAAGTGTCCCATTCTCATTTAAATAAACCCCGTTCACAACCACAAGCACAAGGTAGTCAACCTATTTGGAGTTAGTTTATTGACTAATATTGACTTTATAAAACTAAAAAGCTGAAATATCATTTACCATATTAAATATAGCATGTGATATGCCTAATAACGTACTCATTGCTCATATTGCACAATCAGCGATTCCCATAAGCTGCTTTGGTAAGGAACAGAATTTGCTTTGTCATTTTTAAAGGCATACATATTGGAAGAGGCAGGGGTCACCACTACAGCTGAAAATCTCTTGGCCATCAGCAAATTTCTGGTAGGCGGCAGAGTGGGAGCCCATGGTGGGGCCACTGCTCGCTGGACTGTGGGCAATGTGATGAGGAGAGCAGCAGCGTAACCGGGGCCTTATGGGAGCCGCAGGACAAAGCGTGAGCAGGCTTTAACAGGTTCAGATGGAGAGAGGAAATGCTGGGGGCTGTGTGCTCTGTAATCGATCTGCACTAACTCCCAGTATCCCACAGAGGAGGCCAAACTCATAATGTGATGTGTCTCCTGTGTAAAACACACATGTTTGTGCTACTACACACACACACGCACACACACACAGTGGTGTTCATGTAGTAGGTAAATGACATTATGGCTCAAACTTTTGATCCTTTAGTTTTTTTGTTTGTATTTTTATTTGAAAGGATCACAATAAGACACTAAGGCAAGACATAACAATAAGACCAGACATAATATTTCATGTCATTGTTTTAACATGACAGCACAACATCAAAGGTGAAAAAACACAAAACTTAAAGCGGTACATGGTGACACCACAGGACAAAAGTTTTACATTTACAGAACTGGAGGCTTGACCACACTGAATGTGGGGTGAGATTTCAGGCATTCTTCTGAGACTAAAACGGGAGCAGCGAAATTCTGATTACACAGATTATTAAAAAGGGCACTTTGGGTGACATTGCTACAGTGATGGATTCTCGTAACCAGCACAGCTGCAAACAAACACATTTCGAATACGCTAATGTGAAGTGCAGTATCTGATGGGATTGTGGTTTTGAAAGCGACTCTGAGGCTATGAATGGAAAGTGCAGCGAGAGCTCGGTTTGCAGCGGGTGCATTTGCCTCGTCAGGGGCCTGGCTCAGCTCGGTCCGGTCCGTGCAGGACCCTCTCCCCGGTCCGCGCTCCTTGGGCCTGCAGCCGATCCATCTCCGTGGCGACCAGGAGGCAGCCAGTGCGACGGATCTTGTGATTTGCTCGGAGCGCCCGGATGGTCTGTGTGACCTTTCGAACAGCCGACCCAGTCTTCCCATCAAACCCCTCCCCACAGTCACAAGCCGCCCTGCACACACCACGTGCCCATGCTCAGCTACTCCCCCCACACTGCCTCACGAACCCTTCCTAGTGCAGTGACATACTGCTGCTCACAACACACACACACACACACACACACACAGCAATAGACCAGTGTGCTCACCCTCAGGCATGCTCAAAACCACACACACATGCCAAACATACATACTAACACACCAACCAGTAAGGCAGTTGTAACTAACTAATCATTATTTGGGTGACTTAAATTCTTAACTGTTCATTATCTGTTATCTATTTTTGTGACCCAAAAGAGCTTCATACAAAAGATACATGGCACACAAAATAAAATCCTTAACCCAAGAAAATTCTCGTTTTCTTGACAACCTAGTTGTGACTCTGCCACACAGTTAAAGAAGTTAATGCGTTCTGTATGTAATTTCCATGTAATTATTGACACCAAAACAATTTGTCAGTGTGATAGCTAATGTATAATATATCAATGTCAAACCATCGGTGGTGTTATTCAGAGAGGAATTATAAATCATAAACAGTAGTTATATTGCCGGAAATGAACTGAAACATGATCCCCAGATCAAGTGTAAGGCAATAGGTGGCCTGTTTTTGCATAGATTGATATAACACAGCTTTTACAAGAATAAAGATAATGTTTAAATAGCCTCCATCGCTGACTGGATCAAATATATCATTGAAACATTTGACTCCATTAGACATTGGTAACATTTGACACACTTTGAAGATACCTGATAATTATTAACAACAAAGAGTCACTTATCAAACCGCACAAACGTCATGACATTTTTTCCTGAATATTGGCAAAAATGTCTGAGATACTGTTGTCTAAATATTTGACTCAGGTTCCCAGCACACTAACAGCAGGGCTTGAATCAGTGCGGTAAAGAATGCACTTAGGGAGAGATGGAGAGAGCGCCAGAAGAGAACTGTGGAGTGTTTCTGAGAAACCCACAGGCTAACCAGGAAAGAGAGAATGGGGTAGCGAGACAAAGAGAGCCAAAGGCCAAAAAACATGAATTTGATTATTGGAGAGAGCATAGAGTTTAAGAAAGTGTGGTGTTGAGAAAAGGAATGGTATGGAATATCTTGATTGTATTATTTATTTGTTTGGCAGAACATCCCTGTCAGGGTCAGTTCTCTTTGGCCTGTTTATTCTGTGAGATATTGCAGTGGAGTGAAGAACACTACAACAGCATTCCCCCAATGACCCCACAGTCCAGAGCCCTGAGGGCAGAAAAGGGCAAGAGTCTCTCAGACAATTCCTGCCTTTAAACTGAGAGTACATGCTGTCATCTAAATCTGGCTAGGCTAAATTCAATCTCCATTATCTCGAATTTAAAGGCCAGCCTCAGTCAATTTCAGTTTCGTCCAAACAATGGAAGCAGCGAGTGGTGATGTACTTTTTCACAGGGAGAGTAACTTGCTGAGAAAGTAACACCCCCTGGGATCCTACGTGACGCAGCAGAGCTGCGCAGACAGCGCTCCGGAGGTTTATTCGTCCTGCAGCTGGTGCAGAGCTGCGCAGACAGTGCTTCGAAAGTGGATTCCTTCTGTAGCCTGTACGGGCGGACTGCAGGCATCTGATTGGCCCAATTGATTCAACTGCCCTAGTTTGAGTCTCAAGCAAGAGCTGGGGTGAACCCATTCAGCTAAAACCCTCCCTCACCAAGCAACACTTGTGTATTTCGAGCTAGTGGGCAGCTGGGACTGGTTAAGGATTCTAGCCCATGGGGCCCTGAATAGAGACTGTTGCTTCAGTTATAAAGGACAGGAGAACCTCCAAATGTATTAATTTACAGAAATGGACAAAGCCTCACAGTATTAACTTAATTCATTGACCTTAATGTCCTCAATAAACAACAAGAGGTCATGAGTCATAAGGTCTTGTCACACTTGCTGTTTGTTAGGCCTTTCCTCAATAAAACACACAATTAGAACAGTATATGAGCAAGTGGGACATGATACATTTCATTAAACGTCGCACATCTCATGAGTTTAATTCTCTTGTGCGTTTGTCACGGGGACACTGAATTTAATAGGTTGTTTTTCTGCCATAGTTTAGCCCGAGAGTATGGTCCATAGAAACAGTCATTGTCATTGTAAGCAACAATTGTCAACTGCAGTTGTGTAGATATTCTTCTAAAGCAAAAATGTTTTACTCTAGAAGAATATTTAGCACGCAAATAATATTGGCTCACAATAAATATACAGTTATCACTCCATATTTACATTTCAAAAAATATCTTTTGAAATAGCTGATGTATTTTCCTTTTCATCATTCAAAAGAAATGAATCCATGTTGTTTAGACAGTGTCAGTTAATCAGGAATGTGTTTAAACCATTGGAAATATCACAGGACTACAGCCCTGTTACAATATGTATATGGTTTTTAATAATCTATGATTGGCTCGTTTTGATAATGTTGCAATGACGCAGCATAAAGTCTTGTTGCTTTGCCATAGTGGTTAAATTGATTAGACTCACCGGCCCATCACTCTCTAGTGACCTCTGTTGGCTGGATGGACACCTGCAAGTTCATTAAAATACTGTGAGTTGATGTCATTACCTCTGATGGCATTGGTGGTATGTAATTGATGTCTCACTGCAGTGTGCAAAATAGCAAGAGCTAGCCTTCGCATTTCCTCTATAGTCTGTAGGTCTGCAGGGGACTAATTACACATTCCAATCCAGGTAAATGTATTACTTCATAAGCACATGAAGGGAAAAAAAACTGTCCCATCTAGTACCTACCCATCAAATAAAACAAATATTGACCGGTAACCTTAGTTTTGTGTATGAAAAGCAACATGGCCTGGCAAAAATGTTTCCCCACAAAGAGAATTTCCTTTCTTGTGCAACTTTTACCAGCTCTTAACTTTCACTTAAAATGTGTTTTTTTAACATGAAGTGCGTAATGAAGCTGTGTGGTGTCACAGCAGTGGGGGATGCAAGAGACGCGTCCCTGCACTTTCTCTGGATTGTCATCTAACCCAACCTACGCCCATACAGCTGTCTTGCTAACGCTCCATCTGGATCTGGATTCAAACCTACAGCGCTGAGTCGAGGGGTCAGACGCACTAACCACTGAGCTAAAGTTTTCAGAGCTACATTCACATTTTAAACACACACTTCTGCTTTCTCGTTTTGCAAACCTGCCATCTACCAGCACATATTTACGTACGTTGTAGGCCTATATGAGAATAACAATCCGGCTGCGGTATATTTGTCTCAGTGAAATTTGAGTAGTGAAATCTCACAATTTATTTCTTTGAATACAGGAGGGGGCAGGCAACGGGTTAATTAGAGCAATGTCTTATCATAATGTCGCAGCCTACATATTTTTGTACTCATTTCTTCACACTTCTTTTGTACTTATTTCTTCATTCAGAAAGGGCAGTTACTTTATTTCCAAAACAATCGTGTAGATATCTTGAGATGCATTTTGTAACATGTAGGCTAGGCTAGTTATAGTATTTGTGTTTGTGTGGGTCAAGTATGCAAAGAGTCAGCAAACAGTGAGCTACTCACAGCTTCATCGCCCCCACTCTAAGAATGCTTGATACGCCCCTGCTCTTGTAACAGGTTGAAGGACCAGGGACTTACCTTGCTTTTCAGTAAACGTTTTTACGGTGCAATTTTATGTGAACAGTGTTGGATGCATGTTATCTGTTCCTCTTTCTATTTCTTCTCTCCTTTACTTCTCTCAGTTTATGTCTGTCGCTGTTATGACTGAGCTACAGTTGGCCTGGTTTCATTTCTTTTCATTTTGCAGTGTAGGCAATAGGTCACCACCAGTGGAAAGGTAATGGGTTAGGTGTATGAGTTCACATGCAGTAATCCAATTGAAAAATTGATCTGCATTGCTAGTCCCATGGTGAGAGAGCTCAGAGGACAAGATGAATATTGACAAGGCTTAGCTCCTGTACCTCCAAGCATTCAGCACAGGCAGAAAGGCATGCATGAAAAGCTGCAAGGAGGTGTGGCCACTTTACAACCTGTGGCATTATTGTGATGTCACAGTTTGTAAAGGTGGGTACACCCCATTCACTGTGTATTGCTTTTTGATGAGTAGTTTAGCTAACCTTTTGTTTGTCCCTACCTCATTCATGAACGAGTGTGTGATTGGTTGTTTTTTGATGCCTAGTATGAGATTCCTATCTTACTTGATAAAGCTTGAAATTCAAATTCTCTTGTTTCTCTTGTTTTCGCCCTCACAGAGCCGAATGGCAGAGAGCCTGCGTCTGTTTGACTCCATCTGCAACAACAACTGGTTCGTCAACACCTCGCTCATCCTCTTCCTCAACAAGAAGGACCTGCTGGCCGAGAAGATCAAGCGCATCCCCCTGACCGTCTGCTTCGCAGACTACAAGGGCCAGAACACCTACGAGGAGGCAGCCGTCTACATCCAGCGGCAGTTCGAGGACCTGAACCGCAACAAGGAGACCAAGGAGATCTACTCCCACTTCACGTGCGCCACGGACACCAGCAACATTCAGTTTGTGTTTGACGCCGTGACGGACGTCATCATCCAGAACAATCTCAAGTACATCGGGCTATGCTAGGGCCGGGGATCGGGGAGCGGGGCCCGTGTGGAGGGCCAGGCCAGAGGAGCATCTGGCAGGGCCTGGGAAAGGGGGTCATGTAGGGGGCTACCTGAGCACTGCTCCCCTTTGATTAAATGAAGTGACAGTATACATGGCTGGAAGAGCTTTGTGAAGATTGGAATATACATCTCTGCACTGAATATAAAGACAGACACACATATACACACACACCAACACATACATGTTCGTTCACATGCAAGGCCTTGGGATTCGGGATCAACTGTCAATCGCCTGTTTGACGCAGAAACATCTAGAACTACAAGGCTGCCACCCCCCCCATCCCTTTTTCTTCTTGACTTGTCAACCACTGGATTAAACAGGAGAAGATCTATATTTTTTATTTTCTTTGTTTTTTTTTTTTATTGTTGTCACTCTTATTTTGCCTGGTTAAGTCCATGCTGCTCTCTGAAAAGAAAGGAGAAAAAAACAAGATTTTTTTCCAATTTAAACGTCTACAGCCTTTTAATTGCTGGAGGATAACATGTACTAATAGACAGCTGGGAAGTGAGAAGGGAGAGATAAACTAAATTCCTTGAAAATTTGCTGGAGGATTTGACTCATTTTACAGGCTTCAATCCCCGAAGGCGAAAACTGCCACGAATCAGAATTAATTGATGTCTGCAACACTGTTTTCCTTTCCTTTGTTTGTTTGTTTGTTTTTTTTTGGGTGGGGTTTGGGGGGTTAAAGATACAAAGATTTTTTTTTGTCATAGCATATTTACCTTTTATTTTTGCTTTTATTTTACAAAACATGGATGTGCATCAAACTTGCATTTTACGGCAAGTTTTTATTTGATTTTCTAAGAGTATTTTACACGAAGCTGATGGCAGCGCATTGAGTTCTTCATGCTTTCTGCATACGTTCCAGGTTCCAAACTCAAAAAAATGACAACAGTGCCAATTTCAGTGTAAATAAAAAAAGTCGAAAAAAAGTTATCTTTTTATTTTTTATTGAGTGAACGAGGAAAAAATGCATGATTTAAGTTTTGGATTTTTACCATTTTTATTGGGTTTGTTTGTTTTAGTTACAAAAAAAATCTCCCTAAACCTATAGTATCAACAACAAACACTGTGTGCGATTGTACAGTTATTGTCTGAAAGGTATTTATTGAAAAAATGAATTCATAAACATATAATTATGATATTATATATATAATATATATTATATATAAGGAATAGGCTGGATTGGTTTTGAAGAATTTCCACAAACTGATTGTTTCACATGTAATTCAAAGCATTCAGGGGTGACAGGGAGGGCCCCTAGAGAGGAGGAGGTCAGGAGCAAAGACAGGAGAGTGACACTACAGGAGAACAAAACATACTTCGATCTCCTTGCATTAAGTGGATGTTGCTATACCACGCATATACTGGGATATAGTACAACTGCAAGTAGCCTATACTCTCTCTGCTGATGAAAATGTAAAACGAGTGTTAAGAAGTGAGAATGGGATAAGCTTCATTCATTCCTCTCCTCCTCTCAGGCAGAGAAGAGATGCGGTGTGCTAAACAAGTCAGCAAAGGGCTTCAGGCTTGATTTTCCAAGATGTCCACTTTGAAAAATGATTTAACAAAAAAAAAAAGATATATAAGAAGAACAATATTAGTAAATAAAGCAAATGTTGAAATGTTGACTTTGCTGTAGATGTGTGGTTTGGGTGGGGGGGGGGGGGGGGGGGGGGGGGGGGGGGGGGGGGGGGGGGGGGGGGTTGGTTGAGTGTGGAAAAAGGTGTGTGTCTGAGTACAGAGCAGACACTGTGGTTACATTGCGCTTTGAGACACTGTAACAGGATGTTTCAGAGGGGCGTTGTGTAGGCCCGATGAAGATGATCACTGAGACCTCGATCTGCGCTCTTTCTTAGGCAAGTCATGATCCACACAAAGACAGCCCTCCATTGTCTTTACAGATACTGAAGTTCATTTTGTTGTCCTGTCATAGCCTGCTCTAATTCTGATGTATTGTTTTCAGTTTTCTGCGGGGGTGAACTCACAGTAACGGGAACAGTTTTATCACCATTTTTGATAGGGAAGCAAAACATGATAAAACATACAGGTAAGCGAGGAGAAATTTCTATAAACAATAGGATGAAAATATATGAGTGGTTCAAATAATGTAGGTGCCACCCTTTGCTGCTAACTGCTAACAAAGAAATATTTTTGCAAGATGCACAGTAAAGGTTTACTAAGATTTTTTCACAGATACTGTGATTTGAAGATGTCTGTGATATCTTGAAAACAGAAAATACAGGCATGTCATTTTAGCAAGGAGAAAGTAGCAAT
This sequence comes from Albula glossodonta, assembly GCA_019788955.1. Lineage (NCBI taxonomy): Eukaryota > Metazoa > Chordata > Actinopteri > Albuliformes > Albulidae > Albula > Albula glossodonta. The sequence goes on from JAFBMS010000027.1 coordinate 96,152, forward strand.
TGTTAGTTTCATCTCCATTTGGAATTTGAAAACCACGAAAGAGAAAGACTTTTGCTAAGACGGATATTTCTGCTTTCACTTCTCAGCCAAAAAATGTTTTTCTTCTGATTGGAGTCTACCATGAAGAGCATGTCTTAAGTTCACTTCTTAGATGTCAAAAAGAAAAAAAATCAACCACTGCAATGGATAACTTTACACAGAATTCTTACTCAATATTCTTAGTCAATAAACAGAATGTTTCCTGAAAGTAGTGGTTTTGTATGACATATAATTTTCCCTGCAGGTTGTAAGTACAAGGTTTCAGCAAGCACGTTGCAAGTGCAAGAAAGTGAGATCTTTCTGTGTCACAACTGACAACATGCTGGCGGAAAAAACATTAATACAGCAAAAATGTAGAAATAACCCTCCACGTCAATTTGCATTACTACAATGTGTTTGAATGTCTTATGTTTGAATTCAGTACTGGAATAAATGTTTTTAAAGGGTCTATTATGTGTTTTGGAAAAATCAGCAATATCCCATTTTCAAACGACATTTTCGATAATATATGTAATGGCATGGAATATGTACATACTCATTCAGGCTGTCAAAACAAATGGTTATGCAAATAATTAAAACATCATGTAACTTTCGATTTTTTTCTTTTTGGACTGCTTAGGTATGTGTGTGGTCTGAATATAGATACATTTGCAATCATTTGACTGTTTCACCCTCCTTTTGATGCTGTATGATATTTTCACACATACAAGAGGAATAACTGAATATGATCAGTGCAATCATAAATACTGCATAGAATATTTGTGATTTTAAAAAGTATTACATTAAAAAAAAACAGACAGAGCAGTTATCTTTAGGAGAAGACAAAATAACATACCTCCCCAATTCAAGCTATAGCCTTCCGACTTCATGTAGGATTCAAATGTTGAATTAAAATGTTTTACACCTGGTTGAACGGGTTTGAACATGGAGAATGATGGTAATGAATGCAAAAGCTGATACAGAAGACTTACCCTCTTTAGAAAAATAAAAAAATATGTTTCATGCATTCTTTTGCCATCAGGCAGCTCAGGAAATTAACTAGAACATTCCTAGAAGAGCATAGCACGTTCTCATCAATGAATTCAGTATTGTATTTGTCGAACGTCTTCAGATTTCTCAGATTTTTCTTACAGGAGAAAGTTCACTGCCCTCCAATCTGGTGTGAGGTTTACCTTTTAGAGCACCCTATATAGAAAAGCTTAACAAATAATCAATATACTGAATAAATGTTTACAAAACCGCTTCATGATAAAATTCACAGATGTAAACTTTCATGTTTTATCAGGCCGACGTTGCACTCTGAAACAGACAAATTTGGTCATTGTCTTTCTGTGTGATAATGATTCGTATGTCATGGTAACCATTGTATTAATATTCACCTAGAAGGGCTCAGCTTACACTAAAAATGTATAGTTTTGAAGAATTACCATAATGTAGAGTATCCAAACAGGTTACTGTCATGAAACAGACTTCAGCTATGAAGTGTCACTTTCATTAACCTGAAGCACAAAGGTTACCATTGAAATGAGTGAAACTGAGAAGGCAAATGTAATTTCCCCAAGCCACAGGCCACTGTCATCCAGTTGATGACGATCAGGTGACCTATGCAAGCCCATAATATTTCTGAGAAAGGTGTTTGAAAATAAAAAATTGAGTATGAGCAAAAATGACCTTTTCACCCTTCCCTTGGTTCACATGTAATTTGTTGAAGCAATCTAGGAAAAGATTTTCAACACATGGTGAACACATGACCACAACAAGACATTAAATATGCAATTACATATGCAATTATAGTACTCATAATTTATACATTAATGTTATCCATATGCTCTATCCCACCTGTGGAGGACATTTTGTCTCATCCAACAACACAAAGTCACAGGCCATCAACTATACAATCTATTGGCTGCAACAGACAAGTTTTCCTTTAATCCTCCACGGTTAACTTCACGTGTCTTTCAGAGCAATAAAGAAGGTGGCTTCAGTGTCACATTTTTCCATCTATCAGAGGATCTTAAATCAACACTGGATTTAATGTTCAGTTTTCGTTGTACATATGGTCTAAACACAGGACATTGTAAAGACTTGAAACTGTATAAGCAGGCTACATTTGTGACCTTGACAATAATAGTGCCAAAAAAGGAGCGTGGCACAAATCTCATGATCTCTCAGACTTTTTGCTCTGTTTCTTCCCCCAAAATTGATCTTTTTAACTGAGTTATTGGTATACCATCAATTCCCAAGCAAAGAATACTGTAGCTGAAGCAAGTGCTAGCACTGTTAAAGGAGGCATATTTTTTTATGAAGTTGATAGCTGATCGCAATGAAGAGCATCTGTTTTGTTGTTTGAGTGAATTTGGCTGGTTTAAACTCAATGTTATCCTTGCAGGATGAGGCCTAGTTGGTCTCGCTAACTGCCCATTTCCGTTGGTTTATGCCTTACACACAGTCTTGAGGATTGAACCTGCAGAGAACCCTTTGGGGGTTTCTGGAAGCTGTCTTGAAAAATACATGCGTTAATCAACTTAGGTGTCGCTTACTGAGATATTTGCAAAACTGTGTTTTTTTGGTACAAAAAGAGAATGAGAATGTGATTGGCTGAGGAAGTGTGTTTGCTTCAATCACATGTCATATCACTAAAATTCTATGTGCAAAAATTTTAGCATGCTAAAGGCTTGAAGGCCCATAGTGTGCTATACCAATTTTAGATAAAAAATAATGGACGATAACAAAAACTGCATAATGTCTTAGGAAAGTTTAAATGTTGAAATATTACTCTCTACCACAAATTTAGGTCCATTTGAAAAAAATATATGTGGGAGATATGAGGGTACACTCGTTACCAGAAAAAGGAAACTTATATACCCTTAAAAAGACATAGGTGAATCAGTTAAAAAAAAAATTTTATTCTGGAATAGGAATACACCTTGTTTATATTTCATGGAACGTTGAACTTTACACTGGTTTATGGTAATTTGTCATCATTCCAAATTAGATTTTTGCAATCATGCAAATTTTCAATATTGGAAGATTATTCTTGCGTTTTTACTGCAAAACAATTTCACTCAACATTGTACAGTACATGTATCTTATGAAATTTGTAAGACATACTTTGCTCGTCACAATTAAAACACCACTCATAAATGTTGGCAGCTATTTTGTGCTTGGAACTGTGTTTTGTCTTTGGAGCTACATCCTTTTTTAGTTTTAGTTTTGTCGTGTGGACAGGCTGAATTTACGAGCATTCCCTTCATCAATGTAAACTAGCTAAAATGATGATCTAATTTTTTTTATTATTATTAATTTTTAATGAAAGTGAAGACCATATCCCTTTCAATTCCAAAATACTGTATTGAATAGTATTTATCTGCATCATTGTCAGTGTGTATTCAGCTGTAGATTTCCAATGAAACCCTCAATAATATAGGGAATTATAATTATGACTATAATTCTTAATAATTCTTATTAGATTTTTCAAAGAGAATTTTTGTATAAGTAAAATGAAAGCTTTTTATGTTTCATGCCATTTCTTCATTTGACAATTATAATTCCACATGAATATAGGATTATGTCAGTAATCTTGAATGATTCATAAGTTCATCTTTCATAACTTTCTTTAACCTATATACATTACACGTTTTGGATCTCAAAATTGCATTAACATCGAGTCTTTCAGGAAGTCAAACGTTAAGTTCAAAGTTTCGCTTTTTAATTCCTGGAGTGTTTGAAAAATGATGCTAATCTAAGTCCTGTTGATCTTATCAATAAAGTGTGCAAAGATAACTCCGGAAACTTCTGGAAATGGGTCATACTACATGTTTCAGACCTACTGTCACTGAAACCAAAGAAGAAATGCAAGAGAAAGAGGGAGAGAGAGAGAGAGAGAAAGAGAAAGACATTGGCCAGGACCCAAACAAACAAAATCACTCTGTTTAAGGGCATATGCAATTCAATCAAAATGGAATTTAGTCTTTTTAGGGGGAATGTGCTATTCTATTTCAGAATAAAAAGAACACATTCCACGTCTGTAGTCTCTAATACAACTGAAAATGCTCAAAGGATATTGTGGTATATTGTAAAGTTTGTTTTGATTGAATTGCATATGTCCTTAAAGAGGATTTGAGTGGGTCCCAGCAATGATGGTCGGTAGCCAGAAGACAGAGCCTATCCACACAAACAGGAGCTTTACTTGTTACTTACTGGCACCTGTAAGTAATTGTAAGTGTACTGTGGAATACCGACAGTGTGCTGATCGAGTGGGAAAAACAACCCCTGCTGTGGACTGTTTTGCCTTGTCTGTTACATTTTCTATTCAGAAGAAGGTTGTCACCATCATTGTTTAGGGCTGTCACATGGTGTGTATACAATGCCAGATTAAACTGGACCCTGCACCAACACTGCTGTTATTCCAATGGCCCCACAGCTGCCAGTGGAACAAAGCTGTCACTCACAACAGGCTGGACCTTCCCATGATCTCTCAGAGATCTAATGGTACCTGCTGAGGACCACTTCTCTTGACTTTGGTAACAATTGGTATTTGTTTGTATTGTCAGAGTAAAGGGAAAAAAAGCAGAAAAACCCTCCCTGAATACTGTTGGAGTGAGATCTTGTGAGAGTCATGGGGCCTAACCGTCCGGGATGAGCACTGAGGAGCACTACAAAGAGAAATCCTTCAGGAGTTCATGCGGATACGAAAATTACATTTCCGGACTAATAAAGAGAGAATGAAAAGAGCTATGAATAAAGCAAAAGAAAAAGAAAAAAGAAAAACAACAAGCAATTGAAATACGTACCTTGTGTGTGGCCTGGAAAGAAATACTTCACAGCAGCAAATGGGCAACCAGCATAGAAAACACATCACAATCACATTTTGTTATAGTCCGTTGGTCCAAATTCATCCAAAACAACCTGATTTTCTTTGATGATTAATGAAGGTAAAAAAGACCTTGGTTGGGTATTAAAAGGCCAAGCAAATACTGCACTCAGCTGTCCCAAAGCATTACAATCAGCACCCCATTTCAGACCAGAACCCCCCACCTGCAGCCTGGCAGAGCTCCCTGTTCAGTATGCACACTGTAACAACACAGAATACTGCTGGACATATATCATTATTCTGTTACAATACAATAGAATAGAACAGAATAGAATGTAATAGAATACACTTTCTGAAAGTAAACTTAAAACATGGTGAAGTATTATTAGTATTAGTAGTAGTATGAATACTAATACTTACTATTAATTTCACGTAATACTTCTACAACAACTACTAATACTACAACAACAATAATAATTACTATAATAATAATATTAATAAACAACAATAATAATAATAATAATAATTCAATCAGTGGAGCACATGCAGTAGTACCAAAGAATCATATTATTGTATTAATCAATTCTTAATATTTTTTATCATAAGATTTTTTCTTAAACCCAGAGATTTATCTAATTTTATTTTCACCTTTTTGAGCATGTTTTACAATGAATCACTAAAACTTAAAAGAACTACACCAGCCATTATGGGGATCGCACACTTAATCTATTTTAATTGGCAGTGAAAGGCAAGGTTTACTCCCATAAGCGGTAATACAACCAATTTCCAAAAAAATGCAAGCAAAATAATGGATGGATAAATTATAGTAATATATAAAATTAGGTATGCATAATCTCCACTCTGAGAAGAGTGTTACCTGTGGAACCGTTTGGGGTTCAAACTGATAGCCACTGCTACGAAACCAAAGAAAGGTTCCTCAATGAAGAAACCTTCCACAAGGGTTCAACCTAGAACCTTTGCTTTGAGTTTTGTAAGGAAATAAACTCCATTATTGTATAGTTATAATTAATTATAATTAAAAACAATAATCGTTCTATTCATTTACCTTAAACAATAAAAAATAGTTTAATCTGAACTCATCAATTGCGCTCTCTCTCTCTTGCGAGCCATCCAAATCTGCCAACAGATAGGAGGACAACATCCATTCCAACAAGGTTTTATCTGGGGGAGCAGTGTTGTATAATGGTGATGGGACAGGTCTCAGAGGTAGTGTGTTTGATACCCAGGTAAGGCAATGCTGCTGTACCCTAGAGCAAGGTACTTATACAGTAAAATATCCTGCTGTATAAATAGATAATGTGTAGAAATGTACGTTGTGTAATACACTCTGGTTAACACTATCCACTATATGCCACTAAATTCAACCGTTAGCTCCTCTGTATGGTGGAGCAACTCAACATGTTATTCCTATAGCATGCTAGCCACAGCTCCAATAAGGCTATGTGTCCTGTGAGACAGGCTATGACGCTAACCACAACTCCAGTAAGGCTATGTGTCCCACGGTACAGGCTATCACGGTAGCCATAACTTTGTTAGGACTGTCTCTTTCTGTTACAGGTTAACATTCTAGCCACAGCTCCAGTAGGGCAATCTTTTCCCCATCACAGGCTAACCTGCTACCCACGGCTTTAGTAAGGCTATGTGTCCCATGGTACAGGCTAACACGGTAGCCATAGCTCCAATAAGGCAAGCTCTTCAGTATCACAAGCAAGCACACCAGCCACAGCTCCAAAAATAAATACACCCTAGATTTTAGATAGCTGTGTCAGTCAGGAACAGATAACAGGGCAGAGACAAGAATACCAGGTCAGAGTGTTAAATCTGACCAATATACTGCAATTTGGTCTTTCGGTTTGTTCATGTATCTCAGATAAGCTGGACAAATAAATTAATCAGGATACATACACATTTTGACCAATGGATTTCCATGAATTTTCCATATTTCTCAATGACACTAAACCAGATTTGTATGGCCAAAAATGGCAGAATTTATGTGATGTTTCTATGTGACTCTGTGAATCGGTGGGAGACAAATGCGACGTGAGTCAGTTCATCTCACATTTGGCTGGGAAAAAATGGGGACAATTCATACAAAAAAGTAAACTTTTATAAATAAACTTTGGGTGTTAAGCATTAACAAATTAAAAACAGCTTTCATAGGTAGTAGAGGTTTTACTAACGAGTACACATATTACTGTGACTTTTGTTTGTGCAAGGTTAAAAATTTTGGCAGCAATTTGCCACTAAGTCGTTGAACATAAAGCAATATAAAATGCTTTTGATTAGGCATATGTAATTAGGTCCTATTCTGTTGCATATATTTCTAACTCAGATTTATTACATTAAATATTTAACCTCTTTAGATGCTTGAGTTCTAAACAACAATTGTTGTTGTCTGAAAGGGAGTTAATGCGATATAAGACACTCATTGCCTGTGTGCCATGTTCGGCAGCCACATACATTTCTCCTCTCACTGTGTCCGTTCTGTTTTTAGAGCACAAATTAAACATTCATAGCGAGGCCTATGCATTCTGTCACACATTGCCCATGTAAGCTACCCAGTAGGGCAAATAGTGTACCATGGAATGTGTCCTATATGGCAGAGTTTTCTAAAAACAGTGTGAGATTTCGTTAACTCTGTCCTTCTAACTAAACTTAAATGATATAAATAGTTCAAAGAAAGCATTTTTGTTGTGCTGGTAATGAGAACCCCTGTTTGAATACAGCCGTAAACACACCTTGAGGGAAAAAAAAACGAGGAACAAGTGCTTGCTAACACATGATATAATTCAAAGTGAATTTTCAATAATACATGAAACATGGGTCCTTTGCTTCTTGAGGCCTTAGTGCTAACCACTGAGCTGCCAACACTTCCCCTTCTGAGTGACAGTGATTAGACATTATATACCAAATTCCTCAATTACTTCCCAAAAATTTCAAATCAAGTCATTTTTACTATGGATGTGGAAACATAGCATGTGATTCCTTGACCTTGTATTTGCATTTATCATGCAAATCATTGATGTTTTGTCTGTACTGAAGACTGCATGGAAGTTAATTTAACTCTTCCAGGTGGCTTCTGGGTGACTGCAGAGGGTTTACTCCTCCTTCTGTATCCCTTTATTTTTTTTCAAATTGACAATGACGCAAACTGTATATCTCAACATTGAATAACAGCCTGTCCATCGGTTTTTGAGTCACTTTCACATGTTATGAAATGTTTGATGGGGCTCACTCCACATTCTGATAAATGTTTCATAAGAAGTCAAAAACTAGACCTTTGATTGAATCATGTGTGAAAATGTATGTACATGTATAGATAAACCCTAAAATATGTGTATAATGGTATTGTAAAACTCCCATAGCTGTCCTTGTGTGCCTGTAATTTTTGTGGCCTTGAGGGGGGTAGCAAGAATCCACCAAAAACAAAATATTTGTGTGTTTTGCAAACACTGCCTTGTTGTGTATGCATTGGGATGTATGATTTAGCAGTCATGAAATCTGAGAAGTGCGTCGTTTTTCTCGTCGTGCTCACATTATCTGTGTATGATGGCGTGCTGACTTCACTGTTGCTGTCATTTCTACTGCACATATTTACATAGCATCATTAAGCACTTAGCTTATGAAGTCTTAAGACTCAAAGGGTTGAATTATACATTGACTTTGACTTTATGAAGCAAAAACTGAGAAATCATTTCACAAGAATATTCAACTACAATTCAAGGTATGTGTATACTTTCTTAGTCCAAATCATGAACATATTAAATCTAATATTTCTTTCATATTGTCAATTTATACATCCTTGCATTTGCTGAAGGAATGCCTGCTAAGGCCTCTTCAGTATGACATAAATACAGTCTCACCTTGGAGGGCAGCAAGCAAACCTTTTAAAGACCTGCCATATTTGTAGGCTCTACTGCATGCATTTGTAGAAAGTGTGGGCATCTATTAATCTAAACCACAATCGGAATGTGATGTAGTATGAGATGGCCAGGTTTCTATGAAACACATAATTGGCTCTTCCAGGAACTGTGATTGTTAGCTGCTTTGACGCAAAGCACGATTCTGGGAAATCAGACAATGAAATGCTATCAGTTTGAATATCTTATATTTAAAGCATAACAGGAAGTAATGCAACCTTGCATAAAAATGCTGCCCCACCTAGTGACCATATGACCTACACTCCACTCCCATGCCAGCATTCTGAGATAAGGAGCATCATGGGTAATGGCAGTTCTACTCCAAGTCATGAAGCTGTTTAAAGGTGGGAAAAGCACAAATGCATTAAGAGCAAAATGAAAATGGCACAATGCTAATTGCTAATATACATACAAAGTTACGCGTATCCCACATTACTCAAACTACAGTCACACAAATAATTCCACAACAGGCTAGAAGCATTGTGTTTCCTGGATCTACATTTTCCATTTTCTAGCAAATTAAAGATGCCTTCTTTGGCATATTCAGCAGGACAAGTAGGCATGATGACTGGATGTTTGGGTCCCAGCCCCACCATGACAAACCAGCTATGTCCAGAGGTTCCCATCATTGAGGCAACACATCGTTGGCCCTGCCTCGCCAGGTAATGATGATGGATAAGCCAGTTTGTTCATGTCAGCGCCCTTTAGTGGCCACTCCTGAACTCAACTGGCTGCCTGCAAATTTTTTAAAAAGTGAATGTATGCTGACTTCATCATCCTCTGATGACATAGGCAGCAAGTAACTGCTGAATTTGCAGTGTGGTAAGAAGTGAGGGCTCATCATCATGTCAATCAAAGGAGTCACATGATCATGGCTGCCATAGTAGCAGACATAGAGTTGTGACATGAGACTGAATATAATAATATATAACAATAACTATATTTAAGTACACACCAATCAGCCATAACATTATGACCACCTGCCTAATATTGTGTAGGTCCCCCTTTTGCCGCCAAAACAGCCCTGACCTGTTGAGGCATGGACTCCACTAGACCTCTGAAGGTGTGCTGTGGTAACCTTCACCAAGATGTTAGCAGCAGATCCTTTAAGTCCTGTAAGTTGTGAGGTGGGGTCTCCACGGATCGGACTTGTTTGTCCAGAACATCCCACGGATGCTCGACTGGATTGAGACCTGGGGAATTTGGAGGCCAAGTCAACACCTTGAACTCGTTGTGTTCCTCCAACCATCCCTGAACCATTTTTGCTCCTGCCATCAGGGAATACCATTTCCATGAAAGGGTGTACATGGTACGTGTTAAAGTAACATCCGCATGAATGGCAGGACCCAAGGTTTCCCAGCAGAACATTGCCCAAAGCATCACACTGCCTCCGCTGGCTTGCCTTCTTCCCATAGTGCATCCTGGTGCCATGTGTTCCCCAGGTAAGCGTTGCACACACACCTGGCCATCCACGTGATGTAAAAGAAAACGTGATTCATCAGACCAGGGCACCTTCTTCCATTGCTCCATGGTCCAGTTCTGATGCTCACGTGCCCATTGTTGGTGCTTTCTGCAGTGGACAGGGGTCAGCATGGCCACCCTGAGTGGTCTGCGGCTACACAGCCCCATACGCAGCAAACTGCGATGCAGTGTGTGTTCTGACACCTTTCTATCAGAACGAGCATTAACTTTTTCAGCAATTTAAGCTACAGTAGCTCATCTGTTGGCTCAGACCACATGGGCCCGCCTTCGCTCCCCACATTCATCAACGAGCCTTGGCTGCCCATGACACTGCTGCCAGTGCACCGCTTTTCCTTCCTTGGACCACTTTTGATAGGTACTGACCACTGCAGACCGGGAACACCCCACAGGAGCTGCAGTTTTGGAGATGCTCTTGCCCAGTCATCTAGCCATCACAATTTGGCTTTGTCAAAGTCGCTCAAACCCTTACACTTGGCCATTTTCCCTGCTTCTAACACATCAGGTTTGAGGACAAAATGTTCACTTGCTGCCTAATACATCCCACCCACTGACAGGTGCCGTGATAACGAGATAACCAGTGTTATTCACTTCACCTGTCAATGGTCATAATGTTATGGCTGCTTGGTGTATATAATAATCATAATAATAAAACTACATTTACATTTAGGAATTTCACAGACACTCTTACCCAGAGCGACTTGTAAAAGAGCATGCAATGAGCTGGAACAGCCAAGCTAATAAACGCGCTAGACTTTCCACCAATCTGCGTGACATCCTTAACTGCTTTCACTAGTCGCCCCATGAGTTTGGTATAGTGAGGTAGAGGAGATGATGATCAGCGTTCAGCATTAGATGGAACCAGGTGCAGTTTACACAGGTGTGTTTTAAGTCTGCAGCAGAGGGTGGTGAGCGAATCCGCTGTCCTTATAATGACATGGGGTTCATCCACCAATCAGGGGTCAGAGTGGAAAAAAGGTGTGACCAAGAAGAGGCAGGCTTTCAGGAAGGAAGGGCCAGGCAACCGGAGGATGCGGAACACAAGGTGTATAAGGTTTGATGATTATACTCCTGCTAATACTAATACTACTACTACTAATAATAATAATAATAGTAATAATAATAATAATAATAATAATAATAAGGCCTTCCTTACAGCCTACAATATTGGCTTTATATTGATTGTTGGACCACACGGCTTTATAACCTAAGGCTCAACAGTGACATACACAAAAAAACACATTCAGGTTAAAAAGGGCACATTCACTCGGCTTTTGTTGGGCAGAGTTGCAGTATCAATGAGAGAACATTATCTCTGCAGAGGACCATTCACTTTCATTCATGCAGAAATCAGGTCAGCTGTATTCAAAATGCTATTCAGCCAAGTGGTGAAGTCAATGAAAGCACATCAATGAATCAGCCATTACTTACTATGGCATCCATTACAAAGGGCATGAAAATACTTCATTTTAAAGATTATTATTATTATTATTGATAATAATAATAATAATACAATGCCCAATATACTGAATGAGAAAGAACATTAGACCTCATACATCACGCTATAATTCTATGATCTGAATAATATGAATCTCATTCAGACCCACTTGTGAAGTTACACACTGTTAACCACTAGTGGGTTTAAACTATTTCACTGCCCTATAGTGGTAAGTGGTATATATTATCTTAGTTATATTAGTTGTATATCTAACTTATCTAAATATAGATTTTGTAGCCATTACCTGATTTGTGGGAGTCAAAAACCATTTTTCTTTTTTTATTAGTCTGATTTTTTCTTTTCCTCATGTTGAGAGCTTTGAGAGAGGGTGAGAAGAACATAAGAACATATTATGATGAGAACAGGCTATTCGGCCCAGCTAAGCTCGCCATTACAAGAGAGGAAGGATTTTTATTCACCAAACCTGTGCCGGCCTTCAGTAGCGGTTGCCATTTTTTTTTTTTAAAAGAATGTGCTAGTGAAACAAAGGGGGAGCCACAGACAGTTTTTTCTCACTTCTCTTTGGGGGTCTGATTGAGTTGGCAGAGTCCTTCCTCAAAAAAATCTGATTCCATTTGCTGATTCACTGGCTTCCACACTTTCAAATCTGTTCTGCTACTGTTATAGCAACTATGTTTCAAGAAAACATTCATTAAGCTATACTAATATTACAACTCACAGACAACCTTGAGTAATGACCCTATCTTTTGTTATAACCCTACCTTATTAAAAAATATTATTATGTACACATAGTATTTACAATTTTTAAGTTGCCTGTCTCCTGGCACTCTGAAAGCAACGTTATAAGAAGGGGAGAACGATCACAAGTGCTTGCCACAAAATCCAATAGAGACCAGTGTCTGATTCCCTTCTGCCTCCCAGTGGTCAAAGGATGTATTGCTATGTCTGTCTTGAAAGGTAACTCAACTGTGCATTGGAGACAAATGTAGCCACAACGCCCCCATTTGAAATGGTCTCCCAGGGGGAAAGACTGAGTGATGTCTCAACTCCCCTTCACACGGTGACTCATCAATCATAAAGGCCTCGCATGCCTGCATCACATGACTTCTTGGTCACACATCTCTGCTCCAACACAAAGGCAACGCATCTGGTCTTCCTGTGGGCGTGTCCCATATATGACACCATTGTATTATCTGGTATCGGGTACCTGTACTCCATCTGGTCATTCCTGTTCCTTCGTCTGGTGATGAAAAGTTTCAAAAGTGTCAGGAATTGAACGAACAAACATTGGAATGGTGCTAGCTTCTTCCTTGACCATAGAAGATGGGACCTCAACCATGCATAGCAAAATATAATTAACAGCGGATAAATAATAATTAAAATGCAGGTGTCCCATTAGAACAAAAACCAATAAATAATCATATTCTAATACAATAGCCATCATAATTGTAATTCTGTTAAAAGCTTTTCAGCATGAAAAGTTTAAATTCAACATGCTGCACACAAAAAGAATAAAATTAGTGCACAAATCGAAAAATTAGCCAAACATTTAGCTAATCTGTTCATTAAGCATTTCAAAGTCATTTTACATGGTGTGTAATCTGTACTGTTATCCATAATGATTATCATAGTAATCTTCCAAACTTAAGTAATGTCACTCACATGTATTCATATGCAGACTACATACACAAATACTGTATAAATTGTATCTTCTGATATAAACACATCCACACAAGAAGTAACGGGTGACTGTGAGCAGTGAGCCAGATACATTTTTAAAGTCATAATCATCCCAAACCTGTTTTTAATCATTTTATTGGACTTAAAAGCAGGCTGTTTGAGTATTTACAGCTTGTCCTCTTGGCTTAATTGCTGCAAATTTGATAGTTTACTATGCACACTTACCGCAAAATCATCTTTGGTTCTAACCAAAAAAAAATCTAAGAGTAAAATCTCTTCCGTCTAGACGAATAATTTATACTAATCTCTTTGTTGTAATTGAAATTAATTTAATTTATTTAATGTGAAAATTAAAGAGGAAGTGTGATGTAGGCACATTATGATTGGTTGTCCTTAAAATGGCACGGATTTACATTGAGAAATACAGGTTGAAGGCAGGTTATGTTGAGGTATGTTGGTCTATCTCCTCTATACCTTAATTTCGAAACAACATGAGATGAAAAATTCGACTATTCAGCTTCCATTAAAAGTCTCACGCACAAGCATGCATACACACAAATACACAGTCATCAAACAGACCCTATGCATACACTTATGCATACATTTATAGACTTACAAATATGACAACAGAAAAATAAGCACATGCAACATGCCAGTCAAATTGTGCTCATCATTATCACACTGTATAACAACACATTAACCCTTACTGTACCATGCCTACCCCATATGTAATTAATCTTTAAGGACAAATAACATAATAACACAACTTATTACAGAGGTATAACGCCAGCATGTACCAAAACGTTCTGGATAAGCACACCGGACCTTTGTAGTAGCCTTTTTAGGGCAATTTCTGTGTTCATTCGTTTAGTAAGGCACCATCAGTATTTAAGACACACATTTTTCATTGCAACACAGGTCACTAGCCATCACAGCCATTTTGTCTTAATGCAATTCAGGTGATATGATTTGATTCGGTACAGTACACATGTGTTTGCTTGATAAAATTATACACAATGATGGCTGCTGTTCCGCTACATCCACCAGTTTATGCTTCCAGCTTCCTCCTAAGCTGTTTGTTTACTGAAGGACACCATTAGGAAACCATATGGTCATTTATTTGAGGATTATGGTCACAATGGTCAGCCAAGAATATAGTCACATTAAACAGTAATGCTGAGAACCAAGTCTTCAAACTGATTAATTTTTTTGATATTCGTGGTCAAAAATTTGCATACAGTTAGAGGGAAATTACATTCAGTTTGCATAGACTAGGTTCTTTGTGTTAGTGCTCAGACTGCTCTAGTAGTCTGCATATGCAACGCAGTCGCGGAACTAACCGCATTTGCGATATCATCTCGCGATGTTGGAATAGGCTAATAATATATGTTAAAGGGGCTTGCCAATCAACGGTATCAACCAACATCACAGAGCACGTTTTCACCTCATCCAACGCCATCAAACAAGTAATAAGGCTAATACTGAATACACTATGAGAAATGGGCGCGGCTATGACGAAAAATTTATTCTGTCATAACCTTGGCTACCTTTTTAATACCTTGCGACATAATTAATAAATTGTTCTCAAGTATTCATGCATCGTTTGCTAACAGTCAGATTCTGGGTGTACAAATATATTTATTAAATGATGTCAAATATCTATTGCAGATTCCTCCATTTTGTAAGTAAAGTGTGGTTTAATTCTCTGCCCTCGTCACGTGGCGTGTTGGACCGTCTTGCTCGGTTGCCATGGCAATTCTGGCAAATTTGATGCACTCTGCAAGGCCAGAGAGAACTTGCGTTTAAAGCTAGCTTGCTAGCAGTCTAACAGCAGCTAATTTCTTCTTGGCTGGTCTTTTGGTCTGATAACACGCCAGAGTCATACATAATAGTAAGTATTCTAACAAGCGTCGCTTGAATTTGATCAACTGTTATTGCTGAGGTCGTGTAAAAATCAACAGATTTTTTTTTCATGCAAAGAAAATACATATCTTATACTCGCTAAACTAGAATAGCTCTCAGTAAAACATCACTATGCATGTGGATTTGTTTAATCGTGTATCGAATCTACACTCAATGATTTTGTTTTAGCTAATGTTGGCTATTTAACTATAAAAGCACAGTATACGCTTTTGTTGTAGTGGTATAGACAAAGTGTATGTCTTCCTTTTTACTCCAGTTGAAAAATCAGTTTGACAGCGTTTTATTTATTTTCTGAAATTTTAAGTTAATGTTTGTAATGCCGCCGAAAAGGTGTTTGAATCGTGCAGTTTGATTGGTCGTATTTGGTTATCCGTCATCACTGTCCAGCTTTTCAAGTTGTGCATGTCATGATCTTCACACCTCAGGGACTGTGGGGGTACGGATATGGGAATAGTGGAAAGACGGGGGTGCAGCGCGGGGGGTTTATAAAATAATTGAGACCGGCGGACTGAGGGTAGGGAAGATATTGGAGTAATAGTCAGGGCATGCGGGAAGGTGTGACCAGTTTGCTGTGCCAATCGTAAAATGCCATCTGTCTCGTCCGCAGGCATCAACATCAGAGACAGGCGCGCGTCAGCATGCAGGAGATGGAAAATGGGAAGATACAGTTCTCTGCGCCAGTAAGCAAAGACAGGGTCATCTCCAAGTTCCCGAAGGTAGGCAGTCAGCCAGGCAGCACAACTAAAACTGGAGTGACTACCAAAAGGCTGTATGAGTTCGCAGAGCTATGGATACTGAATGATCAATGAACAAGGCAGTGTAATATTGGACAGGTCAATCGTTTGGGAACTGGGCGTAAAAGTTATTAAGTTTTTAAGTGTGTTGCATAAACTGTGTGTCAAAATGGCAAAATGTTGTTTTCGTACAGAATAGATTGAACAATGACCCTGTGTGCCTGCACTCAGAGGTGATATAGATACCCATAAAATTAAATATAATGTTCATGTTTGTGCCAGTAAACATTTATGTTTCTACAGATATGTAGCACTTTGCATTATTCCTCCCAGTCTTCTTTCTGCAATAGAGGATTCACTTTTCTGTTATATGCCATTCACACCTGTGCAGGCATTAATAATTGCTCTGTGTGAGGCCTGAATAAATTATTATGCCACTAATTTTACTTAGGGAATTGTGTTAAACTGTAATTGTCACCTTCCCATTTAAAAAATTGTTAAGTCTAGAAGTGCAACCTTAGAAACAAATAGCTAAATGACTTTAAAACAATGCCAGAACATGAAAAGAAGTGGGCGTTTACCTTCCCCTCTATGTTAGCTTTAAATCTTTTCAGGAAAATGTTCATGTCTATGACATTTGAATCTTCCTTGATTCAAGCCGTTGTTAAGTATACAACCAACCAATGGCAGTCCAGGGATGCTCAAGGACGTCTGTCCAAAATGAAATGACGCCAAATGGTGCATGGCTATTTACAGTGATGTAAAAAAAAAAAACATACAGAACTCCTTTCTTTCTTCCACCACTTTGTTGTTATGATGTTTCATGCTTAGTTACTGGTGCCTTAGTGGCAAGCCTTTTTATAATTTCAGTGCGAAGCGCTTTGAGGTGAATCTGCAGTGTTCCCTATCGGACTTTAGTTTTCAACTCAGTGGTGACAAACGCACTACTAACTATCAGGGTCATACATACAGCTCACCTGAATGTTATAGCACCTTACAGGGCTGATAGTATGCTTGCATTTACAATTTTAGTTAATGAATCTAATAAGAATGCTCGCTAAAACGGATTTTATCGTTTCAGTTATTAATTAAAGGTAGCACTACCTTTTTACCCAAAAAAGTGGCAATTCACTGGCCTGCTTTGTATTAAACTACAGAAACAAGCTACTGTTGTTCCACCATTACAGCCATAACAGTATGAGCTATGTGTAAATTATCTTGAATATAAAATATACTATAATTTAATCTTCAACATTCCAGTTTGAGTTTTCACGTTTTGTTGTAAACAATCTTCCCCTGCAGCTGCAGTTTTTTTTTTTTCCATTTCTTGACCATCCAAACTTCTCACCAGATGCTGGTATCAGCATGATGTTGCCCTTAGGAGCATGGCATATTCATATAAAATGTAATGTTGGCGTTGGTAACCAGTAAATCTTTCAAGTACGAGGCACGTCCATAATCCAAACATTCTAACCCATTTGCAGTTCATACAGTAATTAGAATGCCAGTGCTGCATGTGGCAAAAACTGCCCTAAGATGTCATGGTAACCACAGGTAACGACGGGTTTGAAGCTCACCCAGCACCTGTGGAGCTTCAGGTAGCTTTGTTTTCAAAGCTGGCCTCATTAGTAGCCTAGGACAGGTATTGCCAGCCTAATTACTCTCCACACATTGTATGCTGAGAATGTATCCTGTTATGTTTTCCCTGTTACGTTTGTGCATCTTAATGATTTACAAGTATAAAACAAAACGTGTTGCCGGCCTTTATGCAGTTTATCTTTTTGTTCAAGTACATATGCCACTCCAATTGATTATCGTGTTAGTTATTGAACATTTGGTAGATATTTTCTTTATCTATAATTGTCTGTCATAGTGTTTTCATGTACTTTTTTGGTGCTTTGAGCTTCAGATAGGCCCACATTTCTGTCTTATTGCTGCTAGTGTGATGAATTCAATTTGATCTACGTTTCCTCACCATCGTTTGAATGACATTTGAGTCTAGAGTTGGAAAGAAATTTGGGAAAGATTACATTTTAAATGTAAAATGTGGAATGCCTACAGGGTTATATTGACTAAGATCTGTTGATCTGTTGAAGTCTGATGATCTGGGTCCTGTTTTTAAATTGTGAATTTTGCTAAATTGTATTGGGTTCACTTTCGATTCTGGGCCAAAGTGCATTCCTGGATTACTTAAGTAGTAGTACATAGTGGGCAATAAACAGATCAGGGCACTACTCTGGAATCAAAGACAAGAAAAGCGGAGAACAGAAATAAAAAAGTGAAGGATTACAGTAAATAAAACATTTAAATGCTCGAAATGCATAGCCTTACAGCCTACTGGTGCAGAGTCATGCACAAATACAGCCAGGCCTATAGAGGGCAGCACTACAGAGGCTTCAATCCCTTGTTCTAACTACACACACTCTATCCTTGTTACATTTAGTAAGGGAAGGTACAATTTGATATACATTGCTATTGGTTATATCAGGTAATAGCCAACACTGTTGCACTGGTGAATTGAGTTGGCTCCAAACAAACCCCCAGCACACAAGATGAGGATTGATCTGCCATAGCTGACCATTGATTTATAATGAAAGCTCATACTCAGAAACCTGGCATACTTTGGTCCAGGAAATCTCAGAAATTTATGGTTTATGCTTATTATCAGCCAGTTACCCACATGTACTTATTCATGTATGGCTACTTTGCACCTTAGCTGGCTAGCCAGGATTTGGTTCATAAAATGCATTTGTAGCTACATCTAAAATATAGACAAACTAGCTTTGCTATCCAGGTTTTTAACTTTTCCAAATACTATTCATAAGCAATAGAGCGATGGCATGTCCCTTTGTCCGATTATGATTGTACTTATTTTTTGTCCATGTAAAATGTTGTAGAGTTTCAGCTTAATGTTCATGCATTAGTGCTAGAAATTAATTAGACATTCCATTCTAAGGGGTTTTGATGTATTTTACCCCGTTGGGATCACCAGTGTTTCTGGATTACTGTGGTTCTACTGTGTAAATTATCGTCAAAATGAAAAATAAATGGCTAGCTGTGTCAATCTCTAAAAACAAATTCTGTTGCCAGTTTACTGCATACAGTGAGTGTCTTCCTGTTCCTTCTCAATCAAACAGTACAACTCTCAAAACGTTGCTGTATTGCATTTTTGGCTTACCCTCAACCTACAGCTGAAAAATACACCAAACCACACCATTATTCATAGTGACCTACAAAATCAAATAAAAATGCTTCTCTGAATGAGTTTGGGAGATGTTACATACTGTAAAGGTGAAACTTAAACTAGAATTCAGAAAAAGGAAAATATTGTCCTGGTATCTGTTATTGTAAAACATAGTAGAAGAAAGGTCATCCTCCATTGTGATTGCCATGCAGACAGTATTCTGTAAAACTTTCTCAGAATGAGCTTGGCAGAATGAGTCAAAATGCATTTCAAACGCTCATTGAAGGTTTTTACTCTGACTTGGAACGCTAATTTAGAACAACTGATAGCAGTATGTACAGTGGTGACCAAAAGTGTGAGACCACTAGTGGAAGTGAATTCTTTTGTATTGTAGTACAAAATTTCTTATTACAAATTATACTAACGATTTGAGTGAAAATTTAAATCTTTGAAAAATGTACATGAATTTCAGAATGTCTCCTTTTACTTTAATGACAGCATATACTGCAACTGGCATGGACTCGACAAGTATGTGCAACACTTGATGATCCATGTTACGCCATGGTCTTTAAGTGTCCAAAAACTTTCTTGGCGTTCGTGCCCCCATAAATGTTTGATGGGGTCTGATCTTTTGTAAAAAGGAGTTACTGTGGTCAGTGTCACAAATATGCTTAAATTGGACCCAGAAATAGTGCAGGATTTAAAATATTTCTTAAATAAATTTCTGCAATAAATATTTATTAAAGGTCATAACTTGTAAAACATATTTTACAGTTTTCTAAATCCTTAAAAAAAAAAAGTTCAGTGAGGTCTCAGACTTTCAGACCCCACTGTATATGTATCTCAGACGGGTGGCTGCATATTTAGTTTTACGATCGTCTCGGCGATATGAAACAGCTCTTACATCGGCCTTGAGCGCGCTCAAATAGGAGAGGCAGGGGGAATTTTGGCTTATTGAAAACGTGTGACTCACCTTCACAGAGGGGCTCACAGTTTGGGGCGTGTGACTGGACGATCACAGGACTGGCGCTAATTCGATGGAGGGGTTTCTGTTTATAGTCTCATGTAGCCAGTGTGAGATCGTAGCCTTTTTCTGGTGCTCTATCCCATAGTGCTGCAGAAAATGAGTGGATTGCTCCTCATGTCTTCTCAAGGTCTCAACGTTGTTGCGGACTTTTGGAAAATTGCCTGTGATTGGCAGGTTATATCCCAAAACCAAACTGCAGAGATTTGGTTTCCAAAGAGCTAAGAGCATTAGCATTCACTTCTGAAAACCGTGTGCAACAACTGACTACAGTTGATCCTCAGTATGTTTTGTTCATTGTATCGCCTATGTATTCAAGAATTCAGTTCATCAGTGACCACAAATGCAGTGAAATATAACCATATAAACAGCACGTTGTTGGTCCTTTTACATTACCTTTTACTCCTCTGGAGAACATTGTTGAGGCTGAAACAAAGCCTGATCTTCCAGTTTTTAAATCTTGATTAATATCACAGTACATAATACTAAAGCTTCACAAACCCTGATTTCACGGTTTGCCCTGTCTGGCTACATTTAGCCAGCTAATGATATGACTTTGTGAAATGACCTGGTTTAGAAGTAGGTGATATAGGCTAGGCTAATTCATGTGTACATATATATAGTATTTTAAAATTGCTTACCTTCTGCTTAGGCTTATAACTAGGAAACCAAAATATGGAATCTTAAATTCCAGTAGACAAGCAAGAGTAAGGTTATGGGCCATGTACTAACTCAGAACAGAAAAGGCTACTTCACTATAACACAAATGGCATTCAGGAGTCCCAGTCTGTCCATGCAGTCAGGTAAGGTATTTTTTCACTATTGTTAATGGTGACTTCCTCCTCCAGTACAATTTTTTGAACAAACCATAAAGGGAAAAATTAGTTGGAATTCTATTGTTTAATGAATTGCATAGTATGTTTGTAATGGTCATGACAGAAGCAGATAGTCAATGTTGAGAGGGCATTACAGACTGTATAGTCGTGTCAGTTCCAGCTTTTCCACTTCAGTGCCTGTAGCTCAGAGCATATCTTATCTTATTACGAAAATTAAGATTTGTCAGCGTTTGGAACTGAGGTCTTGTCATCGTTTCAAGCCACGGAAATGCCAAGCTCATCGTTAGTATGAGGATTAGGTAATATCAACTGGTCACGGATACCAGTTGTGAAGCGCCCTACAATCTAAGCATGGGGCAGTACAGATACGTTGTGTCCACCTGAATAAGGCATGGCGGCCATTTTGTACCAGAGTGCCCAGCTAGAAAACATGCATTAGTGTGATGCACATATGGGTGAGCGACAGGAAACATGATGCAGAAATGAATGAGCAGAGAATTATTTAAATAATAACGCCGTGATCTGTACTTCATATTTGATTTGAGGCTTCCATAGGATCAGTGTTGACGGAAGGCATGGTGGGCGTATGTTTGCTAGAGTGATACCACCTACTCATTGAGCCGGAAGCTGGAAGGCCAAGACAAGACATGAAATAGTGAGGAGGCCATCGTGGCAACCTGACCTAAATCTCATTGGTCACTCTTAATTAGCTGTTATATAAACTTTGAATTACTTAATATGTTATGTAAACAAAATGATTAAGACCTTCAGTGGATAAAATTGTCCAGGTACTTAGTAAAATATTTTTGGCCTTCCTTCTCAAATTCAATTTTCTGTGTAATTTTTGCTAGCTCTGAAATTATATGTACATATGTTAAAAATCACAGAAAGACAGCCATGTTAGTGGACAGTTTTTAACACATGTAGTCTCTTACAGACAGTTTATTTTAATAGTTCATTTTATAGTGATATTAAAAGGAAGTGTACTGCAGGTGATTAGTTGGGTTTGTGTTATGTTTTATTTATTTTATTTAAAGCGAAAATAACTGGAGCATCTACTGAAAGGGTGGACAGCTGGTCTGCACACAGAAGTGGAACAGTCACAGCAGACCAGATGGGACTTGATAGGAATGCGAACATTAAAACGCTTTCTTCTTTATTTTGGCACCGTTTCTTCTATGAGTCAGTGCGTAGATCCAGGATTTTCTGTACTATCAGTTTTTACACAAATTAATAAACGATAATGATAATTAAACACAAAACTGGGAGTTTAAGTACTGCAAACAGATCTTTACCCATTACTGTGCTCTCATGCTTGACAGAGGGTGGTTTTATTTTTGTGAGCACAGATGAATCTGCGTTGCTGGTTTTCTGTAGCACAGGTGTTCCACAGCATGTGGGGTTACTCTGAAGTTAGTGTGTGTTACCACTTCTCTGAGTAGCGTCAGTTTCTTTGTCATGGTTTTTTTTTTTCCAGGTATCCTATCCCAGGATAATAGTGTGTTTTTGAACAGGCATCTGTGTGTGTTTACAGTTTTACACCCCTCAGGCCTGCCTACAGACCAAGGATCTCTGGCACACCAAAGTCAGGAACGCTTGCAAAGACCGTGGAGCATGGAACGCAGGGTAAGTCTCCAGAATGTTGGGGCACGTGTTCCCTGGACATAAATTTTGTCCTGCTTTCTTTTTGTTCCTTGAATATTATTCATCTGGAATGTTTTCTTATGACCTTGAAGGAGCAACGTAACGTTCTTAGAATGTTTGAGGAAGTTGGCATTACAACATGAGCAAACCCCATTGAAAGTATGACCTACATTTTTCTGCCAATGTTCCGGGAACGTTTTCCGTTCCCTGGGAGCGGCGATAGCACTGACGTTGGCATGCAGGCGCTGAGAGAGAGTGCTGGAGCTACTAATGCCATTTCTTTTCTCCGTTTCTGCAGCAAAATGCAATTACAGCTCATGGGATGTTTTCACGGAGCAGTACCGTTGCCCTTACACAGACTTCTCCTTTCTTTCATCTCCTGGATTTTAATCTAATTCTTCAGTTCTTTTACAGAGCAGGACGAGACACTGTGGTACCTTTCATGACATCCCAGCAGTAGGTCGTTTATCCAGCCAACGTGTAATGTACTCCCAGTATCACTTGATGCTTCTTCAGTGTCACAGAAAAGTTCTAATACCAGCCGGTGTTCTCTTTGTTGGTACCAATAGAATATATAACTAGGACCCCAGTACCTAGGAACACCGTGCTAGTGCAATGTGCGGTAACACCAGGCAACAAAAATCTGTAAATGAACAAGCCGGATCATCATTGTGTGCGTCTGTTAAATGATGTAAGGAGTTAGATTGATTGAAATTTGTAAGATGCAGCACACTAGAATTTCCTCTGCAGATCTGATAGGTAACATCCTCAAGCCAATAAAATTCACTGGATTAGTTTATCGGTTTAGGGGGAAGACTGCTTGTCATTACCAACAATCAATATTCAATGTGCTGTGTTAGCAGGGGTTTCTCTCAGTTACACAGTTGAACCTAAGTAATTTGAATCACAGTGATCCAGGAATTCTGGGAATTGGAACAGTGTATAAACCCAGATGTGTAACCCTGGCCTCTTTAACTAGCAGATTTATATAATTATTATTTGTGGAATGGCTCCCAATTTTTGTTTGAAAAAAAGTATCTAGTCAGGACACTACTCTGTCAGTTTAAGAATACTATTTGGGGAAATGATCAAGTTGTATTGCAGTAGTGTCAAACTCAGATCCGGGTGGGCCGCAGTGTCTGCTGGTTTTGGGTGTGTTTTAGTATTACATTTTATATATATATATGAATATATATGAATTATACCCCTTTAGGCTGTTCTTCATTAGGAACGTAATCATTGTAGACAGACAAGACTAACGGATGTCATTTTTGATGTTAACTGATTTATGTTATTTAATATGCACATTATCAATATGGCATGCTACATATCAATAGAATAATAATTGCATTGAGATTTCATCATTACTGGAAAACAAAAGTGTTGTCATCCAGTCTCTATCTGTTTCATTGATGGTGCATTAACTTCAGAGGATAGCAGTGCTGTAATTTACAGTTTGTCAAAATGGAGGGAATATAATGAGCTGGAGCTCAATTTCCAATAAAGGCAAAGAGCAGGTTTTGTCTTCCAAGTCCTGTTCATTACCATCCATCATAATCTATTAATGGTCAGTGATATTGATGGGGGTAACTCATACCATAAATCAAGAAGCAGAAAGGGTGACGCTGGAAGGACCTTTCTCTATAGTTTAGAAAGGCCCAAGTCAGCAAGACAAGGATCTCAGATAAGTTGGCACCCATTCCTAGAAGGATTCTTTATTTAATAAAGAATAAATATTAAATATTGTAAAAGAAATATATATTGAGAATATAGAGAAAGCATATATTAGGAATATACAGGGGGTCCTCGACTTACGAACGAGTTCCGTTCCTGCGACTTGTCGTAAACCAATTTTCGACGTAAGTCGGAATTTATACCTAAATTATACCTAAATTAACACCTTTGTGTGTCATTCACACTGTACACATAGCACATGAAGGACATATAAAATACAGCACTTAAATGAAACATTAATAAAAAAAAAGAGAGAACGATTTCTTATCTTTATTTCTGTGGTCGTATTTATGAACCAATCCGCTAAGGTTGAAACTAGGCTTTTTAAGTAATTTGTGGGAGTGCGTCGTAACCACAAAACGACGTAACTCGAGACCGTCGTAACCCGAGGACCTCCTGTACATGTAATAAAGAATATAATGGTATTTTTTTGAAAAATACCTGTTGGAAATATACACAAGAAGTTAGTTTATATCATTCCTTTCAATGATACAAAAATGGTTTGGAATATATATGGTAAATGCATACAAAAGGTGTAGTATTGTAGTATACATTTATTGTACTTTATTTTCCTTAAAGAAATATACTAATACACTTTAGTGGGTAGAACTCAGGTCTTAGCCCTGCGTAAATAAGTAATACGTAAGTTAATACACTGCAAATGTAACAGTTTTTGGTTGGAGCTGATTCACTCAACATTTACCGCTAAATTTGAGTTTCAAATACATGCAGGGTTTTTTTTTACATTTTGGCAAGGTCTTTGTAAAATCAACTTGTGAAAGTGTGTCTGCAAAAAGACCATCACCCTTAAATTTGAGACAAGACTGAAGACAAATTTTGACCGAATGCAGAAAAATATGATGAATCGGTAGGAAATTGAAATGCTGTCACCAGAATGCACAGACACACATGGGACTGTGAGCTTGTCCTTGCCTATCATTGACAGAGAGCTGGTTCAAGCAAAGACAGCTCTTTCAAGACCAAACTAATCAGCGACACCACTGAGCGGCTTTA
This sequence comes from Albula glossodonta, assembly GCA_019788955.1. Taxonomy (NCBI): domain Eukaryota; kingdom Metazoa; phylum Chordata; class Actinopteri; order Albuliformes; family Albulidae; genus Albula; species Albula glossodonta. Next base: position 121,656 of record JAFBMS010000027.1, read on the forward strand.
TTTCGGCTTTCACTTTTTTTGTGGGCTGGCATACGTCCAGTTAATTTCAAGCCCAGCACCTTTAGAGGTGAGAGAATTGGCACTAATTAAAAGTTATGGGGAGAGTGGCAGTTGGGTTGGTCTGGTGCCGGAGGGCTGTGGAGGTGCTGGTACTCATCTATTCCCTGATGAAGAAAACAGAAGCTACGCTCTAAGAATTAGGTGATGAACATGACCAATGTGGCACAACTATAGCATTCAGAACTGTAATTTCACAGCGTTGTGGTGTGGAGACACATCTCTCGACATTCCCAAATTCAGGCCCATTAGCACGGCGCTCAATAGCCCTAAACAAACATGACTCACAATTTGGGTTCAAGGACCTTCCTGGTGGGTAGAGGGACTTTTCAGATGAAGGTCAGACACAAAAAGATAACAGATCAATTTCACAACTGGCAATCTCTCCATCTTTCTACATTTTCTGAGTGTAGTTAACTTTATGAGTATAGCCATATTTGGAAAACAGTAGCAATGTCCCATAAGTCTTTGTTTATAATTCTTGGGTTTTATCTTTCCTTAGCATTGCCTTTGGAACTCTTCCCATGAGTCTGGTGTTTTGTTATCAAATAATGGAAAAAGAAAAAAACTGAAAGTCATAGATGACTTCTCTTGCTCAAAGAACGTTATGTCTTCTATAATATTTGAATGTATTTCTACAGCAGATAATATATCAGAATATCTCATTTACGGTTTATTTTTTCCTTCGGAGATTTAATATCTGAAGTTTATTTTCACTCGCTCAGAGAATATGGACTGATGTTCGCTTAAAGTTTAGTGTAAAATAATTTTGATGTCTCTTTTTGCTTCTGTCTCCATGCAGAATGAAAATGTCCAAGGTGGTGGTGGTGGGGGATTTGTACGTTGGAAAGACCTGTCTGATTAACAGGTACAGCAAGGAGGAGAAGGGGGGGGCGCTCAAGACTGACACCTTTACTCGCCTAAATTTTCATCACAGCCATAAACAGGCCCAAAATGGAAACCTCATCACATATTTCACCCTATGTGTTATACGACCGCTTCCAGAACCTTGAAAACTGTCGGCAGTATTATGAAAACAATAGTTTTACTTTGAAAAAACTTTAGCTGTAGCACACACATTAATATTTACCTTACATTTTAACAGGCCGTTTTGTCCAACTTATATGTGTAATTCCTGCACGTTACCCATTTGTACAGCTAGATATTTCATAGAAGCAATTTAGGTTGAGTATATTCCCTGTCTGGGAGCTGACCTTGCAACTTTGAGGTTATGGTTCCAGCTTCCTTACCATTTTACTACACTGCTGGCCCTATATGTGGAAGTCATTTTCAGGTAAACCGGGAGGGTTGCGAGAACAGATGTTTTGCACAAAGTCTTGAGTATTTGTGTACTATAAAGTGTACTTCATAAGATTTTTCAGAGTGAGTTCTGGCTGTACAAGAGGGCTAAGATGGAGCAGCCTTGTGTGATAGAGACAGAAATCCTGTAAGTGTTGAAGTCCAGGCCTAGCACAGTACTGGATGCTCTGTAGATTGTTGGTAAATGATGAGCCCAGCTGGGATGAATGGCGTGTTCTCATCAGCCAATCAAAACTGTGCTGTGCAGCTCCTGTTGTTTCACGCCGGCTCAATAACGTGTCTCTGTCCACTCCCCCCACAGGTTCTGTAAGGACCTGTTCGACAGGGACTACAAGGCCACCATCGGTGTGGACTTTGAAATCGAGAGATTTGAGCTATCAGGAGTCCCCTACACTCTGCAGATGTGAGCATGCTTTTGTTTCACTTATTGCTGTATTAGCTTGATAGAAAAGGATCCTGTCTTTGTTACAGTCTCATTGTTTATTTATCATTATAAACATTTGGAGCTTTTTACTGTGTTACATATAGATGATTGTGGTGAATACCACAACATTCAGGCTATGTTTTACAATAGGACAGATAACACTTACAGTTGTCCACAAATACATTGCACTTAAACCCTCATTTAGCTGGGTACGCACATGTATGATCTTTGATAGCTTAGTGTGACATGTACACATATGATCTGTGATAGCTTAGTGTGACATGTACACATATGATCTGTGATAGCTTAGTGTGACATGTACACGTATGATCTGTGATAGCTTAGTGTGACATGTACACGTATGATCTGTGATAGCTTAGTGTGACATGTACACATATGATCTGTGATAGCTTAGTGTGACATGTACACATATGATCTGTGATAGGTAAGTGTCCCATGTTCACATATGATCTGTGATAGCTTCATGATGGATGTACATGTATGATCTGTGATAGCGTAGTGTCACATGTACGTGTATGATCTGAGATAGCTTAGCGTCACATGTATGCGTATAATCTGTGATAGCTTAGCACCACGGTGCTTCTGTATCTCTGCAGCTGGGACACGGCCGGCCAGGAGAAATTCAAATGCATCGCTTCCACGTACTACAGAGGAGCTCAGGGTGAGAATCCTCACTCGACATCCTCATCTCCTTTCATCTATCTCTCCTTCTCCCAGCTACCCGTTCTGGTTCTACCTCTTCTTCAGCTCAACCCCTTTTCCTCCTCTTCTTGTCCTTTTCTGTCATTTTACTTTTCACAGAAACTTCATAATTCTTCATTTTTGACCAGGTTGTTTTTGAATTAAAAATGGAAGGAAAACTAGGCCCTTACAAAATGATGAAGATGAGTTTTATGTCCATTCCCCCATCAATGTCTTTGGTCTTCTCAGTTTTATGCGGCAAAAATCATAGCTTTTGATTTGCCGTCTGCTCTGTTTTCTGCAGCGATAATCATAGTTTTTGATTTGCCGTCTGCTCTGTTCTCCGCAGCGATAATCATAGTTTTTGACTTGCCGTCTGCTCTGCTTTCCACAGTGATAATCATAGTTTTTGACTTGGCGGACATCAGGACTCTGGAGCACACGCGGTAAGTTAGCGGAGGGCACCGCGCAGTCAGTCAGCTGGCCGGCTGATTTTGGTCATCAAACGTTCTGATGCATTTGTCCTAATCAATGATTTCCCAATACCGTGGAACCAACACGAGGGAAACTCAGAACTTACATGCTCACTTCCCAGTGTCCTACTCTAGTCTAACAAAGATAACCGACGGGCACTATGCAATAGTTAAGTCATACTCAGCTTAAGTGTTAGCCTTGATGCTTGCTACCCCAGATGGTGTGTATATAATAACATTAATCATAACTGAATGCATTCTGTCAAATTAGCTCAGATAAGAAGTCTATTAGTGGATGTACATTTGAGTTAGCCTCAGCTATTAGGAAATGTATTAATGTATTATACAATTACTCTTTAAACCAACTGGAAATGTAATAAACATGTGTTGTGTGTAGTCTCAACATATTGCAGTCTTGTAGCTCCATTTACTAATATTTTAAATACATGTTGTACGTATATTTTAACATTTTAATGTTGTTTAGAATGTGTCCAGTCATCTGCTTTGTATTCATAGAGGCCTTGTCAGTACTGTTAAGTCCTGTGTGATGTTTTGTTAAAACTATAGCAGGTATGTGTATAGAGATGGAGATTTTAATGAATGTCAAATGAGTCAAATCGAATGTCAAATATTAATTTCATATATAGTTAGTTGTTTTAGGTGTGCCTTCTCTCAAGCACAGAAGTGGGTTATAGGAGTTCAAAGAAAGAAATCCTCCCCTCCTCTCTCAAAGTCCTTCTATGTAGAAAGTCCTTCCTACCACCCCTGAAAACATCTGAGCTATTTCAAGTGTTCAAAATGTGAAAACAAATTTATGAAATGAGACAGGTCGCCAAATATATAAAACTGTCAATTAAATTCCTCTACATTCTAATTACTGAAGTCTGTAAAAAGTACATTTTTATAGTATTTGTATTGTTTTCACCTCATGTACTGGACATTGCTTTGGTAAATGATTCAAACTCGGCTTTTGAAAGGAATCTTTGTATCTGAATAGCCCCGGCATACTTAAGCATATTTGTGGGTTGGCCGTTAGCCGTTAGCTGTTAGCCGTCTCAGTGGATGTTGTTTCTCCACAGGCTTGGCTGAACATCAGTCTAGTAACACTGTCGCCATCTAAAAAGAATTGTTCTTTTCATAAATAAGGAATTAAATGAGTGCGAGCCGACTATTTCAGGCGTGACTGCAATGGGAAAGCAAGGCACTATTGTGGCCTGAGCAGGTTCTCACTCTCAGCGAAAAAACGAAAAGCTGTCCCCCCTGTTTGACATGCAGGAGTTTCAGACAGAAGTACACAAAGCGCATCGCTGCCCCCTGTTGTTGCAGAGGAGAAGTGTGAGTTTAAGACTACCCAAATGACCTGTCCCCCTGGAGATAATCTCTTTAAAATTCTTCACAGGAGTAGCAAGCTTAAGTCGCTCAGTTAAAACCAGTCAAAATTTGATATGTGGCCTGCTTGTTGTAAGTCTTGGCTATTTTGCTGTATACAGTGTTAATGTACAGCAAACAGGAAGCAAGATAGGTGTTGAAAAATGTAAAATATGTGGATTACAGCATGATATTTAAAGACTGGACATAACCAAGGAAGCATGTCCTTCTGTGTGCTGTACTACATTGCTGTCACAATTCATGAACCCCTTTTTGAGTTTCAGAGATAGAGGCAGACATAATTACATAAGAAATGGGTTGCCTTAGCTCATGACTTTTTAATGTTGGTTTTCAAACTTTCATTTGGTTCTCTCTTCTTTATCAGTACCATGTTAATCTCACCGAGAGGTGCTTGAGAACAGTGGAAGAGACTAAGATCCCAAATAAGGGGTGTTATTTTGCGTTGGACCCCAAAGTATTTTCATGCAATATCATTTCACTCTTTGCGGATGATCATAAATGTGCATATGACTCCAGCCACAAACTGTCATATTTAAATGAAGGACTTTGCATGTCTGAAAGGCACCTGACCCTTCATTTACTACAAATGGGTACACTGGATGTGTACCAGGAAATAGATGTTTGTCCAGCCTGCAGTCTAGTGGCTAAGGTGCATGACTGGGACCCCTGAAGCTGGTGGTTTAAGCCCCAGTCTAACCACAGCAAGAGCACCATTGCTATTAGGCCCTTGAGCAAGGCCCTAACCCCACATTGCTTCAGGGGTGTTTGGCTCTTGGTTAGCCTAATCAACTGTAAGCCACTTTGGATAAAAGCAGCAGCTAAATAACAGTAATGTAGTATCCAGGTTTAAGTGATCATAACTATAGCTACTAGCACTGCTCATGCTAATAGTGTCATATAGAATGTGATGTTATATTGCTTCTGAGACTGAAATACTGGTTATTCTACACATAATTACCTTTCCCAAAATAGCTTCCAAGTTTAGAAAATTGCATTAGTATGCTGAAGTAATTTATTTATATGACCTGCTCCCATTATTTTGTTAAGTAATATAGAGATATCTAACCCACAAAGATGAACAATCCATGTGTCTTTTTATTTTACAACACACAGTCCTCTTTGCATCTTGTAAGTTGATCAGCTTGTACGTTATGTACGTCAACAGATTTTTATACATGCAACCCTTTAGTAAATCGACCCCTTAGTGTCTTGTCTGTGCTCCGCAGACAGTGGCTGGAAGAGGCGATGAGGGAGAACGACCCAGGGTCCTGCATCGTCTTCCTGATCGGCACCAAGAAAGACCTGCTGGTGAGAGAACAGGGCGGAGCTCTGAAGGGCGCTTGGGAACATTTACCGTACAAACATACACGAAAAGTGAAATCACAGATCATCCGCGTGGAGTGACAAGTCTCCATCACCATAAAAATGGATTTTACAGGAATTTAAAGTTTTGCTGCCTGCTCCACTTCCTCAGGGCTAACTCACATGTGGCTTAGAACCATTGACTATGGCACTGCACGGTCTTGTACAAACATATACTCAGAGTTTTGTTTCCAGGTTCATTGTGGGTTCCTCACGCCCCCTCATTGTTCCCTTTGTGTACCTAGTCCTCCGCAGAATGCCAGAGGACCGAGAGAGACGCTATCAAAATGGCGGCCGAGATGCATGCCGAGTTCTGGTCCGTCTCGTCAAAAACAGGTAAAGAGCTGGGCGCACATTATGACTGACGCACTTTTTGACCCATGCACACTACCCTTGTTACAGTCTACAGGAGTGTGTGCACAGGTGTGTGGATGTGAGAGAGAGTCAAAAGTGTTCTGTTGCAGTCTACAGGAGAGTGTTTGTGTATGTGCGAACTGGATTGTTACAGATTGCAGGTGTGTATATGTAAAGTGCATTGTTGTGAACAGGACAGTGTGTGTGATGTATGTATTAAGTGTATTGTGGATTATGATGTCATGGTGCTATGATGCCATGGTTCCTTCTTTATTGTACCTAAATTATCTTTTTTTTTTTTTACTCCAAGTTAATTTCCTGTACCCCCATGGGAATAGCAAAGTTATCCTGCTATTTTTGCAGGGGAGAACGTGCGGGAGTTCTTCTTCCGGGTCGCCGCGCTGGCCTTCGAGGAGACCATGCTCCAGGCCCTGGAGAGAGGAGGCCCCTCTCACATCGGAGCTAGAGACCTCATCAGTAAGGGCAGGGGACAGAGGGAGGGAAAGAGAGGGAGAGATAGAGGGAGGACCAAGGGAGGAAGGGTAGCACTGAGAGGGACCGGGAGAGCCACCGACACAGGAGACATTAACAATAGATGGAAGATGAGAGAAGTAGAGGAGTGGAAAAGATTGAGAGAGACAGCCAGGGAGAGGGTACCGCAGTGGAGGTAATGCTTTTACATTCAGTGCTCCTCTATCACTCCAGCGACTTACTAAGCTGCCGCTGTCAGACCATCTCTGTCAGGCAGACGGTATTAAATATAAAAGGGTTTTCAACGAAGGCTTTTCAGGTCTACTGAGGACCTGTCTGGCTTTACGGGTATTATGCCACTACCAAACTATTACGTGAATGGAACTAAAAAAAACTATTTTGTGTCAAAATCGGTGTTAGTCAGAATCACTCTTGATAATTACAGCAGGATTATTTTTTTTAAAAATAAATCTTTGCTTAATTGTGAAGAGTGCCTTTGAATTTTTCACGTATTTTAGCAAAATTGTTCTAATATGGTTTTACTCAGGATGTATTTTTGTGGAATCTACTACTGTTTTTTGAGATATGGAAAAAATGAGTCTGTAAACATTGCTTTCTCTTGACACTCTGATCTTTTTAGGAATTGACCGTGGCACGACGGAGGAACCGCAAGGTAAAAGTGTGAAGAGGCTACCCTGCTGTTGAAGACGGGAACGAGGACAGAGAATGGAGTGAGAGTGCGTGACAGTGAGGAGGAGGAGGAAGAAAGGGTGGGAAGTAGGAAGTACATCACATAAATCCAGTCAAGTTAAACAGAGGAAGGAGATTCGGTCTCCCACTGGTCACCCATCACGAACCAACCAAACAGCTCCATTCTGCTTCAGTCAGAATGTAACCCAGACCAGGGTTTATTAATTAATAAAGAATAATTTAACACTTCAGACACCAGTAATACTGGTGTCTGAAAATGCATATTACAGACTATGCATATTACTGACAATTTTACAAGAAATACCTGTTTCCACCAACATTCACAGCGTAATTCTCCTTCATACAATTGTATGCTTTCACCAGTAATGTTTCAAGGAAAATTCTCAGGAATAAGCATGATGTATTTCAAATTCCACTGGCATTTGTGAGTGCCTGAAGTATTTCAAATGCATTTGTGAGCATCTGAAGTATCTCAAACACAAGTTTCCAGGTGTGTTTCGTCACACCATCTCCACTGCCACCCACCAGGAAGTGAATGTAACAGACCTCCACAGAATCGTAGCTGGCGTAGTCATTAGCAGGACAGCTGGGCAGTGTTCTCACCTACTGATGGGGAAACGTTTTTGTATTAATCATGGTGTGGTCTTTTATGCAATGCGCCAGACAACCTTGCAGTATGGAATATTTTTAAATATTAATAAAATTCAAATTTTCTAAGTTTATTTGTTTTTATTTATACAAACAAACGTCTTTTGCTGACAGTTTGAGAAACCAAATGAGGATTGGTTATTTTCTGGTTTGTACCAGAATAACAGAAAAAAAAAACAAAATCTCTCTTGGAGTGAGCTTGTCCATGTACGAACAGGAGGATGAGTTCTCTGTGATTTTGATTCATTTTTTTTCTTGCAATTTGAACTTTGTGTCTGAAATGAGTTCCTGATCCCTAGAGTCGAGTCAATGCATCATACAAGGAGTCAGATGTAGGCTTAGGGTCATTTCAGCCACTGGCTATGTTTGTCCACAGATTTTTGAAAACTAAACAATACGGCTATTCCCAAGTACTGCTGTGTAGATAAAACCGGAATGAATTTTCATTTCTGGAAATTAAGACAATTCATTTCTAGGATTGACCTTATCTCTTCTGCCTGAGAAATGGCATCAGAGTAACATTACTCTAGAAAATGTTACTCTGATAGAAATGAAGTATATGATTATGGGGAACACTTTAAAGTGCTTTAAACTTTATGATTTATTTTTATCAAATATGAAATGTAGTCATATAAGCAAAATATTTCTGAAATATTTCTCTTTTTTTTTATTTTGAAGAGGAGTCAGTAATTCTCTTCTTCCTTTCATGTAAATCCGTGCGAAGCAGCTTTCGGTCAAATATGGCGGTATGAATCATAGGGGCAAATTTGCATAGGCTTAATTCAAATGACTCATCTCTTTGTTAACCTGCTCACCTACTGGGCTCCATAAAACAGAGACAACTGACTTTGACCTTCATGGGAAACATAGTGGAGGTCATCCTAATCCGTAGAATTTGTCCTGTACAGTTAGGTAGGCTAAAATTGTACATTTGAAGCAGTCATTTTACATAACGTTCTATAAACTAGCTTACCTTTCCGTTGATAGCATGAAACATAGAATTGCTTCATCACTTCCCGAACCAACTGCACTACCCCTTAGCACCATGTAGAGAGTAGCTATTTGCCTAGAGTGTCTTCCATTCTAATATATAGACGCACAGCTACCCTGTACTGAAGCTCAAAACTCTTTTATAAGTCACTCTAGATAAGAAAGTCTTCAAAATTATGTAAATTAACATTTTGGTTTAGTATTATACAATTATAACAAATTGCTTTATAGCTTATGTTTTTACACACTATTCACATATACGGCTGGATGCTGGCTGGGGTAATTCAGATAAAATACCTTGTTCAAGGGTACAACGGCACTGCTCTACCTGGGAACCAAGCCTGTGACCTTGAAGTTACAAACCCAGCTCCCTTAACAGATGTCTGCAGGGGCAAACTGCGCATGATGCGCAGTGAAACAGCATAGTAGCTGCTCCTGCGCTGCTCTGCCTGAGGAGACTAGACTAATGGAGCAGGCCTGCAAATGTGGCAGGGAGCAAAGACTGGTGTAAAACAGTCAAGAGATGTGGACCCAAATGGAAACACAGGAAATCCATATTCAGTATTCAGACACACAAAACAAATGTCTCGATAACTTAACTCTCACATTTATTTCAAATGATTTGAAGGGGAAAAAAGTGCAGTAGTTTTCAAGTGAAACAATAAAGGGTCTTTGGCAGGCCATCATGAACACTGAGGGGTAAGTCCCGCCCTCCAGGGATCGTTAGATTGGAGTCTGCCCTCTAGGGGGCGCTGGAGTTCATCTTCTCCACGCAGCTCTCCCAGAAGGCCGCTAGCCGGTTGTCCTTATTGGCGCAGAAGTCGGTGAAGTCGCGGAGCAGGCGGTCAGCCAGCCGCTCGTCTCCCAGGACGCTGGCGCGCCAGGCCTTAGTCAGCATGGTGTTGTAGGCCCAGTTGTAGCCTACGCGCTCCTCAGTGCCAAACAGGCTCTGTGTGGCCGAGGTGGTGGAGTTACGTCGACGCCGCTGCTGGCCGCTCGAGTACTTCCGCTTGGAGTACGGCAGCTGGAGGAACACGGTGCCTGAGAAAAAGAAGGAGGAGGAGAGACACACAGGTCCATAACCATGACGGATGCTATTTGGGCCTCATTCTGAATGCTGGTGTAAATATGTTTTTCTTAAAGTTTACAGTATGCTGCAGGAATCATGCAGTTGTCTAAATGGTTTAAGTTTCTCAAATATTTCTCTGACCCAAATCCAATGCACACATATTTGCCACACTGGAAGCTTTTCCATTTGCGAGCATGAGTGGTTTACTTCTGGTTTGGCACAAGCTGGTGGATAGCATGGCATTCTATCGCTGGCAAAGAAAACTGCAGATAACTGAATATTGACACTAGCCATTTTCATGTGCTGATATAGGATGGCTTGATTAATAGTAAGGCAAACAGTATGTAAAATTAGACAAGAGAAACGAAAGATGGGACAAAGGAGGGTGAGAATGGAAGGACAGACTTTCAGAAAGAAGAGAAGAATGTAACTGGGAGAGGCTGAGGGAGGAGCAGAGGAGAGGAGAAGAAGAGAGAGAAAGACATGCTCTTCATTTATCCTCTGCAGCACACAGTAGATAACTGCCCAGCAGCCAATTTCAAATGGAATCTCAGTGCTTCTGTGTTTCCTCATGAGTCATGTCACTTGCACAAGCAAGTTCAGCAAAATCAAGCATAATCAAATTCATATTCTTATGCACGCAGACACACACTCTCACACACACACACGCACCTGTCACATGGATGTACTGGGGTTTGTTCTCCGATGGGAAATTGAAAGCAGTAGCTGAGAATTTATCCTGCACGAAGCCGAACCTGAGAGAGAGACAGTTTCACTGCTTAAAACTGCTGCACTTACATTTCACAATCAGTATGTCATGCCAATAAAGCGTACTGGATTTAGCTGAACTGAACGGAGAGGAGAGATGAGGAGGAAGGCTAAAGGAATAACACACAGTCTAGATAGATCTATTCCACTGTGGGCTTGAGACATTACTATGTGATAATCAACATTTACTGCAGTCAGACAGCCATCTGGTTGCACACTCACCTGTACAGTATCGTCTCCTGAAAAAGCTGCATCCTGTCCCAGTACGTCTCGGGCTCAAACCCTGTCCAGAGTCACAGACAGGGTTACTATGGCGATGTGTGAGAGCGCATCACACACGTGCAGCTCACCGCCGAACCACAGACTGGTGGCTTCACTCTATGTGCCGTCCATACATATAATTTTATATACAGTATCTGAGTACCTGTGTGAGTATCTATGTACTCTGAGTGTGTATGTGTATACGGTTTGCACAGTATATGTATATGTGTGTCTATATGTAGCCTGCAAAATGTGTGATTGTGTGTATGCTTGTACAGTGTATCTGTATGCTCCTATGTTTTGTAGTATGGATATGCATGTGGCACAGTGATGTGTTTCATCTCCCCTCAGTAGCTGTCCTTAGTCTCCCTTTTCCTCCTCACTCAGTCCCAGTCCCTCTCCTCACTCAGTCCCAGTCCCTCTCCTCACTCAGTCCCATTCTCTCTCCTCACTCAGTCCCAGTCTCTCTCCTCACTCAGTCCCAGTCTCTCTCCTCACTCAGCCCCACTCTCTCTCCTCACTCAGTCCCAGTCTCCATCCTCACTCAGTCCCAGTCTCTCTCCTCACTCAGTCCCAGTCTCTCTCCTCACTCAGTCCCATTCTCTCTCCTCACTCAGTCCCAGTCTCCATCCTCACTCAGTCCCAGTCTCTCTCCTCACTCAGGCCCAGTCTCCCTCCTCACTCAGTCCCAGCCTCTCCTCAGTCAGTCCCAGTCTCCCTCTTCACTTAGTCCCAGTCTCTCCTCACTCAGTCCCAGTCTCTCTCCTCACTCAGTCCCATTCTCTCTCCTCACTCAGTCCCAGTCCCTCTCCTCACTCAGTCCCAGTCTCCATCCTCACTCAGTCCCAGTCTCTCTCCTCACACAGGCCCAGTCTCCCTCCTCACTCAGTCCCAGCCTCTCCTCAGTCAGTCCCAGTCTCCCTCTTCACTTAGTCCCAGTCTCTCCTCACTCAGTCCCAGTCTCTCTCCTCACTCAGTCCCAGTCTCCATCCTCACTCAGTCCCAGTCTCTCTCCTCACTCAGGCTCAGTCTCCCTCCTCACTCAGTCCCAGCCTCTCCTCAGTCAGTCCCAGTCTCCCTCTTCACTTAGTCCCAGTCTCTCCTCACTCAGTCCCAGTCTCTCTCCTCACTCAGTCCCAGTCTCCATCCTCACTCAGTCCCAGTCTCTCTCCTCACTCAGGCCCAGTCTCCCTCCTCACTCAGTCCCAGCCTCTCCTCAGTCAGTCCCAGTCTCCCTCTTCACTTAGTCCCAGTCTCTCCTCACTCAGTCCCAGTCTCTCTCCTCACTCAGTCCCATTCTCTCTCCTCACTCAGTCCCAGTCTCCATCCTCACTCAGTCCCAGTCTCCATCCTCACTCAGTCCCAGTCTCTCTCCTCACTCAGGCCCAGTCTCCCTCCTCACTCAGTCCCAGCCTCTCCTCAGTCAGTCCCAGTCTCCCTCTTCACTTAGTCCCAGTCTCTCCTCACTCAGTCCCAATCTCTCTCCTCACTCAGTCCCATTCTCTCTCCTCACTCAGTCCCAGTCCCTCTCCTCACTCAGTCCCAGTCTCCCTCCTCACTCAGTCCCAGTCTCCCTCCTCACTCAGTCCCAGTCTCTCTCCTCACTCAGGCCCAGTCTCCCTCTTCACTCAGACCCAGTCTCTCCTCACTCAGTCCCAGTCTCCCTCCTCACTCAGTCCCACTCTCTCTCCTCACTCAGTCCCAGTGTCCCTCCTCACTCAGACCCAGTCTCTCTCCTCACTCAGCCCCACTCTCTCTCCTCACTCAGCCCCAGTCTCTCTCCTCACTCAGCCCCACTCTCTCTCCTCACTCAGTCCCACTCTCTCTCCTCACTCAGCCTCAGTCTCTCTCCTCACTCAGCCCCACTCTCTCTCCTCACTCAGTCCCACTCTCTCTCCTCACTCAGTCCCAGTCTCCATCCTCACTCAGTCCCAGTCTCTCTCCTCACTCAGGCCCAGTCTCCCTCCTCACTTAGTCCCAGCCTCTACTCAGTCAGTCCCAGTCTCCCTCTTCCCTCAGCCCCAGTCTCTCCTCACTCAGCCCCACTCTCTCTCCTCACTCAGCCCCACTCTCTCTCCTCACTCAGCCCCAGTCTCTCTCCTCACTCAGCCCCACTCTCTCTCCTCACTCAGCCCCACTCTCTCTCCTCACTCAGACCCACTCTCTCTCCTCACTCAGACCCACTCCCTCTCCTCACTCAGTCCCAGTCTCCCTCCTCACTCAGTCCCAGTCTCCCTCCTCACTCAGTCCCAGTCCCTCTCCTCACTCAGTCCCAGTCCCTCTCCTCACTCAGTCCCAGTCTCTCTCCTCACTCAGACCCACTCTCTCTCCTCACTCAGTCCCAGTCTCCCTCCTCACTCAGACCCAGTCTCCCTCCTCACTCAGACCCAGTCTCCCTCCTCACTCAGACCCAGTCTCCCTCCTCACTCAGACCCAGTCTCCCTCCTCACTCAGTCCCAGTCCCCGTCCTCACCCTCAAACAGGTTGTCGCTGCCCTCTCTCAGCAGACACTGTATGTTGAGGGGAATGAAGAGCTGAGCTCGCAGCGGGTCCCCGTACAGATACGAGGGCAGAGCGAAGGGCACCTCCAGAACAGGAACCAAGAGGAACCCACAGGACGCCGCCTTCCTGTGCCAACCTTGTACCTGAGGAAGGGGAAAACGGCAACATATACAGTACATACCAGTGCTAGTCACTCTGACCATTACAGAGGTTTTCATTTTCACCTTATAATCAGTTACCAATTCAGAAACATGCAGTTAACTACGTCTTAGATGAATTAACTGCCTCTAAAATATTTCTACATTCATTATATACTGAAGGTATGTAGGGTAGTCCTTGAGTAAGTTTAACAGCACTGCCTTATCAGTACGAAATTGGACCTTTAGCATGTTTCCAAAGCAACCCAACACATCCCTGAAGTATTAAAATGGTATCAACTAACAACTGGGGAGTGAGTTTTTATTGAACCAATAATGGGAGCAGCTACCATGTATATAATATCAGTTTGTAGCATTCAATACTTAAGCTCAATGATCATATTGGCTCTGGGCAGAAAATATTTTTGATTGGTACAAACAAGCCAGTCATTGAAAGAGGAGTGTAGCTCCACCCAAAAGGGGGTTCATGAAACCTAATTTCAATCATTACTACCATGAACTATAGCTGTGATTATTTTAATTCAGTCATTTCAGAAAATGATCTGAAATTCAATTTATGAACTGAAAAACGCCCCTGCTGTCATTTTTCAGTTAAATCTTTTAATTTACATTCATTTCTGGAATAGTAATAACCCCCAGCTCTGATGTTAAGTTCATACATGTTATGACTGCAGCGTGGATTACAGCTGTAATCTTGGTGTTGACGGCAATCCATCTCACCATCTCGAAAAGCACAGCAGCGGTCACAGCCATCCAGTGGAGCTTGACCTCGAAGGCGGCGTTGAGGGAGAAGTTGCCGTGGTAATAGCAGCTGCACCATTCCGTGCGGTTGCTGCGGTTGTTGACATCCACGTCCAGCGTGACCGTTTTCTGGTCGGGCACGCTGGCGGCTGAGGACCGCGGAACGAACGCGTGTGAGAAAGGAAGGGACGATTGAGAAAGAAAAACGAGTGAATAACAGACAGAAATGAGCGTGAAGCAGGAGAAGTGAAAGAGAAGAAGCAGACAAAGTGAGTCCGCTGTTTGATATTTTAACCTCTCAAACCAGACAGCATGAAATCAATATATACATCCTCATAACAGGATTATTTACCTTAAAATTAAAAAATACTACACAATAAGTTTCAAAAGGAAAAAAAAAGATTACAATGAAATATTGGTCAAATGTAATCTAAATTTCTCTTGGATCATTTTAGATTTTTAGAATTTTTTTGCTTAAAGATTTTTAAGAATACACACATTCTTGGCACTTACCTGTGAAAGAATAAGAATAAAGGAACAACAAAAAGAATGTATGATACAAACATACTTAAAAGCTGGAAATACTTTAAGAAGTTCAACAATAATTTGAAACATGTTAAGGCAAGAATGTTTTGATTCACAAGTAACATTTTGAGAACACAAGCAACATAGCATAAGCAAGTTCATGACGATACCACAAGAAACAAAAGGTTATTTCATATTTCTATTATAACTAAAATGTATACATAGAGTTAATAAAACACATATTTTTCATTTTGTTTTTGTATTTCCTTCACTACATCAACAAAAAAATCAGAAAACAATCAGGATAAAAGTAAATTGACAATTTCAAATTACATGACAAAATGTATTTTAAAACAACAACATGATTAAATACTATTACAAAACCATAGCAACACTATATATACTGTTTTAGCTCGTTGGAAAACTTTTTTAAATGAACAATGACATATGACCCAACTTCCTGGCAGCAGTGTAGTAAGAAGCGGTTACGAAGCTACTCTTCTAACTCAGAGGTGGTGTGTTCAGTTTCCAGGTAAAGCTCTGACCATGAACATGGTATGTAACCCCGTCTGATTTATTAAAATATCCAGGTGCATAACCGATAGTGTGAAGAAATGTAAAATGTGTGGATCGCTCTGGATAAGAACAGATGCTGTGTGTCTTAATGTAATGTGACCAGCACACCAAGGATTAACACCAGAACACAGCCACAAGGTACAAGACCAGCTTCATTACAGTTATACTACACTGCTGCCAGCAAGGTGGTTATATTGACATGGAATAATGTCAATATATGGATTCACGCACACAGGCATTTCTGTGAACAGCTTAAAGAAAGAAGGAAAAGCTTAACTACAAGCACACCAGGGTCAGGATAAGAATGAGGAACTCCAAAGACCATGATGCATTTTGGTTTTCATCATCTCTGAGTTCTGTAGCTCCAGTCTGAATGGATGCTATGGACTGAAAGGGGACATTATCACACCAGACTCTTGTTCTTGGTGAATGTGGTTGCCCATTCCTTCCTGGTTTAAGGGCATGCCTATTGAAGACAATTCCATATGTGCGTACAGATACAGACACTCAAAGGGCAAGTCAAGCGGAAGGAAAAGAGAGGAAGAGAGAGCCAGCCCACTGCATTCTCACCACGTTACAACTACCACGCGCCCATAAGAAACGGGCTCTGTATGTGTTCTTTATTTGTCTTCCCTGGGAAACCTTGAATGTTCTTCTCAGACACTAATATCTATACAGGGCTCAAACAAAGAACCTTATTCTAAGGGTTAAACAAAGAACAATTTAGAGATGCCGGAATCTGAGAACCTTTATTATGGGTTCCCCCAGGTGAACAAATAAAGAACCGTGCGTGGTTCTAGACAGACCTTTTTTCCGTTGTGAGAATGAGATAAAGGAGCTGTAGGAGGTAGCGAGAGAGACAGAGACAGCCCACACCACTACACTACAGTACCACAGCCACTACATGGCATGCACTAGACACTACTGTACTGATTAGTGCTCTGATTGGAGGGGAGTGAGGGACGGAGTGAGAGATGGGGGGTGGGGGGGGTGGTTTTGGCCACAATCGTGAGGGTGAGGGAGGCACATAACGTAATGTTCCGCCTTTTTTCCAAGTTGGACCATTCACGTGACAGCAGCATGCTACCCGGGGGGTGGAGTCAGGGGGCGGGGCCGCAGTCCGAGAGGGGGAACGCATGCGGAGCCAGATGATGATGATGATGTCATGGGGGGTTAGCAGAGAACAGAGAGATCTGAGCATCCACGTCACGGACCTGATTATACCGCGAATCTGCACAACCTCATGAGCTATTGGACGAAGGGCAAGAGGTGCGGTTATGACAAAAGAGGCGTGGCATGAAGGAGCACCAACAGTTTAGCTGCAGGGCTATTTGTGCTACATGTAAGCAGCACGCTAGTTATTCAAGAAGCATGACTGACAATTCCACACTGCAAAATATGGAGAAAAATATGTTCCTAAATAAAAAAGTGTGCGTAATCTTAATAAACCAAAATTTACTTGAGATGCAGTTAACAATCTCAGCCTGATACAACAGAATGCGACACTGAGTTAATTTTTTTATTATAGATAAATGGAGTTGATCATTTTTTTGATTACAATCAAGCAAGTATTAGTGGTGTAGTGCGAGCGTGGTTTGATATCAGCATGGGATGTGTTTATTGTTCTAGAAAAAGTTAGTTTGTCTTACAGAAATGAAAGGACACATGTTCAGTCAATAGCACTGCCAAAATTATACCTCTAATGTAGTAGAATGACTCTGAAGAGGATGTATGTGTTAGAATGTGTGTGAGTAAACTGTGTTTAGGTAGATTTGCTGGGAAATATATTTAGTGTGTTACTAGAACCAGTAGAGTATAGCTCAGGATGTCAATCTGGTCAAAACTCAACTGTTGGGTCATGAAGAGGATTGGTGCGGATCTCATGATACATGTGTAGCGTGCTATTTTAATTTATCTATAATTTGCATTAATCAAACCATACACTGCATTTTTAGTGTACCACACATGCAGTTAATCTGGCATATTTTCAAAACTATTTAATTCCGTATTTCAGTAGATTTTAAATTTGAAACGTGTTCGCTTGTGAAATGGGTCACGAGAGCATTTAGTCTGCGTGATGAATGAGAGTGGGCGGACTGAATTAGGGATGCGTGTGGGTACGGGGGTGTGGCTTCACATGCGCTGGCTCCGTGTGACTGCCCCCCCCACTCTTCGTGCCGCCCTGCCCCGCCCCAGGGGATGCTGGGAGGGGGGGCGGGGTTTGGGGGCTGTGTGTACCTAGCAGTGCGGCGGCCTGGCTGCGCCCTCCGAAGCTGCGGCTGAAGGAGCTGTGCCTACTTGCATACGAGGCCGGGCGGCTGGGTAGCCACGGCAACAGGAAGGCGGGCAGGTCGCAGGGCCGCCGCTCCTCCAGCGTGAAGGCCACCTCGAACCACTTCCTCTGGAACAGGGCGAAGTCCTCCAGGGCGGCCGCTGACCACACCCCCGCCCCCGCCGATGGGAGCTGGTTGGCTGGGCCTGGAGGGGGGCAGAGGAGGGGTAAACGTTAGATCAGGGTTTGGGTCTATTCAGATTTAGGAATATTAAATCTATGCTGATTTAGGAAATGAATAAACACTGAGTAATTCTAAATAAAAATTATGGCCGTTTTTCAAATCATGAACTGAAATTCACTTTTATTCCACTTACTGAAATGAAATAGATGACTTACACACAATAAAATATTTTGCAATATAAAGAGAAATTTTATTATCCATCTATAGCAGTTAACATTCAAGACCTGCTATGGAACATGAAGCCCATGTGCCACTAATAAACCAGTTCCCAAATATGTGTGCTTGAGATGATTTAGAATTTTAAACGTGTTTACACAAAAATTTTACCATTCAAATACAAGTCTGAATTTAAAAGTGACATATCCAGTATAAGACTAAATGACCGTCATACTTCTCTAATCCTGTTTCTTCATCAGTTAATTCTATCCAACAGCGCAAAAGTTGCATTCTGGGCAGGCAAGAGCTCTTTCATATGGAAAAGACGAAACTGACATTTATAACGTGTGATTGCTGGATGGAGTCTGTGCGTGGATGAGCACATGTACATGTGTGTAGGTGACCACACGAGTGTATGTGTGTGTGTGTGTGTGTGTGTGTATACATGTGTTCACAGGCATATGTGTGTAGGTGTGCATGGGAGTATGTAGGCCTCACCTCTTTCAGTGTCCCTCTCAACCACGATCCTGTAGAAGTAAAAACCGTACACAAAGTTGCGCATTGCATCGCCAGACGCGTGTGCAATCAGCCCCTCTTCTAGCATTTTCTACAGAGAAGACACACAGGGTGCATGGGTGAGAGTGTGACTAACAAAATGAAATACGCATAAATACAAAATGACACAAACAGGCAGATGGCGGATCTACCTGCATGATATCTACAGCCATCCCCTGAGTGGCCACGCCCTCAACATTGCTAACCAGCCAATGGACGACCTCGGCGCTGATGAAACAGTGTGGGGTCAGCCCCTTCTGCTCAGGCAACAGCTGCACACCCATCCTGCAGCCACACAAGGGAAGCATCAGCAAATAAAAGTGAACACTATTCACAACATGATCAGACATATCCAAGCTCACACGCATGCATGCATGCACCATCTGACTCATGCACATACACACACCACTCAGACAAATGTGTATTTACACGGACAGACGTACACACAAACGCTGAAATCCATGTGTGCACACACATTTAAATTCTTTATGTCCACATTTCATAAACATTTTACAAAAGGACATACATTTTTCAGATGCATGATGTCAGGACTTCGGCCGTCAGTCTTTGTCCATTTTAATGAAACCCCAACCCGGTCACAGAGATCATTTAAATCTGGCCAGTCCATTCCAAACACCGAAGACAGTAGCCTTGGTGTCCAGTTTACCATTGGGTTTCTTTCGAAATCCCAGAATATTGTGTTCGGTCTGATTCGCCTATGGGATATTATGTCGCTTTAAATGTAAGAAAAGAGAGGCCCTGGTGAGCTCTCTAACCCCCAGATTGTCGCTGTCGAGCATCTTCAAAAGATGAGACAACCTTGTGTCCATTCAAAATCTGGCACACCCAGCTCTCCATCATGTTGGGTATAAAAAAGTTATATAGTGCTCAAACCAAACCTCTTTCTCACCAGATACACGGTTCTGTCTTTCATCTCTTTTAGAAAATTCTGTAGTATATGAACATTGGCAATGAGATGTTTTACCTTGGCCAGTGCTTCTTGTCTGATAGCCTCCAATACACACACACACACAAACACACACATGCACGCACACACACACACACACAGCCTATAGGCTCTCACGTGGGGTGTTTGATGGCTTCCAGAATTTCCATGAGTGTGGAGGAGGATGACAGGCTTGCAGCTCCAGCACTAGACTGCCCACTGCAACACAAACACTCAGCTTCTTACCACAGATTTCAGTACGTAGCTCCTTACCATAGACACAAAGAAACAGCTCCTCACCATAGATGCAAACACACAGCTCCTTACCATAGACGTCAACATGTAGCTCCTCACCATAGACGCAAGCACATAGCTCCTTACCATAGACATACATGTGCAGCTCATTACCATAGATACAAAAACACAGTTCTTTAACATGGGCACAAATGCACAGCTCATTACCATAGACGCAAACATACAGCTCCTTAACACAGATTCAAACACACAGCCCCTGACCATAAACTCATACACACAGCTCAGGATGAACATGAACGTTCATATATTACTGATATACGTAATATATTAGCACTACTCAGCACTTCATTTGTCCAGACAATAACGGCCCGCTCCCACATCCTTCATTACATGACAGTCCGCAAACTAGCAAAGAAAAGAATATTTATTTTAGGGTCTCTTTTCATCCAGTAAAATGCTGCTGCAATGAATAATTAGCATTAAGGAACTGTGATTAAAATGAGGAGATGAGATCAAACAGCAGAGCTTTTTATTTATTACACATGCTGCTGGTTCACTGAGTCGTTTTTTGAGTAAATATTCAGACTGTGTTATCATGTGGAAGTAAATCCCTGTGAAGCTGGATAAATTTATGCTTCACAAATCCATTAGTGTTCACCCTGAGCTTTGATGTTGGGAGTGTTACACCGCGCAGGGCTTAGCAGAGGATATCTGCTACACTCGTTTTCGCTAACATTAGCTTGTCTGGGATTAAACGCTGAAATAGGTCAGAGAGGCGACCATAATTCTAATTAGTCAACGAAGCCGCGATTGATTCTTGATCTTGGCCCATCTGACCCAGTCTCCCCCCCCCCCCACCCCACCCCACCTCACCTGTTCTCTGTGGCAAGCCCAGATGCTGGCCCCACCTCCCCGGAAACCTGAGTGGCAGAACCGGCCCCTGGGTAGGCGGAGCCTACCGCGGTTGTCCGTTCAACCGATTGGATGGATGCCTTGTCTGTCATTCCGCTTTCCGCAGGATTGGCTGCTCCCTGATCCGCTGCCATCTGCAGGAGCCAGTCAAGAAATGTCAGTTCTTAAGAAAGCAGAGAAAAACTGGACGCGTCTAAGATAATGCAATTACCTACAGCCCATGCAATCTCTATAAAGCAGCGACATGTCACTGAGACAGACAAAAAAGAATTCTCTCACACAAGCAACTCATGTACAATCTACTGCATTGTATTTGGTTAATAGAGCAAACTACTCATTCATCTTAATACAAGACAGTTGAAAACTGAACCAAGAACATTGTGTCATCCATCACAAATTTTATAGTTTTCTTTCAACCCATTTCTGCAACAATGCCAGAATTCCATCATCAGTTATTAATAAATGAAAGTCTTTTCATTTAATAAATGAAACCTTTTATCTAGACGGACACAGCGAGTTGACTGATTGTTAATTGACTGCAAACTCATGAAGGAAGACATTAATTTTAAAGTCGAATTTAAGAACTTGACTGAATCTCCACCACTGTTGTTTCATACAAATGCATTAACTCTATATTATCTGTTCACTTCTTTAAACACAAAGACTACAAAGGCTTTGCCACAGTACCTTTTCTGTCACTGCAGACAGAAATAGCTATTGAGACAATGTCTTAGATGCATGCTTGCAAATTTTCTTTACAGGAAACACGAATACGATTTTTTGCAGTCGGTTTCAAGTACAGGCCGTCAAGCAAGCCCATACTACCACACTGACGTTGCTAGCCTTCGATAGTAAGACGGGCAAATTTAATTGTGAAAAATAGCAGTAAGCAGCAAATGTTTACACATTTTTTTATTGACAAGTTCAGTTTTTAACTACTTTCTCAGATTTTTCCATGCATTTCAGAATGAAAATGTTCCAGGTGATTTCGGTGGGCGGAGATACCTGATGACCACACCTCCTGCCCTCTTTTAAAGGTTACACTTATGGCGGCAGACAGACTGCCCTTGTGACATGCGTCTCTGTCCGCTTCCACAAGCACATGTGTGTCTGGCCTCAGGCATGCCCGTACAGACATGCAAACATCCAATCAGGTGGCACGAAACAGGCATTGTGGGTGGAGCTACATTCAAGCTGGTTCAGTGCTTGGGTAGCACTCTAACTAAAATTGTTATCTATTTCCTATAGTGCAGCTTAAAAAATAAAAGAGCAGAAATAGCGTTAGCGCACAAACAGATCATGGAAGAAGCGGAAGGAGAAGTAAAATTTTTAGCCAATATTGGCTAAAGACTACTGTATACTATTTCTCTCTACCAGGAAGGGGGTTAGCGTTTCTATTTGTGGCAACTCTTTTAGGGTGGGGGGGGGTGGCAAAAGTTACTGACCTGAGAATTATAGATGTAGGATGAACGAGGGCTACGAACAAAGTCCAAAAAGAAGGCAGCGTCCTGTCAGCGCAGATGGAGAGAAGGAAAGAACGGCAGGGACGGAGTGGAGGGAAAGAAGGGAGGGAGTCAGGGGAATGAGAGAGCGATGCAGGAAGAAGGGAGGAAGAGTGGATTTGGGCAAGGAAGGATAAAATAATGAGGGAAAGGAAGGGAACAGCAGATAAATGACAAGGTATAGAAAACACCACAGAAAGAATGAACCACCGCAGAAAAACGCAAACTCAAAGACAAACAGAAAAAGCCCAGATTCACCCAATGACAAAGAGAAAACACACATACATCTACTTTTTTTCTTTGAAGAAAAACATTTTACTGCAGTTGAAAGAGGCATGGCGAATCTACTGCTATGAGTGCAATATCAACCTAAGATTAAACATTTTCAATATGGCAATGTTTCTCAAACTCAGAGCACCATTAAGCCCAGTCCAGCAGCACGACACCAATGTAAGCTGGCTGTGCTTCCATTTTGGTTTAACTGGCTACATCTTCCATCTGTTTGAGATTAAACTCAACGGTCAACTCTTGAGTGATCACTTGTTCTGCTTTGTGCTCTGAATAAGGGCATAGGAATCATATTTGAGTGTACACTTCTGCCCAGTGCTGCTCTTTGCTGATGATGTCACGGCCTCAAATGTTCGATGGTGTGTAACGTTTGACTATATTTCATGAAACGTCAAAGCTTAGCTGTCTTGATCACAGAAGGTCCCACTGAACATAACCCAACAATCAAACTTCTTTCAAAGTCTCTAAGGTCCCCCTCATACTGATATGCCAACCTTAGCAACAGGACACCAGGCCTGTCAAGCCCAAACCATGGATGATATATAACTGTGTGTTAGCGTGTACTTACCATCTCGCATTTAACCAGGTGTTTCTAACTGTAGATCTAACAATTGGAAAGGCATTAGGCCATATCTTATGTCTATATGGCAATTCAAAAAACATCAGATATAGCTCAGAGGTTACAGTGTAGTGTAATGGTTAGGGAGCTGGGCTTGTAGCTCAGAGGTTACAGTATAGTATAATGGTTAGGGAGCTGGGTTTGTAGCTCAGAGGTTACAGTGTAGTATAATGGGCTTGTAGCGTTGAAAAATGTGAGCTGCATAACTCACTCTGGATGACTTTGCTGGTGATGTGATGTCACAAAAGGTAGAATACCATTACGTTTGCTTGTAGTGGGCAATGCAATGACGTATGGCAAAATACAACTAATTGAGGGAAACTAGCTTACAGACGAATGCAATCCAGTGATGAATAAGACATGCTCAATGAGAGGCAAGTAACCAGCAGCTACTAAAAGCTAATTAACAGTGTATTGGGTCATCTTCCATGAAAACAATTATGTAACACAAAAATAAGTACTGTACAAAACAGATACTTTTAAAATAACAGTGATTTAATTCAAAGCAAAATGTAGTTGGGTCCATCTTTGATCAAGAGACACAGATGGTGTAATTTTACATCAAATGAGAGCTATATTGCTTGAAAGAGTTAAAAAATAAGGAAAAGATCCAAACCCCAAAAATCCTCAGCACCACCCTCCCCCCCCCACCGGCCACTCACCTTGCGGGGGCTATCCACATAGGGTGTCATGGCGATGGTTGCAGAGTCACCAGTGGGCATGGTAGATTTTCCAGAGAAAGGTGCAGACTGCTGCTCCTCTAAACTCCTGAAGACAGGAAACGCATCATCACCGTGAGACGAATGCCTGAGGGAGCTCAGCCCAGACCTCTGAACTAATGTCTGATGCATACATCCAACATTACGAAACACAGGGCTTGTGCAGGGCTCAAGGTTTGTAGGGAAGTAAATTGTAACTTCTGCTAATTTATAACCATAAACAAAGGCTAGATGAATACCATCAACAGTGTGAGCAGCAGTAGCTCAAAACTATGCCCTATTGTGACCTGTCCAAAAGAGAACCTTACTAAAAGCAACAACAAAAAAATCACCAGCACGTTACCGAGCAACTTGATGATGTGATAAATCAGCTGCAAAATGTCTAAATGTATGAAGTCGGCCATTAAGCTGTTCTTCCATTTATAAATCTGTGTCTTATGGGATTCCCAGTATAGCAGACTCCATGTGGTCCTGTGTACAGCTGCGGACCCAGGGTTCAGACTCACTTGTGGTTGGCCTCCATCTCCAGCAGGGCGGACAGGGCTGAGGTGCCCTTCTTTCCCGGAGGTGGAGGTGTGGGCTCTGGGGGGTACACCGCCAGCGGCCCTGTCACCTGGAGCCCCTTCATCGCTGCCCCTTTCTGTGGGGAG
This sequence comes from Albula glossodonta, assembly GCA_019788955.1. Taxonomy (NCBI): domain Eukaryota; kingdom Metazoa; phylum Chordata; class Actinopteri; order Albuliformes; family Albulidae; genus Albula; species Albula glossodonta. Next base: position 146,275 of record JAFBMS010000027.1, read on the forward strand.
AGAGACACAGAGAGGCTATGAGAGCTGTTTGTAAAGTTTTGGGTGGTGGTAATATTATATGGTAATATTACCATCTGCCCTACCTGTTGAACACTGTACCATCAACACCACACATCTCTGAGAGAAACCGCACATCAGAAAGAGAGATACATAGAGAGACAGACAGGTAGTATGAGAGAGGACATGTTAGATGGGGTTACTGAGCATGGCCCCTTGCTGCCCCCTCCTTCCGTCTCACCCTGATGATGCGATCAGACCGGTGCCTCCTTCGGATCCGGTTGAGCCCCTCCAGGAAGCGGATGAAGCCGTCCAGCAGGGCCCACTCCCCCTCACGGCCCGCCCCCGCCCCGTCCCCATACACGTCCCAGCGCCCCTCCACCTCCGCCACCCTCTTCGCCCCCACGGCCGGGAGCAACAGGAAGCGGGTGCGCCAGAACTTGAGCGACTCGATCAGGCTGGAGAGGACGAATGGAGCACAGATTAAGTATTCGTCATGACCACATAGCAGCACAGTATTAACAAAGCAATCTTTTAAATAAACTGTAAGTCAACAATAACTCCGAAGACAACAGCATATGAGATGTCTCCTTTACTGAATGTGTGTGTGTGTGTGTGAGAGCTGTGTGTTTGTGGAGACCTGAAGTCCTCTGAGCCGGCTGAGCAGATGTACTGGTCCAGATAATTCCACTTGTACTCCTCCAGACGCTCGTGGCCGAACTCCACCCAACAGGACAGGAAGTGGGCTTCGGCATGGGGCGGGCACAGGCTGTAGCTGTACTGGATCTGGGCCGATTCGTAGGGGTACCTGCATAACGGACGAAAGCATTAATGGCATACACACAGACGAGCAAGAGCACGTGTGCACACGCACACACACACACACACACACAGCTAAACACATGAGCACAGCAGCAAAAGGACAGTGTGAGGCGTAGAGTGTACTGTGTGTTTAAGTAAGTGGGTCAGCTGATCCATCAAGCCATCCAAAAAGCCACACTGTAAACTCTTACATTCATTAATTACTCAACAACTACACCTGTAGCTGAGGTTAATCTTGCCGAAATTTCCTGTAGCACAAAACAATGATATGTAAGCAACCCCTTATTTACAAATTGTGGCGTTTCCAGTTTATATGATTTTCAGCACGTTTATTACTTGAATAAAATGCGTTTTTTCATATGCCATTAAGGCGCACACTGCTGAAATCACATGTACGGACAGTATGTAGCATACTGTTGATATAGCGAGAGCAGGGAATCAACCTCTATCTCAAGAGGATAGTATCTCTCCAGCAATGTATCATACAACAACAAAAAATCCTTCTTGCCCATTAACATACAGCCATTAATAGCAGGTAAAAGAAACACACAACCAAAACGACTTGATGTGTAATTAGCAACTTGTCATCTCAAGCTACTGCTACAAATCACCTCAGCTGGAAAGTTGTTTTACAAATAATTCACATTTTACTATGTACCGATATATGACTAAAATGCATTTTATTAGATTGCAATTGTATTAATATTTTACAAACCTTGTTTACGAGAGGTGAGACAAGAGAGTTCGTCTGAAATTCAAATTTATGCTCTTTGAGTTGGACATAACCTTACTTTAAGCATGCCCAGACCAACACTCTGTAATGTAGTAAGTCTAATCAAATTTATTGGACATTAGAAGGAACACATTCTGAGGTGACTGGCAGCAGACAACACACATGTTGGGTCTCTCAGAGTGAGGAGGCCTTTGAGGTTAGGAGGCTTACTTGGGAAGGTAGCGGGTGACTGTGATGATCTTGTCCTTCAGGCAGACTTTGTGGAAGGTTCGGCCCATGCTGAGCCAGTATACGCTCTCCTCCTCTTCCGGTCGACGCCGCGATACCAGCCCTGACAAAGACATAAACATTGAGCATTCACATTGAATATAAGTATTCATTTATCTCACACTTACATCTTACAAACAAAACTGGACTATATACCAGCCCTGACAAAAACACAAGCATTGATTATCTCACATTTTACATTTTATATACAAAACCAGACTGTATACAAGCCCTAGCAAAGAGAAAGGCTTAATTTATCTCACACATATTACATACAGAACTGGACTCTTACTGCTTACTTGACAGCAGTGGGTGTGAGATTTTAGCACAATGAGAGAATAAGAGAGGAGTAAAATGCAGAATAACATGGCAATGTAAGCAGAGTACATTGGAAACGGAGAGTTAAAAAGACAGAGACAGAAAATGCAAAAAATATGACCAATTTTTTCCTCTAACTTTCAAAACTGGAGTGACAATGAAAATATATTAGTGCTATAAAGCCTACAGTAGCACAAGCAGCAAGATTTGTGGCCACAGTATGAGAAACACATAGAGGGCACTCTCTATGTCAAATATGTATATTCTAAATGTTATTTATTAGTTATTATTTAGTTGACCTGTTTAAATGGTTAACTTACAAGAATTGTTCCTTTATTTAGTTGTCTTTCAAGCTGCAATATATTTAATTGAATTAAATAAATAAAATTAATTTTGTTATGCTATTCTGTAATGTTCACAGCATAATTTTTTTCCAGTTTATTTGTGAGCATTGTGAATTAAACTTTTCATGTTGTGTATGTGCTTTGTTTTCCTGTATGTTGCTTTGGCGATATGACTATGGTTGTCATGCCAATAAAGCAAATTGAATTGAACTGAAAATTGAATAACAGAGGAGTGAAGGGGGGAATGACATGACAGTGAATGTAGACTGCAGAGGAAAGGGTGAACTAAAGAGACGGAGACGGACAGAAAGACGGGGAGACAGGGAGAGCACCTCTTGAGTACAGGGGGCTGCTGCTGAGGGGCGGGGCCACGGAGGGCTGCGTCTTCCTGTTGCTGGGTTGGACGATGATCTGGTAGCCCTGCATGAGACGCTGGCAGATGAACTCCTCAAACACCTGGGGGGCGGTCATCACAGGGCTCTCATCGTCCCGTCTGAGACGGACAGGAATGGAGGAAACAGAGAGGGGCGTGGCCCAAAGTCAACATTCATGCCAGTGCGCAGACCTGGGAGCTAAACGCAACCACGGTCCACAGCTGCATTTTAAACATTTAAAAAAAAAAAGAATAATTTAACAATATACAGCAATAACTGACAACTTAATTATTTCAAAATACAAAATAAACTAAATGAATTACGCAATAAATATGCACGACTATACAGTGTACAGTCCAGAGAAAGGGACAGTGTTTCTGATGAGAGATACGATAAGCTCATTGGTTTAAACAGCGATGGGGCCAGCTCAGGGAATTCAGGAAGTGACATCAGCTTCAGTAGCACACTTCAGAGACGTCTTTTTAATGCAACTGGACATATTTTTTATGCATGCATTTGTATCATATAAAATACACATTGTCTGCAAATGCATGTCATATGTTCATTTTATAATATGTAATATATAAAATATATAGTTTACTTGCATTTTAAAAACCTCTCTATCTTGATTGATTACAGGGGACATATTTAATATGTAATTCAATTCCAAAAAATGTAAGTGAGCTCAAATTCAAAAATATTGCACTGATCAGCTTTTTGAAGTCTTACATGGTTTCCTCTCATCACAGACCGTGAACTCTGGTGACCCGAGTTACAAAAATGCATTACTAGACGTTTAATAATACCAATATCAGTGAAGGGGAAAGATATTAATAAATAATGAGAGGTTTGCACTAAAGTTGGTCATTGGCTCCCATCTACTGTTATGAAGTAAGGGGAATGAGAAAAATGCTGGCCAAAATCTCAATATCAGAGAAGAACATAAACAACCTACTGTGAAGGTCTGGTGTATGTAACCCCCTGGCATTCCCCAACAGTCTGGTATTCACAGCAATACTTGGAAAACTTCATTTATAACTTCCAGCCCCATTTCTAGGAACTGTCTATCTAATAAGCGAAAGCAAAAATTTCAAAGGATAGCATTAAATTCCAGACAGTTGGAGAACGCCAACTATTCCAAGATTAAGTCTTTAAATCATTAAAACAGACGCCAGCTGACAGTTTCAACCTTCCTTCAGTAACATGGAAAGCTGTCATTAGCTTTCACTATTAGCATTAGCGTCTAGCAATACCAACACAACTATGTAACACATAAAGCCATATCTGCTAAAGGGAATATGCTGCCATATAAGAATTATACATAACAATTATACCAAGGCATAAACACAGACAGCATAACACTTACTTTTTTTAAGTAACATCTATGTTATAATTTCAAACACCCACAAGAATTCTCTCAAATGATATATCAACTAAAACACAATCATGGCACACCAGTAACTCATTTATTTTGGAAAGAATTCATGTTGAGCTTTCAATTGAATTTTATTTTCTTTACCGCTCACTACTGAAATAGAATGGTCCACACCATCTTAATGCATAGCTCTGGAGCTGCCTGAGGGAGAGGCTAGTGCGCTAGCATGCTAGCGCAGTAGTGTGCTCCATTCACTCTAGGTGACTACTCATAGACAGCAGTGTACTGGTGTGTGGAAAGAGCACAGAGCTGCTGTGTGAACCTGTCCAGGTCTGTGTGGGGCAGCAGGTCATAGCAGCCCTCGGTGTAGTCGTTCTGCAGGGTCTGGCGGTCGGGGAAGTAGTCGGTGGTGAGGGGCAGGCAGGCTGGCGTGGTCAGAGACTTCCAGTCTACGCCCACTGTGCAGCAGAAGCTGGGCACTGTGGGGGGAGCAGACAGCAGGAGGGCTTCAGGGAACCCCCGACACACAACGCACAACCCGCGCACACCCGCGCGCACACACACAAACACAAAACACATATACAAGTACACACACACACACAAACACACACAATCATACACATCCACAAACATGCACACGCACACACATGTAAAAAAAAATACACATGCATACACAAACAAGCATACACGCACATACACACACAAACACATAAACAAATACACATACACAAACACATAGGAACACACACAAAAGCAAACACCAACATTTACCCATTCATAAACACACACATACACAATACATCATACACAACACGCACAAGTAAACAGACACGTGTGGGACAGCAGAAAAGTAGAAGCAGGGGAAGTAACAAAACAAGCAGAGGAAAAGGGGTAAAAAGAAAGAATGGAGGAGGGAGCAGGGACAGGGAAATCAAAAGAATCGCAAAAAGGGAAAAACGAAGGGATTAAAGGGAAAAAGACAAGACAAACGCAGGAGGCAGACAGAGACACACGCAGAGAGAGAGAGAAAGAGGGAGAGAAGAGAAAAGGAAGTGTGTTACTCTCATTGCCGTCATTGCTCTTGATGATGTTGTTGATGATGATGATGATGATGATTGCTTCCAATGGCAGTGACAGAGCTCAGATCAAAACATGCGAGTGATTAAGAAACCGTCACAATCATGGGAATTTACAGTATCAGTGAAATCAAATTACATCGCACAGAAAGAGCAGCCAAAGTAATGTGCACGACAATCATATACACACACAGGCATACACACTTGAACACAAACACGTGCAGTGAGGGTGCTCTTGACAGCAAAAATATTTATGGACAGAGGAGAAAGAGAGAGAAAACAGTATCCTAGCCAGCGGACGGAGGTATGCTTTGAAATTCAGCTCAACTCTGAAGGAGACACTCTTGACCTGTGACTGAGAATGAGCCAAAGACTTCAGTTCAGTTCCACCAGACTCCGTCAAAGTATGAGATCTAGACTGCGTGCGCTTTCTGAGGCCTTTAGTTTACAGTTTTCTTACGCTTACGGTTTTACCACAGTTACTGCGTAGCTAATCCTATGGAAACGCAATAATATTTACCTACAGCTCCTGCATTTTCTGGCCTGTCAGTCCTAATTAAACTCTGCATTGTTTGACACATGTTGAATTCCAGAAGCCAAAACAAAACGTGAAAATGACATTCTGCTGGTGAATTATCCAAGTTAGTAGAAAAAGACGTGAAATAAAATGAGAGAGATCGACAGAGAGAGGACGTGAAAAGAACTTGGGTTATTTGAAAGAATTTTCCAGAAACTCCAAGATTAAAAGTCTGTGGTTCTCATTCAATGAAAGCAGTGAGTCTGTAGTGTTGGCATATTATTGGGCTGTAGCTGTGCCTATACCCCTACCGAGTAATAATGAGGTTAGGAAGAGAGGGAGGGGGGAGGAGGAGGAGAGAAGCAGAATTAGTAGAATGAGGAGCTAGAGGGAGGACACACAGTGAGCGTAGAGGGAGAAGAACATGGGAAGGCAGCTGAAAGAAGAGGGATAGAACTGAATTCTCAAGCCCTCAGTCTGTTCTACCCATGGATCATGCAATATCTCGAAAGAGCTGAGAAAATTACCCCCTGCCAGTTCTGTGACTCTAATTCTACTAAAATTCAGCACTGTCAGAATTTTAACAGGATTTCTGAGGTACTGACTCACCCCATCACTAGTTCTTAAAGTGTCTTACGAAGAGCCTGGTTAGTTTGCCTAAAGCAATTTTCCCGTTTTTTTCTTTTTTTTTTACAATTTCAGATATTTTAAAATAATAACCTGCATTAAGTTTAACAATCAATTCCAAGATCATTATGTGAATTCACATAATCTGGGGGAAACTAGCCACTAGCCTGAGAACAGAGACATAGATAGTTTTAGTCATTTAAACTAACTGGTTTACTTATACGATCAGTTTCACTTTAGCGTATTACTGCATTCTCCTCAATGGAAGCAGGGCTCGTTTTGTAATCATTAACTTACATGAAGATAGCAGAAGCTGATGAGATACACTGAGATGCGCTCAAAGCAACAGTCAGGGCAGATTTTGGCTTTCACGCTTAAGATAATAAGCCGATTCTTGATAAGAGCCACAGTGTGCAAGATACGGCATACGGAATGTACATTTTCAGGCAACAAACATGCAGGCTCACAATACGCGCAGTTACCCTGAGCTAGAGCGAAGACACAGCCCGTTGTAGTTAGCAACCAGCACACTTTTCATCAAGTTGCAAAACTCCTCCATCTTTTCTTTACAGGCATAAGGCTGTTCATGGATTTAGTTAACCTATAGCGTTACTTATTGATTTAATTTTGTATTTATCAAACCATGATCTCAAGAATCGGTACCGAATTGAATCTTGGGGTCCTGGCCATATCCCACCCCTAAAGACCAGGTGACTATTTTTGAGTGTTGATATCTAAAGCTCTTGCTGAGAACAAAAATGTGATTGATTGTTTATGAGCCCGCATAACCCACACCTACGTGGGGCCAGTGGCAGAGTTTGACTTCATTTCAAAGTGTGTAAACGGCGTCCTATTCAGCACACAGTGAATCAAAACATGAATATACACATAAACATTATGTATTCTGATGTTTGATCCAGTATGAAAACAAGTCAAAGGAAAAAATATTCATTGTATATCCCTGTTTGTGCAAAACATAAAAACACATTACCATGTGGGTTACATGACTTAGACATGACTGGATATATTTCACACTGTCCTGGTTTAGAGACATGTTAATGATTTTTACGGGAACTCCAAAAAGTGTTCTGTTGTGTCTCTCAGTGACATATACAGTTGAGGTTTTATAAATTCAAGTAATTCCCATGTATGGATATATTGATGGTGATATATATCCATTTTACAATGATCACGTTATGCCCATAAGTGTCCACATAAACTCATCTTCATTCAGACATACAAAATGCATGTAATTGTAACCACTGTTTTTTTTTCTCCTGTATATATTTTCTCCTGGTGAAACATTTGTGAATATGTGTAAATAATATATTGTGAGAACACACCGTGTCTTCCTTGATATTAAGCGTTCGCTGACTTACTTGGGTCTGGACTGCCAGAGGAGGAGTCTTCGAAAGAGGACCCACGATTGATAGGCGTTCCTGCAAAAACATCATTACCATAACCACAGTCAGGAATTCCTCATTCTACAATTTAAATACATATCTATCAATTTATATGTACTTCTCAAATCCTAAATTATAACACTACTGCCAGACTTCATATATGGTTATGCAGGTTGAGCATCCCTAATCTGAAAATCCGAAATGCTCCAAAACCCGAAACTTTTTGAGCGCCGACATGACGTCACAAGTGGAAAATTCCACACCTGACCTATGTGACTGACCATCCGTATATACGACCAAAAAAATACTGTATAAATAAAAAAAAAAAAGAAAAATATATGTAAATATAAAAATTCCGATTGGTTGTACGTCCGTCAGTGCTAACGTCTGTGTGCGTATGAACGATAGTGACCGTCAGATGATATCCCGCCATTGTGTACATCTTCTACATACTACATGTGTAGGCTACTTCTACATGCCCTGCTAACATACGTCCGTTTTACCTCCATTCTGAGAAACAACTGTTCGGTTAGAACGGAACTTGGATGTATGTCGGGGAATGGCTGTATATGCAAATGTTCCAAAACCCAAAAAAATCCAAAATCCAAAACACTTCTGGTCGCAGGCATTTCTGATAAGGGATACTCAACCTGTACTAAATTTTACTGTCACTGCATCAGAATATTTGAGTACAGGTTTAACGTATGACGGTGTACCAGCGCTGTTGCTGCTGGCTGGGCTTCCAGTGAACTCATCGGTTCCAGCGTTGGTGTAGAACCCGCTCTCCCCTGCCTGACGGGCCGCCGTCCTCCTAAACACACACAATCAGCAACAGAATAGAGCAGACGCATTCATCAAAGTGGCCTTTGGCAGGCTACTATCCTGCATGAATCAGGTTTATAGTTTCCATCACTTAGGATGGCACTTTAAGGATGTGTTGAGGGATCTCAATGTATTTTTTAGTGCAATAGATAAGACTACCGGAGGCTACAGATGGACTTTTCGAAGATGGGCATAACTAAACATTTGGAAAGAAATGAGCGTCTCAAAACGAGTGGGGAAATCCATGTAGAGACCGTCTCTATTTTGAAAAAAGTGGAGTGCAGACATGGTGTGTTTTTTTGAGTCTAGTCTAAAACTAGCAAGGATCCCAAAATTTATTTTATGGAGATCAACAGGGCATTTTGGTTTTTCCCTTTAAAATCAGTGACCATCTTGAACTGCGTAAACTGTGTAGTAGACTGTTTGAATTTATCAATTAATTAAACCAGCAGGTCCTGCAGGTCTCCAGACCAGTATCAGGAACCACTGTTTAAGAGTAAAAATAATGGACGTATCCCATGATCCTCTCCCGTGTGATGGTTCAGACCTGCCGGTGGCCTCGTGGTAGGCCAGTTCGAGCAGCTCAGCGGAGGTATGGGCGGGGTCCCGCTGCTCACTGCCCTGCAGCTCGGCCATGTTCTGTCGGGTCTGATGGTGGATCTGGATGGCCTCCCCAGACGGTCCTGAAACAGAGCCCGACGTCACAGTGTGCGAGCGCACTTACGTGTACAATAGGTCAGGTGTGTGTGTCTGTATGTGCTGTGGTACCGGCACAGATAACCCCACCTCCACTCACAACGTCACGATCCATGTAAAGGGAAAACTTTTCAGCACCCAGGACAGCTCCACAAACCCGTAGCCCCCTTTCAGTACCCCTCAAGCCTGGACAGCTCCACGGGGTCACATTATTCAATCAGGGAGCCAACAGCCATGGTATGAGTATGCTCTCACCTACAGGGATAGTATGTTTGTGTTTGTGTGTGTGTGGCTGTGCATGCGTGTTGTTCTTAGTGTACACTCACCCACGGGGAAGGTATGCATCCATCGGCGGCGGTTGGAGGTCAGCTTCATGGGCATGCGGGAGGGGGCGAAGGGGTTGATGAGGGCCCTCTGGGGTGTATAGCCCCCAGGCCGGACGTGGAGGGTGGACTCTGCGCTGCCCACCGTGAAACGGCCTGGGGCGCTAGAGTCGCGCTGCGACTCCATCATCTTCTCCAGGAGCTCTGCACACAGTTACACTCAGTTACCACTTCATATGCCAGTCTCTGGCTCTCTCACATACACACATACACTCACATTGGCATTATCAATGCACACCTATACTGGCACTGTAATGGAAACTGAGGAAGTAGGCATGCTGTAACTCCAAAGCCCATAATAGTGGCTATACTGGCCATCATCAGGAGTTTAGGAGGGTTTACTCCATACTCGACAACTACTGGCCCCTTAATTCACATAGTTCACTGCTAATGTGTAGGTAGATCACACTACTGCCTATGGCGGACCTCCTCATGAAATGAAGGACTCATTTCCTGCTGTCGGTCACATGGCCCGTGTTCTGCACGTGCTCACCTCTGGTGCTGGTGTATCCCAGGGAGCTGCTGACCTCGTACTGGGCCGGGGGCAGGCGGGGGATGAGCAGGATGTTGGACACCTTTCCCAGGCTGTCGTCCGAGGCCAGGCTCCTCTGCTCCTCCGGCCCTGTGATGCGGGCGGGGGGAGAACCCCCTGCCCCGCCCCCGCCCGCGTCCACGGATCCCCAGCTCTTCCGCCCGCTCGCCTCCTTCTCCCGCTCTCTCTCCCTCTCCCTCACGGCCCTGATCGGGAAGCACAAGCCTCACTGCGTTACTGATCTTCAACACGAGCTCAGCAAGGTGTACACAAAGATCATCAATGCCAACTTCACAACTGATATGCCAAAACATGCAGCGGTAATGACAATTTAGGTAAGCAGTGATAAAGCTAGTAAAGGTGTTCAGTATAGAATGCCAGTGAAAATGTGCTGAGATAGTGCCAGTGTAGGTGTGCAGTGTTGAATGCTGGTGTAGGTGTTCAGTGTAGAATTACAGTGTAGACATGCAGTGATAGTTCCAGTATAGGTATGCAGTGATATGTCGGTATAGATGAGCTCTGTTAACCTCAGTGTGGATATGCAGAGGGAACAACAGTATCTACAAGCTGTTGCAGTAGTAACACAATAAGGACAAATATTTGTATGAGCAAGCAAACCTTGTGTCAGTGCAACTGCACTTGATCTGTACCTGAAATTGGTGCTCCTCTGGGTTCGAGACGGACCAGGAAGCCTGAATACCTGGGCATCATGGGCATCGTAGTCCACCTGGATGGGTAAACTGTTCTCTGAGTCCTTTGGGGCCCCAAGAGCTGATAGAATGAGTGAGGGCAGCATGATAAACAATATAAGGGACTGCAGCTTAGAGAATGCACAGTGTGCACAAAATACGGCTGATTCAAGTTCTTTTCTCTTCATATTTTCCTAGCTTAGGATCCAAATCCTCAAGAATGGTTTGTGTGAAGACATAACTAATACTGTCAGAATTGATTTTGCATGAACAACAAAAACTTTTTTATATATGTTCCATTATATTTCACAGTTCAAAATGTGGCTCATTTCTCTCACAAATACCTCTCAATGGCTAAATTAAAGCAAACGCCAAGACAAATGTAATTAGCTCTCCTAAATATCTGTATTGCACAGAGCATATATTTTGAAAGGCTGTTCAAATAACTACGGTACAAATAAACACTACTTACTGTGGTCTTTGTGGTTTCTGAACTTTTCGGGAAGGACCTTTAAATTTGGCCAAGGGACAGAAATACAAGTCAAACTCAGGTACTAAAGGAAATATGAATACACTCCTTAAGAAATTTACTAAAAAAGGATGTGGGAAGTGGAATGATAACTGAAATGAACAGTAAAATGTAAAACCCAGATTTTGTTCAGTCTGCTGCAGAATTTTTTTACAACATCCTGTGTTCAAATGTTATTATCCAGAGAAAATCAGTCCAATCAAATGCAGGGCTTTGAAATGGCACATACAACATTAAGTAACATTTATGGGTAATTTAGTTTCATTGATCTTAAGCTGTGATTGTGTGAAGGTCAAACACTTAAGTTTATGGTCTTCTTACAGACAGGCTATGCAAACAGGGTGAGAACATGTGACAGAGTGAAGTAAAGCCATGTGAAAGCTGGGCCACATGTTACTAATTTAAGCTTTTTTATACTTCTTGAATGTTTGAAGATATGCCAGTGTTTGTAAAAGGTGGCACACCAAACCAGGAAGGGGATTTGTAACATAATTCATGCATTGTCAAAGTCTGTTGCATTGTGGGAACTGAGCATTAAACCTAGTTAACTCAAACAAAACATTCAAAAATGCAGTTCACTTTTGTTTTCATATCTTTTCATATGTTGGTTACCAAATCTATTGACGCGTCAAATTTTGCATCATGGTGCTGGACAGAAAACATAGCGACACAACGCCACTGTAACATTCTTTAGAAATAACCCTGATAGTATACAAACTGCCAATAGTTCTAGGAGAGGGACCAACGACACATATTGCAGCAAAATGTGTCTGAATGTCATGCACTTAAGGACAAGTGTGATTGATTTTGTGACAAAAACAAAAAACCAACATCATTACACAGTACTACAGTTAACAAACACACACATATGCAAACATACACCCATGTACACACACAAACACATGCACTCACACATGCATGTAACTATTTTTATTGTGGCTGTAATTGTTACTAATGTTTGTATGTATGTATATACATGCATGTTTATGTGCATATACACATCGTTATTATGTTTTTGTTTTATTAATTATTAATGTTCTGTGTGTTTGTTGCCATGCTTTGACAATGCAAATGCAAATTTGTCATGCCAATAAAGAATTTTGAATTTGAATTTGTATACACTTACAAATGTAAAACCAGCACTGGAGCCTTCACACTATGGATGCACAATGTTTCTGGAGGTCACTCTATTAGTATCCCAGTCTGTGGTGGTCTGTATCCTGCCTGTGTGTATGTGCCCCTATTTGTCTGTGGCAGTTGACAATATGAATTTTAATAGTGTACTTTCAACTCAAGTCAACCAGGGCAATTAATCAAACACAGATTGAAATGGCGATCTGGCCTGCTGATTGGCTGTTACCTTTCGGCCCGCCAGTTTGATACGGGGGGTGAAACAGCTGCAGGAGCTCTGGCTCTTGGATGTGTAGAAGCTGCAGGGACAGACAGACAGTCATATGAAAAAAAAACAACCCAGTGGCCCCACTTTCTCTCTGTCTTCTTCACTTCCTCCTTTCACATTACTCTCAGTCTATGGGCTAAGTTTTCAACACATGTTAAAATGTTTGCACATGCAATTTCAGTGACATGATTTGCAATTGGAGCAAAGTGCTACCTGAACCAGTCATGTGATCTCTTATGTTTTTTGGACCAGCAGAACAGTTTTGCATGTACTAATATACTCCCTGATCACAGAATTCTCCTCAAAACAATGCACATTATCTTTGAAGGCACTTATTTTGTATTTTAAATATGCTACATGACAGTACATTACCAGAGTACAGTAGGAATTTGATTTGTTCTTCTATCAGTTTTACAGCACAAGTGAAGTTCATGTATGTAATTTACTTTTATGCCCCAATCTTGGACAAGGTCTCTCCTGTAAAAAGAGGTGATTTTAGCAAATTGTAAGGATGTCCTTATATGGAGGTTAGATCAGAAATGAAGTAAGGTTAGAATCTTCTGCCTCTCCTATGGGATCTCACCTGTGGTTGATCCAGTGGGGGAGGTTGTAGTCGTCGCCCAGTCTGGAGTCTCCAGGTCCAGTGCGATTGTGCAGCTGAAAGAGAGAGACAAACTCCTGTTAGAGATCACAGCAGTGAGGTCTGGATCAAGGAGGTTAACTATAACGCTGGCTAAGGGATTTAGCTGTCTAATTTTGGTAATTATGCTGAAGTGAAAACATTTAAGCAGTTGTAGATCGTGGACAGGTATTGATTAACTTTTATTGTGTAGTTTGAACACAATAAATTGATTAAGAGCTAGTTGCATAATTAGATTTGCCTAATTACCTTCATAATATTTACCAAATAAACAGAGAGAGCTATTATAGTACAATCCTCAGGGTTAGCTTTGGTAAAACACAAATCAGCAATCTGTTTTACTCTATTAATTCAGTAACAGCAAAAGCCAGCACAACCTGGAGATCAGGGCTATGGCCAACTACATTTTGTGGGACATTTATTGAGAAATTTGCCAAAAATTTTTTAAGATTTGTTCAACTTAATTTGCATGGATTTGAATATTCAGGGTTCTAAGGTCCCAATGAGTCGAATGAACCAATGACTCTCATTTTATGCTTTTATACATTCAATATAATAATTCATTATATTATAAACACATCATCATCAAGTAGTAATTTTATGCCGGGAAAACCAAAAATCAACCATTTCTGTTTTTGTGGTTTTGAATGTTTGTGTAAGCGCAGATATGGATGTTTCATATATGGCCTACGAAAGTCACATGTTATGTTATGCCCATTTCATGTGACATTTCATGAACAGAAAGAGCAGTGAAGATTTCTCACCTTAAAAAGTGGGACAGCATGTAGCGGTTGCTCTCCCATACACACCAGATCCACACCAATACCTGCATCAAAGAACACAATACAATAAACACCATGTCCTCTCTGACACCTGCCTCAGGTGATAGTACAATACACACCAGTATTGAATCAGTGACTCAGTGATTTGGACCAATGACCAAACTAGCTGTGGAGAAAAGCATTTTTGATTGGTTAAAACAAGTCAGTTACTGACATCTGAGTGTAGCTCCACCCGAACAGGTTCATGAATATTAATTACTGCCATATATAGTGTGCACTCAAACTCCAGTTTTTACCTCAGTGTTATACAAGTCAGAATGTTTTATTGGGCTTAATATGAAGAGTTTCCGTTGGGCTGTGATTCACACGCACCGTTGTCAATCATTCGTTGCTTGGTGAGGATCATGAGCAGGCGGTCCACCTCGAACACGCCCACTCCCGGCGTAATGACCACGGACATCTGCCCTGTGCGATCAAAGTTCCGGTTGATGTAGTGTTTGTCAAACACTGTGGAGGAAGCAGTTACATTCATGGTTACAGTATGCAGGGAGACAAAATGGCTGCAATAAACAGACAAACATCAGAAACTACATCAATTTGAACAAGTTCTTATTCATGATATCCAGTTCAAAGTACACAGCTAACACTTGGCACAGTTGTTGTGCCATGGGCTCTCACCATTGAAAGACAGGTTGATGGCCTCCAGGTAATTACCCTGGGCTGCAGTGGAGTTGTAGCCAGTAGGAAATCCATCTATAAAACACACACACATACAGACACACAAACACACACACAGTTCTTTATGACTCTTTATGGAAAATGAATGCATGCAAGTATCAGCAATAAGCAATACTCTTATGACGTGGCCTCTTGTAAAAAGTATGCTAACCATAGGTAAAAAGGTTCGTGTACTATTTATAATGTGTATATCCGGTATAATGTGGAGTCATTCCATGTTCTTTTGCATCTACAGTTTGTAGAATCTTAAATAACATACAGCCAATAGCATGTGAGTTGAGCGGATTTAATTTAACTGGAGTGTGGAGTGAGGTTTCAACATCTCCAGTTTAAATCAGGAAAACAGTGTATCACCATTAGTTACTTTTTTGAAACTTGTTTAAAATTTAATTATATTCTTGAGAATTATGGCAATTTTTTGCCACAATGGCAAAAATTATAGTTGCATACTCCTAAGAGTCAGTGCTACTGCCTCTATCTTCAATAATGAATAACATATTGATATTATACTGACGCTTATGTCACATTTGCACTTACAATTGTGCACTTAAATTTCTTTTTGCCTTGTTAGACCTACACTGTATAATATTTCCATGGCTGACCAATCAGAAAGGAGGATTGGAACTATACGTTCACAATCTTCAGTATATTGCGCCATCAAAATCACTGGTAAATGACAAAAATTCCATGGTTAACATACTCCCTGTATGCTAAGTATTATTTGCTTCCTTATTCCTAATTCAGTTCCTAACTGAATTGGCGTTTACTTAATTGGTAATTACCTGCTCCCTGCAGTCGCACCAACACAGGAAACTGAATGAAGAGCTTCTTGACGGTGACCAACAGAGACGTCCACTCCTCACGCCTCTCATTCTGCGCCACGACCCTAAATCAAACCACGCCGCGTTACTCCGCCCCTCCGACACACACAGACAAACGCAGGACGTCGAGATGCCTCAAACAGGACCCCAAACGGGTTAGCTGCGATGCTATATCGCAGTCATACACTGGAGGGCATGAAGCTCATTCAACAGGCTCCGTTTCTGAATGCTACAGTTTACCTCATACCATGTGACCACATGCCATACAGATGTCCATAGCTGACCTCAGAAATACTCTAGTTGTCGTGTGTTGGGCAGAATATCAAATAGTATGTATATGATACGGTATTGCATACATAGTATGTATGTGCAAGTGCGTATGTGTGAGAGAGAGGGGGAGAGCTATCAAGTAGAGGGTTTAAACTACATATTTTTAAGGCACTGTCATGGTGAACTGGAGTAGAAGTGTGACTCAGCTTTCTTTGCGAAATTTTAGTGAAGAACATGAGTTTGAGTTAGATTACAAATACCTGTCTGGGGTCTACATCCCTTCCCTGAAAATGTGCTTTCAACTTTTAGATTTTTTTTGTTATTTGTCTGCTTCGTGTCAAGAATATACTACATGACTTTCGCACCAGTTTAGGTGTTGCTAACGACCAGGATAAAATCTTCACGCCGCTCAATGGCGGTGATTATCGGCACAGATCGTCTCGTGACCAGAGATGCTCGACCGCATTTCATCTGATCCAATCTCTGAGGCATTACAGACTCTCCTTTTATAGCAAATTTATTTGATTATGATTGGTTGCCTCTTGTGTAGTGTGGAAGGGGTAGCCTGAGATGACTATAAATTGACTATAAACAACACCGCAGACAGCACAAACACACAGACACAACACCGCAGACAGCACAAACACACAAACACAACACAGCAGACAGCACAAACACACAAAAACAACACTGCAGACAGCACAAAAACACAAACAACCACAGACAGCACAAACAACAGTCCAAAACAACACCGCAGACAGCACAAACACACAGACACAACACCGCAGACAGCACAAACACACAGACACAACACCGCAGACAGCACAAACACACAGACACAACACCGCAGACATGAACATGAACATGCACATGCGGATAATAGCCAGCAGCACCTGTAAAAGTCTTCGTAGAAGCGCCCTTCGTGGTCCTGTCTTATAGAACCCCTCAATATCTCCGGAAATTCATCTGCAGAGACAGAATGGGGTTCCAAACTGAATCAGAACATTAGAGAAGAGGTAACAAGAAACCCATTTCAGCAGGCAGTTACAACCATACACTTGCTTTTTCTTATATGTATGTCTTCAGATATGTATGACAGTTATATAATAAGGCAATGAATAAGCAATCAATAAGCATTGATGTACAACTCCATGGAATAGGTCGAACAAATTTCTGCTGGCCATGTTACCCTAAAAAATTAAAGCCATTTATTATTTCATAAAAGGTTTTGTTTAAATACATATATCTCTTACAAATGTATGCGAAACTACATATACCCCGTCTACATTTTCTAATTTGCAGAGGCATGACTCTTCAAGGAACTAACTGACACTCTCCATGAAGAAAGAGATGGCATTGGACAGGAAATGACTAAAGACAAACTTCCTGTGTGACAGTATACACGCCGAGCCAAACAGAGATCCTTAACTAACGACTGTCTGCTAATGAACGGTACTCTGTACTGATGCGTCTTTGCCATGAAATGGAAATCAGAAGGGAACCAGAGGACACTGGTTACAAGGAGCTGCGTACCGATGGTTTTGGCGTTGTAAAAAGTGCGAGAGAAAAGCACCACTGTGACTTCATGGCTGCAGTTCTTCTCCTGAAACCAACGCAATAAGAGCAATCAAGATCAGGAAATTAGACATCTTTTTATAGGAGATTTTATTTTTAAACATACTATCCTACCTACATATATTTTTTAATTATACTGTCCTACCTACCATTCTTGCTGTACATATATAGTGCAAGAACAGTCTTATTCAGATTTTTTTCTTCAATGATTTAAAATGTACATTTTTACAATGGTAGGCCTGTCTCATCACTGCAATGTTCTGCATCAGTTCAGAAAAGCTTGCGTCTCCATAGAACCGATTGACTCTGCAATGTACAATCTGAGCTGTGTAGTCACTGTATAAGAGGGTCATACACACAGGGGATTGGCTCCTTTCTGACTAAACCCCTCCCACTCTGGGTAATGCTGCAGCTGATTGGTCACTATTAAGACTGGAATTTAACTCTGTGCTAACAAAATGATCCCACTTTCATATATTTTTACATTCAAATCTGAAAATATAATTTGACATATCAGACAAGTCCACACCTACAGATAAGAAACCCTAAATCATGTTTGTGAAACCACATATCGTACTCACCTTCCATTTGGCAAAAAGATCTGCCAGGAAGCCATTGACTGCCTTCTCAAAGTATAGGTCACCTGGATACAGTAATCAGATTCAGTAAACACAATTGTTAAGTACTTGATTTTCAAAAATAACTGAGTTTACGACTACAAAAATTATTGGGCTATAGGGCAAAACATCTTTCTACATGAAGCCTTACCATAGATATCAAAGTCCAATATTTCTCAGCCTTACCATAGACATCAAAGTCCAATATTTCTCAGCCTTACCATAGATATCAAAGTCCAATATTTCACAGCCTTACCATAGATATCAAAGTCCCACATTTCACAGCTCATCTGGATGAAGATATACACCATTGCAGAGGTTGAGCGAAACACCACCTGGTGGTGGGAATAAGGCATGTAAAATGAAGCATGTAAAATAAACTCCAGCTCCTTCCCACACAATAAAAACATTTAAAACAGTTAACTCAGTATATGATTCCCAGGAGTGTTAAATCCTCACCCTTGTGTCTTCACTGATATAACCACAGGTCACCTTTTCTCCTTTTACCCATAATTCACTGGCTTGGGCCCTGAGGACAACAGAACCAACCAGGTGAAAGGGTAAACAAAGCAGACAGAAAACAAATGCAAACATCATGAGTACATGAACACAAAGTTATGCACACATACATATATGTATATAGATAGTACTTACACACATACACACACACACACATTCACAGATTTCCACAGTTGCAACACTAGACAGAAAAAGTACAAAGAGATACCTTATCCCAGCAAACTCAACTTTCTGCGTCACATAAGCACACGTGCTAACCTGAGAAAGACGTGGAATTACAGATGAATTAGAAACACAACACAGAGAAATAATCTATACAAAGGTAATACAAATGTATAAACAGTCCAGTTCTTCAGCCAAAAGAACCATCTTACACAAGCACTTACGTGTGCATACATATACAAGCAATTTGTATGCAAAGGGGTATACAGAAGCATACCAACACACGCACGCACGCACGCACGCACGCACAAAACTCTCACCAAGCTCTTCTTAAGTCTCCACATGTCTCCTCGGCCGATGTACTGGTCCTTGAAAGTCAGCTCCACGAGGTCCAGTGTAACATCCTAAGACATTAAAACACACCCCTGCTTACTTACACTGCATTTATCTACTTCTTATATCAATCATGAAGGTTCTGTAGCATCAGTAGGCTTAGCATCCTGTCATCCCCCATAATGCTGCGCCAGTTGTTTTCTTGCCAAATGTGGACCTCTGGCCATAGCCGGTAATGGCACGGCCAGGATTCAAGCACCCACTAGCAGGTCTTACGGGTGAACGTCTTACACTGTGAGCCACCTGGAGTCCCACAGTGCAAGAGAACATTAATAGATTTGAGGACGACTGCCCTCTTTTGACTCAGTTTATTGTATGCTGCTCAATCCAGCCAATAAAGACCACATTTACTGTGACTTTTCAGGACGAAAAAACCAGGATTCAGTCAGCTACACGCATTCAGTCACCATAACCAAGATTTTGTTATGGGTCTTTTCTTTACGTTTGCAATGTTTTTTCTCCATGACTCTGTGAGGACGCACAGTGGTCTTCCCTGAATTCAGTCTTTAACTGTAAACGTCATTCAGATCCACTTAAGTGCCTCCTCTCGCTGCAGCTGTTTAATTTTTTTGAGCTGTCAAATGTTCGCAAGCATATGGAGCTCGGAGATGAATAACCAAAACGCAGCCGTATGAAATAGCAGATAAATACAATGTCACTGTGCGCACACACACACTGCAATGGATAATAGTGACAGATCTGGTGCCAAATTAGCACAGATATACTTCTCATATGAAACAATAAGAGGATCCATAATTCCAATCCTCACCTTGGGATCCACAATGTTGATGAACACATCCTGGTAGGCTCGAAGTTTGAAGACCTGAGCTACTGTCTGGTCCACGCTGATCGTCTCTGAAAAACAGCAAATCGGTTCAAAATTTTATGCCTTCACCCCTAAGGCAGGAAATAAATGACTCCAAAGAACAGATAGGATGTATGATCTGGGATGAGGGGAAAACATAATGTGCACATGCTCTTTGTGCTAGTAAAGCTATTTGTTTATTTTCATTACTCATGTATTTGACCTGATAATAATATCCACAAGGTATCGTACAGACAATAAAAAGCATATACAAAAACAACGGTGAAAAACTATCTAATAACAATGCCCTTTGGGGTTGCTGGATGTCTAGAAATGACAAACATTTTCTTCCTTTTCTGGAGAAACTTTTTATGACCTAGTTTTCTTTTATCCCACAACTTTGAAACCAAGCTTTATTGTCCTATGCCAATTATGGACACTGAAATGCAGTGGTGTACTGAAAGCTGAGAGGGTGGGCAAATTTCAACTTAAAAGCCCATATTTATTAATGCTAATTTAAAAGCAATATTTTAAACCTCCCCAAAACAGAATATAATTGTTTTAAGTGATGAGGTTTTAATTTAGCATTTTATGTTTTAATTGCTTATGTTTTATTACATTTAATGTTGTATTTATTTATTGTCATTTATTATTCAAATTATTACGTTTTTTTGTTTTTTAGATTACTTGTTCATGAATGTTTTTATTTTGTTTCTTTTTATGTATATCAGGTCTTTCTTGAAATCTCAATGGGATTTACCTGAATAAATAAAGGTTAAATATAAATATAAATAAATAATAAGGCTAATAGGTGGGTGTACTGTCTGAGGAAGTGGGCATACTGGAACTCCAAAGCCCATATATATTAATGGTAATAAGGCTAATAGGTGAGTATACTGTCTGAGGAGGTGGGCATACCGTAACTCCAAAGCCCATATGTATTAATGGTAATAAGGCTAACAGGTCAGTATACTGTCTGAGGAAGTGGGCATACTGTAACTCCAAAGCCCATATGTATTAATGGTAATAAGGCTAATAGGTGAGTATACTGTCTGAGGAGGTGGGCATACCGTAACTCCAAAGCCCATATGTATTATCGGTAATAAGGCTTATAGGTGGGTATACTGTCTGAGGAAGTGGGCATACTGGAACTCCAAAGCTCATATGCATTAATGAGGACAATAGGTGAGGTTGCAGAAAACATGAAGATGTTTAGGAAGTATGCTCTGTAAATTTGTGTTTACTCCTAGCTATACCACTGCTAATGTATAAACAGCCAGTCAATGCTCCTGTTAGCTCTGCAAGACCAGCTGAAGTATATCAGTACCGCACTGGAGGACTGAGCAACTTTCCTTTCCTGAGCTTTACAATGGCCCACAAATGACTAACAATCAGATACGCTGATCACAAATAAACAGTGAAATAGCTGATACTGGATATAGTTACAGAAATTCAATCCAAAGGACCAACCTTTCTGGAGGTCTTCTTTTAGACTCTTAACCTGCAGCAGGAGGGGGCTAATAACACAGACAAGGTTAAAATACGTACAGACAGTGACAACATACACGGAGCCATATTTTCATTTTAGCTTTTGCCACTTTCTTTACATGATCACATTCATCTTCTTTCTAAAACATTCAGCCTCATGTTTTAAACCATAAAACGTGTACATCTCAAAATACTAACAGAACAGATCTTGCATAACACTGCCACACCATTCCCAAACAAAACAGTCTTGCATCTACATTATGCATTTTACATCCGCGTGACAATTATATTGTGAATCAAAGGGATGGATCTGTTGAATGGTGTTTAACAGAGCTAGTATTTGAAGACTAAAGCACGACTACCAATTGCACCGGGTGGCAGTGTAACGCTTAAGAGGCTGGACTTTTAACTCAGTGGTTTTAGGTGCAATTCGCACCCAGGGCACTTCCAATGCACCCTTGAGCAAGGTACATCACCTTAGCTGCCTGAAAAGGCAGTGTGTAAAAACATAAGATGTGTAAGTTACAATCAAACTGCCCCCTAAATGCCTAAAATTCAGTGCAACTGTTGGGTAAAAACATGGCGCAGTGAGAGAATTTGTACAAGAGTGGATTTTTTCCATATGCAACTCAGCAATAATTATATCACTGCACTTTAACACTGTGCTGTTTGTGATTACCTGTACTCATCATTAGGATGTGCAATCTCAACAATGTCTCCAATGGAGACCTGAGGAAACACCTTGGGATTCACCATCAGCTCATCATCTAGGAACAGATGAGATAAACAACCACCACAAAGGTCAGCCAGACAAAAGCACTTTGTATTTGTTTAGGGTGTAATGGTAACCTACTGTGAGTAAATTTATCTCCTACTATGTTAATCCTAGACTAGCAGATAAGATATTTTTTATTCATTAACATCCTAAAATAGTGAAAGCAAGGAAAAGTTTAATTTTATTCCTTTTAAAATAATCTATATGTTTGTAAAACATAATCCACATTTTATCTTTTAATGCCTCAACAAATGATGAAAATGATTTACCTTTTAAGTTTAACTATGTTTAGGAGCTACACTGTACACTCACCGCTGCCTCCAAAACCTTTCTTGTGGACCACCAGCTTGTAAGACTTGTTTGTCTTCATGTTGAGTCCTGGTTACCCTGGACAAGCTGACAGAACAGATGACAGACACGTCATACACCCGTCTCAAGTGAAAAATTGTTACTTATGTTTGTTCATAAAAGCAAACCAGCCAGACAGCAACAGTGAATAGCCCGTTTAGTGAATGACAGCTTTGACACTGGGATTTTGATGTGCTATACGAGTGTTAAAGAAGTTGACAATAACAGCAGTACATTTTCACTTTCTGACCAGTACAGTGCAAAAACACTACCGGACTAACGCGCATTATAAACAGTGCTATGGTCCGCATATATTCGTTTAACACACTTTTTAAATAAATTAGGAACAGTCAGTACAAAATAGTCAGCTGTAGAAGCATTCTTGCAACGACATTCAGATCTCGTGTCATGTGCCCAAGATTTACTTGAATGCGTTTTGCCCCCGTTGCACTTAACAGAGTGAAGAATCGGACTCGTTTGCAAATATCACTGATTAATTAAATACAGCTAATTTGCTACAGCAGTGTGTTTCTTTTCAGCAAACACACTGCTGCATAAAGTTAAGTGTTTGTGTTTATGGGCGTGTGAGAATGACATCCATGCAACGTACCGTTAAGTATAACCATTTACTTCGTCTTTCACTTGTCTCCAGCTTAATTCACATTGCCAATAGTGCATTCTTGGATGTTACTGCATCGGTATGCGTTCGTTTGTTTTGGGGAATTAACTTTTTCATCGCATCTGTCTTGTTGTTATCGTCTTCGTAGCTGTGTTACATTTTTTTACACTCCGGTTGTAAACATCGACGGCAGTTCCAAGCGGTCCGTTTTCCTCGTGATTTCTAGTGACTTCCGCCAGTTGTTTAAGAGCTTTACTGCCATCTATAGTGCAGGAGTTTACCTCATGCAAGTAGGGAGAGGTACATTCTCTCCGTTCCCATTATATCTGTAAGAAAAATACTATTTTAATAAACATTGATGGGTTGTTCAAATGTACCCTTCTTTTCATCCGCCCAAAGAGTAGGTGTTTATAAAAAAATATAAATTTTTCATCCCCTCCAATTCCAGCTCCTATAATCAGTGAATGTAATTTCAGTTACTAGTTACTTAACTTGTTTCTTAGTTATCTGCAAATTATCCTGAAATGTCTCAATTTTAAATAAAGAGTTTACACTAGATAACATATTATATCCACAACAAAAAGAATAAAATGTGTTAAGCAGTGTGGTACAATGTTTTGCTTAAATGCCCTTGAAATTACAATATGATAACTTGTGTTAAGGGCTTTATAGATCTTGTAAAATGAAACAGGAAATATTCAGTTACCAATTTTTCAGTTAAGTTACTAGTTTGATTCAAATATAAAGGCAAAAGCCAATGGGGAATCTAAAACGTTGTACCCCTTTTCATTACAGGAGGTAGACAAAATACTGAAACCAATTAACAATATTACATATGAATATATATTGACTATTACTGAGTTAGTCTGCACTTTGTCTTCTTTTGAATTATTTGTCCTTGTCACAAATGTAGACATTTTCGTAATACTTCATGTTATTTCAGAAAGTCACATGTTTCAGGACTGATTTGAAAAATCTGTTTTGTAGCAGAAATATACTTTCTATTTTGTCTTAAGGTGAGATGTGTATAGACTTCTTTAGTTGCAATGTAAATGGTTTTTGTTTTTCCCATTGTTTTTTCTTTCTCCCCTGCACCTTTTGAATTTGAATATATATATATATATATATATATATAAGGGTACAGCAACATTGGGATTTCCACTACTGTGGAATCAAAGACTGCTCTCTAAGCATTATACTACACTGCTGTCCATTGTCATTTTAATACAGTGGTTTACAATGTGATATACAAACTGAAAAGGCCTCTCCCGTTCTGACAAGATTCTTCTATATGGACTTTGCTATTTCTATTTATTTTGAATTTCGTTTGGAAATGTTTACAAGTAATATGACTTTTGGCTATTATATCCTTTTTTGGTTTTGTTTTAGATTATGACTTTTAAAGCATTCACCACCTGGGAATACAGTATATTTACAGTATTCGAGTAGCAGGCAATGCAGTTAATTTCATTCAAGCATGTGCTATTGGAAATGTAACTAAGCTAAAGGTAAGAACATTGCACCAGAAAGCCTGGTAAATCCCATCCAGAAAAAGATAAAAACAAAATGATAAACAATTGAGTTTCATATGCATATTTTTATTTTCTGTGTTTTGAAATGGATATCCTTTGAGCATGGCTTGTAGTTTCTGTGAAATGGGATCATCTTCTCTTTCCTTAACAAAATGAATACACTGTGCTTGAACTGAAACTAGGAAGCTGTATCTGTTGACATCTGACATATTTTGGATTGAGAGAACCGTGAAAAGACTAATGTTTAAACACAAAGGGAACAGAGGTCACCAGAAGAAGATGTGAAGGGCCAGTGTTATCTGACAGGTTTTGTAATCAATTCCTCAGCTGAACAAGTTTACGTATACAGTTGGCCATATACTTACCAAATGTACCCAGACTGCAAAACATTTAGTTGGTAAAATCAAAAACTGGCACATTTCAAACATTCAAATTAAAATAATTTCTTTTGAAAAGTACAAGATCAAAACTCAGAGGTTCATAACTGTTCTGTGTCAATTTATTGACATATTTGACAGCACTAGGTTTAGAAAAGATGTCAGCACTAACAATTTTTCTATTCAAAGACCCCTGTAGCATGTTGAAAGAGGCTCATTAACATTGCTAAACTCAAAGTAAAATACAGATTTAAACGCATAAACACTGACAAAAAATGAATGACACGTTTACTGTATATGGCATTGGGGTGTTTATGTTGAGGTAACACACAAGCTACACAGGCCTATAAACTAGCAAGTTTAGCTGTCCTAAATTTTCCAGCATCACATGACAGCTAAATCACAAAGTACTAGAGTGCATTTCATAGGCAAACTAAGGAAAATATTCTTTATGGGGTGCTTATGGGAGTTGAAGTCCAGAAGTAGTGTAAACACATTCCATGACCCAGTGTTTCCTACACCAGGCCATGGGGCCAAACTATAGGATATTTGCACTGCTTTTGTTGAACTGCACAATATTTTCTCTGCTTTTAGTTAGAAGTGATCTATTTTTACATTTTATTACAGATATTGGCTGGCTTCACATCACTTAAAAATATCTGCCTTTTGTGCTTTATGAAACAAACTGAACTGAACAGATAAGAACTTTTGCTGACCGAAAAGGTACAAAATACAAAATTAGAAAGTTAAGGGTTAAGATATTTCTTCAACTTCAGATCATTTGTGTCCCATCAATCTGTGATGACTTGAAAAGATTAGCTATTTATTCAACTACATTTATCAGAGCTTAGAACTATTCATTGAAAAACCAATTTTTGCAAATGTGTTTGGAAGGCATATTTACAAAAAAATGTTCACTAGATCCCTTTACTTGTACATTTATATACAAGTAAAGGCATTCAAGATGATAAATTTCTTCCACAAAAGATTGACCTCAAATGAACAGTCAATAAACTCATCAAACGTAACTGAAAACAGCTAGAGGACTAACTAGCATAATGCAGTGTTTACTCTGGACAGCCATTTTGTAACCCGAGACTTCATTTCCCATCACCACCATTCCGCGCCTATGGAATTCGCTACAGGGTCCTGTTTTTGAGACTTTGGCTTGATTGTAAGTTGCTCAGCGAGTTTTCAGTGTTTTGTCTGCCCCCCCCCCCCCCCCGTACTACGCACACACACACACACACACACACAAAACACACACACACGTATTCAGAAACAAGGAGAATAAATAAAGAGTGCAGTAGCACGGATTGGGCCGTGGAGATTGAGATTCGTAGAGAGATATAAGAGGAAAGGGAGAGGTGTGGCTGACTCCTAAGTCTACAGCAGTCTGACGGTCCGGCCTCAGGCCTGAGCAAAGACCAGAGGAGCGCTGTCAATGCAAGCTGAACAATTGCGTTGCTGGCACTCCTGCTCATTTGCTTTTGCCAGCAACAGAGGTAGACTTACAATAAGGCCAGAGAGAGGATACAGAGAGAAATATATAAATATATACATTTACTGTGCACAAAGATGAGAAATCCACAGTGTATGTCTCTAGATGGTCCTCCTACTTCAGACATGATAGATTCTCTTCTCTTCTGTACAGTCTTTCCTTGTAGTAGTCCGCCTCGGACGGGACACTGTGCCTTTCTCCATTCTTTTGCGTAAAGAGGAAGAAGTTGAATAGTGTATTAGGAAAGTCCCGTTCCTTGTCGAGTTGGTCATTTTTGGCATGTGGAGGGGAAGAACGGGTACTCTTTCCTTTCACCCAAACTTCCTTTCTTTGTCGTTGTCTCCCATGTGCCCGTCCATATTCTTTTATAAACTTCTTTACTTCCCTCTCTTGCCCCGCCCCTTCCTGCTCCCTAGCTTGCCGGTGGCGGAGGGGGAGGGTCCGGGCTGGGAGGGGGCCGAGGCGATGTTGATCTGGCCCTCCTGGATCTCCTGGCGGGCGTCGGCGGGCATCTGGTTGATCTGCTGCTGCGTCTCCAGGTAGAACATGACGTCGCGCAGTTGGTCCTGCAGCTCGGTGATGCGGCCTTCCTTGTGCTCGCTGCTCTCCCGGCCCCGTCGCTCCTCCTCCCGCAGCTGGGCCTGCAGCTGGGTCTGGTTGGCCCTCAGGCAGCGGTTCATCTCCTGCTCCTCCTTCAGCTCCTGGGAGAGCTTATTAACCCTGCTGCTCAGCTGTGTGCACCTGGGGGAGGAGGGGAGGGAGGGATGGAGGGGGGGAGGAAGGAGGAGGGGATAGGCCAGAAAGGAGAGAGGGAGAGGGGTGGGGGGGTGGAGAGGGGTAAGGGGTGGAAAGAGGGAGGGATGGAGGGGGGGAGGAAGGAGGAGGGGATAGGCCAGAAAGGAGAGAGGGAGAGGGGTAAGGGATGGAAAGAGGGAGGGATGGAGGGGGAGAGGAAGGAGGAGGGGATAAGCCAGAAAAGAGAGAGGGAGGGGGTAAGGGAGGGGAGAAAGGAGGGGGTGGGGGTTGGCCAGAAGGGAGAGATGGAGAGGGGTAAGGGGGAGGAAAGAGGGAGGGAGGGACGGGGCAGAGGGGAGGGATGAGGAGGGATAAAGGGGATGAACGGGGAGGAAGAGACAAAGCAGAAGGGGAGGCGTTAAATGGAGGTAAACATGGCCAAACAAAGAAAGAGGACAACAAGGAGAAAAAGGGGAACAGGAAAGAGAAGGAGAGAAGCAGAGGAAGAGTTGTAAAAAAAAAAAAAAAAAAAAAAAAGGGCAACGAGGTGCAGAGTAAACAGATGGAAGGGTGGGACCACGAAAGGAAAAGACAAAAACAACAAAATCAACTAAACAAGTCCTGAATGTCAATGTTTTGATATCTAAATGGAGGCAATTTGGCTTAGTGGCAATGTTCCAGATTCTGAATTAGACAGTAAGGGAATATTAAGCATCTATCTGGTGCGTGTATATCAGCCATTAGACATGCCATGACGCTTATGTAAGACTGAGCTTATGTCCGAGAGAGATTCTGAAGTGTGCTAGCAATTGCATTCAGAAAAAGGAATGCTTAATTCAAAAATAGACTTGAAAAAAGGGTAGTATTAAAAAAAAATCAATCAGTTTTTTTACTCGTAATTCCCTTACGTATACACATTGGGATTTGAAACATAAAACCCTAAACATATCAATAAATATCATCAATGAATAGATATTAGGTATTAAAAAATGTATTATTGTGACAACAGCTGGGAGCACTGGAGCAATTCAAATGCAAGATTTCTTGTGCAGAAGCTTAGTCCATGTCTGCTTGGCTGAGATAGTCAGTATGATTGCAATCTGTTTTACCACTGCCACTAACAGGACTGTTTAAAGGTTTTTTTGAAGAAAAACATTTGATACGCTACCAACAACCTTAAACAAAGTTGAGGTAGTCGATTTGTGGACAGAGAAACTGACAGATGACGTGACACAGGAGTGTCAATCTCCATTTCAGGAGGACTGCAGTGTCTGCAGGTTTTTGTGGTTTCCTTTCAACCAGCAGCCATTTTAGGCCCTGGAAACCAGGTGTGTGGACTCTACAGCCAATCAGTGATTTACATGAATAAATTAGGTGCTGACAAAAAAGACAAAAAACCAGCAGACAGTACGCCCCTCCAGGACTGGACCTAAACACCGTCTTAACATCACAGACCTCAACCCCAAATGATAACACAGTAGTTCCTGTCACAGAGTTGACGATGGTGCTGATTGGCCGGGATAGGCCCGGCCCGCTCGGATAATGGCGTCTTACTTCTTTTCCATAGACTGCTTCTCTTTAGCCAGCTCTCCCAGTCTCCGCTCAAGGCTATCACACTTCTCTATCGTCTCCTTGAACTTTGCCTTCATGTTGTTGATCTGTGACAGATGAAAGAACTCGTTACCCGACTCTTCTGAGGGCATGCGTCTGCTCACACACCAACGACACATGTTTTATATTCTTAATATCAATAATAATATATCATTACATTCGTATTACATTGTCATTTCATTTAAATTACATGACCATAATAACTTCATCTTTGTCAAGCTGAACCACACTTCAAAAGTATAATTCAGCCATCTTAAAGCACAACTCTGTTTACGTGCTGTTTGTTTACTTTAGGCTAGCACAATGTATGGCACCAGCTTCTGGTATTATACATTTGGACTGCATAGTTCTCTTTCAGTTCAGAATTTGTAAACAATGTTCACAGAAGCTGTGAAGTTCTGGAACCTTCAGTGGAACATGACACATGCCGCTGTTTTTTTAGTGGGTGGAGGGGTTGCAAGCATCGTAAAAACGGCCTGCACTTCTCACCTCCTCTGCTGTATCTTTTTCCAAGTGAACAATTTTGTTTTCCCAGTAGATCCTCTGGGAATCCAGCTGGCTTGTCAGCAAGTATGAATACTGGATAGGAAGAGGAGAAACTACATCAGACAGCGAAGCTACACACCCAAAAATGAAATGTCAGGGTTTCCAGTCGGGTTCTGTGACCCGACTGTGGTGTGAGGGTGCGGGCGAAGGGAAGTGGAGCCCTGGGCATACCTCCAGCTGCAGGGCATCGATCTTCTCATCCTGGCATGAGTCTCCCTCGCACTCGTACTGCACCATCTTACCATCCGTCTTACTGGCCACCAGCCGGTGGACATAGTTATCTGGAACGAAACATAGACAATGTACAAACGATACCTATACCCAGTTCAAGTTTTATAATTAAAAAGCCAAACATATCAAAGACACAGGGTAAGTATCAAAGTATTTCACTGTTCTTATTTGTTATCTATAAATCCTTCCATTATGACTGTTATCATTATATTCAGCCCCTATTTGTTAATTTACATTATTTTTGTTTATGTATTGTGCATCTTATTTATATGAAAAAGTTGTGTATAATCTACTTGAAATACTTTAATTCCTGTAAATTATTTCATTTTCAAAGAGACATCCATTTTCAGCAATACTCAAGACGTTCTTCATATGAACTACAGGCACCTTCAGAGTTCAAGTGTTTAAAGCATATATTTACGGCAGGAGCAGTCTTACGAAATGGATGACAGCAGAACTATTTTAGGGGTAAGGCTAAAATGTGCTCTTTCACAGTATTCTGCAGCCTTAACGCTGTTCTTATACCATGTCTGAAACCCTGCCTTGTAGCTGTCGACACCCAGTTGACACTCCCAACGCTGACACCTTGCCCCTTCAGCCCCGCCCCTGCATCCAACACCCCCTCTCTGCCCCGACACCCCACCCTGTCTCAGCCCCGCCCTGCCCATACCTCCCGCGTAGTCCCACACGCGGTGATTGGTCAGCTGCATGGCGTAGGTGTGCTGAGTCTCCTCGAAGTGCTTGTAGGCGTGGCGGCTGACGTAACGCCCGCAGCCGATGTGCCCGCAAATCAGGCAGATCCACAGGTTCTGAGAGTTTACAGGGGCGGGAGCCGGGGATGGAGGGAGAGAGAGAGGGAAAGAACAAGAGGGAGAAAGGGAGAGAGGGAGATAGAGGGGGGTAAGGTAAGCCACTGCTGTGCTCACGTAGCATAGCATCACACTCTTGAAGGAAGAGACAGAGAGCGACACAGACCCGGGTTAAATCGATATTCGTCCAGAATTTGACATTCTTCAGATTGTTTTCTGCTAGCACAGTTTGGCGAGTTCACCAGAATGAGCTCACCAAAATGCCCGGGTCTGTGATGGAACAAAGCGAAGCTTGCGTTTATTAGTTAGCCAAACGGAGCAGCTGGTTCAGGTTCCATTACCTCCTGGACGCCGCACTCGAAGCACTTGTTCTCCTCCACGGGTTCTGGGGTCTGGCAGTACCTGCACACCGGGCACCTGGGGATAGGGGGGTACACCAGAGGGTCACCCTTAAATATGGCCAGACGCAAGCTGCCCTCCCCCTGCGCACTTGTGGTTAGTGAGTCTATTGTCCTCTCTGTACGCTGAAAGGAAATCAATGGTGCATTGTGTGTGTGGTGTTTGACACGGGGTCACCTGGTGTGAGGGAATTATGGTCAGAAACATGGTGGGCGAACGCACTGCACAGTGGGGAGAATAGGGAGCCGGCCACAATGAGGTTTGTGACAGGCTGAAGAAGTTAGTAGAACCAGTTCAAACAACTGAACCAGCTCAAACAACTTTTGTATGTGGGCAGGGTGGTTGTGTGAATGCATGGGGCAGTTAGGGGTGATTCTGTGTGTGTGTGTGTGTGTGTGTGTGGAGTGGGAGGTGGTAAAGTGTGTGCAGTGTGAAGGTGGGTGGGGCTGTTAGGTGTGTACAGTGTGAAGGTGGGTGGGGCTGTTAGGTGTGTACAGTGTGAAGGTGGGCTGGGCTGTTAGGTGTGTGCTGTGTGAAGGTGGCGGGGCTGTTAGGTGTGTACACTGTGAAGGTGGGTGGGGCTGTTAGGTGTGTACACTGTGAAGGTGGGTGGGGCTGTTAGGTGTGTACAGTGTGAAGGTGGGTGGGGCTGTTAGGTGTGTACACTGTGAAGGTGGGCGGGGCTGTTAGGTGTTTTCAGTGTGAAGGTGGGCAGGGTGTGAAGGTGGGTGGGGCTGTTAGGTGTGTTCAATGTGAAGGTGGGCGGGGCTGTTAGGTGTGTACAGTGTGAAGGTGGGTGGGGCTTTTAGGTGTGTACAGTGTGAAGGTGGCGGGGCTGTTAGGTGTGTACACTGTGAAGGTGGGTGGGGCTGTTAGGTGTGTACACTGTGAAGGTGGGTGGGGCTGTTAGGTGTGTACACTGTGAAGGTGGGCGGGGCTGTTAGGTGTTTTCAGTGTGAAGGTGGGCAGGGTGTGAAGGTGGGTGGGGCTGTTAGGTGAAGGTGGGTGGGGCTGTTAGGTGTGTACAGTGTGAAGGTGGGCTGGGCTGTTAGGTGTGTGCTGTGTGAAGGTGGGTGGGGCTGTTAGGTGTGATCAGTGTGAAGGTGAGTGGAGCTGTTAGGTGTGTACAGTGTGAAGGTGGGCAGGGCTGTTCGGTGTGTACAGTGTGAAGCTGGGCGGAGCAGCAGACACTCACGAGGCGTCTTCCCAGCGCTGCAGGCACTGGCTGTGGAAGCTATGGTTGCAGAGGGTGGTCAGCACGCCATTGACTGACTCATCCATGCGCTCCAGGCACACTGTACACTTGGGTAGTTCAGTCAGGTCCATCACCGGCAGGCTGGCCCCCTACAGCAGAGGCAAGGTGGACCACAGACACACAGACTGGGTCAGGATAGAGACAGGCAAGGCCAGACCACAGACATTCAATCTGCATTAGGATAGAAACACACAATACAGCAGAGGCAAGGCCAGACCAGAGTTGAACAGTGACAACAAAGATTCTACATACCAACCAGATACTCAACTCCATTGATATAACAATGAAAATTCTGCCCCAAATCTGCTGCATGTTTTGACACTTTAGCAAGTACAATACATTGTCAAGTACAATGCACAGTCAGTGAACATTCAGCAATGTAATATAATGAAATAGTACAACAGTCCTTCTAACCAACCAAAGCCTGTAATTAAGAAGCAGAGAGGAAAGACGGAACACATGAGGTGGGTATCTGGTAAGTCTAAATAGTCTGTGCTCCAGCTCCTTCATTGCCATACTTGCTCAGATTTGATGACCTCAGCTCTCTCCACATAAACTAGCTGGCAGACAGCGTCCTCGATGGAGTTGAACTGTCTTCCATTGCAGGCGGTGTAAAAGCTGTCTGCATCTGCCTGTGGGGGGGGGGGGGGGGGGAGCCAGAGAGCGGGTACATTCTCACAAAATGGCCGCGAACACACAGAAACAACCATGAGGAAGATCCTGTTCAGTGCTCTTTTGCCGTTAATGGACTGTTACCATTGACTTTCTCTTCAAAGAAATTACTCTGGGGAGTTTTATATAATTAAAATGGTATTTTAAAAATGTAAACTGAACTTTAGAGGAGGACCCTTGTACCAGACTACAAAGAAAACAATCCCCTTTAAACTTGACAGTATCACAACAATAAGTACAGTGACTACAACAACAGAAGTAACATATTTCCCCAGTGTGGATCACGAACATCCCCATAGGTACGTCATTACAATACTAAAGCTACTGAGGAATTGAAAAAAAGAATGCAAAGAGAAGTCAATAAAACTGTAAAATGACTCCAAATTGTACTGCTAAATTGCTAACTTAAATGTCACAACATATATTATGAGGAAATAACCAACAACAACACAGACAATTAAAATGTTCCCAGCTAATATCATCACATGGTGGCAAAAGTATTTTTTAGGTGCGGTGCTTCAACCAATAAAATCTACATAGTCCAGCTGTGTAAGATAAATTAGAAATTTCCCCTCCTCCATAACACATATTCTTCAACTTAAATGATTACATTTCACCACTTCTTCTTAGTATATTAAAATGAGACCTAATCTACATTTGCTTGGCACTGGTATAGTAAAACGGCTCCTTCTCTACGCTTACCTGTGTGCTGAACTTGATCAGAACCATGTACTGGTTTGGCGTGGAGTCGCGGATGATCTTCATGTGCTCCATGACATCATTGAACGGTGCCACAAACCTCATGAGGTCGTGGCTGGTCATGGTGGCGGGCACGGTCAGCACACAGAGCATGGCGCTGCGCCGCACGTCCTCTGTAAGTGATGTCATCTTGCTGCGACGGCAACATCACGCACGTCAGCATTGAAACATGGCAGGTC
Organism: Albula glossodonta; assembly: GCA_019788955.1. Taxonomy (NCBI): domain Eukaryota; kingdom Metazoa; phylum Chordata; class Actinopteri; order Albuliformes; family Albulidae; genus Albula; species Albula glossodonta. The sequence continues at coordinate 180,336 of JAFBMS010000027.1, forward strand.
AAACCTAGCCGCTGAACTAAAACTCCATACCTACTGCTCATGTCTGGCACTCACTTGGTCTTATACAGGTGCATGATGCCGTGGACGATCTCCACCGAGGGGTTCCCGCTGAAGAAGGAGATCTGGTCCGGGAGCTGTTTGGAGGGGGAGTCAGGCGCTGTGCCCCCTTCCGTGGGGTCCTTGGTGCCTCTGCTGCCCGGTCGGTCCTCCGAGGGGTTCGGGCTGCCCTGGGGCTGGGGGGCTTCCTCACCCTCCTCACTGGCACCTTCAGAGTCCGTACCCCCACTTTTATCTGGTGTTATTGTCATAAACGGACCCACAATAGACCACACAAGCCCACAGTCTGCTCACGCTAACAAACAGTTATACATATGGAGCTATAATCAACTAACTATGAGACTGTATAGCATCAAACCACACTTAATACCCACAGTAGAGAAGATTTTCTGCTCTGATCAAGTTAACATGACCTTGCTGATCTTCATTTATAAAGCAACCCTACCACATACCTGGAGAGCTGAAGGTCTCTGCTGGCTAATGCTTTCACCTTAAAACCAAGTTATGTCCAAGAAACCAGGCAAGGTGGATCAACTACCAGAAAACTTCTTAAATTGACTGATTAAAACCAGAGTAAAAATAACAAAAACCAGCACAGCTAGCAGCTTCCCAGAAGCCGGGTTTGAGGACTCCCTGGTGGGAGCGCTGGGGCTCGTAGTGCTCAGAGCCGTACCTGTTTTGGGGCCGAAGGTCTCGATGACCATGTCCGTCATGGCCCTGCTACCAATGTGCTGGTGCAGGATGGCTGTCCGGTCCAGGTCCGACTTCCCGCTTAGAGCGGCCTTGGCGGAGCCCAAGGCCCTTTCCTGGAACTCCTCATCGGACATTTCTGCAGCTGTAATGACGGGAGGGAGGGAGGGAGGCGCGTGAGGCATTGATTTGAAAGCAGCAGTGTGGGCTTGGTTTTAGAGGCTGTCAGCTTTCCTTTGATTTCTGCCACTTCCATCTCTCCAAGCCCATGCCCCACCCATATCCTGCCCCTCACCCGATCCCAGAGCCTACACTCACTCAAAACCTCTCTCTGTTGCTGCGAGAAAGTGGATCTTTCTGGCCTACTGTCACACAACATGAGGTCAGTTTTGTATTTGCCCCTGCCCCGTGACCTATGGACAATGAACTTTGCTGCGTCACACACAGACAAGTTTATTCTAGAACTTCAGCAAGGACCCTATAAACACTGGCCAGATGAGAGCCTTCTCGTACTTCTTCCAACAGATGTTGAAGCTGACTCTTACAAACAAACACTGGACTTTCTTTTCTAAAAGGTGGAAGGGGTTTGTATAGAAAACAAATGTTATATTCAACTTAAACTCGCCGGGGACTTTTAACGCAATAATATCTTCAACAAAAAAGGGCAACTTTGCTATCTAAGCATTCTCAGTTTGACTGACTTTAGCGATAGCGCTAATGACAGAAATGTAAATTACCACTACACTTGTAAATATTTCTATGTCTGATGAAATCAAGCTTTCGCAATAAAACTGTAACTTTTTTAGCGACTGGCCGTGCAATATTAACGTACATCAAGAAAAGGTTCGCTAGATTCCAACCAACCACTTACAGCAGCTGGTCAACACACAAGATATGTTTTGGTTATGCAACCAACGTCATAAGTCACCGCTACCTAGCTATCTCTGGAACTGCTACTTCATAATGACTTGCATTTCATCGCTCTGTACATGACATCAGCGTCGTCCCTTCTTTAAAAAGATGCCAAATCTAACTAGGATTCTGAAGTAACGCAATGATCTAAAAATCTGATTGTGCATGGATTGATGTTAACTAGCAACTAATTAACTAAGTGGCTGTATTAGGCCTATCCGTTGCTATGTAGACTGTAGCTGGATGGCCAGATAGGTATCTAACTGCACTTAGATAGCTGCACAGGGCTTGAAGGAACAAGTAGCTCACTGTAAATATATTTACTCACCAGCGGTGTACTGGAAATCTTGTGGAAACACAGACTGGTCCGCTAGCTCCAAACGGATCACAACCAGTGACACACTCATGTGTTAATGTGGTACGACGACACGTTACCCTAGCTGCTGTAACAAGGAGGAAAACAACAAAACAAAAGCAAATAAACGAGACCTCACAGCCAGGCTTGGTAATAACAGAAAGAGAGAATCCTTAGCAAACAGCTAGCTGTTGACTAGCTATGCAGCCATCAAAAGTCACATATATTAACAAACACAGCTGCTAACAAAAACAGTCATGATCTGCCAGCAGCGAAAACTAGGCCACTTCCGGTTAGAAATACCTTTTAAGTGTCACAATAAAAGTCATCTTGAGAAAATAAGCAAGTCGCAATCCTTTATTTACTTGTGATAAAATATGCATTGAAATCTATAATCGCAACACATAATGGGGATATCTAAATATCAGAAATAATATATATTAAAGCATATATAATGAGAGAATAAAGTTCTTTCTTCTTTTCAAATACATGTTCCAGACTGCACAGCATACATATATTGGACTATACAGAAAAACTGTATCACCTCTCTCAACAAAAGTCCAGAGTACATCTCTTGCAACCAAAACCTTTTTGTTTCATGGCAAGACGTCTGGGGGATATGCTAGCATTAGCTGCATATGGGAATTATAAAAAGCCTTGTTCAGATGTATAATTTGTTTAATTAAATTATTTGTTTGAAAATGTTGATTTTTTTTTACTATTTTCCACTCAGTAATTGTTCTGACTTAATTTCATATAAACACAGAAAGTTTTTTTTGGATTACATGAAAGAAATTTCACATGTCCCGAATTTTATGTTGCTTAGTACTGAATTATCTTTTCAAGTACCACTTTTATTACAGAGAAAAAAGATTATACACTAACATTATTTTATTAAATTATGTATAAATTATTATATTAAACATATTTCAGAATGTCAAGAATATAGAATATATTTCATTAAGATACATTGCATAACTTTACATGTATTTTAACCCCACTCATTTAGACGTATTATTTATTATTATTGTATAATTTTGAAATTACAGCCATTTACTCTTATGAATGTTTTCCATGTAAAATGTCTCATCTAATGTTGGGGTATTTGAAAAATAACTGAAATATAATACATATGAAATTACAAAGTACAATGATATACCCAGCAAGCATGATTGAATGATTATGCACCAATATATAGTTTCTTTGTGTTTTTGTTAAAAATATATGAATAAATTGGACTATCATTGTGTTATGTTAAGTGTATGGTGTTATGTTAATCAGAGTACACATTATTAAATATTGCTTATGTACATCTAAATCTATTCATTGATCTGCTGCATGTTTCTCTATGATTTTAGAGATTACAATTACCAGGTTTTTTTGGGGCCTTTATTTTGATGGGATTCACGGACTTTGCGCTGCTGGCTGCAGCTTAGGGCTGTTGGCATAACAGAAGCAGCTAACAGAACTCCTGCTCTGTCAGCCTTAGAAACCATATGCTGGACAATGGAAAAACCTGTCTGAATTAAAAAAAAGTTGGGTTCAGATCAACAACTCATTTGACTCCAGTGAAATGGATGCGCTCAGCTGTGTGAGAGGACAGTACACACTGAACTATCTGGCTTGATAATTACAACAGTAGGTATCGGGCTTGCATTGTGATTTCAGGGACCAGCTCATCCACCCAACCAGTCTTTGTTCAGCAGCAGTCCTGCACTGTGGACCACTAACTATGATCTAAGTGAGTCTGAATAGAATAACAATGATGTAATTACTTCCTGTCATTCCCGTTTGTGGCTGGAAAAGTTTGTTTTGAATTGAAACAAATGAGAGTTGCGTTTGGCTGATGTGAATTGTCTAAAATCAGGAAAGAAAATGCTGGCGCGTGCACGCACACACACACACACACAAACACAAACACAAACACACACACACAATGAAACCATTGGAGAGTATGTGTTAGCAATTTAATATACGTACATGAGAATATAACAACTCCAATGCAGATGTTTAATTTAAAAATGATCAAAATGATCAAAGCAATATCATTTTTTACACACAGATATGCATCACATCCGATTTACATAAGGGCATTTCACAAAATATTTGCCATGAGGAGATTTAGAGAATACTCCAGATTTAATCCATACTAAAGCAAGCCTAGTTTGACAGAAGCATAGAAAACCACCCTGAGCAGAAGAAATACCAAGGATCAAGAGTAGGAACCAGACTCAAGATAGTGAGCATATCCTTCTCTGGCCAGCTCAAAATGGGACTTTGTTATGAACTCTCGCTGAAAATATTATTTATGTAATTAATACAGTCCATTTCTTTTTCTGCTCATTGCAAATCTGTTTACATTTAACGTTCCTTGAATCTTACTTCATTTAATGTATATATTTTAAACAGGAATCTTCAGTTCCTACTATGCACATATATAGACACATAATCAAACCAATATCTACTTACAAAAGGTGGAACACTTGACTAAACAGAAAATACATGCAAAGCTAAAGCTACCACACAGGTTCTGCTCACTATTAAGGCAGTAAAATGCCTTTATGAATAAAGTCTCTTATAACAAATAATAACAAATGATAAAAGATAGGGCTACCAAAGAACAATAACTATCAGTTTAGTGATGGAGAAAGAATGCACCAATAAATATCTTAATTTAAATCAACTTACACATTTTCATTTTTACAACAAACACTACACACTTTGCTTTGTTTACATTCATGTCCTTGCAGCTAGCTGCCAAAACTCCAATGTCATTTCGATATTTTGCCTTACATTCTTACCACATTCTCTTATTAAAATCCTAAAAACACACCCCCTTCACTGATAGCCAATAAAACAACACTTACTTAAAGTGTCTGCAAGGCTAGGTAACTAGCAGGTGCCAGCCTACCCCAGCTAATGTTAACCAAGCTGTCTCCAGTTTGAGGCTCATCTTGCACTGCCACCAGTCTCATTATGGGGTCTAGCCTGTCCCTGTCCTGGTACAGAAAATGAAACATATTTGCTTTAGATAATGGCATGCTATGGCTTGGGCACAAACTTTTATGTGTAAGCTAAAGCTTATTTGACTTCATACAAACTTGGGCTAATGCATTAGCTTTCAGTCTTGACTATTCTTCTCTTTTCCTGTTTGATCCCTGTATGCTGCTTCAGGCTACTGTTATCATCATTCAATGGAGAAAATACCATAGCAAACGCTCTGCTGACTATTCATGATCTTATATAGGTGGGACTCCAATTCAGAGCCTCTTCTGCAATCAATGGAGACATAGGCAAACCTTTCTGGACCAATTAAATCTGCCCTCAGAAAACTTAGGGCACCAATAAGCTTGCAGGAAGCCTATACCAAAAAATAAAAGTATGTTTTCCAGATGCTCTATCAGAGATGTGTTGTGAGTCGAGACTAGCGTTCAGCCACCGAAACGGCAGAGTCTTCCCACAGAGCCGTCTCCCTTCTCTTACAGACTGGCCGTGCGAAAGGGGACCTTCCTCCTTCCTCTCTCCATTCCAGCCCATCACTCAGTCTGTGTCGCGTAGGATTTCTGCTTCTGCGAGCGCAGGAGAGGCGTCTGGGTGTCCATGTCTCGCTTGTCCATGGTCTGCAATGAGCAGAGACGACGCTGCGTCCACCCATACGCCAGGCAGTTGAACAGGCCCTGGGAGGCTGACGTGAAAGCCTAACACACACATACACATACACGCACACACACACAATTAAGAAAACACTAATCAGCTTTACATGATATTTTTCCTTTCCTTTCTGACACGCACTGCTGGACACAGCCCTTATACTCAAATTTTACTCCTCATCCTATCAACTATAGTATCCCTCAAAAGCATGCTCTGTACACACAATAATACAGTCCTACAGAGCTGGACAAGATGGCAATCAAAGATCCACACACATAATTAAGCTGAACCCCAAAAACCACACTCATTTCACCTCTACACATTACATTGAGCTTTGCGGTTATTTGTTTGCAGGTGTAACAATAGTAATGCCTGATAAATAGTCAGAACGGAAGGATCCTGTTTACCTGCAGAAAGTAAAGGACGAAATACAACAGTTTAATTTTCTGTACATTGAACAGGAAGAGGATGGCAAGCAGGGCGGCTGAGGATTGAAGAGTGAGAAGAAAACAGGTCTTGGTCATTATAACAGAATGGATTGAATTGCATTTCACATTGGCTATGCTAGAATTTTAACCGTATGTGTACTCCACCCAATAAATTATTTTGTGCTTGATACAGTAGAAACGTACATTAAACACTTAAATATTTTACTGAACAGACTACAATCAATATATTCAACATGTGAACAAGCATATGTTCATTTTCCTTTGTCTTAAATTAAGTACATCAATGTGTTATATATCTGACTTTCGGTTTACATAATTTGTCATCTGCAAATGTTTAGTTCTGTAACAGTGTAAAAATTCACATGCATTACATAGCAGAGAATGCAAATATCTGTAAGGATAAAAAATCCACATTGCTTTTAAAGGCAGTGCCTCAAAACTACCATCAAAATTACTGTATCATGTATCTGACAACATACCGAGACTTTATGGCCTGCGCCATTAGCGAACAGCCTACTTAAGTCATTATAAAACACCCGCAACAATAATTCTTGAAATACCTCCAAAATTTACAATACCTCTTTCTAGCAAATGATAAAGTAAAACTGGAACACGGAATGGTGCCAATTTACTGTGCTTGGCCACTTGAACCTACAACACCCATTCCAAATGTACACACCCAAATGTCTCTTAGTGGTTCACTCTGTTTGAGTCTGCGGATAGAGACGAATGGAGCCGGGTACCTGGGCACCAGCAGACCATGAACGCAGAGGCGTAAAGCAGTATCTGGTGGTGCAGTAGTCTGAGGTTTGCCCATCCTCTGGCGTCCAGTGAGCCACTGGTGGACCTGACACAGCGACTGTAGAGGGATCGAGCTTTTACCATCAACACCTGAGGGACGACACAGACATAGCTACATATGAACCCCGTCTTTCATTTACATTCATTTGGCAGACACTTTTATCCAAAGCGACGTACAAGGATTGGATACAGTCATCAACAAATCTAAAAGTGCATCTATCAATAATGTTACTAATCTATGAATTAAATCTAAATCATAATAGCATAGCCAGGAAGAATAGTACACAGCCAAGTAAAATATATACAATTACAAAATTATAATATTAGTATTATACAATTAATAAATTAATAAACATAATACATGGATATAAATCTAAACACCAATACCTTATACCAACACATCATTATAATACATTATAATGATGCATAATAGTTAATACATAATGCAAACATAATTATACATTACACAAAATAGATGTACAACAAGTTCTGAATGAGGGTAGGATGTTTAGGCCAGATATTGTCTGAAGAGGTGGGTTTTCAGACCACGTCTGAATGATTGCCTTTCACAGGCAAATGCAGAGGTATTCATTAAGATTGTCACTTGAGCATCTTTCCAAGGCCAGTTTATAATGAGAGGTCCTCTTGTCACTGGGTAAAGACTCAGACCATGAGGAAAGCACACAGAGGAAGGGCTCCGGTCATTAGGTCATTTTCATGCACGTTCTACAATGGCTACAACTACACAGCACAAACAAGGCAAGATATATCTCTTTCTGGGTGTCACGTCAACTTTTGCTTACGTATTTAAATAGAATTTAATAAAAATATGTTATTTCATATTTATTTTCAATTATTTAGTTTTAATATTTATATGAATATACATGTATTTCTTCAAGAGAATAGTAATATTTATATATTATATTCATAAGGTGAGGAATGATAGCTCAATACCTTGTGTCTCTGTATGAAACGATTTTCTGTGGTATAATCTGTGGTGGAAACAGCATTAATATGTACCAGAGCCGTTGAAAGAGAGAGCTGTGACACTCCATGATCTCGCCGCCACGAGATCGCGTGGTTCATGTAGCTCACAATAGCTCCAAACAAATCCACCCTGTCAACCTGTTTGAATGGTTTTCAGTGGGACAGACAGTGGCAGTAACTACTTTTACAGCAAGACAGCATTAATCAGTTTTTCTGCCTTCATTTTGGAGGGAAGGGAAACTGTCCCCATCACAAAGTGAAAAGTTACAAAAAATATTAATGTGTACATACAGTAATGTATTCATTTACAGTATGTATGTATTGATATTTTTAATGCGCTTCTATGGTCATAATTATACCCTTATGTTATCTTATGTTAACAACGTTCACATAAACATTCACGCAAAGTGAATATGGAAATGCAGAATAACAGTCTGAGGTTTGATAAGAATACGATGTACATGCTAAAGATCAGACATAAACACTATAGACAGTAGTGTATTCATGTTTATACTACTGTCTATAATGTTTATATCTTATCTGTAGTGTGTACATCTTATCATACCTTGAGCTCTTACTCTGAATTTCCTAGCATTTACATTTTATACTTCAACACAAGCGTTCACCCACTTACAGACCATGAAAATAAATATGTACGATTATGTATTTGTAGAGAGATTCAGAGATGTGTGTATATTCATTCAACAGGACTTTACTTCTCCTTTGGTAATCCCGCCCCTCTCTTTCCAACAGCATCCTGGGAAATGTAGTACCCACTAGCACAGAATGTATTGTATTGTAAATATGTACGCGAGTCATTGAGTAATGATTATGAGAATGGTGGACTTTACAGCTTATATACTCTGTCAAGGAATTGACTTACTATGGCGCTGATACAGGTGATGATGAAGGTGAGCAGGAAGATGGAGACGCTGTAGATGTGGACCTGGAGACAGGGCGGTGCCTCCCAGCTTTCCCCCGAGGGCGTATAGATCTCCCAGGTGTGCATTAGCAGACACCTGCAGAGCGGGGCACGGCCAGGTAAGGACTAATGTAAGGCTCATTACCATAATGTACTGTATAGTCTGGCTGTTATACCAACAATAACCTATAATACATAGTTTTAAGAAAAACATACAGAACTGACAAATACTGATGAATCAATTACAAAAATGAATTACAATTAAATAGATTACAAAAAACAAAACAGTTTTATGAGAACATATTCAGTAACAGAACAACTACTATCTTCCTTATACTTAGTTGTACAACATTTTGACAATACTGTATTAGTGTGAATTAAATACTGATGCACCTTCTAATAGTTATAGAACACTAACAATATACAACCACTGGTGCATATGGACTCTAACGGTCTTGCTCATTAATTGACTCAAAGGTATTATAAAGAGCTGACTGAAAACAGTTGCTGTCCTCATCCAACCATATGAACTATGCGAAGAGTGCATAAAACTTGCAATGGCATTTGTTTTAAGTCAAAGTTAATGACAAGTGTTGACTGACTCCAGGCCTGTGTTGGGTTTGACAAGCAAATGGTGGTGAACGTACTCGTAAGACTGGTTGAGATTCCTGGAGCAGTTGTTTGAGTTCCCCACCACGAGGACTGGCACCATCAGTAGCATGGGCAAAACGCTGACAGGAAATGGAAGGAACAGAAAGCCAGAGGAGGAAAGTCATTGATCTGTCACTGTTCCATTTCTTTGACTGGACTCATAACATCCTACTGTATCCAAGCTTTTCTATCACTTCTATCTTCAGGCTGGTTTATACTCTGTCGGGCAACTGTCGCTCGACTGAATATAAACTAGCCTTTAACTGTACACCGTTCATGTAAAAGGCTGTTTACATGAAAACTTTCCCCATGATACTTGTTCCCCACACCCAATAACGTACAATTACCCTATAGTAGGGGTGTAACGATTCTGAAACCGAGACCGAAAACGTGGTCTCGTCTTCCAGAACCATTACACCCAACGACCACCCCCCCTGAAAATGGACAACGATTACTGTCAAAGTGTATGCTAACATTGTTCAACTGAAGTCGGGTATGTCTGTGGATACACTTCAAACATGTCATTTACGACGGCATCACCTGAATGTGTCGATAAGCAGAACGACACAAAAACAGACTGGAAGGCGAGTCCTTCTCCCCACAGCGTTCAAGCAGCCTCTCACTGCAGATTCAGACTGTGCCAAAGCAATACCTAATGCTATATGAGTGTCTATCACTGCAGATATGTGACCATACTCGGTCGTAGAGAATACAGGATTTAAGCTCAAGGTGCTTGAGCTCTGCTACAATGTGCTTTCACATGTGCATTTCAGTCAGTCCGTTGTGACTGCCCTGTATAAATGAGCACAACTGCAGCTGTTTAGTAATTATCAACAGGTCAGAGGATGCTTATGATGAAGCATTACTGACATCTGTGTTTATTGCATGCGTTATCAATTTTTTCTTAATGACAATATGCCAATATTAAAGAGCGTTATGGTCAGAATTGTGGCCAAAGAGCCACTGTTGAATGTTCACATTTCCAAACTGTGACACCAAAACTGAGGTACATACCCCACCATGAATTTTCTATACCGTTACACCCCTACCATACAGTGTACATAACTGAGCTAAATTTGCAGTTGTATACTCCAGGAGGCAAGCAGGGAATTATATAGATGGGCAACGTAGAGGGACATAGAAACAGGTTTTCCAGCAGTGTGTAAAATTATTTGATTTTTTTCTTTCTTACCAGGACAAAACTGTGGCCATCTTGGAGAAAATGGATGTCCCCTCTGGGCTCTGCAACAGATGTGACATCAGCCATATCAATCAGTCAGACCAATACACAAACTGGAGCTCTGCGAGTCCACAGACCAAGCACAGAAGGCCAAAGGCATAGTCCTCTGAACAGTTATGTGCGCCACGGTACAGAATCTAATCCTGACGGTGCTGTAGCTGACTGCTGTAGACTGAGTCCAGCATGGGGAAGCGTGGTTGGCCATTTTGTGTTTTAGGGACAGGGCTATGGATGGCTGGGTTTTGACTGGCAGGTTGTTCCCTGCCTCTCTGCTCAAAAGTGACCCATCTGGGTGATTGGGTATCTACGACCTGGATGAGCCAGCAGCATTGGGAGTTTGCAGCCCTACAGCGTGAGTATTGCTCAGCATAGGATGTGAAGTAGACAGAATAAAAGCAGTAGCAGCGGGGAAAATGGTGTCCCTAATCAATACAGGACTACAAAATTCTGCTGCTCTAGAGAAGGCTTAAACTTAAAAACCAGGCATTCAAAATCAAGAAAAAGGCAATTAAAAAGTATAACGGATGCCCCACTTCAATTTTCTTGGAAAAAAAAATCATGTGAGGATTTTAATGCCTTCTATACTATGTGCATAACAAACTATTATCTCTCCCTGAAGCATTCTGGGACTGATCAACAGCTGCAAATCCTCCCATTTTGCAGCTGTTTCTAGGCCTCTGATTGGCTACATACTAGTGTGGTCATGCATATTAATTCACAACTGTTTTTCAGATGCTAATATGGCTGTGTCTGGCAAAAATGATTATCTATACATTCAGGTGAAACATAGGCTGTCTCTCATTACAATAATATCTTTTCATTAGATATGAAATTGCAGGCAGAGTCATAAAGGCAGTGTACAGTCAAACAGCAAGAGCATGTCAAGAAAGGCAAGTTCATGTTAACTATAACTATACAACTGTCATAGATACACCTATCATATTGCCAACTGTCTTATTTGTCATGGTTTCAGGTATACCACTATAAAATTGTAAGTTGCTCATTAAAACGTATCAGAAAAGTTTTGCCTTCAGTATAGGTTTTTGAGTGAAACACAGACCTTGCAGGTGACTAGGACAATGAGGTTAAGTACCAGCTGCATTCCGATCTCTCTACGATTTATATAAAATCATAGCTAACAGTCGGGTCCATATTTTTTTTTCCACTTGCTTGTATCATATTTCTGAAAATAGAATTAATTAACCAGATTTGTATGGCCTAAAGAAAAATAAAGCAAACCCAAGCAATACCAAAAATCACAATCTTCACAGCACATCTCAATATTTATAATTGTTTTGAAAGCTTGAAACGATCGGTGGCATTCACCTACCACTTTGGAGCGGGCTGTCATGCCCGTTTGGTACTCCTCCTTCAAACCCTTGTACAGCACCCACGTGTAGTTCAGCGTGTAAAAAAAGGAAGACATGTACAGCATCTGGAAGCGAAAGCGGATTAAACAAAGACGTTAGCGGAACGCTTCCCCTTTGTGGTTTTGTGTTTTCTCGGGCGGCTGGTAATAACCCACACCAGGTGTGACCAGAGTTCTGAGCGGTTAAAGACGGCAGGCGAGGATGAAGCTGGAGGGCGTCCCGTCTCGGTGTGCCCACGCGGGGTGGCAACACACAGCATTACCGCTATGTGGGTGGATCACACCCCTGGCCTGGTTTGTTCAATCACAGATTGACAGGTGAGATGTACGAAGTAAATACTGTTTATGAGCACAAATGACCCTGAACCTGATAAGCAGAGTGAAACTTAAGTGAGAGTGTGAGCGGAAGATGAGTTGAAACTAATAACTCCTCGTGGGACTCAAACCAAAAGACTGCCACCATCTGAAATATGGAGAGGTGGTAATTATCGTTATAAAATAATTAACGGAAAATAAACAACAAATAATAATTCAGAATGTAGTGTAGAATGATGGTTAGGGAGCTGGTCTCAGGTGCTCCTTAGAGGTTGCAGGTTCATGGGTAAATGATTCAGCCCTTGTTTACTCAGTGAGTATGAGTAAATAACTCGATGATTCAGTTTTCGGGAGAAGTTTCCTTTTCCCTTAAGCAATAAAATGTCACATCTGCGTTTTTATGTTTATTCAACTCTCCAGGCAGACTAAACATCACATTTGAGGCATTAGATTCAATAACCTTTTAGTGCCACTTGATGCATCGACACTCCAACATTCTATCTATATATGCTGGTAACTCAAAAGACATGCAATGCATCAACAAAAGTTATGGCTGACCATCACAGTTCTTTTAACCCATGACTCCGTACAACAGTTATAGTGCCCTCCACAAATACTGGCACCCCTGGTAAACATGATTAAAACAGGCAGTTAAAAAAATCTTTATTGTTTACTCTTTGTATCTTCCATTCAAAATATTCAGAACAATCTGCCCTTTATTTGCAGTAAAATGATTGAAAGAAAAAACAAAATCTTATAATGAAATAAATATTTTTCTCTAAGACATGTGCGCCACAATTATTGGCACCCCTTCATTTAATACTTTGTGCAGCCTCTCTTTGCCATGATAACAGCTCTGAGTCTTCTCCTACAATGCTTAATGAGACTGGAGGACACATGGCAAGGGGTCTGAGACCATTCCTCCATACAGAATCTCTCCACATCCTTCAGATTCTGAGGTCCACGCTTGTGGAGTCTCTTCGGCTCATCCCACAGGTTTCCTATGGGGTTTAGGTCAGGGCACTGGGATGGTCATGGCAAAACCTTGAATCTGTGTTCAATGAATCATTTTTCATTCATTTCATTTATTAGCCTTTAAACAGAAATGTTTCTTGAACACAAGTGCCAGAGCTCTTATAATATACATACATAAATAGTTACACACATTTATCAACTTTTTTATATTGATTTTGAAGGGTGCTTTGGATTTCCTGCTGGAAGAACCAGCCACGGCCCAGTTTATGCACTAATATTTGTGGTAGGCACTGTATGTACATGGTAGCATAGATTCTCTATGCTAACCAGATTGTAAGCACATAGAATCCAGTTCTCTCCGTTTCCTTTATATAGGAGAGCCAGGATGGTAACAGGAATTTCCACTGCTATATTACAGCTTCTGAATATTCATAAACAGGTATGCTCAAGTATAGAACATCATAGTTGCCACCATAATTTTCCTTACATAAAATAATTGTCCACACATAAAATGCATAAAAGTTGACAGTTTACCAACAGAAGGAGAGAGATTGAACTTTCAACATTGAGCTGGTTAGCCTGTGGAAATCTGTGATGCTAACCACAACAGAACTTACTTCCTTTTGCATAACCTCATTGTAAAACCCCGTTTATGTTGACTAAAGAACCCACCTGTGGATAACTGTGATTCTAGAACTTATGTACAATAGATAGATCCCAACAACGAAAGGAAGCTTAAGAATGCAGGTGGACTGTTTCCTTAAAAATTAAATATATGTCCAATTCAATATTTATGCAACTGCAGTCTCTCTGCGAGGCTCTGGCCAAATGTCGCCTCGCTAATGCAGACCTCCATAGCTGGCAACAGGGCGACCCGGACTTGAACACACAAGCCACCTTGAAGGTCTGAAACCATTTTTGATTGGTTCAAACAAGTCAATGATTGACAGGTGAGCATGGCTCCATCCTAACAGAGCACATAAAGCCCGGACCAACAAAATCCCAAAAGCCCCTGCATTGTGACAGGGGCACTGACACCAGTGTACTGGTCAAACTCCCATAAAAAAAGACTGTAAATCTGGCCACCTAAACAACACCTGTATCTGATTGGCTGTATAATACCTTGCAAACCCTACCCAAATTAATTTCCCCAGGTCATCAATGCAAAAGAGAACCAAGCTCTCATTTCATTTAACCAGGTTAAATAAGGTATTAAACACATTTTAAACTAAAAATGCTCAAACACTGCAGTGTTAAAAATGCGACTATTCAAAAGTCAAAACAACATGGCAAGTGTAAAAATGTTCAATTTTGGGAAGTAACTAATGTTCACAGCCTCTGTCTTTTCTGAGATTCACTGGTCTTGGAATCTATGGTATTTTAATCGAAAATAGATGGGAACAGATCAGGTAGGCAAGCACAAACTCGCAAAAAATCAGGAGACCCAGCCATGCTGGAATGCACATCGGTGTGGAGCTACTCTCCACAGTAATGAAGTAAAATGAAATGTGTGGGAGTTGGTTCCTTGATAAATGGCTTTGTCTACCACATCGCACTTATGAAACTTGAACCTGAACCGAAACAGAGGACAGTATCTAGAACTAGACCTCAGCTGTGCAACCAAACGAGTACAGACAAAAAAACAAGGTAGAATGATCAGTAATATCATTACGTTATCACACAATATGGGAAGCAACGTCAGTATACATCCTCAATTTGTTGATTTATCAGGGCAGAAACGTACCCGCCAGCTTCTCATAAGAATGATGTTAACTATCGTGAGCCATTCTGTAATTCAAACACAGGTTTGATTTTTACAATTGTGTGTTTCACCAAATATACACAGTGGAAGAAAATGATCCTAAGCTCGGGAACTATGGCAAAGTGTAAAAAACCGACCTGTTCGACAGCATGCAGATTGTAACAGGCGTCACGGTTGTCGCAGGTTTGCTTTAGTAGAACAGCTCCGATGAGCCAGGTGAAGCACAACATCAGGTCTGCCACCGACAAGATGAACAACGCTCGCTCCTGGGGAGGACGCAATGAATTACATCAGATCTAAGAGTCCGCTCAAATCTAAGGCCCTTAAATTAATAACCAGTCACAAACAAAATACACATGAAAACATGTTAAATTCAATGAATTTTACATGTTTAATTTCAATGAACCCGCAAGACAATTTTTATGTATATTGAAACTGGCAGTTGCAGTGGGAAGAATTAGCATCGTAATCCTGAACTTTCCTCAGTGGAGACGCTGGATTTTCCGTCGTAATGTTGATGACTCTGGTGTGGGCTTCTCCTGTTTTGGTGATTGGCTGTACTACACCGACTGTATATGATAATATTATACTTGTGGAAATACCTACATTCCAACTAGGCTTGAGCTGTGACCTTGGAAAATGATAATAAACATACCTCCGCTGCTCGAAGCAGATTCTGGAAAATGGCAAACACAATAATGGAACCTGATCCCACAATGCTGAAAAGAGAAAAAGTAGTACAACAGATCTTATACTGTAACTGTAATCACAATAGCAAATAATACTTTATGCTACTATACCTTGGCTATAGGCTCAATTCTCTATTACTCACCTTACAACAGCCATGAGCAGCTGGATCCATAGTACCTAACGAACCATGTAAAAGAACAAAAAAAAAAACATAAACCTTCTTTTTCAAACAAATGTTTTAATTATGTATACCCATCGTAACATACAATGTATGGTAACGTACACATAGAGGTATCGTTTAAAATTACACCGTCCCTGATCATGCGAATTTTGGTTTCAGAAGAATGCCATGTGGTTTTAAAAGTCGGCACTTCAGATGTTGGGTTTTCAACAAGTGCAGAGATTCAAGAGTTACTTTAAGCTATAGCATATCCAATGCAAGAATAAGATGAGTACAAAAATAAAAAATAAAATAAAAAGTGAAAAAAATCTCTAAACACAGACATCTGCTTCTCTATTAATCACAGAAGTTTGCCACAATTGAAACTGAAACGATGGCGATTATTTAAAATGCTTTCAAATTACCTGGGACATAAATTTAATATGATAATATTCAAATAAATTTGCTGTGTGTGTAATAAATAAATATATGTACACAGTTCACGGTGACGACGTACTTACATTACTTCCATGTTCAAAGAGCGATGAAGAATTTGACGGCGAAACGTTAGAGAAGAATCCTTGCATATCTAAAGACAGAGCGACAAATTCAAAGTGCGATTCCGTTGTTGCTTTTCTGGTTTATTGAAACTGTTTATCACACCTTAGAATAATAACGGGAACCAATTCGATGTAAATGTGTGCTTCCTGTAATGTTAGCAATACAACTGAGATTGGGTAGTGGAGACTGAAACGCACAAAGTCTGCACAAACTGCCAGAAACAAATTAGTCAGAACTGGTGGGAGTTACCTGCGCAAAAACACGAGCCACTACCCCGCTCTCACTTACAGTGGCCGCCAGCTTGGGCTTCAGGTTGTGAGAATTCTTACACTGTCTGCCATCTACATTTGTACAGCAGACTATATCACCAAGGTAAATCTTGCATAGCACATGTTACTGAACATTGATGTCACACATTAAAATCAGACAATATCATCTCCTTCTTTGATGCACCATCCTCCGTATCACTCATTAAAAATGAAACGGCAGAACGACTGTGCCATTTATGAGTACAAACCTTGGTTATAAACCGTCCGGAAAGGCAGTTCGAAGTGTTTGTGAGTCGGCACATGTACAGTGGGTTGAGGGTTGGGACAGTGTTCAACAGAAATTGACTGCGCTGAATAAAAAACGCGTCAAACGCATGCCACTACGAAACTAAACATACACCGTTGACAGGCCAACATCAAATGACTATCCGGTTGTTTGAAGTCAGCAAGGAACGTTGTGCCATTGCGGAGATTGCACAGAATCATTACAAACCAGTTCACGGGAAACTATTTCCGCTCTAAATTAACATTTTCTGTACATGTGACAGAACCGCCGTTTTAAGATACGGACTTATAGTTACTGTAGCATGGGATGATCGGAGTGCACTCATCGTCTTTTAGATGATTTAACAACCGAATTTCACCACAAAATATGAAGTGATTTTGGTCGTAACTTTGAGACAGAGGATATTTTTTACTGCTCAAACAACACCATATCTATGTATAGTACATGCAAAAGATAAGACCAAGATAAAAAGACAAATCCCTCAGCACAGCTTAGACTTTTTGATATGTACGCGAACGCTATCAGAACTTCTGCTTAGCCCCCAGCAAAAGCATACAGGTTAAGGGCTCAGACAATTTACAAATAATATTTTCACAATTCCCCTCTGAATGAGAATCTTTGAATGCCATCTACATGTGATCACGTGAATTATGCAAAACGGCATAAAATGTGAAATTCCCTCCATTTCAGTTCAGTTCCATCCTCACCTTATTTATATTTGAGTGCCGTTTACCACACAGGTCATATAATGCAACAGAGGAACGTGCAGGTTGAAGGAGTTGAAATCATCTTTTACAAAATGAGCGTCTTCTCAATTGTTGATTCCACAGAAGAACTTTATCAACATGGCCCTGGACAATTGCTCTGTGATTTCCTTTCGATGAAAAAACCAGAGCTGTGACATATTCTCACTCAATACCTGCCCTTTTCCGCGTTGAGTTGACTGCTCGGGCATCGGAGTGGTCATGATAATTCCCCAAAAACTCCACCATTACTTCACTCTGCCTCTTGGTTCTTTGCTACCTAATACAGTCTTAAGTTTACAAAGTACGACATCCAGCTTCATGGCTGGAGAGCAACCACTACTTAAGAGGGCCAGACCTGTGAAAATCCTTTAAAGATAACCATTTAAAAGCTATGCTTTTTCTGAGCTCAGGTGTGCTATTAGAGAGAGTTGGAACTCAGCTGTGCTAAAGGAGAGAATCTGAGTTCAGCTGTGCTAATGGAGAGCGTCTGAGCTCAGCTGTGCTACTGAAGGGAAGCTGAGCTCAGCTGTGCTAATAGAGAGACTGAGCTTAGTTGTGCTAATGGAGAGGGTCTGAGCTCAGCTGTGCTAATGGAGGGAAAAACTGAGCTCAGCTTTGCTAATACAGAGAGTCTGAGCTTAGCTGTGCTAATGAAGGGAAGCTGAGCTCAGCTGTGCTAATAGAGAGACTGAGCTTAGTTGTGCTAATGGAGAGGGTCTGAGCTCAGCTGTGCTCATGGAGGGAAACTGAGCTCAGCTTTGCTAATACAGAGAGTCTGAGCTCAGCTGTGCTAATGGAGAGCGTCTGAGCTCAGCTGTGCTAACGGAAGGAAGCTGAGCTCCGGCAGAGTGTCGTCCACACAGTTCTGCAGTAGCAGAGATAATCAGGAATTAAGTTTGTATCTCCAGACCCAAAATTCAAGTGAAATCCAACCAAGAGATGTCCAAAAATTTTACAGCTTAGATAAGCCTAATCAATACACTAACAGTATGGTTTCTTCAAATTGAATCTGTGATCTCCTTGGTTGGATATATCCATACATGTAGCTCACAACACTGATCATTTCCAAATGTCATGTTAAATATTATTTCACAAACACCTCTGATATGCAACTTTTCAAAAGGTCACAAACATGCTCTCATTTTTGATGTATATAAAATCACAATTCAAACTTCTTGACAGGGAAATGTTTAAATTGTGAAACAAGGATTAGAAACAGTACTCTGAAACAGTAATGTTACATTCATAGCAGAACAGCTGAAAAAATAAAATCTATGCATTCACATTTTTTGCCACATATTTTTATTATAAAATATTCCTTGACATTCCTTGACAGCGTGGTTCTGTTTTTCTTTCAGCTTTCCAAACCGAAAAAAAAAAAAAAACGTTTTACCAACATTGACAACCATTAAGAAATTGTCAACCATTTTACTGAGTTCCATTTTGACCAGATGGATTTCCATTGAGACTTTGATACTGGAATTTCAGGGTTTACAATCCCTTCATAGAAGACTCCCAGTACTTTGAGAACAAAAATCTGAAATTCATGAACAAACCCATCCTCGTTGTTCTACCCCTCCCTTCTATTTTTTAAAAATAATTACCCTACAATAAAAAAAACACAAATTAATATGAAACTGCTGAGTGCACACAAAGATGGAGGGAGAGGGGCAGAGAGAAGAAAAGTCTTTTACAGCCCTAAAGGTAGTTGTAAACAGCAGCGTTAGCTGGTCCTCCTTTTGTTGAAGATGTCTGGACGCAATACAAAAAGCTTCTTCAGTCAGTACACAAGAGCGATCCTATGAGGCTACAAATTGCATTGCTACATTGAAAAGCTGTTTTTTTTTTTGGTGTATTTTTTGTCCGAAAAGTAAACAAAGAAAATATTGAAATAAAAACGCAAAAAGTTTGAATTACAAAAGGATTTAAGGACCACAGTGCAACTGATGTAGTAATTTAATTTTCACAATATTCAGACATAATTACTCCCGTGCGGACCAAGCAAATAATGTCTTTTTCTCCACTTTAGTGGGACTCATATTTCTTTCTCTTCAGTGCAAAATGCATTTTGTCCCTCTAAACGGACTGCCTAACATTTTCTGTTGCATCAGTATTTAAACCTCATTATTTAACTGTACACTATAAACATCAGGTGAAAATACACATCCCCCCTTGCTGGGAGACTGGCGCTTCAATCGACCAATGAAGAGGCAACGCTATCATGTGACTGATTTGGAACCAATCAGTGTGTTAGTCTGGGCAGAGCAATAACCTGATTGGTTTTGACAGGTCGGTTATTGGTATATCATTGTAGGTCTAGCCATTACAGGGCAATCTCACACACAAAATCATACAATCCCCCATAATGCATTGGACTGCATTTACCTTCCTGTAAGTAAAAACATCTACAGTTTTGAGCAGTGAGCCACAAAATGCCTCATTCCTTCTGTGATTCCAATAAACAACACACCCATATTCTCTTTTTAACCAGTCTGTGAAGAAGGGACTGCCGAACTACAAACATGTCAACAGCCTTGCACACAGAAACATCTGCAATATATCTTTAAACAAATACATAAGTATTGCGTTACTTCCTTAAGGCTGTGATCCAGTTTGAACAGGCTGATGGGCAATGGAGTATGAAAACAATACAGGCCATTTTTCCAGATGTGGATTAAGCCTAATCTAGACTAAGAACTTTTTTCATAGGAGATCTTTATTGAAGTTTTCTTTAAATATAGGACTAGGCTTACTCCGTGAGTGGGAAAACATCCCTGTAGGTCTTGTACAAATGTTGTCTAAACCTTCTAAAGTAGGTCCGCATTCCTAGCTCTGACAACCCACCATGAAAACACACTTCAACAACACAGGCAGCAAAACACTTCAGGAAACATTCTGTTCTCTTAATACCACTCGACCAATGTCCACTTCTAAAAATCCATAATTGCAGTTTTTTAAAAACATGTCACATCACTGAAGCTTGTGTTTCACCAAGAAAGCAGCACCTTGGACGTGCTGGTGACTGTGAGTGGACAAGCAACTTTTGCCAACTTATTGAAATCTAAAAATGCCCCCTCTGTCACCTTGCCTTTCGGAGAAGGGGAGTCACAATAAACAGTCCTTGAAGTGGCTGTTCTATGTTGGGTCTTTATTGAATAACTGTACATAAATATGATTGTACCCACAATTCCCTGCTAGGTCTATTCATGGGAAAACGGCGCAATAAAACAAGGGGTGTCTGTAGGTGTCGCTCTATAGACGGAGGCACCAACTACAACCAAAAGGGGGAAGGAGTTAAACGATTTGATTTTGTTCCTTCAAAAAGTTGTGGTATAGTCACTGTATCGTATTTTCTATAGCACATTATGTACAATAATTAGAGCAGTTATTCTAAAAATCGCTTAAGAACTAGCTGAACTACTTGTATATTTATTCCTTATTAGGTACCCTTTTATTTCAGTGTTTCCAGTCGGGGGTAAACGAAGGGTGGACCATGCTTGTGTGCAGAGTAACAGCTGAGGACTTCACAGGTTTGTGTATATGTGTGTGTATGACAGGGGAGGGAGGGAGGGAGGGAGAGAGCACGAGAGAGAACAGAAGAGCTAGAGAAAGATGAGGCGATAAGAATGATGCAATGGAATATAGAAACTTCAGAAGGTATAGAAAAATGGGATGATGACAGACGCTAGGTAAGAGCAGCAATCAGAGATCGGGGGAGCCAGTGTTGAAACCAAGGCTTGGAGCAGGGAGGCCCGGACAGACGGGTCAGATCCTCAGTCCTCGCAGTGTGTCGGCTCTCTTCCTCAGCAGGTCTTCCAGCTCCTGCAGCGACCGCAGGTAGCTGCTCTGCACCTTCTCCATCGCCGTCTTCACGAAAGCCGCCTCCTCCTACCGCACACAGCAGACACAATAACATCAACACCACGTGACAAAAGCCGTTCCCCCTACCGCACATAAGCACAAACACAATTACATCAACTGTAATGAACGGTTGATATTTACCCTCTTGTCAATAATGGGAAAAGGTAAACAATAAATTAAATAAATACATGCTTTCCACTGATAAACGTTTTTGCAAAACCTAATATGCCTCTCCTACTCTAATTTGCATCCCATGGCAATTAGCATGTAGGGGCAATATATTTCACAGCATGATAGAAACCTCAAGAAAGCAATGCCGGAAGCATGTTTTAAACCCCCGACCCACAGTTCCTGTGAGACAGCAGTTGTGCAGTGTAATGTAAAATGAGTGCTCACATGGCTACATAATCACATTTCCATATGAGAAACATTTACATTCTGCACACCCTGCTTCACACATCATTTTTTTTTTGACTGAGAGGAAGTGAGGAATTGGCAAAAGACCAAATCTGCATTTGCACCTGTTCTACGCCGAGTCTCTCTTCCTGGAGTTATAACCTGCGGTTACAAGCTCCTGCCACTAGGGGCCAGTGTAGCCCAGTACAATAACATCGTGGCTTTGCTTTTCTAATGTACAGTGATGTGTTGAATGTGTTACAGCGATTCGCTCTAACTCTTTAAGCCTGGTTGTCTTATTGCTCGGACTGGCAAGTTCTTATAACCTCACAAATTAATACTTTACAATTAGACTACTGTGGTCACCATGGTTACATCAGTGCTCGCCACCTGCATAGTGAATATTCTTGTGACCATGACAACAAGCTGGTAACGGGTTTTCATTAAAAAAAGACAAGTCAACTTTCCATGACCCTAACAGACCATTTACAGCTCTGTTTTTGTATATTTTGATTAAAAAAAATTTATGAAAGGGCCCATTAAAATTATTTTTCAAAGTACTGCGAGCACACACACTATTAATAAGCATATAGCTTACTCTATACAACTGCATGTATGCGATTTTACTGGATGAGCAGGGAATGTCAGAGACGAACATAGTGAGTACTGTCATAGTCAGACATGTATCACCTCAGAAAGTGCATGACCCTCCAGTGACAGGCCTCCCAGTTTCAGTGCGATTAGGCTGGTCTCCATCCCTCTGATATGCTCCAGGACCTGGGCCAGCAGTGTCTGAAGGCTTGCTGTGAATTCCTGGAATTCTGCGAAGATTTCCGGCTGGGCGGAGGGGGAGAGCCAATCACAATCACCGTTACAAACACCTACAGCTGTTACAAACACCCACAGTGGTGGCTAACCTGGTCTGAACTGCAGGCCACACAGAGTAAGTTTGCCTCCTCGCAGGAACACATGTTTCCATCACACTACCAGTTATACATAATTTCAAATGATTTTAATACATAATTCTCTGAAAGCAACAATCACTTTACTTAATGAATCATAATAGTTGCTGTTTGCACTTTTTGTACCATTCTTATGTGCTTTGCCTTGTAAGTCGCTCTGGATAAGAGCGTCTAAGAAATGCCCTTAATGTAATGTACTCTAAATAATAATAAATGATTAAATAGTGTTTCGATGTTCAAAATTTTAAAATTTGAATGCACGTTTATTTTTTAATCATTCACCGGCAGTCCTCATGGGAAGGGGGAATAGGCCACAGGTCGGCCAACGTTCCTGTGCCGTCTCCAACAGGCAGTGAGAAACTCCGTAAATTCTGCTGCTTTTCAGTTCTACTCAGTTTATTACAAAGCCAACTCACAGCCTCGGAGATCATTTGCTCTACTGAGAGCTTTGCTTTCACCACTGAATACAGAAATGCAGGGGAGTCGTTTTTCTCCACACAAGAATAACATATTCCACTGACTAACAAAATTCAAAACACAATGAAAATTACAAAGAATTTCTTTGGGCGAGCGCTACAGAATATGATTTGGGAAAGGAGATTGGTCAAGATTTTAATATGAAAAACGGGGAAAAATAATCCTGACGATTTCTATAAAAGACCAAACAAAGTTGGGTAACTGAGGAGGAGAAAAACACAAACTATGAATGAGATCTTGGTTACCACTGGCTTGCTTATGGGTTATAAACTCGTATTAGAAATGAATTGCAAAATGAGAGTAGCCTTATTAAAAAACAATGCTATCATAAAGTGAAGTCTATGATTCCAATCAGTCAAGGATACAAATTCATCAGACTAGCGCATATCCTTGTTACTTTCAAAGTTACAAACGTTATAGATTTCTGAACTACACTCCTTTCCTGATGTGTTAATAATATGTACAGTAAACAGACCACACGTATATATGGTGGACTGGAAATATCGATATCAAAAAGTACTAAGGCCCTTGAAGTTGTGAAATACTATGTATACTGGATGGTACGCATTCCTAAATTCCTAACACCCCTACAGCTACACCAATATTGCCATTGGCTTCTTGTGCCTTATCTCTTTAACGTGAAACTAGGTTACTTGGGGGAAATGTGTGATAGGACTAATGATAATATCTGCCGGGTATATGGGTTTACCGTAGCTGTGTTGGTCTCCTTTTTCTTCTTCTTCCTCTTCTGTAAGCCGGACCTGAGCGGCCGTAGCACGTTAGCGCAGTAACTACACACCCACAGGACGATGCAGATGGTCTGCAGAAAATGAGGAACGCGGCAGAGAGGTCACTGCATGCTCACAGCACCGCACTGCGGGTGCATGCCAGCTTTGGTCTACGGCCTACACTCGATCCAAATTTTCCCCTGACCTTGAGCTGTAACTTAAGCCTGGTGTTAATTATACCATGTTGGGAGAATTTTGCAATCGCTGAAATTATCTTGCCAAACCACCACCTGCATCTATTATGAATCTATTAAACAGTTTAAGTTAGAGGCAAACAATAACTATCTTGGTTGGGTCTGTAGTCTGTAGGTCAGGATTCAAAGCTTGACATTAGCAGCCTTCAAACTGCTGACAGAGACTAGTGTGAAGTCACATGGAAACAGGGACCGCTCACCTCGACAAAGAAGACTAGATTTTCCAATAGCGAAGGCTGAGTCTTGCATTGGCTGTCACTTGCTTCCAAAAGAGGACCACTGCATTTACAAAACATCTCTAGAGGGGAGGGGAGAGGGAGGGAGAGGGAGAGAGAGAGAGAGAGAGAGAGAGAGAGAGAGGGTGGAGAAAGCAGGCAAAGCAAATCTCTGTTAGATGAAAGAGAATTCATTCTAGCGACTATCAGCTTCACTGCACAGTAGGATCACTGTCTTATTGGACGGCAGTTGAAAAGTAAACGCACTGAATTAACATACATTCGGAGAAAAACAAAATTAATTCATGCACAAACCATATGCCTTTTTAATGTGCAATGAGCCCTTATCTCTGAGGCGTGTGTATGCGTGTCTGCAAATAGATACAAAATGCATTTTTAAGCATGTTGGAAACTTGGTAGAATTTGGGTCTCTTGCATTTTCTCAGCTTTACTGAACACACACCATTCATCCACGATCCTTAAAAATCAAACAGCCAATTTATTGTGCGGTACGAAATATTTTCATAGCATACGTTCTTGCTGTCACAAATGTTGCTTGAGAATTCTGAGCTAGCTGGTAATTTATTTTTATTTTTTTTATAGTTAAAACCCATCACAAGTATTAACATATGATTTTTCCATTCAACAACAATACATTTATTTTGAATACATCCACATACAAATCTTCATCTGTTTGTGATATTCCGTGTGTTGTAACCATCATTATACATGCAATCTGAATGAAACAGTCTAATACATGAGACAGCCATGTTTGCGGTATAGCTAATGATTTCTGAGATAGAGTGTGAGATGGAACGCTGACAGAGAGGCCTATGGGATATGGGCTGTAACATTGGACCTCAGCCTCTCAAGTCACATGGTTGGGGATTTCTACAGGCTCTGCTTATGAATAATTAATGAGGCTATGTGTTTAGTATCCAGATTGCAAGGGAGATGTGAATCAAGATGGTGCCATTCGATTATCAACTAGACTGAAAAAAAGAATCAAGCAGCTATATAAATCTGCTGTAAGACATGCTCATATCAGAAGACAAAATAAAGCCTTATTCTTACCTTGTAGCTGTATCGTTAAAGATTTTAAACTGTTCCCTATTTGTGTTTGGACTTCCGATGTGTCTTCTGAAAGACAGATTAACAGGGACAGAAATGAGACGGTAAATTGATACAATTCCTTCCCTCCACCCCTCCATCCCTCGCTCCACGGCTTACCCAGGCCAGAGGACTCCAGCTCCTGCAGGTGGGCGGAGAGCTGGAAGGCGGCTGCCTGGCATTGGCAGCACCCGCTGGACAGGGCGGGGCCTAGGCGTGTGGGGGGTGGGCCAAGCAGCGGGTACTGCAGAGAAAGAGGGCATCTGTGTGACATCACTGATACACCGTTACAGTGGGAGTGGGAAGCCTGTTATGAAAACTGGACTGAATCAAATCAAATCGATTCATGGGATTGAATCAAAGAACTGAATCAGTAGGAACCAAGATCTTTAATGTGACGGGTCTCACACTGGCGTTTGGAGCCCATTGATGGGTCATGGGAAGGGTTATGCCGAGTCCCCAGATGGCAGGTGTAAATAACTCCTCGTGCCAACAACACACATTCCGATGACATTTAGTCCGGCCAAGGTGACAGTGAATCTGGTACACACACTGAACCAGGTACAGTGTATATGTAGTCAGCAAGTGATTGCTATCAACTTTTGAATTGTGTATGGAGTTTCGCAAAGGGGTCAGTTAAAGAAGATAGCTTGTGATGCTGGCTGTGGTGCCTTGAAGGTTTGGGTGCAAAGAAAGAGGAAACTGAGATGTGCGGTTTACCTTGACACCTCTCTGTGTGAACTGTTCTGCGTCTTGCAGTGCAGTGTCCAGCTGAGCCAGCAGGGGGCGCAGTGTGTCTGGTTTTGCTGCCACGCCGTTCTCAGTTGCCTTCTCTGAGTTTCGGGGTGCGGGGGAGTGGCCAAGCAAAGCCAAGGAGCCAATGAGACGCAGCGTGAGGGATCGAACCTTCAGCCACAGGGCCTCCTCCTCCAATGACTGCTGCCTCTGCTCTTCAGAGAGCTGCCTGCAGAGTAACACACACACACACACAAATGCGCGCACACACATTTGGGTATACATTAGCAAACCACTGAATCTTCAAAGTACATTATATTCATAGATTACATCTGCAACAACAGTTTTTTTCCATCTCTTTGAATGTCAAAAGGAACATGACTTCAATGTAATGAGCTGCTTGCTTACAACATCAAAGACAATTTCACAGCAAACATTTCATTTGTCTCTTTCATTCCAGCTTTACACATTTGAGTACAAAGTGAGCAGCAGAGAGGAGTGTGCTGCTCTGGGAGCAGGCCCACCTGTCTTTGGGATCCCAGCTGGTGAAGACGGTCAGGTCTCTGTTGTCCCTCATATCGGCCCAGTGGATGTCGTCCTCTTCAGGGCAGAGACCCATTGACTTCACATTGTCCTCCAGACTGGAAGATCTGGGCAGGGATCCATGAGGGTGTGAAAAAACCTACTGCATAAATGAATGTGCACGCATGTGAAGGTGTGTGTGTGTTTGTGTGTGTGGATGTGAAGGTGCCCTATTATGTATGTGTGTAGATATGAAGGTGCCCTTTTGTGTGTGTGTGTGTGTGTGTGTAGATATGAAGGTGTCCTTTCGTGAAAGTGTGTGTGTGTAGATGTGAAGGTGTCCTTTTCTGAGTGAGTGAGTATGTGTGTGTGTGTATAGATGGAGAGGTGTCATTTTGTGAGTGTGAGTGTGCGCGCGTGTGTGTGTGTGTGTGTGCATGTGTTTGTATAGATACGTAGATGTCCTTTTGAGAGTGTGTGTGTTTATATAGATATGGAGGTGTCCTTTCATGAGTGTGTGTGTGTGTGTGTGTGTGTAGATGTGATGGTGTCCTTTTGTGAGTGTATGAAGATATGAAGCTGCCCTAAGGCATTTGAATGTGTTGTCGTAAACGTGTATAGGTATGAGGGTGTAACACATGTGAATACACACAGGTGTAACTGTGCCCAGGTGTGACTCACATGTCCGCCTCCGTAAAGAGGTCCAGCAGCATCCTCTCCGTCCGCACCTGGGCAAAATGCAGCGAGCGGTTTAGTCTGTTCCGGAAGGCGATGAACTCCGGAATCTTCTCAAACGCCCCGTACTTGTACGCTTGAATGATATATTCTGAGGTCTGAAAAAAAACACAAGAGCAGGCCTACTTAAAAAAGACGCAGCCATATAAATAGACCAGCCATCCCAGACACAACTAAGAGCAAAATAAGACAGAAAGACACAACAAGGCAAAGACTTTTTAGTCAAAAGCCTGAGCAGAACCTTTATATTTTAAAATAAATCATGAGAACATATCAAATAGAACAATATATTTTTAGACAGATTATACAAGAGCAAAAATTAGTCCTTTCCTTAGCTATGATTTTAAGCCACAAAACTCTTGAGACATCCTGAATGAAGTGTTGACTGAAGTGTTGAATAAAATAACAGTTCTAAGAGAGGCAACCGACTGCAGCTCAGGACAGAAAGTAAAACTTAGCAGGACTTACATCTTTCTGGTTGGAGTGGAAAAACCTGAGAGAGAAGTTCCAGGACTGGGAAGCAGCAGCGAAGTGGCCCAAAGACTCTGCATAACGGGTCAGTAGAAACCTGCCCCGCCCCAAGAGAGAGAGAGAGAAGCTTGGGTGAGTGAAAAAAGCAAACCACCCCACCACAATCATGATTTACGCCAACTTTTCAGATAACACATGGCCTGAAAACTATCCAAACCTACCCTTTGATTCTGTTATGGGTATTGTCAAGAAAGGAGTTGGATGCATAGTTTAATACTTTGATGCTTCAATTCCTCATTATGTTGGTCTTTGAGAATTCTTAATTAAACATGTGACCAATCAAAATGTACAACCACAAGAATGTTCTTCAGAACACTGGTGACGTGCATGTGTCTGCATGTTTGACCTGTGTTTGGTAGCCCCGCCCCCTGCCCCACTCCTTACCCAATGGTATCGTGCTGCACATGCTTGGCGTCCAGGCTGGAGTACAGGTCCACCACGGGCTCGAAGGCGCCCAGCCCGCAGAACAGTAGGATGAGTAGCAGCTTGAACTGGGCGTTGGCCGGGCTGTGGGACAGTCCCTCCTCCAGAAGCCCCATACACTGCCAGAGTGGCCCCAGGTCCCCTGCACACAGTCAGGGGCCCAATCACATCTCAACACTGCGCTGCGCCATCACATCCAACAACAAACTGAAACTCAGTTCATTAACCGCAAAAGTCTTTACCGAACATTACGGCCATTTTTCCTGTTTGCTAATGAAATATCAGTTCACTTCCTAAATTGAGTTGAATGAAATGAAATTGACCTCAACTCTTGCAGCTTGTCACAATTATTAAGTATAATGCAATAAGTTGCACTGACATGCAAAACCTTTACAAATACAATTTCAAAACAATTAACTGCTAATATATTGTAATCCCAATACTTTCAAAAAGGTTATTTGAAAAAAGTATGTTGTTCATATTTCATCATCACTATTTATCATCAATATTTATCAACACAATATTTTACATAAAGTAATAAATAAATAAGTAATAAATAAATAATGCCACTTAAACACTTACCTTCTGGGGTGCAAATCTGCATTATTTACATGAGATTTGCTGCATATATGTAATTTAAGCTGAGGAATTGGAATTGTATTGATCTGCCTTGGTCAGACAGTGCTATGGACAACAAGAACCAATTTTTCCATTTAATTTGATGTGGTGCAAAGTGTTGTATGAGTAACTCTCTGTTAGAGTGACTGAAAATCGAATGGGTTATGCTGATGTGACGTGACAGAGTACTCTCTTTACCCAAAATGTAGCCCTACGATTGAACAAATCAAAAGATTCATAACCGTGCCATTTTGAATATCTTGTCGCTATGAAACAAGGGTATCACCTGACATCATTTGTGTTACAGCTATAGCACAAAACCATTAAAATACAGAATCTCAAACAAACTTAATTTTGAAAAAGAAACTGTGAAAAACTGTAGGATAAGTAACTTTATGACATCACATACTCACTTGCTGTTCCTGGATCAGCTTTTGCAGGCAGACGGACCCTGACGTCTTTGCTTGTGTAAATGTGTCATAAAGAGGCTAGTTCTTGTGAGACAGTGAGAGAAATAGCAAAAGAAAAAGCAGGAAAGATTAAAAAAAAAAAACTGAAGCGCTCACCAGTCTCCTTCCAAAGGTCGATGTAGACATGGGCGGCCATGAGACAGTACATATCTGAGAACTGCGGCTCCGTCTTCAGGCTGGACTTCCCTGGAGGCAGACAGCGGGCACACGCTCAGTCAGGCACAGCGCTGTGTATCACAGCACAAATCAACAGGCCTTACTGCTGGAACAGGCCATGCACCCCTACAAAACCCTTTCAACACAGTGCAGATCTGTGACAACATTTATCATCATGGTGGCGTCTGGTACATGTTTCAATGGGAACAGCCATATGAAGACACTGACATTCACATTCATTTACAATGCATGCACAAGATATGCCAGGCTATAACAAAGCAGGTTAGATACTAAGGAACTGTAACCATTAACAGATCTAAGATTCAAATCTCTAGAAATACAGAGCTGTTTAACAGAATCAGGAATCTTAAGTACCTGTTGAGCTATATGAATGGCTGATCAGTGAAACAGACTATTCAAGTCAAGTTATCTGCAAATCCAATTGATTCTGAGTAGCAGTGAGGTAACATGGTGCTTTCTATAGCAGAAACACTGCTCATTGACAGGCTAACGCATGGCTAAAGTGTGAGAGGTGAAAATGGAGCCGCTCGGTCACCTGTGGGGGTCCTCAGCTTACCGAACTGCAGACCGTGGCGGTAGTGGGTCTTCAGCTGGCGGATGAGGTCCTGTTTTCCCGGAGGGTCGAGGGCGTGATGGAGGCCCAGGGACCGCGCCAGCTGTGCCACGCACAGGTGTCTCTGGAGTGCCCGTGGATCGCTGGGGAGCGCCACCCCGTCCCCCTCGGACTCCGTCAGCGGTACGGTCTCCAACAGCCTGTTGATGAACTGCGGAGGAAGGCAGTCTTACTCAGCTTACCCTCACTGTTACAACTTGAAATAAATACAACGCTCTCAGAACGTTAACGGCGACAGTGCCGCTGATCGATGCTAAGAGAATACTACTATGGAACTTTCCACCAACATTCACCACAATATGCCTGACAGTAGACCCTGGTATTGATACCCACAAAAACAAGTTTGAGGCAAAAGTGCAAGAAAAAGCTCCCACTGTAAAATGGATAGGAGGGGTCGTTGGGAGGTGCCAGACTTACGAGAGGTAGCCCATCCTCCTCCGGCTGGCCCCAGGTGTGACCGTCATGTAGCAGGTATATGGGGTAAATGGCAGGTATATGGAAGGGATATGTGCTGATGAGGGTGTTGCAAAGCTTGTGCTTCAGGTCTGTTGGCAGGCTCACCTGTACGTGCTGATCTGGCATGAGCAGGTCCAAGAAGACCTTCAAATCGGTGATGCAGCAGGGTTTGTCCCCGAATTTCACAAAGTACTGGAACATGTGCTCAAGTGGCTCACCTGCAGACACCAGGAAGGAGGGTCAGAGACAAGTGAGAAACTAAAGATACACGTTTAGGGGCTGAATCAGCTGCTTTCGGTTGGTTGGGACTGAACGCTGTTCAAGACCACTGAATACAAGATACAATGGCTGACAGAATCAAGACCTATTTGAAGAAGTGCTCCTTTTCACTGCCAGCAATTTCAAATTGACATTTGAGGGCGGGTCAGAAGTTAGGGGTGGAGCTACATACCTAGCTGGACTTCCTCAGGGCAGCCCCTCCCCCTCAGCCGGCGAATCAGCTCCAGCCGGGCGAGGTAGGGCCCCCTCAGTGGCCGGGACTCCTTCCCCTCTTCTGCAGACAGGAGCTCCTCCACAAAGCTGATGGCCTGGGACACAGAGCTATGGACGCACCCCTCTGTACAGCTGAGGGACAGGAAGGGCAGAGAGACAAAACAGAAGGATTACATAAACCAAAAGGGGTGGAGCCAGGGGGAAAAAGTGCTTCAGAAAAAACTGATACATTAAGACAGTGAAAAAAACACAGCAAAAGAACATTAAACTTAATCAGAGGCATAAACCATTAGAGATGTACAACCATTATACATGATTTTGTTTGCATTCAGCTCATGGGATGCCCATTCAATAATGTCGACTAGAATGATAAAAATTCACACGATTTCTACAAAGATTTTCCCAATGCAAAGGGCAAGTCAGGAAAGATAAAATAGGCTGTACATAACAGTGGGATATGGATTTTCAAATTTTTATATGAATAACGAACATGAGAAACGTTGTATAATTACAAGAAACTAATATGAATCAGTATGGTGAGGTCAAGCACCTAGTAAAAAGTAAGTTTCACTGGTCATCCATTTGCGCCACAATGCTCAGTGACAGCAGGTGGTTATGACCTTTGACCCTGCCCTGACGACTCACCTCTCTCCCTCCTCAGGAGGAACCCCACCCAGGTCAATCAAGTGAAAGAGTGAGTCAAAATAGGACGTGTAGAACTGCCAGTCATCTGGGCTGCGGGAGGAAGGGAACAGAAAGGGGTAGAGAGAAAGACAGTGACAGTGGGAGAGGGAAAAAATAATCGTGAGGAGGGTGTTTCCATAGCAACACACCGCAGGCTTGATCTGTACCCCTGTGACTGACGTTCTATCAATCAGCGGCATTCAATTACACCAATTACAATTTCCTGTTAATTAAGAATATTCACTTAGATGGCATGTACATAATGTCACAAGGGAGAGACGTGGATAAACTATGAATGATGATGCACAGAAATGCTCCCCTACTGTTCATCAGCTGCACCGTATTGACTTATGAAGCAAAATGGTTCCTGTTCAAAGTAAAGGCAAGAAAACACTATTCGACACTAAATCAGGTGCCCCATCGGGCAGGAGCTAACCGTCCCTCCCCAAACAATTAACCCACTCCCCAGTACAGCTATTCGAGGTGTACACAGAGGATTCATGCAAAATCAGGATCAATCATTCTATAGCCTGAGTTTACAAATAAGTGCTGTGCAAAATTGTGATCGATCAAGAAAATCGTGATCGATCAGCAAAGTGGGTAGCAGGAAACCAACAGAAAGAGGCCCTCTTGGACCACAGGCAGGACACTGGGGCGGGGGGAGGGGGGAGCATGTTGTTTAGTTGCAGGGGGTCCTCACTTTTTCTGTAACAGCTTGCGGGACAGAGCGTTGCACTCGGGCCAGCGCCCCAGGTGGCGGTACAGCACCATGCACTTGCTCTCTCGGCTCTGCAGCTCGCTGGTCAGCTTCTCTGGGGGGAGAGGGGGGAGAGAGACGGGGTCACCAGGGCGGGAATCAGGGAGTCCACCTCCTGGTATGCGGCACGGAGGCCTCTCTACATTCACAGCACGGTCACAGATGCGGGGTAGCATACAGATGGATGGATCACCGCCCACAGCGATCACATGCTTGAGTGCAAAGACACATCAAAACTGACTCAACACAGACTCTGAGAAAACTCCAAGAAAATAAACAGACCATTCATTATAGCTTAAAAACGACTTTATTTTCTCAGTTACTTTTTCTTCTTATTTTGTACCAGAACTACAAGCAATACTTATTCGATTATCTACAGTGAACCAAGTCTCAGACGGTTCCATTGTTTTGCTCCAGCTCTTGTTTAACACAAACTCCAGCCCTCACAGTTACTGTAACACTATGTAAACTGTAAATTAATGTCGGATGAAATACCTTACAGCAGTTACAGAGCTGGGCTTGTAACTCAGGTAGAAGGATTATAACCTAGATTCAGTTCTGACTGAGGGAACTACTGCTTAATGGTTGCACAAGATACTTAGTAAGCAGTTACAGCACAAGTTAGCTGTAGAGGTGGGTGTTTATGAAAACCATAAAACTAAACCACTCTGGATAAAAGCAACAAACCATCACTGTTAAAGCCTGTATTCTACTGTCACATACTGTATGACAATAGCTAAAATGGACACACTGTCACCTCTCTGCTGGTTCTCCTGTACCCCCCGCCCCCAGCTGAAACCTCTCCATTCCCCTTAACCCCCCCACCCCCCATCGTTCCACGTCTCGACCCTCTTACCTCCCAGCTGTCCCTGCACCACCTCAAGCGCCTCCATGTACTTCCCCAAACGCTCCAAGATCATGAAGTACAGCTGTACCTGCAGAGCGGCACGGTTAGCGGTGACACATCACTTTGTGTGTTTGTGTTTGAGTGCACACATGTGAAAAGTGCCATGAAAAATTTGTGCTTTGTGCAAACATTTATGCATGTCAGTGAACCTCTTGCAGTTTTTTCTAACCTCTGCTTCCGCCTCGATCTTCTCCTCCTTCACCATCTTTTCCACCATTCTCTCAGCCAGGGGCAGGAACATAGTCTGGGACAGCTTCTCGTCCTGCGCGGAGATCGCCTGAAACGGACAAACATAACTGCCACACCCACAAGCATATCAATGTTAACTGGTGCAACTCCTTGCTCCAATGAAACATTTCTTCAAAAAATTAGTCTGTTTCAATATGCTTTTAAAGTCTTGGTGAGGTTTAAGACAAACTTACCTGCATCACTAAACTCATGACAGACCAGAAGTAATATGGGTTTTTGGGAACAATCTTATAAAGGGCCATTCCAGCCTGTCGAAAAATAAGAACGAAGGTCATTCAAACATCTTTAACAGAGCAACGGCACCTATATCAATGAGGAAAAAACAAAAAACTACAATGTAAAACCGCTTCCATGGACTACCACATGGATTTCATGGACGGGCGTTCCTCTGACACAACCTGTCCTGAATGAATGATGATGAACAGGCAGAAAGTGAGTCAGACCTGCTGCATCTTCTTGTACTCCCCGACGCGAGCGTAGGCCATGAACAGGTGAGAGTGGTACTCCTCGCTGCTGGGTACCTTTTTCACCGCCGCCTCGTACAGCTTGGTCACCAACTCCGCTGCAGAGGACAGAGCACATACCAGCTTCAACACATCAGTGCGTGGACTTCCACCCATTATTATATAGAATTATTATATATAGAACATTATACGCATATTAGAACCTGGATTCAATGGATCAGAACCTGGGTCTTCAACGTTAATTATCTTAATCTGAAACTTAAGATAAATTTGGCATCTAAACCGTCCCAGCTTGGTGCTCTGAGTGCTGGGGCCCTGATCAATCAGCATCTGCCTAACAAGAACCAATCAGAGCAGTTTCTTGTTGTTAGGCACAGTTAAGTTTCTCATGTTGTTGCATTCCAAAGTGTGCCACCTGAAATTTGTAATTGGATGCAGGAACCAGCTCAAAATTTCACACTGTATAGCAAGGGGTGGTACAGCAGGAAGCTAATCATTGTGACATTATCATTGGATGCTGGTTGTCTGAACAGAGGGTTGAGCATGACCTTTGTTTAAAACACTCCGATATGCATAATGGAGTTGACGACACAGCTTTTTGCACTTTTAAAGGTATGTAATGACACACATGGAATACATGCAAACAAGCCAAATGCTTTCTATGTACTCTCATTCGTGTTCATGTAGTTATGTAAGGTATGTCACAACTCTTAAAGCAACCAGGTTGTATTTACTTCAATACCCTAAGAGCTGGGCACTAGGCCTTTTACAGTTCAGGATCTACACATTAGTTCAGCACCTTCACTCTTAGCAGTTCAGGTTAAACCGTAACAAAAACTGGAACCTCACCTCATCAATACATCTATACTGGTCTATGTCCAACATTTGGTAACCCAAAATCTCCATCCTAAATTTGAATTTTGATTGGTCTCTGAATTCAAATGCCCAACACCTAGAACGTCAATGGGTCTACCAGGACTAAGTTAAACTACATGAAAACAGAATTTTGACAAGATGTGTTGATACCAAAAATGGCACTACTGAGTATAAACTGAGGAGCGTGACTCACGTCGGTGCATCTCTCTGTACAGTATGGTGAGTGCTTGTAGTGAGTTGTCATCAGTCGGCTCCAGGGTAGCTACTTCCTGTGCCAGCGTGAAGGCCTCATCCTGTTTCCCAGTGCGCTGGAGACCAATGGCCTTTAGAACCTGCGACCCAGAACATACAAGGATTGCGGATCATGTACAGCATTCAAAATCCAGATTGGGTGATGGCCAGCACACAGTCAGGCATAGCAATAGAGTTCAGAACAAAAGATGGACAGAAAATAGTCAGTCATAGAAGCTGACCACAGAGAAAGGGATGGCCAGCACATAGTCAGGTACGTTAGACGAGCTCAGAGCATGGGATGGACAAAGTACAATCAGACATACCATCAGAGCTCAGAAGCACAGAGAGGTACAGTTATGGAGAACATTGTATATGACATGTTGAAATGAGTCAATCATTTCAAAGAAAGTATGATCAGCAAACTATTAAACACTTATAAGTTATATGTTTCCTCCTTAATACAGAGAAACCCAGGGCCTACTTCTCAAAAACTACTTCTGACTAACATTTTACAGTAGCTATACCCTATTACCACATGAAAAAATAAGCAACAGCTTCTCAAACTCTGCTGTAAAACAGAGCAAGTTTTGGCCATCTTCACTTACGCTTGGAAGCTTTCCGCAGATCAAACAGACTATAAAATACATGCATACATTCTTCATAAGTGGTCTTACACCGTGGTTGCTTCATGTTGTCTCCAGATACTACTCACCTTGGCACAGTGAAGGTCCTTGTGCTTCTTCAGCAGCTTGTCAGCTTGCTGGATTGCCATCTTGTTATTGCCATTGTCAAGGTAATCTGGGGGGAGGAGGGAGGCCGATAACACATGTAGTAAAACCCACACATGACAAAGGGGCATTCTCTCCTGCAAAAACTCACTCCACTTCTGTCTATTGGGGAAACACCAGCCAATACCAACTTACCTTGTCCTCCATCATAGTGATTAAAGTCTCTCATTGGACATGATACTGATTACTAGCTACCACCCTCAGTATGAAAACATCAGCTAGAAACCGAAGGAAGACAGAGCCAGAAAAAGACATAGTGGAGAGAGAGAGAGGGCGAGAGAGCAAGCAGAAATGAGGGATATATTTTTCACCACCCATGGGCTTGGATGGGGGATCGCAAAGAAAAGAACGGGTAGTGTTGTCCTTTTGTGACAGCTGGCTGCCAAAAATACTCTTTCCAGACAGCAGGCTATTTTATCAATGTGCTTCTGTTACAAAGATTCTGTCACCTTCTTTTAACCCTGAGAATTGCAACTCAGCTGTTAACACATACATGCCTGTACACTTACAGCAAACAAACTACAACTCTTACTACCACTTCTGTTTATTCCCCTTTAAGTCGAATCCTTAGAGTTTTGCAATGTATACGGAAAACTGACCGCTAACATAATGCGCACCACATATCCTGCATTACATATTTCTGGCAGACTTCTGGAAACCAGTGAATGTTTCATATATTTTCAGTCAATACTCAAAAATTCCAAGTGTACCAAGAAGTGTTAGAAATACAAGGGCTTATACCATTCAACTACAGTGTGGAAATCATTATGTAATCATATAATCTCAAACTTTATGATTTTTTTGTAATCACCCATTTTTCTGAAGGCAAAGGAAATAAATTTCAAAGCTGAAGTCAAGCTTCACTGCCATTTGACTGTGTTTGTTCTGAATGCTGTAAAAAGATGTAGGATAACCCCAAATGAGTAAACTGCTAAAGTTAAGCAGGTAATTGCTTGGTCAGCACTTGAATGGGAGACCTCCAGCAAAAGCTAAGTTGCTCTTGGTGGGCCAGTAGGGGGCACTCTTCTGTTTGGACTAAAGAGAACTCCAGTGTCCCACCACATTGAAGGAGGTGGTGAGCTGTAGGAGGTGCTGTCCTTTGGAAAAGAAGTTACACTGAGGTGCTGACTCACAGTGGCCATTACAGACCCCATGGCACTTTTAAAAAGAGAAGGGGTACCAACCCTGGTGTCAAAATTTGACTGTCTAAATCTGTCCACCTAAAAAACCCATATATATCCAATTGGCTTTACAATTACTTGCAAGTCCTACTTCCAGGGATGTGCACACCTTCATGCTATTGTTGTCTGGGCAATGGTCCATTTGCCCTATTTTGGCCAAGCTCCACTGAAGGATTTTGATAGCTAGGATTAGCCATTATTAGCACTAATAGAGCACTGGTAGAGCCACTACCCCTCCAAACGTCTGCATACATCACTGCTAGTCCCACCGATTTCCCAGTTGTCAATCAAAAAGACAGATGAGCTCTCAAGTGATCTAACTTGCTTAAATGAAAGTAAAAAAAATAAATAATCTTGAACGACAAAAGATCTTTCAAAGCAAGATTTCTAAGAACATGTTGTGACCAATCACAGAATAACTGGTGTAAACGCAAATCACACAAATGCTAAACATTAAATATGCTGATGTTAACAATTCAGTTGACCAACCAGCTCACTAATGATACAATCAGTGGTGAATTAGAACAACGTAACACGTACCTTTCCTAAAAATGTAATTTAAAAAACCAGAGCCGTACACAGTATACAGCCTAATAGTTCGATCAAACTGTCACATAAGATATTTCACAAAACATGCAAACGTCAGCAAAGACCTAAATTGGAACATGACAAAGCAGGCGATGACTCCATCCGACAGCTGACAGGTAAAGTTACGACAAACAATGAACTGTGCTTAGCAAACGCTCGTTTTTGACCAGTAGCTCAATTTCACCTCATTGGTAGCCTGTAGCCTCCCAAAAAAACTTTGAACCACTCTGAAAAGCAATTTTGATTGCCCAAATCAGCGGTTTACGAAACCCTATGACAAACAAAAACAGATCACTGTTAGCTAACGCGAATTAAAATCTTGTCACTCCAGCTAGCTTGTGAAATGTGGATGTAGACAATGCT
The DNA here is from genome assembly GCA_019788955.1 of Albula glossodonta. Classification (NCBI taxonomy): domain Eukaryota; kingdom Metazoa; phylum Chordata; class Actinopteri; order Albuliformes; family Albulidae; genus Albula; species Albula glossodonta. Next base: position 219,050 of record JAFBMS010000027.1, read on the forward strand.
TAGCCAATAAGCAAGTGAGCATCTCAAGCTTACATGCTATCTAGTGTTCTTGTTAAGACCTCCACAATCAACAAAACTGTTTGCAGTTGCTAGCAGTATAGTCGTAAATCAAAAGTTTCTCAGTTTCTCCCAGGTAAGCTTTTCAACCAGCAAAGCCGGACAGGAGCGCTATACCGGCTGACTGAATCGCACTCTTGACAAAACATAACCTCAGCTGGCATTCATGCACCTTACTCCGCATAACCAGCTATCCATCTTCATGTAAATTCCCCTGCGAACGAACTTGCAATGCCAATGCGAAGCCTGTGCAACTTTTAACTTTTGCATTTGACAGCATTACATCACAATGCACTGCAGCAAGCTCTGTTTTCTTGTTAAATAATTAAGGACTGTTAACTTGCATGACCCCTCTTTTGTACGGACACCCTCCTACACTGAATAGAGGGTGCTGTCACTCGTCGCAACCGGCTAGCTAACAGAGTCCGGAGCTAAAGCCCGAGGCCCCCCCCAGGTTGTGCGACCCTCTGCGACCCACACAGAACGTGTTTTTATCAAAGCCACTCTGACATACCGATGCACATACTTCCCCAAACAGCCCACCTTCACACAAGGCAACTTATTCGATGATGCCTATGAATCGTTACCGTAAATTGGTCTTAGTCTCCTGTCGTTTGGGTCCTGCACATGGCCTCTCGCCGCCATGTTTGAGGGAAATAGCGATTATACGGTGCGCATGCGGAGTACGTTCAAGCCTGAAGTAATTAAAGAGCCAGTGAGCAATTGTAGCTTCGCTATCCATGATGGTTTGCCCGATGGAAGTTCTTACATCCATCAGGCAATTGATAAAGTAATTGCAGGAATATAGACTGTGTGGACCTGTCTACGTTATTTAAATTGTAATAGAAAATGAAATTCTCTATGCATGCACCCCTGCTATCCAGAGTTACAAAAATTACAGTTCTGTGCAGAGACTGGATGGAAATGTGATGAGTCAAGTTGCATTAACTGCAAATATAGCGATATATATGCACAAATTAAGACTGTACCAAAGGTACTGAATACCATACTCATACAACAAAAATATCCACAATGATGACCTTTTAAATAACTGTTTTCATGTGGAACCTTGCCTCCAAGCTAAGCTACAGCAGTATCAGGGGCCACACACTCTTTTGACTTTTTCAAAAAATCAGCAGCAACATCCATATTCACACAACATATTTATAGCTTGCTAGTTAATCAGTGTATTTAGTGCCTCTGACAATGGCTTCAATCAATGTGTGATGCCATAATTAAATCAAAATATGCAATCTGCGGCTGTAATTATTCACCTATCATAATAATTATGGTAATAAATTAAATCTATGTAAAGCTTTACCTTGAACACAAAGTACTTTTCAGTTGAGAGGTTAGCACACCTCAACAACCACCAATGTGTAGCATCCACCTGTGAGATAAACAGCAGCCATTTTGTGCCTGAACACACACAATGCTTGATGAGTTTGAGGAGGGAAAAAGTGAGGGAATGAGGACAATCAAGTTGTATACTCTAGAGAACGCCCCTTCTCTTTGCAGTACACAAAATGTGATCTTAAATGACCACAGTGAGCTGGGACAGTGGTTCACCATCTCATTTCTCTCCCACATCACAGTGTCCCATGTCTCTGCACTGGGGAATTAGGACTGTTTGGACCAGAGGAAAGACTGCCCCCTACTGGCCTATCAACAGCATCAGTAGTACCAACTAAAACAGCTATCGTAGTTGGTTAAGAAATGTTTTGCAAAATAATCTTGAAAAGGTTTAGGTCAGTAGTATTGTTCATAATGGCAATCATTTTACGGACTGTTGTCGTTCAAAAGATGATGCCCTTCTGCACAGCAGACAGCCAAAGTGGAACACCACAACCATTCCTGTATGTTTTGGACATGGCTGGACTTCTGTCTAATACATATGACAAAAACGAAAATAAATGATAACTAGCACAACCTAACACAAACAAAATGCTAATTGCCTACAAACCCAATGGCATCGTTAGCCTGCCAAAAATGCTGTTTATTTTTCCCACACGGGCTTGGCTGAAGAAGAGAACATCTTTGAAGTAGCACCGCTTAAGAAAAGACATCCCAATCTGCCCTTGGCTCTGGAGCAGAATGTTTGTCAGATGGCCATCATTTGGCAGTCTGAGATACGCAGGCTATTAGGTCTGGGACTGAAAATCCAGTCCAAGATTTACTTGTGCCATGTAAAAAAGCCAGAACAATTATCCCACTGGGAAACTAAATCTTTTAATAAGTCCAGGTGTCACTTGTTAACTTTATTCCTTTACCATTATCTAATGCATATACATGTAATAAAACATTAACATCTCATCAAAAGTATAAGTTATGAAAACTCGCCCCCTGGATATTTTACTGTATGTAAAACAAAACTGTTTGGATGAAAATTGAGCATAAATTCAGCTAACAATGACTCAACAGTCCCTTTTGCATATTGACACATTCATAATCATAATCATTCATTGTGAAATTGATGCATTAGTTCATGGGACAAATTGAGAAAACTATGACGTTGACAGAGATATATTTTTATCTAGGTTCATTTTTTGTTCATCATTGTAATACACTATGCATAAAAATGAGTTCAATAAAAATAAAACATATAATAAAATATATAAGCGTGATATTAAATCCCACATAATATTCTTTTGATATTGTTTCTTCAATTATGTTAGCTCTTTAGCACTGCAAAAATACACAACATTAAAACCAAATAAAAATATGTATTCTTCAATGATAATTGTTCCTCAAAGTTAATTCATTTGTATACTGTCGGGAGAGAAACTTGCATTTTATGGGTATTTGCTCTGCTTAACTTCCTTTATGGTCATCTGCCCAGCTTACAGCGAGACTGAGGGCAGATAACATAAACTAACAGCTTGGGAGTAAACAGTGGCTCACAATCATGAATACCTTTAAGTCAGTGATCACAGGGTCACACGCTTACTTAAAACTGAACAACCATTCTCTCAAGATCCCAATCAAATACCTTAACACCACATTATTGATGGTTAACATGGATCTTCAATTGGGGTTACCGGTTTAAAACGGAATTGGGTATGGTATGACACTCTTTGTTTCTTGGTGAGCTTAATGTGCCCCCAAATGTAGAATCCTTTGATAAACACTCCTCATCGCAGGGGGCCATCACTTCTTTCCCTCTCACTCTTTCCCTTCCAGCACAAGCAGCGTGAGAGGGTGCTTGTGTGTGCGTGCGTGTGTGTATGTATGCATATGTTTGGATCGCATTACCCTTTTTGTTACCACACTTCAAGTTGACAGTCATGTAAAATGAAATCTCCTGATGACAGTTGTGTCACTAACCATTGAGTTGTGTCAACAGAGCAGCCAATATATTCATTTGCAGTAATTAGTCTTTTATCACTGTCCGTCAAGTTAGTGGACCAGGTCTATAGTGTAGACTCTAAGTTGTGTTTGTCCAATAAACTTATTTAAAGTATTCCTTTTATAAGTGTACATTTCTGGCTAAGCTTGATCCACTAGACTGCTCATCCCTATCTTGAACTTGGTGATTTAATTATGGTTCATATTTTTAATAGTAATTGTTTAATTAAATCTATTTTGACTTATTCTAAGTGTTGGTTAAGAGAGATGTTTTGGTAGTTCGCGTCACTTGTGTTCAGTATTCAGAGTGCCAGAAGTTAAACGAGGGCATTAATTGCTAGAACCAGCTGAAATTTTTTCATGAAATTCTCACTTCTTCGACAATACATCTTAAAAATTGGTTCTAAACGGCACCATAAGAGGGTTATTTGCTCTTGGTTCCACTACCAGTCCAACAGTACTACATGATTTGTAGATGGTTTTCAGTTGCCATCTGGTTTGATAAAATGAATTAGGAATTTCTCATGCCTTTACTTTCATATCCTACTCTGACGCCAGTATTTTGCAGTCTCATGGTACACCACTGCAAAACACAAAACCCACCCAGTATTTCCCACAGTGGATGTTAGAATGGATTAAAAGTAACTGTGCTTAAGTACTTTAACTATGCCCACGCCCACCACACACACACACACACACACACATACAGCACAAATCTTTATTAAATTTGGCCCTGTATGTATAAAATATGCTGATAATCACTTGGGCTACAACATTTTAAAGATGGCAATATTATAAATATAATTCTCTTAAATCCAAAAGTTGTAACAAATAATGCCTTCATTTAACATCCTGCACTCTGAATACTGAACACAAGTAAAGCTTGTTACTGACACTCCTTACTTGTCCACCATGTATCACATCTTTGATTTCATGAATAGAATAACCATGATTAGAATTTAATGAAATATATTTATGGTCAGTTAAATCACAGACTTTTTTATATAATTGAGCAGGTGCAGAGTTGTTTATAAGAGTGTAAAAAAAATTGTGTAAGATGTAGTTTAGTATAGTTTGTGGCAGAGTGACCTGAACACACACACACACACACACGCACGCACACACACACACACACACACACACACAGGGCCATGAATAGACCCCCAAGGATATCTGTAGGTAGGTACTTTGTTATCTTTTTATAAAAAGTAAATTTTAGGTTGTCAAAAGCAAGCTAAGTACCATAATATTAGATAGCTGTTATTAGCATTAAAATGGAAGTTCCATTTTCAAGCAAAGTTCTGTGTAATAACGTGGATTCTTAACACATCACCACTTCTTTTTTGGTGACACAAAAATGTTAATTTCACACCTATTACCATGTGAATTTAGGTATTCAGTTGATTTCCTGTATTGAATATGATTGCATTCTTTTCAAAGAACGCCACCAATAATTTGTCACTCTCTCATATGATGTCTTCTAAAAATTATAAGGTTCCTGAAATGGTTTCTCTGTGTGAATATCCAGTCTGGGCTGGGCTTTTAAGTTCCTCTGAGACCAGAACAGGGCAAATGGTAATTTTCAGACAGGCCGATAAAATACACAGAGCTATGCTGACAGCCCAGTGAAACTGTGGTGCGGGGGATTATGGGAGCTTCTCTACATCCACATCCTTGGGAAACCTTAAACAAGCTATCAGATGGCCCTGTGTATGGTGTGTGGGGAGCTGCAGTGTGCAGCATTTCTATGAGTGTGTTCGAGTGTGTGTGCATGTGCGAGTGTGTGTGTGCATGTGGGTGTGTGAGTGTGTGGATGTGCATGTGAGTGTGTGTGTGTGTGTGCATGTGCGAGTGTGTGTGTGCGTGCTTGTGGAAGTATGTGTGTGTGTGCTTGTGCACGAGTGTGTGCGTATGTTAGTTTGTGTGTGTGCCTGTGAGTGTGTGTGAATGTGTGCGTATGTTAGTGTGTGCGCCTGTGCATGTGTGTGCATGTGAAAGTATGTGTGTGCGTGGCTGTGAGTGTGTGTGTGCCTGTGAGCGTGTGTGAGTGTGTGCATATGTTTGTGTGTGTGCGTGTATGAGTGCCTGTGACTGTGTGCATATGTTAGTGTGTGTGTATGCCTGTGTGTGTGTGCGTCTGTGCCTGTGTGTGAGTGTGTGCGCACTGCAGTGGTGGACTCGCAGTGGGGGAGAGCAGCATGTAACATCGCTCAGAGCTCCAAAGCAGTGTGTGGGGGTGTCAGACAGGGTATCACAGAGAATGGAGAGACCCCCCACTCTCCAGGAAAGAGTTTAACACACAGTTCATATTCCAGACCTGCAAAGGAATGACAAACACTTCATTACTATCTCAAAGCGCAGTGCTGCAGCTTGCTCTCTCCTGCTGTCCGTGTGCACATAATCCCAGTGCTACTGTCAGCCTCATATAGAGATAATCAGAAAGCAAACCATATCTGAAGTTACAGCACCAGTTACAGACAGAGATGGACAGTCTGACACTGCTGGTCTTTCAGAAAAGCTGTGTTGGGATATGGACAGTGTCACACAAAGGAAATGAGTTACTGAGAGACATACTTGTTGGGTGCAAGACAAAATGCTAATGCATCATCTCGAGATATCTGTCCTGAGGAGCAGTGCATCATACAATGTATTATATCTGTGAAAATGCATTCATTAGTGATTTATGAGGATAAAGAGGGTTTCATTTATATATTTATATCACCCAATAATTGTTACTACAGAAATACTAGAATTTATATTGTTTACCAATTCAAGAGCACTGAAGGCCAATGAGCTGATTAACTGTGAAACAATAAAAACATTTCTTCTTCAGTAAGCAGCATGAACAGTTTTATAAACATAACAATAATATGAAATGAGTAGTATTAAGGGAGCTCATATGGCACTGTAGGAGTCTGTCAAACATGAAGCTTGCTTTCTGACCTTTTTCTCCCCCTGTGGTTGTGGGTAGCGTGGCCGAGCGGTCTAAGGCGCTGGATTAAGGCTCCAGTCTCTTCGGAGGCGAGGGTTCGAATCCCTCCGCTGCCAACCTTATGAATCTGTGTCCTTTCCTGTGATCACCCACCTTGAGGCCAGAGACATGCAGTTGTCAAAGGATTACTGTAATTAAGAAAACTGGAGCACACATACCGTCAAAAAGCATTTGTGGTGCAGTGGTGAACATAGCTGCCTTCCAAGCACTTGACCAAGGCTTGATTTCTTCCCAATGCAAAAAAGTCACATTTTCGTTTGCCCAGGAGACCGTCATCTGCTGCGAAAAACAAAGGCATGATTACATAAAAACACTTGGCAAACACAACCACAGGTAAGTCGGAATGTGGAAACCTGTAAGTGGAGGGCATCATAAGGCAATCACCCTGATGCAATTGCCAGCCCCTCCCACCAGTGATAATCCTGTCGACAAAAACTAACGAAAAATATTCGTATTATCGTTCCTAATATGAAGTATGCTGTGGAAGCTTACATCGCATGTATGCTCCTAAAAAATTCTGATATTGGTTAAGTTAACTTTGCTCCCAGAAATCCTGAAGAACATATTCTTCTGCCCATTCACTAAAACCAAGTGATTTCACTAATTAGCTCACTTACCAGGCTGAAGAGTTGTGCTGATTAGAATTATACATGGTAGTACATTTACACTCTGAAGCTGGAGTTTCCCACCTCTGGTGACAGGTGTTATAGTGGTGAGCATAGCTGCCTTCCAAGCAGTTGACCTGGGTTCGATTCCCGGCCAATACAAAGTGCCTGAACTTTAATCGGGCCTGAAAACCAACATTAATTATGAGTAACCTGCTGCCTAAACCAAGGCATGATTACTTACGAACACTTGGCAAATCTAACCACAAGTAAGTCGGAACAGGGAAACTTGCAAGCGGAAGGCATCATGAAACAAGTGCAATACCGGACAACTTGAATTGTTGAGTGATCCTTCAAAACCATGTTGAACGCGGGCATCATATTCTTCTGCCCATTCACTAAAACCAGGTGATTTCACTACTTAGCTCACCTACCAGGCTGAAGAGTTGTGCTGATTAGAATTACACATGGTAGTACATTTACTCTCTGAAGCTGGGGTTGCCCACCTCTGGTGACAGAGGTATGCATGAGCCAAAAAATTAGGGAACTGATAACAATGGAATTTCACTCGTCCAGGGATTCATTGCCGTTCCATAGCATTCCATTCTATTCTGCTGTCGGTTTACATAAAATCGTGGATCAGACTACTGGACTGATACCCCAGCCTGAGCAGTGGCTATCGGGGGCTCTATTACCCGAATGAGGAGCTCTCGTCCTGCACACAGTTACTGCATTTCAAAACTTGCCAGGCTAAATAACAAAACAAGGGGTCGTAGAACAAAGCTTGGAATCTTTTTACCCCACCAACTGAAAACGGCTTGTTGAGAACAGGGAAATTCATTAGGTATGAATTTGAGTGTTCAAAGAGTGTAATGTCATACTAATTTGGTTATGTTATGATTGAATTATATTATTTAGTAACATGTCATACTTCAAGGTGATGTAAAGTATTCTTTCAAATTCAACAGGGAAATTACAAATCTGAGGTGACCATCCCTGTAAGTTTTCAATAGCAGCGGAGGGATTCGAACCCTCGCCTCCGAAGAGACTGGAACCTAAATCCAGCGCCTTAGACCGCTCGGCCACGCCACCTGTCATTCCACCGGTTGGTCAACAGCTTGGAAGGCAGCTATGCTCACCACTATACCACCAATGCTTTTGGGTTGATTCTCTGATACATCAGTCCTTGTGTTGCCTGTGTCCCGCTTTCCTGGTAACATTGAAGGGCAGGAGAGGACTTCTTTAATCCATCGCTAACCACGGGTTCTCCAACCGCGGAATTCACATATACACTGTTATATAAATGTCCACCAATCAACTAACGACTAACCACGACTTCTGTATATGCAATTTCTGGCCATTCCCACCCCCCATGCTGATTGCCTTATGATGCCCTCCACTTACAGGCTTCCACATTCCAACTTACCTGTGGTTGCATTTGCCAAGTGTTTGTACGTAATCATGCCTTTGTTTTTCGCAGCAGATGACGGTCACCAGGGCAAACAAAAATGTGACTTTCTTGTTTTGGCCAGAAATCAAGCCCTGGTTAAGTGCTTGGAAGGCAGCTATGTTCACCACTGCACCACAAATGCTTTTTGACGCCATATGTGGCCCAGTTTTCTTAATTACAGTAATCCTTTGACAACTGCATGTCTCTGGCTGTAAGGTGGGTGATCACAGGAAAGGACGCAGATTCATAAGATTGGCAGCGGAGGGATTCGAACCCTCGCCTCCAAAGAGACTGGAGCCTTAATCCAGCGCCTTAGACCACTCGGCCACGCTACCCATGCGTTTGGTAATTTTACTTGGTTTTACGAAACGAGAAAATCAGAACCATCAATTCATCGAATCTATTTTCACAGCAACAAAAACTCTGAGAAGTTGGACCAAAGGGGAATGTGTTTCTGTTTTTCGTTGGACCAAAGGGGACTACTGGACTGGTACCCCAGTCTGAGCAGTGGCTATCGGGGGCTCTATTACCCGAATGAGGAGCTCTCCTCCTTCATACTGTAACTGACAGGTCTGATGCCTCATACATGTGTAGGAGAAACAAAATGAAACTGCATACAGTGCACTATAAAACTAACTGATGTAAATATGAAAGGAGGGAGAGATGGCAAAGCAGAAAAGGTCTAATTTTTGGCTAGCCCAAATCTCTTCTGATGTAAATTCGTGAAAAAATCTTTTGAGAAATGAGCAAAACACATAAAATTTGAGGTGGAGTTACCGTAAGGTAATGTATGTAGGAGGTCCATTTGAATAATGTAGCATTTGAATAAGTTCTATACTCTTGTATCTGTGTCCAGGAATGATACAAAATACTTTGCCACCTTGGTAGTGGGACATGCTGGGAAGCAATGCCTAGTGAGAACACAGTTACTGCATTTCAAAACTTGCTAGGCAAAATGAGGAAACAAGGGGGCAAAGAACAAAACTTAAGATCTTTTTACCCCGCCCACTGAAAACAGCTTGTTGAGAACAGGGTAATCCATTAGGTATGAATTTCTGAGAGTACAGACAATGCAACTTTGTTGTAATTTGGTTATAATTATGTTATTTAGTAATATGTCATACTTCAAGATGATGCAAAATGCCCATTCAAATTCAGTTGGGAAATGACAAATTTGAGCTGGCCATCCCTGTAACATGAACATACATTATCAAAAACTGAATAGACCTGAAAAGAATCTATGGAGACACAGTTTTCATCAATAATTATGTAATCTTACCCACATTCAAGACTTTCAAAGTGGTAGTACACATATAAAAATAATATATGAGATAATATATATGAAATATATAATATAATAATTTATAAAAAGTATTTTTATATCAAGCACTGTGAAAGTAGTTTTATATTGAATGTCTGCATATGAATATTACTAGGATTCAAGGCACTGCAGAAGTGTGATATTCTTGCCTTAACCATCTCATCTTTAAGAATAATGTAATTGATGGTACCCCCCATGGGTTCAGAAAGACATAACAAAAACAATGTTAATGGCAGGAACTTAATATTTTGCATGGTGTACTTAGTAGTAAGTGTACACAACAAAATCTGGACATGCATATACATACATACACATATGTGTATGTATACTGAATGTGCATGTGTGTGTGCACATGTGTGTGTATGTTTCCACACATGTCTGTCTGTGCCTGTGTGTTGTGGATCACTGCCTTGCTGCATGGCCCAGCTGTGGCCGAGCTTCAACTCATGGGCAGATGGCCTGATATTCTCTTGTACAATTCTCTGATACAGAACAACATTCATGGTTCTTTTGATAATGAGCAGTCTGCCCGGTCCTCAAACCATGTCACTATCCCCATGCCTAATGGTGTGAGGTTCTCTGTGCAGACTGCCATGTTTGGTTTTCACCAAGGCTACAGAAAGTTAACATGATTTGTAAGTGATCATGACTTTGTTTTGGCAGCAGATTACACATAATTAAAGATGGTCTTCAGGACCAACGAAAGTTCAAGATTCACAGCTTACCACTATGCCACCAATAAACCTCCAGTTCTTGTTCATTGTAGTTTTTTAGGAGCATATGTGCAATGTAAGGACACCCACAGTGTGCTTACTAACATTAGGACAATATTAAGCATACAATGGCAGTGGAAGGATTCGAACCCTCGCCCCCGAAAAGACTGGAGCCTTAACTTATGTCACTATCCCCATGCCTAATGGTGTGAGGTTCTCTCTGCAGACTGCCATGTTTGGTTTTCACCATACATAATAGGGCACATATCACCCTAAAACTCTCTCTGTATTTCTGTATAACACAATCTGGAGCTGGGAGCTTTTTTGGCTGTTCTTCTTTGCTGTAATTCTGTACTTTATTGAAGACAGTCCAGTCTTTAGCCTGTGTGTGCAGTGTGGCAAGGCTACAGAAAGTTAACATGATGCCTTTGTTTAAAATGGTTTTGAAGGACCACTCAATAATTTAAGTTGTCCTGTATTGCATTTGTTTCATAATGCCTTCTACCAGCTAGTTTCCCTTTTCTGACTTACCTGTGCTTAGATTTGCCAAGTGTTCGTAAGTAATCATGCCTTAGTTTAGGCAGCAGGTTACTCATAATTGAAGTTGGTCTTCAGGGCCAATGAAAACTCAAGCATTTTGCATTGGCCGGAAATGGAACCCCGATCAACTGCTTGGAAGGCAGCTATGCTCACCACTATACCACCAATGCATCTACATCAGTCATTGTGTTGCCTTTGTTCCGGTTTCCTGGGAACATTGAAGGGCAGGAGAGGACTTCTTTAAGTACAATAATCCATCGCCAACCACAGGTTCTCCAACCGTGGAATTCACTTATACACTGTGATATAAATGTTAACTGATCAACTAACGACTAACCACAACTTCTGTATATGCAATTTGTGGAGTTATGGGAACCTTAACCAAAGCTACAAATATGTAATATTCTTCAACTTGGTTATTTGTAAGTGATCATGACTTTGTTTTGGCAGCAGATTACACATAATTAAAGATGGTCTTCAGGACCAACGAAAGTTCAAGATTCACAGCTTACCACTATGCCACCAACAAACCTCCAGTTCTTGTGCTTCCTGGTGCCATGGTTTTCTGGGAACAAAGTTAACTTCACCAATATCAGGGGTGTGTTCCATATTCCACATACTTTCAGTAAGCTACATGGCGGCTTGGCACATTGCTATTTTTAGCCAAAAGATGTCATCGGAGCTCCACGTGTTTTTTTCTTCCGATACTATTCTACAATGAAAAATTCAGGCTGATGGTCTTCTGGTGTGCTTCTAACTAGAATAGCAGAAACAGTCCGTTGTAGCCAAAATCCGTTTTGACGAGGGTTTACTGAACTATGTAAGAACGCCCTGAAGGCGGCCGATCACAGGAAAAGATGCGGATTCATAAAGATGGCAGCGGAGGGATTCGAACCCTCGCCTCCGAAGAGACTGGAGCCTTAATCCAGCGCCTTAGACCGCTCGGCCACGCTACCCATGCTGTAGGCAATTTTACTTGGTTTTATGAAACGAGAAAATCAGAACCATCAATTCATCGAATCTATTTTCACAACAACGAAAACTCTGAGAAGTTGGACCAAAGGGGAGTGTGTTTCATATTCCACATACTGTCGAAAAATGCATCAATATTTCCATACATCTAAGTAAGGCTAATGGTGCATACATGGACACATTAAGAATAGCTAGGCAGTTTCTACTTCATGACCAGGAGGCCCTTTAGAGCACAGTGTTAAGGAGATGGCCTTAGAGTGGAAGGTTGAAGGCAATCACAGTTCTTAAAGAGTCTGTAGCTAATGGTTGCTTGGTTGTGTATGCGCTGTCATGATGCGTAGGCTTACATGACATTCTGTTGGTTTATAGGAGAGGACACAGTAAGCTAGGTAGTATGGTAGTATGCCTGATATTGTCCTGTACAATTCTCTTTGGTACGAACGATGAGAAAGGGGAAAAGTGGAAAACAGATGAAAGGAGAGCTTACGGAATGACTTTCTCAGTTTTCAACCACAAACAGCACAGTAAAGGCGCTCTCCCCTTCATCAGCACCCAAGTTTCTCCATATAATGTTGACTTCACCAACCACGGAGCTTTTCAGTAACATAATTGGTTTGTGAAGGTGCCCACTCAGTGGAGGATCTGAGGAAAGGACGTAGACTCATAAGGCAGTGGAGGGATTCGTAGATGGTCTGCTTGGAAGGCAGCTATGCTCACCACTATACCACCAATGCATCTACATGAGTCAGTGTGTTGCCTGTGTCCTGCTTTCCTGGGGACACTGAAAGGCAGGAGAAGACTCTTAAAGTACAATAATCCATTGCCAACCACGGGTTCTCCAACCGCGGAATTCACTTAAACACTGTCATATAAATGTTCACCGAATCACTAACCAATAACCACGACTTCTGTATAAGCAATTTATAGACTCAGGGGAACCTTAACCAAAGCTACAAATTCGTAATATTCTTCAGATCTTTGTCACACATCACAAATGCATACAAAATCAAGCATTTTTCTGAATGTGTAGTACCAATGATGATGAAGGAGAAAAGTGGAAAACAAATTAAATGGGAGGTTACAGCATGACTTTCTCAGTTTTCAACCAGCAACAACACAGCAAAGGCGGTTGCCAGTGTTCCACTCTCCCTTTCGTCAGCACTGGTCCAAAATGTTCAGCAAACAATGGCGGTGGCGACAAGACAGTGAAAAGGTTGGGGAATTTTTTAGAATGCGTTTTGTAAATTGCAGGATTTGTATGCATTTGGAAGAATGTAGTGTTTAGGAAATACCGAAAGAGCATTCACAAACTGAGAACACCAACAAGGTGGTCAGTCTTTGGGACTCAACATAAGAAAGCTGGCAGCGGAGGGATTCGAACCCTCGCCTCCGAAGAGACTGGAGCCTTAATCCAGCGCCTTAGACCGCTCGGCCACACTACCCCTGTGGTAGGTAATTTTACTCGGTTTTACGAAACGAGAAAATCAGAACCATCTATTCATCGAATCTATTTTCCTAATCTATGTACCAAAAGGGAGTGTGTTTCATATTCCACATACTGTCGAAAAATGCATCAATATTTACACACATCTAAATAAGGCTAATGGTGCATACATAGACGCATTAAGAATAGCTAGGCAGTTTCTCCTTCACAACGTGTAGGCCCTTTAGAGCACAGTGTTAAGGAGACGGCCTGAGAGTGGAAGGTTGAAGGCAATCACAGTTCTTAAAAAGTCTGTAGCTAATGGTTGCTTGGTTGTGTATGCGCTGTCATGATGTGTAGGCTTACATGACATTTTGTTGGTTTATAGGAGAGGACACAGTAAGCTAGGCTGGCAGTATGCCTGATATTCTCCTATACAATTCTCTGATACAGAACAACATTCATGGTTCTTTCGATCATGACAAGTCTGCCAGGTACTCAAACTTTGTCACTATCCCCATGCCTAATGGTGTGATTGATTATTATTAGTTTTAGTCAACGAAAACTACATAGTTACATGCATTTTCAGGGCTATGGTCAAAGTGCTTGAGTTCTGCTACAATGTGCCTTCACATGTGCAAGGGAGCATTACTGGCATGAGGGGTTGTTGTTTGTATCAGGGTGGTCGGTCCCCCCCACACTAATTGTACTTGTTTTATGACGAGTTCAATTTGGTCTCCAGGGCCAATGAAAGCCCACGTGTTTTGCATTGGCCGGGAATCGAATACATAGTAGGTTACTTTCTGAAGCTGGAGTCTCTGACTGTCGCTGGGTGCTGAGGGTAGCCCCCCCACCCACCTGTCTGCAGCAAGATGGCTGAGCTTCTCACCTGGCAGCCTCTTTCAGTCAACCTGGAAACATCTCTTCAGCACTGTGCTAACGAGGCTGAATGTTGGCAGTCACACGGCTCCAGGTTGAGGAGAATCTGAAGTACCATGGCCTCCAAGGACGCCTCCAGGTTGATGTGCTTTTGCCATTCAACCCAGCTGGCCTCTTCCACAATGGCGCTGAGCTGCGCCAGGTAAGCCTGCCAGCTGCCTCTACTGCCAGAATACCAGAGTCTGAGGACTACTGGACTGATACCCCAGCCTGAGCAGTGGCTATCGGGGGCTCTATTACCCGAATGAGGAGCTCTCGTCCTGTACACAGTTACTGCATTTCAAAACTTGCCAGGCTAAATAACGAAACAAGGGGTCGTAGAACAAAGCTTGGAATCCTTTTACCCCACCAACTGAAAACGGCTGGTTGAGAACAGGGAAATTCATTAGGTATGAATTTGAGTGTACAAAGAGTGTAATGTCATACTAATTTGGTTATGTTATGATTGAATTATATTATTTAGTAACATGTCATACTTCAAGGTGATGCAAAATATCCAGTAGACACAGTCTTCATCAATAATTATGCAATCTTACCCACATTTAAGACTTTCAATGTGGTACTACACATATGAAAATGGGCACTGTGAAAGTAGTTTTATATTAAATGTCTGCATATGAATATTACGAGGATTCAAGGCACAGTAGAAGCGTAATGTTCTTGCCTCAACCATCTCATCACTTTCAAAGAAAAAAATTATGCTGATTGCTCTTCTTCCCTTGCTGTCAAGAACACACCTGAAAACATAAAACTAAAGGTATTTTCAATTTGAATGTACACTTATGAGATGAGACTGAAATTATTATTCATGGGAAACATCGACCCCAGATATATTCATAATTTCAGGCACTCACGGGAGCAGTAATGAAAAGTGTTTCTTCTAAAGGACCTGTAAGCACATCAAGAAGCACTGTCACAACAAATCCAATTTATATTAAATATTATATAATTGAGGGTACCCCCCATGGGTTCATAGGGACATAATACAAACAATATTAATGGCAGGAACTTAATATTTTGAATGGTTTAATAACTATCTTTGTAGTAACTGTACACAAAAAAATCTGGATATACATATGTAGGGATTTTTCCTTCTTGTAAGTATGACCCGTAATTCCAAAGTTTAAGTTAAATAACAAAGCAAAAAAGTAATATGTGTTTACAGGATGACACATACTGGGTAAAGAAAAATGCTGTGGCATAGGTACAAGCCTTATACCCCAAACCTGACATAAAATGCAGACTCCTGTTCCTGATTGGTTCACAAGGAGACAAATGGACATTATTGTAGATCAATGGTTGGAGGCTTCAAAGAGTCTCTTCCTTCCTCTACCTCATGGGAAATCACTCAAATATACACACATATGCTGCTGCTTTTTTCCGATGCCTGGGTTTTCTGAGAACATTCTGTGTTCACTTCAGTGTTCAGGAGCATAATTGCTTTGTAAGGACACCCCCCTGAGCGCCCCATTTGAGTAAATATTCAATGGCAGCGGAGGGATTCGAACCCTCGCCTCCGAAGAGACTGGAGCCTAAATCCAGCGCCTTAGACCGCTCGGCCACGCTACCTGTTGCTTGCACGTGGTTTTAAAATCAGAAAATCACTGTAATTCATTGAGAATTTGGTTTTCTTTGTTTTTATAATTACATATAAATATACTATACTATACAATCATTGTTGCTAGTTGGAAATATTTCAAAATGATCCACGATTGTATGTAAACCGACAGCAGAATAGAATGGAATGCTATAGAACGGCAATGAATCCCTGGACGAGTGAAATTCCATTGTTATCAGTTCCCTAATTTTTTGGCACGTGCATATGCTAAGCTGTCCCTCTGTCACCAGAGGTGGGAAACCCCAGCTTCAGAGTGTAAATGTACTACCATGTATAATTCTAATCAGCACAACTCTTCAGCCTGGTAAGTGAGCTAATTAGTGAAATCACCTGGTTTTAGTGAATGGGCAGAAGAATATGTTGCCCTCGTTCTACATGGTTTTGAAGGACCACTCAATAATTCAAGTTATCTGGTATTGCACTTGTTTCATGATGCCTTCCACTTCCTAGTTCGCTGTTCCCTGTTTGTCAAGTGTTCGTAAGTAATCATGCCTTAGGCAGCAGGTTACTCATAATTAAGGTTGGTCTTCGGGCCAATGAAAACTCCAGCATTTTGCATTGGCCGGGAACCGAACCCAGGTCAACTGCTTGAAAAACAGCTATGCTCACCACTATACCACCAATGCATCTACGTTGGTTATTCTCTTGCCTGTGTTCCACTTCTCTGGGAACATTGAAGGGCAGGATAGGACTTCTTTAAGTACAATAATCCATCGCCAACCACAGGTTCTCCAACTGCGGAATTCACTTATACACTGTTATATAAATGTTCACCGAATCACTAACCACTAACCACAACTTCTGTATATGCAATTTATGGAGTTAGGGGAACCTTAACCAAAGCTACAAATATGGAATATTCTTCCGATCTTTCTCACGCATCACAAATGCATACAAAATCAAGCATTTTTCTGAATGTGTAGTACCAATGATGATGAAGGAGAAAAGTGGAAAACAGATTAAACGCGAGATTACAGCATGACTTTCTCAGTTTTCAACCAGCAACAACACAGCAAAGGCGGTTGCCAGTGTTCCACTCTCCCTTTCGTCAGCACTGGTCCAAAATGTTCAGCAAACAATGGCGGTGGCGACAAGGCAGTGAAAAGGCTGGGGAATTTTTTGGAACGGTTTTTGTTAATTGCAGCATTTGTATGCATTTGGAAGAGTGTAGTGTTTAGGAAATACTGAAAGAGCATTCACAAACTGAGAACACCAACAAGGTGGTCAGTCTTTGGGACTCAATATAACAAGGTTGGCAGCGGAGGGATTCGAACCCTCGCCTCCGAAGAGACTGGAGCCTTAATCCAGCGCCTTAGACCGCTCGGCCACGCTACCCACTGTTACGTCGATATTACGAAACGAGAAAATCAGAGTCCTCTACCCTTTAATCCAGTTTCAAAACAACAACAAAAAGGCATTAATGCTTCTCAAATGTCTGTTGCTAATGGTTGCTTGGTTGTGTATGCACTGTCACGATGTGTAGGCTTACATGACATTTTATTGGTTTTTTGTGGTAGGAGGGGGTGGCTGTCATGCGTTTTTCACCCTGGCCCGTTGTCACCATATTCCGCTGAGGTGCAGGTTGACAGCTTTTGGTTTTTGTTGTAATAATCAGTAACATGGCAAGAAAAGCTGAAAAGAGAAGCGTCAGTCCATAATTACTATAAGAAATGCTGGCCAATCAGTCAGGAAAATTACAAAAACTGAATGTTTCTTCAAGTGCACAGGCCAAAGCCATCAAACACTACAATGAAACTGGCTCTTATGAAGATCGCCTCAGAAGAGGAAGACCACGCATTACCTCTGCTGCAGATGCTACATACACATATGTGTATGTATGCGGAATGTGCATATGTGTGTGTGTTGTGGATCACTGCCTTGCTGCATGGCCCAGCTGTGGTCGAGCTTCAACTCATGGGCAGATGACCTGATATTCTCTTGTACAATTCTCTGATACAGAACAACATTCATGGTTCTTTTGATAATGAGCAGTCTGCCCGGTCCTCAAACCATGTCACTATCCCGATGCCTAATGGTGTGAGGTTCTCTCTGCAGACTGCCATGTTTGATTTCCCCCAGACATAATAGGACACATATCACCATAAAACTCTGTCTGTATAACACAGTTTCACAACTGTGGAACTTTTTCCCGGCAAGGGAAGGATGGTCAGATGGCCAAGGTTCAAGAGTCACGGTTCGCTACGGATTAGTTTCATATGTGAGAGGTATGTAATTGAACAACAATTGGGGTTTTCAAATTGCATTGGTGGAAATTCCACAGTAAGGCATTAAGGGCTAAGCTGTCCCTCTGTCACCAGAGGTGGGCAACCCCAGCTTCAGAGAGTAAATGTACTACCATGTGTAATTCTAATCAGCACAACTCTTCAGCCTGGTAGGTGAGCTAATTAGTGAACACACGTGCACATTCTGTATACATACACATATGTGTATGTAGCATCTGCAGCAGAGGTAATGCGTGGTCTTCCTCTTCTGAGGCGATCTTCATAAGAGCCAGTTTCATTGTGGTGTTTGATGGCTTTGGCCTGTGCACTTGAAGAAACATTCAGAGTTCTTTTGATTTTCCTGACTGTTTGGCCAGCATTTCTCATAGTAATTATGGACCGACATGTCTCTTTGAAAAGTTCAGCTTTTCTTGCCATATTATTGATTATAACAACAAAAACCAAAAGCTGTCAACCTGCACTTCAGCAGAATATGGTGACAACAGGCCAGGTTGAAAAATGCATGACAGCCACCCCCTCCTACCACAAAAAACCAACAAAATGTCATGTAAGCCTACACATCATGACAGCGCATACACAACCAAGCAACCATTAGCTACAGACTTTTTAAGAACTGTGATTGCCTTCAACCTTCCACTCTCAGGCCGTCTCCTTAACACTGTGCTCTAAAGGGCCTACACGTTGTGAAGGAGAAACTGCCTAGCTATTCTTAATGCGTCTATGTATGCACCATTAGCCTTATTTAGATGTGTGTAAATATTGATGCATTTTTCGACAGTATGTGGAATATGAAACACACTCCCTTTTGGTACATAGATTAGGAAAATAGATTCGATGAATAGATGGTTCTGATTTTCTCGTTTCGTAAAACCGAGTAAAATTACCTACCACAGGGGTAGTGTGGCCGAGCGGTCTAAGGCGCTGGATTAAGGCTCCAGTCTCTTCGGAGGCGAGGGTTCGAATCCCTCCGCTGCCAGCTTTGTTATATTGAGTCCCAAACACTGACCACCTTGTTGGTGTTCTCAAAATGTGAATGCTCTTTCAGTATTTATGAAAGCGGTAAATTGAGCGGTCCTTCAAAACCATGTTGAACGAGGGCAGCATATTCTTCAGCACATTCACTAAAACCAAGTGATTTCACTCATTAGCTCACTTACCAGGCTGAAGAGTTGTGCTGATTAGAATTATACATGGTAGTACATTTACACTCTGAAGCTGGGGTTTCCCACCTCTGGTGACAGAGGGACAGCTTAGCATATGCACGTGCCAAAAAATTAGGGAACTGATAACAATGGAATTTCACTCGTCCAGGGATTCATTGCCGTTCCATAGCATTCCATTCTATTCTGCTGTCGGTTTACATAAAACCGTGGATCATTTTGAAATATTTCCAACGAGCAACAATGATTGTATAGTATATTTATATGTAATTATAAAAACAAAGAAAACCAAATTCTCAATGAATTACAGTGATTTTCTGATTTTAAAACCAAGTGTAAGCAACAGGTAGCGTGGCCGAGCGGTCTAAGGCGCTGGATTTAGGCTCCGGTCTCTT
This sequence comes from Albula glossodonta, assembly GCA_019788955.1. Taxonomy (NCBI): domain Eukaryota; kingdom Metazoa; phylum Chordata; class Actinopteri; order Albuliformes; family Albulidae; genus Albula; species Albula glossodonta. The sequence continues at coordinate 238,823 of JAFBMS010000027.1, forward strand.
CGGAGGCGAGGGTTCGAATCCCTCCGCTGCCATTGAATATTTACTCAAATCAGGGGGGTGTCCTTACAAAGCAATTATGCTCGTGAACACAGAATGTTCTCAGAAAACCCAGGCATCGGAAAAAAGCAGCAGCATATGTGTGTATATTTGAGTGATTTCCCATGAGGTAGAGGAAGGAAGAGACTCTTTGAAGCCTCCAACCATTGATCTACAATCATGTCCATTTGTCTCCTTGTGAACCAATCAGGAACAGGAGTCTGCATTTTATGTCAGGTTTGGGGTATAAGGCTTGTACCTATGCCACAGCATTTTTCTTTACCCAGTATGTGTCATCCTGTAAACACATATTACTTTTTTGCTTTGTTATTAAGTCACATTTAACTTAAACTAGGAAAAATCCCTACATATGTATATCCAGATTTTTTTGTGTACAGTTACTATAAAGATAGTTATTAAACCATTCAAAATAAGTTCCTGCCATTAATATTGTTTGTATTATGTCCCTATGAACCCATGGGGGGTACCATCAAATATATAATATTTAATATAAAGCCCTGGATTTGTAGTGACAGTGCTTCTTGATGTGCTTACAGGTCCTTTAGAAGAAACACTTTTCATTACTGCTCCCGTGAGTGCCTGAAATTATGAATATATCTGGGGTCGATATTTCCCATGAATAATAATTTCAGTCTCATCTCATAAGTGTACCTTCAAATTGAAAATACCTTTAGTTTTATGTTTTCAGGTGAGTTATTGACAGCAAGGGAAGAAGAGCAATCAGCATAATTTTTTTCTTTGAAAGTGATGAGATGGTTGAGGCAAGAACATTACGCTTCTACTGTGCCTTGAATCCTAGTAATATTCATATTCAGACATTTAATATAAAACTACTTTCACAGTGCCTATTTTCATATGTGTACTGCCGCATTGAAAGTCTTTAATGTGTGTAAGATTACATAATTATTGATGAAGACTGTGTCTACATATGTGCAATCTTTCAAGGTCTATTCAGTTTTTGTTCATGTATGTTCATGTTGGAGGAAATAAAGATGCAAAATTTACAGGGATGGCCAGCTCAAATTTGTAATTTTCCATTTGAATTTGAGTGGATATTTTGCATCACCTTGAAGCATGACATATTACTAAACAATATAATTCAATCATAACATAACCAAATTCGTATGACGTGACACTCTTTGTACACTCAAATTCATACCTAATGAATTTCCCTGTTCTCAACAAGCCGTTTTCAGTTGGTGGGGTAAAAAGATTCCAAGCTTTGTTCTACGACCCCTTGTTTCGTCACTTAGCCTGGCAAGTTTTGAAATGCAGTAACTGTGTGCAGGACGAGAGCTCCTCATTCGGGTAATAGAGCCCCCGATAGCCACTGCTCAGGCTGGGGTATCAGTCCAGTAGTCCTCAGACTCTGGTACTCTGGCAGTAGAGGCAGCTGGCAGGCTTACCTGGCGCAGCTCAGCTTCATTGTGGAAGAGGCCAGCTGGGTTTTCACGAATTTACATCAGAAGTTAGAAATTAGACCTTTTCTGCTTTGCCATCTCTCCCTCCTTTCATATTTACATCAGTTAGTTTTATAGTGCACTGTATGCAGTTTCATTTGTTTCTCCTGCACATGTATGAGGCATCAGACCTGTCAGTTACAGTATGAAGGAGGAGAGCTCCTCATTCGGGTAATAGAGCCCCCGATAGCCACTGCTCAGACTGGGGTACCAGTCCAGTAGTCCCTTTTGGTCCAACGAAACACAGAAACACACTCCCCTTGGTCCAACTTCTCAGAGTTTTTGTTGCTGTGAAAATAGATTCGATGAATTGATGGTTCTGATTTTCTCATTTCCTAAAACCAAGTAAAATTACCAAAAGCATGGGTAGCGTGGCCGAGTGGTCTAAGGCGCTGGATTAAGGCTCCAGTCTCTTTGGAGGCGAGGGTTCGAATCCCTCCGCTGCCAATCTTATGAATCTGCGTCCTTTCCTGTGATCACCCACCTTACGGCCAGAGACATGCAGTTGTCAAAGGATTACTGTAATTAAGAAAACTGGGCCACATATGGCGTCTAAAAGCATTTGTGGTGTTGTGATGAACATAGCTGCCTTCCAAGCACTTGACCAGGGCTGGATTTCTGGCCAAAACAAGAAAGTCACATTTTTGTTTGCCCTGGAGACCGTCATCTGCTGCAAAAAACAAAGGCATGATTACGTACAAACACTTGGCAAATGCAACCACAGGTAAGTTGGAATGTGGAAACCTGTAAGTGGAGGGCATCATAAGGCAATCAGCATGGGGGGTGGGAATGGCCACAAATTGCATATACAGAAGTCGTGGTTAGTCGTTAGTTGATTGGTGGACATTTATATAACAGTGTATATGTGAATTCCTCGGTTGGAGAACCCGTGGTTAGCGATGGATTAAAGAAGTCCTCTCCTGCCCTTCAATGTTACCAGGAAAGTGGGACACAGGCAACACAAGGACTGATGTATCAGAGAATCAACCCAAAAGCATTGGTGGTATAGTGGTGAGCATAGCTGCCTTCCAAGCTGTTGACCAACAGGGTGACTGACAGGTAGCGTGGCCGAGCGGTCTGAGGCGCTGGATTTAGGCTCCAGTCTCTTTGGAGGCGAGGGTTCGAATCTCTTGGCTGCTATTGAAAACTTACAGAGATGGTCACCTCAGATTTGTAAGTTCCCTGTTAACTTTGAAAGGATATTTTACATCACCTTGAAGTATGACATATTACTAAACAATATAATTCAATCATAACATAACCAAAATAGTATGACGTTACACTCTTTGTACACTCAAATTCATACCTGATGAATTTCCCTGTTCTCAACAAGCCGTTTTCAGTTGGTGGGGTAAAAGTATTCCAAGCTTTGTTCTACGACCCCTTGTTTCGTCATTTAGCCTGGCAAGTTTTGAAATGCAGTAACTGTGTGCAGGACGAGAGCTCCTCATTCGGGTAATAGAGCCCCCGATAGCCACTGCTCAGGCTGGGGTATCAGTCCAGTAGTCCTCAGACTCTGGTACTCTGGCAGTAGAGGCAGCTGGCAGGCTTACCTGGCGCAGCTCAGCTTCATTGTGGAAGAGGCCAGCTGGGTTGAATGGCAAAAGCACATCAACCTGGCGGCGTCCTTGGAGGCCATGGGACTTCAGACTCTCCTCAACCTGGAGCCGTACGACTGCCAACCTTCAGCCTCATTAGCACAGTGCTGAAGAGATGTTTCCAGGTTGACCGAAAGAGGCTGCCAGGTGAGAAGCTCAGCCATCTTGCTGCAGACAGGTGGGTTGGCTACCCTCAGCACCCAGTGACAGTCAGAGACTCCAGCTTCAGAAAGTAACCTACTATGTATTCGATTCCCGGCCAATGCAAAACACGTGGGCTTTTATTGGCCCTGGAGACCAAATTGAACTCGTCATAAAACAAGTACAATTAGTGTTGGGAGGACCGACCACCCTGATACGAACAACAACCCCTCATGCCAGTAATGCTCCCTTGCACATGTGAAGGCACATTGTACTCAACCACTTTGACCATAGCCCTGAAAATGCATGTAACAATGTAGTTTTCATGGACTAAAACTAATAATAATCAATCACATGGGGATAGTGACAAAGTTTGAGTACCTGGCAGACTTGTCATGATCGAAAGAACCATGAATGTTGTTCTGTATCAGAGAATTGTATAGGAGAATATCAGGCATACTGCCAGCCTAGCTTACTGTGTCCTCTCCTATAAACCAACAAAATGTCATGTAAGCCTACACATCATGACAGCGTATACACAACCAAGCAACCATTAGGTACAGACTTTTTAAGAACTGTGATTGCCTTCAACCTTCCACTCTAAGGCCGTCTCCTAAACACTGTGCTCTAAAGGGCCTACTGGTCATGAAGGAGAAACTGCCTAGCTATTCTTAATGCGTCTATGTATGCACCATTAGCCTTATTTAGATGTGTGTAAATAGTGATGCATTTTTCGACAGTATGTGGAATATGAAACACACTCCCCTTTGGTACGTAGATTAGGAAAATAGATTTGATGAATAGATGGTTCTGATTTTCTCGTTTCGTAAAACCAAGTAAAATTGCCTACAGCATGGGTAGCGTGGCCGAGCGGTCTAAGGCCCTGTATTAAGGCTCCAGTCTCTTCGGAGGCGAGGGTTGGAATCACTCCGCTGCCAGCTTTGTTATGTTGAGTCCCAAAGACTGACCACCTTGTTGGTGTTCTCAGTTTGTGAATGCTCTTTCAGTATTTCCTAAACACTACATTCTTCCAAATGCATACAAATCCTGCAATTTACAAAACGCATTCTAAAAAATTCCCCAACCTTTTCACTGTCTTTTCGCCACCGCCATTGTTTGCTGAACATTTTGTACCAGTGCTGACGAAAGGGAGAGTGGAACACTGGCAACCGCCTTTGCTGTGTTGTTGCTGGTTGAAAACTGAGAAAGTCATGCTGTAAACTCGCGTTTAATCTGTTTTCCACTTTTCCCCTTCATCATCATTGGTACTACACATTCAGAAAAATGCTTGATTTTGTATGCATTTGTGATGTGTGACAAAGATCTGAAGAATATTACGAATTTGTAGCTTTGGTTAAGGTTCCCCTAAGTCTATAAATTGCTTATACAGAAGTCGTGGTTAGTGGTTAGTGATTCGGTGAACATTTATATGACAGTGTTTAAGTGAATTCCGCGGTTGGAGAACCCGTGGTTGGCGATGGATTCTTGTACTTTAAGAGTCTTCTCCTGCTCTTCAGTGTCCCCAGGAAAGCAGGACACAGGCAACACACTGACTCATGTAGATGAATTGGTGGTATAGTGGTGAGCATAGCTGCCTTCCAAGCAGACCATCTACGAATCCCTCCACTGCCTTATGAGTCTACGTCCTTTCCTCAGATCCTCCACTGAGTGGGCACCTTCACAAACCAATTATGTTACTGAAAAGCTCCGTGGTTGGTGAAGTCAACATTATATGGAGAAACTTGGGTGCTGATGAAGGGGAGAGCGCCTTTACTGTGCTGTTTGTGGTTGAAAACTGAGAAAGTCATTCCGTAAGCTCTCCTTTCATCTGTTTTCCACTTTTCCCCTTTCTCATCGTTCGTACCAAAGAGAATTGTACAGGACAATATCAGGCATACTACCATACTACCTAGCTTACTGTGTCCTCTCCTATAAACCAACAGAATGTCATGTAAGCCTACGCATCATGACAGCGTATACACAACCAAGCAACCATTAGCTACAGACTCTTTAAGAACTGTGATTGCCTTCAACCTTCCACTCTAAGGCCGTCTCCTTAACACTGTGCTCTAAAGGGCCTCCTGGTCATGAAGTAGAAACTGCCTAGCTATTCTTAATGTGTCCATGTATGCACCATTAGCCTTACTTAGATGTATGGAAATATTGATGCATTTTTCGACAGTATGTGGAATATGAAACACACTCCCCTTTGGTCCAACTTCTCAGAGTTTTCGTTGTTGTGAAAATAGATTCGATGAATTGATGGTTCTGATTTTCTCGTTTCATAAAACCAAGTAAAATTGCCTACAGCATGGGTAGCGTGGCCGAGCGGTCTAAGGCGCTGGATTAAGGCTCCAGTCTCTTCGGAGGCGAGGGTTCGAATCCCTCCGCTGCCATCATTATGAATCCGCATCTTTTCCTGTGATCGGCCACCTTCAGGGCGTTCTTACATAGTTCAGTAAACCCTCGTTGTTGCGGACCTCGTCAAAACGGATTTTGGCTACAACGGCCTGTTTCTGCTATTCTAGTTAGAAGCACACCAGAAGACCATCAGCCTGAATTTTTCATTGTAGAATAGTATCGGAAGAACAAAACACGTGGAGCTGCGATGACATCTTTTGGCTAAAAATAGCAATGTGCCAAGCCGCCATGTAGCTTACTGAAAGTATGTGGAATATGGAACACACCCCTGATATTGGTGAAGTTAACTTTGTTCCCAGAAAACCATGGCACCAGGAAGCACAAGAACTGGAGGTTTGTTGGTGGCATAGTGGTAAGCTGTGAATCTTGAACTTTCGTTGGTCCTGAAGACCATCTTTAATTCTGAGTAATCTGCTGCCAAAACAAAGTCATGATCACTTACAAATAACCAAGTTGAAGAATATTACATATTTGTAGCTTTGGTTAAGGTTCCCATAACTCCACAAATTGCATATACAGAAGTTGTGGTTAGTCGTTAGTTGATCAGTTAACATTTATATCACAGTGTATAAGTGAATTCCATGGTTGGAGAACCTGTGGTTGGCGATGGATTATTGTACTTAAAGAAGTCCTCTCCTGCCCTTCAATGTTCCCAGGAAACCGGAACAAAGGCAACACAATGACTCATGTAGATGCGTTGGTGGTATAGTGGTGAGCATAGCTGCCTTCCAAGCAGTTGGTCGGGGTTCCATTCCTGGCCAATGCAAAATGCTTGAGTTTTCATTGGCCCTGAAGACCAACTTCAATTATGAGTAACCTGCTGCCTAAACTAAGGCATGATTACTTACGAACACTTGGCAAATCTAAGCACAGGTAAGTCAGAAAAGGGAAACTAGCTGGTAGAAGGCATTATGAAACAAATGCAATACAGGACAACTTAAATTATTGAGTGGTCCTTCAAAACCATTTTAAACAAAGGCATCATGTTAACTTTCTGTAGCCTTGCCACACTGCACACACAGGCTAAAGACTGGACTGTCTTCAATAAAGTACAGAATTACAGCAAAGAAGAACAGCCAAAAAAGCTCCCAGCTCCAGATTTGTGAAACTGTGTTATACAGAAATACAGAGAGAGTTTTAGGGTGATATGTGCCCTATTATGTATGGTGAAAACCAAACATGGCAGTCTGCAGAGAGAACCTCACACCATTAGGCATGGGGATAGTGACATAAGTTAAGGCTCCAGTCTTTTCGGGGGCGAGGGTTCGAATCCTTCCACTGCCATTGTATGCTTAATATTGTCCTAATGTTAGTAAGCACACTGTGGGTGTCCTTACATTGCACATATGCTCCTAAAAAACTACAATGAACAAGAACTGGAGGTTTATTGGTGGCATAGTGGTAAGCTGTGAATCTTGAACTTTCGTTGGTCCTGAAGACCGTCTTTAATTATGTGTAATCTGCTGCCAAAACAAAGTCATGATCACTTACAAATCATGTTAACTTTCTGTAGCCTTGGTGAAAACCAAACATGGCAGTCTGCAGAGAGAACCTCACACCATTAGGCATGGGGATAGTGACATGGTTTGAGGACCGGTCAGACTGCTCATTATCAAAAGAACCATGAATGTTGTTCTGTATCAGAGAATTGTACAAGAGAATATCAGGCCATCTGCCCATGAGTTGAAGCTCGGCCACAGCTGGGCCATGCAGCAAGGCAGTGATCCACAACACACAGGCACAGACAGACATGGGTGGAAACACACACACACACATGTGCACACACACATGCACATTCAGTACACATACACATATGTGTATGTATGTATATGCATGTCCAGATTTTGTTGTGTACACGTACTACTAAGTAAACCATGCAAAATATTAAGTTCCTGCCATTAACATTGTTTTTGTTATGTCTTTCTGAACCCATGGGGGGTACCATCAATTACATTATTCTTAAAGATGAGATGGTTAAGGCAAGAATATCACACTTCTGCAGTGCCTTGAATCCTAGTAATATTCATATGCAGACATTCAATATAAAACTACTTTCACAGTGCTTGATATAAAAATACTTTTTATAAATTATTATATAATATATTTCATATATATTATCTCATATATTATTTTTATATGTGTACTACCACATTGAAAGTCTTGAATGTGGGTAAGATTACATAATTATTGATGAAAACTGTGTCTCCATAGATTCTTTTCAGGTCTATTCAGTTTTTGATAATGTATGTTCATGTTACAGGGATGGCCAGCTCAAATTTGTCATTTCCCAACTGAATTTGAATGGGCATTTTGCATCATCTTGAAATATGACATATTACTAAATAACATAATTATAACCAAATTACAACAAAGTTGCATTGTCTGTACTCTCAGAAATTCATACCTAATGGATTACCCTGTTCTCAACAAGCTGTTTTCAGTGGGCGGGGTAAAAGATCTTAAGTTTTGTTCTTTGCCCCCTTGTTTCCTCATTTTGCCTAGCAAGTTTTTAAATGCAGTAACTGTGTTCTCGCTAGGCATTGCTTCCCAGCATGTCCCACTACCAAGGTGGCAAAGTATTTTGTATCATTGATACAAGAGTATAGAACTTATTCAAATGCTACATTATTCAAATGGACCTCCTACATACATTACCTTACGGTAACTCCACCACAAATTTTATGTGTTTTGCTCATTTCTCAAAAGATTTTTTCACGAATTTACATCAGAAGTTAGAAATTAGACCTTTTCTGCTTTGCCATCTCTCCCTCCTTTCATATTTACATCAGTTAGTTTTATAGTGCACTGTATGCAGTTTCATTTTGTTTCTCCTGCACATGTATGAGGCATCAGACCTGTCAGTTACAGTATGAAGGAGGAGAGCTCCTCATTCGGGTAATAGAGCCCCCGATAGCCACTGCTCAGACTGGGGTACCAGTCCAGTAGTCCCTTTTGGTCCAACGAAACACAGAAACACACTCCCCTTTGGTCCAACTTCTCAGAGTTTTTGTTGCTGTGAAAATAGATTCGATGAATTGATGGTTCTGATTTTCTCATTTCCTAAAACCAAGTAAAATTACCAAAAGCATGGGTAGCGTGGCCGAGTGGTCTAAGGCGCTGGATTAAGGCTCCAGTCTCTTTGGAGGCGAGGGTTCGAATCCCTCCGCTGCCAATCTTATGAATCTGCGTCCTTTCCTGTGATCACCCACCTTACGGCCAGAGACATGCAGTTGTCAAAGGATTACTGTAATTAAGAAAACTGGGCCACATATGGCGTCTAAAAGCATTTGTGGTGTTGTGATGAACATAGCTGCCTTCCAAGCACTTGACCAGGGCTGGATTTCTGGCCAAAACAAGAAAGTCACATTTTTGTTTGCCCTGGAGACCGTCATCTGCTGCAAAAAACAAAGGCATGATTACGTACAAACACTTGGCAAATGCAACCACAGGTAAGTTGGAATGTGGAAACCTGTAAGTGGAGGGCATCATAAGGCAATCAGCATGGGGGGTGGGAATGGCCACAAATTGCATATACAGAAGTCGTGGTTAGTCGTTAGTTGATTGGTGGACATTTATATAACAGTGTATATGTGAATTCCTCGGTTGGAGAACCCGTGGTTAGCGATGGATTAAAGAAGTCCTCTCCTGCCCTTCAATGTTACCAGGAAAGTGGGACACAGGCAACACAAGGACTGATGTATCAGAGAATCAACCCAAAAGCATTGGTGGTATAGTGGTGAGCATAGCTGCCTTCCAAGCTGTTGACCAACAGGGTGACTGACAGGTAGCGTGGCCGAGCGGTCTGAGGCGCTGGATTTAGGCTCCAGTCTCTTTGGAGGCGAGGGTTCGAATCTCTTGGCTGCTATTGAAAACTTACAGAGATGGTCACCTCAGATTTGTAAGTTCCCTGTTAACTTTGAAAGGATATTTTACATCACCTTGAAGTATGACATATTACTAAACAATATAATTCAATCATAACATAACCAAAATAGTATGACGTTACACTCTTTGTACACTCAAATTCATACCTGATGAATTTCCCTGTTCTCAACAAGCCGTTTTCAGTTGGTGGGGTAAAAGTATTCCAAGCTTTGTTCTACGACCCCTTGTTTCGTCATTTAGCCTGGCAAGTTTTGAAATGCAGTAACTGTGTGCAGGACGAGAGCTCCTCATTCGGGTAATAGAGCCCCCGATAGCCACTGCTCAGGCTGGGGTATCAGTCCAGTAGTCCTCAGACTCTGGTACTCTGGCAGTAGAGGCAGCTGGCAGGCTTACCTGGCGCAGTTCAGCTTTATTGTGGAAGAGGCCAGCTGGGTTGAATGGCAAAAGCACATCAACCTGGTGGCAGAAATTTCACTGATTAGCTCACCTTCCTTGCTTAACAGCCGTGCTGATTATAATCTGCTGGATTATTGAATGGGTGGAACAAATACAGTCCAGCGTATATTCTCGAGCATCAACCCAGTCTTGCAGGCGCAGCATGTAACGTCTATGTATGCACCAGTAGCCTTATCAGATGTGTGTAAATATTGATGCATTTGTCAAAAGTACGTGGAATATGACCTTTGATCCAGCTTCTCAGACATTTTGTTGTTGTGAAAATGGATTAAAGAATAGATGGCTCTGATTTTCTCGTTTCGTAAAACCCAGTGAAACACTCTTACCTGTGGGTAGCGTGGCCGAGCGGTCTAAGGCGCTGGATTAAGGCTCCAGTCTCTTCGGAGGCGAGAGTTCGAATCCCTCCGCTGCCATCCTTACGAATCTGTGTCCTTTCCTCAGATCCATCGCTTGGTGGACGCTTTCACAAAGCAATTACTAAAACTTGTGTAGTTTTCGTTGACGAAAACTAATAATAATCAATCACATGGGGATAGTGACAAGGTTTGAGTACCTGGTAGACTAGTCATTATCTAAGGAACCATGAATGTTGTTCTGTATCAGAGAATTATATAGGAGAATATCAGGCATCCTGCCAGCCTAACTAACTGTGTCCTCTCCTATAAACCAACAGAATGTCATGTAAGCCTACACATCATGACAGCGCATACACAACCAAGCAACCATTAGCATCAGACATTTTAAGAACCGTGATTGCCTTCAACCTTCCACTCTAAGGCCGTCTCCTTAACACTGTGCTCTCAAGGGCCTACTTGTCATGAAGGAGAAACTGCCTAGCTATTCTTAATGCGTCTATGTATGTACCATTAGCCTTATTTAGATGTGTGTAAATATTGATGCATTTTTCGACAGTATGTGGAATATGAAACACACTCCCCTTTGGTCCAGCTTCTCAGAGTTTTTGTTGTTGTGAAAATAGATACAATGAATAGATGGTTCTGATTTTTTCGTTTCGTAAAACCAAGTAAAATTACCAAAAGCATGGGTAGCGTGGCCGAGCGGTCTAAGGCGCTGGATTAAGGCTCCAGTCTCCTCGGAGACGTGGGTTGGAATCCCTCCGCTGCCATCCTTATGAATCTGTGTCCTTTCCTGTGAGCGACCGTCTTACGGGTGTTCTTATATAGTACAGTAAACCCTCATTGTAGCGCACCTCGTCAAAATGGATTTTGGGTACAACGGACTATTTCAATGTGCCGAGCCGCCATGTAGCTAACTGAAAATATGTGGAATAGGGAACACGCCCCTTCAGTCGAGCTTCTCAGAATTTTTGTAAACGGTCAGCCTTAGGCTGGCTCCATTTCTCATATCAGACAATAACTGGCAACGCATTGGTGGTATAGTGGTGAGCATAGCTGCCTTCCAAGCAGTTGACCCGGGTTCGATTCCCGGCCAATGCAAGTGGTCATTTTCCTCGTCCTTGAGACCGGCTTTAATTGAAAATCATCTGTTTAGGTAAGTAAGATACAGCAAGAGAGGAAACTCGGACTCGGACTTGGACCACTGCTGGAAGACCTTGTGGCTAGAGACATACAGTTGTCAAAGGATTACTGAAATGGGGGGCGCAGGCGGTGCAGTTACACTAACTAGCATGCTACAGCTGATAGACACCAACTGGTGCACTGACATAACTTTCCGTGTAAAACTTGCGCTGTAGAATTTCTGTTCCACACGTACAAGCAGTAGATATAAATAGACTATTTTGGCAGTTATCATTTGGGTCACTGGGCGTACCAAACTGAAGAAGTTGCATACTAAATCCTACGTCCTGTACCGAACGGTTCGAGACAAATGCACGTACCGTTACACCCTATGTAGACAGCATACTTAGATATGTGCAGGGCTCACTCTCACCTTTGCCATTCAGTATTAGCAATTTCTAATGCTTATAACTAGGATTTGCTATAATATAGATCATGCTTGATGAAATCACCTTAATGATTTAAAATTGATTAAAATGCATGTGACAAAAAATTTGACTAAAACAAGACTAAGACTAATAATCAAATGACTGAAATATGGCAAATACAAATATGTATTTTAGTCAGAAGACTAAACTACACATCAGTTAATTAGTAACATTAACTTGAAAATAAGAGACCAAAGTATAACAGTGTAACAAGTATAACAAGACTTTCAGTGGCCCTACCTGGCCACCCCTATGAAAAATTTCTGGGGGCGCCTCTGGGTGAAATACAGGATGAGTCAAGGGGTTCATTGCCGTTCCATAGCATTTCATTCTCTCTGCTATCGGTTTACATTAAATCAGAGATCATTTTCAAATATTTCCAACTAGCAACAATGATTGTATAGTATAGTATTTTTACATGTAATTATAAAAACAATAGATGTATAGAAGTCATAGACCTGTTGTTAGTGATTTGGTGAACATTTATATAACAGTGTATAAGTGAATTCCATGGTTGGAGAACCCTTGGTTGGCGATGGATGATTGTACTTAAAGAAGTCCTCTCCTGCCCTTCAATGTTGCCAGGAAAGCGGGTCACAGGCAACACAATAGCTGATGTAGATGCATTGGTGGTATAGTGGTGAGCATAACTGCCTTCCAAGCAGTCGACCCGGGTTCGATTCCCGGCCAATGCAAAACATCTGGGCTTTCATTAGCCCTGGAGACCATATCTAATGATGAGTCATCTGCTGCCTAAACTAAGGCATGAACACTTGACAAATTTGTACCTATACCACAGCATTTTTCTTTTACCCAATATGTTTCATCCTATAAACACGTATTACTTTTTTTGCTTTATTATGATGTCACTTTTAACTTAAACTTTGGAATTACGGGTCTTACTTACAAGAAAGAAAAATCCCTACATATGTATATCCAGATATCCAGCTTCTCAGAGTTTTTGTTGTTGTGAAAATAGATACAATGAATAGATGGTTCTGATTTTCTCGTTTCGTAAAACCAAGTAAAACTACTGAAAGCATGGGTAGCGTGGCCGAGCGGTCTAAGGCGCTGGATTAAGGCTCCAGTCTCTTCGGAGGCGAGGGTTCGAATCCCTCCGCTGCCAACCTTATGAATCTGTGTCCTTTCCTGTGATCACCCGCCTTGTGGCCAGAGACATGCAGTTGTCAAAGGATTACTGTAATTAAGAAAACTGGAGCACACATACCGTCAAAAAGCATTTGTGGTGTAGTGGTGAACATAGCTGCCTTCCAAGCACTTGGCCGGGGATTGATTTCTGGCCAGTGCAAAAAAGTTGCATTTTCGTTTGCTCTGGAGACCGTCATCTGCTGCAAAAAACAAAGGCATGATTACGTAAAAACACTTGGCAAACACAACCACAGGTAAGTCGGAATGTGGAAACCTGTAAGCGGAGGGCATCATAAGGCAATCACCCTGATACAATTGCCAGCCCCTCCCACCAGTGATAATAAACTGCAACGAAAAATGTTTGCATTATCGTTCCTAATATCAAGCATGCTGTAGGTGTCCTTACATCGCATGTATGCTCCTCTCCTATATTATTAGCCTATATTATGAAACTTTATCAACAATTAACCCTGGACCATTCATCATTGTCAATTTACTCATAGCATTACTATAGCATTCCATTCTACCCTGGTTTCTTTGCATGCGCAAGCACACCCCCCTAAAAAAAAAATAGGAAAAAAAAAAGAGCTCCCCGAAAGCCATGGTACAGTTTACACACACTGATTACTAACAAACACTTGACAAATCTGACCACAGGTAAGTCGGAATGGGGACACAAGTAAGCGGAAGGCATCATGACACAAGTGCAATCAGTGGGTCCACCATGGGTGGGTGGGGCACGGCCACCCTCATACAATCGCTGTTGATTTGGTCCAGCTTTTCAGAGTTTTTGTTGTTGTGAATATAGATACGATGAATAGATGGTTCTGATTTTCTCGTTTTGTAAAACCAAGTAAAATGACTAAATGCAGTGGGTAGCGTGGCCGAGCGGTCTAAGGCGCTGGATTAAGGCTCCAGTCTCTTCGGAGGCGAGGGTTCGAATCCCTCCGCTGCCATCCTTATGAATCCGCATCCTTTCCTGTGAGCGACCGTCTTACGGGTGTTCTTATGTAGTACAGTAAACCCTCATTGTAGCGGACTTCGTCAAAATGGATTTTGGCTACAACGGACTTTTTCAGCTGTTCTAGTTAGAAGCACAACAGAAGACCATCAGTCTCAATTTTTCATTGTAGAATAGTATAGGAAGAACGAAACACGTGGCGCTCCGATGACATCTTTTGGCTAAAAATAGCAATGTGCCGAGCCACCATGTAGCTAACTGAAAGTAGGTGGAATAGGGAACACGCCCCTTCAGTCGAGCTTCTCAGAATTTTTGTAAACGGTCAGCCCTAGGCTGGCTCCATTTCTCATATCAGACAACCAACCCAAACGCATTGGTGGTATAGTGGTGAGCATAGCTGCCTTCCAAGCAGTTGACCTGGGTTCGATTCCCGGCCAATGCAAAAGGACGTTTTCCTCGTCCTAGAGACCAGCTTTAATTGAAACGCATCTGTTTAGGTAAGTAAGATGCAGCAAGATAGACCACTCGGAGGAGACTCGGACTTGGACCGTTGCTGTAAGAAAAGAAACAGAACTGATATCGGGCAGGTCTTTTCATCTGAAATACAACAGCCAAAGCATCTATGTCCAGTTCATAGTCATAAGGTTTCCCTTGATGGCTCTCCTTCGCAGGCTTCACGAGACCCAGCCTCAGCCGTGAAGGTATACCATGAGCAGCCACACCAGCAGGAGATGGTGATGGGACAGGCTGCGAAAATGAATGGGCATTGTTGGCTACCATGTTGTTAAGGCTAACAGGTGAGGATAGCGTCTGAGAAGTTGGGTGTACAGTAACTCCAAAGCCCACATGTATCAATGCAGTGTTGTAGTACATATGTCCTTTAATCTGCGTGCGGCTCTCTAAACCTGAGAAATTGACAGCCGCGGTAAACTCCTGCAATGCAAGGCGCTTTTTGTATTTGTTACCCCAGTGCTGTGGCCACCTGAAATTATATTTTTCTAATCTCTGTTTAGGACACTAAAGCTTCAATCTCGAAGCTTCTTTCGCAGTTTCTTTGTTTCCCCTGTTCGCTGCCATTATTGCATTTAAAATGTATTGCTCTGTTCTACATATTATTTGTAGATCTTACTTAATTGATTTCGACTTCCGGAGCACCATATATGCTTAAATGTGGGCATTTCAGGGTGTGGTTGTGGTGTGCGTTCAGGCACGCACAGTTGTAGGTTTATTTGTGATTTATAACAGAAGACATGCATATATGTTGCGTACGCAAGTTTTACAAATCAGATTTTTTTTTGCATACGCAAACTCGTATGTTTTAGCGTATGTAACTATTTAGGCACGAAAGTACACCAATTTTTATAAATGAGGCCTGTGGAGTCTGATTTTAGTCATATTTTCGGTGAATTGGTTTCGCGCTTGACAATTAAGGACTCAGACTTGGACTCTGTATTTTGCGACTAGAGACTCGGACGTGTGTGACTCACTTTTGCATGTGTTGTTGAAGGGAGAGAGAAATGAAAACGCAGTCATGACATTCATCTCTGTCTTCGCCAATCAGCGTATTCTTCTCCCAGATAAGCTTTACTTACATAAGCTCTAACTGCATAGAAGAACCAAAATGTTGCCGTTATTTTACTGTATTTCCCTAAAGTTTCAACTGTGATTTTTCTTATTTGCCTTGCACATCTGGTAAAGAGCATTATCTTGACTGCATTCTGCTTTCTTTCCAGTATTATTGCCATATTTCAATGTTTGATGTGAAACTTCAATACAACGTTGAAAAAAATACCTAATTTATGGCTGATGAGGCTTCACAATTTTTTTCACATTCGCACACATCTAGTCGCAAAAAAAGTGAGGAATGACAAAAAATAAATATTTTTTACATTATTTTGCGGTTTGTCAAAAAAGTCAAGTGCAAACTGATTTCGAGCTGATGGGTCACATATGACTTCATCTCTAAATGCAAATGTAACTTCATATGATTGCAAAAACGTGTTGCCTGGGGACCATTAAACAAACACAGCGATAGAGGTTCACCCCTGAAAACAGTAACAATATCATTTTGATCATATAGTAACAAACTTGGTACAGGAACAACCCGATGCCAGAAACAGAACACAGCCGAAATACTCCATTATCAAAACTCCTTTTGGCTTCATAATAAATTTCCCTAGCTTTTAGGTGATTTTGTGTACAATAAACTGAAGCATAGTGTGAACAACATAGTAGGAAGTATGTAGGCCCTGCTTACTTGGACTTGGAGTCAAACACTGCTGACTTGGACTCGGGTCAATGCTACTGACTCGGACTTGGACTCGAGGTATGGTGACTTGACCACAACACTGTTTAAATGGTAATAAGGCTATTAGGTGGATATACTGCACATCTCCAGACGTTTAGGTGGAAATAAGGGTGTCACTGATAACATAATCGTAGCTCTGCCCTTAAAACCCATTTCACTCCATAACAACTAACCTTGGAATCACTAATCAGGATGAAAATGGTACAGGGTGTAGCTTTAATGGACAATGCAGGTACAGCCCCCTAGAGCCACCTACTAGGTACTTAATTAGGACTGTTCACGCACTCTAGTTCTTAACGCTTAAGTCACGTCACTTTTACGCCTGAAAAGCAGTCTTAATCCTTTTGTAAATTTGGCCCTAGGTTTTTAATTCCTATTTGCAGTGGCTTGCTGGTTTGGTCTTACCATGTTCACTCCTGTGATGAAAAGTCAATGTATACTGCCATGTTAGGATTGTATGTTTCTCTGTTTAAAAGTATCTATTCAATAATCATGTACACAAATAATACACGAAATAAATAATTATAAATGTAATGCCATAATAGAGGCCATGGTGACAAGTTGAACACAGTTATCCTGTAACAAGCTGCCGTCAAACATGCCAGCTCCCTAATGCTCTTTCCTGGCCCTGGCTGCTGTAGGTGGGGTTCCAGGGAAACGACGCAGTAAATTTAATTAGAAATGTTTCAAAGATGTGTGAAGAAACACACAAGACAAATCGTCCATGAAACAGGCAGATCACAAGAACAGACGGTGGCTGCAACATGGAAAGACTGAAGGGAAATACAGGGTTAGTGGGCAATCTGGAAGCATTTGGCTGCATTTTCATCCCCGGGGGGGATGCTCCATTTAGCATGGAAGACGGCGCTTAATGTTTCATGAGACTTCACAGGCCTGCTGTGGGCGGAGCCTGTGTGGGCAGGTGTCATTGCATTGCTTTCTGAGATTGGGGACCGTGGCAACAAAAGCCAGCATTTTGCCTTCATTTACCAGCGATGGATACCAGCATTTTCTCATAATTTATCTGTTTTCTCTAAGTACCCTTCTTAACCTTGGGTGGAACTGAGTGAGATCTCTAGAGTCTAGACTAATGGTATAATCCAAATATGACATGTTCCCCTAATTCACAGGACAGTTTGGATTCACAGAATAGGTTTACACCATTGAAAGTTTTGTTGTTTGGAGTAAATGTGCTTTCATTTGGCACAGGGCTTCCCCAGCTCAGTCCTGTGTATGCTAGACATTTGCAACATCTATTTCCATTGTATTATGAGTTTTTTAAGTGATATGTGTTCTGTAAAGGGGGCTTCATGAAGTAAATTGCTTTATTGATCTCATTAATAGAGAGACAGATAGGCAAAAACAGACAGACTGTCTGACTGTTTGACTGATTGATTGATTGAAACTTTAGTTGCAAACAGACTTTAAAAAGTTGTCCTTCTTACAGAATCTAGATTTAATGTGTTTGTTGATAACAGCTATATCCCGACTTCATTCTAGCACTGATGAGCCCTCTAAACAGCTCAAGAGTATCATGGTACATGGGTAGATGCTGTGTCTTCATGACTTCTAAAATGGCCGACTTAACCTAACCAGACAAACACGTACAAGACTTGATTCTTAAAATGTGAAAAAAACTTCAGCTGCATGAAACTGTTATGAGTGGGAAACTGAGTATTAACAAAAACCAAAAATAATGAAGCCACCCTTTCGCTTGAACAGTGAAGGTGGGGAACTCCAAATCGGTAGGGGAGGGAGAGATGGAGAGAGCTGGTGGGAGTTCCTTACTTGGGCCTAATCCGCTTGGACGTTACAGTCCCGAGTCTGACACAGAGCCGCAGGCGTCGTGAAGCCGCAAGTCTTGCCTGTGAAGCATCACAACCAGATCAAACACTTCCCCCTTTAAACCCTCCCCGTCTTTTGACTCCTCTGGGAGGCGACGGCAGGAATCTCTCACAGCATGGGGCTGTGTGTCTCTGAACGCTTTCATCTACAACTAGGACACCCTTTGACAAACTCTTCAAGATCCCCACAAGGTGTGGGGTAAAGATAGCCTTTATTAACAGCCGACATTTTTGCGAGCGCATCGTTCCTGCTTAGTGTCCTGTGGTTTTAAAAAATCGTCCTTATTTGCTTATTCATGCATATACCCGAGAGCTTGTTATTTAAGGCACTTAAGCTGAATTAAATCCCTTAATACATTTATTGCATGTCAAAAAAAAGGATGAAGGAGCGCTTGGGGTAAATAGGTAGCGGTAAACATGCGAGCGGGATTTAGCATGCTAGTTGGTCCAGACCATGGAATTAAAGAGGACCGATAGCGTACCGCTATGGTCCATGTCTCTTCAGCAACCGCCGAGCCCCTCGCTCCATAAATCACCCCGACCCTTTCTGGTGTTGCCCGCGCATTGCTCTGGGCGTTTGATGATCCAGTAAAGACCATCGTTTCTAATGTGAGCATACCTCAGGCGTCAGAGACTGCAATACCACTGGCAAACACTCTCTAAGCCTGCAACCCACAATTCCTCCCTCAGTATGTCCCTTACATTAGACTGGATTTAGTGGTCCGTTCCTCTGGAAATCCCTAAACACAGTTACTCTTACTGTTATTTACTTCTTACAAGAGAATGTTTTATTCTTTATTAATCTAAAGTGTGAATAATTTTATTACTTTTCTACTTTTCTTTGGCTTTAAATATTTTAGGTTGATATTCAACCCCCCCCCCCCCAACACACACGCACACACACACACACACACACACACACACACACACAGAGCAAACTCCACTTTGCGTAAAATTTGAATCAGGTTGGCTTTGAGATAAAAATATTGCTTCTATGTTTATACAGCAAGAGTTCAGCGAGAGTCCATACAACACTTTTTCAAAGAAACCGCAAGACTATTTTGAAAGTCAGTTTGCTAGTTTTTTAATTAGATTTTGTGGAGGATATAGGGGAGAGTGGGGTAAGTTTAGCCAGAGGGTAAGTTGCTTCACCCCCTGTATCAAGACAACATTGGATGTGCTGTGTTACAAGACCATGGAAGAGTCCTACATTTTATTTATTGCTTGATGAAGGGAAGCAATGGTAATCTTAGAGTATGTTTATCTGCGACCAGCAGCTCTATAGCTAGCTCTGTCAGTTGTTTGGTTGGTCGGTCGATCGGTGTGTGTGTGTGTGTGTGTGTGTGTGTGTGTGTGTGTGTGTGAATGTATGTCTTTCTGTTCATGCCAATTGGCTAAAAGGGAGCATTACAGTGGGAGCAGCCTGGCTGCAACTATTGCAGATCCACACTTGTTACACGGTTCTCTTGTCTACATATATGTTTCAAAATATATTTTCTTGGCATGTTATATACCTATAAATACATATGAAATCATTTGCATGTGATTAGCTCTGAAAGTGGTGGCTTTGGGTTGAATTTAGCCAAAAAGGTCTGGGGCAAGCTGACCCAGTGGTTGGGTTAAACCCAACAATGAATTATTGCAGATGGGCTGATTGTCTAATGGAAACCACAGTACTCTCAATATGTTACCATATAAATAATTTATAGTATATAAATATAGTATATATATATAATATAGTATATAAATCATAGAATAGTACTTTTGTATTACATGATTGAAGTCATCAAGCTGTGCAGTTCTGTGGGCTTACCCCTTTGCAATGATGTGGCAGGAGAACTGGCACAAAGGAATAATGTCCTTGTAAAATGGACTGGCAAATAGGCTAGTTGAAGATTATACAGGGTTTTTACAGGGGAAAAGTCACCTAGACCTATTTACCTATTGCAGATCAACATACCCCACTATTAGTTTCTAGTTACCATAGTTCTGGGGAATAAAATTTGAAAACACGCACACAGACACACACAAGTGAATGCAAAAATTATACCCTGAGTGACTGGGACTGGAGGTGGTTTGGATTACTTATAATTCTGTCTTTGAAAGTGATGTGAAAATACAATTTTAAAATTTTTAATCCTTTGATAGACACATAATTAAAAAAATAGGCCACTCGCATCTTGCGCCGACCAAAATTCGATTCAGAGGTATGATTTTCTGTCAGCTGTAGGAGGCACCAGTATGAGAATTTGGAAGCAGCTGTCAATTATCGGGCAGCATTAAAATGCACGTTTTCCTGTAGACTGCAGGAGTAGGTGGTTTACGTTGTTTTATCAAGCTAAGCAAAACCCAGCTTTTCTCTGTTTTTGCTTTTGAAACTGTTTATGTGTGTTTCACAGCAATGTCAATTCTAATTCTATTCTTTTCTGCCCTGAAGACCGAAGAATTCTTTTAGTCAAAGCTGTAAAATGCGAGTTGCTGATACAACACAAGAGATCAGATACAGGAGGTCCTCGGGTTACGACGGTCTCGAGGTACGTCGGTTTCGTGGTTACGACGCACTCCCATAAATTACTTAACAAAAAATTAGTTTCGACTTAAGCGGTTTGGTTCATAAATACGACCTCAGAAATAAAGGTAAGAAATTCTTCTCTCCTTTTTTTTTTTATTAATGTTTCATTTAATTACTGTATTTTATATGTCCTTCATGTGTTGTGTGTACAGTGTGAGTGACTTAAGGTGTTAATTTAGGTATAATCAAGGTATAAATTCCGACTTACGTCGAAAATCGGCTTACGACAAGTGATAGGAAAGGAACTCGTTCGTAAGTCGAGGACCCCCTGTAGTTTGTTTCCAAATTTGAGGTACATTAGTCCCATATTTGACAAAATTATGTTATATGCCGAGGGTAATCATGCTGGCATTCATCAAACAAAGACAGCATGCATCGGGTGGTGCAAGTTGATGCTTGCAAACAGGGATAGATCGAAAATTAACAGGATGAAAAACTGCCAAAAGAAGCCAAGAAAGAGTCTTAAAAATTACCATAGAACTGAGTCTACAGCTTTGTGACCCAGTCTCAGCAGACATTATACATTATAACTTTCACAAAGTTGATATTGAATGGGGCTGCCATTCAGAAACCATTGAATTTAACCTGAGTTCAAGGCCAGTGCACTGTACCACTTAACCCGGTGTAATGAGTTCAAGGCCAGTACACTGTAACACTTTACCTGGTGTAATGAGTTCAAGGCCAGTACACTGTAACACTTAACCTGGTGTAATGAGTTCAAGGCCAGTACACTGTAACACTTTACCTGGTGTAATGAGTTCAAGGCCAGTACACTGTAACACCTAACCTGGTGTAATGAGTTCAAGGCCAGTACACTGTAACACTTAACCTCGTGTGATGAGTTCAAGGCCAGTACACTGTCACTTAACCTGGTGTACTGAGTTCAAGGCCAGTGCACTGTAACACTTAACCTGGTGTAATGAGTTCAAGGCCAGTGCACTGTACCACTTAACCTGGTGTGATGAGTTCAAGGCCAGTGCACTGTAATACTTTACAACACTGCACAGTATTGCCTTCTGAGCTGTGAGAAGAAGTAACATGGTCTGATGAGCCACTATAAATGTCATTGTTTAGTATTAACATTATATTTTCTACCCCCAAGATTTCAATTCAGCAGCCCATCAACTCTCTCTCGATGATTCACTGAGTAGCCACTAGGTGGAGACATATTCAAATATTTTATTTAAGGTGAGTTAATGACGATGATGTACCTTGACGTTATTTGTACTTGCAGCAATGTTCTCGAAATGGGTTGAATCAACAAGAACAATCCTTTGTGATCATTCAGGCATTATTGGTCTTCAAAGACTTCAGATAAATCTCACCCATTATGTGACAAAAATACGCATTTGGAAAAAAAATATTTGTCTTTGAATGCTTACATGGGTGAAAGGCTGGATATGTGAGTCAGTACTCATTTTTATCTTGATGTGACTCACCTTGCCCATTGTTTGGCTGTGGTTTGACAAGCTTTGTGCTTTAACTTACTTTAGTGCTGCTTTTGGTCTAATACACAGCATGAGTTACAAAGTGCGCTTTGATTTCCCAGCCTAATGCTAAACGCAGAGGTATGTCCTGTTTTGCAAGTACAAGTAATGTCACAAACCCTCTTAAAAACAATCATATAGGTTTGAACTGTAAACCCTCTCATTCTGTAGATTTTTCCGATGTCACAGATTCTTTAAATTTACCAGAAAAGATGAACCATTCTAGCTTGAGTTCTCTCATTCAGTGCTGGCTGTGACCAAGGCAAACACTGTAGTGGTGAAAGCTCAATATAATGTTATATAGGACTGGGAACTCATTTTAGAATTTGTAGCTGCCCATAGTTTAGAAACATGGTGGACGATAGAAAGGAAGAAACTGAAGATCTGGTGTGAATACAGACTCTTTGATGGGAGAATAGAAATGGGAGCTTTGCTAACGAAACTGCCACGTGGCTTTTTCAAATCACAACTTAAGTTCCTTTTAGTAAGGTTTGAGGGGACGGTTAATACTTCTTTTGTGTACATATAAAGAAACGAAACTACAGTAAAACATTACATTGATGTAAACCCCTCCCCAATGTCCCAGGTTACAGACAATGTCATCACGACAATTTAATCTTCTCATGGAAAATGTTACCCACATAATCATCTCATTACCAATGAGCGGGGTAGTGGAAGTTCCTGTAAAATAAAACAGGGCACACCCTGTCCATGTGTGCCCCTTGCTGATAATAGGAAAAAGGTAACATTTCCGCTATTATAAATGAAAATTGTATGATCTGTAACAAGTGAGAATCCTTTAAATATAAAGCAGTAGTCCACCAGCAGGCAATTTCTGATGCAGTTAACTTGGAAAAATAACTTGGCCTGTTTTATCACAGCCTGCAGAAGTAGGCAGGTTCCAGTTTTATTGATCATGCTCTGCAAAGCCCTGCTTTTTTCTATTTATGTGCAAATTAGTATTTATTTTTCATTGTATTCCTACGTATGTGTTTGTGTTCATTGTTGTGATCTGTGCCTGTTCAGGGGAGCACAGATAAGCTCACGTTCACATCTGAGACGTGTGATATCAGGACGCTACCTCTTTTTACTATGTGATCCTGTGGTTGAGCTTGCAGAGGCACAGAGGAGGACGCTTCGTGTGTAGCCTGTGCAGGGTGACTGCCAGGAGTCTGATTAGCTAAAGGGACTAAGTGGGCTTGCCGGACAGGCAGCAAGCTTTTCCCTCCCTGAGCAATGCTACAGTCAATCACACACTGCCGTGCCCCCCCCCCCCAGGATAGCAGCACATGATTGGCTAAGGTGTGATCTGGGGGGGGAGGAGCCTCAGTCAGCATGGTACATGCATCTCACCACTGAGCCAATCAGCAGTGGCACACTGTGGATAGTTTTCACACTCAGTCAAGCTAAACCTCTTGACTTTTGTCCATTTGTAATGTCATGTAGATTGTACACTGATTTCCATGTCTGATTTACAAGCTGAATTAAAGCTCTGAAACTGAATATAAGAGAAGAGCAAATGTATACAAACTGTATGCTTGTCATGAATGGTCTATAATAGCTGAAACATTTTTGCTATTATTATTTTGCCTTTCTGCTTACTGGGGCCAAAATGGAGCAGACAACAAACAAACATTCAGTCGCATTTACAGGTGCAAGGTAAAAACTGAATTCAGGAAAACGAGCATTCCCATATACTTTCTGAACACTCCTAGTGGTTTACTAACAAACCAGTATGCTAGTATGGCAAGCGGAATGAGGTAGTGGGAAATTTCAGATTACATCATATTCACTTGATTCACTGATACATTTGACAGTAGGAATTTTCTGATGCAACTGATGGTAACTCATTGAAGAGTGTTGAGATATAAATGATATTCACTCATTAATAAATGACTGGGAGTATTGAAACGGTGAGAAGGGTTTAACCTGCTTGTTTTTGCTATGTCTGTACTGCGATTCTGTGACAGCAACTGATATGTCATGCGCGTATTAATTCTGCTGCTTCATTACCTATTTTCTGCTTTCCCATTTTTACAATTAGAGAAGTCTGAGGACTCCACTAATGTCATAATCCATTCTATAAACCTGATGACTCAGATCAAAGTCATTATGACCAGCCTCTCGTTATCCAATTAATCATGGCTAATTACCTTTTTTATGTGTTCCGCCAGTGAAGCTATAGAGAAACACTAAAGATTTCATATGAAGATATTTACATGAATATGAACTCAGCCAATTAGACACACAGCTCCACGCTAATACAAGCAAAATGTATATGGTGTGAATTTAGAGAGCAATTGAATATGTATGCACAGTGTCAAATCTGTTCAATGTAGTACTCTGACAGATATAGGTCATATAGTTATTGTTATCTACCATGCAGGTATGCATTTAGTTTAATGTTGTTATAATTCACTTTATTTCACTGCCTCATCTTGCTTCCAAGTACCTGTCACACATTAAAGGAATTAATATGTTTGGTTTTAGACCGACAGCATTTGTGTTTATGTGTAGATTATATCACACGATTATATAATATGTGTTTGAGCATGTAGGAAAGAGTAATCCTGATACAAAAATGACATAACGCTTTAAATGTACATATCTTTTTATGATTTATATATATATTTTAAATGTAGTAAGTATTCCCATAGTTGTTCTATTTTTCACTTCTGCATCCATTTCTTTTCCTCTCTTTTTTCTTTCCTATCTCTCTTGCACAGCTGAGATCCTGTATTCTCACACTACAATGCAGTTTTATGCATTTCAAAATGGAGGGGAAGGGAATGGACCAACACATTAAAATGAGTACACAAACACAACACTTTTTAGTGGGAAATAGAATTTGAACCGGGGCACATCAGAGTCAATTTACTGCCAAATGAAGGTGGCAGAGATTTGCTACAGATGTAGGCCTCGCAAAGACGTCAGCAGTGTGTGTCCTCCGAGAGCTGGAGAGATGGGGCTACATTAACTGTGGATATGATTTTAGCATTTTGGCACGGTTTGCAATTGGGCCCGTTACCTTGTTAGGGAAAGGAGCGGAAGAGGGTGGTGCGTATCCCCACGAGAATTTCCCAGGAAAGAAAATCTGTATGGGTGGAGACAGAGTAGAAAAAAAAAACCTGAATACATCCAAACGGTGTCTATGGTAACCAACCCTCTCAGTTCTCAGAGGGAAGTTCAATAAGTAATTTCTCTTCTCTGTCAGAGACTGACTCTGAAGGAGAGAGAGAGAGAGAAGGAGGGGGAGAGAGAAGGAGCGAGAGGGAAGAAGAAAGAATGAATACAGGGGTTTGACAAACAGTGGATGTAAACTGGATACGTAAGGACATGATCTCGAGTAGCTTGTAGGTGTAAGACACAGAATTCTGTGCAAACACAGTATGCATATACACAGTACATGTAATCTGACTGAGCTCATTCAGGCTAATTCGCTGGGTTCTGAAATTCACCACCTCACTAAGCGTGCCCATCCCCTGTTGAGGGTAAGATATAAGCTTCTCCATTAAACATTTATGGAAGCTGTGCTGCTGAACACAAGTAATGGAAGGGGTGGTTGAGTTGAGAACGTGACGAATTGTTGAGTTCACGGGTGGCTCTTAAGTGAAAATGAAAGCGTTAGCAGCATTTGACGGCCATCACTTCATTTGATAGCCAGCAGGTCGGACTCACGTATGTAGGCTGTCTTTGACATGCTGGAGAAGCCATTTGGAGCTCCTCAGTCCAGGAAGATTGGCTTGTCACATCCTTGTGGACCATCAGTGACAGCAACTCTGTCCCCTTGCCTTTGCCCTGCTTCTTGTCCCTCCATCCCCCCCTGCCTGCCTAAGGTCCACCATATTCTCCTGTTCTCTGGCTTTCTCTGAGCGCCCCCCCCCCCCCCCCTCACCCCCACACCCTTTTCCCCTTGCTGCACCAGGTGTTCATGGCTCACAATAGACCTTCTGCTCTGAGCTAATTAGCTCCCATCACTACACAATGTGCTGGCTCCTTCCTTTTCTGCTCCCAGTGCCCAGCAACTGTAGACAATGAGCATCAACAATCAATACGTTTGCAACGGGGGGAAACCCAGTCTTGCACACTCTGCTGTAATTTTCGTATTGAAAAAAAAAAACCCCTCACGGAGGCGATAGCTGGAACCTTGCGCCACGCAAGGCATGTCGCAGCGTTCCGTTCGCTCGACCTTTATGCCAGAATATTCTCCGTGTTCCCCGTCTCCCTAGCGCACTGCTCGATTCTGCATCCTCGCTCGCCGTGACCGGCAAGCAAAATCGAACGATTCGAACTACACCAGCCCTGGCCCCTCTCGGCTCTTACATTCTCTCTCAGCTATTATTTTTTTGATAGATGAGAAAAATTCTGTAATGCAGCAGAAGGGTAGTTACACGGTGTAGCTCTTCAAATAAATCTACTGTAATATACTGTTATGGGCTGATCAAAAAAGGGATAACTGCAATTTCAGTTTTGAGTTATTTTGAAAAATATGTAAATGAAATATAACAGCTTTGGTGCATGTTGTTGTTAAGAGGGGATATGCTGAATTTCAATCTCTTCAAAGTTATGCGATAATTGGATCTTTGCTCGCTGTAATCTGATATGAGGAGGAAAGCATATTGCCATGGTAGCAGCCAGGGGGGCCTGCGGAGACACAAGGCCGTTCCCGTCCCTGTTCTAAGGCGAGCCGTGTGGCTCCTGGTTGCCCGGGGAACGCAGATGGCTGTCGGATTCGCTGCGCGGCTCTTGTCAGCTCGCATAAAATCGGAGGTTAACACACTACAGAGCGGCCGTTCGCGGAAGACAAGCAGGAGCGGATCCAGACAGCTGCAGATGGACCAGGCGCTCACGCGTGCCTCGCCGGTTTATGCGTTCTGGCAACTTATTTATGCTCATTTTACCCACAAATCAACAGACATCTGCCCACCTCTCAAACCAGCCTCCCATTTCACACAGCTGACAAACAAAGGGTTTTTTGGTTGACTTGTGTTACCTTGAACGCCTTGGACCAATCAGAAAAGTCTCTCATCACGGTCATATTCTGATTGGATGGTATGTTAGGCAAGGCAGGCACCTGACAGGTGCTAAGCATGTGGACACAGAGTGGTGTCCTCCTCAAGGCTTCGCATAATCTATGAAAAGCCACGAGCAACCTGGCATAGCAGTAAGCTCAGGAACGTTGTTGTCAAGCTTCCTGGATCACATAGTAACAAATCTTTGTCGTCCTAATTAACCAGGAGCTGACGGTCTTCTGACGGCTGATTTTTATCTTTTCCAAATCATTCACCCTCATTTTCCTCAGTATCTTGAATGTATTTAATTCATCAACCCAGAAAAGATCCTCTTTTACTAGAATTTTATAGCCCTATCTTTCTCCTCCTTATGGAAGAAAAATTTCTTGCCAAGGCACTGGGATATATATTAATGAAGGCAGGTGTAATTCTCAGATATTTTTTTTAACGGAGGGCCTCAGAGGGGCCATAATCAGTGAAGAGGGACAGTGTGTGTGTAACTACGGCAACACAGATGCGTTGCGTTCATAATATCTTCCTTCCTGGGTGAATGGGCCTATTTCTTATTTCTGCATTCCTAGCACTGGAAGTTGTCATAAATGGGTAAACATCAGTTTGGGAGAGCCGCGGGTGTTGCCATTTGCCTGCTGTACTCTAACGACCGACAGCGTACGCCGACTCTAACTCTAAATAAAACTGTCAAGGCCCTCTCTCCTCTACTTATTCCAGGAACACTGAAATTGTGGTGGTGTTACTGCAAAACGCTGGTGGACCTGGACGACTACCAGCGTTATCTTGCCCACATTGTTACACCGTAGGCTATTTTGCCAGCAACCACAGAAATATTGGATGCATGAAAAATGTCCTACTAAAAACATAAAATAATCAATTTCGGAAACAGGTGGAGGAAACAGGCCCTCCAACGGGGAGCAAGAAGTTTAATTTTCATGTTTTAGCAGACTATGTGGGGCATGGAACCAATTCACAGTTTTGCCGTGAACCTAGCTGTGCATTCATGTTGAGCACTGACTCAGCTATTCATTCTCTGATTTCTGTTTTGTTCCATCAATGGCTGTGGGTTTGCCCATCTATGACACATTGTTTCAGTGGAATGCTCAATGTGGAATATGCCCACTTTTCACCTTGCTTGGTAATATACTCTAAAGTACTGTATCTGTTCCAGAGAGTGTGGAGTGACTCAAATGAACTGTGCTATCTATCTTTCTCTTTGAGAACTCAGCCAGGGAAGTTCTTTGGGGTGATTAGTGGATGGAGGAGGGGCACTACGGGGGCCAATCAGATGTCAGATGGCTTATCAGATAATTTTTCAGTGTACATGCAACTGTGTATGGATTTAGACTGTTAAAATAACCACTCTCCTGATGTGTGTATGTTGCATGGAATGCCCTTGATTGAGTGGTCATTGCTACCCCCTTGGAGAGCGGACCAACACAGCCTGCTCTGTCTTGGTGGGGTGGAGGGGAGGATGCTGGAGAGGTACCTGTGCTAATTCCGGGGTTCATGTTCCTTGTGATGCTTTGTTTGTTTGCCTTTTGTTTTGCCTGCAAGACCGCAGAGCAGAGTTCTTGCGGCAATTCTCTCACTGCCCTGAGGGGGGCAGTAGAGGCAGACCTTTGCTGTGGTCATCTTTCCTCATACTTTCAGGGAATAATGTAATTTACGTGTGACGGTTGATATGGTGTGTGTGTGTGTGTGTGTGTGTGTGTGTGTTGAATCTCTGTTTTATGAATAATACAAATTAGGAATAAAGCACTATGTTCTTGTCCCTTATCATGTTATGTATCCAAGCTGTAAATGAATTGTTGGAATAATCAAACAAGGATACAATTGTCTCTAAAATTCAAGGACATTACACTTTGTCTTGTGTATCTTTCATTGTATCTTATATCTTGCATATTTTGCATTAAAGGGAATCTGTTTTGCCATTTTACCATCAACAGCATCGTGCTCCTCAGAGGGGTGACTGCCTGCTGATCTTGTATTGTATTGTTTCATTATTTAAAGCTGCGTAACATATCATTAGTCTTAAATGTAGG
This sequence comes from Albula glossodonta, assembly GCA_019788955.1. Taxonomy (NCBI): domain Eukaryota; kingdom Metazoa; phylum Chordata; class Actinopteri; order Albuliformes; family Albulidae; genus Albula; species Albula glossodonta. Next base: position 268,197 of record JAFBMS010000027.1, read on the forward strand.
TTACAGATGTATGCTTTCCTAAATATAGCCCAGGCATTAGTACTGACCTATAATCATCTAACCATATGCATAAAATGTCCATTTTGAGTCTGTCTCAAAATGTAACATAATTAAGATACAAATATTACATTGACATGGAATGTTTATAGGCGTGAGATTTCATCAAACCAAAAATAGGAGCAGTTACAAAATAGGGTCAATGGCTCAGCGATTTGGACCAATGACCACATTATTGGTAGAGATAAACCATTTTTAATTGCAATCCAACATTAGAAGCTACACTCAACTAAATACAAGCTGCAGCTGATTTTTCTCTAAGATTCCCTCAAGACGTTGTTTCTGCATGGTGAGATTGTATGGCCCTGCTTGACATCTCCTTATGGCACGATCTAGTTCTAGTAAGTATTTGATTATACGCACAGCACAGGTAGATATATGATAGTGTGAGTGTCAAGCGCTTGGGCACGTGTGACTTAAGTAGGTCTTGGTTATACTATTTTATAGCTTCTCTCTGTGTTGGTAGAATAGCTACAGTGTTGTTAAATGGTCCTCATTCCTGTTCTGGGTACCACTGGGTATGCTGGTTTTAGTTGTTACTTAACACTTATTGACCAACACAGCTGATTACGCGGTTCACTCACCTCACCTGGTTTCTTCGGTCTGAGCATGAGGTGGAATTTCAGGTGAAAACAAACCCAGGATGTACTGCAACTCTCCCGTACCTGAAATAAGTATCACTGGTGCAGTGTATAGAAAAGTTTTATATTGAAATGAGTATCACTGGTGCAGTGTATAGAGAAGTTTCATATTGAAATGAGTATCACTGGTGCAGTGTATAGAAAAGTTTCATATTGAAATGAGTATCACTGGTGCAGTGTATAGAAAAGTTTCATATTGAAATGAGTATCACTGGTGCAGTGTATAGATAAGTCTGTCATGGATAAAAATATTGCTCCCAATAGTTTTGATAGCTTTGAGGCAACAAAGGAGACCCTGGTTCATTGTTACAATCGGCTTATTGTGTCTCTTGTTTAGAACATTGTCTTCTTGTAGGGTTGTAGAGCTTGGAAGACTTATCTCTGTTTGCAGGGTGTTGATTTCATTTGAGTGGCCTTTTCTCATCAATGTCTTGTCTGTAAAATATGAAATATTATGGTGATTACAGTGATAGGACACACGCACACACAGATAAGATGATCTATCTTTACTCACACTGAATCGTATTCTCATTGTCAAAATATACTCAACTGAGCAGACAGCATATTAAATATACTCTTAAATACCCCCTCTGCTCAGGAACCAGGCAATGCATACTCCTAAATACTCAACCGCACCGGACCCTGGTGTGACATACTCTTAAACACCATTCTGCAGAGGTACCAGGAATGATGGTTCAGGTAGAATTTGTCTAATGTTTTCTGCAGTGTTGACCCGAGTCAGCTTTCTCCTCCAGCTTCTCTGGTGCTGGCCTACTTTCTGTGCGCTGTGGGTGGAGTTGGCAAGATGCAGAAGTGTGTTGCTTCTGTTGGTGTTGGCAGCACAAGCTGAGAACATAAACATGGAACAGAAGAAGGAGATTGCACTGATCACAGCTAACAGTTAGAGCTGGACAGAAAGAATACTGTGTCTCGTCGATTCAAACAAACTTTAAAGAACTCTTCACAGAAATATGCACTTCAATCAAACAGACTGTACATTGCAACATGAAGTATTTCTTTGAGAATTTCATATTAATTTGAAGGCAAGCGAACATGACCTTGGTTGCATTTTTTTACTCTAATATTGAATAGCATATGACTTTCGATAACTAAAATTTCTTTTGATTCAATTGCCTGTGTCCTTAAAAAGACTAAATGCATCCAATGATAAATAAATGAAATAAATGAATCCAAGTATCTGGCTTTGATACCAAGTGCGTTCGATTGAGAATCCAAGGATCTGAATTTGAAAATAAGTGCATTCGATTGAATCAAAGGGTCTGGAAAACTCCAGTCTTGGTCTCATTGTTAGATGCTAACATTCTTATATATTTTATTTTAACCCTTGCTAAAATTATGCCTGGGATCTTTTAAAAGGAAAAAGTGCTTTTGATTTGAATTCTTAACTTAATGGGCAGAATATTAGATTTTTTCAGTTCTAATACACATTTGTAAAATTTGAATTGCACATTGACACATTTGAGTCCTTAACATGCCATTAATTATTTGCCGATGTTGGTTTTTTGGATGTGAGGTGAATGTACACCCCAATACTGTCACCACCACTGCCCCTAGTTCAGTATCTGACCGGAAGTATCGTAGGCATGAAAAGATCATTAAACTCAATTATGAAATGCAGTCCTCATTGTATGACCTTAATTTGCTAAACTGATTTCCCGACTAGTAAAAATACTGTTTCAAGTTGACTCACTTGCGTCAGCTCGCTTTACTCTATAGTATAATTTGTCATTGACATGGTGGGGGTGTGGCAGGAATGACCTTGTCCGTTGACCCCAAGCTCCCAACCAACAGTTTTTCTTACTAAATCCCCTTTTCAAATACATATATGCAATATGTTAATATAGTCTCTTGAATCTTATAATATGAATAGCTGCAGCAATATACATTTCTGTGAATTGTATCATAATATGTAGACAGCCATAAGAATAGACGTTAGAGTAAACGTTTGATTAGGAGGACATGGGGAGTAAACTGTGATAGTGTTCGCCCATATTACTGCAGCAATACGAAGTGAAAGCTTTACTCTGTGTCTATATATAGATCAGCAAAAAAATTCGACTAATGCTTTATAAATCGTCGAATATTTAAAGTTTCAAATCTAAATATAGCCTTTTACAGTTAAACACATTCATTATTTTCGCGAGCTGGTTTAGTTGCTTCAGATTTTTGCCAGTCTGTTTGCAGGCGCCTTAGTTTGCATTTCAGTCTCCGCTATGTATTGCAAAATGCAAAAACTAACACGAAATGCAGAGGGTACTCTGCAGAAAAAAATATAATATTCTGTTTACAATCGCTGGGCCCTCTGTGTATACATTCATCTCGTGCTAATTTGCATCCGGTTGCTGTGGAGACTGCTTCGGGGATGAAAAGGTCAGGATCCCTAGACATCACCGTCGTAGTCCGACGAATTCGAAGCACGCACAAACTTGTCTTGCACTTGTGTCATTTAAGTTGGCATTCCATTCGAGCGAGTGAACCTTTATGAGATAGGCTACGTGTGGTGCACATTATGTCGAGAGACTAAAGAAGACAGACAAAAGGTGCTAACATTAATGGTGGAGAGGCGGAGGAGGGCGGTCGTGATGGGAGGAGTTCATTTCGTAATCTTGCCCCCGTACATTTCGCGGTGGATGAGACGCCGACTTTTTCAACCAGCTCTTTCGGCTGTGTGAGCTCTCTGACAAGGATGCTCGCGGGGACGATCAAAACCCAACATGCAAACTACCGCTGGCAGAGCAACAGAAACACGGAGGAAGGCGAACCCCGAGGTACAGCTGAAACATGTTTTATCCGTGCGCAGCGTAACCCTTTTGATTAAGATAATATACCTTTTGCAGTCACACGTGAAGGTTTGTTGGAGATTAGCACGATTTTCATCACACAATATTATAACATTTGTATTTTAAAGTATTTGATAAAGGATGTGCACATGTGTAGAAAATCAGACCAGCCATGGTCCAGTGTTATTGTAAACCAAGCGATTTGAAGCAGCTGGTTGTGGAATTACAAAAGTGTCGTTTACTAATTGCTAGATGATTATGAATGTCAATTTTATGCGTGTTGCTAGGGTGTGGTATGAATGGTAAATACGAAAGGTGAGCGCTGAAAAATACTAGATGGGATTAACGCTGATCTTGACCACCTGAGTGGTTAAATGATACTTTTTGTTTTTAGAATTGCCTTTTTATTGTTTTCAGATTATTGATTCTGCCTCTCAGAGTCGCTTTGGAACATATTGTGACGCACAATGTAGGATTTGTGGTTATTTAAATGAGCTAATTATAAATTATCCTGAATGCAAATTGATATCGAATTTTTGTGTAGCAGGGAAAAAAAAGACATGGTCACGCAGTGTTTTCACCTCTATTTATAAGCGCTTATTAATCAAACGGTATAGTGTTAGCTGCCAGGGGAGGTTTTGGGTGTCTTGAAGCGATAATGCGATGACAATGGAAAGCCAGAAAGATACTGGGTTTATCTGATGAAGCGCGTGCTCAGTTGGAGGCTACTTCAGAGAGAGAGAATGTGTCAGGGACAATCTTCATTACAGGGAGGCAGCTTCTTAAGAAACTGACAAGGCACACCGGAGGAGGAAGGCTGCAGGGCACACACACACACACACACACACACCCACAAACACACACATACAAACACACGCTCACACATTACATCCACACACTCCCACACATGCATACACACACGCATCCACAACCAGAAACACACACAAACACACATACACACACACACACACACACACACACACATACAGCTTTCTCTGCAGGATCAACTACATTAATAATTCAAAAGGGGCTCGATGCAGCAAAGATACAGCAAACCCCTCTCCCTCTCGCTCTGTGCCTTCCTATTGCTCCGGCCAAAGTGAATTTTCACAGAAATTATGGTATTCGTTTCCTGAATGCTCAAGCTTGGTGATCAGTTCTGTGTTTTTTTTTTCTCCGGGAATGTTGTGTTTCCTGGTTTTTGGGGAATATCTTCAAATTGGCAGTTAGAGGCATTGTACTGGAAAAGAGATGACTTTTGTAATTCATCACAGCGCATTGCTTAGGTAAAAATACCATTATCCATTCCACCTGGAGAATCTACTCAAACACCATTATTGCAACTACATTGTCTGTAATGACAGTTACAGCATTTTCAGATTAGTTTCTAAGCCCAAACTACGATTTAACAACGTTACATTGAAAAATGAAACGGAATATTGTCAAAGCTGACAGCTCTGTTTGGACACCCAGTGAAACTGCGAGGATATGGCTATTTAAAAAACTCCCACCGAATTCCCATGCAGAATTAATTTACACTTTTATTTTAATCTCCCCCCTCCCTCCTCTTCTCACCCTCTATATACTGTGGATTTTGTTGTTTCCTTCTGTTTTCCAAGCCCAAATTCAGATTCAAATTGAAGTTGCTTCATTGGCTGGAACTACATGTGTAAATATTGCCTATACATACAGAAAGCTCTCCATCTCTCCCCGTCTCTCCCTTTCTCACTCTTTCGCTCTTTCTCTCTCTCTCTCCCTATCAATCTCTTACTGTCTCTATCTTTTTCCATCTCTCTCTCTCTGATCTAGTTTAATGTAGTCTATAAAAGCATTATAAGTCTGCTTTATTGTTCTCCAAGCATAACTCATAACTCATAACACATAACATTCTCACATTATATGTGTTATGAGTGTGCAATGTGCCACCTGCCCTCCTCTCATTCAGGTCACATGGACCTCTCTCTTTCACTCTCTCTCTCTCACAGAGGCTACTGCAATTTTGGGAATGAGGATGAGGATGATGAAGAGAAAGGCCCAGACCTCGAGGCCCGTTTCATGCCCGGGGCGGCGGCCCCCGAATTCGGGTAATGCTCACTCTTCGCTCCTCGCTGGGATGAACTGGAGACAGCGCAGGGATACGGGTCACCAATAGCTGGGTGCTACCACAGTTCACCAAAGCTTGATCTCCTACATGTTGCAGATAGAGGTTAGCTCAGGCGTACAACTAATGAGCGACGAAATACAATGTCAGATTTTCATGTAGACTTGAATATTTCTCCATAAAATGTTTGCAGCGTTTTTATACTGCTCATATTTCGCCTCTCATTGCTGCACCTTCCATTTGCAGGGAGTGTTTCAACAGGAACGCATTAAACCAGCCTTCCTGTTTGAATATGGCTGTAGGAATCGCAGATAAAAATGATCATTGCTACATGGAAGTGCTTGACTGCACTGAAATGTCCCCTGTGCTGGGAAAACGGGGACCATTTCACAATCAATAACTCACAAGGTGATTCTTAATAGACCCTCAGACACTGCTGAATTTGATATGTGAGAATTTCATTTGTTTGAAGTTACTGTAGGATGGATTGCACCAGAACACATTCAATAGCACATAATGGGTGTGTCTGAAATCTTTAATGGGGTTCACCCAATCGATTGAAACCTGAAGAACGTTTCTTTAGTGAGTCATCCAGTGACATTGTCATGTTTTTGATTAGTATTTCATGTACACTAATGTAAGCCTGATGATTAATCTAAAAATGTTTATGTCTGATGATTAATCTAATAATTGTAGGATTTTATTCAGTCATACACGTTAATTGTCTATTTCAGGTACAGTGGCCTTTCGCCCACATGGAGACCGGGGCGCTCTCACAATAAAAGGTTACCCGTACAATGCATTAAGTCTCAGAAGTGGGAATGAGTGAGGTCATAGAAATTGGGCGGCTTGGGGTTGGGTGATCAGGTGGATGTGTCATGGTGAAAGATAGCATGGGATATCAACATTGTTTATAATTCAAACCGACAGCCACCCACAGCTGGGTGTGACAGGATTACCGGTGGTGGAGGGGGGTGGGGGCTAAGAGACCAAAACCCACTGATTGGCTGAGACCATGCCTGTGTGTGTCAGATGCCCCTCCCCTCCCGATCCCTATATGGATGACGGAGGAGGAGTCATGTGAGGTCGTGTTCCACTTTCTGCTGCTTTCCTTTACTTTGTCCCTCTGCAGGGTACATGAAGTGACCGTACCACCCCTGTCTGAACCACCGCCATACCCTAGAGACACCTGTCCATCCATCCAGGAGTTGTAGACTTGGTTCTGCGTTGAAGTCCTCAAAACAAGGTGGGACATGCAGAATTTCTACCTCAAACACTAGGTTAGCTGAGACCTACAGCACATTAGCTGTACTGTATGTGTATTTTAAGCCTTTTTATTTGCATGAGCGAATGGGTACTGTTATCAACTCGCCAGTGTTTGTGGTGGATTTCAACAATGCCACCCCCACCTCCTTTTTGAATATATTTCTTGATTTACAAAATGACCGCTCTATAAATCATACGCCTGCCCTTAATGTTCTTTTCACAGTAGAGATAGCATGTATGAAAAATGACTGTCTCTCTGGCATGTTTTACATTTGCATTAGAGAGAGATTGCATTGCCTTTTGTAAGCCTGCTAACGTGCTGTGAAAGAGCCCGATTTAATTCACGGATGAAATCCAAATGAATGGTATAACCACAGATTACAGTCGCTGCTCTACGGAGGGTAAACAGAAGTGGTGTGACTCCTGTCACACACAGACTCAATTTCCATTAAAGATGAATATTTAACAATGTATGATTAAGTACCTCATTTATGAAAGTCTTGTTGTATCGCTGAAAATATCACGCAACCAGACGGGAACTGGAAAGCTAATGGTTCGAACTGAATGCAGACCAGTATATTTAAAATGAAGGGTGCGTCACGGAAGTGCACAGAGCATCCACGCTTTGGAGTTGGTGGGGAAAGAGCGACATCACTCTGCTTTTAAAAGCTATTTATGTTCAAAGATGAGAGAGCTAGGTGTCCCCCCACCCCCTGTTCAGGTAAACCTTCATCACCTCCACCCTCATTGGCATTTTGGAGATTTGGGCGAAATTTTTTCTCATTACTGGAAACCTGGACAGTGTGGAGAGGCAACGCGACGCCACTCCATTAAATTTCCCACCCCCGGGAGATTAGTTTGTTTACATATTTATGAATGCACATCATTTATATAATCCCCCCCCCCCCCCGCCCCCCCCCCCCCCCCACGTTCCTCTCGCTTTGGCCAACCTGCGGCAAGAGGGGGTAGAATCAGATTAGTCTAATCTGCTTTTACGGCTGATTACATTTAATATTCGACTTGTGTCAAAACACTTTTTAAAATGTAGGGGTTTGTCAGGACTGTCCCAGCCGTGTTCAGTGATATGGGGGTTTATATCCTGAGTGGCAAGAGAGTGGGTCATACTAAGAGTGGGGGGTTTATTCTCGGCTCAATTTCCCACCCAGGGGTCCTCTTTAAAAGGCTGCCTTTTTGATTTAGCCTCTTCAAGATGCCGCTTGTAGAGTCTAATTTTATTCGCTACTGCACCCCCTGCCCCCGTTACACACCCCCCAGCCCCCCCCCCCCCCGACTCCCAGTGCGCTGTTTGACTGTTCCTCTGAACATCAAGAGAAATCTGCTCCACTTCAGAGCGTTAGCCATTTATAATTCCCAAATTACACAAATCTGTCTGGCGTCAGAGTGTGTGGTTATTTGATCGTCCCACAGAGCGGCAGTGTTTCTGTTCACCTGTGCGCCTCTTTTCTGCTCGTTAATTTTTCCGTTGTCTGTCTGTCTTTCTAACTGGTAGAGGACATAACTTCCTGCAGATAACCTGTCTGTCTGTTTGTCAGGTTTTTTCAACTGCCTCAACTTGCCATGTTTTCGTAGGCATCTATTTATTGTGATATTAATATAAATTTTCTCTGCAGGGTCGGGAGAAATGTGGGTGACCCTTACGGAATGTCGTTTAAGAAGTAGAGGAGACGGACCCATCACCATTGGGTGCTGCAGAAGAGGGAGGCTTCCCGCTATAGTCCCACCGGCGCCACCCTCAGGCTCATAAGAGAATAGCATTAAAAAGCACTAGGGGCTTTTCACTGAAACTAAACCATTAGTAGTTTCCTTCACCATTATTGTACGGCATTGAGTCTTTAAGTAAATCTTATTTTATCCTATCAAACAGAAGTCATTCATATCCAAAATATAAACCCCTTGGAAAGCAAGCTCCCGCTACACTCCAAATATATGGTCCCTGCAAAGCTGGACTGTAAATACTTTGCTCAGCCAAATACTTAATTTATCAGAAAGCCCAAGTGCTTTAATTTGTTCCAAGCTTTACCTAAACCACAGTTGAGCCTGTTTAGTAAGTCTGTTCAGGATGGCACCGTTACTATCTTTGGTAGAGCTTGTTGTTTTACAGCTGAAGTAGCCTGAAGAGATGGCCCTATTGAGTCATGCAAAAACAGGCAATGGGAATGAGAATGAAGAGAGACAGGACTCAGTGTTTATCTGTGACGACTGACAGTTACGTCCACAGACACGCATGCATACGCACTCATTCGCACACACGCTCAGACTCACATTAGCATGCGCACGCGGCCTTGTCAAGTTGGCGGACAGAGATGGTGACACAGGACAGTCAGTGCATTGACCTGCAGCTGTAATCTCACCTAATTGCTTTGTTGAAGGTAAATTAATTTTCATGAACCCCCCCGCCCCCCACCGCCTCCCGTACCCCTGACAGGATCAATATGTTTGGTCGCAACCTTTCAGAAACTCCCTCTGTCACCCCTGCTCTTGTGGAGTGGAGGCCACGCTGCACTGCACCATGGGAGGAAATTGATTGGTCGCCTAGATTAACTGACACCTCCGGCAGTTCATTTTTTTCCCGCATTGGTTGGTGACAACAGAGTGACACTGTGGTGCAATAGGTGTTCCATCACTGCTGTCGTCATGGTTTTGGTTTTTGTTGTTGCCCCAATCCGTCAGGATCACTAGGCTGGATGGCAGTAATCCGATTGCAGTGTTCTTTTTTTTTTGGGGGGGGGGGTGGTTGTTGGTCAAGGAAGACCCTATGAGGAGGATTTGGATGAGGCATAGAAGCTCTGACGTTAATAAGCCCAGCTCATGAAAAAGTAGTCAAGATTATGGTGGAAAATGCCATCCAAAATGTCATACATTTCTATATCAAAATACATGGCTACAATGATGCAAAAAATGTACTTTCCTATTCTCATATTCATAACTAAATGCATACTATAAAATCATTTGCATATCTATATATATATATAGAGAGAGAGAGAGAGATTGGCACAAATGAGCATGTTGTATATACCAGTATATACCAACTATATTGGAAGTATACTATAATATTTAGAGTTATGGATTTCATATTGCACCACATATGATAATATAATCATAATGTTGTCTTACATGACAGAGGATGTGCTTACAGAGAACAGGTTTGTTTGTTGTTTAGCCGTAGACAGGGTCAGTTACCAAAATTGTGAGGTCAGCCTTAGTGAATTCCCTCTGAAGGGACGAGAATCCTCTGATCTAGATTCCTGTATGTGGTGAACTGCTGTGTCTGTTGTCCTTAGTATGAAGGAATCTTAATCGTTTCATTCGCAATGCATGAGGCCGTCGCATGACGAATCGCCGATTGATTTGGCGAACGTATCTCATTTGCAAGGCGATTTCAAAGACTCTGATTGGCCGAGATCTCATAGCGCTAAATCGCACATTTCCTCAGTCTCCTCATCCCAAACAGGCGGTGGAGGCAGACACCGGAACATTCCAGAGTCTGTGAAATAACCTCTCCTGGTACCATTCATTTGCGAACAAAGATGGTTAGCTAACACATTTGGCTGGATCTTCATATTCCCCACAAGCGATGCAAGCAACGCTTTGCTCAGCAAAACGAAAACTAATTTGTCCGCCTCTTGCCAATAGCTTGGCCTACTAAAACACAGACTCTGCTCGCTAACCAGTTTCTGTGACGTTTGTCTCCCTCCTGGAAGCTGTCAGCAAATTTTAACACCATGGCTGTTTCTAATCTCCAATCCCCTGGACATGGCATTTAATTCTGCATTATTCTATTCGCTACAATCTAACAGGATTACTAGGATACACTGTGTGTTATTAGTGGTTTCCATGTGGTGATTGTCCTAATTTTGTACGTTCAAGTTCTCTTTCCCTCTTTGCTTTCCATCTTTTTTTTAATCTTCTGTGCGCTGCATGCAAGGGCTACCCTTTTAGCCCTGATAACCTTAACCAGTGGTTTGAAAACTAACAAACACCAGTAAACCTGGTTACTAACCTTTACTAACAGATTAACTGACTAATCAAAACCCTTGCAAGTCAAGGAAGTACCCTACCTGTCTGCCACCAGATCTCTCTTATAGCTGTTGTCTTGTTCTTGCTAGTGAGTGTGTGCAGTCCGATGTGTGTACGAGTGTGTATGTATTTGTTTTTGTTGTGTGTGTGGATAAGGTCGTAAGTGTGTATGTAAGCGGTTGAGTGACTGTGTGTATGTGTTCATGTGAATACAGTTGTGTGTATGTTTGTGTGTGAGAGGAATAGTGTGCTTGAGTACCATTATGGGTGTGTGTATTTGTATATGATTGTGTGTATGAGTGAATGTGTGGGAATATGGTTATGAGATTGTGTGTTTGTATAAGGGTGAGTCTGTGTGTGTGTGTGTATGGCTGCACGTACAAACGACTGTGTCACGTGTTGTTTTTCACACACCTATTTCCATAAATCATCCAGCACGTATCGTGAGCACACAGCTGTGTTCCTGAAACAAAAAAAAAGAAAACGAAAAAATGTGAACATCCTCTTCCTGGCATCGTGGGTAGAAGGCTTAACAATATCTAACATTTTTACTAACGTCTAACAATTCTAACAATGCTGTTACTAACCCCAGCAGTGGATGTTGCTGTATACTGTGGGCTGGGCTTACTAACTGCTCCCAGCAGGCTCTGCGACTCCCTTCCCACAATCCTCAGCTCATGCAGTCAGTTTCCCATTAACAACAGACTGGTGCAGAAACAGACACTGCGATGAATTCCGTAACACTTTACTGAAATTCTGTGAAGGTCGTTTCTGTTATACAAAAACTACTTTCTAGACCCAGAATCAGGCTGATAGAAGAAATTTAATTAATTTGTGGAACTGCTCTGTCAGTCCACTATAATGTAGCTTTCATCAATTGGAATGAGGGGAGCAATCTCTTGAAAGTTAAAAAAGGCAAAAGTCCTTGAAAGTTAAAAAAGAATTCCAAAATCTCAAAAAATCTGCAGATGTTCTTTGTGTTTTTAGAAGCAGTCTTTAAGAGGTTGTGGGAATGGTTTCAGAACCAAGAAGAAGCCACAGATTTAACTAAAACCCAACCTTTTACAGTGCCTACACAGTGGAGCACAGAGTACAGGGGGCATTCAAGAAAACTGTTCCCATTGGCTGTTAGCTCGTCCAATAAAAAAAGAAAAAACACTGGATTTCACTCAAATTTCATATCACCACTTATGTGACAAAAACCTGATGTTTTCTGGTAATTTTCAGGTAAGTGATAGAGTTATAATGCATTTTAAGTAGCACTGTCTGCCTTGTTTACTCATTGCAGCATTGCATAGTTTCCTAACCTCCGCAAATACTAAATATTTGGCTTTTAAATGAGTCCCCTGTCCGCTGTGTGGCCACAGGTTGTCCTGTGCTTGGTTTGTAGCTTGGATAGATCATTGCTGTGTATTATCATCCTTTCAAACCCATGACAGTAATATTAAATCTATGGGAATACACACTAACGCTCTATTTTCTGATACTAATTACTGGAGATGACTGAGTCACTAACACCTTGAATAGAGATAACTGTCTTTCACCCTTTTCTTCTCACCTGCTGCTCTGCCGACTAACACCTGTTAGCTCCCTAACTAAGAAGTGCGTCACACCCTGGTTTTTTTTTTTTTGGGGCCGTGTAACGTGCTGCGATAGTTTTCAAGGTTATGGAGATGACAGCAAACTGGCTTATCTCCGTTACTAACACTGTGCATCTACTGTAAGTCACGGTTCTGTAATTACTAACTGAGTGGTGATTGGATGAGCCTGTCTGATCATGTGATCCCCCCAGTTCGGAGGAAAGAAAAAGTATCGTACTAACACACCACTAACGCACATGCTCCCCCAAGCTAACAAACTAATGACGAAACCACTGTGCTGTGACTGCTCTCTTTTGACTTCCTTTATGAAAATATGGCATATTGTGGAGTGTAAAATTGGAAATATGCTAATGTATATCAAAATATACAGCATATATTAAGAAATACATCATCATGGTTATTGCCGCTTAAGTAAATGTAATTCTATGGTTACCTTGCAAGAGTAAATATGGTTAACCTAACGTTATATTTGCAGATGTATTTGCCCTTCTTGCATGTATTCACATTAAAGAGAAGGCGCAGTGGCTTATGTCATATATTATACATTTATAAACATGAGTTTTAATATATGCTGTATTAAAACATACTCAAACTTGCAATTTCGCATTTAATGTTTTACCATTGAACGGCATGTAACTTAGGGCTACTGGTTGTGCCATTTTCTTGAACGGAGGCAAACAGCAGTCCGCAGTCAGTGTAGGTGGAGATGACTGGAGATTTCAGACCCTTTGGGATCCAGTGTTTCGACTATGTGGCCATATTGAATGAATATTGAAAGATGTACAAAAACCATGCTCTTTTAGTTGCACTTGCAGTGTCACTGCATGGAGGGCATCAATGAAAGTTGTCTGTTAGCCACAATGGAGAGTTTTACTTGGTCTTTCATTGGGCTCTGAACCTTCCAGAATATACCTCTGCCATTTTTCACTAAAGAAAAACTTATCCTTGGATTCTGCCAAATCCATCAAGTCATCTTAAGGGAAAGAGACATTCAGTATGTTAAATTATCTCAAATTAATGCAACGATATATTAGAATAATTTTACTCTTCATTATAAACATCCAGGTCAGACATTTTTATTACAATTGCAGATGAATCTAAGAATTCTTGTGTTATTTTAAAACGCACTTTCATTTAACATGACTTGACCTCGCTCAGTTGAACACAGGGGTAAATGTTGAGGTTACGATTAGGGCTGGTCCCAATTCCGTTTCCATTTAGTGAATTCATAAAATGAAATTAGTTCTGTTTTAATCCATTGTAAAATGCCCATAATGTCCTATGATGAATTTTTCATGAATGAACAGAATTTCAAATGAAATTTTAAAATTTTGAATGTGAAATTATGTAAATTAAATGTGAATTGATATAAACTCTGGTTAGGACATTGGGGTCTCTCTTGGGTTGCGCCCACATAGTGTTAGAGACAGAGGGAATGGCCAAGAGTCATATTTCTACCCTACGGCTTGCCCCACAGACCTGCCTCTGAATTTGGTGAGTCTGTTCTTTTAGTGGGTCCAACAATTAAGATCCACTGTGTCCATGGACACTTTTCTTTCCCACTGCCAACTTCACGCTCCGCTTCTCTGCAACAGTTTTTCCTTTTTACCGTTCCCTTCCCAGGCAGGACCAGATTTTCATTGCCATGGATACGCAATTCGTTCCTTTTTTTTGCTGTTATTGTCACCATCATTCTGAAACGATTTCAACTTTCAAATGCGTATTTTTTGTGGCAGAGTGGAGTTCAAAAGCGCTCCTCCACCTCCGCTGAACTTGCGAACAATGAAGCGGAGGTCTGAAGTGACAGTCGACCTTGCTTCAAAGTTACAGGATAAGCTTTATGAGCGGTAAACAAAACAATATATAATAATAAAAAAAGCTCAGAATATCTCTGTGCTTTCCGCAGTGGTGACTAACACCATTAAATGCCTTCCTGCCCGGAAACATGAATAATAAAACACTCATGCTACTAGTGATAAAATGAATCTACTGTGTCTACATGTCTACTGACAATGGCGCAACCAGACCCCTTGTTGGGCACGGAAGTGACCTCCATCTGCGTTCTTAGCCTCGGTTTGCATTCATTTCCTTTTCAACGCTACGGGGCAGCCTGTAGTCTAGTGGCTAAGCTACATGACTGGGACCCTTGAGGCTGGCTGTTCAAGCCGCAGTCCAGCCACAGCAAGAACACCATTGGGCCCTTGAGCAAGGCCCTTAACCCCACATTGCGCCCAGGGGGAAATGGCCCTTGGCTAGCCTAATCAACTGTAAGTCACCTTGGATAAAAACATCAGCTAAATGACTGTACTACTACGATGAAGTATCTCTCTTGCTTTGCATACGATCAAGGAAGATAGAAGCAATGCCCCCCAGTCAAATGTTTGTGTATATGCATGCTCACTTGATTTATTACAAGGTGTTTCCCCGAGGGCTATGCAGATTTAATTTGTTCTTACAAAACAAAGGTTTTGAGTGAATTTGTTTAGAAATCGGCACTGGCACTGGTTAAATCCGTGTGGTGTTGCTTTAATATGTTTATCATATTATAGATGGGTAGCCAGCTTTGCTATTGGAGGGTTGTCTTGCTGAAATGCCTGTTCTAAATTCAGGAGTGTGGACGTTGAAAAGCTTCTGCTTTTGCATTGCACTGAGATCCCAGGCCTGTTATCCTTTTTTTCGTCTTTCTTATCACCTTGAAGTGAGTAGCTTTGAGGACTTTTTTTGATGCAGGCAATTCACCCTTTTGGTTTGAATTGTGAGGTGAAGGAGGGTGACAGTGTAAAAGATTTACAGATGGCGACAGGGTGAAAGGGGTTTGTAGAGCATGATAGAGTGAAAGAAGTGTACAGAGGATGACGGGGTGAGAGTTTTACAAATGGTGACAGGGTGAAAGAGTGTGACCAAGAGATAGAGGGTGACAGGGTGAAAGATATATTGAAGATGACAGCATGACCCACAACAAGTTCCAGTAAAATTCTCATGCCTTAACCAACTAAGGTACTATCATCGTATTCATATTCACACACTCAATACCGTAAAGGGAATCACATTTATCATGTACTGTTCACCACTCTGTTCTGACATAATTTTTTTTAAGGTGATGTTAGCATACTTGCTGTTTGACAAGGCTTTAAATGCTATTGTAAATTACATTACAGGTCTTCCTCTTGCCTGTTCAATACTGTTCAAATGTATTCAGTTTTACTGAAAAGTACAAAAATAATTGAATAAAATATATTTTAAAAGGCAATCGAACTTAGCAGTATTTATTTGACTTGGCAAAAGAAACTTTTTCAGATGTGCAAGTTTTGTCAAATGAACCAGGGGCTGGAAGAGTGAGGAGAGTGCGAAGCGTCATGTTCGGGCCTCGCTCTGAAGTGCTGCGCACTTCACCAGACAAAAGCTCAACTGGGGTTCTTTTCCTCGCAGCGTTCTCCCTCTGTAAAACATTACCTCCCGTAGGTAATTTCAAGGTATTCTGCAGCCTTTGCTTCCTGATTATAGCAATCAGGACTGTAGCAACAAGCTACAGTATTATTACTGCCTTCCGGCTCCCCAAGAATTTCGCACCCATGGGGATTTTGGCACTCAAATAACAAGAAATCAACTAACGTACTTCATTCTTGCCAGTCAAGCGATAGCATGACTTAAACTTGCCAATAACGATAAGGAACAAGCCCTCCAAGAAAGCCTGCAGAAAACGTACATTGGATTTCCACCGTTAGCCTTAGCCTTAAGCAGTCACATAATTTCAGTCAAGCCGAAAGTATGGATTGTAACATAAAACAACTGAATAGGCGCTAAAACATAATGTGAAAATACATTTTATGACAGAAAAGGGATACGTTGAGGGATGTGGGACAATAGCATCGTTCAATCAAGTGTCTATATTTTTATAGTTCTTACCACGCCAATCGACTCGACTTGTTTTATATAAGAAAATTCCTACATTTGACCACGAGTCTAAGCTACAGAAATTATTGTACTTTGCAACACCCCTGCCATCGAGCCGCGGGCTATTTATCCAAATAATTTTCGATTCAATAATTATTTATTAATTAGCGTAAAGAATGAAAGGCGGTGTTTAGGGCTTCTAGAAAACATGGAATAGTGTGCGCAAATATCTTAATAATTGATTAAATATTGAAGACAGTCCATACGACTATCAAGTTCCTATAAGCGAGCTGTAAACGATAAATCTGTTCTTATTGAAAGGTTTCCAGCCATCCTTCATTGGAGGAACTAGCCAAGAAGCTGTAGGATACTCAATCTTACATTTTCTTACCGACACTCACTTCACAATAATATTCATCAATTTAAAAGCAAGCACATTTCAGCAAAATGTGCCAGAAAGGTGATAAATTCAAATGATTACAAACCAAAAATAAATCCTTGCTGTAATGCAGTCTGACTGGAATACGTATGACCAAAACCAGAATCATATCAACGGGTTTTTCTTCCCGGGATTTAAAGAGACTATATTGCCATCTAGTGGTCGTATCATTTCAGTGCTCATTTGATGAACGCAATCCTCATCTATATGGACGGCAAGAGCCACAGATAAACACGAAAGCGACTTGTATTACGTTACAGAATATATGTACATAAACATTTTATTTTATTTATCAATTATATTCATACAGTTTCTTTTCCTACCTTATACCCACATACCTTTAGTCTCACTTACTAGGTAACTAATCTTTTTGGTTGTGGTCAGCTACAGGCCTGTGTGAATCACTGTGATCCTTAAAGTTATAATTTTGTAAACCACACCCTGGTATCGTCATCGAAATTCCAGGGGTCACAAACCAAGGTTCTGGGGAGCCACAGGGCGTACTGGGTGGAGTTTAATTGTCAATTAGCAACTAAATCAGTTGATTACACAGTTAATTGACCACACCTATTTACACGGGTTTATGTTAGTTGCTCATTTGAAATGAAAACAAAGCACAACATTCTTTTGGTTAGCATTAGCCCCGTGTCACAGGATGCAGTGAAGATTGTTCAGATGTGTGTGTCCATGGCAGTGCCTCCCACCTTGGTCTTGGAGCGTACCAGTTTAATATTCACCTGGTCCTAAATCACCTGGTTCTTGAGTGTCACCACTGTTAAGCACTGATAATGACTTAACCGTTGTATTCACTTTTTCAGCTTTTCTTTAACAAGGAAACTGTCAGTTGTGTTGTGGCAATACAATTGTGGAAATGTGTTCTTTTCTACATTTTCCATAGAAATTAATCCAAAGCCATGGAGTTTCAGGTCAAAATTACTTTGAGTAAAATGAGTGAATTTGACCCTAACACACGAGGGTTAAAAACAGCTAAGCTTACTGCAGTTACTTCTAAACTATGATAACTGGCTTCTAAAATGGCTTTTTGCTCTTTGTCTATAATTCTACCATGTTGGTCTCTGGGTGGCACATGCAGTAATATAAATGTTTACGAAGCAGACGCTTGCCCTGTGATTGGCTGTTGAACTCCTGGCTACAATATTGCTTCTTAAGGCCAGAAGTCTGCATTGGTGAGTAACAATTGGACTAGTCTTGGCAGGAGAAACTAAGGCCTTTTTTGGTTTTGGTTTTTTCATTATTTGCCCACTTTCAGTATTTATGCAAGGAGACCTGACCCCAAAACACTTAATTTCTTTATAACTTTCAGTAACAAACTTGAATACTTGTCCTCACTCACCCTTTTTCTCTTAAATAAAATATGTACCCGGTTAATCATGTGTATATTTAGCCAATGGGGGTTTAGATCAGATCAGTATTCATTATGTGTTAGGTAAAGTTACAACTGGCTTACTTGGAGAAAAGTACAATAACAAACATTTTAGTAATTATTGCATAATTCAGTTTCCAAGTCCCTATGCATGCAATTCTGTATCCTAATACGTGGTCTCATCTCTCGCTGTTTAAGCAGCTATCTTAATTTACCCTTAGGCATTCAATAAAACAAGGACATTCAAGTCTTACTTAGTTAAATTAAAAAAAATGCTTCATTGCCATTAAAATTCAATATACAATACTGTATACTTTGAGTATTAAAATGATAAGAACTGCTTTGCATGCTAAGGTAAGAGTGAGAGTGTGCAGGGTGTTTTGACTACTTCATGAGGTGTTTAAAGAGAGGAATGACAGTATAAAAAGTGTGAGGTATTGGTTAATTTGTGCTGTATGCTTAAATTGATACCAACTGCTCTGTCATTGCAGGCAGCAAGTACAAAATACAAAAGCATGCCAATTTTCTGTCTGGTATGGTCAAAACACTTCCTCTGCTCTTCCCATCAAAGCAATTATTGTTTATCTCAGTCTAGTAGTGGCATAAAATGGTAGCTCCACCTTTTTGTGGGGTCATGAACACCATAATGGGTGGGGCCAAATTGACCTTTCAGTCATTGACTTGTTTCAGCCAATGAGAATATTGTGATCGCTAGGCTAAAAACCCCCATCATCGGTTGTGACCTTTGCTTTGTCCATTTTGGCTTTATCGCACATCAGTCTTCCATCACTACCATTGTGTATGCTGCTATTTGGTATGTTTCAGCACTCATAGGGTTAATTCAATAAACTGGTTGGCTAAAGAGTCCATACCATTTTATGCAAGGGCTAAAACCAGGAAAACAGGAAAACCTTCTGGTCCTCTAGCATAAGGAGAAAGCTGTGCACTCCTGATCCAGAATAATGGATTCAGATTATATCAAAATTCATAAACTGGTCTGATTTTATTTAATCAGTTACAGTTTATGTATTTATTAAAGTGGCTACAGAAGCTGTAGCCACTTTAATAAACTGTAGGCTGCAGAAAAATGACCAAAGATTCGGAGAGTTTCACACTCCTCTATTTCCTCCTCCACCCACGCAGAGCGGATCAAGAAAGTGCTTCGGCAAGCCAGAACTATTATGCAATTACTTCAGTTTCAGAGACACCTTCATTTTAACAGGACTGAAAAGTAGATGATGTTATTACTAACAGAAAGCACTCCTTGTTTTGCAGGTTTCTCATCTCAGCCTACCTACTGGTAATGATGGTAGACTGAGGTTTTTGAGGTTTTTATGGATGGAGCGAAGTGCCATCTACCACTGAGGTTTCTGAGACACGGAGTTCACTCAGTGATTGGTTCAGCTCAGCTCAGGTACAAGTGGCACACAGTAGCTCCACCCCTTTCAATGTATCTTGTGTTTACATGAAATCTCATTGGTCCATTGCTTCCCTTAGAGGCATTGATGAAAAATATAAGGCAATTACACCTTCCTGGACCACCATGGATGTGCTCATACCTTTCTTTAATAACAACAACAAGAACAAGAACAACAACAACAATAATAATAATAATAATAATAATAATGGTACCCTAAGATGCTGCCAAAAGTGGGTTTGACTGGCAGAGGAGACCTGCAAAATTGCAAAGCAAATGGTTCAAACTTAACAACAAAATGCACAACACATAAAATTATGTGGTGCTTGAATGCTCAGTAATTAAATTATAAATGTTTGTTATTAGATATTTAATTATTCATCACATTCATTCATCCAATTCTTAAATAGCACACCAACTGTAACATTATATTTACAGCCCATAACCAATATTTTCTCTGAATTGCACATGGTAGATCTTCGTCCCTTTATGTAAATTAATCCTATATATATTTCAATATCCCATATATTCCATGTATATCTGTTCTTCCCTACAAGCTTCATTTTAATGCTTTGTTCTTCCACACCTGTAGCCTTCCTCTTTGGCAAAGCTTAATTATTCATCGTCCAGATTCATGGAAAATGATGCAGATTCTTTCAGATCCTTTAGGGGGCAGCAGAGTGTCAGAATACAAATCTCACCACAGCCAGAATAGAGCTCCAGTGTAAAGCCATTGTCAATAATGGAAACCTTGTGGTGCAGGGGGGGTGTATATGAGAAGGGGGGGGGGAGGGGGTTGGGAAAGAGAGTGGAGAGAGTGGAAGACAGAGAGGAGAGAGCGGAGTGAGAGAGAGAGACAGGGAGAGAGAGAGAGTACATTAAAATTCAAAACAGCTGGGACACTGAATAATTTTGCAGGAAATTTGGCAGGCCTGGACAGGCAGCTCACGAGTTCTGAAATCAAAGCTGTTTATATTCTTCTCTGTTAACACACCAGACTCCTCAATCCCTCCGCCTGCACATTTCATATGGTCTATATTTCATCAGGCTGAGGGGAAAAAAACATCCTTTCCATACCGCACAAAATGGAATGTGGGTTGCTGGACGTAAATTATGTATCTTCCATTCATATTCTTCAAACGTTCCCTCATATTGAATGCATGAGGTCAAAGGTCACCTGGGTGAAAGTAGACAGATCTAGCAGGGTTCAATGAGTCGACAAAAGACGTGCTGGATTCAGGGAAAGAATGTTATTAGCATCCTAAAACAAGGAGATTAATGTCCCGCCAGACTTACTTCTTGATTTACTAAATTAAATACTCATAAAGCAGAGAGTCACAGAAATATTTTGTCCGCAACTTTATGAAGAGCAATGATCAAAGCTACATCATACATATATACAAGTATATACAATAATGTGCTCATTGTAATTTTAGGAGGAAGTAAAAATGGGTTTTTATAGCCAAAATACGAATTGTATCATTTATGCAACCCCATATCCAAACTGCAGGATCCAATGTGTAACTGAAATGATGAAAAATCATAATCTATCAAAGGTCCAAAGTAAAATAAATATGCACACAAGGACAATTGTTTTTAAAGGGTTGTGAACACTCACCAAACAAATCTGTTTCAGCAAATCACAGGACGTGTTTGGTGACATTGTGTCTTATGTCTGAATGAGATGTACGCCTGGGTCTCACAGTTAAAACTTTCTAAGTGTAACAGCTGAAATGTTTGCTCCAATCAGAGCTCTCCATGCAGGACTCCCGGCCAATGTGGAGACAGTCTAGATAACGGGTGGCATTACTTTGAAATAGTAGACAGCAAATTACAGACAATCTGTAATTTGGTAAAACATTCGCTGTACCAATTAACATGTAAAATTAGCATCTCAGCTAAGCTATATTTTTAAAATTGAGTAGATTTAAATTCTCCAAAAACTAAAAGGCACAGGGAGAACAAAAAAGGCTCATGGGAAGTTTCTCTCTTTCATTGTCCTGTGATAAAGTCTTTTACCTTTTTTGTGAGCTGCTCTGGAAACACAAAGAAACACGGTGTAACCGAATCTGCACTGCTTCCAAACCGATTATCAAAAATGCTGAATTATTCTCACATGGCTAGAAAAATGTCTACCGGCACTACCATAGTCAATATAATATCCCATAATAGCAGACTGGGACCTTAGCCGGCTACAGAATAAGAGAAAAAAAGAAATTTGGCAGTCCATACAGTATTGAAAAACATGAATTCTCTTGTGGTATCTCAGTATTTGGTTTAAATGGGAGGCAGATAATCTTGCCAACAGAGTTTGTGCTCTGATTTGAAGAGTGGTTCTTACTTTCAGATCATTTTCTCATACCAGCTCTTTTCTGCCACGCAAGAAGTAAAACATGCGCTTGCTGCATAAAACTGCTGTGCTGAAGGGATGAGACATTTCACAGGTTTAGTTCCAGTGTGAAGCTCGGATTGTCAGATAAATCTCACATCACTGACGGCTCCCTGTGCCGTGAATGGAGGTCCGTCTCACAACTGATGCAGGTTTGGAAGAAGGAGGTAGGAAAGACAGGTCTGTGTGTGTCGCTTCCCTAAGCCATGAGAGACAGGTCTCTCTCTGTGTCGCCCCCCTAAGCCAGGAGAGACAGGTCTCTCTCTGTGTCACTTCCTAAGCCAGGTGAGACAGGTCTCTTTCTGTGTGTCGTTCCCCTAAGCCAGGAGAGACAGGTCTCTTTCTGTGTGTCGTTCCCCTAAGCCAGGAGAGACAGGTCTCTTTCTGTGTGTCACTTCCATAAGCCAGAAGAGACAGGTCTCTTTCTGTGTGTCGCTTCCTTAAGCCAGGAGAGACAGGTCTCTGTCTGTGTCACTCTCCTAAACCAGGAGAGACAGGTCTCTCTCTGCATGTCACTCCCTTAAGCTAAGAGAGGCAGGTCTCTCAGTGTCGCTCCCCTAAGC
The DNA here is from genome assembly GCA_019788955.1 of Albula glossodonta. Lineage (NCBI taxonomy): Eukaryota > Metazoa > Chordata > Actinopteri > Albuliformes > Albulidae > Albula > Albula glossodonta. The sequence continues at coordinate 290,788 of JAFBMS010000027.1, forward strand.
TAGGAGAATCAGGTCTCACTATGTCACTCCCTTGTACTAGGAGAAGTAGGTCTCTCTGTGTTGCTCCCCTAAGCTAAGAGAGTCAGGTCTCTCTGTGTTGCTCCCCTAAGCTAAGAGAAGCAGGTCTCTCTGTGTAACTCCCCTAAGCTTGGAGAAGCAGGTCTCTCACACAGAGGTAGAAAGTCACCTTGCTATTGTAATCAGTCATCACGCCATTCATTTCCCATCAATTCCATCACAACCCAAACTCTGGTAGATTAGATTACAGATTCTTGGATAACACTGCAGGAATGGATGTTTTATAATGCAATAGAGCCCCAGAAACCACCTAAAAACCTGACAGAAAAGAGGCACAGAAGCTGAACATCCTAGTTTAGTCATTTAGCAGACATTCTTTTCCACAGTGACTTTCACGGCTTATATTTTTATAGACTATCCATTTACACAGCTGGATATTTACTGAAGCAATTCAGGTGAAGTACTTTGCTCAAGGGTACAACGGCAGTGCCCCACCAGGGAATAGAACCGTCAGGGCACACCAGGACAGGAGTTCTCCCCACACTGACTTTTCTGCCTCTGAGCCCAATTAGAAGGGTAGGCCTGCCCCCCCAGGTTAACGATCATGACTGGGTTTAGTAATAGCCTGGCTAACGTTCCGTACCTCCGTCGATGCCTTCCTCATTTCCTATTCGTCAATAATGAAACATGGCTTCCCCTCTGGCTTTCCACACAGCTTTGATGCATTGGAGGACTTACATGGCACACATGCCATTTGTTCTGATGGAAGATGGTCACTCACATTTCTGGATGGGTGGAAAGTCGAGTAACCGGACCGTTCACACCCTGCTTCTGCGATGATGGTCACTCAGTGGGCATCATTTATCAAACGTGCGCTGAACAAATTTGATTATAAATCATTAGTAAATGCATTATGCAAACAACAAGTTTTCACATCAGTTTGTTTGTAGGATCCGAACAGACAGTTTTTTCATTTTATTATTGGATTTGTTCATTCATTTATACTATACTATATGTAATATAAGTTACTTATTTTTATCTAACCCAATTATAGGATAAATGAATGAACAAAACCTATAATTGGGTTAGATAAAAAATAAGTAACTTATATTACATTATATCATAGTATATTGGTATATCTATTATGTAATAAGCACAAAAGGGTTCAGATTTAAAAAATGTAATGCTTCATTTCTGCAATCCTCAGTAAGTTAACAAATAATAAATAAAATAAGAAAATACTTCTGTAGAAGGAATTGTAAAAATCCACTCCATTGTGTGAATCCATACATGTATACCAACATATAAGCTATGCCATCCAGCCTTAGCTATACACACAACTGGTTTGGGAAGCAGACATTAGCCGTGTGACTGGGGGACTAAGTCCTAGCCTCTGGGTGAAGATGCTTGTTTGGGAAGCAGACATTAACCATGTGAATGGGGGATTGAATCCAGACTCTGGGTAAAGATGCTTGTTTAGGAAGCAGGCAGTAGTCATGTGACTGGGGGATTGAGTCCTAGCCTCTGGGTAAAGATGCTTGTTTTGGAAGCAGACATTAGTCATGTGACTGGGAGACTGAGTCCTAGCCTCTGGGTAAAGATGCTTGTTTGGGAAGCAGACATTAGTCATGTGACTGGGGGATTGAGTCTAGCCTCTGGGTAAAGATGCTTGTTTGGGAAGAAGACATTAGCCCTGTGACTGGGGGATTGAGTCTAGCCTCCGGGTAAAGATGCTTGTTTGGGAAGCAGACATTAGTCATGTGACTGGGGGATTGAGTACAACCTCCGGGTAAAGATGTTTGTTTGGGAAGCAGACATTAGTCATGTAACTGGGGGATTAAGTCCAGCCTCCGGGTAAAGATGCTTGTTTGGGAAGCAGACATTAGCCCTGTGACTGGGGGATTGAGTCTAGCCTCTGGGTAAAGATGCTTGTTTGGGAAGCAGACATTAGTCATGTGACTGAGGGATTGAGTCCAATCTCTGGGTAAAGATGTTTGTTTGGGAAGCAGACATTAGCCCTGTGACTAGGGGACTGAGTCCTAGCCTCCGGGTAAAGATGCTTGTTTGGGAAGCAGACATTAGCCGTGTGACTGGGGGAATGAGTCCCAGCTGCACCACAATGGGAAATGGTCGGAAATTTGCATTAGCATGGTAACAAATTGCTCAAACTCTCTAAAGTGGGTGAAAATAGGGGGTGAGGCGGTTAAGCTTGTTCATCACTCTTTAGCTGCTACTTTTGGTTGGCTGGGGGCCTGTCAATGCATGTACAGAGGATGTAATTGACTTCATCATCTTCTGATGACATAGGCAGCATGTACTTGGAAATGACTCAATGGGACTACACAGTTCACTAAGTCTGGGGGTAGGTAAAAATGTAAAAAAGAAGTTATATCTCCAATTCTGGGAAGATTTTTCTTTCCATTTTCTTAGCCATCCCACAAGCTTGCTGTGCTTTAGTGGCATCAATGTATGCTAATTGCCAATAATGTGAATGACTAACTCCTTTACGATCCAATGCAATTTATGAGTGTACCCTTGTGTATTTGAACAAATGGCTCAATTTCTCTGCAATATACACATTGTTTCTTTTTGCCACTTCAAGATACAGTTTGTCTTGTTTTTGAGAGTGAAATATTAATTGATTTTCTTTGCAGTTATCAGTCATCAATACGCATATTTAAGAACCTTATCTGTGACAGCTGGAAGTCCCTATCTAACTATAAATTCCATCAGGCAGCTATAGACAGAGGCAAATTTTTGTGACGCATGTATTGTAAAGGAAGTATGTATGTAAAGCTCTTGCACCTTTATTAAATTCTCCCTCTGTTTCTCTCTCTCTCTCTGTCTCCCTCTCTCTCTCTGAAGCTCTATCTGCCTTTCAAACATCTCTCCGCACTGCTGTTGCCATGGCTACATAATGGGTCAAAGGTTGATTTCTCTGCTTCTTGCATAAAGGATCGGAGAGAGGGGAGTCTATGAAACACGTAGCCTTCTTCCAGGCTTGCTTAATGAGAGCTGTGCCGGTGTTCTGGTGTATGCCAGCGAAGACAGGTACAGACTGGATTTGCACATTTGTCTGGATCCAAGAACTGAAGCAGTTCCAACTGAAAATAGCAGCATGGTGGCACTCAGTAAAATGCATGCGCACACACACACACATGCACACACACACACAGTATAGAATAGTATACAGGACAACAACACATTGTGTTTGTAGCAAATTTGCTCAATTCAATGTGGCATTTTTGTCAATTCAAATTCACATCCAAAACATGCAGAATTGAAATAAGTCTTCAGATAGAAGCTAGAAATTACAAATTTATATGTGTTGCATGCATTGATAAAGTGTCAATCATGAAATACAAGTAGAATTTTTGAAGATAACATATCAGAATGTCAGTGATGTAATGAAGAGAAATATATCTTAAATTCAGAAACGTATCTCTTATCACTTATATCTCTGGCAGAGTGATACGGGGTTTGAATGGGCGTTGTGCTTTTACCTTCTCTGAAGTAAGTTTGGATTGAGTGAGTGCAGTGCAGCTCCTGACAGCATTGTGTGCAAATAGTGGTAGCTCTGGATGTAATATAGCAATTTACATTAAATGATGGTGTCAATGTTTCATTACCAGATCGACAGCTATTCGTTATTTTATTTCCCCCTCTGCTTCATTTTTCTAGATTGTAATGTATGTTTTTTACACCGTTTCTGGCAGGATGGAGAGACATGAACTTTGTATAACCCCCCTTGTTAGGCATTTTACTATCAACCTGAAAACCTACTGTCTCTGTTTTTGCATAGGGCTGCTTAACTTTGGGAATATTCTTTGCTAATAAAGCAGTGGCCAGTTACTGACCAATCACAAGCTTGACCTCCGTTTTGCTACTCAGAGTGGGAAGACTCTCTGGTTCTTTCCTTTTAAAGTAAATGTAGACTTCGGCAAACTTTTCTGTGCAGAGCAAATCCACCCCTATAAATATGACCGCAATAAGAAGTTCAGGAAATCAGTCTGGTGAGGGCCTTCGCTAAAACATCAGTGTATGTTTTCTAGATTCTATATCAGTGAATGAGCATCTGAACTTGAGACTACACCATGCAGTATTACAATTCTTCTAGACCGTGTTGGAAATTACGAAAGAAAAAACATTTTTGTTCACTTTCACAACAAAATTAAAGCATATTTTGAATCGTTTTCGCAACAAAAAAGTGCATGTTGTTGCATTCTTACTAAAATGAACATTGACGTCTACATACCACAAAGCGGAATACGGACTGCATTCTCCTGTAAGGGTATTGTGGGAGAAGTTTGGATTGGCCAATGAACAGTCATACCCTCACCACTTCTTCAGCTGATTATCAACCACTAACCCAAACAATTAGCCAACGATGCACAAAACCTATCACCGTCACCGTGGTCAGTGGAACAGCTAGGGAGGAGTTTAAACATTATAAACAGCTTATTTAAATTAGGTGTAGAGAATGTAGCAGGGATTTGGACCTGTTGCTATGTGTAATGGCACGTCTGCAGTCTTCGGGCTTGACTTTTGCCTCATTGTGTCTGCGCTAGTTTCCGCATAATGCATAACAAGTGAAGACAAAGCTCAGTTTGCACAAATATTGGTTGGCAGACTGTGCTGAACAACGGTGCAAAGCAGCACTTTCATTGCCAGGAGCACATATGAGCATTATTGCTAAGCTGCCCAAGCTAATGGCCTCATCACCGAGCCTCTCCCGCAACCGCCGTCATAGTCCAGGTGCCGTTCTGACTCTCCTCTCTCTCAGCCTACTTTCATTTAACACCTCCCCATATAGCAGGTACTGAAAACTGACGTGCGGTCGATCAATATGCATGGGGCTATTTTTCGCCGCTTTATTTTCGTGAGTCCTGCAGGGCTCTAGCGGGTGATTTAACAAATGATTAGAGCTGAGGCCGGCCCTCAAACTGACAGGCTCTGCGGAGGTTTGCAGCATGTGGTGCGTGGAGGCCCCCAGGCTTTGGAGCAGGGCCAAGGGTAGCCCAGTCCCCCCAGACACAACCCCCCTTTCCCACAATGCACTACATACCAGTGGGAACGATGAAGGCCAGGCCAAGCAAATAAAAAGTGAACACAGGCACTTCTTCAAAACCAAAAAACAATCAAGAGAGTATGGAAGGCAATTAGTCCAATACACTTCTAAACAAACCAGATTCAGATTGTAAATACTTCTTCAGCCTAATTCTGACAGTTGAAATGTATATCTTAGCTGTCTAATATAAGCTTTGTAAGAACAAAATGGTGCTATCCATCATGTGAAATGCTGACATGTTTTCAAACACACAATATTATATGTTTTTGTTCTGACATGAAGTCATTTTATAACTAACTTTCACAATTTTTAAGGGAAAAAATCAAAATGGTAGCTATGATAACTCATTCACAAATATCAGAAACAATAAAAAAAAATGCTAAAAGAAACTAGCGAGAGAATCCAATAGTGAGACATTCATTTAAACCTGTACATTCCAGGATAAACCCTTTCCACCGTCTCCCCCTCCAAGCTACACGCAGGGAACGGAATCCTAGATTAATCACCTCCAATAAATTCATCTATAGGATGATGTTCAGGACACAGGCAGCTTCCTCACGCACGGCCCCTGTGCACAGACAGAGATATTTTAAGAGCTGTTACCTCCACAAGACAAACAGAGAGGCTGGAATCTCTACAGATGTTGATTTATAAGGAGTTCAGGCAGATCTCAGATCAGTCTTTAATACTCAAGGCATCACGTTTTCTGTTTTTTGGGCTTTCTGCATCTGGCTCCAGAATCTGGGTCATTACCTCCCAACAGGCTTAAAGATTCAAAATTAAAATTTATATACGTTATAAATGGTGTAAATGTACGGAATGTGCTGAAATTAGGTTTAAAATTTATTAGACGTTTTTAAAAGGTCTCAGACATAATGTAACCCATGGAGAGCTAAAAAAAGTGACAGTGAAAAGCGATGTTACATGTGTAAATGTTAAGATTGGAGCAAGCTCCTTACTGAACCAAGTGCACACGGTTCAAATGAAGTGCAACAGGCCACCACAAATTTTGTTCCCTGTTCGCTCTGTTTAGGGTGTATGTGTAGTAATAGAGGTAGTCAAACAGGGCGCATTGGAATTCGTTTTGCAGAGGTTTCTGAAAGGAGGTGCAGGCTTGTGAATGTTCTCCTTGGGTACTACTATAACTGGTGTAAACCTTTAATATGAGTTCATTTTACAACCTTTTGTGTGAGTTACAAATACTGGATGGTGTATGAAATACTAAGCAATTATGTGAATATTTATTGTATTATCTCACTAAAAATAGCACCAAAAAAACAAAAACAACAAAAGCTCATGGAGCCATATGATTGTATTGCGATGTACGTGTGGAACACAAAGGTTTGGCCGATTTCATTGCTACATTGTAAGGATGAGAACTTTTTAAGTGCAATCATAATGGTTTTTAAAGAAGGCTTTAATTTCTTCAAAGGGTTTAGTTGTTGTTGCTGTTACTGTTGTTTGAATGGCAAGGGGCCTATGTTCCTCCTCTTCTGCGAAAGAGGACGAAGTGTCCTGACCACAGACCGAATCATTTTCATATGGCGAATTGCATACTCTTCCTGTGTCGTAAATTTCACAGAATTAGCCTGTTGCTTATTAACTTTGCCCCCCCCCCCCAAACACAGAGATGCAGTGTGTAAATTACTTTGGGCAGAGGTTGAGGGGTTGAGGGGGGGGGGCTTATCATTGACAAATGAGTCTAAGGTTCTTCATCCAAGGAGACTTCTTCAAATGTTAGACGAGGCCAAAAGGCCGAAAGAATGCCTCATCAAAACATTGGCATCATTTCCAGAACCCACGCTGTTCTTTGGTCTATCTGTGGTTCCATGTGCTCTGGGAGGAAAGAGAAAGAATAGGAAATCAGAGGTATCTTGGGCTTTCTGGGAATCTTATTTGGTGATGGGATCCAGCCAATCACGGGACACATCCAGTGGCGTAGAGGTAAGTGAGGAGGCAAGTATACTATCTGAGGAGGTTGACATACTGTAAATCTGAAGCCCATAAGATTTAATGTTAATAAGGCTAATAGGTGAGTATACTGCCTGATAACTCCAAAGCCTATATGTATTAATGGTAATAAGGCTAACTGGTAAGTATACTGTTTGAGGAGGGGGACATACTGCAACTCCAAAGCCCATATGTATTAATGGAACAAAGGCTAATAGGTGAGTACACTGTTTGAGGAGGGGGGCATACTGCAACTCCAAAGCCCATATGTATTAATGGTAATAAGGCTAACTGGTAAGTATACTGTTTGAGGAGGGGGACATACTGCAACTCCAAAGCCCATATGTATTAATGGAACAAAGGCTAATAGGTGAGTACACTGTTTGAGGAGGGGGGCATACTGCAACTCCAAAGCCCATATGTATTAATGATGTTAAGAAACCAAAATATATGAAAATAAATTTTAATAAAAGCTGACAATCTTATAATCACATGTGACTGGTCTGATTAGCAGTACAGAGCCAAAGAAAAAAAATGTCTGCATCCCAAAATGTCATGGAGGGCACTTTATAGACTGTTGTAGACTATCTACACTAAGTACTCATTTTTAATGGTCCAAACTCATGGTGCAACAGTCTAACAGAGCATATTACTTTGAGAAATTGCTGTCTTGTTTATTTCAAAGCTATGTGAAATGAACTCTGTTTATTTCTGAACTGTAGTCATGTTGCTTCAATGGTTGCATTCTTAGCTGCCATAAAATGAACTCTGTTCTGACACAAACATTGCACTAATCAAATAAATGTTCAAATAAATACCAGCCAGCCACAACAATCCTGCAACCTTAGTCAAACTGTCATTAATTTACATTGAAATTTGTAAACAACATCAGGATTTAATGTCATTATAACATCTACAGATTATTTCTTGTCATCTTAATGGTGTTTCCAATGTGAAATGTTCATATAAGATTTCCTGGTAAGATTTTGTAACCTCTCTTACAACCACCAGGAAACATTCACTTTGGGTTATTTAAAAATCACCAAGCAAAATTAGAACATAACAGTCATGAAATGTTCTCATGGTATTCCAACAACCTAATAACCTTTCAGAGTAAACATTTGTATAAAACAAATAAAATCATGTTAAGTCAATGCTGTTGTTACAACAATGGAATGTTGTATAGGTTGGCAGTACGACTGGACAGATTTGTGTCTTAAGAAAATTTCTAAAAGTATTCAACATGTTGTGATAAACTTTTAAAAACTGAATCTGGTCTCTCGTCTCTTCACCATTGAAGAATGAATGAAACATAAACTATTAATTTTCCCTTTCTGTGTCCATTTCTAGCTGTAAATTCCCCTTTACTTTCCAGTTAATAATGTATTCATTAACGTGTCTTCTGTAAATCGAATTAACATGAGCTATACGGTTTCGCACTTGCATTTGAGATAACGCATCCATTTGCACATATCACCGACTGCACACTTTGCAACTAACCTCCTATGCTGAGTCATGCTTCTATCTTCTCATGCAGGGGCAATAGATCATGTGATGGTGGAATCTGCCAAAAAGCCGATTTTAATGTTCAAATTCTCGTAGTAGCATTTTCATTGTCAATCACTGTGTGTCATATTTATAAATCTGCAAAAAACCATAGCTGTGGACCTCCCCTAGAAAGTAGAGGGTATGCTCCACAGTTCTGTACATGCTGAAATAATTTATTTAAGTGTATTTATTTCACAAACAAAAAAGGATTAAGCGAATTTGCCTTATTAAAATTCTCGTACAGAATACAGATACTGTCAATTCACCTCCTCTGCCCTGCTGCACAAGGCTCAATGTTCTAACACGTCAGTACTGGAGAGATCTCCTGTTGGAAGGCCAGAGAGGTCAAAGGTCAGGTCAGTGAGGACTAGCGACATAGTAAGGCACTGCTCTTTTCTATTCACACTCTCTTAAACACATGTCCAGTACTGGTTTTATTCATTACTGGTTTTTTTACCTCTCATTTTCTTCCACAGAGAGCTGGAGTATTCATCCTTGCACACCGTCACTGTGTAAGTGCTTTCTGTAGCTTCCTCACTTCCAAACAGCCATGAGTCTCAGGCTCGAGTAAGAGCATTCAGCAAAGCCCACCAATTTATCAGACGCTTGGCCCCAGCAGCAGGTGATGGACAATAATTAAAAGCAAGCTAATAACCTTTTCACACTTGACATTTCAACAGGGGGCGCCGGTCACTATTATCTACATGCAAATTAAAAGCTGTAATTGGGCAGGGTTAGGAAAAAAGGAGGAGGGAAGAATTAATCGGGATGCCTCCGAACCATTAGGCGATTTCTGAGTGACAGTTTGATTTCCTCCCTCGCTAATGCGACAAAATTGAGTTTGGCTAAAATACTAAACGAATCAAGGTTATCTCGCAGGCCTTATTAACAGAGCAAACACTAGCTGGGAAAATAGCCTTGATAGCATAATATTCAGACCGTGGACCTGCATTTGTGGGAGATGAAGTGAAGGATCTAGTGAAGCCATTAGAATGACATTGAATGGGGTAAATACATAGGTAGCATCCCAAAAAAATCTTGAGTCACACTTTCCTTTTTTCTGCAGGAAGGAAGTAGTAGGTACATGTTTGTTTTTTTAAACAACTGGTGGGTGTGGGTCGGAAAAACAAAGCTGACCCTAAGGTCACCAGCTAGTTGTATTGACATTATTCAGCTGAGTTGGCTTAATTGAGAAGCCATAACTGTATTGGTTTCCAGTTGACAGATATCCTTTAGGTTCTGAAGCTCATAATTTGCCATTTGCTCTTTGTCAGTTAGCTCTGCTATGACAATCATGTGCTGGTATTAAAGGGGCAGAATCGGCTGATCTGATTGGCTGGATTGAGACAAAACCGCCACATCCATTAGTGAACTATGTTTCTCTAACCAGCCCTTAACCAAAGCTCTCTGCAGGTACACTTATCATCAAATTACCAGGTCTTGACACATCCTGAATTAGGGTAGGGGCCTTGACATAATGTTTGGTCAATTAGAAATAGGCACCCATAACAGAAAACCAAAAAATATAGGCCAACCTGTTAACTTAATCATGTACCTCAGTAATATAATAAAATCTTTAGCTTGCTTTGACTGAACACACTCCCTTCGGTCAACAAAAAGTAACATTAAGTAAGATTTATTCTGTATTCTAACAGTGTATTCTGTATTGAATGTCAGAATACACTGTTATAAAGTGCCTCTCCATGACAGCAGTTTTCCCTGCAGTTAGCCACAGATCACCAGTCAGGTAAGTCACACCTAGATTTTAAAAAATTAATTAACTTGTGTTTAAATGAAAAAGAACGGAAAAAATTTAAATAATGAAAAAATTCAAATAATAATTCCGCTCAATCTGGGCCAAACCATTAAATCATTAAATAAAACTTGAACTGGCCAAAACCTGCCAGCCCTTACTTTGGGGATGCTAAAAAGTAACATTCTAAAAATGCTGCCATAATGTTATTCACCCCAGAATTGCTGCGGCACTGTTTGCTGATAGATTGGTCCATGTGGGCCGGAACAGCCCTTCTGGCTATAGACCTATTTCCACCCACCCTTTTAATAATGTATCTCTGTGCTAATTACTTTTGGCAGATCATGTCAAAGCCGTTGGTGTTCCAACACCCAAAACCCTCAAGTGCACCCCTAAGTCGATGGTTTAGAAGCAACCTGCCCAGAGTTCTGTCAGTCAATGCTAAATGGGCAGGTGGCAAATTGAATCTGAGCGTCTGTTACGAAAGGCCACCACCTGTGACATCTACTGCATGAGCCCAGGAGCCCTCCGTCAGAGATAGACCTTCAGAGTGCGTTGCCATGGAGACCACAACAATGTTTCTGCCATGAGGAGCTCATCTGTCAATCACTGTGGGGAACACTCACTCTCTGTAAATACAATCGAACTTAAATAAGGAACCTCAGAGTCACACAACTACTGGTTAAACTAGAATGTTGCATTCTAATGACACCTTTTCGTATTCAAACCCTCATGCAAAAAGTGAGCATTTGGCCAAAATGTTAACATGCTTTCCATTTATTTAAAAATGCAACATTACATCAAAATTAGACAGTGACATGTTTTAGCAGTATTGCGAAAGAATACAAGTTGGGGAAATGTGTGCAGAAATTGATAACAACCTAAACCTTTAAACGCTATTTAAACAGTAACAAAACACTATATAAACAGTTGCAGTGAGGAACATTTTCAGAGTACTGAGAGTCCTCCATCACCGGTACAGCTTTACTGTCCTGCTTCAGTGTCATGCTGATCCCAGGTCAGTAAGGTCAGAGAGGGTGACCAGACATGCTCTCTGTTTACAGTCCACCTATATATTTGTGGCTTACCATATATTTACATTCATCATATGCGTTTGTTTGGAAATTTAAGTAAATGTTCCCAGAAAACTCAGAAAGTCAAAGCCAAAGGCCGAGGCAGATAGAAACCACGGTTTCCTTTTTATTGTCTGCATTTTTCCTGTCTTGCACTTGCGAGAGTAAGGAATTGCTTCTGGGACCTTATCGGTTTTCCCAGAGATTGTTTATGAGTCAGGTGGTCTGGAACAGGGGGGCAAATTGGGCTTCAGATCTGTGTAGAATTGGGACAATCCATTCACAGGGTGGGGGGGAGGGGGTCATACCAGTTATGTCTCCCTCCTACCCCAATGAAGGCAAGGGAGTATTTTGACAAAGAGTTGCTAAGGAGATGGCTGATTTATTTTGGGGTTAGGCAAGTGGGGGGAGGGGGGGATTGTTCCAGAACTTGAGAAAATATTTTTCCATAGGAGAAATAACAAGAGGATGAAGTCAAGAGAACCAAAGTGGGAAGAGAACAGTATGTTCCTTTACGATAGTTTTTCATATGCTACCAGATGACAACAAGTGTTCCACAATAAGCTCATTTACACTAAGTGACATGAAAACTATTTTCAACACACCTCTTCGCTTCCAATGGTTTAAAAAAAAAACACTCTCCTAGAAAATGAGAGAGCATGCTTTCTTGAAAAAAAAATCTCCTCAATTATGGGTTATCAGCCAACTCTTTTTCATTTTCAAACCATCTTCGCAGGAATATCTATCTCTATCTCTGAGCTTGTTACTTTATCTGGGAAAAGATTTCACTTGAAGATTTTGCACCTCTGCTTTTCTTTTGCTGTCATTAAATACTTTGTTGTCTATTTTGGACTTGAAAATAACCAAAGGCGGGCTGTCCATCTCCTTCTCCTGCTGGCATTTCTCTGTGATGGTAGCTTCATAGTCCTGAACGTTTCTTTCCATTCTGGGATTTTGAGTGGACTCTAATCCATAAATGATACACCAACAACACTGCTTTGCCTGAAAAAACACTTTCTTGATATTTGAGATGGTTTGATACTGTGTTCTAACAGTACTACCTACCTTATTGCTTAAGGGTTGAATGTAATATTTCATATTCTGTTCTATGAAAGGTCAGACAAATACAAATCAACCTTGTTAAGGGACATAACAAATTTCAGTTTCACTGTTAAAAGAAACATTCTCAGAAAACAGCAAAAAAGTGAATGATATATTTTTTTATTCATTATTTATCAAGACCCCATAAGTGGTCAATAACATTATGGATAACATGTTATTTTGCCATGTAGCTATAGGATATCATAATTAATATTTATATTTCTACAATGATATAGTCATGTTAACAGGCTTTGTTGATGTCTCTGATCAAATATTGGCTAATGGTTGCACAGAAATATCACTATTACCAAGTATTACATAAATCACTTAATTTAGTTTAGTGTCAGTGTGAGGGGTGTGGGTAGTGAGTTAGCTCTTGTGGGAGGGGTTTGGGTAATGAGTTAGCTCTAGTGGGAGGGGTTTGGGTAGTGAATTAGCTCTAGTGGGAGGGGTTTGGGCAGTGAGTCAGCTCTAGTGTCAGTGTGAGGGGTTTGGGAAGTAAGTCAGTTCTAGTGGGAGGGGTTTGGGTAGTAAGTTAGCCCTTGTGGGAGGGGTTTGGGTAATGAGTTAGCTCTAGTTGGAGGGGTTTGTCTAGTGAGTTACCTGTAGTGGGAGGGGTTTTGGGTAGTGAGTTAGCTCTTAGAAATGAATAAGATTATTTAATTTTGAGCTGAAGTTCAGCACAAATGTTGACCGAATCTTTCCCTACATTAGTATTTTTAAGGACCTATGTGATTCAATAGAAATGGTCGTCAGTGTTTTTCAGGGCATATGTTACCCTGTTTTAGAATGAAAAGAACACATCACACAAGACATGTTTGTTTGTCTCCAGTAAAATAGAAAATACTGAAAGAAGCTTAAGTCCAAAAAGTCTTTTGTTTTGATTGAATGGCATAAGTCATATGTCATATGTCCTTAAAGAGACTAAGAACACATGGCGGGATACCAGCTGATACTTTCCATGACAGAACAGAATGGCTGTGTCCAAAATCGCATACTGCGCCCTATATAGAAGGCAAAAATCAGTATGTGTAGTGTGTCCGAAATCTCAAACCGGCTGAATCAGTATGCAAGCGTTACCCGGATGGAATACTGCTTCTGGTAAAATTCTGCAGTGTGCAAGGACTGCACACTGCACTATCCCACAAGGCCGTTGGGTGGATAGATACCAAAGAAGAAGATGGCAGAGACTGCGGAGTTTTGTGAAGTTTGATGACGGATTTATGTCAGTTGCAACCTTCCGGCTATTAGACTGAAGAAAATAGAAGACCATTATATCTATAGTAGTGTGTCCAAAAACTTGTGTACTGAACTGAGTGGTAGGCACTACGTTGACGTTGAGCAGTACTACGTACTACATTGCGTTGAGCAGTACGCTTTTGTTAGAATTTAGTAGGCACTGATTGGTATGCGATTTCGTGTGCAGCCTGTGATTGGCTCAAAGAGCTTCATCATACATAAACATGTAATCATCATAACAGATGGCTCCACCCATTGTAGGGTCCATGAATCCTCAACCTCTCATAACACTGGTTTAGAGGGGATTTGACCGAATTGCTAGAATTTACTAAAGCAGACCATAGAAGTTATGTCATGCTCAGATGAAAAGTATTTCCGAGCAAAATTCATATGATAAAAGTATTGCTTTATTAATGCACTTATATGTATTTCATTGCAAAGGCTTATGAGTACAGTAAAATAAGTGGAGCAGATGCTTTCGACTGAGGAGGCTTTGTGATCAAAGACATGTAAGCAGGAGCTAAAACACAGAATTATAATCATTTATTCATGTCTTACAATATCAAAGAAGACACTAAATATTCACATAAAACCTGCAAACTTGCATCTTGCAATATCTTTATACACAAACACACATATGTAACCATATATTTCACCAACATAACATAACCAAAGCTTCTAGTATAGGGTATGTTTTACTGCCTTTTCAAAATGTAAACAGGAACTGTTACTGTGCAAAAAATCATCTTATCAGTATATTCAGATATTTTTTGATGTTTGTGGCAGAGGTAAGATCAAAGGAAGGAACAGACTTTATTCAAAAACTTGGGATAAGCACAGGAAATGATTTCTGCGTACAACTACAAATATTTGATTTGCATGTCTGTTTTTTATCATGTGCGACTGATAACATTTTCACAAAGCAGCACACCACTTTGTCTGTGACTCCACATCATACCTAACTTCATCACTTCCGCAAGTTTGACAAATGAAACCCAAATGAAGCCTGAATCTTCTGAAAAACATTTTTTTTTTCCTGACATTTCATCCGTCTTTCATCCTTGTGTTTGCTATTGTAACCTGCAGTTCCACGGTCCAGCCACCAGGTGTCCCTGTCACCTCAGCTTTCAGTCTCGCTGCTGGCACTCCAGCAGGCTGCTCCGTGTGTTTACCTGTGCCTGCCACTCCAGGATTCCGCCTCATCCATCATGCCAGGAGCCCGACGTCCCTTTCACACACAACCAGGGAAAACATGACGTTTTCCGCTCGGAAGTGGGACCCCTTTGCTGTTTTTATGCTGGATCCCAGTCTGCTAACAAGTGCAGAAGCAGTACGGTTGTCAGGAAGCACTGTGTCACAGCTGTTTCCGGGTGCTGCCTCATCTGCACCTTATCTATGTAATTCGGCTTAAAGGGCAAATACAGATTATAGTGCATGCTAATTTAACCCTAAACCTTGCAAAGTATGTGTTGATGTTGAAATGTAGGGGTTGCACAAGAATAATTAATCCTACAGTGGACTTCTTTCACTATCCAATGTCGTGATTCAATGTAAGCGTGTGCTCAAATTTTGGTCCAATGTGTGCCAAACTTATGTCCAGCTTCTACACTTTTGGATGAAGGTGAACTCACCACAACTAGTCACAGGTATGTGTTGATTTGGATTCAAGATCCCAGTCCAGTTTCCTTCCCTCCTTTTTGTGTAAGTCTTGTGTTTGAAAGCTGGGAATGGTCCACTAACATTCTTCCTAGCCTGCAATTTGTTTTAATGGTTTGTTTGTTGCTTTAGGAGATCATAAATATAATATTCCTTGCAAGCAAATATTTCATATTCTGGTCACCAAGACTCCAAGTTTCTCAGAGTTTCACCATCCAAACTATTCAACCACAAACTCTCCGTGTTAAAAAAAATCATGTCTTGGTAATAAGGGTAATAGGTGGGTGTACTGTCTGAGGGGGTGGGCATACTGTAACTGCAAAGGCCATATGTATTAATGGCAATAAGGCTCATAGGTGGGTATACTGTAACTCCAAAGCCCCTATGAATTAATGATCATAAGGCTAACAGGTGAGTGAACTGTCTGGGGAGGTGGGCATACTGTAACTCCAAAGCCCATATGTATAATGGTAATAAGGCTAATAGATGAGCATAGTGTCTGAGGAGGGGGGCATACTGTAACTCCAAAGCTCATATGTATAATGGTAATAATGCTAATAGGTGAGTATACTGTCTGAGGAGGTGGGCATACTGTAACTCCAAAGCTCATATGTATTAACAGTAATAAGGCTAATAGGTGGGTATACTGTAACTCCAAAGCCCATGGGTATTAATGGTACTTAGGCTAGTAGGTGAGTATACTGTCTGAGGAGGTGGGTATACTGTAACTCCAAAGCCCATATGTATTAACGGTAATAAGGCTAATAGGTGGGGTGTAGTTTGTACATTGTGTACATCCTCGACTACATCACTGCCCAGCAGTCTTGCACTTACCGCACCATAAGTGTCTGTTCCCTTGACCCCAGTCAAATAAATCAATTGGCCATAATTTAGGATATAGGTAATAGGGAAAATTAGCTAAAGAAAGCTCTGTTCATTACCATCAAAACTGTGGAAGCAACTCCATTTATTGCAATTCTATCATCCTGTGGAGTTTACCAAAAGTAAGGACACACAGTAACCATCTCAGGACAAAAATTGAGGAGGGGGAGGCGCTCTGAATCACCTACACACAAATAAGGTCATCGTCAAGGAACTCAACACCTGGCCAACAACTTAAAATAGCGCAGCTTGCCCTGTGCAACCTTGCTGTCAACCTCTCCAAACAAAAACATCAAGGAGATAAGATGACCAAACAGATTTCAAATCACTGCCAGGCCCAAAGAATTGATTTCTCAGAAACAAGACAAACCTGCCAATAAGACGTTGCTTGTGTACGTTTATTTTAATTTAATTTTGATGCTGCCCCTAAGAACAGAGAGGTGCAAGCGCATTTACACTTGGAAATCAGGAAATCTGCAACAGACTTTTAAAAATTCTTAACGGGACTTCATCCTGTTAAAGGCATTGTTTGAGTGGGCTCGCATGCTTGTGTGTTTTTTATGATTTTTGTAGTTTTTTCCCCTCATTTTTCCCACCCTAAACTTTAAATCCTCTTTTATTGACTCAGGAGGAGGCAGCTGTGAAAACGTTATCCCTCCAATTCACGTGGCGACTAGCCCTCGTTTATTCCCACACTGCATGTTCCAACAATTACAAGTTGCCTATGCTGTCAGAGGATGAAGTCAGTATATATTCAGTTTGTACACTTACAAGCATCTGGCTGACCAGTAGTGGTCACTAGAGAGCAATGAGACTAATGGACTTAGCCCCAAGCATTCCATGGTGAAGCTAAGCTAATTGTTACCCAGCCATAGGCAAAGATGGCGTGGTTGGGTCTCAAACATCCAGTCTTAGGACACATGTCTGCTTCACAATTGAGCATCTCACTGCTTGAGCTGCCCAGAGATCCTCAGATACGCAGTAGTGCTAGTGCTGACTGTGTCTAACGGCCATGAGGAGCAAAGTGTGATTAGCATATTGCCTGCAGAGGGACTCATTCAGACAGTGGGGGCATCCATGTCTTATCGCTCGCCAGCGGCCCCTGCTGGTTCACGGGGGTGCCCAAAATCTGTCTGCACGAAACGCACATGTCTGTGGGGCTCCATTAGCGGACTGTGGCGTGACAACGTACTTTGGAAGAGGGCGTCTGCTCGTCTTCACTCCCCCACATGAGAGACTGCAGCATTGAGAATGGCTTTTGAATGTAACCCTGCGTTCCAAACAGTGAGAAAATGGAAAAAAGCATTAAAAACACATCACAGGATATTAGCAGAGAAGCCTCTCCTTATTCATTGCACTGTTTCAGCTGAGCTCCTTCAAAAACAAAGAAAGGACAAAAACAAGGGGGCAAAGCGTAAGTAAAAGACAAACAGTCAAAACTGAATCAAATTATGATTGTGGCTTATTGTTGTTAATGTTCTGGCAGCTCTCTCCCTGAACAGTGTTTTCCTGTCATGTGACTCAAACTAAGTGGGTAGCAATAGTTACAGTAGGGTCAACATTGGAACTTGGATGGGAGACATTCAGGTTGCGATTCTGCTTCTTCCCCTCTACTGCATCAAAAAAGGAAGTTAATTGAATGAGATTAGCCTTCTCCATTCTGATCTGTACTGTTTTTTTTTTTTTAGCAAACTATTTTAGATATCAGTGGCTGAGTGTCAGTACTGTGAGTTGGTTTTGTGTGTATTTGCTTTATTTTTCAGTTTTTTTTCCTGCTTTGTTTTTGTTCGGTTATTTTCGTGTGTTTTGTTTTCATTTCCCCAGTCCATGTGCTTTTGTTTTCATTGCCCCTTTGTGTCTACCCCACCCTCTTCCTCGTTACCTTATTGCCCATTTGTTTCACCTGTCCCGTTGTTCACCTGTGTCTCGTTAGCTTGTTAGCCTCCGTGTATTCATACCCTGCTTTGTCTTCTGTTCAGTGCAAGTTTGTTTCTACCCTCTGTGTATGCTTCAAGCCTTTCTGCTCCCACAAGATCCCCTGTTGTGACTTTGCCTGTTTTCGTTGTTTGGATCCTGATTCACGTCTGATTACTGTGATTTGCCGGTTTTGAATTTCTGCCTGTTTTTCCCTTTTTGACTTTCGGATTGTGTTTTTTGTACCTCTGCCTAGTCTCTCTGGTTTTGAACTCTGCCTGTTTTTTGACCCTGATTTTGGATTTGTGGACTTTGATTATTGGCTGCAATAAACGTCTGTTTATTTCAGGTCTCTCTGCAATTGAGCCGTTGCAGGATCCTGACGGTACAAACTCGCCGGGATGGACTCGGCAGACGACAGGCAGATCAGCTAAGTTTCCATAAGTATCAGGTCCTGTTGGAGCCCCATGTACATATTAAATGCCAGAATAAATAAACGGTTTTAGGTGAACGTAAACTAACATTGGTTTATTTTCAAAGCACATCCTTGCCATGTGGTCATGCATGACTTAAAAAGCATCAGCCTGGTTAGGCTAATACGAGTGGCAGTATATGCTGTTGAGAATTGATACTACGATTAGGATGATTTTAGACCTCCAAAGAAACTACAATAAACCTGATTCCAGAAAGTCCAGAGCAGGTCATTTGAGTCCCAACTGTTTGCAGTCTTGTGGAAAAAATATTTTTGAATGGACTACAAACCAGCAAGCTGATTTTCGTGCGCGTCACATCCTGCACTGCCCACATTCAGCACGACAAGACACGAATTTTGCCCCGGCAGGCGATGATCATTCGCGTGCATTCACGTATGTGTGATCGTATCCTATAACATTCATTTTCACAGAGCAAACACACTGAACTGTGCCTTCCTGGTGAATGTTGACAGTTGAAGATTTCAGAGAAATTTGTTGTTGCATTCCTTGAAAACATTTAATATAACAATATAATAATAATTTATTGTTAAATAATAATAATAATATTGTTGATAATATTAATATTTTATTGATTAAATTACAATGTATATGTTTTCTTTAAAGGACAGGATGACATAAAATTCTATATAGCAGTTGTGGAAAATGGCCTGTAACCGAATTCTCTCAAACCCATTCCATAATGTTTATTGTTTAGGAACCTGTGAGACTGACCCTTCTCTAAGCAAACCACAGCTGTCACGATGGATCAGAGAAGATACTTGATAGTTACTGTAAGACTGTCGTCCCTGGCATAAAGACACACATGCTTCATCCCTGCAAATACCAGTGCTTATTATTTTTGTACTGCCTATTCCAAGAAACCTCCCAGAGGCCCAGTTAGCCACCATTTACAACACCAGTGTGTTTCATTGTGTCTTAAACTATTATCCCTCATGGCACCCTGTTGATTCCAATAAGCATAAACGGTTAACTGTTCTTGTCATTGAATTGTATATAATGCACTATTCCATTTCATCTTACAATGGAAAAAAATCAATATCTTTCATGTGTATTCCCATGTAACCTGTGAGCCATGTAACCTGTAAAACTTGGTCAGATTCAGCCTCCCTTAACATGAGGACAGGAACGTGTACACGTGCCATAACTGAATCTTCACAAAGCAAATGTATGAAGACTACACTCTAACAGTATATTAATATATACAAATACTGAATGTGTATTTATTATTCTTGTTTTATATTCACACTAGGCCTGTGAAATGTATTAAGAAAATGAAAAACAAATTGTATACATATTTCTGTGGAAATTGTGACGTATGTTCTTGCTTTACCAGCATTTTTGTATGCCCTTCAAATGCAGAAAAGTTTTTGATAAAAAAGGATAAAGGGTACGTGTAAATATTTCAGTTGTCTGAGAATCTGATATTTAAGTTTTTAATACTGCACAACAATAGAATTCCCCACTGTGGTGGATCTGTGATCCAGTCACACAGGACAGCCCACCCTAATGAAATCTGATGGGATACCAGAACTGTAATGTTTAGTGTTGGATGTACATTTTGGGGGAAAAAAAAATTGTTTTTCAAACAAGTGAGAATAATGTTACCACATGGACATAGATATATGAATTTCCTCTGGTTATGATTGCATTTATGATAGCCTTTTTTCATAAACTATTAGTGATCAAAATGGTACACATTTGGACTAATAACCTAAATACTACTAATAATACTAATAACCTAAATACTCTTTATTCGGTATGTTTTTGTACAATTGACTGTGAGATTGACAGACGTTTGACCCTCTATGTCTGTATCACTTATATCGCCTCCTACTGGTGACACTCTGAACGTATCTTTTTATGTGCAACACAATTAAGATTGACAATGTCTGTATCACCAATATTGCCTACAAATTTATGGCCGGTTAGATCGATGCTTTGACCCAGTACATCCCCGGTTGTCTGTAAGTTTGGATGTTGCCTAACCACAGAAAGTGAGCCAAAAGTACAAGGGGAGGAAAGGTGGAGGATTCTAAAGGACACTCTCTGGTTGTGTTCCATTGTTGTAGAACTATGCAACATCCTATCTTTGCAATTGGATGGTCACTGATTTTTGGGCTGTCGTACAGTGTTAAACCTTATACCATAGTGCCACACAGAAAGTGCTTGGGTGGGAATAGCCAGCCCGAATCATATGGATAGCTATTCCCCACACCTTGGGGAGAGTCCAAAAACAAAACACCTGTCAAAACAGACAAGCAGCATTTATCTGAAGCTAAAAGATAGAGCAGTTGCTGACACTGACGCCTGTTATCAATGCCCTTTCTCACAGGAAAACAATTACATAAGGGAAACAAATAGGATTTTTTTTTTTTCCCGTCGTACCCCGCGCTTAATTTTTCATTCTGCTCCTCTCAGGGACATTAGCCGTAGTCGCTGGCGGTCATGGTGAGTTCACTCAGCGATTACAGCCCCCTGGGTGCCCCCCTCCCCCAACTGTCTCTGTGGGCAGGAATGAGGAAGGGAGCCTGCCAAGAGAGCAATGTCTGCCAACCACCACCCCACCCCCCCAAACGATGGGGCACGGGTCAGAACTCAACCCTGAGGGGGTACAGTGTTTGGCCAACACTTCTGTCTCATCCTCCTGTTACATCATTCGGTTTGTTGAACACGGACGATGGTGCTCTCACAGCAAACATAACAAGTGATTTATGAGTGGGTATATCAGCTATGATATCCATGCGTCTCAAGTGTTAAGATACAAATGACTACACAGATTGTTATGCAATTCAGGTAATTATTAATAGATCACATATTTTTGGATTAGGTAACCATGGTGAGTTCTTTTGTTTGGTCTCTATTATAATAAAATCAGACATTGTGTCTTTAGGGACGGCTGGGGGTGGGTTTGGGATTATGGTTTGTCCCATCAAAAGAGTCCTGTAACTGTAATCAGATAAGCTTCTACCTCATAATTTGACTCACCATCAAATGTAAATGATATTTTTTTTCTTTACAGTGTTTCACAAGTACATTTTGGAATTTGCTAAATAAAAAAAAATGGTCCTTGTCAGAATAAGAAGCTCGTCATGGTGATTTATTCTTATTTGTAAGGTTGATCATAATCAAGATATGGCTGACCCACTGGGCAGTGTGTGATTGGCCCTGACATTGTTCACACAGAAAGATGATATGGTCACATGGCTTGTCCTGTCCTTGTTTTAGGCCTTTTCTTCTGGCCAATCAGGCACCTGCATTTTCCAGCGCACCGGTCTTGGTGGTGCATAACAAAATGAAAAGAAGCGACGACTGGCAGATGTGCTCAAACACACAGGCCCCCTTGCCTTTATTTTTAGGACCACATACCATCTGAAAGTCCTTGCATTGTGGGCCATGCCATTGATCTTGCTGATAATGGTGCAGGTCATTGTGTTGACCTCTAGTAATATCTGATATGATGGTCATTATACCCTGTCAACACTTGACTAAAAGGAAATCCATATGGGACAGTCCATATAGATCCATTGAAGCAACACCCTTTTTTCCTTCATTAGTAACCTGGAGACAAAGGAGCTGCACAATCGAGGCAATTACATTACATATCTGATATAGTGAGTACAAAGGGTTTCCGAATGGATATGGGAGGACTATTCATTTAATGTTTTTAGACATTTAATAGGTGCTTTTGTCCAGAGTAATTTGGGGTTTCACCATGAGTTCCCTTCCTGAGACCAAGACGCAAATCCCAGCATCTGAAATTTGCCAAGCAAGATTGGAGTTACAGCTGGAATCATGTGTTGTGGTTAGGTGAGACAAAAATTGAGAAAAAGGGGGACCATGTACAAAGAAAGGCACCTCATACCCACGGTAAAATATGGTGGTGGCTCTTCGTTGCTTTGGGGCTGTTTTGCTGCCAGTGGTCCAGGGGCTCTTGTTAAGGTCAGTGGCATAATGAATTCCATTCAATACCAGAACATTTAAGCCCAAAATCTGGTTGCCTCTGCCAGAAGGCTGAAACTGGGCCATGGTTGTGTCTTCCAACAAGACAATGACCTGAAGCACACATCAAAATCGACAAAGAAATGGTTGCAGCAACACAAAATCAAAGTTTTGCAATGGCCCTCTCACTCACTCACACATGGGAGAAGACCCAAAAATCTCAATGAGCTGGAAATGTTTTGCATGAAAGAGTGGTCCAAGACCTCTCCACAAGTGTTCTCCAACCTTGTTAGACGCTACAGAAAGAGACTGAGTGCTGTCTTTCCCGCCAGGGGAAGCTCCACCAGATACTGAAAATTGGGGTGCCAATATTTTTGGAATCGTGTTACTAAAGGAAAACTTAATTTTGTTCCAAAAATCTGTTTGAAAATAAAACCATTTAGCTCATTTTCATGAAGGGTGCCAATAATTCTGGAGTTGACCATATATAAAACCTGAATAAGTATTTATTTTTCCAATTTTGCAAAATGTAGTTACAATGTGAAAAAAAAAAAAAATATATATATATATATATTTGTCACCAGGGTATTGTGGAACAGCTCCCATCGCTCTGAAACTGCTGTCAAGCAATGACGGTGAGCACAATGCCTGCAGAAACCTTGCAATGCCTGTTTGTGACTGGAAAGAAGATCGAACGGCTTTCCGTAATGGTGGGAGATAATGTACTCTCGTCTTCCCAAAAACCTTGAAAAAGCTGCTGTAGAGTGCTTTGTACATGCATCAGACAGATTTTACTGCCACTTTGTCACTCCATAGCATGTTCGCTCACCACATCATTGCATAGGATAACAACGTGGGCGACGGTAAGGTTAGGGTAAGGGTTAGTTATTTTTATCACCTTCTAGTTCCTTTTCAGGCAATGAAAGAAAAGGGCTTGTTTTGCCCACAGGGTTGGCTTTGAATGCGGAAGTGGTGGCCCTGCAGATGCATATGGGAATTCTCCCCCCAATGGGAGTTGGCCTTCCTCCGATGTCCCTTCAGTGGTGGAACTGGGACCAGGCTGTTCAGCAGGAGGGGAGCATAAGCCGTTTCACCGGCAACCTCCTGTATATGTCGTGCAGCGCGTCAGGCTTCCCAGCTTCATGAAATTCAAGTCTTAAGTGTGCTGTGCCTGGCTATTAACCCTTTGACGCATATGGACCAGTGGCGGCTGGTGAGCTCAAAACAGGGGAGGAACAAACTTTACCTTTAAACCTATCATTACTTCCAACCTGTCCCCATTTATCCTCCTTGATTAACAATAAAACAAATTATTCACAGACTAATCAACACCAGCTGATGTAAATAGAGTAAACGGTTACCAATTTCATTTTGTAATAGAATTGCTGTTCTTTGCAATCTAGCGTTACGTTTGTTATATCCATGGATGTTTTTAATCTATTAACATCAATTGGTGTTGATTACTCTGTGAATTACTTGTTTTATTGTTAATCAAAGAGGATAAATGGGAACAGGTTGGAAGTAATGATAGGTTTAAAGGTAAAGTTTGTTCCTCCCTTGTTTTGAGTTCACCAGCCACTATTGGTACGGACACACTGGTGTGTGCATTCTGTTCCTACCATTGGCAAGCACAGACACACAAGTGTGCTTCACATATCCATAACCAAATGTTCTTAATGATTAAGTAACAATAGCAGCTTATTAGATAGTACATGCCGGCTGATGCTCAAAAAGTACACAAAAAGAGAATTTGTGGACGCATCATGAACAGTAGTAACAAATTCAGTATAATCATGAAGCTAACTGTGTTACAGAGTACAAGAGCAACTAGTATTTGATTCAAACAATCAATAAAATGTCTATTATGACAAACAGTGAATAACAAAGCAAATAAAAACTTTATCAGAATATAGGAAATCATCTTATAGGAACGCAATTTTTGTGTGACACTCAGTCCTGACAATAGCAGTTTGTTGTAAACAAGAAACAAGACCTCTTCCAAACAAACTAAATCACTTATTTAAATATGACTGTTTGCTTTTGGAGTCATTTAAATATGGACTCTTGGTTGATCCCCCACAAAGATTGAAATGATAAGGCATGCAAAGACTTTGGGAATGCCCGAATTGACACCTGTTTTTGGGGAACTGTGTAAATGGTCCCCCTATCTACAATCCCATATAGAACTCCAACAGTAGAACTGCACCCCTGGCCTCATTAAGGCTGATTCACAGAGCCTGGGAAAGGGAGACTGAAGCACTGAAGTCCCCCTCCACTGGCCTTTAAGTACTGTAATATGGCCATGCTGTGGACTCCAGAGAATAAGGACTCCTGCAGAATTTTTGAAATCAGCGATGACAGCAAGCAGGAGAGCTGGAACAAGACTGAGGGGAGAAGACAGTGAACTATCTACTTTACTTTCCTGGCTTACCCCCCTCTCTCTCTCTCTCTCTCTCTCTCTCTCTCTCTCTCTCTCTCTCTCTCTCTCTCTCTCTCTCTCTCTCTCTCTCTCTCTATCTCTCTCTCTCTCTCTCTCTCTCTCTCTCTCTCTCTCTCTCTCTCTCTCTCTCTCTCTCTCTCTCTCTCTCTCTCTGTCTTTCTTCCCTATTCCCTCCCTCTGGGTCATTACTATACACCTGGACTTCCCCGGTTCTCCTACCTCTCAATGAACCTCCCCTGGTAAGCTTTTGAGAGCCCTACTTCATTCTTTTCTCAGGCCCCTAAACCCAGTGAATCCTCTGACTTAAGTTGAGGAGAAAAGAATTAGACAACAAAGTATGAGCTTGGTGGGAACAAATATTTTAGGCAGCATTTTTTTTGTGTTTCCTCTGTTTAGAGGAAACCTGGAAAAGGTGCAAAGACCATTCCACAAAGGGAGTTCTTAATACAACAGAAAAGAGGAGATTTAAGCACATGGTAACAGCAGTGGCAGCATGTATGTGTGTGTGTGTGTGTGTGTACAAGAATATTAGACTTATTCATTGTTTTCTCTGATGAATTCACACAGTTTTTGAGCTCTGAAACTTCCATTTACCGGACTTCCGGGAACACTGCTTTAGGTTTACAGTATGGCTGTACTTTCCACCTGACTATGCAATGTACTCTATTTGTAAACAGGCATTTCTGCATGTAAATATTTCTGCATCAATTAAATCTGCAACTCCAATGGCTGCGGACTAAAATGCACTGAAAAATATTTATTAGTGTAACATTATATATTGTGTATATAATATTATATATTATATCTTTATAAATGTGCATAGAGCTACCTAATGAACTATACCAATAGCATGGGATTCTTTTGTGCTAAGTACCATTCTTTCTGTGTAATAAGAGTGCAATTAAGATAATAATACATATTTATACATTTTTGACTTATCTAATTACACAGTATCTGGCAAACCTAAAACCATGTAAAACATAAAGATGTAACTGTTCAGCACAAATTGTACAGATACAAAGACAGTGTATTTGAGGTCAAGACTGGCAGTTAAATTGCGCAAAAGGCAGTACAACAGAATGTAAAACAGTTGGGACAGTCTGAGCTGGGAATGAAGAAAAGGCCAAAACAAGCTCTGAAAAGAGTCTCCTGACTGTGTCTAGAGAACAGGCTCTGTAGCACAGACATACACAGGGCCTGGCAGTGTCTGGAGAACAGGCTCTGTAGCACAGAGATACACAGGGCCTGGCAGTGTCTGGAGCACAAGCTCTGTAGCACAGACATACACAGGGCCTGGCAGTGTCTGGAGAACAGGCTCTGTAGCACAGAGATACACAGGGCCTGGAGCACAGGCTCTGTGGCACAGACATACACAGGGCCTGGCAGTGTCTGGAGCACAGGCTCTGTAGCACAGACATACACAGGGCCTGGCAGTGTCTGGAGAACAGGCTCTGTAGCACAGAGATACACAGGGCCTGGCAGTGTCTGGAGCACAGGCTCTGTAGCACAGACAACCACAGGGCCTGGCAGTGTCTGGAGAACAGGCTCTGTAGCACAGAGATACACAGGGCCTGGAGCACAGGCTCTGTAGCACAGACATACACAGGGCCTGGTGGTGTCTGGAGAACAGGCTCTGTAGCACAGAGATACACAGGGCCTGGAGCACAGGCTCTGTAGCACAGACATACACAGGGCCTGGCAGTGTCTGGAGAACAGGCTCTGTAGCACAGAGATACACAGGGCCTGGAGCACAGGCTCTGTAGCACAGACATACACAGGGCCTGGTGGTGTCTGGAGCACAGGCTCTGTAGCACAGACATACACAGGGCCTGGTGGTGTCTGGAGAACAGGCTCTGTAGCACAGAGATACACAGGGCCTGGAGCACAGGCTCTGTAGCACAGACATACACAGGGCCTGGCAGTGTCTGGAGAACAGGCTCTGTAGCACAGAGATACACAGGGCCTGGAGCACAGGCTCTGTAGCACAGACATACACAGGGCCTGGTGGTGTCTGGAGAACAGGCTCTGTAGCACAGAGATACACAGGGCCTGGAGCACAGGCTCTGTGGCACAGACATACACAGGGCCTGGCGGTGTCTGGAGAACAGGCTCTGTAGCACAGACATACACAGGGCCTGGCAGTGTCTGGAGCACAGGCTCTGTAGCACAGACATACACAGGGCCTGGTGGTGTCTGGAGAACAGGCTCTGTAACATAGAGTTCCACAGGGCCTGGAGCGCAGGCTCAGGGGCCACCAGAGACAGAGGCTGGCTGACAGCCAGGGCCTCAGATAGAGGAGTATTTTGTCCGTCTGCCTGGAAGCCCCAAAGGCCAAGAGCAGGCAGGTGTGCACGACAGGTGCCTGTAATGCTCTGCTCCAAGTGGAGGGAGGGGGTGGGGGAGAGAAATACACACACAGACAGACACACACACACACACACACACACCTTCTTTGGTCCATCCAAAGCTTTGCTTTCTAAACCTCGCTCTTTTTCTGACCTCCAGTCTCCGCTAATCTCTCTTTTCCCTACTGGAACAAACAGAATTAAATAAGGCCCATCACTACAGAGTGGAGCAATCGAATTCCCAATCTTACTGAGGGCTTATGTGCATTCTCAAGAGAAGAGAGGAGGAAAAGAGAAACAAAAAAAGGGGAAGGGAGAAGAAAAACAGTTCCATTAAATTAAATACCAAATGGATGCTTTTCAATGTCAGTAAAAAAAAAAAAAATAAAAAGAAACATTTGAGGCGCACTTCACAGATCCACAACGGGAATAATAAGCAATGATGTTGGACTACATCACATACGTAACATGATTGGTCAACAAGTGAGTTTAGATTAGGACCAATCAGGCTTTTAATCAGGAATTCATCATCTGTTCACATGTAAAATTTTGTTAAAGGAAAAATTCCTTTTGAAGAAAAGGTTTGGCACAGTGGAGCCATGGGGTCTTATTGTGTGTGGCATCTCTGGTCGTTTCCACTGGCCATCAGACTCAGAACGATGCAGATGAAAAGATTCTGGGTGCTGCTTTAATTCCTCCCTCTGAGCCTAGACAGGCTTATCCCATTGTGTCAAGGATTTCTCACTGAACCTATCCCAGAAATCCCTATGTTATTGATTGCAGGTATATGAACTCCTATTTCACACATAAAGTCACAGCCATTTTTGGAATCCCTTTACAATTTGGCTTTAGCATTGGCCTGGTCATTGGCCTGGATTCTCTTCATACACTGCAGTCCAGTGACTCCTTATCTGTGGGAAATGAGATGGTTTTGGGTTTGGAATGAGCTGAAATATAACCAATACTAACACACTTTTCATTGACATCCCCATCCAAATGGGACTACACTGTGGCAGTTATATGCATTGCACTAGCTACAGTGCGAATGCAGTCAGCTTTGAGCGCAAGTGTGAATATCGCGGCGAGCTGAAGTGCAATGCTCAGCCCTGGTTCTGTAGACATGCTTGTCTTTCTGGCCCACAATGTGTAGCACCACACAGGACAGAAGCATTAGTAGTGGGAACAAATTTCTATGAGTTTGTGAACAGTCACGTGTTCCTTCTGTTTTTTTTTTTTTTGCAGTTTGAAACATTTTAAATGACCTTTTGCTGTTTTAACTACAGTGATAAGTTGACTGGGTAAGCTTTCCCACTTAAATGTGGGTGTGTGTGTGTGTGTGTGAGAGAGAGAAAGAGAGAGAGAGAGAGAGAGAGAGAGAGAGAGAGACAGTACGTGTTCCACTTTGGACCTCAGGTCTAGTAACAGCCTATAGCCTGTATGCATTGTTACAATAAATGTATATGTTGACATAGGAACGTAGCTATCTATAGTAAACAGCTTCATGGGCAAGAATTGCCACCCTTAAGCAGGTGGGTCTTGGATGGAAAAAACACAGTTTATCCAGGAAGTAAGTACACAGATGAGAGCCAGAAGTAAATGCCAATTTAGGGAAATCAGGTTTTCTCTGGTTAATTGCTACTTGTCTTGAGGAAGAAAAAGGTACTAAATCAACAATCCTACTGTTAGGAGCTTGATAATTGAAGAGCATTTTTCCACAATGACCTAAGCCTAGTTTGAATAATGCTTCAGAAATGCACTGAATCAAATTTACATTTTTAAATAAACTAATGAGGTCATGAGCTATAGTGACTATTTTTATGGTTTTTTTTTTCAAGCACCAGGGAAGGTACTTTATTCATGTGTTTGTTTAAATGAAGTTCTATTTTCTGCCACATATTTGGCAATAAAGGTATATTTTGTTTCAATTCGGTCAACGGTCTTAGCTCTTTTTTAAAAGTTACCTTTGGAGATGCAAATTCCTTCCTTTTGCAAATATCCAATATTTAATGCTTGTTGAATTTTCAGCAGAATTTATGTCTGGTGTCATGATCTGGTAACAGGTTGTCAGATTGTTAGAATTTTTCTAATTTCTGGAGTTGACAGGTTTGCACCTAAGCCAGGGAATGTTGTTGTATCCTTGGGAAGGATATTACCCATCATGCATTTCACTCTTACCGCT
This sequence comes from Albula glossodonta, assembly GCA_019788955.1. NCBI lineage: Eukaryota > Metazoa > Chordata > Actinopteri > Albuliformes > Albulidae > Albula > Albula glossodonta. The sequence goes on from JAFBMS010000027.1 coordinate 320,387, forward strand.
AGCTGTCCTAATAAACACCAGGCATGAAATAACTTTCCCACAAGTACTCTTATATCTATTTTTTTCGACACAAATTAAATCTTCTTCCAGTTCTTTTTTCTTCACTGTCCCGCTGTTTCTTGATGAGAGTAATCATCGCGACAGAAATCCTCTTTCATGTATTAAGCCACTTTTTGACTGAGAATGCGCAGCGTTAAGCGAATACGTTGAGTTCCTTTTGTAAAGTTTAGGATCAAATATGGAGGTCATTTCAGAAAAAACGCCTGTCAGTTATAGGCCCAGGTCTTGAGTGGTAGCCAGTAAACTGTACACAGTGTGTTGTAGTAAAGTTTTCAGTTTGCACATTTCAACTTATTTAGAATCATTGTTGGTTTTACACCTGCTTTGGAAGTAGAAAAATGGTTTCCATTACTTTGTCTTGTGTAGCTGTACACACTCAAAATACTTGAATATCAACAAAAGAATCACTGTTTTACTCAATGATTAGAAACAAGAACCCATTCAAATGGAAAAAAAAACTTATTCTGCAGTGTTTTGGTTACTGTCTGATTCAATTTGGTTTCACTCTCCAAGTTTCAAATTTGCTTTAATTGTGATAAAACAATCATGATAGGGAAGAAATCTCATTATCCACCAGAACTGAACTTCCTGATATATCCTACAGTCAAACATCACTCAGGAACCCATCAATATTGTTATACTATAAAGATATGGTGATATTATATTTTATCAATATCCCCCAGCCCTAGAACATTCTACCAATTTCACTCAGAGCCAGTCACTCTCAAAACCCTCAAATAATTGTGAGCACCACCAGATTTAAAGGCATTCATGTTCTCAGTGATCCTTACCTGAACCCAGCCCTCCCTCTTCAGCACCTGCAGACTCCCCCCTTCCCGCAAGCCTGCTATCTTCTTCTTCTTTGCTCATAAAACTATTTCCTCTCTCTCTTTTTTCTTTTCCCTGCAGGAGAGGAATATCACAACAAACCAGTTTTAATCTGAATTGGTATCAACGTATTTGTCTGCAGTCAATGTATTGGTTTAAACATTTTATAGCTATCATGCTTTCATCCTTCTTTGTATCAATAATACTTCATATTTTAATTACTGCTTCTGTTTTGTGGCTGTGTTAGATTAGCACCTTATGAGCAAGTAAGTTATGATTCCCAAGAAGAATAAACTAAATTGAACAAAGGTTTTCTGGTACAAGAATCCTGTATGGTTTTCTGTCAGTCTGATGAGATGAAATGCCATCTGAAAAGCTTTAGATTTAAAATGAGTTTCTCTCTCCATTCCTTCTCTCTCTCTCCCTCCCTCCTTTTTCTCTCCACTCCCTCGCCTCTCCTGTGTCTAATTAAATGCAAAGCCCTGTCTTATTTAATGAAGAGGCATCAATTGGGACACAGGTTAAAAGTTTTAATTAGCCTGCCAACCATCTGACAAGTTAATATTTAATCCACTTAGAAAGTAAAACAACTATAGGATTTCAGTGAGATTGAATCGCTGGAATTTGGCCTTGAACTTTGGAATTGATTAATATTTGCTGTGTTTATGTATTCCAAGTCTGTGCACGGCATGCAATGCAAACAAATATCATTCAAGGGACAACAATTCACAAACAAGTAGCAAAAATGTACCGTTAACACACTCGTTCTGGCATCTATCGAACAACCCTGGAGAAGCTAACGCAGTAATTCGAGATGCAATGCAATGTAAGCGCTGACGTAAGCACCAGCTCAGTGGGAAGGGCAGTCACCTGCCAAGACCATCGGCCGAAAACTCTGCCCTCTAAGAAAATGAACAGTGAGAAACCAGCCAGTGGCGTGACCTCTAGGCTGCTAAACAGGTGTAAATAATTCCACTTTTAATTTTGTTTGCTTCAATACAAGACACTAACAGGTCATTCTGAAGAAAAATTGCTCTCACTGCCATAGTGAAATTGCATCTTATAATTGAAAGTGGGACAAAAAGTCTGGCTTTGCCTGACAAACGGCTCCCCAAGACTGAGGGAGATTTACCGTGCTTGTGATTTAATTACAGTAGTGCGTTTTCTACACCTCCTCCCCCCCTCATTCATTTTGCACACCAGATATATATAGCTATGGATATCTGTAAATACAGTATGGTAGAGTGTTGGCATGCATTAAATCTGATCATATCGCTGTTGTTTACATGCATTTTTGACTATAAATCCCAAACACTTATGAATTACTAGTATCTTTAATTATAAATTGGAGAATTAACATAAAACTAGTCAGATAAAAACCTTGTACTCTTATATTAATTTAGGACACCAATTTTATATGTTGCTGCAATTTAAGAATCCAACATACCTAAATTGTAGGGAAAATCCCGACATAAAATGGCATCCTTGGTGGGGTGTAGCATTATCCTTACATTATGTAGTTCCCCATGTGGCGAACACTAGTGAATGGACATTATTTGTTGCTATCATTTTGTGAGGAATGGTCTTTTCCCATATACGTATGTCCTTGAGACAGGTAGTTATTGAAAGTTAATGAAAATGTATGCAACAGAAAACAATAAAAAATGCATGCCTTAACACAGAAAAAATGTATCATAAAGCACATGTTCATAAATTTACTAAAAATACTTATTTCGGGAAAAAAATCTAATATGTAAATAAAAAAATTGTCCAAAGAGTTAAAATGGGACACTAAGATTCTACTGTCCTTTACATTCACTGCAATCCCTGCTGTCAGCAAAAAACATGCTAATATCTGTGTAATGACAGATTTCCGAGTTAGTGACCCAAATTAAGCAAATTAGGCGTAATCTGGTACCATTTTGCTTAAAACAGATATTGCACTCGGTAGCAATCTTAGTATTGCTTATAAATACAAATGTAACAACAAAATATATTTTAGTATAATAGCTCCAAAACCTGTAATTCACAAATTACTGCAATGCATACATTACTTATTAAACAAATCGAGACAGGCGTGTGTGTTTGTGTTCATTAGAGCATTTAGGTTAAAGGGAAACAACATAAAAAAAACATTCCAACAATTTACATTTTGTTCCACTCAGAAATTTCTAATGGCCGGCCTCTCGCTGTGTCCTCATTTTTCTGATCAATCTAATTTGTGTTATTCTGTGCTTCTAGAAACATGTAAGCAGTTTTTCCACATTCACATAAGATATTACAGAATGCGCTGGAAGTGAATGCCAAATTCATAATGAAGAGGGTGTATTGATAGAAGTGACACTTTTGCAAGCCAGAAGCCTCCCACAACGTGTACGAATACAGAGACCTTTCCAACGCCATAAATAAATCCCCTGCATTGATTCCCTTTAAGTCGCAGTGAGGTTTTATTAGTCATTCAGCAGGTGAAGTTTCCGCGGGAGTGATCCGGACTCATCAATGCCGGGGAACCAGGCTCAGCCCTCGGGTCGTAATTATAATCAAATTCAGTGCCCCCGCGTAAACAACGCGCTGGGGTTTGTTTGCATTCCCGCCACAGCGACAGCGCGCGCACATCTTAATGTGCGGAGTTAGGCTCGTCTGGGGGGTGGTGGGGGCGCTATCTGAATTCAATGCATGTTCCAGTTGCAACATTGCCTTGGTACCAGAACCAAGATACCAACTTAAATTCATAGCTTACTTTACATGGGGCCACAGCGGGAACGAAGATGTCCATAGCAGAATGATAAAAGTGATTCCAAAAAAGTATAATGACATGATATTAAAATCACACCACCACTATATCTGCCAATCATGAAAAGATTTTTGGTTTGAGTTGATGCACTGACTGTTAAATGACACCAGAATATGTTCTAAGCTCTGTGATCTTGCTTTCCCCGTATCTAAGAGGTTCAGGTGGGTAACGGTTGGTTATGCTGTTGCGGCCTTGTTTCGTAGGTCACAGCTAGATATGCTGAAATGTTCAACGAACACATGTGCCCCAGGTGAAAGACCTCACTGAGAGATAGAAGGGCCTCTTTCTCTTTGTCACACTCTCAAACGCTCTAAAAATCCCCACAGTTGGAGCCAGGGTTACTCCTGCCTAATAACCTGCCACTTCCCATTACCCAAATCATCTCTCATCCCGGGCACTCGCTGTAGCGGCTAAACCCGAGCGGCCCAGCTGCTGCAGGCGGGCGCGCGGGTGGCATGGGCACAGACCGGTGCCCACATACCCCCGCTTTGCGTGCCCACGCCGTTCCCTCTCCAGGGGCCTAACCCCCAAACCCTGCCAGATTTTTCCAAAGCAGGTAAAGCACAAGAGACCGGAATCCAGTATGTACTCATCATTGCTTGTGTCTGTATTTGCAAGCCAGGAACTTTCGCCGCGGTTGGCTGACGGTAGCCTGGAATATGTTTAAGCCGTTACTCAAAATTCTGGACGAGAATTATATGACTTCCCATTATTGACTATGGAATACGCAATGGGAATACAATACCATTTAAGAGGTATCGAGTTGGAGAAAGACTAGAAGCCCTCATAAAAAAGTATTATCGTTGGCAATTTGGACACAATTCTTGACTTCTGGTTTGCTCAAGTAGCACTGGCAACGTTAGGACTGGAAACAGTGGTGAGTGACTTAAAATACATTTCAGTGCTGAAAAAGAAGAGGTTCTGTTCTGACCCATTACCTTAGCAAATGTAAAAAAAAACACATGTAATCCTTTAGCATAAACATGTTTCTCCATTTCTTCTTTTCTACCCCCCCCCACCCCAACCCCCTGCAAATATTGCCGGTTTTTTCCGTGCGGAGTGTAGGAGTGCCGGACAAGCGCCCCCCTTCTGTTCAGACAATGTGAAAGCTATATTCCGCTAATGAGCCGTGGAAAACTCCGGCCATGCTTGGCTGCGTTTCGGCCGAGTCGCAGGCGGAGTCCGCAAGAAGGGGGTCGGAGAGGATGGGGGGGGGCATAGGGCATTTTCCCTGCACCCCTGCCCCTACCCTCCACCCCTCAACCAGAAAGCAGACATTATTCAGGTGTGACCTTGTTTTTATAGCAGGAAAAGAGGGAGAAGATGGCGGCGGAGGGCCTTTACTGTTGACTGAGAACCTGAAAACAATCCCCGTCGGACCATCTTTGGACTTCCTTCAGGGGCCTACTTTGGCCTGCCTTCAGGGGCCAAATCTGAGCTGCTTTCTGGGACCAAGTCTTTCCAGAATATTCTTTTCTCCATCAGTTTCACAGTGATAGCCAACATTGTTCCTGCAGCTGTAGATGTGTGCATGATTTCTATTCCAGCCAAGCTCGTAATTACATAATTTCATCCATCACTCTACGAAATTAATGTTGGAAAATATCCCGTCGAGTTACTCAACATTTCGCCAGTCACTCTTACACACCTGCACAAATTTACAAGAACATCCCACAATTGTTGACACGTTACCGACAAATTAATTATTTTTTATTAAATAACACACATGGTGAAAATTCCAAATTTTCTATTTTATTATGACAAAAATTGTGCATATTAAATATGCAATAGTAAGTAGAGAAACTGTTCCTTTGGCTGTAATATTACCTTAACCTAGCACATCGCTGGCCTTTCTGTTAGAGCCTCTTATTCATGGCTTGACCTTTTTTTTTAATTGGCTGCTATCTTTTGCATTTGAATTCAGGAGATAATAACCTGCGCGTTCCTGACCCACTTATGGTGAAGAATATCTACTCAGCTGCCAGTTTTTAATGTCTTAACCTTTCCAGTGTGGAGTGTGCCATAAGTACTAGCATATGTGTGTTCTGGTCAAGAGAAAGTAGATAAAAATACTAATATTTCTAAAACAAGTGGGTAACAGAGAAAAAGGAAAAGACTCGCTGTTTTGGGACTCACACTATTGATTGATAATAGGTCTGCTCCGCTCCGCAAATTTTTCCAAACCGTTCTTGGGACAGTCTCCTCAACAGACATTAAACTGCTTAAAATTCAAAGAGGCACTGAAGACCGCAGTGTATGACTTCGCTTAATTATTCATGTTTGTAAGACAAGGTACAGCAGAGTAACTTGTGAGTTTTGGTTCTTCGTTAATGAAAATGTTTCCTCGCCATAGGAAAAAAAAATATCGAAAGCAGTCAAACACATTATTCACAGCCACAGAAATGCACCGTTGGCAAAGCACAGGTTAAACAGCTGGCTTATATCCTGCTTAAAAAAAAAACATAAAAAAAACATGAGGGTGATCCCAGACGGCAAGAAAAGAAGTTCAATCTAGGGATTTATTAACCAATTTCGAATACCATTGTCTTTCGCTTCAATCTGAGAGCGGGGTTGTACGGGGAGCCGTATAGAGGCCTGAGTATCCGGCCCCAGTCCCTAGTAATGTCCCTGACACCCTCAGCTGGAACTCAATAGATATTCATGAACGTTCTTGTATTCAGAGAGGGAAATAACTTAATACCGACAGTGTCGATGGAATAATGGCCCTTTTCCTAGCTGACTTGCAGCCCCTAGGAAAATGAGATTGGGCCCGTCGTCATTTTTCTTGTCTGCTAGGTGCACCCAGTGCTGGGGCCCGCCGCGGAGGAGACGCGCTCTGCATGGGAAATGAGCGGGAGAGGGACGTGGGGAGAGGCTTTGCACTGATCCTGCCGCTGTACGTCTGCTGTGCGTCCCCTCTGAACATCGCGTGTCCTTAGCCATGGTTGAACCTACGCAGTAGGCACTGTAGAAGCATGTGACGGTAGTAAAGCATTTTGAATCGAATGGAATTTATTTCAACTGGGATGGAGGGATTGGGGGGAGGGAAGGAGGTGGGGCTGGTGATCACTTTGTACCTTCTGTTCTGAGAACAGTGGGGTTCCTGTCCGCACAAGGTGAGTGTTTTGTGGTGGTTGACTATCATGTATTACTGATCATATCAAAAGGCTATGGTCGTTTTATATTTTGCTGATTTAAAGCCCCTCTTTATCACATTTCTACAACATTCCAGCCTAAAAACGTCATGCTACATTGCTTGTGCTTTGAGTGGGTCCTGCAATAGTGCACAATGTGACCTTTATGTTGTATAGCACATTATAATTACCATGTTGGTCAAGGAGAGCGGCACAAGAGCTTGGCAGGGCAGGCTGCCTTATAGGGAAAACATTGAAGTATTACGATTTATTGACGCTAGATGCATTACTTAGCTAGCTATTTTGCTAATATTGTTTAGGCAGGTCTTTCTTATTGTCGTAAACAAAACTAAATATTTGACTGGGCTAGTTATATTGTATGTGCGCTTGTCCAAGCTGTGTGGTGTACATGTAGCAGTGCTAGTTTGTGTTAGCTTGAAACAGAAACAGCGGACAGCAGACACTGAAGATGATATTACACAGATGCTTGTTTACTATTGTCAAAACACCTATTATCGACTGCTTACCCGCAATATAACAAAATGTTTGCTATCATAAATAAAAATGAGCGAAGTATTGGTTACACAAAGTAGCTGGTTTTAGAGAGAGAAATGTTGTTTTTAGCCAACAGGCTGAAGAATGCAGTACCCCTGCTATTTTTTCCCGTTTCCACAAACAAACTAGAAGTCCCCCAGTTGTAGCATCAGTAGCATTAGCTACTAGGAACCTTGTTATTGAACTTCTATTCAGAAGCAATCAGACTGTTACACTTAACCGTCGACTTGAAGAATTCAGAGCATGCTCCAAGTCTAAAGTAAACATATTTTAAAGGAGACTGTATAAGTATATATGTATGAAGTTGATTCTTCTCATGTATATAGTTTATATTGTGTATTTTTCACAGGACATACCTTTGACTGCATTTTCCTGAATAAATTTAAAAATAATATGTTAGCGTTTGAGGCAGACAATAGTATGTGCCCATATTTTGGTAGAGTATTGTAGGTGTTTTTAAATAGGTACACATGCCATACAAGCCAAGTCACACGGCAATTAGCTACTTCATACATGAAGAGAACCATAGACTCTCAAGGTTGCACATTTGACAGGGTTACTAACAGAGAACTATTTAAAGGCCGCAAACAGCCATCATACTTGTGATCTCCACCTTTGCAAATTCTCTCTCTTGGTAACACAGTGGAAGTTGTTATGTCCCATCAGAAAAACAAAGGTGATTTTGAAGCAATGTAACTTGAAAACAATGTATAATTTTACCAGCTGGGTGAGCACAACTTTTCGGTTAACTTCTTATAACTTACTGCCCTTCCCCCAGGTATACCCACAATTCCATAGCACTAGCACCATTGGGGATATCAACCAATGGTATATGTGCAACCATGGATCAGACCCACAGAATGCTTCCATGTAACATTGCGATTACAAAAGCCTAGATACATGTTCCTTCAAACACAACTGAAGTGTTGTCACTTCCAGGTCACATGCAGTCTCAAGGCAACCACCGTGTTTTGAAAAGAAAATGTGTAGTTTTGCAGTCTACACCTTCAACAGATGTAAATTGGATCTCAAAGCAATGTTGGTCTCTAATAACAATAAAGTTTTGAATTATTTAGTACATCAGTAATTGCTTTTATATTTTTCACTCGCTCAAAATGTATCCATTTGGAGTGTGCTCAATCAAAAGTCACTCTTGTGATGCTTTTGCTGCGAGACTGTATTGTTATTTTTAAGGTCAGCCATACATATTTAGTTTTAATAGTTTTAGTTAGAGACAAACTCACAAATGCTCTCAGCCACAGTAAAGCACCACTCCACTCACCATAAAGAAGCATAAATTAATTCAAGCCTTTATAAATTCTGTTCTGTATTGTTTTTATAAACGTATCCAGAAAAAACATAAGAACAAAAGTGGGCTATTTAACTTTATTGCCCACTGTTAGTGTTTCTTTAACCCTTACGGCTCTCATGTTAACAGAACCCATTGATGACTGTAGCCTAGACCCAAGTGAAGGCATATTTCTGGGTTTGGCTCATCTCCTTAGCCATTGTACCACAAAACAAACATTTTACAATTATAAAGGTGTGAAAAATATCATGAATGTATAAAAAAAATCCATGCCAAGCCATGATATCGAGTATCTGCTAAAAACTACGGCTGTCGAATATAGATCCACGAAATATTTCATCGATCATTTAATAACTCGCTCACCGGACAAGTCTACAAATCCTTTTTTGCATCCTCTTTGACGCATATGATATACAATGGCTTCGGTTTTGTGTGGACTTCTCACCGCTTCCTGTTTATGGTTTATTTATTATTTATAGAAATATACGTTTTATTGACGGCCACAATGCTGGAGTTACAGAGGCAGGCGAATTCACCTTTCATGCAGACCGCACACTGGCACTTAATTTTCCCGTTCTCACTCCAGTCCGGAGACGTAGGTAAAAGCCTGCAGGCAGGTAATTGGGTCTTAGATTGTCTGAGCGAAATTAAACACCCTACTGCAGCAGAAAAATACATTTCTAATCTTGCCTAAAGACACTGAGTGGCTGTGTGTGTGTGTGTGTGTGTGTGTGTGTGTGTATTTTATTAGTGCATGCATGTGTGTGCTTGCATATATATATGCATGTATGAGTAAATATTTTATTCAATTTAAATACAGGGTTGGCTAGTTCTGCATAGAGTTCAAAAGACTTTATTTATCATTTCACATGCATCCTTACCAGAGTACTATGAATAAATAGATACTTTATTCAAATAGGAATTATAAAATTAATTTACCTAAGTGCTGTAATGTGCTTTTACTTGCACATGGAAGTTTGAATTGCCCAGTTGTTGATTTCATTTAAGCCCCGTTTGTTGTTTGCACACATCATTTGAAATTTTTATAAGTATTCCTCTTTATTTAACTTGGTTAGGTCAATTCAGAGCGTCCTCTTGCTTGTACTGATGACTGGGGGATCGATATGGGAAGGGGTTGAATTACCAGTCAATTTATTTCTACAAATGGGATTGTTTACATTGCCAGATGCAGAGAACTATTTTTGTGGGAGTGTCACTAGGACACCAGTTAACACTTTCGAAAAGTGCCATGGGAACTTTAGTGACCACTGTGAAAGAATCAAGACCTCAGTTTTAACGTCTCATGTGTAGGATGGTTCCCTCTACAGCAGAGTGCCCCCATCACTGTGCTGGGTATCTGGCGTTCTCTTTGGTCCAGAGGGAACAACGCCCCCTACTGGCCCACCAACACCCATTCCAGCAGTAACTTAGCGTACCCTGGTGGTCTTCCATCCATTTGCTAACCTGCTAATCTTCAGCAGTTTGCCATTAGAAGGATTCAGGGTGATATGGCTGCTGGTGCAAGTTTGCTTCTACTATCAAATTATTTACTATACTGGAACACCCAAAGTCTAGCGTCACAATGTTCAAAAGATAGAAGCCATGGATGCAAATGTGTTGGCGGATGACCACAAAAACTGCAGAGAGAAAACAAAGTGAGTAACCGAGGGAGTGAGGAAACTGTGATCGTGTCTCCTTAGGCCATGTGGGCTGACAGCTGTACGCGGTGTTTCAGGTCGGAGCCATCATTCCGTTTATCTGCGCCACTGGACGCAGTCCCATGGTGATCCTCACCAGCTGCGGACATCTGGAGGGGGAATGCGTCGGCGGGGCCTGCTCCAGCTTTAATGGGAAAAGAATCAGTTCCCACAGGCCCTATGGTGCTGTCCGCGGCAGCCCTTCCGGAAATCTGCGAGAGCCCCGAAAACAAGAGGGGGATGCTAAGAGTGAGGGGTGGTCCCCATTGTGTATTAGCGGTGGCGTTGAGGCTCGGGTGCACTGGGGAACAGCGGACTGTCTGAGGACCGGGGGAGCGAGCCACGCCGGTGATTGGGGTTGGCTGAGCCTATTGCCAAGGCCCTGCAGAAGCCTGGCCAGCTGTATCCCCTTCGGCTCCACATGACCAGAATGGCAGCATAGCCTGCCATTAATAACACATGAGGATATACGGGGTGAGCACATGTGTATGTATTTGGACTTCACGGTACAGGTGTCACTGGGTCTCAGTGCCAGCCCGTGTTGTTTTGCTCATGTCGTGTTGGCATGCATGTGTCATGCCCAGGTGGCGGCCTTGCCTTCCTGGCACTGGTGCCACGGCTCAGCTGTGCGCTGAGGCCTGAGGCATTGTGGGAGTGTGGTCTCTGAGGGCGTGGTCATCTCTCTTCCCTTTGGCTACCCAAACGCATTTCTGTACCTCTACAGTATGCCACAGTTATGGTGGCCAGCTATCTTGGATGAGACGGGAGCAGGGAGAGAAAGGGGGCCGGGGGGGGGGGGTGAAGGAGGATTAATTATGCAGGCCTCCGACAGCTCGGTGAAATGGGGGCATGGGGGGGGGTGGGGGGCGGGGGCTGGCGGTTGAGGGGGAGCAGACACCTCTCCTGGACTTCGAGCAGATTGCCTTGCTGTTTTGTATGCCGGTTTAATTAGCCTCTGAAGAGTGACTTCACTTTCCCCCATTAAAAAATAATTCTTTCCTCACTCCCAAAACTCTTCTGAAAATACTGCTCCCCTCCCTCTTAGAATAACTTCTCACCTTTAACCCTCTGAACTTAACATTTGTCTTCTGTTTGTTTATTAAAAGTTCCTATGGATACGCTACTTCTGGACACAAATCAAAATGGTGTACATTAAGGTACATTTCCCTCTAATTTACAGGTTAATGTTATCTCAATCCATACCATAAGCAGATGTGTTCAAATATGATTGCCTGTTGCAATGAACATGGCATGACAAGTCCAGCATCTGACTGTACAGAGTACAGTGATCCATGACATTCAGATGAATCACATGATCCCGACTCTCTCACTCTGAGTCACCAGGAGATGGTTCTGCAAGAGTCTAAATAGTTCAGCTGAGTTTGGGTTGGAAAATGAGGAAAAAATACCCAAAAATCTGTGCAATTAGTTATTTTCCCTCTCTGATGTTGAATGTTCAAAGGTCAGCATTCCCTACGAAATAGTGTGTGCGTCTTTTTTACCTTTATATTTTTCTTGATGATAATGGATGACGAATTTCATTAACCATTAAAGGAAATCACTGGTGAGTGGTAATACACTTTTACATGTGAGGTTTATGGTTGCAGGCTGTATTCATTGGTCCTTTTAACCCAGCTCATTGTCCAATAATGCATGGCTCAGATGCACCATGGGAAAAAAAAACATGGCCCAATATCATGTAGAAATGCAAAATGAAAATCAGCAATTTGTACATGCACTATTAATGCGTCACAGTTTGATTCACAAAAAGTTGGATCATTTTTGTACCCAGGAGAAAAATCAGCTGAATTAAGTCACTACAGTAAAGTGAGTCATGCGAATCAGTCCACACAAAGGTTACATCGCACAGGAGTAGCGATATCTTTCAAAAATTGCTAAAAAGTCACTTTACTAATTATGGCTGTTGACTCAATAAATATCTGACTGACTCCTACTTGCTTGGATTTCTAGTTTCATGAATTATACTTATTGATAGGGCTGGTTGGCAAGAGAGGAAAGGTAAATAAAAAATAATCATATTATCAAAACACAACTGATATAAAAACAAAAACAAGGGGAAAAACAGTGAACAACATGTCAATACTGAGACTCAAGACGGTAGCAGTGAGAGAAAGGAAATTTTCCCTGAGGAATAAAGCCCTATGGATCGTGAATAAGTCTGACAAACACTGAAGAGCTTCTGATGGGGTTTGGAGGAAACAAAGAAATAAATAAGAGAACAGAAGGAACAATTATTTATGTGAACAATGTGCCATTGCCACTTATAATTAGCAGAGGAATTAAGCAAAAGGGAAGACAACATCTTGCATACCGGCGTGCTCGTTCAGTATGCAAATACAGAAGCAAAATTAAAAATGGAAATAGCGGAGTCTGGGTGAGAGAAAGGCGCCCTCATTTTCCATTTTCTCCGCATTGTAATTCATTAACAGTGAAAACAGGAGCGGAAACAAATTTGATTAGACAGTCAGGGATTGGCCGACGGACAAGTTGAGTGAAAAGTTGAGACGACGTCCCTTATTTCTTTGGGGGGGGGGGGGGGGGGGGGGGCGCAACAGTGAGTGTAGACACAGCCTGGTTACAGCTGTCACCTTGCTGGAAAACAACCGCAACCATCCCTGTCCCTCCCCACCAACAACAAATAAAGATGCGCGCGTATTTCTCATTTGTGCCGGCAGGTCTTCAGATCATCCGGGGGTGATGCATCGCCCCGGCGCCCAGGCGTCATCTCTCCGCCGCTGCATTTGTCACATCCCGCGTCTCGCACTGTCACAGCAGCCTGGTGACGGCAAACCGTGGTAGATTCCGGCTGAAAATCGTTAGCTGCCGCTGCGCCTTGTTTTGCACGATCATGTGTTGCGGTGACACAAAGATCTGTGGACTTCAGGCCCTCCTACGCCCGTTTCTATGCATCCGATGTTCCAATTTGACTGCCCCGTTGTGGTACCTGAATCTGATGAGCTATGCTCACAGACATCGCTCTGACTGCCACTCTTGGACCAAGTTTCATTTTGCATGGATAGACATCTGTAGGTAACTATTAAACTACTAAATGGTAACTTTTCTGTCACTATTTATTAAATGTTTATTAAATGTTACACCTGAATTATCGATCCACCATGACAAGGGAGTGATAAAAATGTACAGGAATTAAAGAAACGGAAATGTGTCGTGATCATCCTGAGGGTAATCAAAACCAGTAACCACAAAACCACTAGTTAAAGTGTATTATTGGTGTACGAATGCATGCTATTTAGTATTAGTATTTTGCAAGAATCTCCAATGAACTTACTGTCTAGTATTCTTAGCCTGTTTATGCAGGGTTCTTCTCAATGTTTTTATTTAAAGATTTTTTAAATTGTTATCGATTATTTTTCTATGTGACTGAAACATTTCCCCTGTGGCTCAATCAAGCACACCTAGTCTCTTTAAGGGAATATGCAATTCAATCAAAACAGGCTTAATGGGTCTTTTTACCGGTGATTTTACAGCTATTTTTTTAAGATGGAAAAGAACACATTTCAAAGGTCATGCTTTTTCTTGTCTCCAGATAGAAAACGCTAAAAGAAATATCATAATACAGGGTCTGTTTTGATTGAATTACATATGCACTTTGAGAGACATTTGATTCGGCCCCAACCTTTGATATTTGAGAGCATAATTGATATTTTGAGCTAAATAATTCCTAGGTACAAGGTGTTATGAAGTGTATTTGAAAAGTCGTCATGGCTCCAGATTTTTACACCCATATAAATTCTGGTCCAGGACCAAGTCCAGGAGTTCCTTCAGGAATTGATATTTATGGACCAGAAGGAGGCCCTCTTTCCTCAGAAATGTTGCCTGGTTACACTGCTAAACGCACACCTATTCCTTGCACAAATGCATCCTTGTTTATGGAGATGATGTAAAAACGCACTACGTTGCAATAGTTTGAAGCCAAGCAGCAATTTTTTCCGCAAATAGGGGGTGGCTATGGGATTGAGGTGGTTTATTGCTGAAAGCTTATTGAAAGGGAACATAAGGCCGTTTTTTGAAGTAGTCTCCCTTACACCAGCCATTTAGTGTGTATATATAATAGGAACTTGACATTTATTTGGCATTCTCTGGAAAAAGGCCATACATATTTGAGAATCCAAGGAAACGTGCGTTTTAACTCGAAGTACCAATCATGGATGAAATGTGTGGCCTTTAAAAGACTTTAAAAAAGGAGAATTTTTCCCTGAGTTTCGTTTTAAAGTGAAACTACCCTGTTTAGAATTCTGGTGTCATTGGAGGGATTCATAGACTTGTGTTGACTTAAGTGTTTTCAATCCCATGATGCTCTGCACAGGGAATATAAATACCTGACAGTAATAACCCTGTAGAGAGCCTCCTCCAGACTGATTCAGGTATCACAGCCGCTAAGACAAACATTCAGTGGGGAGGACCCTAACAGCTGACTTGGATGTGTCTTCCTGACAGTATCTATGGATGGCATCTTTTATGTCAAGTTGCACTTCTGCTGCTCAGATCTCAGACTTGACAAACTCAGTGAAACATCATGCCTTTTGCACTTCCTTGTCTTAAAAAAACTTAAAAAAGAACTTAAAAAAGACCAAAAGAGATAGAGAGAGAGAGAACTAGAGAGAGAGAGAGAGAGAATAAAAACAAATGTCACAGATATTTTAGACTGAAAATTGGAGCGAAAAAGGAAAAGAGCAAAGACAAAAGACACGGCGCGTGTTTTCGTTGTAATTTATCCGACTTTAATTCTGTAGCACTTCTCGGAGATTCCTGAGGATATTTTGCTCAACAGAAAAACCCTGAATGTTTTTCCTCTTTTATTTTTGCATTCATTGGTCTTTTGTTGTTGCTTTTTCCCGTGGGGGTTCAATCTGTGACAAATAAGTAAATGCTTAAATAAACAGAAACACAGCAATGAGGTGGGAAGAAGGAACCTTAGGATGTTACTGTTTTAAGGCACAGATGCAAGACATTTTTTTAAAATGGTTTATAGACCAGTTCCACAAGCATTGCCATGAATATTAAATAGAAATTGTGCAGCATTGCTATGCAGAACTTCCACACTCATATTTGATTTTGCCTGGTTACAAAAAAACTGCAAAAAAAATTGTAACGCTAAAGTACTGTTCATGGAAACACACTGAGATCACTGACTGATTTTTGTAGGTGCAAACAGCTAATACATAGCTACCATAAATGACTTTTTAGAAGTGAATTTAAGTTTGAGAGATATGCCATTCTTTATAAGCATACATGCACTATTTGTTTAGTCTGTGGTTTAGTTTTTGTATTTATCTTCATCAACTAGAGCCAAAAATATGTTTTCACAGAGTGAGCTAAAAGAACAAGAGATAATACACTAGCATAATGCATACTGTCCAGATACAGGTGGTAGACAAAACAACAATAAAACCAAACAACATATTAATGTTCATGAAATAATAAGGAGTTGGTTGCCCTTTGCCTTTAGAACAGCTTCAATCCTTAAAATACTTTTATACAAGTTTAGAACAA
Source organism: Albula glossodonta (assembly GCA_019788955.1). Taxonomy (NCBI): domain Eukaryota; kingdom Metazoa; phylum Chordata; class Actinopteri; order Albuliformes; family Albulidae; genus Albula; species Albula glossodonta. Next base: position 336,299 of record JAFBMS010000027.1, read on the forward strand.
GTTTTGGTGTTTATAGTTATCCATTTCTGCCTTTGTATACCTTGGCCATGATTCTGAGTAGTAAACAGACCCAATGACAAGATGGCTGCCTATAACAACGCCACCATAGTGAACTGTGGGGAACAAGCAATGAGGGTTGAAGATGTCCTTTGTCTTTCTCCAAACAAAACCAGCCTGATATAGAAAGAGGAATAAAAGGTGAGTTATTCTTATTCTGCCATCTTTTTTACCATGACGCAGCGGTCCAGGTTTTGTGCTTATTACACAAAATGTAGTTTTGTTACATATTGCCCTTTCTGGAATCACAGCAGAAACATATCGGTATATACATTGAAATAATGAGCATATACATTAAAATAATGAACCTGTATAGCATCCTTTCAACTGTTCAACTAGTTACTTCAAAATACAAATCATAGTAATCTCTCATATGAATTACTATTAAGATGTGGGTACTATGTTGGTAATGTGTTGTTACAAAGTCACCCGCTGCTGGTCTTCCCGTTCCTGCCTTGACCGCCCACACACACACACACACACACACACACACACACACACACACACACACACTCACTCACTGCTAATGCCTGTTAATTTAGTTTCATTCATCAGATATATAGTATATTCCTTGTGAAAACATGCACCTTTTCATTGTCAATGTACTAGATTTATCCTGGTTTTACAGATCAACCTCTTGTAGTATTAAGCTTCTTGATTACTGTATATGATGTATTTATCTTGAGCATGCCTATATTTTCATTTTGTATGCTAATGGTGAGTAATTTCAGTTTTTAATTATCTTATTTGGAAACTCATATGACACTTCTGATTGTATTCTCTACTGTTCTGGAGTCAGTCACCAGTGGCAATATCTCATAGAGTGACCCTAATGAAGAAATGTTTAAATTTATGTCATTACTCAAAAATTACTTCATTTTTGAATCAAAAGTCAGTCATGTTAATGTTTTTAGTCTGTAGTTGGAATAATAAAAGAAAGTGCTCTCCCTTGGTTCTTTTCTTGTTTATAAATAATTTTGCTCCTGCCAGCATCTCAATGCGTTTTCTCTATTTCTTGTTATAAACCAGTTGCTTAGTATCATTCTATGAAATACAGACCTGACTGAGAATGAAAACCCCTAAAACAAACACGGCATATTCATGTTTTTCTTTGACTGGCCCAGCAAACATACTTTTTCATTTGCATGTAATTTACATATTATGTAAATGTACATAATTTGCATTTCCAGGCTACATTCCTGATGTTCTGTACAGCAGTATATGGTATTTCATGTACTGGCCATAGTAACCCAGTAGGCTACATTGGAGTAGCGGCCCTGGGCCTCCACCTCCAAGGGGAAAGTGTGAGTACGACCATCGATGACCATGTTTCCATCCAACTGAGGAATGGTTTTCAAGTGAGAAAATAAGTGTGTGAAATGTATATGCAATTTTTGGCTGATTTCAAAGAGGATCTCCAGGGTAATGGCAGAAAAATGTAATCAAAATACGACTCATCATACACACCTAATTCTGCTAAACACATATGGAACTGCATACATTTTTGGGTATAAATATTTGCGCTGAAATGTGTTGAAGCATCACAATATCAACAATTTCCATTTCCATCACACTCTTTTAAAGCAGAAAACATTTCTGTAACGTTCTCACTGAACAGATGTGAGAAATACAAAATGAAAAATGTGTCTATATTTCAGACAATTTTAAAGTTATAGATAGAAGGGGTATGACTCCAAAGCAAGTGAAGAAACTGGCAAGGATACTCAGTAGCCAGTTTATGATGTATCAAACAATGCAATGTTTTATTACAATCAGCATCAATTGATAGGCACCACTGGTATGAATTATACCCCTGTGCGCTAGGTATATGGCATATGGCTAGTAAATAGGCGGTTATATGGTATTTATGATGGACTATACCACTGCCCCTGCATGTCAACAGAATTTGGCTAAGAGCTGTGAATACGCATTCACACACTACAAATACACAAATACAAATACACAAATACTACTATACTACAAATACACTATAACCCATCTTGATTTAAACAGATAATCCCCTTCGGAAATAATAAAAATAACAGTCACTGATAGCCAAGTGTGTCAGTATACAGCTGCTGCCAAAAGTACCAAATAATCCCAACGGAACATTACTATACATGCAATCACGAGGGAAAATCAAACGCTCTCAACAAGTTCAAATAAACTGAAACAGCCTCCCTTTCTCCCCTAGCTAATGATCATATTAAGCTTATGGAAATTTATGGGTACAACAAAGCTGGGGTGAGTTGGGTATGCTGTGTTCTGTAGGAGTTGGGGGGGGGGTTACAGGAAAAGAAAGCATTAGCAACCCCCCCATCCCCCATTCCCCTCACCCCCACCATGATACATTATTAATACTCTGCCACTTACAGTAATGAATCGGGCTTTCGATAATTCCCTTTGTGAGAGACTGTAGTTCTAAAGGAACGATGGCGTTCTGAAACTTGGGAGCTGTTGGTCAACCCAGGCTACCCTAAAATTTCACACTCCTGGCGGAATTTTAACTCTGCTTCTCATAGCCCTTTAGAAAACCATATACATTCACCACAGCCAGCTAAATTACAGAGCTTTTGAAAGCAATGTACCTCAGGGACAATTAAGTTGTAATTCTGGAGATCACCACTATAAATTACACCATAAAGTAAGACAGTATTTTAGATTACTCGGCTTCTGATTTCTAAATAATCATTGTATTTCTGCCATGAGCGTTGTAGGTCTCATGTATTCAGTGCTAGATGTGGAACCAAAGAAAGAAGTTAGTTTTTAAACCTTAATCAGTGAATGTTACCATAAACAGGAATAGAGTACCAGAAATGGATACATCCAGTGTTTGCTTTTTCTGTTTTGTTTAGTTCATAATTACATATCATCATATTCTTCTCGCTAGCTGTCTCCTCATATTCCACATATATATCTATGTGTATCCACAGTGTCCACACATTCTATTAGGAACCAGGCACAGATAAGTGATACAGGAATACTTGGGATGGGAGGACAGGGGACAGGGGACGGGGGGACGGGGGGGGGGGACGGGGGGCTGGATTTTGATCGAGTCCTCGGGGTGACAGGTGACAGTCCCCTACGCTTGGCGGAAAGGTGGGCTCTGCGCGGAGCGGAGCCTCCAGAGTGACATTAACGCGGAGATCCGCCCCACCACGGACACCTCTGCCATCTGAAACTAACAAGTCCCTATGAATAATGTAGGGAAATAAACCCCCCGTCTGCCTTCAGTCACCGTTCCCTCTGACTGCCCTTTGAGTCCTGGGAGGCTGACTGTCTCGCTCCTGTCCGCCTCATTACTGGCTCTTCAGCCGCTTGATTTCCGAAGCGGGCGCCTGCTCCCAGATTCCCCAGTTCTCCCAGACCTCATTGCGTTTCCCTTTTCATACCTACTGATTTCACATTTACAAAGGCTGAAACTGGTCCAGCTTAATTGGCCAAACTCATTAATTGATTCTATAAACCAGGAAAGCGACACGGAGGTCTTAAGGAGACGGGCAGACTCTTACCTGTTACGGGAGTCTCGCTGGCCTCCATCGACGTATCTGCTGGAGGCCTTGAGAAACCTGCTGAGCCACACTGCGATGTTCATTTAGGATCTGAGACTGTGCTCCACTGGGGGAAATGAAGCAAAGGACGAAACTAAATTACCAGGAAACTGCAGATGAGATGGGGGCAGCTTTTCATTCACGCCGAAGCTAGGCGTAGTCCCTTGCCACTTAGATTATCTGGTCATCACAAGTCAGTGCCTGGAAGATCTATATGTAATGTAACAATGTGTTTATGTAATGTAAAAAATTGTTAACACGTATTTACATTATGTAGCAACATGTTTACATGGATGTGGCAATGTTTATGCACTGTAATGCATTGTTTACATAATGTAACAGTATGTTTACGTAATGTAGTGATGTATTTACTTAACATGATGACCTGTTTACATTTTGTGACTGCATGTTTACACAATGATGTAATTACGTTGTGGTATAATTACATTATGTAACACTGTGTTTCACTTATTCAGTGGATCTGACATTGTGCAAGTGAAGCTGCACATCCAACGCATCTGATTGCTTCCAAACACCATAACATAACTTAGCTAAATATAGGTTGTCCTTCTGTTTAGAAATAGCGTTTTTAAACGCCCCCATTTCTGTACTTTGTATATTTCCGGATGAATCACATAAGTTGAGGGTTTCATTCCCACTCTCCACCATTTGCAGTAGATATTGTTTTATCCACCTATACATGTAGCATTGGCTGGGACATTGGGGAATTAGTATATTACATTCATACAGCTAATGCTTTGTATCCAAGGTGACTTACAGTTGATTTGGTTAACCATGGTTACCCCCTGGCCTTGCTGAAGGGCCCAACAGCAATGATGTTCTTGCTGTGGGTACACCGTGGCTTGAGCCACCAGCTTCAGGGGTACCAGTCATGTATCTTAGCCACTAGACTATGGGCAGCCTGTTATTATTATTATTATTATTATTATTATTATTATTAGCGGTAGTAGTAGAAGTAGTACACATTTATTTTGAATATATTATCTTTTGTGTTCTTTAAAGAATAATTAATAAGCTGTATTATATTTTCCATTACTATTAGGAAGGAGGAGGAGAACCTGGTTTATTGAGTAATGGTCTTTCTTTCTATTTATGTTCCTATTAAAACAATTTCAGTTTATGATTTGATGGTTTCTGGCATGCATGCGGCTGAATGAGAAAGTCTGCTAACTGAAGAATCATCAAAAGTAGGATTAAAATAATTGGGTATTTTTTAAAGAAATGGAAGTACGTTTGATGAAATATGTGCTTCATCTTTTAAAGTTCGGCATTCCAGGCCAATACTTGTAAATGGCTTCTTTAAAATTGAGAGTGAGACAAAAATTCTGTGCTGAACATTTGTAAATAGTTTACTGTGTGGGTATACATTTAAATTATTTTTAGAGCTAATAGCATTCCAATCCAAAATGACAGCTATAAATGTTGTTCAGTGTTTTGAGCATATGTTGCAGAAAGTTAAAATGCCCTTGAAACTTACTTTAAAAATTATTCCATGAAAGGAGCTAGAACATTAATTGAGCTAATGTGTTAATTGAGCTAATTAATTGGTTAATTAGGTTAATGGACACAAGATGGAATTAGTCTAGTGCCTGCTTATATTAGATGGAAATGATAAACCAGAAGGCAAAATTTAAAAAGTTTTCAACTGGAGACCGTATGAACTGCTTCAAATTCTCCTATAGTCAATCAACTTTTGTCCTTAAACCTTAGAGTCAGCATTTCCACAACCATACGCTTACAGAAAAAAAAATGAAATTTGTGAGGAAAACACGTCTCAGGAATTCTAAAACCATTATTTCTCTTATTAGAAAATAGTTGATATTATTTTCTAAATATTCCACAATATTTAAAAACATTTAAACATGATTGCACGTTTTCATACAAATTGGACCAACATGCTATGTTACATACGGCACAGCATAGAAAAAGTGCAAGTAAGTGTTCAAGTAGTGTTTAATTTAATGTCAATACATTAACTATCCAACAGTTTATCTTCTGCCATCATTGTCCCATTCATGGGACACTCTTTACACCTGAACACTTACATGTATGGAATGGTCCTTATGAGCTAAAACCTGCTTAATGACCTGCAGCTGTGTAGCCGAAGAAAATAAGGGAAGGGGAGATTAGGGAATTGTAACTTTTGGACTGTACAAAGCTGTAGTCCAAGGCCAAATCCAGGCCAAAGGTACACTCCACTGAAGTGCATTTTCCATTTAAATATTAAACTTCCGTGAGTAACACCTCCATACATATCCAGAGATCATTCACTTGTGTGCCAGTTTTCTATAATGAATGCATAACCAACTATGGCTGCGTTCCAATACTCAAATTCGTCTCCTCCTTTCCTCTTTTCCCGTTTCTTCCAAACGAAGGAAACATCGATGTATCCACCGCGGAAGTATTTTCACATTTCTGAGTGACATCATTGTCCTCATGACCAGTCAGGTTAAAAGACCATCCCACAGAATATTTTGATTGGCTTTGGTATCCTCAGAGTCAGTCGAAATTGTTACTTCATCAATAGTCGACGTCGACTTTGATGACGGGCGAATCGGATTAGCTGTTCCAATTTTCGATTCACCTCCTCCTTTCCTCCTTTCCTCCACTCATGTCCTCCCCTCCTTTCCTCCACATGCTTCCGGTATATTTTTGGGTTAGGAAAGGGGGGAGGAAAGGAGGAGACGAGAAAAGTATTGGAACGCAGCCTATGTCTAGGTTGTGTTAGATGATAATGGTATTTAAGTGCTGATGTTGGCGTCATTGCTCTTTAGCGACCACACCTGAGCAAACCATGCACCTGCGAATGCACAAACAAGGAAAATGCTGACCTGGTAGTTCTCCAATGACGTGGGCAGTATGCAATTGGTGGTTCGCAGAAGAAGTCATGTGCCTATCCTTCTCTCTTCCTGAAGTTGGCAGGAAGGGTTCAGCATGTTTGGTTGAGTTTGGGTTGAGGGGAAAAGGAGAATAAATCAGGGATAAAAAACAGACTGTCTGTCACGAAACTGAGTCACCTTGATCTCTGCCTTTGTTAATTTTACTGCGTATCACGAAAACAGCGCCCCGGAGGTCAAGAGGTTTGGCTGACCCAGACCTGACCCCAGCTTTATTTACGAGTAAAGTCTCGCCCAACAACGTGCTTACAAACAACACGGCCTCCTCAAGCAAGCTTGTTAAGAAAATAGGAGAGGTAAAGCAAAGGTGAGGCAAAAGGAGACGTCACACAGCACATGGGGAGTTAGTGTGTACACATCTGGTCGACACCAGGCCTTGTATGCCACATGGAAAAGCACAGCGGGAGCTCTGATTTTGGAGGAAGGAACTTACTGACAGGACTACAATTGAAAAATATGGCTCTCAGCACTCTTATCTTTCCCTCCTGTATTATAAACACAAGCCCTCATATATATTTTTTACACACACATTCAAGACATCTAAAGCTATCATTTGAAAAACAGACATTTTTTCCTTCCAGCTTCTCTGCAGTACATAGCAAAAACCCAATAAATACAACTTTTATACAACGGTATAGATACTTACGCAAAAATATGGTGAAATGAATGTATAGAAATGATATTTTATTGAAATATCATCTTTTATAACATTAATAAGCTGTGCAACGTTAACGGTTTTCCACACAGGGAACTACAGTCTGACTTTGTTTCTGCTTCTGTCCACTGCTTTTCAAATCCAGTCTCCTGCCACAATTTCACTTAATGCAATTACAGCTTAACGGCGTGATTTATACAGAAAACCAGTGTGTGAAAAAGTAATTATTCATAACAGTTTGACGGAAACTATTGAATTCATTACCTACTAATAGGCCGACTGTTGAATTGTTGCACATCCCTTGTGATGAATGTATAAAAATGAATGATTTGTAAATCATTGAACTTGCAATCATATTTTAATTAGGCAGTTATGATAATTTGTCCTTTCTCAGAGTGATCCAGTTAATGGTTGTTAATTAGTTTGTAATTCATTCGATGTGGATTCCAAATTGATTTTTTTTTATTAGAGTGAAACGATAACCCAGAGGGTTGGAAGCTTTTTTGTTTTCTTTTTCTTCTTCTTCTAAAACTTGGCATTTAAAAACGATGATTCCCAAAACAAATAAGAACCAGACAAAATAACAATTAAGCTTCACGGATTTCGCCAAGTTTAATATTTGCCAAAATAAAGCAATTACATTATGCATATAACCCTTTCTATAAAATTTGAAGAAAGCGTTTTTTTTTTTGTTTGCGTAAGATTATAATTGTAATTTTTATTTAGCTATTAGTATACCCAGTTTGGTTAATACTTTAGAACAGAGTACAATTTTTAGGTGTTATCTACTTTTTTCATCTACTTTTCCTATTTTGAACATTTTCTTTATGTCGTAACATTTTGTGTGTGGCAAATTGTTGTGTCCTATAGCCTGTAAGTACAGCCGTCCTTCAGTCACAATGTAATTTCATATTTAATGAATGGTTTTAATTATCTAAATTCTCTTGTTTTCCGCCTTCATTAGTTCCAGTGCAAGGAACTCACAGGCTATCAGCTGCCAGCAGTGAGAGGTTAGCCTTTCCTCAAATCAGGTAGAGGCAAACTGTTCCTCCAATCAGTGAGAGGGTAGCCTTTCCTCCAATCAGGTAGAGACAAACTGTTCCTCCAATCAGTGAGAGGGTAGCCTTTCCTCCAATCAGATGTAGGTTGGTCCCATCTAGTAGGGCCTACACAGTGCTCAGGGAGTTGAGAACACATACATGTTTCATTTCACAATGGAATACACATTTGACCACCAATGAAATAGGAATACTGAAAGAAATGTATGTAATAATGTCTTTATTCAATGAATTTCATAAGCACTTACAGAGAATAAGTGTGTTTGACTGGGTCTCATTCTCAGTCTTTTTGGATTATTTTGGTTTGGAATGTTAAACTTGAAAAAGGTTGACATTGAACACCACCCACAAATGACTCGACAAGTGTGAAACGTATAAATTAATGGAATGAGGAGACCCAAGGTTAATTTGTGTGAGTTTGAAAGAAGAGCCAGGAATATGCGCACAAAGAATAAAAGCGAATTATGCAGTGACTATTTTAACATAAGTGTCTGCTTTGAATTAGAGCATCCTTCTAAGCAGCCCATGCTTGGAATGTCTTTGAAATGTCTAGTAACTGCTTTTTCCAGTCAAATTTTGCCTTATTTGATTTTAAATATTATGCATTTTGATGATTTTACCTATTTGGATTTGTGAATTTTAAAATGTAACTCAAAAACGACAATAGAAATCCCATGAATTTTTAAGAATCATCTATTGAGAAATATATAGTCAACTGCAGAATTATTGGCATCCTTTATGAAAATGAACAAAAGAGGTTTGTGGGGCCTTACATACAATGAAAATAATCTTACATATTACTACCAGCCTGTAGTCTAGTGGCTAAGGCAAATGACTGGCATCCTAGAGGTTGGCAGTTCAAGCCCCAGTCCAGCCACAGCAAGAACACCATTGCTGGCATTGAACTGTAAGTCACTTTGGATAAAAGTGTCAGCTAAATGATATATTTCTTACTACGAGTTATGGTGATGGATCATTGATGTTATGGGAGCATTTCGCTGCCACTGGGCCTATTTCAGATCAATGGAACTCTACAAAGAACCAGGAAATTAGATGACGGACGTGGTTGCCTCCAGGACCTTCCACACACAAACACACTTCAAAATCCATGAAGAAAACAGTACCAGTGCTTGCAAAGGTAACCTGCCTTTAATGTAAACCTGGCTGAAAATGAACGGTCTACATGGATCAAGCATAGGTTACACTTTAATTTAACGATAATCCACTTTTTACATTTAAGAATTAAGATATATTTATCTGTACAGGATAGCAAAATAAAACTGAAGACGCTGCATGGTATAAACAAATCTGTTGTAAAAAGTATGATTCTGAAAATAAGCATTAATGATATGAAATATACCATTGTGAAACGTACTGTTATGACAAAGATTTTACTAAAAGTAGCTTTTATGTGTCAAATAAAATATTTATTCTCGGCAGATTTGGCCCACTAAAACACACCATGTTGTTTTTGCAGTATTCAACCAGGCAATAAAGATCTTAAATGCATTAATGAATGTAGCCAGTTATGACAGCAGTACGGTTCAGCTTATGGAAGACGATACTGCTGAACATATGAAAAGAAACGCATGCTTACTTAAAAAGCGACAGTGCAGTAAAGACTAAGCAACGAGCCCCATTCACATGCAATGCTATTAGCATGACAGCTAGCAAAAATAACCTACCTCCAATACGTTATGGAGAAACGGTTCTGTATGCAATATACTCTGAGGAACTGCAATGTATTTCATTAAATAAAAAAATGATTTGTATCTAAATGTGCACAATATGTCAATTAACATACAATATACACCATAAATACAGTATTTGATATGGTTAGGGGCATAACTGCTGGCATAACAGGGGGCCGTTCCTCAAGGCTCACGAGGAATGGGAGATTGGGAGATTTCCATGCCTGGAATAATTAATAAATATGAATGGAATGATACTTTTACAATATTTTACCGAATCACCCCTAACCAGGCCCCTCCCCACCCAACCGCCCTGCACCCGCCCCCTGTTTGATTTTGGATTTGGGGCCAAATAGCAATTCTTGTACCCAGATCGATCATTGCTATCTTAAACCAGTGGATATGTATTTATATTCGTACGTATTTCCAGTATGACCATAACAAAAATTACAATAGAACTGTAATAAAATGTTTGTCAAATTATATTGCAATACATTGAACTATCTTCAATACAGGCGTATATTTTACTAAAGTGTTGGCTTTCTTCAAGCTACGGTCTCAAGTGGGTAAAATGAACCATGACACTTCTCATGCACTGTTTGTAATATTTTCAACATAGCCTGCCAGAAGGGCACACAGAAATACTCCATAACAGGGAATAAAACAGGCACGAGATCACAGGATGAAATTCTGAGAGATACAGGGCTTATGACAGGGCCATCGGGGTCTTTAACATTCCGCTGTTGGACAGGCATTATAAGTGTCACATTAATGATTCTGCCGAAGCTTCCTGCAGGCCCGTTCTCATCCATTTTGCTGTGAAGATAAACGTCAGACCCTCAAAGGGCTTTAGATGAAGCCTTGATCGCTAGCCCCTCTCCTTACTTCAATCTGCAGTAAGCTATATTTAAACTACTGTTTGGGAACTTGTCAGATTTCCCCTCTCAACAAAACAAAACAATCCAAAAACAAAAACAGTCTCTGTGTCTGGAAAATTGACAGAGTTGTCAGACAAACAACATGTCCTTTTGATGACAATTTCACAAATCTATCCAGAGGCTCTCTCACTCTCTCTCTTTCTCTCTCTCTCTTTCACTAATCTCTGTCTCTCTCTTCCTCTCTCTCTCTCCCTTTCTATAAATTTCAGTTAAATTGAAATTTTGAAAGACAAGACCACCCTGCAGAGTTACTACAACTCATCTCCAATATATTTCAGATCTGTGACAATACATTTTGAGATTACAGTTTAAATATAAAAATAGTATATGGTTTAGAAATGCAAGCAGTAGATTCATATACTGAGATACATGACCAAATGTAAACTGAACAAACAAGATCAATGCAACTTTTGGCATACAAGCTCCTAAAATTCAATGCTGAGCAGTTCGAAGTTCTTTATCATACATGGAAAAGGTCAAATTTAACCATTTTTCTGAATAGATCCCAAAGGCTGTGGACTAAAAAAGTCTGTGAGGATTCCATTTTTTGAGTATTCGTTTTGATAATTTAATTACTTTATTTTGAGGATATTCATTAGGAATTAAAATTACCAAGAGGGCTTCTGAAATTTTGTATTTAATAAAAAAATATTTCTCTCTTCCCTAGAGATGCCACCCTTTGATTAAAATTTTCTCTCTTCTCAGTCAGTAATCTAGTCTGGCACTGATTGCCCTAAAGATATAAGAGTTATTTGGCTCTATTTCAGAAGCCTTAGCGTATACTACACTTTAAACAAAGGTTTGACTACCTGTAGGTGCAGCCAATGAGGATGTTATCTCCCGTTCCCTTTAAAAACATGAAAGATTGCCAGTATCATGACTACTGAAGTGTCCGTGTACCTCTGTTTAGAGAGGTTCCGCTTGGGGGAAGCTAACCTGCTTTGCGCAGAAGGTCAAAGTGAAGAACCAGGACCACTGCCAAATGTACAAAGTGGTAGAACGATATCAGGAGAACTGGCAAGATTTCGCCACGAGCACAAAACACAGAGTGAGGGACCACCAGGGGCCACCGAGGAACATTGTTACATCTTGGAAAAGTTAAACATGCACAGACATAACCAGACAAGTTATAAATTGTATACATTCTTAACACATTTTGTGCTTGAGGGGGACTTACACTATAGAGAGGGACTTAAACAAAGGACTAAACAAACCCAGCATGGTTACTAGGAGATGACGCGCAAACTAGAAAATGTATTATTAAACAAATCACAGAATAATCACAATCTATGTTCGACAAAAAAGCTTACCTCTATATGCTTCACAACAATGCATAAAAACGGATATCAATTGTAAAAAACTTGGCAGGTGAAAGTTAAAATAATCTGAAAAGATATCTGACCCCGAGTTAAATACACCAGGTCAAAGGTCAATCTCTCCGCTGATACAGTGACTGGTTTGTGCTATAATCAATCAAAGGATTAATCCATGAGTGTGCATTTCCATATGAAGAGGGATCTACGTCTCCCTGTGCGTGGAAAGTATTGATCTGAGTGGAGCAGCTACTGTAGGCAGGGGTGGAAAGGGTAATCACTGTATGCGCGAAAGCTCTTTTCTAGGGGGGTGACAGATGGAGGAGGTGGGGTTCTGTAATACCAGTACGTCAGAGCTGGGGATTCACAAAGAATATATATCTTTTTCACTGGACAAAGGTGGAGTAAGTAAAATAAAACCACGTCTGATGAGGTAAGGATAAGATTATAATATACCGAAAATCTCTTTAACACTCTGATGGTGCTGGTGTTGCTCTGCAAATGAAAATGGTGAAAAATACACCTCACACTCGTTTCTTGAAAATATATATAGATCTACAGCTATAAATCAACCTCTGTTAGGGGGTGAAATTTCTCTCACTCACAAAATGGCTGTGGGCTATTTTTATTCACAGCGGTAATATTTTACTTGCAATAAAAGAACATGATTTTTTAGAAATATAATTATCAAAGTCAGTCAAAATCTGGACAAATCTTTTTGTCCTTAAAAATTCTGAGTCTCGACAGACATCACCATATGAAGTGAAGTGAAGCTGCTTTCTAGATACGCTTGGCTTTTGTAAAAATAATAAAAATACAAACCATAATACCATGGCCATTTCAAGTCATGCTCAGTCAGCTCTGCCATAATTCACATTTTATCTTATATGCCTTTATTAAGGACTCCTTCCATTCATTTGTATAAAGTTATCATCTGCTGTGAGAGCTGTGATTGGACCAGCAGCTGTCAATGGCCACCAATGAGCAATCAGATTTTTTATCACCAATTAGATATTTTCAAAATCCAGAGCACATCAGCATAGAACCAAATGTGCATAGAAAACATACCGCCAATAAAATTAATCACCCAGATAAACCAATATTCAAAAGAAACATACCCAATAATAGAAGCTCTAGGGAGTTCTAGGATGAGGATATTATCTATAGGGAACACAGATCTTACACTTATATTTACATTTATTCATTTGGCAGACGCTTTTATCCAATGCGACGTACAAGGATTGGATACAGTCATCAACAAACCGAAAAGTGCATCTATCACTTAAAAAAAAAAAATAAAAAAATAATATGTTATTGTCAGATTAAATGGCACTCAATTGATCATTGATCATTGTTTTACAAATCTCTAAAAAAATATTATTTGCTGCAGGTTGAGGATAGTCTAACATTACTGTCCTAGGTTATTGTATGTAAACTGACCACTACTTCCTTCTACTGGTAAAATGAAGGATCACACCCTAAATTTTATATATTGCATTTGTGAAAACAGTAATAAGAAGCACAGTAGGTTTTGTTCTATCATTCACCTCTTGCCAAAACCAATGTGCTGAAAAACAAATATTGTATGTCAAACTGGATAAATGAAGGAAAGAAGTGACTGAAATCAGACGATGGAGCGTAAAACCAGCAAACACATTGCTGTGTATGAATTATATTTGGCATTTCTGTCCAGTACAATAACATAGAGTGACTTGTTTTCTATACATGGCGAACCATGAGCTGAAAGTTTTCAACAACAGTGTGATTCGAACCAGAGCAAGATTAAGCGGCTCAACAAAGTCAATATTCTCACTGTACAGTGTATTTTCTAATGTCAGCCTTCTGCCTCAACCAATACTTAATGAAATATTAAGACAGTCTGTGGTGCGCATGCTAATTGGTGCAAAACCAAAAGTAAACAAGCCGCTTTATGCAAATATAGCTACTCCGTTGTGGTTTGGAACCAAGGCACAGGCATGTCGCAGTCAGTCTTCAGCATGTGTCGCTAACTCTCCGAGCCCTCTCAGACAGCGTTGGTTCATAAACTCATGGGACTCTTTGCACTGTGTATGCTGAATTCTGTTCTAACCATAACTTCTACCTCTGAATCGGAGCAGACAGTTGATTGTATTTTATTAGAAGTTTATGTGCATTGAACGACTTACCCTCTCCTGGCCGCACTGCATCAGAAATACGCGAGCCCGCCTTGAAAGATGGATGTCCTATATTCACAGACTTTATTCAGAAGACTAGTCTGTTCTTACTACAAGTAATGATTAGAAAATGTTCATTTGTGCCAAGGTAAGCTGATGTGAAGAATATCATATAGAATTTTTTTTTAAAGCTGCATTTGGGATAATTTAATGTCATCATTTTTGAAGGAGTGAAAACAATATCAATTCAGCACAGTCCCTGTCCCCACCCCCCCCCCCATTCTAAGATATCTTATCCCTGGGGGGGGGGGGGGGGTTGGGATCACCCTGAGAGCTCTTAGTGGAACCATTTCTGGCAACTAGTTCAACCCCCTCCCCATGTCGCTTTAATTTCTTAATAAATGGTTGGATCCTGTTTTCAGGCATGAGACGTATGTCTGGGGAAGGCAACGTGACTAAAAAGCACTCTTGTTCCTGGTACACAATGGAATAAATAATGTGAAGTTTGTATGTACAAGAGATATTGTCTTTTTCCCTGGAGAGGTGGCTGTAAAATAGTGGCATTTACTATTCTATTTGTTTCCTTTTAAAATTCCAGGCACAGTGTTTTTTTTCTCTCTCCTCCTTGCAGGCAGATGAACACAGCAGGGGTGTCTGGTGGTGGAGGCTGCGGGTACGGTACCTTTGTCGTCCGTTTTTCTCGGATTCACGCGCTGCACTGTCTCCTTATGCAGAACACAAGGTTAGTGAAGTAACCCCCCCCCACCCCGTCTGAATGAAAGACGGCGACGGTGCCTACATAACAAAGCACAGCGTTTCAGACTCTGCAAGGTTGGTTAACTTCTTTCCAAAAGGCATGCTAACATACGTTTGCGTGTGCACATCCAAGGTTATATGTAATGTATTTTTGACACGGTGGCGAGCGGGGAAGAAGAAACACAGAATGTTAGAACTGGCAAAAGCTGTGTTATTCATCTTTCTGGTTCAGTAAAGAATATAAAAACCAAAGAAAAACACAGCACGAAATCAAAACTAAACCCAAAGTCCAAACAGCAAGAGGGGGATGTGGAAAACCAGAATAACTTCCTGCATGGCAAGTCTCTGCAAGGAAAGAGCCACCCTAGTAATGCTTTTCTAAAGGGCCTGATGTAGAGAATGGGCAATATCTGGGCTGATTTCAGATCAGCCTCAGGTGAGACTGCCCTTCAGCGAGGCTGGCGCTGTCCAAGGTCCTGGAGGTTCCCCAAGCTGAGGGAGGGAACGGAAATAACTAAAAGAGGAGGGCCAGCTCAGAGATGAGGTGCCATAACACCAAAAATGGGTGGAGCCAAAATCAGCTGTACATCATTGACTTGTGTCAACCAATAAAAATGCTTGGTTGTACACTACAAAAATGATTGCTCGTTTCCAATGATACCCTGTCAACATGTAATGCTAACTCCTTACTCTAACCAACAATAAGGTGTGTTAGCAAAAGGGTTTAATGTAATTTGCTATTCAACTATAAACCAAAAAAGAAGATGAAGCTATCACCAACTGAAACAAATCTGTATGATATGCAATTGCACTGTAGCTTAGTTTGGTCTTTTTGATGCAATTATTATACATATACTGTAATTATTACTCAATGGTGATGAACGGAAGTTCATTGGCATAGTAATGTTAATTATAGCATTTCAATGACATTTTTAATTTCTGTTCGGTCACATGTAATATTGTGCTTGTTTTGCTCCTGCAAGTCCATCTCTGAAGTCTTCACATGAATAGAAGGAAATTATTCCCCACGCAGCATGATTCTTCATCATTAATTCATAGTGTTTTCCCTTTTAAAGAATTTGTTTGACATTTTGTTGATTTTTTTTTTTTAAATAAAGATTTAGCATTCAAGTTTTATATTTAGGAACACTTGTTTGTCAATTCAACCTTAAAATATAACTATGTCATAAAGAATACATGAGAAGAAGCCTAAATCTTTTGGGAAAATGTAAGAAATCTCTGAAAACTGACAACAGTGAAAATGAGAACAGTTCTGTTGGAAACCCTGCAGTTACTTAAATGTGGAGCGTCTCCTGATTGGTTCTCCCTGAGCGAATCAGAATGAGATAACCTTGGATCCTCCTTCTATCATTTAGGGTCATTATTCCTGCATATCTGCAAGCACGTGGTGTCTTCAGACAGCTGTGTTAACACATCACATGCTTCTGGAGGAGAGCGGAAGCAGATCGCTTTAATGACAGGGAGGAACAAGAGACTTTTGATCAAAGAACTTCTCATGAGCCGATGGTGGACCTGATTAACATATACAGCCGCTTATTATAGATCAGGAAAGTAGACTTAAATTGGTACCCTCGGAGTTCAGAATATTTCATCAACAGTAGAAGGGGAACGTATATTAAAACAGATGTTCATTATTTAAACTGAAAGGATATACCTCGCTCTGTTTACACCATTATGTCTCAGCACATTAAAACACCACAAGAACAGTTACTAATAATTTATATGTCTAATATACCATTATTTACCATTCGGCTTTACTAGATTTTTTAGCCATGCTAGATTTTTTTAGCTACACTTTTTAATGAAACATTATTATCTTAACATATCCCTGTTTCTGTATGAATGAATAGTAATTGGGCAGAAGTGTCCAATTAAAAAAAGTAGTTAACACCTCTGTCAGCAACCATCGCCAAGTTCAGTTATAGTTTCTGATTGGCTGGAAGGTGTACACAATTTTTCAATGACACATATGCGGAGATTAAAGCCAAATAAAAGCCAAGTATTCTGGCTTCTTATCTGCTATCGTAGATGTAAACTATGACTTAAAATAGCAACAACACAACTGCAACATGAAAGTGAATGTGCAAAGACCAGGTTTTTGTTGGTCTTAATTCAGTTGCTTCAGCTGCAATGAAAATAGCGACATGGCAACAATGCACCTGACCACGATCATCTTAAGAGCAACCAGCCCAGATGGTCGCAGGTTAAATTGCGATTTAAACAACGTGGGCGCTAAAAGGGACTCATTCATGTCCTTTAATGGTGTCAATCATTACAGTACTGTGAATTTTGTTTTGTTGCCAGAAATTTTGTTATCTTTCCACCAGCCCATCCCAGTTAACGGTCTAATCAAATGTTCACCCATGAACAGAGAAAGGTGATAAATGTGTTTTCTGTCAAACTTTACAGAACTGTATTGTTTCAGATTTGTAGTAATGAGATTACAGCTAGACTAATCTGTAGCCTCTGTGTGAAACACAGAGAGACTTACTGAAATTTGGCACAATCTGTTTCCCTTCACAAAATAAAGAATAGCTCCCCTTGCAGTTCAGAAATTATATGCACCAAACGTCGCCTTTGTGATGTATTGTTCACCTGATAGAGCAGTCGAATGCCAATCCACCGGTAATGCTGTCTTGAGGGCTTCATATGGTATCTTTCAGAAGTTTCTGGAAATTTTAGAAGTGTTTCTGCAGTTGAATGCCAATCCGTTATTCAAACAAATCCATCATTTTAAATTAAATTAAGGCTATTTAATCGTTGCATATTCTGTGTTTTTTTACGCACTGCACGTTAAGAAATGCATTTGATTTGCATAGCAGCGTAGCCCAGATGGCGGGTGTTGACACTTGAATTAGAAATCAGCGGTCCAAAATGACTTCTCAGCCAGGTTCGCCATCGGCTCTGTGCAGGTCATGCTACAAGACTGCTGATTCCCAAGTCAAGTGTCAGCTCCCTCCATCTGGGATGCAGCGCTATGCAAATCAAATGAAGCACTCAGAGCATCATGGGAAAAAAAGACTCTGCTTCAACATGTACAAACCTTAATGTTCTTCGCTGTATCAGCATTTACAGTTTTGGGTGCTTTCTTTTGTTGTCTGAGATAAAATTTCTCTTAGCCCTGCTATGATAAAGTTTGACAAGACTTTAAATCAGGTGTGTCAAACTCCATTCCTGGAAGACTGCAGCACTGAGGTGTCCAATGGGGTTTTTTCCTCTCCCACTGAAAGAGAGAAAACAGTGAAAAATGATAGTTTGGCCAGGGAGACTTATACCTCCCACAAAAGAGGATCCATGGGGTTTCAATAAATGAGGGTTTCCCCACATGGGAAAGGTGATGGTCGGTTGACTGGTTTAACCCAGCTTTCGACTTCCTTAATGGTGTAATTCTGCACACTTAAAAGAAGGTACGTAGTTACTTGTGAAACAGTCCTACTCTGCGATTCCCATAGACATCTAGTCATTGTGCTAACATATTTAGCATTGGCGCTACACACTGCGCGCATGGAAATAGTATTGACAGCTTCCTCTGCCAAAATGTCAGACTGTCACTTCAAATCTATGATGAAATGCTACTCTCATAGAAATAACATGCATGATCCTTGTTGCAAACGATACTCCTGTACCCCATTATCATTGAAGCTGAACAATCTACAGGGGGTCCCTGACTTACGAACGAGTGCCGTTCCTATGACTTGTCGTAAGCCGATGTTCGACGTAAGTCGGAATTTATACCTAAATTATACCTAAATTAACACTTTAAGTCACTCACACTGTTTTTTTTTCACTTAGGGGTGTACTCACTTCTGTTGCCAGCAGTTTAGACATTAATGGCTGTGTGTTGAGTTATTTTGAGGGGACAGTAAATTTACACTGTTATACAAGCTGTACACTGACTACTTTACATTGTATCAAAGTGTCATTTCTTCAGTGTTGTCCCATGAAAAGATATAATTAAATATTTGCAGAAGTGTGAGGGGTGTACTAACTTTTGTGAGATACTGTATGTGTATGTGTGTGTGTGTACATACACAGTTTAGCTTGGAGCGGAAAGGTAGACGGCGACAATGAGTGACGTGTAACTATGAAAGCATTCTCTTATATTATTTGTGAGTGAGTAGTTTTAAAATTCTGCCTTTCTTCAGAGCATCAGTCATTAAGACACAAACACCATCAGCCCGCATTTACCCGCGGCGTAATGACATTATTGATCGCGCTTTGCCGCGCACGCTCTGTAATGGCAGGCAGTTAAACAATGTTAGCAATATTCAGCATGCAATTTTAAACTCATTATTTCCTTATTACCATGTTGGTTAGTACTGTTTGTTACTGCACACAATGAATATTGAATCCGACACCTTAGACATTATTTGAAGGCTGGTGGAAAAAAAAAAACTGTCAAGAAAATCGATACAGGTTTTTGGCCTTGAAAATAATGCCATTTTGTGAAGACTGTTTTTCACAACAGCTTTCAATTGTAATTTATGTGCCATTGGTAGGATCTAATGGACATTATTGTACATTAGGCTGAATTTCTGGTCAAATTGCTTCCCTGAAAAACTGATCTCTGCCCAATAAAAGCATGCGTCACGTTTTTAATCAAAATCATGGATAAAATTTAAATGTCGGCTATTTGGAAGCCTTTCACTTATCAAGTAATCAAGGAATTTGTGAATATTCATTGAGAATTGAATATTCAATAAGTCAGCCATCCCACCCCATCCCACCCCTGCATGACCTATATGTATCAATTGAAAGTATCGAAATCTGTGAGTAAACCGAGCATTTTAATCGGTGAATATCTTAGTTAACAATCACAGTTACAAGCAATATCATATGGACGGCTGTCCGGTTTATTGTCTGTCTACTACATTTAAGTAAGAGGCGGGGACTCTATAACCCCATTCTGTGTTGATTGGCTCCTTTGAAAAGGTGACATCACAAACTGTTTTAAAGCAAAAATGTATATGTGTAACTTGACTGAAACATTGATAGATACAACAAACATTCTATCTGGATGACCTCACAACTGAAAAATGGTTGACTGAAATGTTGACCAGAGGAAACCTTTAAATGGCCTGTCTAGTTCTTTTCATACCATCTGTTGACATCATTATCAATCATGTTGAATATGCTGATTGCATGGAAAATTGTTGCCTTGTTTCTTCCCCTGTCAATATCGCAAGCAATTTGCCAGGATTGATGGGTAATTAATTTGCATTGGCTCACTTTCATTGATAGTCTGCATTGATTGACAGGTGTTTCAAAAAAACTCCTACATCACATATAAAAACCTACACACAATTTACGCACAGTGCTAAATTGACTTTAAATGTAATAATTTAATTTAATTTAAATGTAGTAGCATGCTTATAATCAAAATTTGTTCCTTAATGCAACAGCTTACTGATAGGTCATACACCATATCTCTTCATACAGTTAGCAGTTATCAAAATAAATGAACGTCTATGGGCTACATCCAGGAAGACAGCTAAGATCAGTCATAACTAAAATTTCTCTCCAGGGATAATCTATCCATCTATCTATCTATCTATCTATCTATCTATCTATCTATCTATGAGCTTACTATAAATATGATCAGTTGGGTTCTAAGGGTTGATGAGATTGACTTTTTTTTACTCAACATAACCCACATGAGTGACTAAATTAGTGAATGGCGCTAAGTCTATGAGACAGCAAAATAGCATAAAACTGTCTCACTGGTCCCACTGTGTATCACAGAGGCAGGGTTACAGTGGTGTGTGATACCGCCTAACTAATGTCCCATTGGGTTCCATAGCAAGGTAGCCAGAAGGAACCCTATAAAGAAGTACTCTCATCTATAGCGACGCATTTGCAAACCTGTAGTCATTTTGACAACTGCTAAATGTAGTCTGGACTTACTCATTGTATTTCTCTGGAATGAACAAAAATTTATGCCAAACTAGAAGCATTTGAGGCTTGAAAAGGGACATCTTTCAGGTTTGATCGTCTAGATGTGCGATTCTTATTGCAGAGCTATTGCAGACATTTGGCATTTGAACAAAACAATGACTAAATATTACATATCATTGCAATAAAGGTTGCCAATCATTTTAATACTCGTCAATACCCACATGTATTTGAATGAGCAAATAAAATTAAAAATTTTTACAGAATAGAGTGTAGCACATAGTAGTTTTTTGCTAACATTGAGCTGTTAGCTTATCTTTAGCCAGGGTGGTAATGATTCTTGTACTGTCTGCATACAGTGCACTTTTGAGCTTCAGAGTAAAGACTCTTAATTCCACTCCAGACGTTATTACAATAACTGCAAACCTAATGAAATATTTTGGCTACTGGCCTTTTTTATAAGAGAATTGAATGTTGTATGGTAAAGTATTTATCAAGCTACAACCATTAGCCAGAAATGAAGTATTGATTAAAGAATCCTAATGCGTTGTACTTAAAATAAACGATGCCGCTTCGACTGATTTACCCAGCGCAGTGGTTTAAAATGGATATGGACACCATCGGTGGGAGGGAAAGGGGGAAATGTCATGCTGTAAAAATGTTGTCCCCTGTGATTGTTTTTTTCTCTGACGTTATTTCAGGTTTTCTTCCTGTTGTCTCTCTTTATTTTGGAAAAAAAAGACAGTTTTGCTCTGTGCAGTCTGAAGGTGAAATCATGCTCCGTTTAAAATTTCTGTGTATAACATCTGAGTATCGGCCACTGAGTTTGTCCTGAGCCATTTGAATTTGTCCTAGACCAATTGCGTTTTTCCCAAACCATTTTTCTGTTTAAAAATAATCGTGATCTCAGAACGGTCATTTTGTTTAGATATAACAGGCTAACATGGGAAGCGAACATGTTGTAGAAAGCCACTCTCATCCAATTCTAGTAGGTAACAACCTGGAAAAGAAACTGATGTCAACAATGTGCAAAGATTTTAGAAAGCCATTATAATAGACCAAGTGACACCAAATTAATGATATCCCCCAGTACTGCCTCTGGCCCCGGAGTATTTTCGGACACTCCCAAGACATCATCTCCAGTATCACCGGGACTGGCTTAGGGCCAATTCTGGAGGTCTGGGCATCCAGGGTGCAATTAGACAACACCCAAAGAAGGCCACTCTCCAGCCTCCAACTTCTCACATGATTAGGTACAGCTGGCCATTGTTCTGAGCTCCAGCATTAATTCATTCTCTTGTGGGCCTCCAAACAGAAACAAAAACCTCGCTCCGCTGGTGAGTGTCATGGTCTTGTTGGTGTAACAATTCCCCGACTGTTGTCAGGGTCCAGTCTTTACTTTGTCACCAGTCTGTTCCGATTTTCAGTGTCCCTATTTCTCTATTCCAGTATAAATCTATGAGCCTGAATTGTGTGTTTTATTAACTATTGAAATGTACGAAAGCAAATTCACAGAAGTACCCAGAACCTTTTGTGGACATTAAATTGTTTACTTCTGTATTTGATAGAATTCCAGCTTGCTTTAGAACAAAATTGAAGGTGAAGGTTTACCAAGACTTCAAAATGTTCTTTCAGCGCATACAGAAATGCCATGTGTTACACATGGAAGTGAAATACTCTTATGGAGAATGCAATGAAAACATTGGTGAATCCAGCCATTTTACAAATGAATACTCATTTAATGCCTGGCAGTCAGAATACCAGGTAACATTAACTACCAATTTACGTAGGGTTTACATATGTAAAATCATGTCAAACTGTTACTACACACAAAACATTTCCGAGCTGATCCATACATGAACGTGTTATATTTGTGGGTTATCTTGAATGAATATGCTAAAATTGCCTTTCCATGTTCCTTTGCATCATAGTGGGTGGAGATCAGGGCAATTACTTTAGCACGACTAATGCTATGCTAATTAGCCTGACAGATATTGTGCTTGTATTTTAGTAAGGCCAAGAAGGAGTTCAACGAAAATGCTCATTTAATTATCATGAGTGACATCATTCATATACCATAAACCAGTACCTAAGTGGCAAAACACTTACCAAATATGTGAAATTATATTTGATTTAATTTGATTTAATTTCATAATAAGGATATTAATTACCAATTAATGTGCTTAGGTTTTTGATGAACAACTGGTAGATCAACCTTAGACAAAATGAATAACACACAAAGGTAGTATGCACCCACGCACAAGATATTATAAAACAACAGAAAGGAAAGACAATAAGGTAGAATGTGTCTATGCAAAATGGTAATTGTGCCAGCAAAGCAGCCAGGCATAAGAAACCTGGCTAAACTTTAAATGTCAAGTACATAAATACAGGCTATTATTCACTTAAAACTAAAGTTGCCATGCGAAAATATGTCAATTTACGCTAGTTAAAACACAGAAGTAAAAACAGCTAATAAAGATAACTATGAAGATACATGGTTATGTAATGCAAGAACTCTGTTGTATTCATTATATTTACACTGAACTCTCTGATACTGGGCAGAGGGGAGCTCGACTGAATCATATGCTCTAAGGACCAGTAAACTGAGAAATAGTCACTGCGCAAAAAAGGTTTGCTGTACAGCTGTTTTTGCCGTCACAAATACCAAAACACTTGTCTGACCAGACTAATTAAACTGGCAATAACACAATTATTGTTTAACTGTGTAACCCGTATCACTCGACTATTTGCTGTTCATTTAACTGAAATAGAGTCGTTTTTGGACGAAAGGCATGAACTATTCTGTTTAGTCTTTTTCCACTGTGTTCTCTCAGCTCTAATGACTGTTGCTATGTTTGGGATAAAGATGTCCTTATTAACATACAGATTGGGATCTGTAGACTATGTCTATAACTTACAGCCTGCTCTCAGAAGTCGTGAAAATTCTCACGCAAAGAGTAGAATCGCTATTACTGCTTTAGTAAATTATAATATTTATTTGGCCTCATTTACAAAATTTACAAAGCAGTTGCAATACTTTTGTAAATCTGACCATTAGGGTTGCTAGCAGGAGATCAGCTAGTTTAGTTGAGTTTGAGTTGGGAAAAAAGGATAAGTTCGATGATAAAAAAAAGCAAAACTGTGTGTTTGATTGACTGTAGCCCACTGTCTTTTTTTTACTCTTCCCTCAATTTTTAAACCTGAGAAAAGAAACCCTGAAAAGAAAAAACCTTATGATGTATCAGGGGTCCAAAATTAGCAGTCTGTCTCCTCACTCTCCTCCCCGTCCTGGAGTCAGCTGGATATAAACAACCCGACTCTTCCATTTACAGACCAATCTACAGGACCTGAACCATTTCTGCTTATTTATGTGACAGTCCCGTAACAGAAACGACATTCCCTTTCGTGACAAATACCCTCCACACACACTGCACGTTCACACTCTCGGTCCTCTGTGACCATCCTGCTAGACCCGCATTCAACTTCTCGCTCAGCGGACCAGTACTCTAGATCCTTCTGTCTACATTTTCACTTTTCTAGCAGTCAGCAGTATTTACTCTATGGCCTCTGGTTAAGACCCTCCATGTTGATCCATTTCCGTAAATGAAAGAATATGGTTCTTGATTCCAGTGATGTTTAGTTGTGTAGAGAAGGCTGCCTTAGGTCCTATTAGACAAGGCCGGTCTGTGTTCAATAAGGTGTTAAATATGAGTGTTGATCATGGAGGAATCTAAATGGTCCACATTAACCTTCCACGTGTTCGCTGGCTTAAGAGGAGAGGGTGAGAATCACCCCTTGGTTGAACAGGGAATTTCAGCCAATCACTATAAAGTGATGAGGAAGCTGGTGAAATGGTGATCCTGGCATTTAAAAGCACACAGATCAAAGAAATGGTCACCCAGGGGCCCATGCTGCGAGCCGGCTGGGGCGCTTCGGCCCGATTCTCCCTGTAGACCCGGGCTGCTGTCGGATCTTACCGCCCTCCTCAATCACTTAAAGGTTAGAACGAAAAAGGGAGAAGGGGGACAAAATAAAGTACTAAATTACCTTGGGGATTACTTTGGCTATACTTCACTTCCTCTGACAACGTCATTATGTTCTATCGCTCTTATTATCTGTGCATATATGGTGTGTTAAGTCAATCATTTATGCTGATCTGTCTTGAAGGTTGAGTTGAAAACTGTGGTCTAGATCCAATAAAATGTACTTAGTCTTTTTGTAACTGAGGTGTATTCAATTCAATCACAACAGGCTTTAGCTTTCATATGAATCTTGTGCCTTATGAAGATTTGTTAACAGTCTTACACTCAATAACGCAAAGGAATCAAGACATTCATGCCAATGAAAAGATGGCCAATAGCCACTGACACCATGACTTGCTTCTGATCAGAGACAGAGCGAAACCAGCCCTCCTGGCTCTCCATGCTTAATGTGTTTTCTCTGGGTTGCAGTGCTTCAATGTAAAATGTATGAATTAATGACAGTTAATTGTGGCTTTCACTTATTTTCCATGTTGTGCCTTAGTCAACCAACATCGCTACACACGAACACAGCTAGCACAAGGGCATAGCTAACACAGGGACACAGCTATCACAGAGGCATAGCTAACACGAGGACATAGCTATCACAGGGGTATAGCTAACACAAGGATACAGCTAGCACAGGGGCATAGCTAACATAGGGACGCAGCTATCACAGGGTTGGTGCTAGCACAGGGACACAGCTAGCACAGGGGCATAGCCAACACAGGGACACAGCTATCACAGGGTTGGTGCTAGCACAGAAAAGCAGCTAGCACAGGGGCAAAGCTAGCACAGCGACAGAGCTAGCACAGGGGCACCTCTAACACAAGGACATCGCCAGAACAGGGGCACAGCAGAGCTTTTGGTCATACACTGCCTCAGTCCCACCAACGCAGCCTGTACTCTGAGCACAAACTCAAAAAAAGATCATCATTACAAAAAATGCTTCAAGCCAGCCGCTGGGCTCTGCCACAAATCCGAATGTTCATTTTATCTGCCTTCCAGTCTCCTCTTAGTAATGATGAGGTTTATATATGTAACAAATACACCTCACTCTTCTAATGCAGTTTACATATGAGCTTTGGCACTGACAATGAGGAGACTAGGCCAGGATCTAATCAAATTAACTTAGCTTCTTTAATGGCAACTGCAATTCAATCAAACGGGACTGATTGAGTTGTATAACCCTTTAAAGAAGCTAAGTTAAGCTAAGTGAATCCCTGCCTCTTTCCTTCGCCGTAATTTAGCTGTGCAGACAGTACTTGGACACTAATTATCTAATTCAAATCTCCGAGTGTGAACTCACATCTAAAAATAAAAACAATGGCAATCGGCATTGCGTGCGCGTTGACTTTTGCTAATATGCATCTGTCACTTGTATAATTATATGCTCTCAGAAATTACCCACGGATGCTAGAGCCTTTGTCTATTTTCTTCATTCAGATGCCATCATTAAGCACTGCAGTAAGTGCCACGAAAGTTGCTTGCCTGTTACGTGTATATGAGATTTTTCTCCATTAGCAATTAGGTGGAATTGGATACTACATGTCTTATCCACTTGAACGAATGCAGAAAAAACCACTGAGAATACAAGAGGTCAAGTAATTAATCCTTTCTTCGTCTTCTATTATCCGATTTTCATTTGGATTAGTTTTACTAAATGGTTTTCAGGGTGATACGTTTATATTATGAGTTTAAATTGTAAAGACCATCCTATGTGTATCAGCTTCTTTTGTCCTCCATTTTTAACAGAGCCTATTTTCTCATGAGAAAAATGAGTTATAAAATATTTCTCTGAGTAGTAGATACAATAGAGGGCAGACATTTTAACCAGTCAGAGCTGCCACAAAAATGATGGCGAATGTGAAAAACTGTGGCAAATGTGAAAAATGTGAATGTGAAGCCCCTCTTTCTGTCCTTCACAGTACCTGTCCATGTTGGTGTTTCAGTGGGATGTTGGTTTGGTAGAGCTGTCATTCTAAGTCCAAAGCCACACCCATTTCCCCATGCTGAAGCTCCTCCCTCAAGGGCAGTTGGCTGTGATTGGTCAGTGATAGCTCCGGGTGACCAGGTTTCTCAAGGTGCACAGCCAGTGAAAGCTTGCAGAGTAGCCTGCAGAAGGCAGCCAGACTTGCTTCTTACCATCGAAGCCTGGGGGATTTCTGCACTGGAAGTCATTAAGTCTTTCCCTATTCCTCTTCTTTTATAGTCCTGTGAATGTGGTCCAGAGAACTGCTCAGCGGTCTGGCGCAATCGACTGGGGATTATTTAAGTTTAGTTACAGGCTCAACCATTTTCCCAGGCAAATAGCTCTGTACCAGAGCCTGGTTTGCCTACATTTTCTGTTTTGACATTTCAGAAATAACACTCCACTCTTCCCTCCTGTGAGCAACACCACACTGCCTTACAGCATTCACACCTTCATCACATGAAAATGCAGGAAGGTTGTTTTCCTGCCTCAGGTAAAATTAGAATTATAACATCCATATAATGTTGAAAACTGCAAGGGAAAAACTGGATTTTTGCATTCTCTTATTTGCACAAAGGGTCCTAATATTTGCACAGCAAGACATGCTCTGTCCTCAAGTATATACATATATATATATAATGTTAATAAGTATATATTTAACACAATTTGATTACAGATGGCCTCTCTAAAGTAATTTAAAGGTTTGCTATACTTTGATTTTTAATCATCCCTTGTGGTGATGGAAACATTTGTTAAATTTTAAAGCCAGAGAGTTATTTAGGATGTCCAAGGCTAGCACATTCCGCTTCTGTTTACTCGACTTCCTGTCAGTCAAAGGCCTGAAAAACATGAGTTGTTGGCGTATTTTATATGGGCTTGAAAACAATGTCAGACTATTAAAACAGAAAAATAAGGAAATGATTCTGTATGTCCGGAGAGTTTATAAGCTCATAGGGTGTCGGATCTCAGCCATGAAGTTCATTTCATTCTCTGAATGGAAAACGTTTCACATTCCTTTTGAATCAGTTCACTTGAATTTTAAACAATTAGAAGAATATCCTTAGAAGTGCCCTGTAAGATTGACATTGTGAGTCCAATGTATAGCTGCTCTATGGTTTAACGTTCAACTGCACTTGACTGTCTGTAGCAAAAAACAAACTTATATGATAGCTGGCAATTAGCGATCATGGCAAAATGAGCTATTTTGCATACTGACACATAATTGGTTTGAGGAAGTTGATCCACAAATACTTACAAGGGACAAAGTAAATTCAACACAACTTTAGCATACCACAGAACATCCTTTCAAAGCATTGCATTAGCATTAGCATTGACCGTAACATCAGGTCATGCGGTTGCCACTGGCAGGCAGTATGTCCGAGCGCTGAGCTCTAAAACAACTTCTTTCAGCAAAGCGCCAGAGGCCTTTTACCACGGGGTTCAGGTTAACGGCAAAGACGGGTGTGATGAAAGTCCACTTGCCTTCAAAGGTGAACAAGAGTCCCCCTTTCTCACTTACGCCTTGAAAGCCCTTTCCTTAAAAGCAGACAGAGACCGGAGCCAAAATGTCTACATCAATGAAAACACCGCTCTTTACACATGGGCAAATCCCAAGTTATGCAATATTTAATTAACAAGGAATAAAGTGAGAACACGCCGCATACACCTGGTAATGAAACCTCAGATGAATGATGAAGTCTCATTAAAAGCGTTCGCATTTACATTTCGATTAGCGGAGAGGTCAGAACCATGGTGGGGATTTCAGACTGATGTGATCGACACTTGCTGGCGTTAGGAGGAATTTCTTCTGGTGCTACGTTCACTCATGTGGCATTTGTAACCATCAATTAAATTCACAATAATAAATATTTAATCATTTTGCTCTAACAAGCCTTTCTGGTGCATTAATGCCTTCAACATATTTATAAAAAGAGTCTATGGCCAGGATCCATTTAAATGCAATTAGTCTCTTTTAGGACATAGTCAACTCAATCAGAATTGGCTTTAATCTTTACAACGGCATTTCACTGATAAAATAACGCACAAACATGTACATATACATAAATATAAACTTGATGCTAATTCTGTTTTGACAGAACAGCATATATTCAGCATAAATCCTGGATTGAATCCCAGGCTCAATGTTTTCCAAATCGAGGCTTTCGCAGCTCCCAAAAAAAGTATTATTGATCTGATGGGAGGAAGGAAATCAAGGGCCCCCTGCCTATAGTTTCATTGTTTCGTTGGTCCTCTGCCCTCTCTGTGAGAGCTGTAGGCTTTTCCTGTCCTTTAGGCTGTAGTAATCCTCTAGCAACACTCACCATTAGGCCAAACATTAAGGGACACAGAATGTGGGGCGCTTTGACTAATTGGGTTGACTGCCTCCTTCAAATTTTTTTGTCTAAGAATCCACCTTCTTGGGATGGAAAGAAATGGTATTGGATTACCAGGGCATAAATAAGACATCTCAGACTGTGAACAATGTTCCAGCTATTTTCGCTTGATCCACAACACCAGAACCTGGTTGTTTAATTAGATAAATGGCATGACATCTGCATGACAGCTCAAAGCCATCTCAAACCTCACTCCAGGGTTTTGGAGAAGGATAAATGGAGGGGCGCCACCCACATCCACCTCAACACCATCCTACTGATATGAGCAATATACATCAGGCTAGATAGAGGCCTGATTCAGAACACACCTGAAGACACCTGTGCCTGATTCAGGACACACCTGAAGACACCTGTGCCTGATTCAGAACACACCTGAAGACACCTGTGCCTGATTCAGAACACACCTGAAGACACCTGTGCCTGATTCAGGACACACCTGAAGACACAGGTGCCTGATTCAGGACACACCTGAAGACACAGGTGCCTGATTCAGAACACACCTGAAGACACCTGTGCCTGATTCAGAACACACCTGAAGACACCTGTGCCTGATTCAGGACACACCTGAAGACACCTGTGCCTGATTCAGGACACACCTGAAGACACCTCTGCCTGATGCAGAACACACCTTAGCCTGATTCACAGGCACATCTGAACACACCTATGCCTGATTCATTGAACACATCAGTGGGTGTGTCAGAAAACGCACTCTAATCAGTGCCTACTGAATTCAAATGAAAGCGTACTGCTGTTACATCAACGCAATGCCTACTACCCAGCACAGTACGCAAGTTTTCGAACATGCTACCATAGATATAACGGTCACTGTTTTCTTCAGTGTAATAGCTGGAACTTTACAACTGACGACGCACATCCATCATCAAACTTCACAGAACTCTGCCGTCTCCTCTGTCTTCTTCTTTGGAATCTATCAACCCAACGGCCTTGTGGGATAGCGCACTGTGCAGTTCTTGCACACTGCAGAATTTTACTGGAAGCAGTACACCATCCAGGTAGCACTCGCATACTAATTCAACCGGTTTGAAATTTCAGACACACTACATACTACCCGTACTGGTTTTGTCGTAGTATGCGATTTCGGATGCAGCCAGTGTCTGATTCATTGAACACGCCATAAAACACCAGAGACAATCGTGAGCACTTGAGAAGCTTGTGAGCAACACAGCAGTTTGAGAGTTTAAGATTACATCTGTAACATTTAGAACATACATTGCTACCTCTGAATGTAACAAAAGCATACAATAGACATGAATAGAAATGTAATCAACTTCTTAATCAAGAATGCAATTAATCCACTTATTTTGTATCACGGTCAGAGACTCTGAGGTATTTCAGCTGTAGCCTTCATCTCATTACATCAGAACAACATATTCTTTTGAGTCCAGTACATATTTACAAATAAATTTTTGAAATCTATACAAGCAAGTGCTACATTTTTCACTCTAGCTTTGCTTATGAAGCCATAGTATATATCCTTTTTGGTATTTAGAACAATCAACATAATCTTTCGCGTTAGTGTGCCTTTTTAGGTATTGAACATTGAGGTTCACTCTTGTCGTGTTGTAACAACCGGCATGTTTAACAAAATGAGTATTTGATACAAAATGCTGGCAGATATGTGTTTGTTTGATAAGCTTATGTGCTTTATAGAATACAGATGTACCATAACGCTCTGTTCCACTGCTCAGTACCACTCCATATCTCTTCCAAGCTGTTAGTAGAACGAAAGAGACAGTGGTGCACGCAGCATAACACTTCATATACTTCATAGTGTAACAGAATCTAGTCCAGAAAACACCTCCTCTGTGCTTTTCCTCATGGGGTAAACGGATCCACTTGCAATTTATTCCGGCCTGTACCGTCTGAATACTGAAAAGCTCATCCAACTTGCAATGCTCATCACTCGTTTCTCTCCCTTTTCTGCCGCCCCCCCATCCATCCATCCCCCCATCCCCTCATGCCCATTCTTTATCTTTCCTCTCGCCGATCCTCGAAAAACAGTGAAGAACCGGAGCGGAGAAGATAAACTATAACCTCAACCATATAAACCGTAACCCAACAATAGGGAAATAGCGTGTGGATGAAATTAGGGGGGAGTGAGTGGGAACGGGAGGCCTTGTTTGTTTTTAAACTGACACCTGTCAGAAGAACAGTGAGCGTCCTGATTGTCTGTTTACCTGTGCCGTCAGTCAGCCGGCGTCCTCTCCGCCTCCTCCGTGCGCCTGCTGCAAAACGGAGCGCTACTCCTCCTGTTGCCTTCGGTTTTTCATTTTTTGTCCTGACAGGCCATAAAACGCAGAGATCAGAACGGGCTGACTGAGCAGTGGGCAGACATGAGCGCTTCATAAGAGCATGTGAATATCAAATACAGATTCAAATTAAAATATATGCTAATATGGTATGTTGTATTACTTTGTGTATGCATATGTATTGCAATGTCAACACTCTACTCACTCTCCTTGAGAGTTTCACACTGAGAAAAGGTTAACCTTCCTGGATAATTATTATTATTATTAGTAGTATGATAATGATGATGATGATGACTATTATTATTATTATTATTATTATTATTATTATTATGATGTTGGGTCCAGCTTCATGTACTTAAGTATCTTTTCACGTATCTGCATTGTTACAGAAGTTGTACAGGATATATAAGGCATGACTGAAGGTTGCAATCCCAATTCTTTATTCCTAAATTACACTGCTGTCCAGGACATTGAAATGCAAGCCTAGATTCATTAAGCACTTGTCCATTGCTTTGACTCTAAATTAAATGCAGTTGTTTATTTATTTATTTCTTGAAAACACTTTGGTTACTTCAGTCATAGGCTGAATTAAGTCCTCCAACAAGATGGATGGAAAAATTTCACTTTCTTTTACTTTGAAAGGGCAAGGGAACATTTTGATTGAATGCAAGCCACATAGGGTTTAACTATATTAGTATTATCATTATTGTATTACAACTATTATATTATTATATTACATATGTATTCATAAATATTGGTGAAAATGTTAAGTACCCATTTGGACTAATTCGGTCTCGAGTTACGACGTTTCGTGGTTACGACGCACTCCCATAAATTAATTAAAAAACCTAGTTTCGACCTACGCGGTTTGGTTCGTACATACGACCACAGAAATAAAGATAAGAAATTGTTCTCTAGGCATGCCCTGGTAGCTCATCCGGTACAGCGCATTTCACATAAGGCCAGGCCTTACCACAGCAGCCCAGGTTCAAATCCAGCCTGGGCCCTTTGCTGCATGTCATCCTCTCTCTCTCTCTTCTGCATTTCCTGTCTGCCTCTCTACTGTAATAGTCAATGAAAGTGGAAAAATCCACAAAAAAAATAATCTTTAAGAAATTGTTCTCTCTTTTTTTCATTACTGTTTCATTTAATTACTGTATTTTATATGTCCTTCATGTGATGTGTGTACAGAGTGAGTGACTTAAGGTGTTACCTTAGGTATAATTTAGGTATAAATTCCGACTTACGCCAAAAATCGGCTTACGACAAGTCGTAGGAACGGAACTCGTTCATAAGTCGAGGACCCCCTGTATTCAGTTTCCCTAAGTAAATATAAGGGATTTTGTGATTACATCAATATTAATGGCATGTCCTATTTTGCATTACAATCTTGAATGAGATAGCAACAGTAACTATACACCGAAAAATACTGGAGAAAAGTTGTGCTTCAACAATAGGAATTCAACAAGGATTGCCTAGTGTATAGGCCGAGTGCAAGGTTGTGCCAACTCACTATGATCTTTCTAGCTAATGATTTTCTAATGATAGGCAGGAGTGAAGAAGGAGAGTAATTATTTTTCCCATTTCAACAAAAGAGCCAGATTTGATCAAACATACTTAGCCCCTTTAGGGCATATTCAATCAAAACACACTTTTCATTACAACATTATTTTCTTTGAGTATCTGATATTTTATTGGAGACGAACATTGTTGGAGACTCCTCTGGAATGTGTTCTTTTTAAATTTTGCAACAGAATAGCAAATTCCTTTAAAGAGGCTAAAAGCATGTTTTGATTGAATTGCAGATGTCCTTACTGGGACTAAGATTGTTTGATTAGATCCTGGCCTTTATTACACCCAGTGGGTCAAGCAGGCGTAGGACTGAGTTTGTGTAGCCGTGACTTGCAATAGTGTCATCGCCGTGCCTTCTTCTGGCTATGTCTGTCCAAGGTCTCCCATGTGAGATTAGCCCCCCTCCCCCATTTTCGCTTTCTCTCACGGGGTCTGCTGCTCACACGGCAGAAAAGATTGTATTTATCACCTGTCACCACTGAGTTATGCGATGCAGGGCAGCATAAAATTATTATACACTGACGCGAAATTGCAAAACCTCCCAGGAACCCAACAACAAAATAATTTAAATTTTTTTTAACAAAGGGTGGGGGTGGAAGGCGGGGGAAGGCAGAGATGACAAATCTTGACATCGGTCACCTGACGCACCCTCTCAAGAGAACCATTGAGATGAGTAAATAAAGCCGTGCTAAGAAACTGTTGATGCTTTCTCTATCTTCTCTGCTTGACCAACTGGGCGAAATAGTGTTAGGATTCAATCAAATGCACTTTAAAGGCCAAACCGTTTTAATCAAAATGGAGTTGAATCTTTTTAAGGGCGCATTCTATTCTATTTTGGAATGTAAATAACCCATTTCACACATTAGAAAATTCTGTAAGCAGCTTGTGTTTTCCAGCAAAGTCTTGCTTGATTAAACTGCATATACCCCAGAAAGAGATGAAACACTTGCTTGAGTCCCACCCTCGCTCTTTTCAAAGACATACCCTATTCCATAAAAACAGACTTTAGCGCACATTATCAAGCTAATGACTGCGTCTTATCCCTCTGTAGTGCAGGAGGTAAGACATAACCAATGAAAATCTGTATCACAGAGCGATCGGTGCCATTGGTTGATTTCCCAGGCCACAGATCCCGCCTTTCCATTCTGCAAAATGATGTGTGCGTTAAAGTGAACTGCGAAATTTGATGTTCAACAGTAATCCTACATGCAGAGCACAAATGAGGATGTACTATAGAGGTTAGTAGAAGCTGACATATGCATGTATATGGGGTTATTGCTTGGCGCTGTTGTTGTAATACCGGAGTATCCTAATAACAATTGTGAGCATTGATGCCTGCAGCCATATGTCTGTATGAACAGTTTGTACCATTGATTAGGCCTGGAGGTTTGTTTTAACTATCTGTGTATGAAACTGAGCTGTACTTTACAATTACCAGCTCGGTGGTAAGCCATTTTGCACTCTGACACCTGATTGGCTAGAATTGCATCCAAATACAAATATAGGGAAACTAAAACAAACACAATGCAACACAATTATAGCATATCTACCACAAATTATGATTTTATAAATATTATCATCAACATATTACAGAACAATGTGGGAAGCAGCTATATTAATTGATTAATTTGTACACTGCAAATGTCAAGCATGCACTAATGATAGCTTATTAAAATATATGTATTGGAGACAAGTAAAAATGGTCTTTTGGAACAAGTTTCTTTGTTTATTTAGAATGAAATATATTCTTCCTTTAGGCCACACATTTTCCAGATTGTCGTCCTCAAGAGCATAAGGTGGATGTTTATATACATAAGGCTTGTTTTGATTGAATACCACATTAATACTACAAAATAGACTAAATGCATTTGAATGAATACCAGCCATTGTGCCACTGTTAGATAAGCATTGCATTATTCAGTCGCTGGTATGATAGCATTTGATTCTTCACGAGCTGGTTACACACACGGTTACTCCCCTGAGGAAACTCTGTAAAAAGAGCATTAGCACAACAGTAGCTTCTCAATAAACTATGGATACCAACACAGTTTTCAGAGTAAATTCAGTCAATATTACTTGAGCATTCTAGAAATTCCATCATATCTTTTCAATAATAAGGAAATGTTGTGAAAAGGCAATGCATTAATCTACAAACATTCACCAAGACATCCTCCAAAAACACTAGAGTTGATTATAGTTGAACAAATTAAGTGGTTGCACGGACTGCTTTCTGAAACAAAGATTTTCCCTTGCAATCATTATTTGCCGTCATTATTTCACTACAGCATTAAATTAATCTTTACATTTGCTGGAAGTAGCAAATCGATATGTACAAATGAGCCGGGGGGATGTGCGTAGTGTGACAAGCACAACCTAAGTAAGGACCTCTGCAAGAAGTATACATAGATTATGGGTACAAAGAAAAACGAAAAATTTTGAGAGCAAATATGGTGGCTTATTATTGCAAGAGGCAGTAGATTATGCAGGATGCAAGACGTGCAAATTTACATTGACGAACCACCTCCCCCCTCTCCTCTACCCCCCCACACCCCCTGGGACTTGAGGAACTGCATAAAAACATGTGGATACACACTTGAGGCATGCGAACAGATACATGTAAACACACAGACACTTCCAGATTCAGATACAAACACACAAGCAAGTATAATATATAACCTATATAACCTAATAGTCGTACATTTTCATATTGTCAGACTCTTCTCCCACCGCACGAACATAATTACCTATGTATCTTGTTCACACATACGGATACGGCAATGCTTAATTGCTTATTGTGCAGTTTATTGCAGCTGCTTTTGCCCACAGATGAAGAGGTGTCTCCTAAGCACGGTGCTGACAATTCTAAAAACATTAAACCCGTGAAAGTGAGCAGCAATTATCAGGGGGACAGAGAACACCGTGGTCATTTCTGCAGTCGTAAATGTTACGTTGTCTCTGGATAAACATCAAACCAAGATTAAGCTACCTAAAAACAAGGGCAGGTGGCAGTACAGCTCTTCGTGAATCCTGTTATCCTCTTTGCTTTGTCTCACGGATAACCCACGCTGGAATTGGGATTGGACGCTGTTTTTGGCGGGAGCGACGAGCGGCCTTTATCGTCGCATTTCAGCCCTTATGTTTGGATGGCTAACGATGTTATAGCAGAAGCTACGCGCAAATATTCTTCAGATGGTGACCAATGACATCTTTTGAAAAAAGCTAATTATTTTTATTCCAATTTTTACACTCAAACATAATGACTCATGGTTTATTTTATTGAATGCAGCTGCAGGTGGGGCTGGACAAAAAATAAAGTGTGTGTAAGACTCCATTACACTGCATCACTGAGTCACCTCTGCCATTAGTGGGTGTATCACAGGCTATGAGATGGCACTAGTGTATCTGTTTGTCTGTATACATACACAAGATAACTAAAAAATGTATGTGTAATGTGTAAGATGAGTAAAATAATTAGTCTTGGCTTCATACAACAGCATTAACAGGTGGCAGAGGTATTTACTCTGGTAAGATTTAGGTCCAAAACCCTAAATTAGACCACTCATCAAAGCAACAAAGGTCACTCATCCTCTCACATCAGCTAAGCAATACTTGCAAACATTTGTGTAGACGATGTTATTAACTACAATACTGATCCGAGGTGTGAATGATAGACTGTAGCTAGCGGTTGCAGCAATTGACTGTTCAATAGGAACCAGTCATAGGTGATTGAGGACCATCCTTAAAAAGGGAGACACTCCAGTTACCACAGCTACTACTTTCTAGTACCCCCACAGGACCAGTGATAGTATGATTGATGGTTATTTAGTTAGCGTCCATCCTGATCAAAGCTCCGCAGCTGTGTGAAGAAACGGTTCTGTGAGTGCTTGTTGTTCAGTTACTCCAGAAGCCTTGCGAGACTTCTGAGTGTGATGATTTGCGACCGAATCGCTTCCTCTTAGCAGCTGCTTGGATTCTTCTTCCTACAGTTGACTCGATTTTCCTGTGCAAGACACCAAGGACCTCACTGTGACCCTCCAAAGAAGACCCTCAGACCGCGAAGTGCTTGGTCTGGTACCAGAAGAGCTGGTAGCATCGTAGGTGCGCATATGTCATTCACATCACTAGAACACAGGTCACATTTGTTAATCATTAAATTATGCAAAAACTAAAAAGACCTTACCTAACCATAATTTTGGACCAGCAAGTACATAAGTAGCATCGCTAAGCAACAATGCAAGTTGGCTATGCTAGTCTAAGATATAACATAGCCCATCATTACCGACAGTATGTATAAGTTTACCAGTTTCTGCATTCCATGCTGGAGCCTGTTTGAGGATTAATACAAACAGGAGACACTGAAACAGTGGTGCCAGTTTTTCACTGTTCTGCAGAAATGTTATGTGACCAGCAACCATCAACCTCAGACTAAAAGATGAAGTTTAGCACACTAACCCTGGTCTGCAGAGGGAGGACACCTCGCGGTACATTTAAAGCTTATTAATACAGCGGTGGCAAAATGGCAGTCAATATTTATAGACCCGTCAGAGGTACGCTGCAGCCAGCTGGTCTCCCCAGCTCAGGGACAGAAATCAAATTAAGACAAGTTTTTCTCCTCCCTTGTACCAGTAGGGCCGATTTGAAATGATCTCTGCCAGTGAGATGTGTTTGCGTTGGAGAGAAAGAGGTGTGTGTGTAGCCGTAGAAGTCTCTGTTCACGAGGTTGCTTCCTTTGGTCATTCGTAACAGGTCATGTGGTATCCTACATTAATGGTAACATATTTTAAATCAGGAAATATGTAGAACATTATACATTTTTTGGAGACATTCAGTGTTGTGAAGATTAATTTGAAAATGTAATCAATTACGAAACATTAGCATAATCTGATCACTGAATAAGGGCGGGGATTGTGTTCTCCAAAGTGTGGGGGTAGGACTAGTGGGGGTATGCTTCAATTATTGAATGTGTGGGTGGGGCGGGGTGGAGATGGGGGTGGAGTAGGGGGTGGAGCAGGGGTGTTTCAATCTTCAGCCAGGGGATCTGAGGTGCAATCCAAAAATGTAATCCAAAAATGCAATCTGGAAAACATTACACACAATCAATCATGACCCAACACTTTATTGTCTAATCAAAGACATCGTGTGACAATGCTATATAATGCTACAGTTGCGTATTTGATATATATGTTGTATACCAGCAGTATTATAGAGACTGAATATGGCTATATACACATTTGTCATACAAAAAGAGTGGGACTGATACAATGAATAGGTGAAAAGTCCCAAGATGGTAAAAGTGTCTCAGAGGGACTGGTCATGAGTCTTTAGATCCTCACTCAGCTTATGGTGGACGGAAAGTGTGGTCGAGAGACACCTAAATAACAGTGTTAGAAAAAGGCGGAGAAAAAATAAGAAGAGGGAAGGGGGGAGAGACATGAAGGTATTTCCATAATTCCTGCGTGCCTGTCTGCCTGGTTAGACCTCAGGTGGCTCAGCGTTTGCCCCGGCCAGGCCTCATCAACGTGAAGGGCAATCTCATCCTTTCTGCGTCCCTCCAATCCGCCGCTTGATTAATTGGGTTTTGAATACGCCAGCTGAATACCGCCCCCCCCCCCCCCAAACCCCCCACCCCCCTGTGCTGAGTGCCCCCCTCCCTGCCTCCCTGCTGCACCCCCTTCTCCCTGCACTCATTCACCCTCTCTCTCTTACTCTCTCTCTCTCGCTCACGCACTCTCATCTTTCTGCATGTCTTGCTACCGTTCCTTCCCATCACCTCCCCACACACACACACACACACACACACACTCTAACACATCCACAGACTCACAAATACTCTAACACACACACATGCACGCACACACACACTCTAACACATTCACACACCACACGCACATACACATACACACAAACGCTCTAAAACACACATACACAAACACATAAACGAGCGGCCATGCGCACACACACGCGCGCACACAAACACTCCAACACACGCACACTTACAGCAACCTCCAAGCTGCATTTGCATAAATTTCATATTCCCGACAGGCAAAGAAAAAAAAAAAGAGTCAGTAATGTAAAAAACAATAAAGTAATTATAACGATGCTGATGATAATATTAATGATAGCCAGGGATAAAATTTGCCTCTTAATTTGATGCAGTGATGAGTGTTGGGTTTAGAATACAAATTCACTGTAGCTGCCATGTTTATTGGTTTAGAGGAGGTAGAACAAAGGCAAGGAAGCAGTGTAGCAAAATGCAATAGGAAAAGGAAAAGGAAATGTGGAAATGCACTCAATTAGCGAGGCTGTCTCTCTCCCCTCTAAAATAATCACCTTTACATACTAATATTTTGTTTTCTGTATTTTCCCTGTAGCCTTTGGCACAGTGAGTCTAATGGGAGTCTCAGGAGTGAAAGTGAGAAAACAACTTGTATGCCATTTTGACAGTTTTAATAAATATGAGCCTCACAGGGGATCATTTAAACTGCATTTCCTTAAAACTAACAATTTAAATACTGTATAACAGGCACTGCTCTTTGCTTATTGCACTAGATAATTAGGGTGATATACTGCACTACCAGTATTTTTGTCTCCAC
The DNA here is from genome assembly GCA_019788955.1 of Albula glossodonta. Classification (NCBI taxonomy): domain Eukaryota; kingdom Metazoa; phylum Chordata; class Actinopteri; order Albuliformes; family Albulidae; genus Albula; species Albula glossodonta. The sequence continues at coordinate 376,124 of JAFBMS010000027.1, forward strand.
AGCAGATATTACTGTTTTTTTATTTTATACACAGTGGTATTCTCTTTCGGGAAAATACTTTATGCCAATATATATGAATATGAATTCAAAGATATAGGTATGTTTTTAAAAATGAGGCACATATAGAAATATATTAGTATCATTTTTTTGTTGTTAAACACAATATTTATCCTAAATTTAATCATAATATGTTTTTCATTGAATTTTAGATGCCCAAATGTATTTTTCTGTCTGGGTTATAATCTGATTGCCTGCAATACAGTGTTCGTGCTCATTTAATACAAATTGCAATATATGATACATGTCTCAGGTGCAGATTTTGATGTCACAGAACATAATATTTCTCTTTATTGATAAAAATCACAGATTTGCACTCTTCATGGCTTTTTGATATCTGAATTAGCTGACAGTAAGACTGTATATGTGAGTGAGGTTAATGAAATGTGAATTATACGCCACAATATTCAAGAGCTAAACCATTCCGAAAGCAGTCAAGCATTGAATTTGACTGGATCCACAAATCCGGATTCAAGGGGATTACAGAGACGTAAAAGCTTGGAGAGTAAAAGAGAAGAAGCATGAAAACTATAGCAGATTTTCTAAACCTACTTGTGCTAGTAAATGGTAGTCTGCCTTACCCTCTGATGGCCTGGTGACTTTTCTGGGGTGTCTCTATGCCTTTCACCCAGTGCATTCTGGGATAGGTGCCAACCCCTCGGATTGGACGAAGCTTGTCTAGAGAACAGATGGATAGATGGATGGATGAAGTACACCACATGGCTCGTAGTGATCATTTCAACCACATTTTGATGCCATATTTAAACTAAGTCTCCTCCTCAACTGTTTTACATATGAATTACAAAGATCTAAGTCATCAGCCAATCAAAGACATGTAGCCTCTTAAAGGACACACACAATCCAATACAAAAGGACACTGGTCTTTTTTCTATTTTAGAATGAAAAGAAAACAATTCCATTGGACAGTTTTTATGGTCTCCAATAAAATACAAAATACCCAAAGAACTTATATTATGATTATATTATATTATTATATTATATTGCAATTTGAAGTCTGTAATTGCATGTAATTGCATATGCCGATGGAAAGAGACAATGTATTGCCTATGGCTGATGCCACCTGCTGGTACAGGTAATTTCCTATTCCATTTCTACAGGCAGCCGGGAGGTGGGGGTGGGGGAGGGGATAGGGACGCATGTAAGAAATGAATGTATAACTAATGAAATAAATTGATAAATTGATTAAAGGGCAAAATCAATTGCTTTAGAGCCTGCAATGAAGATCTAGTACTTAATTTAGCATTGACCTGCAAGGGTAAGCATTAGCGGAAGAAGCCTCCAAATCTAATTGCTGCTACAGGAAGTAATGGAGTGTGATCCATTCGGTCTGAGGGCTTGTTTCATGCGCTCTAAAAATGTCCTGTTCTTTTCACTTTTTCATCTCAAGCCAGACTTCGACTTTATTCTGGTTAAAGGAGGAATAAACACACTATCCAACCTTTATTTGTACCATAATTAGAGGATCCAAAACCAGATTTCAAATGAAAATTCATAGCTGATATGCCTGGCCAATCAGAGGAGGCCAGGAAGGATAAAGGGAATTTAAAAAGCTAAAAGTCTGAATTATCACTGTGGTGAAACAGACATGGCCAGTAACTTGTGAATGAATGTACATGGTAAATAAATTAATTGTAAGGAATCTGCAAGGTGAATATCTTAATGGCTTATCCATGCAACCTTGGGTTCTTCAAGTCTTTATAAATTCTGTGTTGTCTTTTTGGGTGTTTTTTTTAGCTGTAGATGCTTTCATGTACTGTGAAATTGCAGAATAACTATGAGAATCTGATGCCATCAAATACCTCTTGTGTTTGTCAAAGACAACAATCTGACAGGAAGTGGTACAGAGTTCTTCCTGTTTTATTAAGCTATAGCAAACTACTGTTGGTGGAATTACTGTAGTATCATGATATATGATACTGTCATACATAATAATTACACTGAATGTCACAATTCAAAATGATTAGGTCATATGAATCACCATATTTTGAAATTATAATACAATGAAGGTGATCATTCTCTAGAGGCTTGCCACAGCAGACTGAAAATACACATTGAACATCATCTAACCTATTTTTTTTTAGATCATTTTAGTTCAACATTATGTGGTACAATAACCAAACCAAAATCCTGTGGTAGGGAAGACCTGTAAAACAGGGAAGTTGTAACACTTTTAATTTCTCCAAACAGGAGTAAGCCAGAATCACGAAATCATTAGTGTACAGGCCCACTTCCTTCCTGAGCTCATATGTACAGGTACATGCCCTTGTGAGCAACTCTGTCAGATTTATCATCAGAAAACTGATTTGTGGTAAGAAAGAACATTTCTGACAACATCTATTGTTTGGTACTAATGAAGGTAACTGATCTGTAATGATGGATTGTCTCCTCACGAGAAAAGCAAATGATAGACACACGATAGACGTATGAGAGTCAGTTCAATGATGATAATATTTTGTGTAGCTGTTGTTCCAAAACAACCTTTTTGAAGTCTGACAGATAGATGTAGAGGAAGACTGAAAAAAGTTAATTGTAAATATGTTCAAATGGAGGCACAGTATTTTTTTTTGCAGCAATTACGTTGTCTGTGCTGAGTTTCTACACTTTCAGCTACTTGTTACATTTAACCCGAGGTACTGTTATAACTATCCCTGGGTGCGGGGTAGAATGTAAAATTTTACTTGGTGTAATTGAAATTAATTTTCATACTCTATTAGTATTGAGGAGATATTGAGATAATTTAATTTTGAAGCATACATATATTACACAGACTAATGGATGCAAAAGTTAAAATTGTTACAACCGTCCCTAGTCTTGCCTACAATAACAAAACCAAAATCCTCTTTCTCTCTTACTCTGTTAAATGGTCTACAGAGAAATTCAGTCATGCAGGAGGGTTTGTCAAGCTGCCATGAAAAGGTTAAGTCAAGTCTAAAAAGTTTAGACCAATTACAGAGCATTGAAAATACAATGAGGGTTTTTTTTTTTTCAATTACAGAGGATATTTACGGTTGTACAGACTGTTAGAAAAACTTTTATCATTGGTGCAAAGCTTCAAAATCACAGCAACAGATAACATTATGTGCTGCATGGCAACAAAAAGCATCCGCCCCTGTAGTCTAATCTATGTTACGGACTTTAGACTATTAATGTACCACAGAGCACTGCACATCTTCTCAACTAACTATCAATGGGTTGCTTTGATGTTGGTGTTGACGTGTATTTTTTGCATTCAGAGGGAACTACAAACATTCATTTTGATTAAATATAGACCATAACCATGAAAAAATAAATAAGATTCAGGGTCATGCTTTTAAATCCTTGTATTGTTTCTCGATGAGATGATTAAGAATATAAAAATAAAACCACCTGCCACACTGTATAGAGTAAAAGTTGCATTTATTTATTTTATTTGTAAGGCAATGATAAGGACAAATGTTGCCTGCGCCCAGACAACACACACAAATTCATACACACACACACACACACACACACACTAGCAGGAAGAAAATAAAAGGACTGGTGTTTGACGGCAGCTTCTTCTGCACTGCACTGACGAGACACCTGAGACATGTAGCAGAACAGGTACCTAAACCAGGACCCGCAGCTGAGTCCCTCGCTGTCAGAACTCAGACCAGGACCTGCAGTGAAGTCCTTCAGCGTCAGAGCTTATACCAGGACGTGAAGTAGATTCACTCAGTGACACTCACCATCAGAGCTCTGGTGACAGGCTGGCACATAGTACCTGTACCAATACGTTAGCAGGGCTAATCAGGTCACTGGGAGGTGAAGGTTATCAGGTCAGCACACTGTGACTTGTGTTTGATGTGAACACTATAAACACCACCCATCTGTGTAATGGGGTAACCCTTGCATTCAGGATGTATAGCAATTTACATGATAAACAGCAGTGCCTGCGCAGGTTACGCAGTCTGCAGGTGTATTACCCTCTCCGAGGCAATGTGGTTAACCCTTTATTCAGGCTTCTCTCCAGCACAGCAGGAACTGGTGAGTTTATAACTAGCCAGCAAATCAACTTGAATCAGCACTTCCAATGCAATTAAAAATGTGAATAAATACCTAATTATGAAGTTATGCTGTTTTTTTTTTTTTTTGCATTTTTACCAAATATCACCTTTGTTATTGTCATAAAGTATTATGCCATTGTTCATAATTTTATCTTGCACCAATGCAGCTCAGACAAACACTTTTAAAGTGAAGGCTGCAACTCATTAACAGACACAGAATAACCTAGTCACTGAGGCTTGTGCTACTAATTACCATGGTAACAGAATAACCTAGTCACTGAGGCTTGTATTACTAATTACCATGGTAACAAATTAACCTAGTCACTGAGGCTTGTGCTACTAATTACCTTGGTAACAGGTTAACCTCGTCACTGAGGCTTGTGCTACTAATTACCTTGGTAACAGGTTAACCTAGTCACTGAGGCTTGTGTTTCTAATTACCATGGAAACAGATTAACCTTGTCATGAAAGCTTGGTGGACCCAACCATCCAGACCAGCCTCCATCAAACAGGTTGATCTAAGCCATTCAGACCTGAGACGGACAGGAACCAAAAAAGCAGTGAACGTCCATCAGAGGCCACTGCAGTGCAGCAGGTCCTGGAGGGGGACTCTGCCAGACTGTGTGTCCCCTGAGATCTGCCTTTGATGAGGGGAGAGACGGTGAGAGGAGAACCTGTGCGACTGGAGAGTGGAAGGTAGCAGAGAGGAGGCATCGGCAGTAGCATTATCAAAGCCATTGAGTGAGACTCCCTTACATATGATAAAGAACATGATTAGAAAATATCATTTTCTAAAATTTGTCACAGCGTGTGTGGTGCTATACTAGCTAGAGTTAATTAACGTTTAAGTCTAAGACAAGGAGTGAGGTCCACTGCATTAAACCATAACCTGAAATTACAAAATGACTGTAAATGCTGCAAAAACTTTTAGTGACTTGAAGTAACAATGTCAGACAACGCGAGCATGTTGAGCAGGAACAGTGCTCATTTATGTATGTATTCTGGGAAAAAGACGAAAGGCAAGGAAGGAGTTTGAAGGTCACTACCTGCATGAACTGTAGATCGTAATCTTCACATTTTGGTTCGTATACTTTTGGAACCTTGGCCTGCTTTGCTTTTCCCAGCATTCTCATTGCGTATCACTCACTGCCAGGCTAATTCCCATTGGTCACCATATCACTGCCTGGCTATCATTTATATTTGCATTTCGCAGGTAGCCTAGTCTTTTTTAGGCTATACGAATACATACTTTAGTCTAATATTGAACACTCTCTTGTGTCCCAATGTTTAATTTACACTCCCTCTAACTGAATTTTTACTGCTCTTTGCACACATGTCAAAATTGCCGACTAACATCGGTAGTGAATACAGTGCTATGAATTGACATGAAACTTCTACCCTTTGCAGTGCACAACGTTTAAACTAACGTTTAAACGTCTAAATGATCATAGCGGGCCACCGTATGTGTGCAGATATTTGTGGTCCCCTTTCAATCAGAAGCTATTCTAGCCCTTTAAAATAAAGTGTGTTGATTCTTTAGCTAGCTACTAACATATCTGAAATGCCAAATTGCCAAAACACACTAAAACCTGCTGGCATGGCGGCTCTTTAGGCCTGGACTCTGACACTGAAAACATAGGCAAGCAGTCCCTGTTTGTCTGTTCCTGCAAATGAATATAGACACACACTTAACTAATATCTTGGGGGAATTTTGACTTGGAAGTGCTCAGCGTTTTTTCTGATTGATCAGGTTGAATATACTGATACATAATTTGAGAAGACAACATACTAGCTGTAATACTAATGAGCAATACAATTCATTTTCTACTATGCACTTTTATGAAGTAGCAGTAGCACCAACGGACATGACTTATCACGAATTGCAATGCTGGATACCGAATTTAAGGTGAACACGGTCCCCGCTCGTATTTTGAGTTTCTCATTGCCTACTTTGCTGTAATCGGCCACTCAGTGCATCCAGTCAGTCTATCCTGATATCCAATAAACAAAGAGCAGGTCGTGCTGAAATTGATTGATTATTAACATAGCACCCACCACGTCTCCTGACAGTCTTTAAAATTGGTCAAGACAGAACGAACACAGTCACGTTTTCATATGAAATAAACTGCCTGTCTTGTAATTTGATAAATACATGTTGAGTTACATGTTTATCCCGCTGAACGCCTGCTGCTGGAGATCCCAGTTTAACCTATAGCACAGGGAAGTATGTTTGTGCTGCAAAGTCGCCGGTGTTTTAATGGAACAACTTAACGCAAGCTCGTTGCCTTTCTGATTTGTTTCACCTTCCTTGGTTAAATTGAGTGTCGTCCCAGCTTCTAATTTCGGTGACCATAATGTTTCATTACAGTTTAGGTGAATGAAGTGAGTAAAATAACAGGTTTGATAAACAATGAAGGTTTAATTAACTGACATACATTTTTACAGCGTGATTTATTGTTGAACAATTAACATCGCTTGATATCATATGTTATTATTTATGTAATATCTGATGAATTTACTCTAGAGTTAGTTTTACTTGACCTGATTACATTTGTATTTGAATATGGTAAGCATGAGGTCTGTGGGTTATAGTCCGTGGGTTCACAGAGTTAAAATGCACAGCACCCCAAATGCGTTAATGAGTCTATATTTATTTGAGACGTGCAGACTGTGGAACACAGACCTACACGCAGCCATGCGATTCAAATTCAGCAACTCAGTTGTTGGTAAGGGTAAAATATGTTGACGCGCACCTGTTATCCAGAAATAATTTAAATGATTACAAGAGTTATCCTACTCCATGCAATACGGAAACACTGAAAAAAATGTAACATCAAAGTCTGATCGATAGGAGTGCACAACTTAATACAAGGTTGTGATGCGTGTAGGATACGCACCCTGAAAATTTGCTTAAATCAAAGTCTGAATCCGCATAGAATATTTTAATGAGAAACCCCCCTATTTCTGTGAATCTCCACCCCAAATGCGCAAGTCCCCTAAGCACGTGTAAGGTTCAAGGTCAGAATACGAACAGACACTGAAAAGGAGAACATGCAGCGGCTCAAAAACGATGACCGTGGGTCTGAATAGACCCCTTAAAATATTATATTTTTTAAAAAAGATCTTTTTTGTAATACATTACAGGAGGGAATAAAACTTTTGTCATCCTGTGAAGCGGAACTTGATGTGTATATGTCCACATCTCCCTGCTACGCTATCTACATACACCGTAATTAAAACGGAGGAACACAGATTGCACATTCTGTGTTTTGTGATTAGCATATTATCGACAAGAGGGGGGAGGTTTGAAAATCGATGGCCGTGACTGGCTGGATGCCAGACTCCGTCCCCTGCACCCGGGTCTCCGGGGAGCTGCTTCGCCGGGCTGAGGAAGTTGACCTGATTCAGGGGAAATTTACCCCTAATCTAAAAATGACAAGCCAGTGACTGATGAAGAGTGCTCCAGTAAAATAAAATGAGGAGATTAAATAGCCATTGATTTTCTCCCCCCTTTTTACGGCTGAGTCCCGGGACCGCCCCTACGCCTCTGATGCGTTTTATAAGAAAGGCTTTAGAGCGTCACCATAAAACTCAAGAGCAGACGCTAACCTACACAATGGATTAGGGCCTTATAAAACCACAATAATGCAGCGAGTCTATGTCCGTGTACCCCCAGTTAACTTTCTGAGGACTCCAAAAGGGTTGGTAATATACAAGTCAAAAGTACCCAAAAGGCACTCAATTAGAATTTAATTGCTCTAGGACCTTGGAATAAGATCCAGCCAGTCAATATACCTGTGTCATTCTAAAAAGGCAATTGAGTTGGCTGCTTGAGCTTTTTGGATACTAGGCCTAGAGTTCATTATAGGAGCCAACCATAAAGCATCGGAATTGCTAAGCGGGAAACAATCTTATCTCACAATGAGCTCTCCCGAAAATAATCCTTAAAAAATCAAATGTTTTCATCAAGTGTTTTAAAGTAGACTTTTGTTATGTATCTATAAATAATCCCTCGAAGACATATTCATCCACCATAGACTCAATAAAAATGAATCTTGTTGAAGAATCATGGCGATAATAAAATATTAAATTTCCGGAACATTCCAGAAACACACTGGGAACCAGTGACTATGGGTTGACAAATAACGACAAGCCTCATACATTATAACGATCTGTGAGAATTCATCATTTGCAGTACTTAAGGCTTTCCTTTAGCAGACATCTTTAGTTAGGGCTAACTGCATTGATTACGTTAAATATTTTTTTCATTTATGTGGCTGAAGATTGCATGAGGAAATTCAGGACCAGTATAGAAACATGGTAATAACCCACACTGGATTTAAAATTAGCAAAAATTATCATGTTCTCTACAATAAATTTTTACTTGCAATCCCTAAAATGGGAAATAATGATGCCAAAATTTCAGGTCTAAATGATTTAAACTGAAATGGACCATAGGGTGGTGACCCATCTGAAGAGTTGGGTTCTGTAACATGTGGTAGCTGATATGTGACCCAGATCGGAAACTCAAGTCGGCATTTCTATAGTCATGGCAGAGGGTGCAGCTTGCTAGGGTGATTAAGAAGGGTAGAGCCGATGAAGTCCACTACAGGAAGCGTCCCTGCTGAGATGGCCAGATCAGCTAGCAGGAGGATTTGCAGTGTGTGGTGATCAGCATAATGCCTGCCTGAAAATGACCAATAAAAGCAAGTGGAAGAATATTGTACAGGGTACAGGGCTCTTGTTTGCTCTGCTGACTTATTTGTACCTGGGGATGTGTGAATGTGGTAGAATGCATCCTATCGTGGGGATGTGTGTGTGATTTATGTGTGTGTGTGTGAGTGTGTGTGTGCATGGCTGAGTATGTGCGTGAATGAGGGTGTGTGTGTGTGTGTATGTGTGAATATGGGCCTGTGTGTGTGTATGTGTGTGCGTATGTGTGCATGAGTGTGTGTGATAACTGAGGGTTTGTGTGAATGTGAGCCTGTGTGTGTTTATGTGTGTGTGAGTGTGTGAGTATGAGCAGACTGTATGCTTGTGAATGAGGGTATGTGTCTGTGTGTGTGTGTGTGTCCATAGCTGAGTATGTGAGTGAATGAGGGTATGTGTGTGTGTGTGTGTGTGTGTGCATAGCTGAGTATGTGAGTGAATGAGGGTATGTGTGTGAGTGTGTGTGCATGGTTGAGTATGTGTGTGAATGATGGTATGTGTGTGTCAGCAGATTGTATGTGTATGAGGGTATGTGTGCATGGCTGAGTGTGTGTGTGTGTGTGTGTGTGGGAGAGAGCAGACTGTATGTGTGTCCACTCCTGTGTTCAGGCGGGAGATGCATACATCACTGCTAAGGCTCAGAGTTGAAGCCCGGGAAGTGGCTGTGTGCATCAGAATGAGCGTATCGATCGGGCCGCAGATCAATGCTGTATTTATAACAGGGGGGAGACTGAATCAATGCATCCTTAATGTACAGGGGGGTGGGGGGGAGTGCATGAGAGGAGGGCTGGAGGGGGTGGAGAACCTGTAAAATAATTGAATCTGAATTTCCCCATCCACTCAAAATTTACGGCTCTTCTGCACGTGTGCTTCGCTTCCCATTCAGTAAAAATGGGTCACGTAATTTTAATTTGCTATGCACATAACTGCAGTGGATTTTAATTTCCAGTGACTATGGAAGTCAAACAAAGTAGAGAACGACACACTTAAAGGGGCGTTTCGCTTTGGTGATACCTTAAGCTCAATCATTTCCTCACCTCTAGCGTGTCTTCATGAATTAGCTACAATAATTCTCTGTTTTACTTCACTGTCTTCCAAACGAGCCAAATCTTCTGCCAGTTAATTTAGGCCTCATCCTAATTTCAGTTCGCTTCCATTCCTTTCATGAAACAACCAGGAAAACTTACCTTTAGCACATACTGACGTCTTAGTTAAAATGTAATTTCTGTACATATTTTTAATTACATATTATGTCCCTAATGTGCTAAATATAATGTAAAGACGGTAATATTCATTTAAAAATGTTTTATTTCAGAACAATTGTGTTAAAATAATGTTGTATTTACATATATCTGAGAGTAAAGTAAAGCTCATCAACTGTGCTGCGTATTTTGTGTAGCCTTCTTTGTTCATCTTCATCAAGCATGCTAATAATTCTGATGTTTGTTATTCTGAGAGTAATTATATACATGAACACAGCCATAACTTATTCATAATTATCGAATTGTGGAACCGGTATATCAATGAACGGAGGTGAGTGGAATCTTTAGTCAGTTAATCATTAATCAATAACCAGTTACATAAGGAAGCCAGCAGTACCGTGGCTCGAGGCCAGTTTTGAGTATCTACGTCTACGCCAATGGTAAGTATAATTAAGGCCTAGGCATAAGTGGTATAAGTATTCACTATGAACCACAATTTTTTAAGTTGCATGAATACCTGGTGGCCCAAGTACCATGGGGCAAAGTAGCTGCCTTGGGCACAACCTCCATGCCATTAGCTGAGGAAAAACTATAACAATAACACTTATCTGTTACCACCTTTCAGAAGGACTATACAAATTATTGGTAATGTTCTTTGCAAATTACAATGTAATTACCAGGTAATAGCAGTAGTAATAACAGTAGCTATGCAGTAGGGACATCTTAAAAATGACATGATTTGGAAAAGGTAAACACAGATCACACAATTACACTGACAGCCCGAGGGGAGACTACTCTCTAACCTGTATATAAGTAAAACTAAAAAGTGACTTATACACATAATTGCGACTGATGTCCAAGATACTGACCTTGCAACAAAATTGAATTGATTAGGTTACAGGAGAAATTCATTTGTAGAATTTTACATGGGTTAAGATGTGATATCTTACCTTTGTTTGGTTAATGTATCATGCAAATGTATGCATATAAACAGTTTCATAAATGAAGGGGGCGGGCTGGGGGGGCATGATGGGAAAAATAAGACATCATTACCACATATCCCTCTCCTTCAGCAGGTCCGCGATTAAAAACAAAGAAATAAACTCTTCTCTCTGGGAAGTTGGGAGAGCATGACTGAGAAAAGCTGAAGAAGAAGTCTGTGCAGGAACTCTGGAGTGATCATCCCAGAAGCTGTTAAAGCTGTCAGCGAGCTGCGGTCAGGGTGAACAGAGTCTGCAGTCAGCACCGGGGAGGAAAGCCACATTTCTCTCCGATTTATAGCGCGGGGGAATAAGGCTGACAGGCTCACCGGTGAGCCAGAGTGAAGCTGCGGAGGGGGAGGGGGGGGGGGGGGGTGTTGGGGGGGGATGTATCCTCATTGGGCAGATGCATCCAGGCATCCGAATGTTGGGGGTGCACACCCAGGATTGTGCACAATGTCGCCCCAATGTTCCTTCATTGGTTTTGCTATGCAACTCTGCCGCTACAACTTAAGGTAAACACAGAAAAGGCTATTTCTGTCTAACGCTGGGAAAAGAACCGTGGTGAAAACTAGGGCAACATTTTCATTATTTTCAATTTGCAATAGCAGGACACAACAATATTGTTACCATATCAATATAATTAGTGAGCATGTTATGGCTCTGACATCTCACGCTGTGCATGTCTTCCAGGACCTTTCGCATTAGGTCACAAGCCTGACTTCCAGGACCTGTTGCATTAGGTCACAAGCCTGACTTCCAGGACCTGTCGCATTAGGTCATGAGCATGACTTCCAGGACCTGTCGCATTAGGTTACATGGAGCACAGCTGCTAACTTCCTGTGTTTCCACTTCGGCCTGCTCTCCAATTGTCACCTGTCGGCCCCTCTGTAATGTTATTTTAAAGCACTCCACTTTGAGTCATGAACATACCGATCTCACCTGCTGCGTTCAAGGGTAATAGAAACATTCAGTTCGACCATACATAAAACACACATGCATCATAAAGTACTTTGTGTATCCTTGTATCCGCATTTTACAATGAATGGCTACCTATCACCCCATTGACCTGCTACAAGCAACAGTCCAAAGCCACAAAGTTCAAATTGCAACATTAGAATGTGATTTAGAGGCATTTTCCGCATACATCAAAGCAATGTCACATAAATGTTACATAAATATCATAAAACATCATACATGTGGAACATTCTACGAATATCAGAGTCATTCAAATCTAACGGGTGAATACCAGTGAAGGTCAAACTTGATCTTAAAGAAAAAGGCTATTCACGATTTGTCTAATGAAGGCACAGGAAAATTGTATTCCAGTGTTTAGATGATTAAAAGGGTTCATCGGGGCGAGAAGACCATTCATTTTCAGGCAGAAGGTTGTCACAGCAACCAAAAGAAGCTGAGGATTTCTATTGTATACATAGTACGCCATGGCTCCCCCAGTTCCTGTTGCCTTGAGAATCCCATGTTAGAGACTGTCAGGTGATATTGTATTGGTTCGCCAAAAGCAACCCCATTTTAACTGTTTCGTTAATGCTTTTATTTTTTTTTTGACTGTTTTTGTCCCACAAGTGTTTGATTCCTACTTGTCAGTGTCAGTGTTAGTGTATGGCAAGTGTATCACCATGATTTTCTGCAGGTACACTGAAAATCCAAATGTATAAGTTCTGCACACAAGCTGAACACTTTTCCGTAACACTTTTTAAACACGTCACAGTGATTATAATTTCAATGAAAATGTGTTACAGTGCTTATAATTTCTGTTAAAATGCGTTACAATATTTAGGCTGTAAACATGAGAACATTTTTTTTTTTAAGCTGTGACACTTTTTAAACACAAATTAAGCATGCATCTTGGTCAAGGCGTTTACGTTTTAAACACTGGTGACTACGTTATAAACACGTCACATGTTCTGCAGTATGAACATGTACCTGTAGACAAATCATTGCAGTTTGTTGAAGGTCACCCTTTCAGTTCTCCAGGTCGCTGCTCTGCAAGGATGTATTGGTTAATTTCAGTGGCAGCTGGTGAATAACAAAACAACGTTTTAAAAAGAAAAAGAAATTATTTATTGAATGGGTTTTTGATGAATGTTGTATTGTTTCCCAAACATATTATAATTTTGATTAAAAATGCATTTTTGCATTAGTGTTACATCTTCAGATTTGTAAGGCCAAGAGAGGCTAAGAGAACTTCATGTAGAGAAGTTTATTAAAAATATTACTTTTTAAAGTATTTAATTTGATTTCCTGACCATTTGTTTCAAATTCAATTGTTTTCATTAGAATACTCATAACATGAAGTAATCTTTCAGCATAAAAGGATTTAATGTATGCAAATACATGATCAAAATAAATCGTTCCATTATGTTATTACTATGTATATTTAGCTGGAGAGCTAGCTATCAATTAGCGAGAGACTCGTACATGTTTATCCATGTGTATTTTATTTAGCTGCATAACCCATATGAACATCCTTACATTTTCAAAACAAATCAAATATCCAATCACTCATCCTCAGTAGACTGATAACTGAAAGCCATCATCTGATAGGAATGTGATTTTATATGGAACTAAAGCTGTGAGTAGTGCTAATAACTATAGCTATGCTAATTTCAGTCCTGATGAATGTCTTCCATCAGACATTCAGTGCACTAGTTGTAAACAAACACAAAAAAATCCCTCATGCAAATATGGGTGTACATAAAGTCATGTACGTAAAGACTGTTGATCACCTTCAGGGAGTTAAATAATAGCACATGCAAATATGTAAGGTACACATGCAAAATAACGCTACTTATATCTTAGTTAATCGACACCTTAGTCTCTATAAAGGCATATGCAATTCAATCAAAACAGACAACGTTACAGCAGATGTTTCTATGAATATTTTCTATTGTATAGGTGATATACAGACTTTTGGAATATGTTCTTTGTATTCTGAAACAGAATAGCATATTAAAGAGTGTAAGAGCATTTTATTGAATCAATCCAATTGTATCTGGTGCTGAGATGGACAACTTTTGTTTGAGCCTTAGTTTTCCAATATAATCACCCCCCCCCCCCCCCCCCCCCCCCGCCCTTTCAAAGTGTCATTTTCAGTGCTCTTCTATCATTCATTTCACACAAGTAATGACACACACTATCCTGTACGTGTTATTGAAATGTTACAATTCCCTACATGAAATATATGCTAGTTGCATCTTTTAATGTGATATTCATATTCAGCATTGAATCATTTTTTACTCTTTCTCAATTCTTTTATTATACTGCTGTATTATTTATTATACTGCAAGTATGGAGCATGTAGACATGTATTATAATGAGAACTCGGCTATCCAAGTAACAGGTCTATCCAAATAACAGGTCATAAAGAAAGTCTTTGAGGTCAAACATTGTTATTTGTCAGGTTATAAACACATCTTTTTACATGTTTTCCAATCGAAATAGCAATGGATCGGGACCTGCTCACCACACAGTTATGGTTTAATGGTGGTAACACTACAAACTATAACTCCACTGCAGTGCTGTAAACAGTTGTAAGACTATTGCTAATAGGTGTGTAAAACATTTTGTCATTAATACAGCCATAAGTAATGTTTTTCCTAATGTGGAAGGCGTAACTGCTGTTTTTGGAATATTGAAGGTATTCACTGTTTTTACGTAATACCACCTGAGAAAATTTAGGAAATGGTTTTCACTGCAAAATATTTCATCCAACATTAATGAGGTAATGTAATTTTTTTAACCCAAGTCACATTTTCATAAGAGGTTTTGCCAGACAGAGGATCTACTAAAAAACCTCTGAAAAGTGTCTTCACCAGGCCCCACTGGAAAAAAAGAAGCGTCAAAGCAAAGTTAATGTCATAGTGAAAAAATGAGCCTGGATTTGCATTTGATATAGAAATAATCAGTACTGTAATATTTATTAAAACAGCAGGGCTCCGGGTGTCTGGCAGGAGGAATGTCATGGTGACAACACTCTGTGATGTATGGTTTAGCGAATTTCATTAGGGGTAAGACGGGCCCGCTTTAGAGCGTACAAATATTGCTGAGTTTTTTTTTTTTAATTTGCCAGGTAATTCATTCCAATGTGATTAAATAAAGTGCTGCTGTAATTGGAGAGAGTCAATCTACCCAGTGAAAGAGAGAGAGGGAGAGAGAGGGGAGGAAAATGATATCACTGAAGTTAACAGAGGCATAGAAAAATCAGTTGGCGAACAGAAGTATAGTAAAGAGATTTCAGCTGCAACCTGTTTTTCATTATTATTATTATTATTATTATTATTATGAAAATTTTGCTTTTATACATGGATTTTTATAACTGGACTGAAAACAGCAACACTGTTTGTTATGACATAATTATACTTTTTTTTCTGAAATTAAAAACCTAAATGTAAAAATTACAGACAAACTAGTCAAGATTTTGTTGACTTATCACCATGAAATCTACTTGGGAGCAAAAGTGTGCTGGTGTGCTTTAAATGTTCTTACTTTATTCCACAGTACTTTATCCAGGGCCCCGCACAGAGTCACAGTGTACAGAATCCTGGGCAGTCCATTGTGGTTCGCAATAATTTTCTTTTCAATTCGGTTTGGACCACTCAACACCAGCCAAAAATGTGGCACAGTGACACTTAATTTATGTTTATGTTGCATCTCAAAGAACTACAGATGGAATTAAGCTGTCTAGCTAAAAACAACATTAGGTAACATTAGCTAGCGAGGTACATTAACCACCTGTGAGTATGCATTCATTATAACTATCTGTGAGCTGAAATAAATCTCATTTTTTCAAAACAATTAATTCAACCCACTGAAGGGCACACAGAGTCTCGCGATATGTTGTAATGCCAAAATTATTCCAAAATCAAATACATGCATCAGAACAAAATAAATTGTTACCTAATTGAAAAATATGCTTATTCATAATTTCACAAAGGTCCACAACAAACTAACTGCCAGGGCCAATATGACCTCTATGGACCCTTTTTCATGATGATGCAGTTTGGAATACAGGGGGTCCTTGGGTTACGACGGTCTCGAGTTACGACATTTCGTGGTTGCGACGCACTTCCATAAATTATTTAAAAAACCTAGTTTCGACCTACGCGGTTCGGTTCGTAAATACGAACACAGAAATAAAGATAAGAAGTTGTTCTCTCTTTTTTATTACTGTTTCATTTAATTACTGTATTTTCTATGTCCTTCATATGTTGTGTGTACAGAGTGAGTGACTTAAGGTGTTAACTTAGGAATAATTTAGGTATAAATTCCGACTTACGTCGAAAATCGGCTTACGACAAGTCGTAGGAACGGAACTTGTTCGTAAGTCGAGGACCCCCTGTATGTAGTATTTGTAAATCACATCAAGAGCTGGAGTAATTTTTCCCATCAAGCAACAGTTGACTACCAACGCAGAAGCGATATTTCATTTGCGAAGGACTTATGATGTAAATAATGCAAATACAGCAGTTACAGATGAATGCAGTTGCCGTAAATGTAAAATCAGCCAGTGTACCAAACACATGTTTAAACTCAATGTGACTGTAACTCGTTGGAGACTCTAATTTCATTGGAGATGACCATTTCGTCCCTCCCCCTGTCTGCTCTAGCAGCACACACGTAGACCCCCATTTCCTCTCCGGTTCTGGTTCAACAACTCACCGTTCCTCTCTTTTATACTTGATAATAGACAGATTATTGTTTGAAATACTAAGCGCTTAAAATTCGCACATGTGCAGTAGAGCTTCACTCATTCGTCAGCATTGTCTGCTACGGCCACATCACGTAAGTTTAGTTGAGTGGGATTTACTTAATTGACTTTTGTATCTTGTTGAGATGTGTTGTAAAAAAATGTGTTTGCTGTCCGTACTTTGCGTGTAAGCAACCAAACATGGCATGCTTTGCAAAAACTGTAATCCACGATGTCAACACTTGAAGCAAAATCGAAATAAGAATACAGTGTTGACATTGTGGATTACAGGTTCATTCATATGGTGTAAGTATCCTTCACCATCCATTTAATGAATAGGGGTGATATTTCCATGATTTATGATGCAATGAGAACAGCATGGGTAAATAGTGTGTGGGAACAGACAACGATTATCCTTTGGATGTATTTAAAAACATCATTTCAGATTAGTAATTGTATTCGTATATTATAGTTTTATTGGTTTTTCTCAAATTATAAAAATTGACACCAAATTGAGAGATTCTAACTACATTAGGTGTAAGAAATTGACATGATGTTTAAAAGTTTGTGTGTGTGTGTGTGTGTGTGTGTGTGTGTGTGATTGTGTGGGCTATGTTCCAATGAAACTCTGAGAATTCACATGTACCCTTCACGCCCTTATGTAAATATAATCATTACAAACAATGACTATATAAAAATTTTTCCTATAAACTTACATGAAATTATCAGTACCCTTGGTGAAGATGTACAAAATAGACAGAAAACGAGCTGCATTTTATTCTGCATTCTTTTATCATATCATTTTAGTGTGAAAACATATGTGTTTTCAAGCGGCCCTCCATTACTTCCTGTTTCACTAGGGTATAAAAGTGAAGCAACTCATACCTAAAATCAATGATTCATCCATTATTATAAGGCAAAAATACACCATTCCAGAAAGACAAATGATTATTCACCTTCAGAAATCAGGTAGTAGCTAAAAAGTGCGAAAGGTTAAACATACCACACCTATTAAGGCAATAATGGAAAAAGTTGGCAGATTAGTGGTTGTTTTCCCAGGAAAAGACCTTCCAGCACAACAGTGACACTACACATATCTCAGACAGACTGACCAAAAAATCAACACAATGGTCATTTCGGTCTCTGGTCTGAAAACTGATTGAAAATCAGTGGTCTGGATCGTAGACGACAGTCCACAAGGTCAGACCTAAGAAAATGAACGATCTCAATAGGTACTGCATTTTTAAATGGTCCATGTTCTCATCGTATGTGTTAGCCAACCTTTCTTCACCTGACAGTCAAAGGCTTGGTGCCATTTTTCTTGCCAGGCTACACCAAGTGCTCAAAATGGAGGTGCCAATCATTTTGAGTGTAACTATACATTTTGAATATACATTTTACTTTATATTTCATTGTATATTTTAGTATGTATGTTTTATACATTAACAATTAATTACATTCAATGTTTAAATATATGTTTAAATAGTTATTGTATGTAGACATACAATACATATGTACATATAATGTGCAAATAATAGAATGATTGTATAATAAATACAAATAGTACATTGTCTTTCAGGATTACAGATATGCATCACTTCACCCAAACCAATATGATTATGGTTTTATTTATGAAAAATGTTCATTTAAACACATAAAAAGAGAAAGTTATTCGATGACTCCGCTGACAGTGATTAAGTAGGTGGGAGAAGGAGGTTTTCATTTTGTTTTCTTTCCCTCTCGCAGACGGCCATTGGGTCTGACCCGCGTGTGATGTGCCCTGCCTCCGCTGCCACCGCTTGGCCCGGCAGCCGTCCGCAAGCGCATCGATCGCCTGTGCGTTCGCGTTAAGCTCAGCGGGGTGTCACACAGCACCGGACCCGTCAAAAACAGGCCCTTTGTGTCAACTGATTCTCACGGCAAAGAAACTGTGACAAAGAAATGTAAAAGAATCAGGTCTGGATTCACTTACCTTTTGTCCTTAATTCAATTATAGATAAATGTAAGCATTATTTTTTGTTTTCGTTGCAAATACCTTGGCATTTTACCCAGTTTGTATTGGTTACCATTGAACTCAAGAAATTGTATTTGTATAAAGTACTATAGATTTGTTTATTTATAAACTAATAGAAGCCAAGGCATAGCAATGAAATATTTCAAAATATTTTTTCTTCATTTAAGTCTACCTTAAATGAAAACACTCTGGTTTTGGGTTAATCACCAAAAACTGTATGAAAATCAGTCAGGCGGAAAGTGCAGCTGCTTTAAATCCAGAATTACCTCCTGGTGCTTACTGAAGGTAACCTCCGAAGGATTTTGCTCCAGTCTGGGGCAACTGGTAGGGCCAGAAACATACTGCATGTGTGTTGATTGCTCACAACACACCATGGACACACACACACACACACATCGTGAGCCAAACTTTCCATCATCCTCTTAAATATCTCTGCCTGCTCTCCATTCATTATTCATGCCTGTTGGCTGCAGTCCGGTTATGATTACAATTATCTATTTATGAGGTAATCAGTGATTGGAAATTTCCCGTTGTAATAGGAAACGGAGAGAGAGAGAGAGCGTCACTTCACTGGACCTGTTTTCATTATGATCTCTGCCAGGGCACAAACGTTTGTGGGTGGGGGCTCCGCTCAAGTGTGCTAATAGGTCCACTATCAGCGGTTATGCTAATTAAGCATACCAACATAAGCTGCTCTATTTCCCTTCTTTAATGGTCTGGTGCCTTCAGACATTTTCCCAGCATTTCAGACCCAGCAACTTAAGTAAATAGTTTCAAGTGCGGTATTTACTGGGGGAATTGGATATATACTGCAGTTGGCACAAGGTTGTAAGGAAATAACAGGAAAGCTTTGCTTAAATAATTATGACAGTTATAGATTGTTTATGAATGAAAGCAGTCCATCAATCAGGAAGTCAATGAGTCTCTCAATCAATAAATCAATCAATCAACCAACTAATAAACCAATCAATAAAAAGTCAACTATACACTCAGTCATTCAATCAGATAGTCAATCTGATTTAGTCTCATATAACAGTTGTGGAACTTATTTTATAGCACTTTTGAAACCATTTCACAGAACAAATTCCAAATAATGGTGCATAAAAGAAAATTATCTTAATATCTCCTTGTATGAGTAAATAAAATTAGGCTTAACTCAATGAAAACATCAGTTCCATCACAAAGGCACAATGTGACATATTTCAGGGTATTTAGAGTTGTAATGTATGGCCTGGCTGCTGACATTGTTAAATTTGTGTGGGGAAAAAACTGAAATAAAGAGAAACGGATCTATGATCCCGACTTATATAGAGTAACACTTATATAGTGATGGGGTTTGATTCTCTTTCTTGGGTACGGAAGGTGTTGTTGGAAGATACTTACACTCTAAACACTGATAGGTGAATAAATAGACCCAGAGTTTGGCATCATTTGGGTTGGACCCTGTTGGATCCTGTACCAGAACCTCGCTGATATGGACTACCTTCGCTCCTGGCATTCCAGGCGTTTGCTTTAGCATTTATATAAAGCAGAACCTTGTACCGGGTGAGAAAAAATCAATATTTAAAATAATATCCAATTACTTTTGTATACTTTCAATTTTTACTAATTAATCAACAAAGAATCCATCAAATTATAAGTGTAATGAATAAGATGGCTTTAACAGCATATGCGTCTCAATCGTCTATTTTTGTCATCAATATGTTTGTAAATACTTTGCAAAAAGAGTTAAATTGTTATAATTATTTGTTATAAATATTTAACTAAACCCAGTGCTGTTTATAGGCAAATCAAATCAAAAGAAACATTTAAATAAAATAATCACGATATAAATTGAAGGTTTACTCACAAGAAGGCACATATTCTGTCAGGTTTATGTATTTGAATGCTAAATTGGATATAAAATCAGCAAATTTTCATTGAAATGTTGACTAGGACTTCTGTGTACAGCTTCACCAAACGTATGTGTGTGGCTTTACCAAACCTACCCACATCACAACAACAAAGAAATTGTGCACAAGGAGCAGTTACATGAACAATGGTGCAGAACATTTAATACAGAATAAAACTGAATTATTGCGTGTTGTGTATATGTAATTTTGAATTGTTACAGACTGATAGAGAGTATTTCCATTGGTGGATTGATAAATTCTCTTTACACTTACTGTGATAAGCCAGGTGACTGTTACAGAGCTGATTTCCATTGAATTGACTACTTGTTGTATCTCCTTCTGTTTGAAACGATGAGGCGTATCTTACAGTGTTAAGTGCTGTTAACCAAAATACAAGTGTCTTCGCTAGTTTCAGACTGACACAGTCATAATTTTCCTGTCCAGTAGCCACACTGCACTGCTTTGCGTATTATAAACTTGCTTGATATTTACCGGCTCCTTTTAGTAGTGTATTTTGCGTTTAACTCTTAAGTTATTACGGTCTGGGGACATTCTCTCAGGTTATTGCCCAACTCTGTGCGTACGACTTGTAACAGTGTACATCTGGGTTTCTGAATGGATTGAAAGTGGATGCCACATCCATAAAACGCCAGAATTAAACCTGTCTCAGACTTGTGCGATGAGCAGTTGTGTTAATTAGCATATTATTCAGTCATTGGTTTGCCACAACTTCATTTGCATTTCCTGCACAAAAACAACCCAATTAGAGGACGGAATGTACCTATCAATGCATGATTAAAACTTTGCTAACCTTTGCTGAGGAGCCTTTCTCAAAAAAGGCACGGAAAGTAATTTAAGGACACTCAGTATATTGTGAAACAAGTAGCAGAATAATTATAGCTAAATTCATATTGATCATTCTAAGGGGAGTGATAATCCAATTGGTGAATTAATTAATAACCAATTATTAATGCCATCAAGCCCTATAAATCTATTCAGTGCCGTTAATAACATTTATAAAATTAAGTACTCCATCATTAACAGTTGTATTACATGTTATTACAGAAGGCATTGGGCACTGGAAATGAATGAATATTTTCCGTTACAGTTCACCTTGAATTGAACTCTTATCACAAGTGCACCTATATTAGACCATTATTAAAGACCGTCATTAAAAACAGGCACAGCATCAAAGAGCATAGATTGAACCTTCATGTACATGATACATAGATTTCGGTTGAGCGATATAAACGATCATAGTGAATTGTTTTTAAATAAAATAGTGATCTGTCCCCATTGCTTCCTCAGATCAATAAAAAGAACACAGAGAAGTGAATAAACACAAAATTCCACGATCCTTTCTCTGTAATCCACCATCCAGTTTCACCAGTACCAAACCAATTCCACCCACAACAAAACGGATCTATCCATAAATAGTATTTTTAGGCAGCAGAATTGAAATGTAAATAACCAATCCAGAAACCAAAACTCCTCTACACTCTTCATGTCCGTTCTTTGCCCAGGAAAAGTGTGTTAATGTATGACCCTCTCCCTTACAGCTGGACCAGACTCGGGTGAGTGTCCTTAGCGCTAGAGGTGGAGCCAGCAGGCTGTAACGTAACTAACATCAATGACTAACCCCCCAAACTACATACCAGCATTTATCTCACACTGTTATTGCATAAAAATGCTTTGCAATAAAATTATTCATGGCATATCTTCTCCATTATGCATGTGAGACTATTTGCCAATAACCCAATAAAATACACAAATTACTCTTTAATTTTTCTTCAACTGAAGTTGAAGAAAGTGAACAGTGGTACATACATATAAGAACTGTCCAGTTAGTCCAGGTTTTACATACAATACAGGGAGTATCTAGTGCTTCCATCAACCTTTGTTTCCAAGATTTGGCATGCCTGAACTATAGACCCAGAAAACTGTACAGTTGACATATCTTTACTGACAGCAGTTTACTTGGTTTATTTACCTCTAACTCACAGTTACTCATATGTGTCCCCTTGGTAGTACTTGAAAAATATCTCATTTATATTTCATATGTTTTATGACAGAAAACCTCAGTCATGGTCACAAGCCGCTATCCTGCTCAATCTCCTTTTTCTTCACTCTCCCCTACATTCACTTCCCTACATACATTCATTTGATATCTGGACCTACTTTAGTTGCCCTTCTTTTGCTTTCTCCAGAGGTTCTATATCTTTTTGATACTTACATTTTGTGTAATAAATATGATGTTAACTTCACTTATATTGTTTTAAAAGAAAGAGAACACAGATTCCCATTGCCGATGTTTGTTTTCTATTTACCTTTTTAGTGCTGAGAAATATGACAAAAAGTAAAATAACAAAGAGCTGGTTTCCTCGGTGGAGAAGTGTTAGCAATGCTAGGGGCAGACTCGGGCCACTGCAGTCAGTTTATATGAGCAGAATTACACTGCCTGCGTGGAGCGCAGACCCTCCTTCACGCGGAGATTAAAATCCCCTATGCACACAGATCAGGTCGAATCAAGACGTTCACACGGACACACACACCCATACGCACGTGTGAGGTTGTGAGCAATTGAAATCTTTAAAAGCGGAGAGAGAAAAAAACTTTGTAAAAAAAAAGACGGCCTCATCGATGAGTCACTCTCTTACAGCACCAGTGACCCAGAGCTTGTGCACGTACTGATCTAAAGATGCAGTGACACAAAAACCTCACAGATAATTAAATATTGATTTTTGTTTTCTAATCCTATATAAAAATTGTCCTGGGCCTCCCAACGGTAGTTTTCATCCCCAGTAAAAAAAATGGGGGGGGTTGGAGATGGGGGGGGCGGGGGGGAATGAGGGAGTGTGAAATACCGGTTAACCTCTATTTCATTCGCTGGGCAGGCTTCAGTACAAAGGAGCTGAGCTGAGACGGAGCTCTGATGGCAATATGTTCTGGGCTCTTGCCTTGAACCCGGGCTGGCCCATTACTCTCTGGCTGCCGATGACAACGCCCCGCCTCCTGCACCTCAAGCCCAAGAGCCGCCCCTGCGTAGCGCCGATTGATATTCCCTTCAATAGGCTTCCCTCTGTGAATTTATGCCCGCTTAGCCCCCTGCCACCTCGAATCCCCCCCATTTCATCTCAGCCTTGGCTCAGAGAACCTTCCGGATCGACTCCTGTACCTCGGAAGAGCGATCGCCGGAGCCGATGGGCAAATCGGCGGAGTGAACAGAGAAAGAGGACGAGAGTGGAAGATGAAGACCAACGAATCCCTTTTCCTTTCCCGTCTTCAAAGACGGGAGTGTGAGAAGCACATAAAAAGTCTGGTCTTCCCGCAGCCCGACTTAATTAGCGTATCAAAGATCACGAAATGGTGCGCCACCTGCTCCTCGCATCAAGTGATATGATGAATGGCCAGGTGTCGGTCGTTTTTGCAGCGAGACGCTCGTTTGAGTAATGTTTCATTGGCAATCTCGCTGCATTAGTTGCCATGTCAACATTTTTGGTCTAACATTGGAAGCGGCTGTTCAAATTGTTATTCTT
Organism: Albula glossodonta; assembly: GCA_019788955.1. Taxonomy (NCBI): domain Eukaryota; kingdom Metazoa; phylum Chordata; class Actinopteri; order Albuliformes; family Albulidae; genus Albula; species Albula glossodonta. The sequence continues at coordinate 400,268 of JAFBMS010000027.1, forward strand.
CTTCGTGATTCCTGTGTATATCATATTCATTAATATCCATAGAAACGATTTAATAACAAAACAAAGCACATGCAAATTCAGACTGGTCTTGGAGGTTCATTTTCAGATTTGCATATGTTTGAGTGTATTCTCATCCTATCTTTGAAACCAAATCATCCGGAAAGTCATAATTTGCAATGCGCACTCATCAGTCCATTACTAAGCAATAAAAAAAGCAAAAAACATCAACCATGTGAATTTTTGTATATGCAAACCCTCTGATCAATATTTAAAAATCTATACTTTATAATACTTCAACCAAATGCCATAAAGCCTACGTAACATGATTATAAGAATGATATAACACATGTTATAACATAAAATGACTATTTCACACAATCGGCATGCTCTGACATTAGGGTGTTAATCATTTTGATATTATATGTGACCTAAGACTGTGCATACTTTTAGCATTGTTGATGTATTGTTAATGTTCATGTCAATATATATCAATATTGATGTATACTGACATACTACAGTTAATATTACAACCTCAAATATGCTTATTATGCTAAAAAAGATAAATGCCAAAAGATAACCTATCACAACATGTCACATCTGTAGCAGTGAATGGATCACAAATGTATATGAGCAAATTACAGAGCAGACAAAATGTTTTTTACTCATTCAATTATTCAAATTTTAAAAATAGGCAATCAGACTTCTACTGTTATTGACAACATTACATATAGTCATAGAAAACCATAAATTGATTCATCTTGTAATAATAAAGAGTAGGATTGTTTTGCATTAATTTGTTCTGTTAGAAATGGACCTTTGCTTAGTTATTTGGACTAGCATAACTTTATGACAGTGAGTAGCAATATTGATTGTTTCCTGGATTTATGAGCTGTTGCCATGTCACTGTGCCACTTATTTTCCACAATGTATAACAGGTTTTATAACACTAACACGACTGACAATATTCTTGTAGTTATAGGTAACAGCTATAGTAACAGGTACAGTTCAATTTGTGTTCCTGGTTAGCCATTAGAAAGACATGTTCCCTCTCAGATAGAGTTTCAGAGTATTTTGGTGTATCTACCTTTGCTTTGAAGCATGAAACTCTTTAGATGCCGTGCTGGAAGCACAGAGCTCGCGGATGATAAAGAAAATAATTAGTAGAACAGAGACAAGACGAAGAGGGAGAAGTGAGGAGAACAGGGGTTGTAATCATGCAGAAAATGGGTTTCACACTTGTTGTAGTTAGATTGCCAGTGTACAACTGTGCATGCAGTCATTAGGACAGCTCAGTCCACATCTAGGTGAAATACGTACACCGTCATAATGCTGTAGAAGTTATTTTGGTGTCCCATTAATAATTTTCATTATATGCATTGGCCTTTGACAGCAAAGGTGAGCTTTCTAAAGACTGGTTAACTGAGACTCACAAAGACATTACTTAACTAACTAATTAAAAGTGTATTTTATCACGGATACGGAAAATCCGCATTTCTGATTGGCTGGCAGGTGTTGATTGAATTTGTATACTGTGGACACCTTGAACATAGGCCCGGTCAAAAGTTTATCAGTGTTCTTAATCAGTATGCTAAGGTGATACAATGGTAACCATGCCAACCGTGGCCTTGTCAATTTTAACTCATTCGTTAGCTAACATTAACACGTAAAAGTATAAAAACCATGATGGACCGTTTTCATGTTAATTTTAATTAATTTGGTGAGGGCAAAACATTTCAGGACTGGATGAAAAGGAAAAGGAAACGCGACATAAGTATTTATCAGAAGAGGAGGTAAATAAAATCGAGGAAGGGGTACATGAAAAAAACACAATCAAATCAAATTGGGCCATGAAAACATTCCAAGATTTCCTTCCCTCATAATTACGGACTCAGACTACACTCCTAGCAATTCGGTCTTCAAATCAATCTTAAATATCATAAAGAAGGAAAGGATGTGAGCGTACACCTCCCTCGCACCCCAGACAGTAAGATATAGATCAGAAATTCGCTGCCTGCGTCACCATCAATGGTGATTGGACACGATCGAAAGGTGTGGTTCGATTTGCAGCTAACCATGGCGAGATGTGAGAGGGAGGGCACAAGAGAGCTTACTCCCAGCTCTTTCATAATCAAGGTGGATAGGAATAGCAGTGAATATGTCACACTGGCACGAACAGAAACACACAACTTCACTCACACACACTTGACCTCCAGGCCAAATTTCAGCCTTCTAGGGTGAAAACTGTGGCCACCACATTTTTGTGGACACAACCGACGAACAGAGTGAGCTATAGAGCTGCTGGTTGCAGCTAAACATATAACCTCCATGTCTCACTGTCCAACTTTACCATTAATGGAAACGTTGAATTTCATTTTCATTCCCATGCATAGCTAATCGTAGCATGCCTAGCTAATGTTAGCTATAGCCTTCAATAAAAGCTTGACTTTGACTGAATTCTTCTTCCTTTTAGAAGAATATTAAGAAATATAGCTATCTATAATGATATAGATAACTAAAATGATAATCATTTTTAGTCAGTAGACCTACCTCGCTCGGAAAGCAAAATGTGAGCGCAATTCTCTAAAATCACAGCATGTGTCAGTGGTAATATTTTCTGTGACTAGCTGTGACCAATGGGTATTTAGAACCTTCTAGAACATCTTACATCTGGCTTTGAGTTCAGGAAACGGTCACCTACTCCAGCGTAAAGTAGTGCCTATCATCTAGAGTAATAGGACATGTCTTAAAATAATCATATTTTGAGCCAAAATAAGTGAGCATATATTGAAATGACCACACCTAGCAAGTAACCGTGTTATAAGCGGCATAACATCCTCTGAGATGTCCCTTTTACGAATGTAAGGGACTTCGCCTCCACCTCATCGCTTACATTCGTGCAACGGACCCTTCGGAGGATGTTATGCCTAACATATTAAACAACATTCAGTCATACTTTAACAATGTTGAACTGCTAATTAATAAACTTACTGTAATAGCACTGTCACTCAATAATGTTGTTTTGTATGTGATATAATTTTACAGTATCACATTGTTCAGAATGCAGTATATTACTGCAAAAGTTTGCTTTTAACCATGTTTAACAACATGGCTAAAACAGGCGCCTTTATGTATTTTGAACAGCTTGAACTTATTTTTGTAACTCATACTAGAATGTGCGCAACACTTTCATACATTTGGATTTTCAGATAGTAAGTAACCAATTCATTAAGTAAGGGATTGTGTTTTGGATGTACTTTAAATTAAAGCAAGCGGGAGTGTAAATATTCCTTTAAACACATCTTCGAAAACTTCCCCTGAACAGGTTTCCAAGAATGCTACAAATGTACAGAGAGATGATTGGACTCAAAAGAACAGGGTGAAACCTCTGCAAACCCTCCTCTGCCCTATACCAGTGTGACCGCAGCGTCCTTGAGAGAACATGCTTATTAGATCGGGACTCTCTGATCCAAAACGAGTTTGCCCATGATGGACTTGTCAAACGTCCACATCCCAGCGATCCTGGACAGAGCTGTAGAGGCATTCGGGGGGCGCTATCGATTCCTGTCGACTATTCTGGGTTGGGGGGGGCGGGGGGTGGGGGTGGGTACAAGCCCCCAGCACTTCTCTTACATGCCTCACTCTGGTGGAATTTCATCAAGGCCTCTCTCTAGGGAGTCACCATGTCCCCCCCACCCCCCCCCCCCAACTCCCCTCCCCTTCTTCTACTTCCCATCATCTTTTAATTTTTATTCAGCAAAAGACTCAGAGGAAGAAAAGAAAAAGAAGGGGAAAAAAACAAGGTCAGAAAAGGTCGTATTCACAGCAGTCACCAGAGGCAAGATAGCTCTGGAGAAGACAGGCCTGAGCGCAGAGATATCCCAGAATGCCTGCCGCTGATAAGAAAGTGGGCCATGCAACCTTTGGGAGCACGTGACTGGAATACGGGACCAGAAAAACCACCACGCTTCCGAAGATGAAGCCAAAGTCGGAAAAACGAGGAGGAGTGGGGGTGTGGGGCGGGGGGGTGGAGTAGGTGATAGGAGGAGGAAGCTGTTAGCGGGCAGAACAGGAGGAGGGGAGTGAAAAAATTCAGGATGGATAATAAAAGAAGCTGAAAAAGCTTTGCCTAGTTGCTTGCAGGATAACAGTTTAATTGCTTTTATCTGGAGTGCAGCAGCAGAAAAGAAGAGAAACCATGAATCTGGCAGAAAAAAGGCAAAATAAAAACTTTTTAAAGTATAAAAAGACAGAGGAGTCAAAGAAAGAAGCCTGAGATGTAAGTATGTAAGCGAATAACTTGACAGCCAGGTATGCCCCTATCTGTTCTCGGTGTCACGCAGAAAGACTCTGCCTTTGCTAAAATATATTCCTGTTTTATTCTGTCACAGACGTTTAGATGTTATAGACGTTTGAAAAGAAGCTCGGACTGAGTAAGAGAAAAGGCATTTCAGTTCTTCTGCACAATCACATTACTTTCCGTAAGCAATTTCTAAGCCAAATGCCAAACGCCAGCCGCAATGTTATACAATAACAATGAAGACAAATGTCAGAACAATATTTACAGCAGACTGCTCTAATACTGCCAGATAACGAAAGTATAAAATTACCGGATTACACTGGGCTGGGCTGGGCTGGACTTTTCAGGGCCAACACACGAAAGTATTGCACAAAGGAATCAGAGCATTACTCAGTATAGTATTGAAATCTGCATACTGGTATTCAACAAAATAAAGGTGTATGTATGTATTTATTTATTTGACTTACTTATTCAAGATAAAATTAGAATTATATTAAGAAATAAGGCACGCAGCATTTTAAATCCAAGTTCTAAGCCTTTCCACCTGCAAGAAAGCGGAAGGAGGAAAAGTGGGAAAGAAAATGTGTAGACAGGGAGGGTCTGCAGATGACAGCTAACGCAAAATGGGGGAGGACAAAAAGCAGTCTGGAATGCTGAGGTAATAGTGAATGTTTTCTTGCCTGAATCTTTGCGTAAGTGTAATTGTCGCGAGCTTTCAGAAAGGCCAGCATCCTTGGTTGTGCTTTTCTTTTGGTGTTCCCTCCTGAACAGGAAAACATTGTCCTTCACAGCTAGCAGGGCCTATCAGTGCTTCACAGGTGAGAAGGATCGCAACATGTCCTTGGCGATGGGCAGGTGACTGCTCTCATCCTAAGATCGTTAACAGGATGAACGTACGCACAATACGTTTGTCTGTCACTTCTGGCACCATGGTAGTAAAGACATTTTTTTGGGGGATTTTTCCACTTTATTTGACAGTTCTAGTAGAGAGACAGACAGGAAATGTGGGGGAGAAAGAGAGGGAGGGGAGGACATGTAGCAAAGGGGCCAGGCTGGATTTGAGCGTGGGCCGCTACGGTAAGGCCTTGGCCTTATGCGGCATGTGCTCCACCGGATAAGCTACCAGGTCGCGCCCTGGCACCATGTTAATGGGGCATCCAGATCCAGATGTGAAAAAGTAAAGTGAAACTTCAGAAAGTAAAACTACCGCAACATATTTGTTCCACCCATGCTTCAACAGCTGGTTCTAATTAGCACAACTCTTCAGCCAGGTAGATAAGCTAATTAGTGAAATCACCTGTTTTAGTGCACAGGTAGAAGAAATATATGGTCGTACTTTCACTTCCCAAAGCTGGAGTTTTATACCTCTGTCCAGACCATTAGCAACCTTTTCATCAATCTTAGTCCATCCCAAGATGAAAAACACCAAATAAAAAACTACGAAGAAACTGACTGATTTATTACAAATATTATACTATTAATTGTGCTGGTTCTCATTTTTTTCCCTTCCACAAAATACCTGTTTGTCACATCTGTTTGTGAAGGAGCAGAGCTATTTGGGCATGGGAATGCAGTCAAAGTTATACGTAACATATGGAGCGTGGAATGGTTGTTCAAGCTTAGCGAAGAGTTGACCACATCCGCTGGGAATATAGTACCGCAGAGCATCATGTCTCATAAAACTTCTGTCTTCATAAAACTGGAGGAACAAAATCTAGCCTGTTGTGATTGGTTAACCTGTAAGACACAACCAAAAACAAAAAAAACCAGCCAAGTACATGAAAGAATGACCAATATGTTACTGCAAACCAAAAACACTACCTCCTCCTGCTGTTTAGCCAGCTGTGTTTTTGTAGATGGCCTGATAAGGACAATGAAGACAAATCCGATCATAGACCCTCCTCAGGTGAGCCTGTCTTTTCATAGGGCCCTGATTTTCAAGCTCCTATTGGCTCCCCAGGCTGAGGGCGGGAACAGGAAGACTGGGAGGGGCAAGGCAGGTCTCTTCTAGGGCTACTAAAGATAGTGGTGAAAATGCTAATTTTGTTCTGCATTTTCGCACACAGATCCCTGGCTTTTTACCCAAATGAATTCTCATGAAACTCCAAACACAGATTGAAATATTTTTACAAGCTGGACAGCAATGGTGGAACTGAATCTTTGAATGGTGTATTCTCTTATATTTTTATTAACCTGCATGCACCCACAGATATGAAAATTCAGGAATTTAAGCATATATGTCGTGGATATTTCACATGGGTAAAAATGGTTATTTGCGATTATTTGAGTTGAATTCTGTCCTCTCCTTAACCGTCAATGATTGGTGTTCTGTTTCTATGGTTACACGATAATCCACTTCACCACAGATATAACACAATGGCTGCACTTCACTGGTGGTGACATGTAATTATTCCAGCTCATAGTTTCTATTACCAAGAAGAAGAACCAGCTTTCATACAGTTGTCTGAATTACCCTGAAGAATCTTCTTCCATTACCATCAACTTTGGTGACACATACCCAACAAATAACAGAGCATTAGCCTGGAAAATCTAAAAACTGGGTTAAAGTAAACTATTGTCCTCCTGCTGAGTTATGGAGCTTGACAGCTAATAAAAGCTAACTGGCAACACGTACTGGTTATCTTACGAACTAATAAAAGCTAACTGGCAACAAGTACTGGTTATCTTGTCTAACAATACTATAACTGTTAATAGTAAGACTAGCAGTGAAGTGGTCCAACACATTTATTTTATAATTTATTTTGTGAGAATGCTCCCTTTTTCGTCTCTCATTTACACCTGCACCTGTTCAGAAAGCTATGCAAATGAGAATGTGCACTCTCCCATGAGTCAGCGACTATTTTCCACTACTAAGCACATGGTTATTCAAGGAAGCTAGCGCTAACTTGAGAAGAGGCTCGTCTCTCAGTGATGACAACAGATACCTGCAGGCTAGTAACTAGTGAGTGATTGAATTAAATCCTGAAGTAGCCCAAATGAAATCCACACTACCCAGGTGGAACCAAACCAGTTGTGTCCCACTGGGGCAAACTCCCTCTCATATGATGATGGATAATGACATATGGCACTGACCCAGGCCCGTGATTTCAACGTGCAGAACTCATTGTGTGCTTTGAACACTGCCTTAAGAGGCTAAGACAAAGGTTACATGTGCTTCTAGCGTTATGGGTATAAATGGTTTCAAAGCTTCTCTGAATTTTTGAAAGTTATTCTTCTTCTGAAAATACTTTAAATGAAGGGCCATGACTCATCTTCGGCAGTGGGCAAGGATAGCAGACGACTGGAGCCGTTGAACAAGCTGACAAACCAAGCTTGACATGTCTATTCCATGGTGTGGATCTTTCCCAGTATTTCTGGATATTTTTTTTACATTTTGACTCCTATTGGGTAAGAGGCATTCTGCTGTGTTTTAAGATAGACTTTGTCCAAAAGCACATGTTATTCATTTTTAAGTTCCTTGGCTCCTCAAATGGATCTCTACCCCATATCTCAAAGAATATCCATATAAATTGATTTCATATGATTTTTTTTGTAAAGAATGCAACTCATGGTTCCATTGTTTATAGAGACTGTTTGCGGGAACCATGTGTTTGACCACACCAGCTGTGTATGAAGTCACAATGACACAATGACTGTGGGAGTGTGGCCGTTAGACTTAGAGGAGCGATGGCTAACAGCGGTGTGCATTTCAGGGTAAAGAAAGAGATTCCTCGTGTTCTCCTGAACTGAAAAAAGGGTTGCAGCAATAACACTGGCCTACAAATACGACTGGGCGTTCCCAATTGAGAGAGGAAAGGTAAAATTTAGAAGAAAATGTATTTTCAAATATGGAACCTGTGGAAAAGTACCAACGACACAGACCTTAAAAGCACGTTAGCGCACACCGTGTCCAGTACATGGACGAAACAGAATGAAACAAACTCCCCAGTCACGTCAGAAACAAAATTCATAAGGAATTACTATGCCCCCTCCCCAAACTCACTCGTTGGGGAATTAGGGAGCACGTTTACACCTTACCCTGCTTCACTTTAAATCGCCACTGATGGCAATAAATGAACGTGATTTGATGCAGGGATTCTCAATTCCCTATCCAGCAACCAGCTTCTGGCCCTGATAAAAGGAACCATTCATGAAAGAGAAGAAACTACATGGACAATTTCTGATGTTAGGTTTGGGGTGGGGTGGGTGGTTACAACACATATTCTCCAGGGGAGCTTACGTGAAACAAATTTGCTTGACAGGTGCTCAGGGAAGACAGGTTATTACAGATGCAAAAGTAAGTGAAACGGAAAGGCAAACAGTTCGTATACACAAGATCAAGGGCTTCATTTACAAAATGAGTGAGTTTTTTTTAAGCACAAGGCATACGTTTATTCAGATTCCTCTTTGTTCTTAGACCGTGCATGCACACACGATCACTGAACCCACACTCCCCATTAGCCATTAATGATCGAATTCTATTATTATCATTATTATTAATTTAATATCTGTACTGCAGCCAGAGAATAGGAGGAAATTAAGTAATCAGGGCTATCCAGAAAGAGTGTAAGATTATGGTGTTAAAATGTGTTTTTATGTTGATAGATGATAACTTTTGTAGTACATCTGATGTTAAGAATATACAACAGAGCTTGAAATTTTCAGAAGCAAAAACAAAACTATACTACATGTGAGAATTAAGATAAGCAGAAATGCGTGTAACCATGGCATGTTCGCTGAGCACTTGTGCTGGCGCATCTCTCACTTTATATGACCATGAGTTTTGTGGTCAATCACAGCAGAGAAATGAGGCTCCAGTTAACCAAGAATTCATGTGAAAAGCAATAACCCCTTTCATGCAGCAGTTTTGATGGTGTCCAATGAAATCACTGTGTCAATCACCCCAAGCAAAGCTCACCAAGCAACAACTTATTAAAAAGGGGCATAACATAAGCAACTTCAAGGAAGAGTAAGAACAGCCTCTGTTTAAACATTCATTAGAATAACTTGGATTGGTAACTTGTCTCTCCCTCTCTTCACATGGCTCTGGTGTACCCTGATGCTGCAGTGCACTGTGTCCTTCTCTGAGCGCGTGCAGGGTCGGGCAGACAGCTGCAGACGCACAGCTGCCATGCTGCATTTATGCATGTGGTAATAGAGGAGAATCTGGGAATTACACACTGACTCCAGATCATTTCAAAGGAACCCGAACCGCTGTCCCTCAGGGTCAACTGAATATGAATGAGGCGAAATTGACTTTAAACACTGGAGATCCCAACGCTCGTCAGACCTCCCGCCCACCCTCTCAGGCAGATCATTAATATTCATACCGTTGCTATGCAAATCGCGAGTCAGGAGGTGACAAGGGCTTATTTATTTATTTTTTAATCAGAGAAATAAAAACAGATGCTGGTGTGGGGTAAAGGTGGGGGCGGGGGGTTATAACAAGCAGTACATGCCCAATTTAAAAAGGGATATTTTAAATTATCAAAATAAAAAATACCCCTTCTGTCTCTGTGCCATCACCTCTCTCTGAATTTCAGAAATAACACAAACACTAAGTAAAGTATCTTCCAATTTTTCCACCTTGGCAACCGGTTAAATATTTTTGTCATGCAGGACTAAGTTTTACAGTCTTTAGTTTTAATAGCTTTAATTCTGAACCCATCCACTGTAAAAAAAAAAAAAAAAAATCCCTATAATTTTTGCAGTAATATATCTTGAACAGTGAGATAGTGTGTACTTGGTAAAAATTTAGTTGTAAGTTTCTCTTAATAAGGCACTTATTATCTGACAATAAGTAATAAATCTGTCATTTACTAGTACGTAGTAAATGATAGATTAATAATGCTATTACTGGCTTATAAATCATTAATTCACCAAAAGAAGTTCATATATTCCTTATAAGAAGCAAATGAGGCATGCACTGAGTGCTTAATTATTGTCACTTGTTCATGGTATTTAGCCAGGTGTCCTTTAGCCCTCAGGTTGTGAAAAACTGAGCAGTTGCTAGTTAGCTATTAATAATGCTTATTATTATTTGTTGGGCCTACTTTCTAATTTTCACTTGAGTCATTAAACAACAATACTTTTCAGGCCATGTTGACCTCAAATTCTGAACTGACAAGTTATTTCCCTCTATTAGCAACTAATAAGTTACCCTCTTTTGTTGTATGGAAGGGTCTCCTCAAAGAGCAGCAAAATTTCGAACTGGTAAAAGCGTAGTACAACCTCTGCCACAGTCTAATGCAGTAAAGGTTTGCCATAAAACGAAACAATATTTGTCGTATAGTGTTACAGGCCATTACATAAAGTTATCCATTTGGAAGAATTTAGTTTGAATGTTTTCATAACATAGTTGTTTATTAACATTAATCACTGAACTTTTGAAATGGAATATTTACATATATTTACGTCTGTGAATTCCCCTGTTTCTTATAAATTATATAATGTGTTCAACATAGTTCAGTAAGATACGGGTTTGTCTAAAATTAGCCAGGAGCAGCTAAGCCAGAGATGTTTTTACTCTTCTGTGAGGTCATCGGGCCTCTGGGCAAATCAGAGCCTTTGGTGGGAAGGTCTTCTAAGATTTTTTTCCCCATAGAAAAAGAACGCATGTCTTAGTATCAGTGCGGTGAGCTGAAACTGTATGTGAAAATGAGTGCTTACCTTTCTCACAGTGAAATAAACCAGGCCACACACAAGTGACCAAGTGGGCAGCCCTTTGTCCACCTGTCCACGGCTAAATCCAGTTTTAGCTTTATGGATGTTTCCCGAACAAGACGACGCAGGGAAGATGACAGGATGTGGGGTGAGGTAAGCTGCAGTTAGGCTGGATGAGATACGCTGAGCGCTGGATGTCACAACCAAGACAATCAATTTATGTGCAGTGGACCCTGGCGCAGATCACGGCACAGCAAACCATGAAGGACGTGACATTGAGGGCCAACGCGGTATATCACCACACAACGCACTGTAGGATCATACTACCGTGGTAGCTACATCATCAAATGAGCTTTGCAAAAAAATATTTCATTAATTTACCCGGAAACAAGGTTTATCAAGCTCTTAGAGAAGTTTTCACACCATAGGCTAGGAGAGTATATAAATCTGGAATTAGTGAAGGTCTTGTTTGGAAGTTTTGGTATTGGCCTTATGGATCCAAACACGAAAAGGAATATCATGCTCAAAGATAAATGTTAAAGGTAAAATATTTCATTATGTGAATTATATTTCTCAAATTTCAATGAAATTGGAGCACTGGCTTTGAATTCAGGTGCTGTTTATGTTTATGTTTATCCAATACAGATTTTCAATTATATCATATACTTTATATGTACATCTATCCCAAGACTGCATTTGTCATTGTTACGGTGTTGAGGGATCGCACCCATTCTGATTACCAACTCCACGGCAGAGGGAGTTGTATATGTAGATACTTCTGTATGATTATGATTTTTACAACTGGACATTTTATGCTAGAACGTTAGCGATCGAAAGAAGTTACATTCAGATCTGACTGGCAGAATCCGAGCCAGACCACCTCTACAAGTGGTTTCGATCATATTTGAACAAATGTGTTCTTTCCTGTGTTTAGACCACAATCATCAAACGTAATGCTTATTTGATTTGTCAGGAAACTGGATACATTGTTGTACAAAAAAACAAGCATGTCAGTACTAATTGAAAAATCTATTTAAGAAGTTAATTTCCCCATTTGTTGAGCACGACAGAAGTTTGGATTCCATTTTGTTGTTCCATAGACATGCTGATTCAATTAAATTTTTGCCATTTCTTCCCTTTTGTCTACAGATACTGAGACACATTCCTGATCGGAGAAGATTCTTTTTCTATTGTCGCAGAAAATAATTGAAAGATGAAAAAATATCGAAAGTTTTCAGTAATTATGCTTGATCACTGAGCCATCCCACCCTTACATAGTCGTGTGTGCTCCCTGTTGCAGTAGCATTTAAAGATAGCTTTTCCCATTTCAAATAAGGTACAAGATAACTTATCCTTTAAGAAACAAATTCTTGATAACAATAACTTTCTAACTTGACATTTCAGACCAGGCCAAGAAGTCTTGAAATCAGCACAAGCATCCAGTAACATTATATGCAATGGATAGCAATCGTGCACAAAAACTCGACTCGGTAACACAAAAACAGACAGATGACCATGATGAAATCATCCTAGACTGAAGCAAGCACATACCATGGTTATGGCACTGTTATAATGTTTACAACTACACAAAAAAATGAAAAGGTTTAAAAGAAATAGTTCCATCGTTTTAAATAATTAAGGCATTAGTTCTACTAATCTATGCAATCTCTTTGTTCTCACCTACTCTGGTGCCTGTATTGTTAAAAAAATAGTGCCCTCCTGGGTGCCCCTACATTCAAGAAAACATGACGATTGCTCTTTTGGGTGTCCCTCCAGTGGAGAAAACATGATAAAGTGCCCTCTAGACTTGCCCTATGTACAAGAAAATGTGATAAAATGCCCCCTACAGTGCCCTTCCAGAGGAGAAAACATGATGAAGTGCCCTCTAGAGTTGCCCTATGTACAAGAACATGTAATAAAGTGCCCTCCTAGGTGCCCTTTGAGTGGAAAAAGACTCAATGAAGTGCCCTCTATGTGCCCCTGTGTGCCCACATGCATCATGGGAAGTGTGCCCCCACAGTGTGCCGGAGGTGCCCTTTTAATTTCTTTCACCCCTGCCCCTCAGAAAGCCTGAGCACACCACTGAGTACATCCTAAACAGCCAAGTCCAAATGTATTCATTTCGTTGACTTCACGGTGCAGTGAAAACCTTCATATACCTGTATAATGTGCGCTGGTATGACCCCAGCTAAAAAAGCCTTTTCACCTCCAACATCAGATGCGCACCTCTACTTTAATGAGGTTGTTGAGGGATCTCAACGGTTGGGCTCGGTGAATCTGCTTTGAAAGGTAATGAAGCGTCTGCGCTGAGCTGGTGTACGATGATCTTTTCTTTCCCATGGTCCGACATCGTCCTGTGGCTACTACCCATGCATATTTGTAGGGATTTTTCAGAGGCTCTTGTTGTTTTATACACGATCCATTTGTACACCTGGGTATTTACTGAAGCATCTGAGGTTAAGGCCTTGCTGGAGGGTGCTCTGGCAGTGCTCTACCCAGATTTACCCTGGCTGTCCGGCTGCTTTGCTGCACCGCTGCCTGCCGACCCCTTGTGTTGATCACAGCTCATCCTGGCTGGCCTCGTGCTCCTGTTGTGATTGGACACACCCTCTATGGTTTCCGCCCCACTGACCGTCAGCTACCGGTTTGGCATGCTGAATTTGGCGGCGTTTCGCCTTACTGAACGATGCTGTTTCAGCAGCTGTGTATTTGGATCGGGGAGTGTGTGTATCTGTGTTTGGTGGGGGGGCGGTGAGTTCAGGTGAGTATTAGGAGCTGTGCATTTGAACCAGGGAGAGTGTGCCTGTTTGTGTGTGTATGTTTGGGGGGGAACGTGTCTGTTTGGGGGGTGAGTTCAGAAATAGAAGCGGTGCTGTACGAGGGCAGGCTTCGCTGGGGGCGATGTGCACAGCGGTCACGAAGCACAGAGTGACATTTAGCCACCGCGGCTGACTGGTCATACCGCCAGCGTTCGCGCTTCGTGGGGGCTGATCATGTGACCACCCGGGGAGCAAACACTGACAGAAGCCACGGGAGAGAGAAGGAGAGAGCGGGAAAGTGCGTGAGACGCAGGGAGAGAGAAAGAAAGAGTGGGAAAGTGTGAGACAGAGGGAGAGAGGAGAGAGAGAGTGAGGGGGATAGAGAGAGAGATTAGTATAAATCTCCCCCAGTATCGCAATCAGCAAAGCTAATAACCTCCAACCTCCCCCCAACTGAGCTGAACTAAAGATAACCCATGTCTCGATTCGTCATAAGAATAAAAATGCATTTTGAATTTGTTCGAGAGGGAGAGAAAACCTGTTATTCCTTTCTCTCCGTTTGTTAACCAGAATTAATAAATCGTTATTAGGACTGCGAAAAAACTGAATTGATTTGCTTCACTCTCATTCCTCCGTGTGAGGTGTGGAGCTAATCAAATTGAATTCCTTCTCCTCTCTTCCTCCACGCATACCTTTCGGTGTTTTCCAGCCTAATCCTCTCTCTTCCTCTCGCTCTCCTCCCTTCCTGTTCCCTCTCTCTCTCTCTCTCTCTCTCTCTCTCTCTCTCTCTCGGTCCCTCACAAGGCTGCTCACCCATGCTGTGCCTACCAGACTATGTGGACCACAGGGCTAATGACACCTGCGTGGAAAGCTTCTTTCAGTAAGTGGCTCCCTGCCGTCTGTTTGATTTGTGGTCCAATCACGGCATCTCTCCAGGCCTGTTACATTAAGCAGGCTGCCCCCCTCCCCCCCACTGTCCCGCCCCCTGTTTAGGCCAAGCCAGCTCTTCAGTCTTTGGCTTCAGACCCTGTGGTGTGATCTCGCACAGTCTGGGTCTGACAGTAGCCACCCCCCTCCCACTCACTGTACACTGCTGTGGTTACTGTATCAAAGAACCTCCCCACTCCTGCCTCCTGGGGGCGTAACTGAGAGTAAATGCAACTATACAGAGCATAAACAGCTATGCTTTTGGGGATGTACAGTTTACCCACCTATTAGTCTCCACTTAGTAATCTTTAAACGCATTAGGCCTAATTTATCAATATTTTCGTAAAACAGTGTGTAAATTTACGCATCAACGGATACGACCTAACAAATTCTGCCGGATTTATCAAACACACGTAAACACAGCATTTGTTTGTATTTTGTGCATATGTTGATGAATATGAATTAATCATAAATGAGAATCGCGTTCACAGAATTTTCGATTAGCATAAATCCGTGCCCCTGAAATACCATATTAGGAGCTTGGAATCCCTTTGTTGGCAATGTTGAACTGTTTTGAAAGATTTGAACCATTATAATATTACTATATTACTACCAAATAACTTGATACTCATTGTTAATCCAGTAAAAGATGAGTGAATTAAATAATAAAAGTAATAACACAAAAAACACTCTTTACAGACATGTTTTTCCATTTATGCACGCAATACGAACAATTTAGAGCGCTTGTGAAATTTCTTCGGATCCTATGAACAAACTTATATACAAAAACTTTGATAAATCCCACATGTTTTGCGTAAACGCATTTACGAACGATTTACGATCGAATTCGTTTGGCTCACGTTTGATAAATGAGGCCCAGTGATCGGCACTGTTAGCATCTGGCGGGTCAGTAAGTTTTTGGCTTTGTGAGACCTCACTGTCCCATCACTGTGAGGACCCACCAATGGCTGCGCTCCAGCACAGAACAGGGTAACATGTGAAATGTAAGTGTGACTTCACAGTGACCTCATTGGACAAAGTGGGGGGCGGGAACTGCAGCAGAGAGGGGCGCATTAAGTAGTCAAGTGAAATCAAGTCTATTTAAATGTTCCACACCAAGAGCTGCCAAAATTCATAACCTCATCTTTGTGAAAAGTAACAAACTTCTAATAGACCTCTCAGCTTCTTAAGCTTTGAATGTAATACACAGAATTTTTTTCCCATAATCTTTCACCCTAAGGGACTACTTCAATGTAAAGTTACAACAAAAAAAGCTTTGAAGATTTCAGTCGGCATATATCAAAAAGGAAATATTCGGAAATATTTGAGTCCAAGATAAAGTTTGAAAGTGAGGTACAATATGGTGCATGAAAATATTTTTGAAAAACATGCCTCCTTCAATAAGAAATACATATTTTTGTTATAAATATATATATATGTGTGTATTAGTAAACACATACATATAAAATACATACTTAATAGTTATTGTTATTATTTTCTTTTTTCTACAGTATTTCACTATCATTATTCGGAATAACAACAGAGCAGGGGTTCACAGGAGAGTGGATAGATAGAGAGTAGAAACAAAAATAGCTGCCAGACAAAACAGTTACTCTAGTCAAAAGTGTACAGTCATCCGTCATATAGCACAGTCATACAGTGTATAATCAGACTTGATGAACCTGGTGGATATCAACTGGAATCAAGTTATATTATTTCAATATATTTTTTCCTGAAAAATTGTAATGATACTGGTTCTTTGCTGAACATATAAGGGAAAGATTAACATTCAAATGTTTTTCCAGACTTAAATGTGTGGTAAGTTACATCCTGATTTTCAAATTAAATGAAGAAATATCTCTAGCTCTTTTTCTGTGTTGATTTTAAGACTTTTTGCAAAATTTTTAAGATTTTAAGATTTTTTGCAATCCTGAGTACAGATTTTGATTAAATTGCCTTAAATATCTAAAACAATCTGTGAAAAGTTTTGCTTCATACTCCTTGCAATGATAAATCGCACAGCAAGTGCTCCAGCTAACCCTCTTTGCTTTTGGCTATTAAACGCATCTGAAGTCAGAGAAAGCCAAGAAAGCTGTTATCCACTCATGGAGGTGGTTGGCTTTCCAGTCATGTGGCAGTGATATCATTAGCTTACTCTACTGTCACTGATCAGCTCCATATGTCGCCTTAACACTGGGGAAACATTTTCCCATACCGCTGTATCTACACCATGGACACCATCCAGTCTGCAGCTGGCAAGAGACATTACTATTCACACTCTATGAACCCTTAACTCTCATAGTGTCCTTATAAAGAATTACGCTAATGGTTTTCAGGTAATCGTCAACACTGACCTTTTTCATGCATTCCACTGGCCAGTGAAACTTTTATATGAACTCCTGGGAAGAAGTGTAAAAAGATTCATAGCCAGAAGATTACAATAATATTAGCCTGACTGAATATCCAGACACAATGGTCAATGATCTCATGGTCAGTGTTCTAGAATCATCTGAAGGAGTTTTATCATTGACTATGAGTACAACATAGAGGGTTTTACTGCTCGTTGTTGTTGTATTAGAGGCTTGTAATGTGCATATAACCATAGTCAAGATTCAGAACATTTTAAATAAGAATTTAGCATAGGGATCGCCTTAAGTAAACGTACAAGAGTACTAAAAGTGTGAGGTCAGATCCTACCCGTGTGTCACCTGTTGCAGTAAGCAGCTCTGTATTTGGCATACTGGATAAGTAGTATATTTAATTGTGTGTTTAATAGGCATTGTGATTATTCTGGCACAGACAATAGTCCGAGAAGAACTGACTGTGAGGGGAGAGAACACTTCATTCTGAACGCTGGCTTCGCTCCTCTTTTTCCAGACATGGAATGCGCATTTTTCTTGGAGGCCTCCGTCGTTCATGCTCTCATTGTTGGGAGTAATCCGGTTTCCAGGGAAACTGGGCCGGTGCAGAGGGAAAACATTTTATTTTGTCTCGCGTTGAAGGGGGGAAGGAATCCCAACTGGGAGAGGGAACACTTCGAGGCTCCATTTTCCAGTCACTATTTCTTAATTTTTTCACACTAATTTTAGCAGGTCAAATCTAACATCAGAAGTACATATGCAATAGCTGTCATGATACTAAAACACTGGCTTCCTCAGAATACTGAACAAGTTCAAACATATTTCCCTAAATAATTATAATTAGCGCAGAATTTTCCATAAAAATTTTTTGCATACAGTTGTGAAGGTACCAAGAGTCATAAATAATGAAAGTAACTAATATATGCAGTCTATTCAGCATATATTCGACTAATGTAAGCAGTATATTAGTATATATTCTAATAACTTATATTTGAGATTCTATTTTTGCCATTTAGTGACAGTTCTCTTATTCATTACGGTCGATCCAGTTGGCCCCCGGGAGCAGACCGCCTGAATTTGATCTCCTCGCCACAGTCCGTATCACAGAGAACATCATTTCTGTATTTGTGAGGTCCTTATCTTTCATTTAGACCAGAAATGGCTTTGAATGGAGAATATTTCGCCCATTAAAAAAGACATTCCCCGAGGCTCGTGGGTAAATTGCTGAGGTGCTGATACTCCATCATGAACCGAGGGTTAAGAGCTTTCTGAATAATCACTCCACGACAGTTGGGAATTGCCAGATAAGAACTGAAGGAAGACACTCCAGTCTAACTTAAAATATGAATAGCCTACATGTTAAAAACAAAGGAAAACAATACATGGGACAATCTCTGTTCTGTATCGGTGACCACACGTCTTCCTGTGTTTCACCTGGAAGCGATATTAAAACACGATCCGATCCTCGCCTGCCAAAACTCATACTGTGGGAAGACATGTTGCTAAACTGACATTTATTGGAGGTTAATGGAGTTGGGGGAGAGGGAATGAGAGAGAGAGAGAAAGAGAGAGAGATATAAAATTGTCTGCAGAATGGTGCATTGTGGGTAAGACATATCATGGACTCACAACCAATTATTTTACTGCTCAAGAATGGATTACCAAACTAAGTAATGGATAACCAAACTTGAAGGGGCACTCCAACAGTAAATTTTCATATGGTGTATTATTCTTTACAGTTGTCTTTTAAGTCTAAGATAATGTGACCACAATTCCCTTTTAAAAAAACCCTCAAAAAAGAGCAATAATTTGAAGTGCAAAACATGTTTATTGATTATTGGTCTAAAGGAGTGAAGAGCAGTTAATTAATTACCGGTATTACTAATAATTAATTCTGTGTTGGATTATGCTTAGGCCCTTGCTGGTATTAGAAACACTATTCTCTGAAAACAAAAAATGAACAGTGGAGTTTTCTTTAAAGAAAGAATATGCACTTCTCAATCATTTGTGGTTCCTAAATTTGGGCAAATGTAGCATTTTGGTGATTAATTAATCAGGAATTGGAAGAACTTGTGAAACCGTAATAAACAGATATGGACTCAGATCTACACAAGAAGGAAATTAATTAGGAATCGATTAAACTTAAAATTAAATCAAAATTAAATTTTGATGCATATCTACAATGATACTTTTTCGGTTTTTAGATTTTGTGGTCTAAAATACATGTCTGTCATCATAAGGGTATGGGTAGACTGCACAGGTTTAATCTTTATTTTCGATTGCCAATGACCTGTAAATTTACAAAGCCCGATTTTCTGCTACCTGATGGTTCCACAAAGCAGATGTGAAATGTGAGCCGGCTTACCTCCTTGTATTCCCCCTGGACACGGAGTAATTCAAAGCCCAAGGCTTTTCTGGATCTCTTAAAATGGCCTTCTGTGGGGTCCAAATTGTGTCTGTGTGTTACAGCAAACCAAGCAATCTCCTTTCTCTATTGACTTGCCACAAGTTGATTGGGCCCGCTAAAAACCAACAGCAGAAAAGCAGCGCATTCAATTTGTTTGAGAGTGTGTTAAAGTGCACGAGATAAAAACAAAATGGCCTCGAGGTAAAACACATGTTGCCACTTTAACGGTTTTCAAACTGGGCAAACAGTCGCACAAGCCCCCTTTCATTTAAGCCAAACGGCCGTCTTAAATGAATACGATTTTTATATAAACCATTCTGGCAGGGTTTCGCCGGCTCCCTCGTACGAATATACAAGTAACTGCGAAAGGCTTTAGAGACGGCGCGTTAGTATGTGGCCCAATTACCCAAAATAGCCCTTGTAAAAGTGAGTTATGTGACATGATTCTGGAGGTTCCATATGGCAGAAGTGATCCAGAAAAACAACGCGGTGGAGGGCCGGACCCGACAGCCCCCAGAGTCCCCGAGCTCTCCTAAAACCATTAGACCCTCAGAGTAGCCTCCACCGCTGCCATTAATTGATTTTAATGAGGAGCAGTTAAAAATGCAAAATGGCCACATGAGCGGACCACTTTTTCTTCCTGAAGACCCGTGCTGGGCAGGGCAGAGCTTGCGCTGAAGCGTTTTACAGCATCGCGTGCGTGGCTCTCTGTGGTCGCTCAACAATGTTCACTCTCACAAGCCGTTTCTCAGTAATGTTCATTTCCCACAAATTCATGCGAAAAGAACACCGGGTCATACAATGCTTCTAGCTATAAAAGCTGTTAGCCATGTCAATTGACACACATTAAAAAATAACAGCTAAACAGAGCAGGGCTAAACAGACAGTATCTGCTAAAGATGTGCATTCCTACAAGTGACATTACTAAGAAATCTGAGATGGCGATCCAGCAGAGCACAAGCCCTTAAAGACCCTTAAGTTGTTTTGATTGACTACCTGTTGTCTTAAAGTAAATGTATTTGATTGAATACTATCTTACATGCATCTGACTGAAAGCCAGCTATTGTTTTTGTAAATATATTTATATCACAATACGCTAATATAGTAGGCTGGTCTTATTAAGAGGAAAATGTATCTGTATAAGGAAACCACATGTATATCATTAAATTGTACATGAGAATACAATCCTTAAAAGAGTTTATTCAGAATTTCAGTGGTTCAGCACTCTTCTTTCATATTTGTCATTATCTGTATGGGTAAGGTAACCCCCTCTAAAACGTGTAGTACACTGAAACACGAAGTACGGCATTTCCGACATGAGGTCTCACCAATGAATAAAATTTGATCCCTTAAGATGTATGGAAAGTAACACATATAAGCTTCTTTCTTCGAGCAAGGTTTTCCCAAACGTACAGACAGAATGGGAGTGTAATCCGGAGCTCTGCGGTACAGAGCTATAGCAGAGGGAGCAAACTTTCTGACTTTGCCGCTCGCAGGAAAAAGGCTCGGTATGAAATAGATTTTTTTTAAATTGGTGTCAGTTTTGACCTTCAAAAAAAGAATTTGTCGGTGGAAGTGCACAAACATCCTTACAAAGGGTAAAATGGAAACTGTATGTACAAAACACGCAACGCAGAGACAATATCAGTGTCACGGAGTGCTAATGCAACTCGGTGCTAGTTATGACATTAGGCTCAGCATTGCAGATCATTGCGCACACACACACACCTGGGCCTGAGTTACGCAGGTCTTGCTCCAGTTTTTCATCACCCCTGAATTCCCCAGTGAAGTCCCACCTCCGCACGCTTCCTATGCCACTAAAGAAAATCTTCCCTCCGCAATCTTTCTGAAGTAGACATATTCAGATTATTCCCCCTCAAATCTTAGGTGACTTGTTTTAGACGAGCTCATTTTGATTGGGAACCAAGCGGAACAGGAGTTCACGTCCCCGGAATTTTAAACAAGTTGAGCGCAGAGAGCCAGAAGGAATGTAACAAGTTTGTGACAAAATGACAGGTGACACTTAAATGACTTAAAACAATATATGGGCTCCATAAAACAAGAATAGCACTTTGCAGCATGGTAATACTGCTAATAAAGTCCTTAATTAATACCGGTATTGGTTTATAATGCTTTATAACGACCGACATCAAACAGGTTGTTTATTTGTCTTCTGCAGGCACACGTTAAAAGAAATAAAAACGCACACAGCAAAGTAGAAATACATAACAATGACACAGCAGGGTATGTAAGAAACCTGAGAGCTTTATTGAGAATTTATGTTTCAAATTATAAACAAATTAAGCAAGTACAAGCAGCGAAAGTGAAAGCAGTTAAAGACCTCTTTACAGACGTTAGTGGCTAGGTGTGTAGTATTCCCTGAGTATTAGTGGAGCTCCATTTGTGTTAAGTCAGCCTCCAGTAGCAGTGAAAGAGCTAGAATCTTATTTAAAACTATAATATTGAAGAAGATAGTGGACAGAATGTAATTGAGATGATGAGTTGATTGAACTGTAATGATGTTATGCTATAACTAAATTTAGAAATGGAACACACTCAGCACAAGACAAAACATGAAGAGAAAGGCTTTATATATGCATACACTACATATAGAAATATTTAATGTTTGTTTAAATGATATATAGCACAAAGTGCCTATGAGCCTCACATAGCCTATATTCGCATAACCCAAAACAATAATATTATTCTGCTTGTAACTTACCAGACTGAAGCTCTTTCACTAATACAAAATATGAGACATATTTGAATAAATATTTGAATAATTACCGAATGCATGCATAATTCAAATTGTGAAGTCACAGTATTTTTCTTAAGTGTCATTCATCCCCAGAAATATTCCATTCTGGAAAAAAATAAGCACTTCTAAAGAGAATCTATAATTTGTTGGTTTTCAGTAGCACATTTCTGCAGAACACAAACTTGCTCATGGATATATTATTTGCTAAATATGCATGCACAAAAACAAAAACAGTATATTTTTTTACTGGACAATGCAATGAAAAAACCAGTGATATACATGAAAAAGAATGTATCGGGAAGGAATTGTGCAGACTTGGATGGAGAAAGACAAATGAAAAAGACAGAGGAATGGGTTCATCTATTTTGGACAAAAGAATGGGTTTTCAACAAATATTGTAAAAAGACCTGCCTTGAATGGTGTAATGCAAAAAATCATCATAGATATAATTTATTTTATAGGAATATTTTGATACTGCGGATCATCTTGTATGTATTTAATATTCAGTGCAGGATTACTTATGATAAATCATGCACTTTAATTTACTATTGTAAAGGACATCTAAAAGGCAGTTATATTTCTATTAGCGCTTAAAAGGAATTGGCTTAGCCGGTAATTGCACAAAGGAATTGCATTTTCTGACAATACCATTTTTAAAAAGTCCATAAAAATGTAATACCTATAAAGATATGGCCAAAACTCACAAAAGACTGTTTTATCTGTATGTTTTTACAAACTCTATTATTGCTGTTATTATATTCATTAGAGAACTAAAAATACAATTTTTCTTTCACAATTGAACAAGAACGCGTTACTGCTGAAAATAGCTAATGGTACAGTAAGTTGAAGATAACTGAGGCACATAACAAAGACATTGCGCATGCACATCTCTCTCATAGGAGAAAAAGCAAATCTGTCAGGAAGAAGCAGTTAAGTGGTCAGAGTAAGGAAAGAGCAGTGTGTGTGTGTGTGTGTGTGTGTGTGTGCATGCGTGCGCCAGTGCAAGAGAAACAGGGCTATTGCTGTATTTGTTATGTGCATGCAATACAAATGTAGCCAATCTGTATTCATAAATGGGAATTTTTCTACCAGATTGTAGTGCACTATGGACTACTGGATTAGAGAAAAGTATAAAAGAACCCCACCCAGTCCATGATGATGTATAATTAATAGATACAAGCTCATTACCATCAAATACATTGTTTTCTTTTTCCTTAAATATAATGTGTCGACAATTTACAACCGATAATGTCACTATGACAGACACCTCATGCTTATTCATGCTGTCTTGAATTTTGTCTTTGTCTTGAACACTTTAATATACAGTATGAACAAACATATACAGTGTTTGACGACAGGAATATACACACATGACGTCACACAATGAATCACTCTCGTCATG
This sequence comes from Albula glossodonta, assembly GCA_019788955.1. Taxonomy (NCBI): domain Eukaryota; kingdom Metazoa; phylum Chordata; class Actinopteri; order Albuliformes; family Albulidae; genus Albula; species Albula glossodonta. The sequence continues at coordinate 423,841 of JAFBMS010000027.1, forward strand.
GTAGATGAGTGGCAAATCCCTGCGAATTGATTGGTCCTGAATCCCTGTTAACCCTGTAATCTTGTAACCATGGATTCTGGATGAAGTGGCAGTGTGTGAAAATCTTTGGCTGTGACAATGTTCACTAGCCATGGCCATTATATTCTGCACTGGTGATTTGTGTCATAAAGAGGTTTGTTCTCTCTTGAGCAAAGTGTGAAACCTGTGAGCATGGATTTGAATCCTGGTTGCACCATTTGTTGGTCCGTATTAGCGAGGCAATGATTAGCCAGTCCTCTATCGGCCTCATTGCTCTCTGGTGGCCACACCTGGTCAGGTCGGGCACCTTGAGGGCGATTCCTCCAGGACATGGGCAGTGTGTGATTGCTGGTGTACTGGCAGTGTGTGATTGCTGGTGTACTGGCAGTGTGTGATTGCTGGTGTACTGGCAGTGCGTGATTGCTGGTGTACTGGCAGTGCGTGATTGCTGGTGTGCTGGCAGTGTGTGATTGCTGGTGTACTGGCAGTGTGTGATTGCTGGCGTACTGGCAGTGTGTGATTGCTGGCGTAGTGGCAGTGTGTGATTGCTGGCATACTGGCAGTGCGTGATTGCTGGTGTACTGGCAGTGCGTGATTGCTGGTGTACTGGCAGTGCGTGATTGCTGGTGTACTGGCAGTGTGTGATTGCTGACGTACTGGCAGTGCGTGATTGCTGGTGTACTGGCAGTGTGTGATTGCTGGTGTGCTGGCAGTGCGTGATTGCTGGTGTACTGGCAGTGTGTGATTGCTGGTGTGCTGGCAGTGTGTGATTGCTGGTGTGCTGGCAGTGCGTGATTGCTGGTGTACTGGCAGTATGTGATTGCTGGTGTGCTGGCAGTGTATGATTGCTGGTGTACTGGCAGTGTGTGATTGCTGGCGTACTGGCAGTGTGTAAAGAAGTGAGGATAGCCGTCATGTAAGCCTGAAGAATCACATCCCCACAGTTTCCTCCTTTTGAACTCGGCAAATAACTGCTGCAGATTACCCAGTTCAGCTAAAGTTCGGGTGGGAAAAAAAAGGTAAAATAAAAAGCATAAAAATTCAAGCATTTTTGTAAATTACTTTGATGATCAGAAGTGTTGTCTGATCCGTCCAGCAGCAATTCGGGGAGAGCCATCTGAAAACACCTTGCTACCTTACAACAGTCTTATGATCAAGTCACACAAACAGTCTAAGCTAGATGCATTTGATCAAGGGATGGGAATGCCGTAAAGTACAGCAACTGCTTTAACTATAATTGATGATGTTATTCGTTGAAGACTCGTTTTAGTCTGCTTCCTTACGCAACACCTTCATATCTCTAAGGGAATAAGCAAAGAAAACACAAAGAAAATAAGTGAGAGGCAAACTTGCACATTTGCTGTGTAATTACTGGTTTTCAGTAAATACACCTCCCCCTCAAAATCTTGCAAATTTGGATAACTTGTGCCTGTGAAGCTGGCTTCCAATTTAATGTGACATTCTGATACTTAGGAGTGGGACATAATGTGATAATTAGTGTAATTAATTATCGCAGCTGACAACTGTTTAGAAAAAGGTTGTTCATCTTGCATCTCTCAAAAGCAAAAGCATGACAAAATGTAAGTTAAAACATGTCTGTGTTTGGCTATGTTTTCCTATTGCAGGAAAAACTGAAATCTTTTAATGACTAAAAGTGCTAGCTGGAATGCTACAGAGAACAGAAGTGTGAGTTAGCAAGGGCTAGCTGGGGACCGAGTATCTGCCAGGGAACAGTGAATGGGGAATGCTCAGTCGACAAAGAGTTAGCTTAGCTCAAATGAAACAGTTTCCAGCACAGATCATGAATAAAAGGATCTGTTAATGAGTCAAATGATACATTCAAATTCATGTTTTATTGTACTAAAGCAGGCTCTTTTTTTAAATTCATTCAGCCACTTCAGAGCTCACTGATTTTCAGTACACCCAAATAACACACGTTATTGACAGGAAGGTATTTTCATATAGCATTACTTGTTTTTATGTCAACAAATAACGATTAAATAATTGGTTCTCTTTTCCCACCGAAGATATCTGGCGGGGTGGCCATGGTTTTAAATCCACAAAAGTATAAAACCTGATGATTTATCAAGTTTGATGTTGAAATGTAATACTCTTCTCTTTCATATTAATGTACGCAATTCCATTTGAACTGCACAAAGGAAAGGCCATCACTCATCAGTGTAAGAGAAGTAGAATTTCGCTGATTACTCCTGCACTTTCCAGCTCTGGGTGTTCCGCCGACTGTAAACTCATTTGTACACGTCAGACCGAGGTATTACCGCGGAGACGCGGATGCTCAATCACCGATGCGGCAGAAAAGACAAAAGACAAAAACTGACAAGGGTGAGAATAAAAGGAGAGGCCAAAAGCGCGGGGTGAAACGTGGCATTGTGGAGTCTGCTGATTTAGTGTAACATGGTTTTATTGTACCACACAACTGTCAGTTAGGCTAACAAAAAAACATTTTTCTTTTTTACCTGGTGAAAGACCATATCCCTCCCCCTCTTTTCTTTAGGATGGAATTCAATCAAATGATCTTTGCCTCTTTATGTCAATCAAAACTGACAGTCTGTGACTGTTTTCTGTTTTCTTGCCATTATACAACAGAGTATCATATGCCATTAAAAAAGACTGAGGACCATTTTGATTGAGTTGCAGTTCATTTGATTGGGTCCCCGCCCTTGCCTACACCCTCAGAATGTGTCGATCACGTGGGCCTGTTCCATTTTCTTATCAGCAGAATATGCGACCAACCTCCTCCCGAGTAAGCACATGCTATGTTTTATCTTCAGACTGGCATCTCATCCCGGTATACTTCAGAAGGCACCGATTCGTTTTTATTTGGTCTAGTCATTGGATCAGCTCATCCCCATAAGGTGAGAAGAAGGGCCCATAAGCTCATATCAGCTGCTCTTTGCTCATTCGCTGTAATATTCTCAGCAGGGTGCCAGAGTCATCCGCAGCGGCAGGCAACAGACTGCTCACTGCCTCGCTGAGAAAATGGGCATGTCTCGCCTGCTGGCAAAAAGTTAAATGGAGAGGGAGACAGAGAGAGGAAGAGATAGAGAGAGGGTTAAAGCTTCTGCTTTAGGGTCGTGAATAGGGCGGTCTGCGGTGGGACAGCACGCTGAGCCGAAGCAGCTCCAGCCGCACGCCGCGTGCTCGCATGCAAACTCAAACCGCCACAAGTTCTCTTCAAATCCCACGGAGAATCTCTGTTTAACCCGTTAGGGGACCACGTTGCCTCATTATGAATGAGCCGCCCGCGATTTCCCTGGTCCGCCTTAAATGGGCTTGCGGCTCCTCTGTTCTCTCCACGTCCACGCCTCCCCTTACCCGGGGGGAGACCTCTTGTACTTAATGAGCATAGCGTTGTAAAGTGCAGGGGGGGCTGGGATCAGAATGTGACGAATGCAAGAGGGTCCTCTCCACCAGTCAAACAGGGTCACAAGATCCAGACTAAACAGTCTGGCTGCAGGCCACAGCTCTAAGGGTGGGGGGGCGTCTGAAAAATGACTTCTGAGATGGCAAGAGGAAGAGCAAGAGACGGCGAAAAAACAAGATGTTAGGAACAGAGGAAGGGTCGGGGGAGCGTTTGAGGGGAGAGGAGGAATGGTATGGAGTACGAGGAGGACTTTTACCCTGACGGGCTCCATATAGTATTCCCCACTCAACATAATAAACCACAGGCTACAACCTAGCTCCCCGTTATTATGTATTACAAACAGTAATTAACCTTTAGCAGTGACAAGCCCCTCTGACGTTCATATCAGTGGACCCGTTAGCAGAAGACCAGGGCAATAAATCACTGTGTGATGAGATAAACACCCCATTTGAGGCTTGCTTGGAGAAAAGATCCCCTCTGTAGAACTGCGTTGCTTTGCAGAAACAGGTTCGCTCAGAATTACACCTTCGCAGTCAGCACCACTGCAATGTCCGTGTGTTAAGTTAGCCTGACTCCGTTACAGCACCACTACTGTAACCATGTGTCAATTTAGCCTGATTCCATTACAGCACAACTACTAAACCTGTGTGTTAATTTAGCCTGACTTCATTACAGCAACACTACAGTACCTATGTGTTTATTTAACTTGAGTCCATTACAACACCAGTATAGTACCCGTGTGTTGATTTTGCCTGACTCCATAACAGCAACACTACAGTACCCATGTGTTAACTTAGCCTGGCTCCATTACAGCAACACTACAGTACCCATGTGTTAACTTAGCCTGACTCCATAACAGCAACACTACAGTACCCATGTGTTAACTTAGTCTGGCTCCATTACAGCAACACTACAGTACCTGTGTGTTAATTTAGCCTGACTTCATTACAGAACCACTACAGTATCCATGTGTTCATTTAGCCTGACTACATTAAAGCACTGCTACAGTACCTGTGTGTTTACCGTATGGAATTTTAACTGAAAAGTCAAACATTTTCATTGATTTGGCCAACTCATTGCTAATGTGCTGGAGTTTCTAATGTTTTGGAGAGCCATTTTGAAAGTGGACATGTTGGGGATAGGCTGAGATCCTAGATATTGCAGTATTTGAAGTTAACATTACGAATTTTCGACACATTTGTTCTGACAATGCCCATATTAATATGTCATGAAAATATTATTCATTCATTAACATGGGTTACATAAACTTTTAGGGCACTTCATTCCACTGAATAAAATTGTTGGAAATTTTTATTCTGCCTCTTTACTTTTCAAACCAAAACACATTATTTTAGCATATGTTATGCCCTGAGAGCACAAGATACGTCTACTGAAAAATCAGATGCTGGAAACAAACTCAAGATAAGGTTGTGAATGGTTTTAAAATGCTAAAAAATTTAGTTAATACAGTCTTAAAAATAATAATAATACAATTAGCCAACCCGACTGGGATGACTCACAGAGATCTTTCTCCATTCACCCATTCTCTGTTTGATACTCTTTCACTGTGTTTTTTACTTAAGTCAAAAAGGTGTTGTCTGCATGCCAGTAGGTTAGTAGACTACATGGGAATGTCATTGCCTTGTGCTGTAGTGAAAAACAAGCACTCACTGTTTCAGATGGCTTGCAGCCTATCTAGAATGCTTTGGCCTGTGACTAAAACCTGGGTCACATTTTGAAATTACGCCACATTGCATTTTATCACAAATAATCATATATTATTATTGGTATAGCTGACACTTTTATCCAAAGTGACATGCAGCTGACTAGGCTAGCCAGGGGCTAATCCAACGTGGGGTTAAGGGCCCAACAGCAATGGTGTTCTTACTGTGGCTGGACTGGGACTTGAACCACCAACTTCAAGGTTCCCAGTCATGTACCTTAACCACTAGACTACAGGCTGCCAATCATATTGCACTGTATCCTATCAGGGCTTCTTAAATGCATATGTCCTTATTTTGTAGACCATTTATCTACATATTTATTGGATTTATCAAAATGAAGAGCTGCAGATCCTTAATTAAGGTGCGTATGATTAGCCGCAAGCTTATGACGCTCTCAATTTTTGTGCATTCCATGGGGCGAAACTGACATTGAAGTACCCTATCCAGGAAGAGTAGTGCAAAATATGTTTTGAGGGAGTAACTGGGGAATGATTGATGAGACAAAGCTACGTGGGCTTTTGCATGAGTAACAGGATGACGCAATTCACAAACTCAGGAAACAATAAGTTTTCAGTCTATTTCCTTAACTGGGATGGCTTTATACCAAGCAGTTTGTCATCTGACAGAGTCTCCCTGACACTTGCTTGGAAGAGGGCTGCGCTTTTGTACCTTTTCATCCCACAAGCCCTGAGAAACCAGCAGAGACGTAAAAGTGAAACTAAGTAATGTGAGCGTGACAATATCGGATGAGACAGTAGTAATGTGAGCGTGAATGATACTGAATGAGATGGTAGTAATGTTACCGTTGAAATACTAGATGAGATACTTGAGAGAATATGTATGTCTTGGACGATTTTAAATATTAGTAATTTGGCAAGAGAAAAATAAATCTATATAAGTCGGGAAGCATGAGATTCATGGGTATTAATGAGGGTTTGTGTGTGAGAAATATGGGTTTTGATTATGGTTTGTGTGTTATGTGGTGATTCCCATATTTTTTTCCTTGTTTTGCTCTAAATCTACATAGCCGGACTGGTCTGGTGGCCATGACAACTTCTAAGCTGTATCCAAAGCTGCTGTGAGAAGTTGTCATTTAGCACCCGCTGTTAACTGGAACAGAGTATTAGAGAATGAAACCTGGCAAAGCGTTTCAGGGCACATGTGAAGCACAGAAAGCTAATAGCCCTTATGTATCTTTTTGGCTTCAATCAGACACAATCTCTTGGCTTTATTTACATATTGCATCTTTTTGAAGGTTCATACACACTCTCTTACACACACACACACACATATACAAACACGTACATCAACTTACGAGACTCCCGTGGCTTCCATTATACCTTCGCTATCAATTAGTCAAATTAACTTAATCAAATTAAGCATCATCTTCATTAGGCTGCATTGATGATGCTCCTGGGTATTGTGCCAGCATGGGTTTTAAGAGCTCAGTTAAGCTGCCTAAGCCGGTACCCCAGAGGTTAGGATCAGTACGGCTCTGACACATCAAAGATTAGGGGGGAAACAAGCAGTAGTGAAGATGGAGCTTCTTCTCTCTGCTCCTCCCACTGAGAAGCCGCCTGAAAGCATTAGCGCACTCGTACAGGCAAATGGAAAACTATGAAAAGAACGAGACCGCGGTGCAGCAGTCGATAACGACTGTTAAAGAGACTCTCGCAAGGGTTGACCTGAAATCCAAGTGCCCCACAGGGTTTCCCACAGTTTGGATGGGTTCGTCAAAAATTTTGAATTCGAGATCAGGTCAGGAGGGTGCTGGTTCCAGTTTTTTGAAAAGGACACTTTCAAAGAACATTGTATGTTTTGATGCCTCAGTTTTTTTGTGGAATTGGTATCCTGTCTGAAATAACATTTTCAAATTCATCAACAGCCTGTTAACGACATTCATAATCTTAAGCATTTCTCAAGTTGTCACGCACATTCAAGCTACCTGTCAGATTTCTGAAAAGTGACTTGTGGTTTTCTCAGTCTATCAGAGTATGATTCTGAAAATTAACTTTTGCTCATTTCAGTCTGTCAGACTAAATTTCAGAAAACTAACCTTCGGCCTTCTCAGTCAATCAGACTTCATTCCTGAAAACTAACTTCTCCTCAATTCGGTCTATCAGACTACATTCCTGAAAACTAACTTAACTCATTTCTGTTGAAGGCCGCTGAATCTCAAATAGCCTACCAGACTGAGTCCCAATAATATAACTTCAGCATACAAACTTATTTTAAAAAAAAATTTAAAAAATGAGGCTTACTGAGGTAGTTTTGTTTTGTGTCTGTCAAAACAAAACAAAAGTTTTTGTTCAGAGTTCTAAAAAAAGCTTCCGATCTGCTCCGCTGGTCATGTAATTGAATTTCAGAATATCCAGGTAAACCCTCTACTTTATTTCACCACAGTTCTGTTACAGGCATAGGCGAATACATGTAATTAAGCTTAATTAGGTAATACTCTATATCCAAATAGATTAATTGGATCTTGAGTGTTGCAGCCATGGGGGACACGGGGGACGTTCACAAACATTCTGTATTATGTGGAACTAGCATTAAGTGGAAGCAGCATTGGAAATGTGCAAAGATAGAAGAGCAGGTCATTCTCCTCGATATTAACTGCAACGACATCAGCCGAGTTTGACTTGATTGGCTGAGAGAAGTGATGAGGATATCATTATAGGAAACGGATTTCTTAAAAAAAAAAAAAAACTGTAAACAGTTTTGTTGATTGGTGTGAGCAAAACCACCTGCAGCTAAACATCAGCGAAACAAAGGAACTAGTGGTGGGTCCGAGGAGGATACCGAGTCAGATCTCACCCCTCGCTGTTCACGGACAGAATTTGGACATTGCTGGGAGCTGTAAACATCTGGGTATTCACCTAGACAATAAACTGGACTGGACCAGGAACTCCATGGCTCTGTACAAGAAGGGTCAGAGTGGACTGCATTTCCTCAGGACGTCCAACGTCGGCAACACCGTGCTGCGGATGTTCTATGAGCCGTTGGTGTCCAGCATCTTTTTCTATGCCGTAGTCCGCTGGGGTAGCAGTGTAAGGTGGGTGGCAGAAGCAAACAGATTGGACAGACATCTCAGGAGTGCGGTTTCAGTCCTGGGAGTGAAACTGGACCCACAAAAGGTTGTGGCTGAGAGGAAGATGCGATCCAAACTCCGGGCCATCATGGAAAACATCTCATACCCACTTCACAGCACTGTCTCTAGCCAAAGGAGCACTTTTAGCAACAGACTCATTACAACTAAGTGCTCCACGGAACGCCACAGGAAGTCATACCATCAGACTGTACAACTCCTCCACACGCTGTAGATCAGGAGGTCAACTGACCAATGGCCTATGACGATGGGCGTCCGTGTAAAACAATTACAATTATAACTATGATTACATGTTAGAAGTCCATTGAACATATGCCCAATAATTTATGTTGAATACCTGTATGATATGCAGGTAGGTTTTGGTAAGGTTAGGGTTATTTATTTTATTCATTTATTTATTTGCTATTTGCATTTATTTATCTAGATTTTTATTTATAGTCTTGTTAGATTTAGATATGTGCTTTACTGTTTTTTGACATTGTTCCATTGTGGAGAAGGCAAGGTCCTTAGGGTCCAAAAACCTACTCTTGACTACTCAGTCCAAGAGTAGGTTTTTGTTTTTTACTGTATCTGGTTTTTTCTTTAAAATTTTTATCACAGACTAACAGACACATCACTGTTCACCGTATCACCGTATGAAAGTGAAAATAGCATTTTTCCTTTGTGATTTACCCTGACCTTAGTAAAATTTGACATTATACTCATTTTAATGTTTCCTGTAATTTCAATACCTTCAGAATTATTAAACATATGACATTTTCCATTTATATGGCTAATCCAACCGTTCTGAATGATACATAAAATCACAATGATATTACATCAGCAAACACATCTCAGGGATTGGGTTATTTCCACTTGTCTATCGGCTGTGAGCCAATCAAACAAATTTAGTCTCAATAAGAGATTATGCCATTCAGTTAAAAGGGACTTCAGTCTTCTTAATATGCGATTCTATTTTAGAATTATGAAATCCATAGGGCATGTTTGCTTTTCTCCAATAAAATAGAAAAAAAAAAACTGAAGATTTGTGTTGAAATGTAAGGTCTTCTTGTCCGCCAGTTGTACTTTGACAGCGTAATCCTCTGAGGACACAGGCAGTTTGTCATGTATGTAGTTAGAAAATCTATTTTAGTGTACATTAGACATTGGCTAGAACCAGTAATCTCATTCATGAAGACACACCAGAGGTCTTAGAAAGTAAAATGACCCTTTGGACACATTTGTTAATTTCTAACATAATTTCACAATGTAGCTCGGCCACAACTAAACTCAATGCTGCGTATGAAAAGTAAGAGTTAAATTAATTACTTAAAAAAGGACAAAATTTATGAAGGTAACTGGATAGAGATCACACTCTTCCTGTCTGGCCTGCGTTGCAGTAATTCAGCTGGGTGGAATACTAAGGAAACTATGATACACTCTATATCTACGCTTAAACCTCTGTACTGTTTTGACAGGAATTTACCTAACTATGACGCAGGTAGAATTAAGCTCTCTTCCCCCTGACGTAGTCAGGATTTTGAACGTATTTCTTCACGTGGCTCGAATTGGCGAGCCTGACCCGAGAAGGGGTTGGGGGGGGAGGGCACTCTGAGAGGGGGCGTCCGTGAGCGGCCTGGCTTTCTGACGTCTAACTACATCCCTGCTCTGAATACAGATGGGGCCCTCAGCCATGCATTATTCAGTGGAGAGGGAGAGTGGGAAAATGAGACGCACGTCCCGGGCCGTGGCAGCCTCCACAGCGAAGGGGGTCATTAGGGAGCTGTCACCTGCTCATGTCAGGACTGGATCCCGCCGAAACGCCGCAGACAAGAGGGGAAGGGGAAGAGAGAGAGAGCGAGAGGGGAACGAGGAAAGGGAAACACTAGAACAAATTACACACAAAAAAAAAATAATTACAAGAACAATGGGCAATATACCACAGCAGTCGACACATGCAGTAATTGATTCCTTTTGGGAGAGGGAGAGTTGGGAGGGAAGTATGTGCAAAGAAATGCGTGCGCGACCCATGAAAGCACCAGTGCACACGTGCACGCAGCCGACACATGAACACACACACTGATCACGTATGCAGACTCTGTCACACACGTGTGTGGTCACCGTGCTCAGGAACACAAGCACGAACATGCATGCGCCCAACTGGATGCACATGAAAATCAGAGGGGCTCTGTGTGTCATCAACACACATGCACTCACACCCTGATACACTGGGGTCTCTGTCAACAGTGATTGAAAATGCATACGCAGGAATATGCAGAAACATACTCTTTCTGTCTTCCAACAGATGTTAAATGTACTACAGTGTAATACAACTTTATTATGGGTGCATATTTATATTTCAAAAAGCAGAATAAAGGACCAGCATGTATAATTCTCGGTAAATATAGGGTGAATTCACCACAAAACTATGTGATAATACTATGAGTAATATTATTACAGTAGTATTAATAGTCCTACGGATAACTGTTCACAACATGCACACACACTCACACACACACACATACACACACTTTTTCCCTGAATCTCAGAGACCACAAAAAAATGTAATTTCCAAGGAAACCGAATCATTGACAAACCGCGATTTAAACAATTACCTGACAGAGATGGAGTGGCAGTTGACAGTGCAGAGTGGGCTCTCACACTGTGTGTGTGTGGGGGTCCGTCTTCGTTCCTCCCTTCCCCACGGGTGACTCTGCCTGTTGGCGTGGACCTGTAAGAAAGGAACCGCTCCTCGCTGTGACACTCGATCGTGGAGTAAACCCTCCAATTAAGCGAGCTCCCGCTGTGGCGTTCAGATTGGCCCCACCAACAACCAACATGGCCGCCACCTCTGGCGGACTACCCACACGGATGCCCTTAATCCTGATGGACGAATCTCTTCCCCCTGCCTGCTCCATCCCCTCCACCGCATGCTGATCTCCAGCAGCGGGGCCTGTTATCGTTAGAGCGACCCCGTGTTGGGTTGTGGGAGGGGCGACCCCAAACCCACAGGTTGTGTATGTTGCTTAACCACAGGTAGTTCATTAACAGGAAGCTTTTGTGCTGTAATGCTAGCCTTGCAGCTACTGTAGGCATCACAGCGGACTGACTCAGGTAGCTTGGCTAACAATATGGAGAATAAGGCCTGAAGTAGGTAACAGTTAATGTTAATAACCAAAGTGTTGTCAGAGTTAGCATGAACTGCCATTGTCCTAAAGTTAGACCTGGTACAATGTAGTCATCTTAAGTCATCTAATGTTAGCTGGAAGCTCCATTCACTAAGACTACAACTAATGACAGTAGAGGGGCAAATTTCATCCTCAATTAGAAGGTAAGCCAGTTTGTTATTGGACCTTCTAAGACAGTTTTTAAAAGCCCTTAATGTAACCAAATGTGATTTGAGTAGTTCAGCCTTAAAACCAACTACACATTTTCCTCAAAAATATAAACCTCACAATCTCCTCAAAGATATAGCCCTCAGTGGGAGAGACTCATGGCCAGGTTTTCCAGTAGCATTACAGGACAGCAGGAACTTTGCTATTAGTTTTTAGCACTTGATAAAAACAATCCATATTTAATCAGTTTATTTATCATTTATGAATCTTTGCTCTTAAAACATTTACATCATTACATTTTTCTTCCAAGATTATCTGAAGTCATAAATCTTTACTTGAAATACGTTTGCATTACCAACTGAAAAGATATAACTCTGTATTATGTGATGCTGGATAACCTTTTCCTGTCCAGGTGAAACTGTAACTTTACGTCAGTAAAGTTAAAGTGGAAAATAATCTCGTAACATAGAATGACGGCCTAAATATTATAAACGCCATGTATAAATATAATATAAAGTATATGGGAGTACGACACATTATGTTAGGATAATGATTATGTCGACGACAAATTACTGAAGTGAAACATTTTTAGTTCTCTCAGCGATTTACAAGCCTTGGTTTTATGTAAACAAGACCCCCACACTGTTATATAATGTAATTAAATATGCCATTCTTCTTGCAATGGCCCATGAAGTCCTCATTAAGTCTCTTCAGCTTTAACCACACAGCAAGGGGCCACCATTTAACATATCAGAACTGCTAATTAATGTATTATTTAAAAACGGCACTCCAATCGCTAATTAATTTGAGTTTTAACGGCTCATCAGCTACTTTAAAACCAAAAGCTTCAAACCCAAATATATATGACTAATACATGAAAGGCTTTAAAGAGATAAGTTTTCAGTTAATTAGTAATAAATGTTTTCTTTTAGCAAACTCCCAAATTCCCATGCCCAAAACCACAAAGCTGTCTGACTGTTTTTTTTCCGCTAAAGTAGATTAAAACCATTCATTAAGTGGTTCCATTTTTAAAAAGGTCATTGGTTACAGATGCAGGGTAGAAATGCGTGTAGATGTTTAATTGCATGTTCCTGTTAATGATCACCAGCAGTACTGTCTCAGCATTGAAAGGATATTCTTGTCAAATGTATGACAAAATAAGAATATAGACTCCTTTCATATATTCATATAGAGACTGCTCTGCGAAGTTGATTTTGGACAGGGGGCTTCAGTTGTTATCAGAGTAAGATGGTTGCTTGGGATACATACATGAGTTTTTTGACTTGGGTCTTGAATCCCAGCAGTTCCAGTACTGGAGAACTATTGGCAAGGCAACACTTAGCTCAGCTTTGCTAGGGAAAGATAGGGGTCAATTTGGTTAAGGTTTGTTAGTCTCATCACTTTCTAGCGGCAACCCCTTTCCAGCCGTCAGTATATGCTGACTTTGTTATCCTTCAACATCAAAGGGAGTGTGTTACTGAATGTGTATCTGCAGTGCAGAAAGAAATAGGTCTTTTCACATGTGAAATGGAGGGGGTCATATGTTCATAGTTTCCAACTCCTGTGTCAGTGGGAGAGGGTTGCTGAATGAGGCAGTTTTGGCAAGGGAAAGTGAGGTATATGCAAAAGAATAAAAAAGGATTCTGGATAGATAAACATTTTTTGCCAATGGACGAACTTGCTGTTTCAACAGCACACGGTTGCTGATCTAGAATCTAGCTTGTTCGCCAATCGAACAGCGGGTACTCAGAAGAACTTGAGGTAATGTGAAGTCTTTTTTAACTGGACTGCATCGGTACGGAATGAGACATTGCATCTGATTGGATACCAGTGCATATCTTTACTATGAAACTTATCGGTATGTAAGACTTAACTGGTCAGTTCTAATGCTGTGGGAAGTTGAAGGAGTTTCCCCCTTTTTGGTTACTAATCTTTACTCTTCATGATTCTCTCCCCAAGTGTAGAACGATTTGTACGTCTCTGTTAGTAAACAGTAAAATTCTCAAAATGAATAGAACAACCATTTTGTTAATGATGAGACGGATCCCATGTTCACAGTTGAAGACAGATACTTACACAGCCGGCCGCGGGAACACAAGCATGGAGCAAAATGTTCAATGATTACGATGTGTGGACAACATTTATACAGTTAAAGGTAGATAAATTTGCATGTGATGGCTCAGATATGGTAATGGGGAACCCTAAGTTCCACAAACGGCAGATACCAGGTCGTTAACAGGAGGCGCCATTTGGCCCTGGTCGGATGCGGCAACATTCCTTTGTAATTCCAATACACATTCTTAAACACAGTGCCGCTCTCCAAAAACTGTCTCCCAACAGTCTGTTTTCAGCAGCATGTTGACTAGCCTGTTGGAAATTGTATTTTAGTGGCACTTCTGGTGAAAGATATAACGGTGGAAATGGCGTTGCTATCATGCAGGCTTCAATGGGGAGCTGCAGATGGTGACTTGTTTCTCTAGAGCACTTGGGCGCAGCCTTAGTCTTATTCCTCCCACGTGGAATCTGTCTCGAAAGCAAAACAGAAAAGAAATCGAGGAAACCTACCAGAGCGATTTCAGAAACCACATATTTTTCACCAGGGGCAAAAGACCGGTGGATGCCAGTGCTAATAAATGGCCAGACAAAAGCAGCGATCTTACCTGACTGTGAAACTCCATGCTGAGTCCCGGCCCCTGATTTTCCCTGCACACTGATGCCGTCTGACAGGAGAGCGCCTCTGGTCGGCCCCCTACCCTTGGCCAGTGCACAACAGAGCAGCGATGCTAGCTCAAGGATGCCAGCTCTGTTAGCAACAGATAGAGAGTGCTGCATAACCTGGGACTGAAATTGCTAGGTGTGTGAATCGGGAACAGAAACATATTTCCAGTATATTCAGGCTTTACCATAATTACAACCTGTGTCAGTCATAATTGTTATCCTGCACTGTTTTTCGGTCATGTCATAACTAATGAGGTAAAATATTGATCAGCAATGACCTGTTTATTTTTGGTGGTGTTAGGCATTTGTTAAAGAATTTGCATATGAATGCATCCATATGTCATTGTTTCTGTTAATGAGATTTTCTTAAATCTGCCTATTTGCTACGTGATTGGCTAAGGTCTAAAAGCATAACCTTGCTACCAATGAGCTTGGGCTCTGGCCTGTACCAGTTAGTCACTGCTAGGATGGCCAAGAGGAATAGAGAGGAAGATACTCCCCAAAAAATTGGTGCTTGTTAGTCTAGGGTTATGATTCTTTCTTTGGGTGTGAAAGTCCTCGGATTGCAATCCCGGACGAGCCCCCTACCCCATCAAAAGCATCAGAGGCTCAAGGGCATCCGCTAATGTAACCAATCACGTGCCTCACACGATCATTGATTGACACAACATCAACAAAAATTAAGACAAAGACTATTCAAAAGTGAGAGGTTCCAAGGCAAGCATTTTAAGTTGGATAACCATAATGTCTTCTTACTGTCTTACTGTAATGTCTGATACTGTAGGATTGAAGGAAACCTAAACTGTTTAGCTTTACACCCTACCTACATACACACACACTCACTCACCCCACCAATCCATTCACAAACATATAAACGCACATACATACACGCAGACACGGACATACATACACTCGCACCCACACACATACAAATACATACATGAGAAGATGCACATGCATGCAATCACCTCCCATGCCGAACACACACACACACACACACCTGCACTTCCCAGCACTTAATATTCCAGTGTGTGGGTCTTCATTAGGAGAGGACCGCTGCGTCAGAGGCTTCAGTGCCTAAGAAGCATTACTCACTGGGTCATGCTCCACTGAGCTAAACACTGCACCCTCATACATCACCATAACTGCCACCCGCCGACAGTTATAACTGAGACAGCAATGATCAGGAAAGACCTGTTTAATTGAAAATCCACTTATTACCTACTCTCCCCCTAATAAATGTATCCCAACAGACATTTGCTGCTGGATGTGACACAGAATTTGGTTTCATGATCCGTCTCATCTAAATAGCTCTGCGTAGAGGGAAGCGTAGACAAACACGAAGCAGAGACAGAATAGACCCGCTCGGGCTATTCAATCATGGACGACGCTGGGAAATTGTGGATGGTGCCTCTCGAAAAATTATAATTAGGCTTTCAGACTTTGTATTTTTTATTATTATTATTTGTTTGGATGATACGGTTGGTATTTTCTTTCAGCATATCTTTTCATAGATATTAATTTCCAGTATGATACCACGGCAACCCCAGAGGAGTCGCATTAATATGAAAATGGACATCAGCAACAACAGAAAAAACAACCTTAGGGCAAACTGAACAATTTTAATGAAACACTTTAATGAACTATGTATGCTCACTGATGTGGAGAGGAAACCACAGAACATCCATCAATCAAGGTTACATTACCGGAGTGCAATCATTTTAATCATTTAAATGTCTAAACATGTAAATCACTTTATTATTAATTATCTTTGCAGTGCTGCATTGTGTTAAGTTACTGGCTGGGATCTAATCAAATGCATTTAGTCTCTTTTAGGGCATATGCAATTCAATCAAAACAGACTTGACATTACAAGATCATTTTCTTTCAGTATATTATATTTTATTATATTTTATTGGAGATTAGCAAATATTCTCTGTGGAATATGTTTTTTTTTTTCTAAAATAGAATGGCTATCCTCTAAAAAGACTTAAGTCCGATTTGACTCAATTGCATATTACCTTAAAATAATTTTCATTGGGTCCCATCTACTACAGTCTGCATTTAATTTCACTAAACAAGCCAACAAATGCTTTTCATTCACACGTTACAGTAGCAAGCACAACTTAATTGCTACATGTCTATCATAACTACCATTATATATACATTATGAATTCCACAATGTCAGTAATATCAGATATCTGTTTATAACATCTAATATAAATTACTCATGCTATGTTGATATAGTTAGTTTCTTGACATGCCGAAAACTTGGTCAACTACAAAAACAGAAAGAACTCCTTAAGTTGCTCACTGCAGGTAAGAACTCACATTGGGAAGTACATTCTTGTTGATTTGGTACTGTGTATAGGTGGAGTTTTGAATTGTTTTAATTTCCTGTGACCATGGTGAATGTTACAAATGTGTAAACAAATCAGCTGTTTCCTGTGTATTTGGTATAATCCTCCACAGACTCAGTTGCAAATGCTCTCATTTCTTTCAAGTTCATGTTTTAGACTTTTTAAATGTTTCAATTTTTTTTTACATTTCAAATCTTGCAGCACAACATTTCTCTCACATGCCATTTGCCTGTTACAAACATCAGACATGAATATTAAATATAATATTCTTTCCTCTGTTCCCAAATCCCATTGCAGCTTCCTCCATCTTGTAGAAACTTGGTGCAGAATATTAATTTAAACCCAGAAGAAAACTTGTGAGACATAAACAATCTGCGTGTTCGCTATATATGTACATTCATATTAAAGTAACTATGTTTGTGCTCCTATATAACTTTGCTTCCATTGGACTGGAGTGTCTCTTATCTTTGAGCTGAATGTCACCTGTTAGAACTTAAATCGATTGGGACACATCTTCTTTTGTTTGCGCCGTGCCGGTTTGGGCTACACCTTTAAACCAAACTCGGCTTCTCCGTGACTCAACCTGCAATCAGCGCGACTCATTACAGAGGGTTAATTGAGGTTCCCCAATTAGGCAGGCGCAATTACGGATTAATTGTGCCGGGTCTGATCCCCATGAATGGAGTTATTGAACGGTCACTGATTCGGGCCGCACGCTGAAACTATGCCATGAGCGACCAAGTGCTGCTGCACTGTCGGTATCTAAAAAAGTCCTTATGCTGTCTGTGTGTTAATGAAGTGGTTTATATGCATGTGTTAATGTGGCAGGGATGTACACAATGGGATCCTGCCATTAGTCTTTACCGTTTGCTTTGGTTTGTGTTTGAGTAGGCTTTCTGTTTTGTGTTTCGTCAGCACACAAACTTCACTTCTACTTTTATGCCACCTTTTAAATTGTAAAGCAGTTAGCTATACCAGCTAAGGTTAGACTAAGAGACCATTATATTTTATTCAGTTTCTGAAATGCAGTTAATCAAGCAGTACCTGTAGAAGAAGTATAGTTACTCCAGGTGTCAGTGCTTATGGGAACATTGGGACAAGTGGATGGAATTGCTGGGAAAATAAAGAATACCCATAAGGAAATGGCGTATAATGAATGACAAAACATTAAACAACACCTGGCCAAATATGTATGAATTCTCCGGAACTGGAGTGATTAATTGATGAATTGTTAATCATACTGATTGACAGTAGACATTAGAAATGATAGAAATGACTTAACACAGGGTAGTGACGGGGCTCAAATTAATATTGAGATGGTTCATTTCTGGATTTTTAACCGATGAAGGTTACAGATCTAACCTATGATAACCTTTTAACCTAAACGAAGAAGTCACTTTCTCTCAGAAGTTTTATCTTCTTGCAGGCTACACATTTTTACACTGTGGTATTACAGGATTTCGTATTTGACTTTTTGTTACATTTGTTACTTTTTGTTTGTTATCTTTACTAATTTTGGTTTCAGCTACCTACCTCAGCCATTGTATTGTTCATGTGGTTGACTAATTAATGGGTTGATTGATCTTTACTAATTGATCCAGCATTTTTTCATTGCAGGTCAAGAACAGTGGTGTACACAGGCTGTTTCTGAGGCAGGGGCAAAAATATTAGAAAAGATCACCTGATGTCACATCTATGAATGATTGATCTGTATTATTCTTCTTAATTAATCGGACTGATTGTGGCCATCAATCAAAACACAATATGAAAATAAATTAAATGAGCTGTTTATTCAGCAACAGAACCTTAATAAATAAAATGTAATGCAAGAATATTTAAATTTCTTTTAAACCGAGAGGGGCTATTCGTGACCTTGCTCATTATTCCCCTACAGTGATGTTCTTTCCCCCTTGTTAAATTGTCTTTTAATTTAAGAGGGGCACTTTGCGAAAATGACCCCGATGCTGCTGCCCATTTCTCCCTCTGGGGTGACTGCCTGAGCGTTTGGTTTGGCCTTATCTGAAATTTCCTCTTAAACTGACAGGCACTTTCAGACTGAACAAAAAGGGCCCGTTCTTTTCTAGCAACGCATAAAATGGCAGGAATTCCGCATGAGCTAGCACGTCCAATGAGCAGAAAGCCTTTTCACTGATGCATCTGCTCTTTGCTAATCGGTGTGACTACACACAACGAGGAGGAGAGCTGATAAATCTGGATATCAGAGTGCTTCTACAGAGAGACTAGGCAAATGCGTGATTGACATGTAGCCACTCTTTCCACTGAATATGAAAGTGCATATGAATGTATATGATATATATGAATAAACTCCATTGTGTCCTATCTGTAATGAAAAACATACTTCACACGGTCATTGATTAGCATACTGTATATTGGCATACTGTACTTTGTTGGGCAGAAAATCCAAAACGATTTATTATTCCGAAGCAGGGACTATCATCTTCTCCTGTTCTGTGTATCAGTCATTGAGAGAGTACGATTTGTCAACAGGGGGAAGCTTTCAGTAGCCCCTGGGTGGCAGGCCGCTCGTTTTCCCACTGTTTCCAGATCAGTGTTGATCAATGGCGTGTTTACAGGGACCAGACAGAAAGCAATTCATTTTTAATTAAGTCGGCATAATTGGAGGCCCTCACTTAACCCCATTTAATGAATTACGCTCGTTGTGGAGGGCTCCATCTGAGCCATCCCGAGTTTGGCACAACGGTAGTTTGTACTGTAAGTGATGGTGTTGTGATGAATTGCTAAAACCATCCCGCTGAGGAAAACAAACACATGGCACTCAAAAAGGGGTGGGCACATTCTATTAATTAAACTAAATTGAATCTCAGTGTGAAATGCATGAGGTGTTTGTGTGGACAAATGCAACAAGTACTCAACATCACCTTCACGAATGCATTTTGGAAAGACAATTCACAGCAAAATACTGAATACAGAGGTTGCTTATTTAGTTAGAACATCAATAAATAAACTTCTCAAAGTTGATAATAACACATAAATCTGTATAAGGTGCCTGCCTCTTTGAACGTTGCGATTAAAATATTTAGAAAATCCATACACATGTTACCGAAACTACTGCCACAAGGATAGAGGTCATTCGTTAATTAATGCAGACTTCATTAATTGGAGTTTGTTAAAACAAAAGTTC
Source organism: Albula glossodonta (assembly GCA_019788955.1). Classification (NCBI taxonomy): domain Eukaryota; kingdom Metazoa; phylum Chordata; class Actinopteri; order Albuliformes; family Albulidae; genus Albula; species Albula glossodonta. The sequence goes on from JAFBMS010000027.1 coordinate 443,629, forward strand.
GGGAGAATTATTTTCAGACAACCCCTCACTCAGATACCTCTATTTGTCCAATCTGGTTTTCTGCGCTGGTATCGAGTTGCCACATACCTTCTCTCCCATCATGCTCTCTGCTTCCGGCATCCCTCCCTATCTCCACCCTCATGTCTACTTCCCTTTCTTCTGTATTCCCCTCTCTCTTCTAATAGTCAAGTGGGGGTTCACCTCACCCAAAAAAATCGTGAGGCATGGCACTGCCCCCTTGGACTTCAAGCCCAAATATCTGTTCCGATAAACACACATCCTTGCCTTGCCACATCACAACAAACTCTTTCCAAACACATTCAGTGTTGTCTGAAGGGTCATTCTCCTGAATATGGCCTGCAATGAATATGCCAAGTAATCACAAATCACATAACCGTGAGGAGGTATTTCAAACAAAAACCCAGTTGAACAATCTAGGATTGAAATCTGAGTTTAATATAAAACAATATAATGTAAAAGTCAGTCTCTCACTGAGGTCATTCATAAACCTTAAGCTGACACATTATTAGTATTGTTCAGTCATGGCTATATTTATTACGTTATTATGTTATTTATGCATGTACAACAGTATCGTGAAGTAGTTTCCCCTGTCTGATTTTCAACATTTTTGTACATTTTTCACATATACTTTGGTCAGATCTTTTTATTGTGGGTCGTGGTATGTGGGAGTCTGGGACACAAAACTAAGTTTGATGCTTATTTCACTCATTTGGTATGCAAGGCAATCAAGAAGCCCATATTTAGACGCGAAATAGTTACCAATAGTTAAATCATCGCTAATAGTTAAATTAATCAAATTAAAGTTATCGGTAGGGTCAGCTGTTTGAAAAACAACCCAGCCAGCTCTGTTCAATATAACTCACAGCAAATTCCTACAGACCCAAGGAAAACCTATGATGCTTATCAGTCTGTTCCTACTCCACCGAGCGACATATAGCCAGAATGTAGAAAGTTCCGGACAGTAGTAATTCTTTCCAGGAATAGCTGTCTTGCCAAACTCTTTCAAAACGGAAGACATTAAATCATCCAGGAAGTCCAAAAGAGCCCTAGAACAAAATCCAGGGATCTTCAGGGGTTCTCTTGTCTTGGCCGATGTCAACATTCATGAGTCCATTATCAGAGACACACGAGCCAGAGATGGGATTCATGGCATAGCTGCAAGGCAGAACACACTGCTCGGTGAGTTTAGAACTGTCCTTTATGTGAATTAAATAAAGGAAATGAAAAGATAAACCAAAGCAATGGCATTAGTTACGTGATTGAGCCTGGTTTATGGAAATGAAACAAAGCTTTCTCAGGTTCATATTACCATAACTCTGCATTCAAGACCAAATTATGAAATCAACATTATGAAAAAGTTTAATTTAGTCATCAATACGTTTTTTTTCTACATCTTTCAGGTATTTTTGATACGTTGAAAACAGATTACAGTAATATAAGATGGTGTTTGCCTCTGGTGAATTCTCATTCCGTTTTCTTGTATGACTACTGGGTGACTAGGGGCTGACAGTGCACAAATTTGGCAATCATGTGGTACAGGGAAGTTTTAATGGATTTAAATTTGACAACAGAGTAGTTAGTGCTTGGTAGTTGCTATCTGAAGTCATTTGAATTGTAAGGATTACACACACACTCGTTTATTTACAATGGTCGTAACAAAAAAATTCCAGACTACGACCTTTTCAACTTTTGATCCACCGCGCAAAACTATGACACACAGTTAGCCTCCTTCTTTATGACAGAAAACTGGCCATGAATTTCAGAATACAGGCCAAGGAACTCCACCAAACTGTCTTCTGACGAGATGACCTGCGACCTGCCGCTTTGATTACAATAAATAAATGCGGATCAGTGATCAGGATGGTGAAGTAATGCCTGATTGTAAATCAGTGTGCTCTTTGATCAGTGGTTCATGTCTTAGGACTTCACTCTTGGAAACGACTCTCCCTCAACGCAAAACTCCCAGGTTGTAAAAAGGTCCGTAAAACCTGACTGAGGAAACATCGCCTTAACACAATCGTATGAAAGCAAGACAAGTCTTTTTTTAGTTGATATTCAGTATGAGCTCACTCGTTGAGACTGCGGAATGGAATTTGAAAGATTTAACGAAAAAACAAATTAGAAGACAATGGAAAATAGATTCAGTGAAAACTCCATTGCGTAAGATGACCGCTCCAACAATGGACGCTGGTTTGTTGAGTAATACACAAAGGAAGACCCATCAATTTCATGGAATTACGCCAGGAACAATGAAACGGACCGAGGTTGGGTGGACGGGGATGACATCAGAACTTATATTTAACTAAAAAAAAGTTAAGGAGAGCAGAAACAAATACACCATACTCACATTCATATAAAAAAAAAAAATCAAGATCGCTTGATAAGAAGTTCTCTTCGAATAACTTGTCACCTTCCATGTTTGAGAACTTCTCCATCTCACTTAAATGAAGTGAAACAGAAATAAAACTCAAATTAATCCACTTAAATTAGCAGATGTATTTAAATGAGGATTTGGAGACCGTAAAAACCAATTTAATTATTTTTACAGAAATTTCATCTGTCCCTGATCCCTCAGAACTTGAGGTGTATGTGTAATTTAGTTGCTAATATGGATATGCAAATTTGCAGAATTAGTAAGTACAGTTATCTCCCTTTTCCACAGTTCAGAGAGAATAAACAAGGAGGAGGGAGTCAAATATTTATTCTGGTAATTTGACAGTCTGAATAAAAAATGACAACTCCATTACACACAAACCCAATTTATTTTGGCTGATATGATGTTTGTTAAAGACGGCTCATCTGATTTTCGTTTGACAGAACATTCTGGTAATTCTGATGAGTTAATTAATCTGTCATATGTATCTAATGACCCGGGGATGTTTACCTGACCCAATCACAAGACCACAAAAGGTCAAACCTGACAAAATACCTGGTTTATATTACAAGAGAACACAAGCAGAGAGCTACCTAAATTAAAATATTTTATCAATCAAGCAGCAAAAATATCTACCTTCATCTGATTTTATTTGGTGTGGATTGTTTTGTTTCACCTAAAAATCGGAGTATTTATTGAAAGATGAAAATGAACGTCGTAAAAGATGAGTCATTGATCATATAGAGTGACTTGTGTACTTTCAGTTTGTTGTGATTTCATTACCAGTGCTTATGCAATGAAGGTGTGACATGTAAAATATATATATATATATATATATATTCGCAGAGACCTCTTTCACATGTCATGAACAGGCACTTGCCTGAGCTGGCTGAGAAACGGAAATATCAGAAGTATATATTAATATTTTATCTTACGAGCACATCTAAATCCATAACTGTGCACTTTGACTAATAACCTTTCCTCACCAAAATGTCAATATCTCATCAATTAATTGTGGTCCTCCCATTAATAAATATCTAATTTTAATGGCCCTTAACGAGCAGTGCACACACATGTTAGATATATGATCTAGGGAAAGGTTCATCATTGTCTGAGTTTTTGGAATATTTTCCATTTTTTCGCAGTGATTCCCTCTTGCCTCCTTTATAGGATTGACAGAATGGCCTCCACTTGATGATGAACTACAGATAAGCAGAGTCAATATTGTAATTGCGTGAGACTTACCTTTCAGTGAACCATTAACACAAACCATTGCTTTGTGGAAAGACAGATGGGAGTCCTACACCAGCTAACAACAGAAGGCTGGTTAACTGTGTATCATATGCCATCTTTACAGTAAAAAACAACCAATCCATGGACATAATCCTTATGATATTCTCATTTCATCGTTACCCATGTTGTTCACAATTGTTTTGGTTAACTGTATGTAGGTTAAAAGATACAATACAACATGGTTCCCAACAGTTCCCAAAATTCTTTTTTTCAAACATTTTAAATACATTTATAATTCATAACTCATTAATAACTAATTCATAACTTCTACAGATCAGTATGTCCCTGTGCTATACTCTTTGAAGATTTAGTGGTTCATTTCAGTACTGTGCAGATTATGTTATAAAGAGTGTAGTTAATACTCCTGACCGGCGGGTGGCGCTGTGCACCCTTTGCTAGCTCCTTGTAGCATGTGGTGATCTAGATGTTAAACAGAGATTCTGTATTTTAAAAGCTACTAGATAATGCATGATAGTTTTTTCTACTATTTTGCAAGTGAGAACTTATATAAACCCACATAACGTTGTACTATGCTAGTCGAAATATAATACGCACAACAACCATATGTACCAATGTAAATTCGGGCCTCTGCTGTGATGTGCGGTTTAATTTTATTGGAAGTTTGAACGACACTGAAGCTATCACAGAAAATGTGATTAACAAGAATGGTAAATTATTGTAATACAAGTCGTCCATCCACTGTTTAAAAGTGTATTTATGCGAGAAAATTGTGTTTGCTAGCAACAAGCAAATGGTCATAAACATATTCACGATTTCCATGCAACTGCATGGAAACCATGAATATGTTTAAGCAGCATATTGCGAGTGGAGATTTAATCCTCCATTTTGGAATATTTCGTTGATGTGAGCTGAGCTCTATCTCACTTTATAATACTGTAAATTATACAGTGCCCAGCATAAATGAGTACACCCTCTCTGAAAACGGAGAAACCCAGCTATATGTTTTAACAAATAAAATATATCATGGATTCTTATATGTTGTACTGTTGCAGCAACACTGCTTTATGAGTTAATTAAAAAAAGGGGAAAAAGAAAAGGAAAGTAATCAAAATGATAAAAGGCCAGGTTGCAAAAATGAGTACACCCTCCTCAAAATGTCATAATAAAACTCCAAAAATGTTTTTTTCTGAGGCTAGTTAAGGATAATTGATCAGCAGATGACTATTGATCCATCGAACTCAAACAGGTGTAATTAATTTACCTTCAATTAAGAGTGGTACTTAACCCAGTCACTCCCAGACCTAATGCTGATAATGGTACCAATGGTACCACATGGAACTGTCCAGAGAGCTAAGAACAGGAATGATTAGCAAATCAGTTTTAATTTGTCAAAATACAGTAGCTAAAGAGATCAGAAAATTCAAGAAGGATGGCCATGTGTCAAGCAGCTTGAAATGTTCCATGTAAGCGGTCACCTCAAGATAACCGTTTTTTGATGAGAGAAGTTCACCAAAATCGCGAGGCAACCACCGCGAACTGGCCAAAATCTGTGGAAAGGCAAACTGGAGTGACAGTTTCGTTTCACACAGTACGACGCATCCAGCACAGAAATGTAATACAGAGCTGGCATCCACGCAAGAAGCCACTGCTCAAGAAAAAGCACAAGAGAGCTTTGCAAAGACTCACATTCACAAAGGTGAAGCTTTTCTGAGAGCTATTCTCTGGTCTGATGAGACCAAAATAAATCTTTTTTGGATGTGATAGTGCCAAAAATGTATGTTGGTGCGAGGGGCGCAAGGGGACTACATGTGACCCTCCCACATCGTGGCCTTCCACATCTCGACTTCAATTTTTCACAGGTCAGCAACAAACAATTAAGTTATGGGATAGCTCCCTTTTAAAATGTAATTGTCCCTTGAAACTGACTAACCATTTGAGCACTAGACAGTGCAGAACTTCAGTCTGGTTTAGAATGCTCACAGTGCCCCCGCGAAACCCCATCTGAGGGTGCTTGCTACTCTCGCCTTTCTCGCCTAGGGGGCCGAAAATTTTACACGGTTTTTCGAGGATCACTCTACTGGAGGCAAGCAAACATCAGTTAGAATATGTCACTTTTATTGTGAAATAGAATCGTATGTCTCTGGAGAGACTAAAGTCTGTTTTGATTGAATTGAATATGGCTTTCACTCAACATATTTACATTACCATTTTATCCCTTTTCTGCTTCCCTTCATTATTTTCATCCTCAATTTCCTCAAGCACCTTTTGGAACTTCATTCATTCTGGTACACTTGATTCTAATTGGCTGGTAGCCAAACTTTATTTTAACACTTGTGGTTTATAGTTTACATATATGAATATACAACATTCTGGAAGACTGTTAAACCAATGAGATGTTCCCAGAATGCACCTCTCCCATCAAAATATATGCTGTGGGGTTCAAATATTGACACATGCACACACTATGTCAATAACCTACATAAATGTGACTGCTGTCTTTGACCCATCTACTTATTATTTTTTAAAAACAAACACAGAAAATACTACATCCATCATAGGTCACAGTAATGCCACTGCAGCAACGGAAAAAATGAATGATCTGAAGAGATGGTAGTATTTATGCACTGCAATCCATCTCCCTCTCATCAATTATGCTAGTTATCCAGAATCACCGCTAATTACTATATCGCTATGTTATTTCATCGCCACGTAAAACACCATGGGCTCGAAGGATAATTAATCCCAGATTTCCCCATTTTGTTCTTAATGCTGCCAAAACAGTATCAAAAATCTCCTTTCGCCATCGTTTTCATTTCCAATTAATTGTCCTACTTACTCTATCTCTTCTCTTACTTGTGATTCCATTCCATCAATCTCATCTTGCATTTTTCCAGCGCGCCGTTGTTTGCGTTTTATGAGTCTTGAAACGAGCGTTTTTATAAACAGTATATTTTAATTTGCCCCAATTTACTTAGCAAAGTATAGAACTAATTAAATAAAATCAGGATTGCTGAGCCCTTGGTTGACTCCTGTTCTTTGCTCCGGCTGACGAAGAACGGAACAGATGTGAAGATTTCATTTACATGTTAATGACCAGCACGCCTGGAGAAGCAACGAAGTTACTGCCACTTTAATGCCTCCTACAATTTCGCACGGAAGGAAAAAAAAAAAGTAATTAATTGTTTTAAGCGATTCTATTAAAATGAGGTCTATCTGGGGGACGTGTGTGTATGTGTGTGGAATCGGACGCGAGTAGGCCGTCAGCAAGGGAACAGAAAGGATGGAGAAGGAGGGATTTCAGCACGTCTTAATTCTCCAGGTTTACCTTTCCGTGCATCTGTTTTAGATATGTATTTTCATCTACCTCAATGTCCTTAAGGCGATGCGTTTTTGGCATAATTTAGACTGTTCGAAATTAATTGACAAAAGCACATCAATTCCCTGATGCCAACCTTCGGGTAAACATATAACAATCACGACACACCTTGTAGTCGTTCGTAAGCGTTTTCTTATGAAGCATTTGAAATCTTGTTGAAAGAGAAGAGAAATGATGTGCTCTGCTTCTTAAAACTGTGCCGAAGCACACAGGCCCCAGAAATAGCTGTTGGGTAAACAAATGACAAATCACCTCGCTAATGTAAACAACCTCAAGGTTTCTCACAACCACTGCTGTGTTTAAAAGGCTGCTAAGGCAGGGAGGGGCCAAGGGAAGGCATCTCCTATATAGGAAAGTGAATTCAGTTCACATTCTGGGCCTGGAAAATAAGATGGTAAATTATATGTAGAAGTCTTGCAGACAGCTCATAGCCTTGTAGATATAGGAATGGCATTGGCCAGTTCCATAAGAAAAATGCACAACAATGTTTATCCAGCGGTATGCTGTCCAAGAAAAGGGATATATTTGCAACTATTTTTAATAATTACTTTAGTCCAGGCAAAGGAAATAGGACCGTGGACTTAGAAATTTTTAAAGCAGGTTTCTTGTTTTCTTGTTTTCTTGATTTTTTTCAGATGAATCTTAATAAATGTCAGTCCAAATGTTAAATATTCAAAAGTGAAGTTACAAGAGATACAGACGGACCAGGTTTTTACCATTCATGTAATTATAAGAGAGGATCAATTTTAAAAGAAAGAATAGAAAAACAGACTATTAAAAAGGATATAAATGACATTTCATAACTGTCTAAATAAAAGGTCATTTTATTATGTACACATGTGTTTGTAATCCTGTAAAGATAACAACAGGTGGATGTAAATAGTGAAATATATTCCTTCTCTGCTCCAGTCTAATACATGGTCTGGTAAATTTTATTTGTTCCATCATTTCCGTATGTTTCTTTTATGTGATTCATACTCGTTCAGTTTTGTTAGCATCTATAGTTCATCTGCAGCAGAAATGCATTGTTACTGTGTCCTGTTACTATTATGAAATTGGGCTTTTTTCCCTCCCCAACCCAGCTACACCACGGGGAATTTATTGAACCAAAATGGGAGGAGCTACCATATAGTATCAATGACTAAATGATTTTGACCAATGACTACACTGGCTGTGAAGAGACAATGTTTTTTGATTGGTTCAGATAAGTCAATGACTGACAGCTGAGTCCCTTACAGGGTTCATGCAGCCTCCCTCTTGCCATCATTACCACATATGACTCAGTCGATAAACGTGGCGACTGCTTCTTCCAGCAGTACGTTTCTCGGCCATTTTCCAAATTAAGTATAAAGCTGAAGCTGCAATGGAGAGTGAAAAGATACAGCTGCCTGGTTACCATGGATGCATGCTTGCCTCCACCACAAGGATTTACAGAGACGTGGTATAGTTACTGAAGTTAGCTATACGTCATTATGTCATTATATATATACATCATTATATATAATGGACATTTTCCCCTCTTATATCGTGTATTCTTTGGATGATGGAGTCATACTTTACAGTGACAAGAAACGGTTGTCTGAATATTGGCCATCTGCCATTTTCATGTAGAATTGTTGCAGTGTGGATATCTATGAGCATTAAAGGAATTTCTGCAGGAATTAAGGCTGTAGTTTAATCAGTTTTATGAACAATGGAGATTCACATCATAGGGAGTCCGCATCAGTACCCATTTCACCAGAGTATTTATCTCGTAGTACTTCCCTGATACTTCACATACTTCAAACATGGACATTTCGTTTAAATATTTATTGAATAATACTTATCTAATACTTTGGATACTTCTCATACAGACACGGACAGACATCTTGTGTAAGTATTTATCTAATACTTCAAATTTTTCACACACACACACGCACAAACACACACGCGGAGAAGCCACACATGACCGTCAAAGCGTTTTCAGTGTGGTGTGAATTTATGAGCTGCAAGCACCGGAGGCTTTTTCTAGAGTTGGGGTGGAAATGATCCATCTAACAGCCTGTTTAAAAAAATGGTAGCAGCATTCTCAGCAGCTCATCAAGCGTTTTCAACAGGGAAGTCGTCTGTCAGAAAGACTGGCCGCTGTAATTCCACACTTAGATAAGTACAGCACAGGCTTAACAAGTAAAATGAGCTATCACACCGGAAACCGTAGGAATTAAAAACGTTGAAAACACTGAAGCCACTCTGATAAATTTACCTGGGTAAAAAAAGGCAATTACATCTATCGGATTTGGGATATAGTTTTAATGGTTTCTCTTTCTTATATTCTGTATACTTAGGACGGAGGATTCACACTTTACAATGAGATGAAATAGCTGGCTAAGGATAAATGATGATCGTCTTCCACTTGAAATAATTTCCAAACTAAAAACATTGTGTTATTGATCTACGTACAGGCATTTGCTTTCTTTGCACATGGTCCCTCTATCGTTTCCTTCATTTCTTGGGTGCTGCACCTGAAAACGCTTGGGGTAGGGGGTGAGGTCACAGGAACACTGAGAGACACAGAGAGAAAAGGAGGGTTTGTCTGGTGGGGGGGGGGGGGGGGGGGTTGTGGTAGGAGTGAAAGCCCCTTCTCTCTTTTCTCGCACATTCGTTGTCTTCTACATCTCTCCTCCTCGCCTTCAGTATTAAGAAAACTCCTCAACAATGGTCCCTCAAACAATTACTACTGAAGCCACGTGTTTTTCTTCTCTTTCTCCTCTTAGGAGAGGAGACGGGAGACCATGTAGAAGGCAGGGACCAGTACTATAATAGGAGCAAAGGAGTGAAATGACAAAAGGGAGAAAGAACTTAAGAAATACGCAGAGAAAAAAGCTGTTCTGTAGGAGCCACTTGGGATTATTCTGTTTGGAATGGGACATTAGAGAGAGGGAATTTAGATAAGATGATTAAACACGGAAAAGAGACAAACTCTAAGCACAAACTCAGACACAGATGGGCATATAATTGAATCTGTCTTGCTGACATCCACAGCAGTAGAACGGGAAAAAAGCACTGAGAGCTGCTACGCTTCCATTTGATATTCAGTAGGCTTCCCAGATACAGCTCTCAAACAGGACTCAATATTTTAAACATTTTAAAGTAAGATTACAGAAGAAGATTACATTTCTGAATTAGAATCTCATCTTTATTGAATTTTAGAATTTGTCCAGTATTCTTATTTAGTCCATATCCAGCTGCGTATAAGTGTATTTTTGCAGATTTGTTTGAGCCAAACAGGACTTTTCCCATCCAACTTTCTGTTGCATCTCAATTACAATCTCAACTACCATCCGCAATAAATTTCATTCATTTCATTTCATTACTTTCTCTTGTACCCTGTTGATATTGGTTGGTAAGGATGGGGCGGCCATTTTGATGTAGCCTGTTAACTGTGCTAAATTTAAGTATTGTGGTAAGCTAGTATTATGAGCTAGCATTTTTGTGGATGCCTGCATGGTTTGGTGTGCAGAAACATTACCGATAGGTAGCAATTAGAGTAATTTCACCTATATGAAGCTCAATTCCTACATTTCACCCAGTTCCAAAAAATAATATTCCAAGATACAAGCAATTGCTGAGAGTTATGAAGAACGTGTAGCACAGTGTGAACATGGCTATTAAAAATGATATGACACATTATATGAGAGTAAAAAATATGATTTCTGAGTTAATATGGACACAGAAAAAAAATAAAAACATAACAATGAGGTTACATATATTTTTCCATTCATTAAAATGAGGATTACTACCTCCTGTAAGTAATCGGCAGCTAAAGAGAAAAAAAAAAGAAATTGTTAAGTAGTCTTCCATTAGGAAAGCTGGTCAAATCTAAAACATCCATTTTCACTAAAGCCAGCATGCCAGCTAAAATCTCCCAAATTTTTATTACAGCAGTGACCTAATTATCAGTCTGACTATAGCTAATTGCATCTCAAGACCTGTCTGTATGAGATTGTGGTTGGTGTAACAGGGCAAAGCCAACCCCAAGATTTGTTAGCGAAACATGCCCTCATAGCTGGGAAGTTTTATGCCATAGACTGTAGCTTGACACAGTATTCTAACTGTTATGAGTTGGAGTCATACTATGGAAGGTTATGTTATGGTTAGGGTTATGTTTTTGAGGGGAGGGACGGGGAGGTTAATATGTGTCTCTGTCCCTATTCACTATCCACAAATCAATATTCAAAATCAGAGTATCATTGGTCGGTGAAATTAGAATTAAAAATGTCTTTAAACTATGACATAGGTGGTCTAGAATTTAAACAATGACATTAGTTTTTGTTTGTTAGTGCTTTAAAAATACCATGGAGAACATTTTGTTTGCTGAGTGTCTTCATCCACAGTGTTACTACATTTTGTTGTTGTAGTTTTAGGTATTTTTCCAACGGAACACTTGAAATTCCAATTACCCACGTTTTCTTATGTTGCGGTGGAGAATTGTAAATAAAGAATCAGCACGGCAGTCTTTATCTATGAGGCAGAAGTTAAAAATAAATGATGGACCACTTTCTGTCCTGTGTACTTTTTTTCTGTATTCATCGTGCCATTGTGATTTTAACTGGTTCATACAGCCATATGCACATTGCATGAAATTCTGCACTGCAATCTGAGTGCAATCTCTTCAGTTAACATTCATCTAGATTTTGACTCTCACGTAGCCTTTAAAGAACTGCTGTTGTCCTTTTATGTCCAATACTTTCAATTCTCGGACTAGCACCCACACGGAAATATGTTTTGAGCAAATTATTTCAATGCAATTATGCCACACCATGGGTGAATATGATGGTGTTTCCTTCTACAATTGAAGTGCTATGGATATTTGCTATTAAAACAAAGCAGTTGGGCATTGTTTTTCAAAAAACCTGAGAACAAATATGGAATCGCTATGAACAAAATTTGTCTCCGATTTGCTTTCTATGGCACTCTAGGTCACCAGAACATTCATATCATATGTATTATATTAGATTCACATGAATCAGATACTAGATAACCTGTGTAAGATTCTTAGGAATCAGATCATCAAATAGATGGGAAGAATCTTAGGAAGATTCTGATTCTTAGGAATCAGATCATCAAATATATCTAGTGTGTGATATATTTGCAGGTGGGGTAAGAACATATTTCCAAAGCAACATATTTCCATAAAACTATATAATTTTTTGTCCAATTTAGCCTTCAAGCCACTGAAAAGACAGCACAGTTATTTTCACTAAAATGCAGGACAGTTTTTAACCTCACCTTGTTGTATGATATTTGAAAAACGTGTAAGTATGATTTTTATTTTTAGTGAGAGGGTCTAAAAAGAGTGAAACAAATAATCTGACATTTTTTGTTTTTAATGAAATGAACCCCTAATTTGCAAATAATTGTTTAAACATTTTTTTTTGAAAGAGATCTTCAAGGTATTGATCTAAATTGATCCAGTTAATTGTCTAGCGATTAATGCCGTAATATGTCTCTTACCTTTGGAACATTTGGACGAATTATTGCTAAAGTAATTCAGTTTAATTACCTGATCGGGAGTCCAACTGCAGGTCTTAAAAGGTTCATTCATGATGAAGATACAATCTATTAAAGGTAACAGAAGGGAAATTTGCTTCCATTCTCTGTTCTCATTACTCATCCTTGTTTTTTTTAAACATGTACCTGAAGGACAAATCAAAGACCAGGATGAACTGGTTGGCAGAACTGGAGAAAATATAATATGCAGCTAATGGCACGGCCCAGTGTTTGGTAAAAACAAAACGGGCCTATTAAATAGCCCAATGCAACCGTTTTTACAGGGAAGTTAAGCTATATTACTTTTACTGTTTAGGTAATGTTGTTGTGGAGATTATGTGTGCGGAAAATAAGGATCCACCCCTTCTTGTGGTGTGAGGGCTGGTTTGACAGAGTAGAGCTTCTCAGAGAAACCGTAGCCTCAACAGAGCCTACCGTTCCACCCATAATGCAGATATCTAGCTGTGACATCAGAGCGACAGAGAGAAAGTAGGACCAAAGTGATGCTAATGAGCTATTATCTACTGGCTGAAAAACCCATTCCAAACACTGTTACTTCCACGGATAAAGAGACAGCGAGTGTGTATGTATATTTTACATCTAAAGCAAGAGTAACAGGGAGAGGACGGTTCCCATGAAACAAAGCCAGGAGAGGTCAGAGGTCACCGTTTATACTGACAATGCAAGCAACTTTTTTGTGTCTTTTGATGGGTGAGGGGGCTGGGGCATTGTGGGAAGGGCAGAAAGTGGCTCATGCTGCCAGTCATTGCAGAGCACCATTTGCAAGGCCTGCCAATCACAGGAGAGGAGGAATGCGCCGGGGTTGGAGGGGGTCATGAGGCAGAGCTAGGCCCAGCAGAAACACAACGGGTCCTGATATAAGAAGGAGGGGTCACGCACCTCCATCGTGGGGTCCCTCCACCCCCCCCCCCCCCCCACCAATACCCAAGACACCAGCGAGTGAGCATGCAGGTCAGGGACCCACCCGATGTCATCCAGTCTAAAAATCAGAGATCAAGGCACTGTTGGCCTTCAGCAACAACATCACTTCCATATATGGTCAGAATTCATGTGTGAAGTCAAAATCTCCCCACAGCCGTCCCACCCTGAATGCTAAAGATATGAAAGTACTATAGCTATAAGTTGGTGTGGTCTCAGTTAGTGCTTGAATGGGAGACTTCCTGGGAAAACTAAGTTTCTTCTGGAAGAGATGTTGACAGGCCAGTAGGGGGCACTCTTCCCACTGGCCCAAAGAGCCCAGACAGAGTGATGGGGGCACTGCGCTGAAGAAGGTGCTGTCTATTGGAAGAAATGCTAAACTAAGGTCCTGATTTAAAACATCCTGTGGAACTTTTCACATGAGTAGCACTTTGAACTCCAGTTTCCTGGTCAAATTCCCATGATATGGGCTCTCTGGCTAACTAAACAACAACTATATCTAACTAGCTGCAAATAAGAGAGCTGAGTCCTCTGTTAACTGTACCTGGGTAAATATAGGATCCTGTTGATGACTGGAAAAATACTTAAGACTTCAACAGGGAGAAATGGTAACCCATTTTCTGCTAAGAACATCATCCATAGAGTTTTGATATTTAAAATCAATTTGACAGTGGTGTAGAGAGGGATTTTAGGTCTGGGTTTCCATATTATTTTTAAGTCTTTCATTTTAAAATCTGGACAATAACACCGTACTGCCACACACCAAGAGGACAGCCTGATTTGATTGGTTAGATTTGTGAATGGCTCATGACTTTGCAGTTTGCATTGGCTGGCAGGAGTTCCTCAGCTCGGTTTTCGTTTCAAAGTGCCACCAACAGGTTCCTCTCTTCCTCGGACGAGGTGATGTGGATTGAGTGAAACCACAGGGAGAGGGATGAGCGTATGATTTGCTCCATGCACCCCGATGTCAGCGAAGCAGCGGTATTACTCAAGGATAAGGGTAATGGGATTTGTAGTGCGGGGGCATACGTGTTGTGAGACGCTGCTCATTTGCGATAAAGAGAGAATCGATGCTTGAGAAAGCTTATCGCTATCGGTGGGAGAGAGCTGAGCGTACTACAAAGTATGGATCGCAGAGAGATAAGTGCTTTTCACAGAGGAGGGTCAGTTTCTCACATATGTGGCGGCCATTTTGGGAAATCCCTGCTTTTGTCACCCTGCCTAAGCCCTTACAGAAGAATTTAGTCTTTATAAAATGTATAGCTCTATCCCTTTATCTGTACGAGTTGCCATATATAATCCCATATGTAAGTTTCTGTAATTAAAACTAGTTGACACTCATATAAACCATTAGACCAGTACTTATTTATTTTTTTGCATGGTTGTACCTTTTCTGTGTTGAGTATGGTTTTGAAATACTTCAGCTCTTAAATAAAAGTTGAAACCTTCATTTGGATTCATGACAACATTGTGCCACTTTTTAACAACAATTGTGTAAAACAATGATTTTTTTGCATATTGTTGAAAATAAATTCCTTTTAAAACCATCATTAATCTGTATAATTTTTGTTGGTGTATGAAGTTTTAAGATATTTCAAATAATGATTTCCTTCAATTATGTTCTGTTGTTGAACAGTTGACCAAACGTGAGCTGGTTGAATAATAATTAAGATTCAATTTTAGGTCTCTTTACATTAACTTTGATCTATGACAAATCAATATAAGCCCTACATAATCGTTCTTATTCATTTTATGGCAGACAGAATTTGATATTTTGCATCCAAACATTACTTAGAGTAGGCTACTAAAAATGTATACAATGTACCTTAAATCTGATAAACACTGATGTACTTCTCCCATGTGGTGAACACTGTCAAAATATAGGTGTGGTCTTCCCTACTCTTTGAAAAAGTGGGAAAATAAACAAACGTTCATCAATAGCATTCTAAGACATCACAATGTTTCACACCCACATATGTAACCCATTTTCTCTAAAATAAAACAAAGGCAATGTTTTCATAAATATACTGGATTTTCTCCCCTGACAATTCCAAACTACAAACACTTAGGCGTAAATAATTTTCCTTAACGCACTGGCTCTAAAGGTAAAAGCATTTTATTTTGCTGCAGTCACTTTATAAAATCTGGTGTCTCTGGTTGTAATCATAAGAAAACATAAGTTTTATAATGTTCCAATACTTAGAGCAGAGAATCACTAAACTAGTGTTCAGTTATTGGCACTGTATTAGGTCTGTGACAAATATGTTTTTATTTTTATGAAGTAGAGCAAATACTTTACACAAGGAGGTTTTTGAATTCAGTTATTTGATACTCAGGCTGACGTGGGTGCGACAGACTGAAGATGGTACCCCACCAAACTCCTCCGTTTCTGCCAAACTGCATTGAAACCAAAACGATTAATATTTTTCATATTCCAGAATTTTCTGGCGGTGGGTTAAATCGGGACCAGACATCTCCTGACCACGCCTCATCCAAAATGCAGACAAGATGATCAACCAGCCAGAAATATAATATTTAAGACCCCCACCCCCCCATCCTCCATACTGCTGCAGAGATATAACACTGAGAAAATCCAATAAATTTCATTCGCTGATTTATTTCAACTTTAATTTTTATCACAACATTGATTTTTCTCAAGAGGAATATTTCTTGAAGCCAAGGTTTTTTTAAGAAGAAGTAAACACAATTTAATTTGTGAAATGGAACAAACAGAGACGTTGGTTAGGCATGTTCAGCTATGCTCCTTAAAAGTGGTGTAGTAGGTGTCACCCATGCCAGGTCCAGCACAGTAAAATGTAAATCTCTTCTTTAAATCCAAAATTGGTTGTTTGTTTAATTAAAATTAAAAAAAAATATACATGTTCGAAGCCAAAGACATGTCCTGGAAACTGTTAGAAGACACAGATTAAATAGGACTAGCATTAAATTTGATGACAAAGGAATGATAATGACATTTGGCATCTCATTGTTTATAGTGGTTGCTTGTTTGTGTATAAATACATCATATTTTGTTTAACCTAAATTAATCTGTTTTAAACTGTGTGTACGACAGTAAACTTCCAATTGCAGGAGTAGATTAAAGGATAAATCATGCGTACACGGAAAAAATGAACAAGCAGACAAAAATGGAGGACAGGGAATGAACAAAAGCCAAGGGTGGTGTTAAAGGAATGTGTACTGGAGTTCATTATGGACACTCTTTCATGGATCAGGAAAGTCACATGACCTTGTCTGCACACGACTCCTCCGACTTTAGACCAGGTGGAACTGCAGACTTGATTTATCATCCCTACAGTGGTACACAGAGACAGCCCATACAAAACTCCATATTTTTAAAGAGGCAACATTATCAATGCAAAATAAATATGAATATAATGTTTAGATACAAATCACTGAGAGGCAGTACATTTTTTGAAATCCTACTGAACTGAATGAATTTCATCTACCTGTATTCACTGTATATACCCTGAAAAATTAATAGAACAGAATATGCTGGCAATTCCAAGCAAATACATTTATCTTGCAAAATCGAATACATTTTACACATTTATCTAAATAGAATATTAAAGAATAGAATAACTTTATCATTGTGGGGAAGAAACCCTGGCCTCCTCCTACAGGAAATAAGTCTCTATGCCTGGAAACCACTCGTCCTCTAGATCTGATTGGTCAATAGTCCCTTGCTATTCTCATCCACTTTGAGTTCCCAGATCACATCACTGGAAGAGAAAATATAGATCTCACATGATCTACAGCAACAAAAGAGTATCTTTAAGTTATACATATTGAGACCAGTGTTTAATGATGTGTGGACAAAGCAACGGCAAAACCTCAAAACCAAGATTGTTCAAAACCCATAAACTCTGGATGTTCTGATATACTGCTGTGAAAGGCATTACTACCACCAAAGCCACATAAAATAAGCCCTAACCCACACATTCAATGTATGGACACCTACCCTTTCTTGACGTCATTGAATTCATGACTTTTCTCAAAAGCAGGAGAAGAAAAAATATCAAGCATTTTCTCATTGTCACAAAATGTCTTGTCTACAGGCTGCAGTCTACACGCAGTGCAATTACCCCAAACTAAGTCAACAAGAGGAAAGGGTAGAGAGTAAAGAGTGAGAGAAAAGAAAAAAAAAGAAATAACTGTTTTAAAGTTTGGAACATACCCCTAAATACATAAACTGTCCAAACCAGAACATTGCTTAGGTATTCTGTAATCTTATATGGCTGGCCTTCCTTACCCCCATGTCCGCCCCCTCCCTCCCCCACCCCGCTTTCCCCCACCCAAGGAAATTACTCCTTTCTCTCAGCGCGAAACCCTCTCCACTCTTCCCCTCATTCTCTCATTCCTCCGCCCCTCCCCACCACTTCTCACACATGGCAACCATTAAGAAACTCTTAAAGCGTAACATTACACCCCCAATGGCAGCCTTGCATGAAATTCTGATCGTTTAAAGTCCAGCGTAAGGAGTTAGCTGCCACTTTCTGACCCACGGTGTGTCCCCCTTTCCTGGAATTTTAATGCAGTCCATTCGCGAGGATTGTGCTCAACGTGGAATCTAACTTATAACCATTCATGATGGTCTTTGGCGTTGGGAGGTGTCAAACATACAGCCACCATTCCTGAGGTTCTACAGCAGCGGGTCCCAACGTCGGTCCTGGGGACCCACTGCGTATGCTGGTTTTTATTCCAACCGCAACTGCGACCCCAGAATCTTAACGAGCTGCTAATTGTTCGTAATTATTCAGTTGTTCATGCTTTTCATTATTGGAGAGATAATTTGCCAAAACAGCTATGCATATCATTAAGAAACAGCTATTATGTTCACGTTGTGTTTATGTGATTGCGCTAACAAATACACAAAAAGAATACGTTTTTGTACCTGATCAAATTGTAGACTGGGGTAAATTAATACGCTCCTTAAGTCATTGAACACATGATTAAGCTCCTGTTTTTTCCCCTTGTGCTTCGTAACACAAAGCAGGTTTGGCTCATTATAATTATCTTGTCTTTGAATCCTGCATTATCTAACACATGGTTAGTTTTAGTTGTCCAGAATCACCTCGGTCTTTAAAATGAGTTCATGTTGTGGATACGTCCAAAATGCATGTAGTATTGATATCAACGTAAAAACAGTCATCATTGTGGATGAGTCGGTAGCCTCGTTCGCTATCTCGGATGTGCTGTAAACAAAACACTGCGACTGTAATTTTTGCGTCATGTCTTTCCTCCTGCACGCTCTTCCCAGGCGCCACCCCTCGCCTAAACCAAACGGATTATTTCCAGTAGGTGAGAACGCGCCTGACATGGAAAATCTCCAGTTCTTTGCTACATGTGTGAAATGGAAACTCCGGACCTGATTCTCTTGACATTTTCCGGAGTTCATATGTGAAAACGGCTTAATATTCTGATCAAGTGAAAACCCACAGTCTCACAGAGCCAACTTTGCATACAGTGTTCTCAACTGTCACAATGAGACTGCCCTTAGTCTAGTTTAGGGCCTGCGCAATTCAGTAAAAACAGACTTTGTACTGCAACATCATTTTTGTTTGAATATCTTGTATTGATTAAAGTGAACAAATGATTAATAGAAAATGTCAAAATTACAAGGGTCTATTTATTGAATAATTGCATTAATAATTAACAATCACATGCAATCCTGTTGCCACACACCAAAAAAGCAGAACTGACCAACTTACATGGTGGAAAATAAAACATGTCTAAAAATTGAAAGATTGTTGTTAATTTTTATGGATTAGCTTGGATGAATATATGTAGAAGTTGGCATCCCCACATTGGTCTGCAAAATAATTGAAGGAGGCCATGCAAATAAATTGCTTTAGTATGTGTATTGTGATTTACTAAGTCTGAAAGCAATTTGGGTGAGGAAATTCCATATTCATTTTAGTATGAATAGGAAACAGGTACGAACAGACACGCAATCAATGCGATGAAGGCTGCCATTGTGAAAAAGCAGGAGACGTTGTGACAATCAAAGACCAAAATGTAGAGAACTCATGACACACAGAATCAAATCAAGCGTGACTTCTACGCAGATCTTTTTCCCACATACCAGTTCCTCTACATGAGATTGTATTTTGCTTTTGTAACACAGCAAGGTGTTGGTTTGGTTCCACTGATAGTTCAGGCTCTTGTGTCTCCATCTTAATTTTGCACTGCAGGTGAGTGACTGAGCTACCTCCCTTTCAACCTTACAAATCAGGTCGATATCCCACCCAAATATGGCTGTTTGCAGCAGTAGTCATACAATAGTTACATATAATCTTCAAAGACTGAAATGATATAACATGCAAATAGTTTAGATGTGCACACAAATGAGAAACCCTTACATGGGAAATTATTAAATTGACCCTTAAATGTACAGATTTAATTTACAATGAAAAATTAATTTCTGTCACGCTGAGACTAATATTTGAAAACTGAAATGGAAAATACTTTTATCAGATTAGCAAGTTATTTACTGCATTACTGAAAATATATATTTATATATGTAATTTAACAACATAATTTGTTGGAATAACTAGATTTAGAGTGTAAGGACACAGTTAGCGAATGGCTTGTCTCCCATGCTCGTTTCTCTGATTCCTTTTTGTTTTTCTTGTACATGAACAGATGAGAAGCTGGTCTGAACGCTGGTTTCTATTTTTGAAATTCTCTGAGATGATGCTTGCATGTATTTGCATAACCAAGTGCAAATTGAAGCACGAATATGCAAATTAGGAAGTGGATGTCTGAGGCAGTCGCAGCCCAACCAGGTTTCCATTTAATCCTCCTTATATCCCCTGTTTTCCTGGTGTTTTTTCTCTTAAAATCGCCCACAGGGTGAGGTACCATGGTGTACTTTTTAAGTAAATATTAGGCTAAAGGACAGACCTTACTCATTATTGAACAACTGTACCAATGTACATATTCTGAAGCCCATTCATTTAACTGTGGATAACATTCCTTATTACTGACTTGTTTTGGGTTTGCTGGCAGCTCTTTTAATGGATGCCATATCTAGCTGATTTGAAGGCGGTATTTCATTTCAGAGTTCGTCTAAGGTGAACATCTGCTTAATTTTTACAGGTATTTTGATGCTGTGTGCCCCAAGACTCATAAGAGGGTTCTCTGCATTATTTGTTTAGCAGACACTGTTTTCCAGTGTGATTTATATAGCCGATATGTTTATATACATTATTAATTTAAACAGGTGGATATTTACCGAGGGAGCAGTTGCGACGCTGTGATATTTTTTGCCGAAGGGTTCACCCGAGGTCCACCCACGGACAAACAGAACAGTACACCGACCTACCCACGCAGCCAGACTGCAACGAGCTTATCAAATTAACAATGCAAAATGAGGGCAGTCGTTTTAAACTCGCAGATGAGTCTTTCAGAAGTAAATCCCTTTTGGGGTACAGGGTTGAACCGCCTTGGCTATCAGTAGCTGTTCAGTAGTTGCAGCAGGGATTTTTTTTTTGCCTACACCACCAGTGACAGTTATACTGCAATGCATTTTTCTCCTGCATTAGGTGAAAAAGAGTGTTAATAACTACTAGCCAAAATATAACAATCCTTACTCTATTAATATTAACTGTTGCTTCTAAGGATAATCAATGAAGTTTTGCATATTCAAAGAAACACTGAAATATTGGACTTGCAGCTTTGACTCTACACAGAAATAATTACTACAATTTAAAAACAATGGCTCCTGTTCATATTGTCTCTACAGTGTCTCAACTATGGTTATGACGAGTGCATATTTTTGGACATAACATGGCCTTAGTTCAGAATTGATGTTTCACCATACATATAGATGCTAATTCCAAAGGATATAGGGGAACCATCCTAATACCATGGAAGGCTAAATTCCGTCTGAAATTCCTGCTGTAAGCATATGGAAATACTCCTACCTGACTGTAGGGATTCAAATGTAAAAAATATATTTTTTTGCCCTAGCAGCTATACTATACTTAGGTATTTGTGTGATGTAAATATTTTGTAAATTGAAACATTTGCTGGGATGTTGGAAGACACTTTTCATACATAATGTATTTGTCTAAATAGCTTTCTCCACAGAGCACAGCAGCAATGCACTACCTTACCTTCAACCACCTCTGGCAGAAAGGTATTATTTATCTGCCTGGCTTTCACCCATATCCAGGGCAACTTACATTTTACTTTTTATCTATTTACACAGCTGAATATTTCAGGCTACTGCCTGAGGGCGAAAGGCCAGAGATGCTTATTTAGAAGCCCTGTGTCTTCACCACTGAGTTCCGTAGTGTGAAAACAATAGCTTCACTTCAAAAAGGAGAGCCCCACTCGTGGTGAGGGCAGTGAGGTTTCATTGACATGAAAATGAGAGAAGCTTTGATATAGTATTATTCATTCAGCGATTTGAACCAATGACTGCATTGGCTGTGGGGAAATCTACATTTTTGATTGGTTCAAAAGGTCTGATTGACAGGTGAGTGAACGTATACAGACAAAGCTGCATACTTTTTTACTGCATATGATTCCTCTCTCATTACGTCTCAAAGCAGCTGTGAGACGTTTCCATGCTTCCATAAGAGCGAGAGACAGACACAGTGGAAACGAGCGCCCTCTGGATTTAGTTGGGGCCTGCAAAGGGTAGGTGAAGAGGGGTCAAACGACAAGAGGGGACACTACGAAAAGAGCACAGTGCAGGACCAAGACCGTAAATCTGCTGTGCCAACCCTGGCCTCGAGATGCATCTCTCTCTCATTCCCCAGGAGATACACAGAGGGGCCGCTGATAACAAATCGTGTTAATAATTTACAAATTTATATATACATTTACAACATATAACATATTATCGATTGGTTTTTGGAGGGTTTAGATGGTTGCTAAATGTCAAAATACAAATCATTGGAGATGGATGCAGTTACTGAACTAGTATCTGATTCTAGAATTAGAATCACGCTGAAAAAATTCTCTGTAGATTGTGTGATAGGTATACTAGTATTAGATCACGGTACTGTAGATTTCCATTATTTTATTGGATCTATATTCACAGTATGATACTGTAACTTAACAGTGGGGTACTTTCATCATTTTGTGTAATGTTGCTCAATAATAGTGCTGCAGTAATGGACCTGTAGTATCACATTATTGAGAAGTCACAGGAGTGTTCTCCAACGCTGAGAGTGAAATACAATAAATGCTATATATTTCACACTGAATTTCCCAAATATTTTGTAAAACAGAGGAAGCTCGTTGACAGTAATTTACTGTACGGTTTACACCATTTTTGCTTTGCAAAGGATGTCTGTATCTTAGGGTAAGTATTGGTCTGTCCTACTGTGGACATTCTAAAACTTTAGTTGAAAGAGATGGCTCCTGGGTAATTGAGTTTGATTTAGATTAGTTTGGATTTAGCCTGTGTCACAACAGTGTTTGGTTCTCTTCCCCTGATCCCGCATTAAGAGTATAAATAAGTGACTTCAACACGTCAGCTACCAATAAAGGGAGGAGGTAATCAGCAGGATAAGACATACACATATAGTTCAATTTTTTTTATTATTATTATTAAGTAACCGTATGTGTAGTTTTGATTTGGAATTGGGATCTATATTGAGTTAGTATAATCTTTCTTTGACAGAAAGATGAATAGACAGCTAGATGAAGATTTAAATAGATTGAGGGGCAAGGCTATATAACAATTACAAGCGTGGGGGTGTCGCCCTTCAACACCCCCACGCAACGCCCCCCTATTTAGTCTCTCGACTGGCATAGGTTACATGGTTACATGGTTAATTTTACCATTTTTTCAGGGGGTTTAGGAATGGAACAGGAAAATCAAAAGTGTCAATCCAGTCTTTGAAATAATTTCAAAGTGACTGAACTTACAATACGGTGCAAAGAAGAGAGATCACTGAAATACAGCCGACCGATATCAAATGTGCAAGTAGGTCTTAGGATTTAACAATAAAGGGTATAAAAAGAGGGTACCGTGCTGTTGGAAGAGGAGAAGCAGAGTGAAGCCGAGCTGTAGTGAGAAGCGGTCTCAAAGTTTCACAACACTGAGGAAATATTTCAGTGTAAGTGATGTAAGCGGGCATCAAGCAGCCGTCCGTGTGCTGATGCAGGAGGTGATGAAACAGCCCAGAGTCCTGTGTAACATCTCTCCTCTCCGCTCAACCCGAGCCGCACTATGCCGCGCCGCGAGTTCCTGTCAGAATCTTAACCATTTCAAACCGGTTCAACTTCCCCCCCGAGTGGATTCATGTTCACTTTGCTATGGGGGCGGGGAGGGGGGGGGGGGGGGGGGGGTTACCCCTTCAATTTATGCGGCCCGAAATCCGCCGTTCACAAATATATCACAATCTGCAGTTTACGACTTACAAACGGTGCGAGCTAGGAAGGGCCTCCACTTGGAAAAAGAATACAGGCTGCCTGATGTAAGTTTTGCAATCCCAAATTAAAACCAGGCGTTGGATGAGAATTGCAACGAATGATGTAGTTTCATAGCGCAAGCCCCTTATTAAAAAATAACAGTAGCAAAAACAAATTACTGTTTATTTAAGGTGCATATGGTTAATTTAATGGGGGTATTATTTATTTAAAACATATGTACACTCATTTGATTACGACTCTGAGAGTTCAGCTACCAAAGGCTCATGGTATTCTTTTGTATGAATAGAGGATCGTTCTTCTCATGATACCAATACATAATTTAATATTTTGAATGTTATACTTCATATACTACATAGGGTTTTGTCCTTTTTTGTTTAATTTGATTTTGTTGTTTTTCAATCCTTCATTAGTCTTTTGTCAATTAAATTTTAAGAAATAACACAGATAGCAGTAAAAAGAAATAATTTTCTTTTTCTTAAAATGTTATCAAAATAGTGTTTTGCAAACGTTCGCAAGAGTTCGAACTTTCTAGTTGTTTGTCTCATGTCATGTACCCATATACTGGTCGTCAGCAATGTAGTGCATGTGTAAAAACGTAATTCAATGTTATCTTTCAAATGACCATCATACCCTATTCATGCAACTGAATTGGTACATAGCGGCACATAGCTACATATTTTACAGTTTCATAGTGAATACTGAGTAAAAAAAATGTTTAAACCATTCATTGTATTTCTCGATATCAGTTTCATTCATAGTCTCCATTCAGTTTCCCGTGTAACCTCTGAAACCCCAGTATTTAAGATACATTGTTTCTTTACAAGTGTCTGCAATTACTGGAAAATAAATTTCTGGGTAAAGACAGGAGTAAACAGTGACAGGTTTTAAGGATTTCTTAGTAATTGTGGCAAAGCTTAAACGTAACTGCACTGTTCTGTTCATACCACACAGGTCACATCTCAATTTCAGTGCTAAATAAAAGATTTGGAGACAAAGAGATAAATTATGGATTGTGTGATAAACCTGCACTGGAGAATGGACTCTCCTATGCCTAAGTACCAAAATGAGTATGGCTCAAAACTATTACCCAGAAAATTACCCTCAGGGACCAAAGGTTCCATTCCTGGATGGGTATGAAAAGGAGATAATTAAACAATTGCAAAATGTACCGTGGTTTCACTTTTCGCACCACGGTCTAGCCTGAAAACCGCCATATTTTTAAAGTCAGGCTGACATTCTTTCAGCTTTCCCGGCTGCCAAGAACAACTGAAACAGGGCTTTTCTTGGCACCGGATCAAAAAAGTCCTGGCTCGGTCGCACAGCAACTGAAAACATTTACACAGCTGGGACCCTCAAACCAGTGCTGTCCATCGGTAGGAGGGGTGTTTCAGGGAAGGGGTTACGGTGCCCAGCAAGTGTATACCACCACCACCTGACCCCTCCGCCCCATGTCTCAAAACGTCCCCTCCCATGTCTGTGAGCTGGTGCTGAGCTGGGTGGTCAGGGCTCGCTAGGTGTGACAGACTTTAAAATTTGCTGAAACAAGTTCCCCTCTCTCTCTTGCTTCCAATTTCATTTTAATTACAGTTTGATAATAAAAAAAAACGTTGAGGAGAAATATTGCCAGACAACCCCTTACTCAAATACCCATATATCACCATACCGGTAACAGGTCACTTCCCATCTTGCTCTCTGCTTCTGGCCTCTCCCTCTATCACCTATCACCTTTTCTTTTCGTCCTCAGGTCATTCAACTCAATTCCTTCAACTACCTTTTTTCTGTAGCTCAACAGTAATGGGGGGTCAAGCATGGCTCCGCCCCTTCAGACTTCAAGTGAAAAAAGTAAAGTATCAACATCTGTACTACCCACGGTTTAATAATACACTCCTTCAAAATGTATTCAGATTGTCTGAAAAATTATTCGACTGAAAGCTTAATTTCACGTAAACTTAGGTCTGTGAGGACAGAGGAGGTCAATCAATTATATGCTCAATTTAATCAAACAAAATCTTGTTCATCTATCCATTAAATATAACCATAAATGGAAACAAAACAATGTTGGTATATTTTACAGAAACTTAAAGCTAATGACCAAGGAATGTTCTAGATAGAGGGAGGATCTTTTCACCGGTTTACCCCCTACTATGATTTTTTTATGCTTTTGACTCTCCTCAAGTTTTGAGAGACACTCACGATCTGCAATAGTTGTCAAAACATGACATTTATCCTTTTCAGTTTATTTTTCCCAGGGGAAAATTAGAAAGCATTATAAACATAACTCCAGGCTAAATTTGATAGCATTACCAAAACAGCATTAGCACCATTTCCACAATTGCCCACTTGCCGCCTCCCTCCCAGAATTGTTTAATTAACAAAGTAGAAGTAAAATAAAATTGAATTAGATTGAAAATGTGACAAATGTACAAATAAGCAGTGAGAGACACACAGCTTCATCATGATGTAAAATGCTGAACATAGACAGAAGAAGAAGAAGGTTTTCCCAGTAATTCTGGCGAAAAAGGACAAAAAATGCAGAAGAGTGGGAGGAATAGCATTTACAAGGGAAGAATAAAGTTAGGAATCCAAAGTCCAGCAGTCACTATGAACCTCTGGGTTATTCTGCCCTAAAGGTAGGATGACTTCATTCTCCTGGTCCGAGCTTCAAAGTGCGGCTGCTTTAGGGCGGGTGTGTGTGTGTGTGTGTGGGGGGGGGGGGGGGGGCATTTGGCTGGACGGGGCCCGTCCCAGATGTTTAAATTGTGCACACAAGAAAGTCATTATACTTCATTCCAAAATATATGTTTATACACTTTGAACATTTAGACCCTGCTGTCATGGCAACCAACAGAGTACCAAAAAAGAGAGAAAAAGACCTTAAACTGAAACCATATTTCATTCTTTTTTTTTTTTAGAAATGCTTTTATAAACTGCAGATTAAACAAGCCTCTCACTCTCTCTTACTCTGATTCTTTTCAACGCTTGTTTCCACAAACTCTGTGAAAAATGTATGTCCTTTCATTAAAACCACACAAGAACCACTATATAAAATTTTTATATTAATATTCCAATATTTTACATATTAAGGTTATATATACCAACAGAACTCATATTAAATCATCTCTGTGGCATTAAAATGATCTCATCGTACTTTTGAGCGGGGATATTACTCTTGTGCCTGTCAGTACTCTTATGTCAGATCTTATCAACATTCGTTACATATTTGTGAACACTCTACAAAGTGCTTATAAACAGTGTGCGAAACAAACTGAATACTCTGCAAAAACGTAATTAATCTAAGCAAATTCTGTTCATGACACATTACACCGGAAGCTTCCAGGCAATTATCATTTTCAAACCAAGCCTGTGGTATAAAAACGTACAAGTATTTTGAGGTTAATAATTATGCTTGCAATTAGCATGTTTAATCAACATATTTATCAGTGCTATTCAAGGGGTATGTATGACTTAAATGCATTGGAAATGTGATCTATGAATTTGGCGAATAAACATGGTCTGTTGTTTAGAGAAAGCTTCATGTTATTAGGATCATTTGCTTCCCCTGCAGTTTCTTTAAGAGTGCCATGGTCCCACAACAAATTATAAAGACCACAAAGGCCTGAGGGATGTTTGAGCCTCCATTTCCCAGCATTAAGCGAAACCAACAGGCACAAACGGCAACAGATGCAACAGCTTCCAAAGACCTTTCGTCTCATCTTCAAGTCACAAAACTCTTAAGTGAGTGTAACTGACAGAGAGCAGCATATACCCAAACTGTCACAATTACGCCATTCATCAAACACGCCGCTAGCAGCGAAGTGCTCTCAGAATTCAAGTCTAGCTCAGACGTCTGCGGCACTTTCAACTGAGCGAAACCTTTAAGCTTGGCATATTCTATCATTTTTCACAGTGTCACACTGTTTGGCTGGTGGGTAAATAATCTAACGTAGTTAAACCATTATAGTCATTAACAAAGTGCTCTGGAGATCCATTTTGTTTCAAAGTCCATCTGAATTAGAGGAAGTGAATTTCCTATCTTTGCATGCTTTTGCCATCGTTCAAAATTAATGTAAATATATATTTTTGTACAGAATTGAAAGATATTATCGGGAAAAATAATAATCCTGAAATATTCATGTCATATCTCTCCAGCTATGTCAATCCTTAATTCACCTGCTTTCCCTTACCGTGTTTCCCTTCCCATTTTAAATGTGAAGTGGAAGTGTGTAATCACATTCAAACTCAGTTTTACCTCAAATGCCAATTTAACTTCAGTTTTTTTGAATTGGCTAAGTTAAAATATAATTGACACCAAGCAGAGGTATAAAAAAAACTCCAGCTTCAGAAAGTAAAGCTGTGTTTAAAGATTACCATGTATTTGTTCTTCCTGTGCAGAAAAACAGGTGATTTCAATAATTAGCTTGTCTGGCTGGCTTAAGACTTGTGCTAATTAGAATCAGATGTTTTGGAGCATGAATGAAACAAATACATGGTAGTACTTTTATTTTCTGAAGGCAGGGTTTTCCAGCTCTGATACCCAAGTATGAAGAAGTGAAGTTGCACCACTCTCTCCATCTGCATGGTTGTCTTCCTCCAAAATTAAGCACAACCCTCTATTGTACCTGCAGCCACCCCATTATAAAGTCCACAGCCAAACCACACACATGGTGGTAGCTTAATCCATCGTACTGTCTGCACCTCTGTGCCTTTCAGTTGGGAGGCTGAAAATAACCATACCTCTGTCAGCTCCACCCTACTCCCCTTCCTCTTTCACCCAGAGCTCATCCCCCATCCCCTCCTCCTCTTTCACACAGAGCTTATCCTCCCATCCCCTCCTCCTCTTTTACAAAGAGCTCATCCTCCCATTCCCCCTCCTCTTTCACACAGAGCTCATCCCTCCATCCCCTCCTCCTCTTTCACACAGAGCTCATCCCCCCATCCTCTCCTCCTCTTTCACACAGAGCTCATCCCCCATCCCCTCCTCCTCTTTCACACAGAGCTCATCCCCCATCCCCTCCTCCTCTTTTACACAAAGCTCATCCTCCCATCCCCTCCTCCTCTTTCACAAAGAGCTCATCCCCCATCCCCTCCTCCTCTTTCACACAGAGCTCATCCCCCATCCCCTCCTCCTCTTTCACACAGAGCTCATCCCCCATCCCCTCCTCCTCTTTCACACAGAGCTCATCCTCCCATCCCCTCCTCCTCTTTTACAAAGAGCTCATCCCCCCATTCCCTCCTACTCTTTCACACAAAGTTCATCCCCCATCCCCTCCTCCTCTTTCACAAAGAGCTCATCCCCCATCCCCTCCTACTCTTTCACACAAAGCTCATCCCCCATCCCCTCCTCCTCTTTCACACAGAGCTCATCCCTCCCATCCCCTCCTCCTCTTTCACACAGAGCTCATCCCCCCATCCCCTCCTCCTCTTTCACACAGAGCTCATCCTCCCATCCCCTCCTCCTCTTTCACACAGAGCTCATCCCCCATCCCCTCCTCCTCTTTCACACAGAGCTCATCCCCCATTCCCTCCTCCTCTTTCACACAGAGCTCATCCCCCATCCCCTCCTCCTCTTTCACACAGAGCTCATCCCCCACCCCCTCCCCCTCTTTCACACAGAGCTCATCCCCCATCCCCTCCTCCTCTTTCACACAGAGCTCATCCCCCATCCCCTCCTCCTCTTTCACACAGAGCTCATCCCCCATCCCCTCCTCCTCTTTCACACAAAGCTCATCCCCCATCCCCTCCTCCTCTTTCACACAAAGCTCATCCTCCCATCCCCTCCTCCTCTTTCACCCAGAGCTCATCCCCCATCCCCTCCTCCTCTTTCACACAAAGCTCATCCTCCCATCCCCTCCTCCTCTTTCACCCAGAGCTCATCCCCCATCCCCTCCTCCTCTTTCACAGAGCTCATCCCCCCATCCCCTCCTCCTCCTTTCACACAGAGCTCATCCCCCATCCCCTCCTCCTCTTTCACACAGAGCTCATCCCCCCACCCCCCATCCCCCCCTCCTCTTTCACACAGAGCTCATCCCCCATCCCCTCCTCCTCTTTCATAAAGAGCTCATCCTCCCATTCCCCCTCCTCTTTCACAAAGAGCTCATCCCCCCATCCCCTCCTCCTCTTTCACACAGAGCTCATCCTCCCATTCCCCCTCCTCTTTCACAAGAGCTCATCCTCCCCTCCCCTCCTCCTCTTTCACACAGAGCTCATCCCCCATCCCCTCCTCCTTTCACACAGAGCTCATCCCCCATCCCCTCCTCCTCTTTCACACACAGAGCTCATCCCCCATCCCCTCCTCTTTCACACAGAGCTCATCCCCCATCCCCTCCTCCTCTTTCAGACAGAGCTCATCCCCCATCCCCTCCTCTCTCACCCAGAGCTCATCCCCCCATCCCTTTCTGCCACCAGGCAACACACTTAAAGGTTTCCTGTCGGTTACAGTCATATCTGAGATCTGTTCTGAGTTCCAACACACACATACACATTCACACACGCACAGCTTAAAGAGGAGGAGCCATCATCTCATGTTTGCCGCCTTATTCTTCAGAAAGGGCTGTAAAAATTACATTTTTTTTAGGCAAAGGCTTGCCTCGCCCGCTGGCTCTCCTCAGTCTGTCTGCAAGTCTGACTGCCATTCGATCCCTCAAACGATGCTGTTTTCGTTCATCTTTACTTCTCCGTTTTATGCAACCCCTTGTTAGAAATGCTCATATATTGCGAAAACTATTTGAAGAGTCCATAAACATCTTAATAGTGTTGCTATATTACATTGTACGACTATTTTCATTGGCTACTAAAACTGTGCACATATTTTCTTCTTAAGTAGTACCAAATAGTACTCAGAGATGAAACATACCAGGAGGTAATTTATGTACAAGGGTAGAAAAATTATGAAAATACAAAACAATATATGAATATATATGAAATGATATAGATCTGGGCCACTATTTGCTTTTAGAAAATAATTGCATCTGGAATACCATTATACATAAGTGAATGCTGAACTATTCTGGATGAAGGAAAGCCCACAGTGCTTTGAGAGACATTAATTGACTCTTAATTATACTGTCCATGAATTTTGATAATTTATAATTGACTTGTGGTGAATGACAGGGCCTTGGAATGTGTTCGACTTCATCCCTGTTTTCTGATGCTACTGTTTGCTGTCTGTTTTGTATCTATATCATCTTAGAATATGGGGACATTTTGAGGAAGAAATATATGCAGAGGTGCAAAAGTCCAGCCTCTGAAAATAGAAGTGTCACCATATATTTGTTCCACCAATACACAAATTTGCTCCCCCACTTGGCTGACATTGTCAAATAGACTGGAACACAGAAGTAGATTCTATTCTAAGGTCAATTTTTAGGCTGTTGTTTCATTCTGTCGTGTCTGTATATCCCTTTTGGCGATTTTTGTCACCTTTCCTTTTTCTTGATGCAGTTTTTCCTTGCTTGGTGCAAGCGATCATGATTTTTATGATGTTCGTTTACACATTAAATACCCAACCCATTTCTGTTACAGAGGCACCTGCTCCACAGATACCTACTCTGTTAAACCTCTGTTAAAGCTACCATGTAGCATCAGAAACTAATATATATAAATGTTGACTTAAAAAATGTAGTCATTCTGTATTAAATCCTACATACCATATTATTGGTAATATTGACATTGTCATGGTAAAAGATTGTGACTTCCAAATGGAATAGGTTAACCAACCGTGCTCTCCTTCCCCACTGTCAAAACCATCTCACACTGCAGAAGAGAATTCTGGGAAGTGACTTAAAAATAACTGGCTTTGCTGAAGACTTGGGCAAAAAATGACTTCTAAACTGACTTTTAAACAATCTTCTCATAAAAGGTATTTATTTACTTCTTAATTGTGGCTTCAATCTGCAGACTTGCTCATCAATCACATTAATCATTTACATTAACATGTACGGAATTTAATGTGATTAATATGAATTAACGTGACAATTTTCACACACACATACACACACACTCAAACACACACACATATATATAACGACTTGGTCAAGAAGCTGAAGCCTTTTCTAAAGTTGAAGAGTGAAAGCGTTCTTCCGTTCTTCATTTTAAAAGGTCTTGTTTGGTAAATTAAGAACAACGGGGAAAAAAAAAGATTAAGCTAAAATGTATTCTTTTTTTAACGTTATTTTAAAGGTCACTCTCCCTGCATGCTAATTTGCAGTCTATACGATAGGTATAATAGCTCTTTATGGGCTACATGGGCGCTAATGAAGTGACAGTGCATTTAGCTGCAAATCATCCAGAAGGCTCGTGCTGTGCCGGAGCTGGCGTAGAGGGCCGCTCAATTAGAGAGCAGATTTAAGATGAAGAGCCGCGGCTCCTTCACCCAATTAATTAGCCTCCAGAGTAACTGCTAGGAATGGCGGCTGCAGGTTGGAGGCCGAGCAGCGGAAATTCCACCATGCATTTTTTTCACATCACACATTCTATATATAGTACAAAGTAAATACAATATAAAAAAAAGTGTAAAAAGAGCAGTTATGTGTTAGCGATGCAAAATGAATATATATCATAACAGATGGATAAAGCAGGCGATGATAGCTGACTTTATATCACCACATTGATTTAATTCCTAATGTGTAGAGATAAACTATAGGTAAGATAGGCGCTATGTTAGATACCCACACACACAGTATGTGTAAATTTATGTTACAGAGCATGTGGTTGGGGACAGCATCATATATAACCAGCAAGACCCCAGCTGTGTGCTCAAATAACCATTAGTTTGCATTGTTCCCTGCATTATGGCTCACAATCAATTTTATCACATGCTTTTAAAACATAAGCACTCTCTAACTTTCTTACAAGTTATCATATCTAATTTACACAAATTCAGTATAGTAATTAGCATTCAGGACAATTGACACTGGGGATACAAGTGAGATGATACAGGCAATCTAGACCACATTTTGCAACGGCTTCATATGCAAATATGATACATGAGACGGCTTCTTTCAAAATACAAATCATATTTCCACAGTTCCATGAAGTAAACAGACAACAGTTATTGCATTATAAAAAAAAAAATATTCAGGAAGAACTGACCTGAAAAAGCCCTGCAGAGGTTCACGGAGTCATATTTCATGTGGATAGGCTGAACAAAGCATCAAATGAGTCATTCAGATAATAATCATAGCAAGAGATGGGTCATCCAGATAGTATAAAAATCATTGGCTGGTGGCAGAGGTGCAGTGAGGATGCTCTTTGGGTCTAGAATACATTTAATTTCAGATAGTTCCAGAGGTTATTCAAAAAATGCATATATAACGAATATATATATGGACATAAATTTACTGTGTTCTTGTATATTCTAAAATAAACATGGTGCCATATTTTTAAAAATGCTTTCATAAATTTCTACTGTTAAGAGTCATTATTATATAAAAATGCCCTTTAAAAATGTATATACTATCTTCTGGCTATTTCTCTATCTATTACAGTTTAGATCGCTCTGAAACAGATACACTGAAAAAGAAACTGCAGTTTGAGAAATATTTATTAAAAAACCTAGACAGAGTCGACTGACTCTCATGTAATCTTATTTGTAACTTGTTTTTCATCAAAATGTAACGCATCAATTGCAGCCTGAAGAAGATGGAAATTTAACGTGAAAAAGCATTGCAGCATAGGCAGCAATTTAGATAAATTATTTGCATAATTTGCACCAATTTGCATATGCATCAATTAATGCATATATCACATACACATAGTTTTAACTGTGAGGCTGTGTGTATTCACAGCTTTTTTCAGAAAAATAATTTTGGCTGAGCCATGCACACACTACTTCTTTACTCCTTCACTTCTTCGCATCAAATTAATTCCCTCTTAAGGTGTCTTTGGGTGGGCCAAACAGGTGATAGTCCTGAGGTGATATCAGGTCTTTACACAGTATACAATAGTTACCTCAGAGTCCAGCTGGAGGGTTTCAATAGTACGGGCAGTTACAGTAGTATGACGATGAGCGTTGCCATGCTACAGCTAATGAGATCGCAGTCTTCAGCATCCATTTATCCAGTCATTCTGTACAATTGTACTATCCTAAGATAGAATTCTCTTTTCAGGTAGTAACAATATTGTTTGTCATGTAAGAATTCCTTCCAAATGCTGCTTTTCTGAGAGAATATTGTTGATAGCAAGAACTGCAGCTCAAACAAATCAGCCTTAGCACAAGCAGGTGGGACTTTGGCCATTTTTGTTGTCAGTTGATGAGTGAAAACACATTTCCATTGGATGTAATATATTGTCTCTGCCCTGTACTGGGTTTTTAAATGTGTTTTATTTTATGTTATATTAATCTGAATGTCTGTTTCTGTATTGTATTGTAGTTTTGTACAATTGCATATGCCCTCAAATAGACTAAGTGCATTTGATTGGCTCCTGGCTGAAGGACATTTGACAAGTGCATTTGACAGGTGCATGTAATTGAATCCTGCCCATTTCCTTTTTCATTGTTTCAAAATAATAGCATTGACAATTGTAATTAAATTCATCATTGTACATCGCCTTTTTGAATGTGCATGTGTGTACGTCTGGTCATTAGAGTATGCTGGTGTACAAGTGTGTATTTCTTTAAAGCGAAAACATTCTTTCTCTATAAAACTTTGGCGATCCTATCTCCATGTGCACCTCGCAAGAAAGAACAAAAGACGTTGTCAGGTATTTTCATTCAAAAAACAAAGGTGGTTTATTCTTTTAGGGTCAGCAAAATGTAAATGAAGGGTGAAAGAGTATAAATGAACCTGACTGCTGTTTGTAGTTTTATGGGGACCCAGGGTGCTAACAAAGAGAGAGGGAAGAGATCATGGCAGAGAATGAAAGAGAGGAAGACAAGAGAGAATCTGAGTAAATCACAGAGAGGAGGGAAGGAGCGAGGAGACGAGCCGCCGCAGCTCGTGAAGGCGATTAGTATTCACACGGCGTACGGCTCCAGAGAGGATTAATGGACTCTGATGCTTAATATCCTGGAGAACAATTAATTTGCCCACAGTTTTGTCATGGTTGAAAGTCAAATGGTGGAACAGATCGATGTTCACGGCCGCCAGTGGATTCACTGCAGCCCTTCTCTGCCAGGCCCAGAATTATAAATTTCATCATCATCTTTTTCGCGCTTGACATCACACGCACACACACTCAGACACACAAACACACACTCAACACTATGTATTGCAAGTTTTTGTGTGCACGCCTGAATAAATGCACAGCTTTCTTAAAATTAACCAAGATATCATGGAATGTTTGTAGTAGGCAACTTAATATCAAGCGTAATTCCCGTTTTATGCATTCAGCCCACAGTTTCTTAGTGGTGTAAAATAACAGTGACAACCAAAACATGGTTTCCGTATTGCTATTTCTTAACTGTGTTTTTAGCGCTTGCATTCATCAACAATGTTTCTTTAGAGCTGCATACCTTGACATGTGGTACATTTTGTTCTAGCAAGTTTGAAGACAGCAAAGCAGTGCGTCTTCTCAAGAAGAAATACTTCATATTGAAGAAGAACTCAATGTTACATACCTCCAGAACGTTATGTCAAGATACAGTGTAAAGACCTTCAAAGATTTATTGACTGAAATTTTTGTTGCCTTATTTTTAAATGAATAATAAATAAACTGGCAAAAGTCAATCCAGCGGTAGGTCTTTCTGTGAATTAATATTGGTAAACACCCCAAGTACAGATGTGTGTCAGTACCTGACTAGTGAACAAACTCCCCAATACTAAAAACTCCTCACTGTTTCCTCTTTCTCTTAAACACTAACGTTACAAACTGTTAGTTGAAATGGCAAAAGAAAATTAAACAAGCATGTGTTTTAAGAGAAATTGAACGCTATTAACCCAGAGGAGTACCATACAGATTCAGAGTAAGGCCTTGTAGATGCAGAGAAGTATTAAACATAATACATTACAGCACTTCTATGCCACAATGCATTATGCTTTCTGTAAAAAAAATCTGATTTAATTTTGCTACTAAAATACAAAATTTTGTGGACTGTCATAATATAAATCACACTAGAAAATTACCATTCTAATTATGTTTTCTGTGCATTCAAAATTCCATTTATTCATTGTCCCTATGACTCATAGTGAACAAACTGTATATTTTCTCAAAGTACCCCCTGGGGAAAATAAAGTCTTTCTATTCTATTCTATTCTATTCTATTCTATTCTATTCTATTCTATTCTATTCTATTTTACTGCAGTGTAAAGTGATGTCCTGATGAGGTTCCAGGGACCAACCTAAGCCCAGGTGGGAGAGTTTTTGAGTGAATTTGGTTCCCTGAAAGCATTCCATCCCCAAGAAGTCTGGTGTGATTTGGCTATGCATCACCTCAGTCAATACCATCTTCCCTGTCCACTTCATATGTACAGATCTGCTTCATAATTCATTATGTGACTAAAAACTAATTAAAATACTACTATATATAACTCATGTTTACAGTCTTTTCACTGACTGTGTCCACAGCCTCATGTGACATCTGTCACTGGGTAAACACTGTAAAGCTGGAACCATGTGGTGTGTGTGTGCGTGTGTGTGTGTGTGTGTGTATGTGTGTGTGTGTGTGTGTGTGTGTGTGTTGGGGAGCAAAGGGGGGCAGAAGCAATATATCAGCTGTAAGTGTGACCCATGGGGTCAAGAGAAACTCAAAGACACTCAGAGTTTGAGAGGAAACAAATGTCACCAGGGGGTAAAGGAAAGTGCTCTGGTGTGGGCCAGGAGAGAGAGAGAGAGAGGGAGAGAGGGAGAGAGGGAGAGAAGGAAAGAGAGAGAGAGATGTAGAGGGAAAGAGAGGGAGAGAGGGAGGGAGAGGGTGGGAAAGAGGTAGAGAGAGGTAGGGTGAGGGAGAGGGAGGGAGAGAGGTAGAGAGAAGGAGGGTGAGGGAGAGGGAGGCTGAGAGGTAGAGAAAGGGAGGGAGAGAGGGAGGTAGAGAGAGGGAGGGAGAGGGCTAGCTCAACTTGAACTTGCATTCCCAGCATTCCAGAGGTGCGTGGCTGAACTCCTGCTGCTGGAGAGCTCACGCGGTGAGGTTCCTCCGGCCGGGCCCTGCGTGGGTCGGACTCGAACCCGAAGCAGGAATCTGCAGTGGTGTGTGGGACTTTACCATTAAGCCAAGTAATGCATGTTTCAGAACAACTCCCTCTGTTCAAATACAGCCATATCATATTAATCTTGACATTCTGATTAGCCTTTAAAGACAAAGCCACCTGCACTGTTTCTAGGCCCACAACCGAAGCTGAAAATATTTTCCAACACACATTATATCCAAACGATGTAGCACCATATTTGGCTTAATTATTTAAAATGCTAATTCACCATTCAGCCAGTTGCTGTCGAGTGAACTGTCTTCTCGAAAAGTCTAAAAGACCCTCTTAGAAGACTGTTAGCCTTGCTACGGTAAATAACATTCATTCAGTTATTATTCAATTCCCAGTGCGCACTTTAAAGCCCCCTCAAGGCCAATTTGCATAGCAAATATTACCATGGCCTAAGATGTATTTAACTATTTGTAGAGCCTATTAAAGGTGTGATTAGCACAAACAGATTCTCATCGTGTGAAAGTGCTTGCTCAGCCTCCATATGTCCCTGCCTCTACGGTAAAGTGGTTATGAAACCGGGGAAATATTCATACTTAAGAAATGGTTCGTAACGTTTGTTGAGAATTGCTTTATTATTTCAAGCATTTGTTGATTATTCACACAATTTCTATTTTATAATAAAGTAAAGGCTGCTATTGTGACTTATTGAATGTTAGGCCACATAATGCCTTCAAACATTAGTTGAATTCCTGGTCAGTACCTGTGCTGAAGAGAAGTCCATGATAACTGTTTGAATGTTCACATATGAAGACCTAATTAAGACCTTATTATTGGATCAATAAATAGACACCATTGAATGGATATTCATCCTTTATAATTTTTTTTATTATTTTTATTATAATCTTAATTATACATTATTAGCCAACAGCCAAAAGCTTCTTTGTAATATCACCACTGTTTTGTAAATCATACATTTTGCAGTTTAAAAAAAATATTTGACAATCACTGCATGTCATTAGCTTTTCACTAATTTTTATTGATTTCTTGGTTGCATTGTTTTTACATTCCTGATGTCACTGGCAAATAAGGAAGGAACTTGGAATAGGGTAAGAAATTGGATGATACTGGAAAAAATTACAAAGATATTCATGTTGATTGAATTCCCCCTTTAATCAAATTTTAAAGTGGAGTTTTGTTTTTTACTTACTTGTAACTAAGAACAGCGAAACGGGGGCTGTTACTGACTGACTTATGGAGAGTTCAGACAAACTGTTCTCACAGCTGAAAAAGTAATCCTTCAGCTTTCCCCATCTCCTAAAGTGCTGAAGATCTATTGAGCCTCTGGTAAATTCTGCTGGCAGGTGGAGGAACTGAAGAACTTAAAAAAAAAGCACTTCCCAAAAGAAAATGTGGAATTTTCTTATAATGTAAAAGTCAAAAACACGAAATCTTAGAAAGCCAACAAATCTTGTTTTTTCTTGTTTTGAGTAGTTCTCTTGTTTTAGGAAGAAAACCATCAGTAAATACTTTTGATAGCAAAACAATGGCAGAATCTGATTTTTTGATTTTTTTTTTTATTCAAAAATAATCAGGAAATAGAATTTACCTAGTTATGTACATGGTGCATCCTCTGTATTTAAAAAAGTATTAACTATTGGCAACTTCAGTCCCAGAGAAATGAAAAAAACTGTTGGCATACTTGTAGAGATCTTGTTTTTTGGTGTGTGAGGTTTCCCTACTCACAGATTGGACCATGGAGTGTTCTCAGGTGCAACATCCTGGGAGGAAGTAACCCTTTGCACAGCAGTCTGTAGGTACCAGACAGGTCCCTGAATGACTTACGGGTGCCATCACGACTCAACTTGACTTCCAGGAGTCTCAGAGTAGCAGACGACTTGTAGCTAAGCAATTGTTTTATTTTTCTCTCCGACAACAGCTTCCCCCCCCCCCCCCCAAAAAAAAAAAAAAAGCTCAACACAGTAATAATTGTACCCAGAAATAATGAATAAAACTTTCATTGGTAAATCAATAAACAATGTAAATTCTCAAAATCTGATTGGACAGTCAGTCTCCCCTGTTTCTAAGAAACATGAACAGGTGCACAATATTGTGTCATTACTTTAAATTAACTGACCTGGGGTGAACCAATCACAGCTTAGAAGTAATTATACATAATATAATTTGTCTGGCTTGGCCAAAAGAAAAAAAAAACAAGTTCATAAGTTCACCAAAAGGCCTTGGTACATTTCCCCACATGAAACCGTACATTGAGTTACAGTTCCCAGATCAGTTTCAAATTAAACAGCATTTACATTAAACCTTTACATTATAACTTATATTTTGAAGAGGCCCCCAAATATTTTGGGAGCCTTACACACACATCAAGACAAGAAAGAACAAGGGTTCATACTTTTGTAATTCAAATCATTAATATAGATTCAACGATACACTGGGGTATGCCTACCTTATTCGACGCTGGTTCTGATGTCATGCAAAGGGCAGGTGTGCTCAAAAAATGGCCAATTATACATTATGAGTTGTTAAACATTCCAATAAAAATAATGATCTTATGTTGCATGACAGAAATTAAAATTCTATGCAATTAAACCCACTGACCCATAATGTGGTGACCATTCTTTGCCTGAAACAAATCAACATTTTGTAGCAGCAAGTTAAAAAGCTAGTTTGTTTTGGACAGTATACATTACGAACGTTAAGTAGGGGAGAGGCGTTTGCTTACTTGAAGTTTCCTCCTATTTTGCCAATATATACTTCTATTTATGAAGTTGCTTATTTTGGGTCATTTTACCTGTATTGGGTTTGAGCAGATTCACCGATGACAAATAAAATGCCCTCATTTACTCGATGGATTAATTAATATGGCTCCAAGGGGGCTATTTTCCGTTTGTGGTATTTAAATAATAGTTTTAATCGTTCTGTAATTGTTCTCCCGATTTGCTACTCAAGCCATACCCCAGCGCCGCGCGGAACAAAGAACAAAGAGAGACAAAGGGGATTGTGCTTTCATTTCGGTTCATTTCAGTGTGGTGATTAATTTGCTCTATAAATAGAATTCATTGCCTGGTTTACATTATTGAGTTTGACTGATGTTCAATTATGAGCAAAATAGAAACAATTAAATGGGACAATAGCATTCTTTAATGAATACACATTCTGTGGTAAGATTAAGTGAGTCTTAATACTTTTTGAAAGAATTATGTATCCAGACATGTATGGAACTGCCGTAAGCTCAGAGTTTCATTCCTTCTTGTCTGAAAGACAAGACAACAGATAGATGTATATTAACAAGCATTTGTGTGTCCACTGGACACTTCTGCAAATACACTGGTCATGAGCATATAGCATTGCTCCAACTAGTGCTGTGGAACTGAGAGTCCATGGACCAAGAATGGGAGGAATTACCATAGATGATCAGCAACTCTTAGATTTGGACCAGTAGCTTGCTGATTGGCTGTGGTGAGAAACATTTTTTTGATTGGTTCAAAAAAATAATGATTGACAGTTGATTGTAGATGCATCCTATTGGGATTCATCTGAACCATTTCTAGTCTTAGCAATAAAAGGTGTTCCGTCCTTGTTGTTCTCTGATTGGTTTGGATTCTTCCCCAGTGTTTATAGGTCTACTCCATGCTAAAGCATCACTTTCTCAAGGAGAGGGTCTCTTCTGAGATGACGTCCGACGTCCCGGTCCACAGAGTAGTCAGTGAGTGCTTTGAGTGGTATGAAATTTACGTTACCCATATGAGGGGTCCAACTCTGCCGCCTGATCCGAACCCAATCGAGCATTTATGGGGTATTTCAGAGAAACGGCCGAGACAACGTTTTCCACTCCCATTATCTAAGTGCACTTTGATTGCCTTCTTTGTGGAAGAGTGGTGTCAAACTCCTCAACCAGAGGTCCGGACACAGGTGGGGTCCTTTCCCTGGTGCTTACAGCCTGTACTGATCACATGTGATGGCTAACTTTCCATTCTTTGTTTTTACAGTTTTTTGTAACCCATATTATTGAATTTGTTCACAGGGAACTTCAGAGAAAAGCATTTTCCCTCTTTAACCAGGAGTACTTTAACCCTCTAACCCCTATCCACTTTACATTTCACCCTGTAGCTCTTTTCAGACAGAAAGACACACCATAATGGCGATGACAGGGTAAGCAACTGCATAGATAGTTTAACCACATGGTTTTATGTCATTACAAATAATCTAAATGCACAAACACGAATCTGGCAGTCTATTTGCATTGACTTAAAATTAAAAACATCCCCTTTTTGCCAGAAAGATATTTCATAAATATGCTTTAGACTTGATTCAGAATG
This sequence comes from Albula glossodonta, assembly GCA_019788955.1. Classification (NCBI taxonomy): domain Eukaryota; kingdom Metazoa; phylum Chordata; class Actinopteri; order Albuliformes; family Albulidae; genus Albula; species Albula glossodonta. The sequence goes on from JAFBMS010000027.1 coordinate 484,948, forward strand.
AAAAACTGTGCCAAGGGGTCGGAAATATAATGCAACATGGCTCATTATCAGGCAGCTAGGATAATAATAGAACTTGATACCGATCGGTTTCTCGATAATTAAGATATTGTCACTCTGCTGCTGGCCAGGTCAGGCAGTCATTAACCTGATATCACGTATGCCTTTCCTTTAGTCCCTGTCTGCTTTAATAACACTGGGTATTGTCCATGAAACTTCAGGTGCAGCTCTCAGTATGTGGCTCAGAAATAAAAACATATTTTATTCATTCATTTTTACGCATTGCCCTTAGCATTTATTGTTTTATGAATACAGAAGCTATAGATATTTTTTGCAGATATGAGTCAAAGCATATAAGAAGTGTTGTATAATGGACAGGGAGCTGGGCTTGTAACCCTAGTGTAGCAGGTTCAATTCCCAATTCGGGTACTGCTGTTGTAGCTTTGAGCACAGTGCTTAAACCTGACTTGCCCCAGTAAATATCCAACTGCATAAAGAGACAGTGTATAGAAATGTAAAAGTTAGCAAGCTGCTGTGGATAAGAGTGTCTGCCAAATGTAATGTACCAGGAAACAGTTTTTCCTCCCTTAATTCATATGCTACTTCCTGATACTGCAATCTCCCAGAATGCAATTTTTTCCCTAACTTGCTTAAATGCAAAGACTCCAGTGCAGACTGGAAAAATTAGGTAGTAGAGGTAAAAAAACAAAAAAACAAAGGATTACTGTCATTTCCAAAATTGAATGAAATATTGATTCAGGATGTGAAAGGTTTATCTCAGTTCCATAAGAAAGAAGAAAATCCTGTATTTTGGTTACTTTATGCATTTTCTTCAACAGAACACAAATACAGCTGTTCATGCAGTTTCACACACATTCCCTGAGCCACTTTCCCAAATGACACCATTTGTGGAAAAACACTCTTCATTTCGAGAATGAGATCTAGAATACTTCAAAAACATTCTACCCAATAATTTTTTTAAGAGATGGATTTTTTGGGGGAAAACTGTGCAGCTGAGACCTTTTAAACTCAGCTTCTAAAATAAGCTCTTTACAATTTACACATCTGTATGCTCACATCTGGAGACGAAGAGTTCTGGACATCCTTGTTTTAATGTGAGCCAGATATCCTTTGTTTCAAGTGGTGCACTTTTTTTACAAATCTCACACCCCATGTGATTTTAATGTATGTGAAAAGTTGATGTTAAAAGTTTGATACTAAAATCAAACTCTTAGATGTTTTATTTTTGCATTTTCCCACTGCTGTCTTTGCTCATATGTGAACCAGTTGTGACTCTGGTTGATGAAGAAATACAGAAGTTTACCTCCCTTGCAAGACCCTTTGAGACAAGTGTTGTTGACAAAACCCTTGGAGATAACCCCGCCCCTTTCTGTAAAACACCAACCCCCTGCACACTGAGAGAGGCATTGTCTCATAAGACAAAGTATTTCGCTGAAAAACTGGCAGGGGGTGTAGAAAAATATCCTTTGAATCTACAGTGGGTTGCATAATTCAATACAACAAATTCTGACTGAAGTCTTCGTTTTGGAGTAGGCAGAATTTAACTCAACACAGAACCTTATGAGACTTCTCCCCAAGCACAGAGAAATAAAAAGCCCTATCACTATGCAGTCATGATACTATTTAAAGTCAACATCCCCAAACTCTGAATTATGGGTATATAGTTGAGACTAGAGAATGGGTCTTTTATATTTTAAACATTTTCCCTGCTCACATTAGACTCCCCACCCCCCCATCTCCCATCATCCTGGAAGACAGGAAGTTGAGTGGATCTGTGAGGTAATCTTCACACAACCCTCCCCCCCCAAAACCCTAAATTGAGATTATCTATGTGTTGGGCCTTAACGGCCTGCCCAAAGCCAGGGATCATTTCGTGGGTTTTTCATGTACAGAAATGTACAGTATGGAAAAGGTTGATGTTGTACCCAAACAGAGGGAGGTAATGCCGGTAAATCTACCCATAGCCGGTGAGTCTCAGGATCAGTTCATTTTGAGATGGGCACAAGATGAAAATTAGAGGCCCAGAAAGGAAGGAGGCGGATTCTAGGCTGATTGAGTTTAGAATGATTTTCTATTTATCTTCCCTTCGGGAGGAAAAATAATTGCCAGACACGGAGGACAACAAACAAACAGAGACACTAAAGGATTGTCAACACCCATCACTATTTTCAAGAAATTGGGATTGAAATCGTCGTTCTCGAGAATAAACAATATCATCTTCTCTTCACTCCCTTCAGGTATTTCCCGCTTTATTAAATATACTTTTAATTCCCCAGACAACAAATTATTGTATGACACAGGGAGAGACCGGTCGCCGAATTGCTAGACAAACACTGTCACTACAATTTCCTGCCTCCCCTTATTGTCGTATCGGATGTTTTAAAACACGGACTTCAAAATATAATAAAGGGGATGATATCATATTTCTGGATGGCAGCGTGCCGTTGAGTCGGTTTTAATCTCATGGCGGGAGATGGCACAGGAGGCGTCTGTGTGAAGGGCAGCGTTAAAAGCCGTACTAAGATGATTTTCATTAGTGGAGATGTGATGTACTGAGCAGACTCTTGAACAACATGGTGCCGGCCACGGCGTGGGTGACCGTCTCCTCTGCACTGCCACGCCACTGTCGTAACTGAAAGAAAACATCCTCTCTTGAATGGATTTGATATCAATTTTCGAAAAACCCAAAGCTTTGGCTGAGTGGTATGCTAACAGACTGTACATTACCAAACGGGTTAAGAAAAACAAAGACGGACTTGGTTCTGACACAGCTCTGTTTTATTTTGAGAATCGTACAGTGCGATGTAAATTGTACAATCTGTCTGCCTGTGATTTTCTGAATAACAATGGAATCGTACGCTGTCAGAACACCATTACTATAAATACATGCGATCTGCATATTCATGCTTGATGAATATTCATTTGAGAGCTTGATCAGATACTTTCAAATTAGCATATTGTCCAGTGTGCAATATTGTCATAAAAAAGACTGATAAGGGTTTTTTCTGTTCGTCGGGGGGGGCATAATGAAAAAGAATGGATATATTGTTTCATCCTCATCATCCGGCTTTGTCCACCAGGCAGCCGTTAAGAGTCTCGGGTGAGAAACAGCCCGTCTCGTTATTGTTACGTGAGTGAAAGTGTATTCACATCCAAACAGAGATTTTTTATGAAATTCAAAAACTAGTTCACAATTTAATTTCACCTCGGCAGTATGGAATGACCACATTCAAATGGCATGGGAAAATTCCCATATAAATGCATGGAAGAAGGCATTTGAGGGAGCCAGCAGCTACAATGTAATTTAGGCTATATCAATTGTGTAGTTTAGGGTATAGGCAAGTATATAGAGTTTACTGTATACCTGTGCAGACATTATACTTATCTATAAGCCTTATTACCATTAATACATATAGGCTTTGGAGTTACAGTATGCCCACCTCCTTAGACACTATGTTCATCTATTAGCCTTATTACCATTAATACATATGGGCTTTGGAGTTACAGTATACTAACCTATTAGCCTTATTACCATTAATACATATGGGCTTTGGAGTTACAATATGTCCACATCCTCAGACAATATACTCACTTATGAGCCATATTACCATTAATACATATGGGCTTTGGAATCACAGTATGCCCATCTCAGAGTATACTCAGCCTTTAACAAGAAAATCACAGCTTGCAAAGGCATATTGTACCCAATGGACCAGAGGTGGTCTTATTTCTCAGTAGGACCTATCTCATCCTTTCTATTCCTGGATAACACTATGGCCCGGTTTTCTATATATATTCTGTGTTTCACAGGGTTCCTAGGGACAGTCAGCACTGTAGTGCCCAAGGTTTGATCCAGACTTTGGGTTGAACCAGTTTTTTAAGAATGAAAGCCACAACCGTATGTGCTAACCAGGCTTCTACTTTAGCTCTCCTTTCTCTTGCAAAGGTTGGTTATTTTTGTGTTTTATTCCGTATTTTTTAAATATGAGTCCACTTCCACCTCCAGATGACTCAGTTCCAAGCTCCCATGCAAGAAAAATGCAAATAATTTTAAGACACATATTACTGCCATAATTTTTTATTGTTTGTTTGCTTTGTAGCTGCTGATTACCATAGCTTACAGAATTTTTCCTTTTTGAATTAATGAAAATACACAGCGTTACATACTAAGTAGACGATTACAAATGCAATTTCAGCAATTTAGCGGATGTTATGGATTCAAAGCATCGTAAAGTAAGGCCATTCAACAAGGTTTAGATAACATCGCAATTGCAGGAACCCAATAAACATGCATTTAATTGAGTCATTACACTCAATCTTATTTCACCGCACACCATGGCACATTGCTTAACAATAAGTGAGAGAGAAGAGCTGTTGAACAAAGGATGTTAATATGGCAATTAAAGGTTTTTTGAAATCAGGATTTAAACAATGAGTTGCCTTAAAACGTGAGGTTTTAGTCTCATGCAGAAGATGGTAAGCGATTCTGCCAGTCTTAAGCACGGAAGGCTGTTCTGAAACTGAGGGACGAAGGAAGAGAGACCGAGAATTGGCTGCCGGGTGTCCTTAAATCTGCGAAAATTACCCCTGGTGGCAAAAGAGAAATATATGTAAAGAGTGGATTGCAGCTTAAGGGCTTTTTGCAGTGGGTGGACAAATATTTTGTGGTGGAAAACATGAAAGCCGCCGGTTGTGGGAGCCAGTATATACCAGCGTATGAGTATGATTACTATTTCTACAGCATGGGAATACCTGCAGACAGATTTATGATTTATGTATGAATGTATTTATGTATTCATTTATCGCATAGACTCTCCGAGCAACTTCATGCAATGCTTGTGTGTTATGACGCTTTAAATACGTGTAGCAGGTGCACCACCAACATCAGAACCAAGTCAAATATAGACACGAGAACCTGAGAAAACGGCTGTCATTATGACAGCAGTTGTGTTAATACATTACAGGTGTTAAAGTTGAAGGATATTAAGCTACAGCCATGACTAGGCAAAAACACGTATCTACACCATAAACGCTACTCGATTCAATTTGATTTGTTTTGCAATGGATATCCAAGAAGACTCAGTACGTACAATGTATGCGTAAGATCAGTGTATGTGAAGGTGAACTGTAGCTTGTACATTCAGACCGTCAGACCGAGACAAACCAAACCCCAGCTGTACACGGGTATGTCGTTGGCAGCAGCGAAGTCGATTGGACAGGTCCAACCAGCAGATCACTGAGATTTGCACAAGACAATGCCTGAGGGGCCAATGGGGAGGTAGGGGTGGAGTCAGGGGGTGGAGTCTGGCAGGGGTCAGGTCGGCTTGGCGACTGCTGTACTCGCCGAGAAAACAGAGGCCTGTCTCCTCCTCCCTCCGTCCCCCGGCCCCTGCCGCCGAAGTCACGATGGGCCCAGCTACCCCCCCCCCCCCCCCAACCCCCCACCCCTTTCCTCCGGCCCAGAGAATTAATTGGACCTCCGGGACCCTGCCTCCCTGCCGTTGTATTATTTATATCATCACCCAGAAAGCTGGCCATTTTATCCACGCGTTTCCCTCCTCTTTGTTTGCGTCTGTATGAATATTTGACGCCTTATCAATTATGCATCAGACATGGGGCTTCATCATTTATGAACGGAGGATAATATGGGTATACGTTTCAATTTTTTGCAGGGGCTGATCTGTATTTAAAGTCCCCGGTGGCGTGTTTCTGACGCAGACGGCCAGGGACAAGAACCCCGTTTTAGGGCACTTGTGGCTCTGCTCTTGCTCGCTGCGGACCCCGGTCGTTTTTGGGTCAACCGGGATGAGATAACGTTGCCCGGGCTGACGTTACGGAGCGCGAGAGGGTGTGTGTCACGCGCTGAGCCTTTTACGCGAAGAAGTGAAATCGCTCTGCGAATACGCTCAGGCACACATGCGCTTCGGTTACATTACAAACATGATCTCAGCTGTTTCGGGGGCAGGTCGGCCCCCATCCATGCTATTTGACCTGGTTAGACTTGTTTTGGCCATTTGTCCTAAAAAATAAGACTCCTGCTCAATTAGCCCTACTTCCATCATTTCTGCTATTTCCTACCCCTTTGCAACAAGAGAAGGGCCATAGGGGGTACTGAATGACCCCTGGACGTGTTTCTGCTACATTCTGGGACAAGGGGCCGGTACACAGGGAAAAACACGGCTCTATTTTCCCAGTTACGCCTTCATGATAACCAGCATCCTCTCCTAGTCTCTCTCCCCCCCTTCTCGGGGTAAGAGTGGAAAAGGTGAACCGCGCTAGGAGTCAGATTTCCTACGACGCTCCAAAAAAAAAAGTCGTCCTATGTGTGCAAAGCATCATGGGGGACCCAGACTGGTCACCGCTCTATTTTTACAGACTGGCCCGGATTGAATAACACCGGGCCACCTTGGAGAGAAGCGAAAGAGAGAAGCTTGAGGAGGGGGAGGTGTGGGGGGGTGGGGGGGTGGGGGGTGGGCTTGGGGGGGCTGAGGGGGGCTGTGATAGAGGGAAAAGGGGTGGGGGTGGCTCTTTTATTTCTGGTGGTGTACTCCAGAGGAGCTGGAGGAGCCCTGCTGTGTTTGGATTGGCATGGCTGCCAGCAGACGGGTTAGTTATTAGCGTGGGGGTTTGAGCCAGACCTGGGGAGAGGCTGCGCCAGTAGGCCCCCAGCTAGCGTGGCCCTCTCTCTCTCTCTCTCTCTCTCTCTCTCTCTCCCTCTCTCTCTTTCTCTCCGTCTCTCTGTGAGGCTGCGGCATGCTGGCTTCTGCCCAGATCACATTACATAAGCACAGCTTGGGACATTGCAGGAGCCTGCATGTGTGTGTGTGTGTCAGTGTGTGCGTATGTGTGTGTGTGAGTGAGTTTGTGAGAATGCCTGCCAGTGTGTGTGGCTGTGTGTGTGTGTGTGTGTGTGTGTGTGTGTGTGTGTGTGAGTGTGTGTGTGTGTGTGTGTGTGTGTGAGAGTTTGTGAGGATGCCTGCCAGTGTGTGTGTGTGAGTGTGTGTGTGTGTGTGTGTGTGTGTGTGTGTGTGTGTGTGTGTGTGTGTGTGTGTGTGTGTGTGTGTGTGTGAGTGAGTTTGTGAGGATGCCTGCCAGTGTGAGTGTGGCTGTGTGTGTGTGTGTGTGTGTGTGTGTGAGCATGACAGTGGTCAGCCTGTACTATACTATGACTTTATGCACTTTCCAGGCAATTTTTCAGGTCAGGTCAACTATATGTTGGAAAACCAATAACAATTAGCAACTTACACATATTAATATAAATATTTATATTAAAGAAAGGGTGTAAAAGCAGTCACATACATTGTCACACGTTTTAATGTCACTTAAAGCTGATTCATTTCGATTCTGGGTAAAATGACTCTGACAAAATCATTTATTGGAAGAATAGTTTTTCAAATGTATTTCGAATCATCTATTTGAAATATGAAACTCAGCTGCTAATTCATATTTATTCTCATGTTGAAAAAGTTCTTGGTTATGTAAGGCTGTATATAACATATATTATGCCTTCATAGACACAACATAGTGACTTTATGAAACATAACATACATAATACAAGGAGACATAACAACTTGTGCAAAATATTCAGCCAAATGAAACCAATAAATGTCACCTGGCTGAAGTATAAATGTTAAAAAATGTTATGAAATGTTATGTCATGAAATAAAATATGCCTCTGTAAGGTGCTAGGCTAACTATGACACACAAATTAAATTATGTCACTTGTCATAAGCTCGATGTCATGAAAGAAAAATCCAGAAGGAAATCCGTTAAAAAGTTAATGACACTACTCAATCAGATTTTCAAAGTTAGGTATTAATATAATATGAATCAGTGGCTGTCTATACTAGCAACTATGCAGTTGATGAGATGTATTGAATCTAGCAGGAAATATATGTTTCATGAGCAGTTTTACTCATGCAGTCATGAAAAATACCAAGGAGTAATCAGAGATATGAAATCTCGTTCCATAATATCAACTACCCAACTTTCTATTGGGTGGTTCCTCCAAATCTAAGCGTTGTCACTAATTATCCCTTTAATTGTCATCTTGTGTCTTTCCATTCCAGCTCCAACACATTTTAGCCATCTGTTCCGCTGTCAATGAATCAAAATATGATCACAAATTAGCATTTTATCAAAATATAAGCCTCAAATTGAAATCTTTACAGTATATTGTAAGGGCCATATCTAGCAAAACCTTCAGCACATGTTAAAATTTTTGTACGTGCAGTTTAAGTGACATGTTTTGTGATTGGACAAAATTAATTACCTCAACCAATCACATGCATTCTTAGTCTTTTTGCACTGGCAAAATGTCCCACGTGTACGAAATGCTTCAGTGAATCACACCTTAAGAGCTGGTTTTCTTGGACATGAATGAAGACTAAAATAAAACTTCTACTGAAAAAAGCTTTTAGTCTAGGACTAGGCTTACTTCATGTCCAGGAAGCCAGCCGTATGTGTTATATATTACTGCATGTTTCTTGGCTGGTCAAAAGTCAGTCCTTCAGAAAATTGTATGAGGGTAGGAATTCTCCAAAGCAGTCTCTGAAGACATTGGTCATTGACAGAGGGCAGAGGAGGGGAGGAACATAACAGGAAAGAACTGCACTGCGAGAGGTTGACTGTTTCACATGCTGGAAATAGTGAGATTTAACAGTGGCCAGACCTGAGGAGACTGAGAGACAAGAGAGCACTGGGCTACTAAGAAAAGGAGGTATCCGTTCCATATTTATAGCATAAAGCTTTAAACTTTTCGGCCAGAGCAACAAAGAAAACCAGAGAAGGGAGTGAAGGAGGAGTCCAGTAGTAGCCACAGGTTGCCAAAAATAAACAATAGGAAGAATTGAGAGACCACGTGGGTGTAGATAGGGTGGGAATCTAACTTAGCAATGGAGTATTGATGTGGTATTAATTGGAGTAACCTAAAGAACGGAAACAAAAATCGGCAGCTAATGAATAAGTTTGTAGTAAGAATAACATGGAGATGAGTAACATTAAGATTGAAGTCGAAAACAGAACAGTTCGTTATTTCACGGATGAATGCGAAACTGTCACACGTAGTAACAGGAGTGAGAGCATGAGCAGACAACAGAAAGATAGATGAAAAGACAGACCTTCAAGAGCCGAGACAGTGAAGGCTAAGTGTTTGATGAACTGGAATTACTTCACAATAAATAAGCATTAGTGTTCTACAACCACAAAACAGAGATCAACACAGATACAGAGACGAAGGCGAAAGGGCTGCACTACAATGTAATTCTGCTTGCTTAAGCAAAGGATAGAGACAAGATGTAAAAAGAAATGGAAAAAATGTCTAACTTGCAATAAGCGACCAGTGAAGAAGAAATAGAAAACAGAGCGGAATCCAGATTATATAATGAACATCTGAGTTATATATCCATGATTTGACATATATATCAAAGATTCAAATTTAAACCTAATTATAATATCCTTTTTTGACACGCCATTTCATCGTAAAACTTAAGTAAAGAAGTCAATGAAGACATTGCCTCATGGAAAGTCTTTGTGCTAATCATTTACATACAGAGGTCTTGAACACATTATTTCTGACCCAGAAAAGAGAATGTGATGAAAGTAAAAAAGAAAAAAAAAAGCTGTCTATAGATTAAAAAACCTTTTTGGAACAAAGGAGAGGGGAAAGAGGAAAGGAGAATAGCGACAGCAAGACCCAGCTGTGATTTACATTAGAAAGAAGAGGAGAAGTAATAGGGAGGAAAAAATGAGAAAATGAATACCACAGAATTTCTGAACAGAAAATATATTATTGTCTCAACTGTGGGGTTCCCTTTTGTGAACTGTAAAAACCTGTCTGTGTCCGCGGGGCCCAGTTTACAAATCCACTAATGCTTCATAAAACATTGAAGTGCATGTACTGGACACACCGTGCTGAGTTGTGACTCTTGTACAGGGGAGGAAGCACTTAAATCCACCCTTGACAAGACTAACGGAGCTAACACCAAATACAGAAACCCCTATTCTCCAGAGGGGCCAATGCAGTACCACATTCGTAGAACGTCCCATGCACAGAACGTAGGGCTTCGGCAGGGCAAATGTATGCATTTGTACAGCAGCCAAGAGGAGGAAACAGCGCAATAAATAGTTTTTGAAAAAGTTTAAAGTAAACTAAAACTAAAGACAGCTATTGGAAAAAAGACAGTGATGCTTAAAAATAAACAATATTATACAATATATAGAAACTGCTCAATTTGATATGACAAAAATGATATCACATGTCTGAATGCACAATTCTGTAGAATTGCAAAATACCCTATTCCTGTGCAGTATTTTTCTTTTAAGTGTCTTTGCCATACACGACACCCCTAACGAATCATATATGGCATGACCACTGAGCGAAAGAGAGATCTATTCCATGTTTATCGAATCCAGCTTCGCTCTTTTTGGCGAGACAAAAATGCTGATAATTGTGTCCAAGCTTCACAACAAAAATTCAGATCTATAGCCAAGCACACAATATTTCAAATTGGTAAATTGTTCACTGGTTGGTGAAACATGAAGGCCATGTTCCAGACTGTGAAAATCCAGTCACCCAATCAGTTAATCAGTTTTCCACGTTAAAATAAAAGTGTTCAGCTATTGTACAAGTTCTCTCGCTTCTCAGATCTCAGTTTCTGCTCTTGGATCGCTTGCCGCAGTATCATTACTATAAAATTCTGCATCCAGTTTGCACAGTAGAGGAGGGAGTTTTCAACTTTTTTTCCACCAGCGGAAGCCATTTTGGCAGCTTTGAATAGATGAAAATTCTACTCTCTGTCTAATTGTGGTGTTGTCTTTTGCAGAATAAAGATTCATTGGTCTGGAATCTCTATAAATCTTAGACCTAAATGTAAAATTAAGTCATGAAAGTTTGAAAAAGAAAGTGTGTTTTCCCTCATGGTTGTATTTACTTTCATTATTGCTGAACTCACCAAAGTATTGGTGAGGATAAAAGCTAACACCTGCATTTCATTGTGAGCTAATATTAAGGTTAAATGTTGGTGGAGCCCAATCTATTGTCTGCCACATGCACACTTCTTATGTCCTATGCTGTTGAGTCATGTGACACGAGTATGAACTGAACTGTTACTGCAGAGGTAAGGGGTGTGGCAGATGCCTATGAATTTGCATAAATCAGAATCTCTACCAATAGAATTAATGCTAATATGCAGGCCAGTGGGGGCAATCTTCACTGCCTCATCAACACACATCACGGTACCATTGTGAAGTACAGACGCTAGGCCTGCAGTCATACACGACAAAAAGCAAAATCATAGCAATACCAGACATTTATAACCAGGTTTCAACAGAAACATGGAGTCTCGTTTATCACACTGATCATAAAGTATGCGTGCATACATTTTTCAAAAGACTCAGATTTATCAATATGATTGTGAATGTTATTTTATGATCAAATATTTATGCCAGCGCCAGACCTTGGGAACACATTTTCTCGCATTAAATAATAAAGTGGTATTGCATAATTAGGCGTTTTCACAGTCGAAAGCCGAAGGAGCAGTGGGACGGTTCATTTAAAAATGAAAAGAATTAATGATGTTTCGTCTTCTTTGTCTTATGTAGTAGGAGGAAGCTACAAGACAGGCATGAAAATATTATTATATTCAAAGCATTGGCTATTAATTTGTTCTTAATTGATTTCTTATTAATAAATCATTCATTAATCCCCTGGATAATGGTGAAATTAAAAAAAAATTCTGGCACAAATTACTTAGGACATTGATTACATAGACATAGACACATATTTCACGACATGGAATATTTAACTGGCTTCTCGTTGAAAAATAGTTGGTAAAAATAGTAATAAAACAAGCAAAACCCCCATAACAGCACAGACTGATCGCTGTCGTCATCATGGATAATATCAGACAGAATTCTCCTCAATAATAACACTTACACTTACCTCAGGGAGGTCCAATATTCAGCTTCTCATTCCAGGAGAACCTCATATGTGACGATACCATTTTGACTGTTCTTAAGTCTTGAGTTTAACTCCAACATATTGCAAAGCTGAATAACTGGCAGACCAAAACTTCAAACTGCCTTTTCTCTGAAACTTCAAATTTTCTGTATCGCAGCCTCACGTTTTAAAGAACTTCTTTGTGTATGCTTATCAAGCTCGCAGGTTCGATGCCATCCTCCTTAGTGGCCGGCAGGACCACATCGCTGCAATGGGCTAAACGGTTTGGCTGTGTTCAGGGTTGGGAAAAAGGGAAAAATACAAAAAAATGAAATAATAAAAACAGGGCAATGTGTTTTTTATTTGAGAGCATCTGCATATGTATGATATGTAATCATTTCTAATAAGGATGGATTTATCATGGCACACTGAAGTTTATGGGCAGAGTTTCATTATTTGTTGCATATATGCATATATATATATACTTTTGGGGAAATGTTTATTTTGAACAGATGTTTCCTGTATGAGGAATACTGGCTGGACTACAAACTGCTTTGAAAAAGTTAAGAGAATAGATTTCGCTGACCACTCCAGAGTGCACTGTTTTACCTCAAAAATAGCGTTAGAAAAAGGCCATGCAATGCCTTTCCAATGTCCTGCTAACACTCACAGGGAGTAAATAAATTACCTAATAAACAACTCCAGACTGGAGTTAAAATTCAGTGCAAAATAACGTTTCTGTTGTTTACAAATGTTACTGGCTCTGCCCAAAATTATGCTAAACATATTTGTCATGATTAATTTAAAAATCATTTTACGCTCCTTTGCCACTTCCTCCTCTTCCTCCCTCTTCTCTGTACATAACAACTTCACACTCTACTGCGTTGTCTTTCCCTTCGTTTACTCTTTACCCCCATGGAGCCGCAGGGTTCAGTAGCTAAGCCTGATCAAGAACAGTGTAGTGAGCGCTGATGGTCACTCAAGTAACTGTTAGGACCTGTTCTGGACAAAAGACTGCTGTTGCACTCGTCTTCTCCCAAACTATACATTCTTCTACTAAAAATATCAACCGTGTGTGTTTTTTATTTTCACAAAAATCTTGCTGCATAACGTTTGCCTATCCAAAACATTTCTCTAAGAAATGTCTTTAGATCTTGCAAAAAAGGATTTTTAACACACTCAAACCTAGAAGCCAAACTCTTTCCAATTTTTTTTTTACCATTTTTATGGTTAATTTGTATTTGAATTCAGTCTCATTAAGCAAGATGGTAACTGTTATGAGTAGCATATTAACACCATAAATATTCATCCACAGTATTTAATCTTCTACACTTAGTCTTTAAAAGATACAGGGTAAATACTTACAACATACCAATTACCTTAAATTGCAATGCATAATTGGAATATAATTAACTGGGAGCCATAGTTGCTTTTTGTATTTCTATGTCGTAATTGTTTTTTCACTGTCTGTAAACAGTAATACCGTATTTGCTTAATCTGGTCTGATATGTTTTCGTGTTTTGTTTTTTCATTATAGTAAATTGAGTGTTTGTTTAATCACCTTGCGCTGTGCTGTTTGAAAGGTACCGTATCATATTTGATAAAAGGAAGCACTTGTCTTTTGTGGTAGCTTTAGAGGGGTTTCCAAGTTGCAAATACTATGCTCATAGTCTTCTGCCCTGCAGCCTTGCACCATTGTTCATACTGAACATGTTACGATAAACAGTGCCAGATTAGAAGGCCTGGACAGGAGACAAAAGAAAACCACAGTCCAACATAGAGGGGGGATAGTGTTGGCAGGTCAGAAGGGGGCGCTCTTTCCTCTGCTCCAAATAAAACCAGTGGTTGGACAGATGTTCTTCCCGAGTCCTGAGGTCACTCTGATCATATAACATTGCACTGAACAAATCCAAAAACAGCCACGGTATGTACGTCTTAGCCATCACCCTTACAGTTACAAATCAATCCAAGCCATTCCAACCCTCCTCGCTCCAAGAGGTATCACTGTAAAATTGAAACTGCACCTGGTCTTCCTGGTTTAATAAAACAAATAAATAAATTACAAGCCTTCAGGTTGGGACCTAATAGGATTCTTTGCATTTGGCACAGGGTATCCTAAATTTTTCGTAGAATCAAATGTTATATAACATAATCAAAATGCCATAGGCTTATATTTTTGTGCACATACAGTGTGAAAATACAATTCACAAATACATTAACTGCATGCTTGAAAAGTGGTGTGTATACATAAATACATACAATTAATGTGTCAATACTAATATTACCACTCATAAAAGAAAACACTTCCAAACGAAGAAATCTTCAACGTGGACATAGCTACGCCTTGATAAACAACCAAAGACATAGATTTTCATGTCCCTCTTTTGCAATATAGTCTGTTAGGTTTTCCTCTTTTTCCTGCCAACACCACCACATACATTCAGAATATGCCAGAATATTCTTCTTTCTCCTTCTTCTTCTTCCTGTTGTTATTGTTGTTAGTAATAATAACAATGCTACTACTACTACTTCTAATAATAATAATAATAATAATAATCATACTCAAGAAATCATAACAATCATAATTATAATAATAATAGTCTGTGTGTTTTATTTATTGTAAACTGGAACTTGAGTAAGAAGAGTAACTAGAGAAGCTAGCTGCTGAAAAGGTCCATCTGAGGCGCCAGGTCCCCTCGAAAGCCTGACAGTATTGAGGCCCAATGAAAACAAACCATGAGTGATTGTGAAAACAGCACAGCTAGGCCCTCCCAGTGCCCTCCACTCATCTCACACAATGCCAGCTTTGTGTGGAGGGCCGTCGACCTGTCACCCGGCCCCCCCATTCCGCCCCATCCCACCCCCTCCACCTCCCTATTTATTTACAAAATCAGGCTGAAGGAAGTTGTCTCTGAACTTTTCAGATTTGCCGTGACAAAGAAACATTACTGACTTAAAGTCTTAAGTCTTAAGTGTTAAGCTGTAGATCTTTGTTTTTTTTATCCCATCCTGCATAGATACATATTGAGTGTTCATGCCTTGATAGAGTCATTGTAGTTAAATAGGTCATTTACATGTAATAAATAGTAGACATAAATAGCTTTATATGATAAACTATACAAGTGTCATGTGTCACAAATGTGTGTCACTCAAGGCTCTTGCGAAAAGAACAAGAGATTTATTAATATCATATAAAACCTTTCCACGTGGGACGTAGTCTGTTATTCATGGAAGTCCTTATGTAATTCAACACAGAATGATGTTGTTGTTGTTGTTGTTGTTGTTGTTGTTTTTGTGAAGATGATGCTGACAACAATTATTATATTACACAAAAGCGTTCTCATTGTCAGCCATTCCTAAATAATGTGAAGTTGCTTACAGCTAATGTTAAGTAATGCAAGGCCAGTGTGACAGTACAGGCCTGGATGGTTGTGTTATTGGTGTTCATCTCTGCCCTCGTATTAGCCATTCTTCACGCCTGAGGCCTAGCTTGTGGACTTCCAGCAGATTAGCAACAAAATGGCCCCTGTCCCCCTGTCCTCCCCAGAGCTAGTGCTCCGGCATGTCTGACATGAGCACAAGGGTGCTGGAGGCGCGAGAGGAAGTGAGAGTGGGCAGTAGAGAATGATGCATTCCCTAAAGAACCTCCAATCATTTGATGCCTTCCCACTGGCATTCTGGGATTGCTTCCCATATCCCCCCTGGAAAACACTGGGAGCCTATCTGCTCTCAACAGGGATAGAGGCATCAGATCTGTGGGAGAGCTCTTCGGCGTACACGTACCCCTGCCCCACAGTGACAGACCACTGTGGTTAGCTCCTCAGAGCTACCATTTCTCACCCAGTGTGAGAGAAGACGTCCGATTCATTAGCCGAAAACAGCAACCCAGCGAGACTGAAAAGCTGCCGTGCAATTACACGAAATCGCACACAGCTCCAGGACCACAGCAAGGCCAGGCAAAGCAAACACCACAATGTTTTCCTTCTTTCGTCTTCAAATGAGCCCTAAAACTGTTAATTGCAGGCATGGCAATAGGACAGTAATTACTGACACCCCACCTGGGGCTCCCAAACACTCGGTAATTGATTAATTTAAGCAATGCAGCTTTTCAAAACAGCTGGGAAAATGAAATTCTGTGTCACATATCACAACAATAATAGTAAAATAGAGTTACAGCACACTACTCCAAAGTACCAATGCGAGTGCTCCTCAATTAAAATATTAGTTCTAGAAAATTGCTTGAACAGCTTAAATTAAAAAATATAGAAGATTTTTCATTTTTATCCATGAATATTTGTATTATTGGGAGCTTATTAGGTACTGTGATAACTTTGTCTGATCCCAGTATGTGAAACCTGGTGACCTGTTGGAACCTGCCTGAATCTTGATTTATTTAAAATTTCAACAAAACAAACATGAATGAATTTTAAGCAAATAGTTAGAGACAATTAGCATATAAAGGTTACTCATAATTTAATCAAAAATGATGCAAGTCTTTTGGTAGTATGCTATCATTTTTCACCAATTTTTTTTTAAATTTCAAAGAGATTTAGGGGAGTTGGAAAAGTTGAAAAAGTGCATTCTCAGTGTTGTGTTCTTTGCTGTTTATTCTGTCTTCTTTTTGAACCGGCCATTATCTGATGAAAATGTGATTTTCTATGACGCTAACAGCGCGAGCACTGCTACTACCTATAGTGATCATTTCAGTCCTGACAAATCTTATTCTAGGCAGTCACAGTGGAACAGTTTGTTGGAAACTGCCAGCAAGTTCAGTGTAACAGTAGCCCTCTGTGTATCCGTAGATTCCTCCCAAACATTTAAATATGGCTGTTTGTGGCTGGAGTCATTTACATAATAACTCTTAGCCGATCACCTGCCAAGAGTTAAATGATAAGACTTTCAAATACTTTGGGTGCACACACATAGTAACACCCGTTATTTATTATGTTAGTGAACTGGCCCCTAAGTGCATTTGATTGGGCCCTCGGCCTATTCCTTAATTTTAAAATTAAAGTACACCTACAGCTAGACAGGAGTTTGAAGCAGTGATGAGTGATGTCTTATATGTGTGACATCACACACACTTACTGTGATGTCATCACAACAGGTCATTCTACAATGAGCTATCAATCGGTGGCTTTTTGAACTGATCAAATGGATTCGGTCACAGACAATGAATGAATTGAGTGATTGAGTAATTGTTGTTTCATGTAGCTGCATTGTCAGCTGAAATTTTGAAAGCATTTTTTTTTGCGAATAAACCGATAAAACGCGTAATAAATCCTTGCTTTTTTTGTCAAAGAAACGCTCACTATTTCAAGTGAGACATGAGAAAAATACATACTGTATATAAAGGAGTCTTGGGACAGCAAGACTTTCCTGACCCCGAAAGTCCGTCCTTATGCGGGGACACTACCGCATTTGCATCACAGTTGCCTGTCTGCGTGTTCTGAATAAAACATCTTCTCTCCATTGGCTGAACTGAGGAAATCATTAATCATAAAACAAATAATTTTTACATCCACATAATTAAGGTGACCTGAAAATATAACCCACTACATACAGCGGTATGAATGATTCCTACCTCTTTTGACAACTCAGAATGGCAAAAACAAATTCTTATTTTTCTAGTATGCATATATGAAATATTATGTATGGACACAATGCAGTGAAAACTGAATTGAGGGAAATCCACATATAAATATGTATCAGAATTATCCATCTAAATGGGATTGATGTGGCTGATTCAATATTCAATATTTCAACTCTGCAGATCAAACCCCCTGCAGAAACAACTGACAACGCTGACACCCACAGAGTTACTTCTTTTAACTTGCACTCAGCATGTATGATTATTATTATTATTATTATTATTGTTATCTTCTTCATCATCATTTTATTGGTTAATTAATTAATTAACAACGTCAACCAAGTCAGCTACTTTACCTGAGGATAACGTATCTAAGTCATAGAACGCAAACCTGTGGGGACCCATTTCTCAGGTGTAAACCGAATGTGACACAGATGCATACCGGAATCTGCTATTCAATCCTGAATGTATGACCCCAGTATCATCAATAATGCAGCTTTCGCACAAACAGAAGCCGTGACATTGCAGAGAGGACGCTAAGTTCGATAGCTCAACGAATGGTGTAATATCAGAAATGACACGGACAAACACAAACACACACGGGCACTTGCGTGCGGGCCTGCCAATCCTGTATGCTGTTTTGTGCGTTGCTTTGGGAAGATCAACGAGCTAGTCTCATATACCAAGGCAATGACATCAGTATAACTCAGTAAGCAATACTCTATCCAGATGTTTACCACCAGATGTCTCAAAAAAATCAAATTTGGTATTTGGAAATTACTAAAACCAAAACTGAGAAGTAAAAGGGGTACATAAAACAATGTGATTACCAAATGGAGAGGGGCTTGAAATTTAAGGTAACTAAATTGTAATTAATTAAAAACAAATGCCTTCTCAATTACACCTGCCCACCTTTTCAGATGGTATATCTACCTATTAACCTTATTTCCATTAATACATATGGGCTTTAGAGTTATAGTATGCCCACCTCCTCAGACAGTATACTCACCTATTAGCCTCAATGCCATTAATGCATATGGGTTTCGAGTTACAGTGTGCCTCAGACAGTGACTTGTTATTGTTGTTTTTTTTACGTGCAGTAGGTGTAGCCGTCCTATGGACAGGCATGATCCATTAGCCACGTTAGCCATTGCAGATATCCCTAACAGCCACTTACGAAATTAGCCATCAGTACGGAAGGCACCGTGAACTAATTAAGTTAATTGTTGCTCATGGTAAATGCATTCGGAGGCAGCCGTGTCCTGATTAACAACAGGATAAGAGCAGATAGAAATCGCTTGGCCTGCCCGATAGAAGTGACCACACTGGATCAAAGATTTCCAGGGGGTTGTGGTGAGACGGATAACTTATTTCTCCGTTAGGAGCCATTTCGCATGTGCAGTCCATCACCTCTGGTGCACAATCCCTGACAGCTCTTCAGCCGCAGTGGCCCCGCCCCCTCTCCCTCCACCACCCAATCACGGAGGTGTAATCGCAATGGGCCAATCAAGCAGACACAATCCCACCAGCCGACGAATCGGAAAGCCCATAAGCAGAGAGCATGGACCGTCTCGCGTCGATACGATAAACTAAATTAATCCAGAGGATCGTTCAGTTATTAGAGCACAATTACAGCTACTGCACGACCCCCGTCAACAAAATCAATAATGGCCCGACTGGGTAGGATGACGAGGTTCAGATGCACTCGGTCACATGTCTGCCAGGTAAATATGTACAGACACCCGTGGACATTGTTATCAGGTGGGAGCGAACAGTGGTTGTGAACAGTGAACGCCAATTTTTTTTCCATTGATATAGGACAGATTCTGACAAAAGGGGTTCACTGCTGTCCTGATTTTCTCAATATGGCTCTCAGTGTGGTACAGTGGAAAGAGCATTAGAGTCTGTGTGTGTGTTTGTGTGTGTGTGTGCATGCGTGCGAGCGTGTGTATGCACCCACATTAATACAACAAAGTGTGATCTGGCCTATATATTACTTGTAGGCCAACACTTTGTCTGTACTGCACTGAGTGAATAATGAAGTTGTTGTTGTGGTTGGTTGTTGTGTAGCTTGTACAAATATTCAGAACTTAAGGAGAGTTAAGGAGCTACATTGCATTAGAAATACATAGTTGGCTAACATAACTTAAAAAAAATAATTTTTTACATTAAGGGCATATTTTAAGTCTATTTAGGAGGTAGTCACCCACTGGTTAAAATATGTTGTTTTCTATTTATTAATTAGTCAACCACACCCTCTTTAACATTCAGTTTGTCTGTATTTAAACCATAATTATATCCTATGTGTAACACTTGATTCTCTGGTAATCTCTTGCCATTTAA
This sequence comes from Albula glossodonta, assembly GCA_019788955.1. Classification (NCBI taxonomy): domain Eukaryota; kingdom Metazoa; phylum Chordata; class Actinopteri; order Albuliformes; family Albulidae; genus Albula; species Albula glossodonta. Next base: position 504,837 of record JAFBMS010000027.1, read on the forward strand.
GTTGCCTCTATTCTCAGACATCATAAAGGATCTCGTGTTGCTAAATGTAATGAATAAGCAAGGTTATCTTTTTTTTTCTGGTGAAAGGCAATGAGGAAATAAGATTAGCTTGCTACACAGGTTCCTGTACACCGTGTTGGATGATTTGTGCTGGACAGTTTGTGGCATGCATGTCAAGTAATTGGCTGCATTTGATTGGCTAACAGCTCTGAGGATATTCAAATTCAGAGGAGCCGTCAAACACCGAAAGCCCACATGCTCATATTCACGCTATTCTGAGTCACGATACTAAATGTCATTCCTTCATAAAGCTGAATATTTGGATAGAATTATTATCTATTCATTGATCACAATTTAAGAATTTCCGAATACACTATCCAATTTCAGGCACAACCCAAAAATAATAAAAATAGGTATTTTCCATATTTCACATAATATTAAATGTATACATATTCCAACTTATGTGGCTTAGGCCTCTTCTGAATATATTATATATTTCCCATTTAGCCTGTTAGAAAATAATATAGCAAGAATAATAATATCACAATATAATAATATCATCTGAGAAGAGGATTTAGATTTGATTAGAATATTAAAAGGTGAAGTATATTAGGTCAAAATGAAACACTGGATAGTTATTTTTTGTACCCAGTCCACACAGCATTCCAGTACAGCTAAGTCTCTACCCAGAATAGCATTCCTGGAACATGGAGCAAGAGGAAAATCCTACAAAGGACAGACGGAAAACATTTAAATAATTAGGACTTAGCCGTTACCATTGACAGTTTAGATGTCATAGTCTCACGACAAGTCTGAGTTACCAAACAACATATAAATACAATGTCGTACGTAACACCGAACTACACTAAGGCTATGAGGATAAACTGCATTCGTAAGGTGTGATGTTAACGATGTAAGTCGGATGTGCGCTAAGATCCTTAACCCAATTTCTCTGTGCGGGGCCGGCTTAAGTTATCTCAGAGGTGAAAAGTTTTAACGGCAGTCAAAATAAACTGAAAGGCTTGGGTAATCAGACTGTTTTCGTAATCCAGCAATGACAACTACAATGTTACATCAAAATCTGGATGGAATCTAGATTGAAATGCCTGCAGACAGGCATAATAAAGTAGTATTATAGTATTATCTTCCATTTTCTGAGAGGTGGGACAAAAATAATCTCATTTATTATAGGGGTCTTCTTCCACCTATCCTTGAGATAATAAAAACCAAAATATTGCACGTCACTTAGGAGCTGTAGCCCTGACAGCTGCTGTGCTTCAAATAGGAGAGGCAATCCTGGACCCTTCCTTAAAATTGACGGGGAACATTTTCTGCAATTGTGGTCATTAATGATCCCATGGCACATTTCGAAAGAGTACAGGTCTCCTGATCGAATTTCCACAAAAAAAAAATATCCGGCTCATGGCCCCCATCACCCGATTGGTGTCACAAAACATTGCATTTCCCTCCCACATAATTTCCCCAGGTCATTGCTTTACAAGGGAATTGAGTTCTAAGTTGACCTTTTTTGGTTAAATAAACATAAATTAAGTGATGCAAAAAAAAATAAATAAATAAAACCCCTAAGCAAAAAGAACAAGTGCATTGAAAGGAAAATGAATCCTTGAAAAAATTTTCATGATTCAAATTATTTTCTGTAACAAATAGTCCGTGTCATAATTCTGTTTTTTAATGGGAAAGGTAATGTGTCCATATTAGAAACAATTGAGTAAACAAAAAACAAGGAGTTGGCTCCCATGAGAATTCCTAGAGCTGACATGAGTGTTAATTGTGAATACGCATGCAGGTCTATGGCCATTTTATGAGAAAATGCTCTGTCTCTCATGTGTAGTTTGTGCAGAAAAACTTCCCATAATTCTTGTTTCTGCTTGGTCTACTCTCGTGTAAGGGGTTTTGATAGTACTGCTTAAGAACTTAAAAGTGTCTGGGATATACAGCCTGCATGGTCCAACAATGACATTTCAGAGAGAGAAATATCAGAAGGTTAAAAGAATAGTTTTGTATTCATGAAAGTGTGTGTGTGTGTGTGTGTGCAAACTGTACCATTTTTGCAAGAACACATCATTTAACAAAACAGCTTGCACATGTTAACAATCTTTCAACATCAGAATCAAAAGCACTGGTGAATCTTTATGTTTGTAGTTGTGAGTTAGACTCCGTATAGCTCCACCCCTGGACTCAGCCACTAAAAGACTGTTTCCTTCCACTCCTTCTCCACGGCATCTTTAAGGTCAGAGGTCGCCGTGAGAGGATCACTGCAATTGGACACAGGCGTATTGTTTCAAAGGGAAGGAGACACTAAAGGCAGCCCGTAATGCGATCCCCCCCCGGATCAAAACCTTTGATAAGTTGATGAAATTCCTGTGGCCTGCGTCCCGCGGTCTTAACTTCCAAAGGAAATCGGGCATACTACAGGACCAAATGCAAACCATTTGCTTTAAATCAGGCCTCCTCTCTTTGCCCCACATCCCCACCTCTTCTTTGGAGTAAGATAAAATGCCCCAAGATATGGGATCCATGTACCATGTCAGTAGCTTTAATGGGAAAGAGCAGAAAAGCACGTTTAATCTTGTGTAATTCTATACGGGTCTGATGGGGAGGTTTTGGCAACAGTGTGGTTTAAAGAGAATATATCTAAATCTAATGAGCTTCAGCAGACCATTGGTAGTGACAGTTATAGGAGCACCTGGCTTTCAGCTTCCTTGCTTTTTTCATCAATGAAGAATATTAAAAACCACTCTTAAAATACTTTTATCTCACCAAAGGATAATATTTTTTTGTGAACATTTCCATGCATCTTCTCAATCCTGTATCTCCTGATGCACTCAAATTCACTTCCTCCCTCATCGGCTCCGCCCCTGCCATTACTGACAGGTTCCTCTCGACTTTGTAACGGATGTGTGTCACCCCCCTGAACACCCATAAAACCCCTATCTTCCACGATGCAGACATGCCACCCAGTTTCTCTTCTGCCGTTCCTCCCTTTATCATTGAGTTAGCTGATCATGAAAAACTCATGCTTCCTTCTTTAGAACAACCTCCTCTACCCACATCTTACTTGTGGCTAGTGATTAAGGAGCATCCCTTCCTGCTTCGTTAGACTTTATGGAAAGAATATTAAAAGCACAAGGGCTGGTTAGACTGTTTAGCATTTGGGCCTTAAAAGAGTCTGTTTTGATCAACCTGCATATAGCCAATAAAAAGGCTGAGACCAGGGTTACACCACAAATGGCTAATGAACATCACTTTTGGTTAATAGTCCTTAGTGATCACCCCATTCGGGTTTTGTACATATTTTAACCTGGTTTACCACTAGTCCTTTCTTTCTGTAGAGCAGGGGTGTCTTGGGACCTGCCCTGCTCCTACTCAGTCTCCTGCTGAGGTGTAGCCCCCAACTTCTCTTAATGGGTGTACCTCAAGGGTCAGTCCCAAGTTCTCAGCATTTTATACTATGCAGTCACAATTCATTAATATAAATGGATATTTACTGAAGCAAGTTCCTTTCTTAACAGAACAACAGAGGGACCCCATCATGTTATAATACTGCAATCTACTGAGTTACAGACACCTACAGAATGGGTACAGTGTTATGGATGAAATCTGCACCTAAAATTGCTGTTCCAGGACCAGTCTAATCTAATGTAAGACCCAGTTACACTATATGTATGTAGTCTCATGTAAGGCACATGCAATTCAGTCAAGTCTTTGTAAGGGCATCTGCTATGTTATTTTATAATGAGAAGGACACATTCCAAAGGATGTGTTTATTTTTCCCCAGTAAGCTATACATACTCTTAAAATGTATGTTGTACTGTTATGTCTGCGTTGATGGCCTTAAATAGAGTGGATTGGTTCCAAGCCTGTATTTTCAGATACCCTTCCATCCAAAGCAAGATTGTTTTCCAAGTCAACTCTGCACACTTAACTATGCTATCCGGATTGTGTTTTTGCAAGCAACTAATAGAACAACATTAAGCCTTCTTTGAGTTTTCGTAAGACAATGTCGTTTTCTTGTTTTTTTTTTTTTTTTGCGTTGCATAGCTGTCAGAAGGAGAGAGTTCTGTGCTCTCTCATGTTCTGAAACGTGCGTGGAGGAGCCATGAAGAACAAAAGTGGAGGCAGGTTCAAAGCCTAACTATACTGTCAGTGTCTTTCTCTTTTCCTTTGTAATAGCACTGCGTACCCCACCCCCCTCCACCATTCTTTCATGTTCATCTACCCTTACCCATGCCATCACAGTACAAATTAGGAATAATTGTCAGCAGACATAGTCGTCTACTCCATTGCCTGCCCGCCCCCTCTCTTTGTCTCCACGCCGGCCCCACATCTGGGTTCCGCACCCTTTGTCTCAATCCTTCAACCAAGCAGGCAGATTCCCAAGCTATTCTGAGATGCCAAAAATGTAGTCATTTGTATAAACAGGCGAAATGCTCAACTGCAGAGAGAGAAGTGCTTGGTAGGGAAATGAAGTGGTTCAAAACAATCCCACATGCGTGCGAAACCAGAGTCAGATCAGTGTCAAACCAATGCGGTTCAGACTCGCTTTCCTCCCCTGATCGCATATAGGGCCCTCTTGAGCTCGTGTTTAACATCAGAAAGATTTGATGACTGGACAACTTTAAGGTCTCTGTGACTTTCCCTGGTCATGTTTCCCTACGGGTGCGGGTGGAGGGCCAGGGGCAGGGAAAGCCCTGCTGTGTCTTCCGGGAGCTGATCCGGGATCAGTCAGGGACAGGATTAATTAGCTAATAAATCCTTACTGGAAAGCTCTCCTCATTTCCTCAGAAGCGTGAAAAAATACTCTCGAACCTGCTTTTTGTCTATGGAAAATGTCACAATGCACGACTTGACATCACCAATGCAAACTGACATCCAAGCTTGTTAATATTTCATTTGTGTCGTTGGTTTTGGGAGGGAGGGTGGGGCAATCAAGAACACTACGTACATGTTTGTTACAAGTTAATAATTGTGGGAAGGCTATGCTGGCTCCAGTTGCTTTCTCAGATTTCTTCAGTAATTCACAATATTAGCTCTTCAGAATTTGAGGTGATATGAACTCTGAAACTGCTCTAAAGCTAATATTAGTGTAAAAATATGCAAATAAAAAAACAAGAAATCAGAATTGAATTTCATATGTTCTCTCAAAGAGACTCAGTATGCTTGATAGTGTCCCAGCCAAGGTGAATTCTGAATATAAAAGGAGCAATTCCTATGAATAAATCGGAACTATCAAACAAATTTGTAATTAAATCTTTACATTGAATGTCACATTGAAGAGGAATAAAAAGGGGCTTTGCTGTACATCCTATCGCCTATCTACTGAATCCCACCCTCCCTGGGTGATGATAGCCACCCTCACCAGGACCTTTTATGCACAGGTGATACTGGCAGTCAGGACTCCTGGGGGGGCCCTTGGTAGGAAGATGGTAGCGGTGTTAGTGATGTGGCGAACAACTGGAAAATACAGGAGAGGGGCAATTACATTAGTACAATGATAAAATTGGGACTCGGACTCACAACCCACATAGACTCTCTCATGGGGGTCCCAAGATCCCGCCTCCCTCCATACTTTGACCTTGACTTCAGACCATTTCATTCAAGTCATCGTACATCGTACATTGATTATTGATTTGATGGATTTACATTGGAGCTTTGTATTTTCGTACGCGAAACTAAGCCACTTGGGTAAAAAACGCAACATTGTAAATGATTTTACTTCGATTTGCTACAAATCCCAGTCAAGACAGTAGAGCACGATAATTATTCTTTCCACGAAACTCCTGACGACCACGCATTTTCCTACCCAGAACACATCCTCCAACTCAAATAGTTGGGAGACAAAGAAAAGTGCTTTCTTCTTTTTTTCCGCAGGGCCTGAACTTGTCAGAAATGTCTTCAGTTAATTATTTATCTTTCTAATTTCTCTTTTTTTTCGACGGACTTTAATGAGCTGTGTGGCTGAGCCTCCTGTTACGGATCACAGCGGGAGGGGCCAAGCTTGTAGCTGGCGCTCGAGTTTTCCTCCGCCTGAATGTTAATGGCAATCATCATTGCGTATTGAGGGGATTTTTCTGCAATTCAGACGAACTGCTTACTGTCTGCAGACTCCCGCTGTGTTTCACTCCACCTCAATGCTTCTGTAATGCAGTCGCTAATTGTATGATCCAAGGTTATGGGTATTTCTGCAAGTATACTGAACAACTGCAGAATTAGGGATTATCATGGCAATCCTTGACCTACGCTTCAACAGAATTCTGAAGGGTTTGATCCTGTAGTGAGACACGGAACCAAAAAACCTTTTTGAGGTTTCCAACTTTGAAACCTTTGTATCAAAATATAGCAGTGCAATAAGTGTTGCCAGCTTTCAGCGTGAGGAAACAACGGCGAGCATTTTGTAGATGCTTCACAACCGGACCCGTTTGACAACAAACCCCAGTAGGGCACGTTAGCGTCTGACAGACCGGCCGAGGGTTGGAGGAGTGGATGACGGGTGAGGGGAAGAACAGGACAGGAGAAGATAGCATCACCCCCAACCCCCGCTGCCACGCGCTCACGGAAAGCCCAGTTTCTCTAATGCGCCCTCACGTTTTCAGACGTACGACGTTCAAGCAGCAGGGCTGCCGCTGTCCAAATGAGCACTCACACCCCTGTCTTTCCTCACTCTGTCAACATCGGGCTTTTCAACTTGAGGCTGGTGGAAACCTTCCGAGATGAGTGAGTGGCCAAATACTACTTGAGAATAGATCTGAAACGCAATTCTACTTCCAATGAGCACACAACGCTAAAGGCAAATAGGATACAGTGATGGGTGTAGTACCGTTTGAGCAACACCATTGCCAAATGGAACCTTCTCAACCAGACAGTCCCTTCATGCAATTTTCTCTTCTCTTTATAGCATTTATTTCCAGCCTCCAAAATATATAAACCAGTTATCATTTGTTTCGCACATTTTTAAAAATACTTTTGGAATGTAGACTTTCCCCAGCACCAAATTAAACAGGATTAGTCTCTGTAACTGCAAATGTAATTCAATCAAAATGGACAATTTTTAAAGGCATATGCTGTTGTAATTTAGAATGAAAATATCACATTCCAAAGAACATATTTGCTTGTCTCTGGTAAAAAAAGAAAACACTCAAGGAATCATATGTTTAGCTGTAAAATGTGTTTTGACTGAACTGAATATACACTAAAAGAGAAAGTTCATTTCATTCTCAGAAATAAATTCCACCAGAGCAATATTATTTGCCAATACACCAGAAAACACAAATTGCTATAAATATACCCGTCAGAAATCTTGTATGCATACCAACTAAATATTAGTACACATATAAGGAAACTTAAACCTCATAAAATAATAGAATTTTGTACAATTTAATGAACATTCTTCAATATCGGCTTAGACTCAATCAAATGGACATGAATATGCAATTAGTGCAACGCCATATAAGTTTCACTGTGTATTTCCTATTTTACAAGCGAAAAAGTCCCCTGTGGAATGTGGTCTTTTCATTACTAAATATGACAGCTTATGCCCTTAAAAGGACTAAAGTCTGTTTTGATTGAATTGCATATGCCCTTAAAGAGAGACTAAATTTGCTTGATTGGGTCCTGGCCAGCATTTGATAATGTAGATACTGTGAAAGGGCTGAGCGACTCCAAAGTGAAGATTTGCCCTTGTAGAGGACCCCTGTCTGTGGTCCGTAATGAGGTAGCTCGAATCTTGGCGCTCCGCCAGCAGGGTCAACTTCCCATGATCTTATAGGTCATCCGTCAGTGCAGGAGTACGTTTGCACCTACAGCTCCAAGCAAAGACCATCAGAAGCAAGGCGACTTTATCTGTATCTGATTCAACGGACTAATATTCTCTGCGATGAGTACACCGTTTTTAGACTATTGATATGTCTGCAAAACTTCCACAGACATTCAGTGTATGCGCACATTTAAAAAAGGGAAAAATTGGATGTGCATTAAGGTGTGTGTGAGTGTGTGTGTGTGTGTGCGCGCGCACGCGTGCTCCTTTCTGTTTGTCCTGCAGGTTTGGGATTGCTTTTCTCAGCTTTTCACTTCCATAAGGACACATATCAATATGCAAACATATTTGCATCGTTTGACACTCTAGTGATGCAAAAAGCTGGATTTGTTTTTATTATTAATGGGAGTATTGATGTAACACAGTATTAATATAATAAAATCTACAATGTAGGGCTGTAAATATTATGTTTTCTTCAGAAAATAGGCATTTACCAATACCCAGTGTGGTTAACTTGAAAAACAAGTTAACCATTTATGTTTCGTAGTCTAAATGTGTCTAATTTAAATTGTGGATATGGTACATTGGCTTACTTTATGGACAGTTACTGGTTAATATATTGACAGTTAATACATGGGCATTATGCAATTTAATTGAACATGTGTGTTAGACATTGGAAACCAGGTTAATGTTAAATGCTAAAACTGAATCACAGTCGTATGCATTTTTTGCCCCAAACATGTTTAATACTTCGAAAGAACTGAACAATGGTTGGGATTCTGTCCAACAAACTCATTCAAGGTTTATGCAATTCATATCAAAACATCTTAAATTACAAAATATTTTTTCTGAGTATGTTATATCTTATTGGAGACAGGCAACTGTGTCCTTTGGAATGTGGTCTTTTCATTCTAAAAAAAAGAATAAGTTATGCTTTCAATATTCCCGTAAAGAGACCTAGGGCCTCGTTTACTAAAGCACTGAGGGCCAAATTTACTAAGGAGTAGTCGCAGCACCAATTTATTGAGACTTGGTCTAATTACACAATCAAAAATTCCATACCCTCATGTCGCCATTATGCCCATAAGGTAGGAAACGCCCATAAAAATGCCAGATATGACCTGCTTATACATCCATATAACAAGACGATGCCAAAGATACGGAGCAACCAGGTGCAAGTAGTGAGGGAACCTAAAGAAAAATTAAACTTATATTTCGATATAACGACCAACGAGGCAAAGCTTCATAATGCTGTATTACATCATAGGAATTGAACACAACATAATTTTGACATCATATTCAAAATGAATGTATTAGATATAGGGCTAACAAAATGAACAGTGTAGGACGTAAAGCAAATATGCCATGATGTTAGACGGCATACGAAAAGCTTTCCAACAACATAATGAGGGCAAAAAACACAGCTGGTGGTCTAACAACAGGAAGGCTATTAACATCAATCGGAATACGTTTATTAGCACGGCTAACGCTTTCCGCTTGTTCCATCCTCTCACTGTCTTTAGATAGAGCCATTCCTGGAAATAACGTGAACTGCGGTACTGTGCAACAACATTTGTGGTTATTTGTTGTGCATGATGCAAAACTTGTACATTAATGGAATATGTGTGTTTTCTATTTCTGAGCGCTTGTTCGTTGTGTGATGGAACAACGCACCTGTAAGCCACGCAACTGTACTTTGAACAGATCCGGCATCACCACAGCCGACAGAGAATTTGATCTCCGGGTGTGTGGCTCAAGTTCCTCCGGTAGTGCGAGCATCCTGTGACTGTGTTACTTGTGTAATGTCACGTCAGTATTTGCTGTTAGGTTAACTGACAGAGGGTAATTCTTGGATGGCTCAAAATTTCCGCTGTTTTCAGAAGTTGTAAAAATTTCCATGGAACATGGAAGTCACAGTCACTGCAAGGTTTAGTACTTAATTAGTCATATTTGCAAAATCCCCACCCTGATTTAGCACCTTCACCCCAGGTATACATATGCATGAACAGATTATACTGTGTATCAAGAGGAAAGTGACATAGTCACCACAAATTTCATCTCCATATCGATTTTCACCGTTTGCAACTTTATCAATAATTAATTCGCACATAAATACCAAAATTTTTTAGCAGCTGCTTTTAGGCCTGAAAAGCAGTCACAATCCTTTAGTAAATCTGGCCCCTTGTATGTGCAAAACTGTTTTAGACTAAGAGAGAATGTGATTGGCTGAGGTAGTTTGTTTGCTCCAATTACAAGTCATGTCACTGAAATTGCATGTGCAAAAATTGTAACATGAATTAAAGGCTTTTTTAAATGTGGCCCTGAATGTGTTTCATTGGGTCCTTGCCAATGTATGTCCACATCACACTTGTCAGTGAGTTCATTTCTATGTTCTAGACTCATATCCAAATTCAGCTCTACTGTGTCTCTGCTGAGTTATGAGTTATGAGTTACTGAGTTATGAACCAAGCTCATATTGCAAATATGTAACCAATATAATAATTCACTTTGATCCAGTTTGGTAAAGTGGCCTTTCTAGCAAATGATATTATTTGTAATATCAATATACAAATTTGTAATCCATCCATCCATTATCAATACGCTTCTTACCCCATTCAGAGTTGGGGGATGGGCAGGTGGCAGGTGGAGCATATCCCAGCATGCATTGGGAAAAAGGCAGAGAGACACCCTAAACAGGTCACCAGTCCATCCCAGGGCCAAACAGGCAAACACTGACACACACACACACACACACACAAAATGTGGCAAGTTTAGTCCACCTTACCTGCTTGTCTTTGGACTGCGGGAAGAAATATGAAAACCCACCAAAAACCGACTCTAACCCCAAAAGAACATGAGGAGGCCCAGCCATTTTGAGACCTGAACCTGGATCCTCAGCACAGTGCTAAGCACAGAGCCTTTTTACCACTGCTAATTGTTTTCCTTGCCTCAAATGTTCCTCATAAACAGAACAAACATACTTTAAATCAGTTCATATCTTCCATGAATCGTTAGCAAAGATAATTAAAGTTTGACTTATGTTTTTAATTGGGGTCAGTAAGATAGCAGCGTATGTTAGAAGGCAGTAAGTAACTCATATGTTACATGCACCCACAGCTTCAGTCCAGCCAAAGCTATAACCTCTTGAGCTGACAATGAAATTGTTCTACCCTCATCGTATTACTGTCATGCTAACCACGACGATGATTACCATGATACAGAAATGTAATTATGAAATGATACCCATCATATTTCAGAATGTAATATACCATTAAGCCAATATGCTGTTACATCTCTTGGAGGCAAACAGCCAGGGGAAGTAAAGGTGACTCCAGAATTCATTCGAACGGTTTATTGGACTACTTTTAAACACATACCTAAAGAACCGGGATGAATTCATTAACCTTGAATTTCAAACAGGGGAGGAAGAAAAAGCGAAGGATAAAGGTGAACCCGCACGTTGGCTGGGATCCAGGTCGGCTGTGTACAGTGATGTATATCCAGACACACGGTGTGTCCATGTGTGCCATATTTCTCCGGCATTAACCCTGGAGAGGTTTGATAAGACCTCTTACATAGCACTGTACATGGAAAGAACAAATGTGTGATTCTATTGGTGCAGTTCTGTCTTGACACGTATCAGTCTATGTTATTACATAAAGTAAACTTCCTTAAAGTGAGAATTACCACTACAAACAGTTACAAACTTGATGATTAAATATAATATAGCACTGTCATTTTACATGGCATATATAAACAAAATACAACTTTGTCATATTACATGTTATATGAATGAAATATTGCATTGTAATATTAAACTGTATATTCCAACAGTATCATATTGTACTTATGGTTCTTACTCATCAATATGGAAATGTTATATATATATATAGGGGGTCCTCGACTCACAAACGAGTTCCGTTCCTGCACCGTGTCGTAAGCCGATTTTCGACGTAAGTCAGAATTTATACCTAAATTATATCTAAATTAACACCTTAAGTCACTCACACTGTACCCACAACACATGAAGGACATATAAAATACAGTAATTAAATGAAACAGTAGTAAACAAAAAAGAGAGAACAATTCATTACCTTTATTTCTGTGGTCGTATTTACGAACCAAACCGCTTAAGTCGAAACTAGGTTTTTAAGTAATTTATGGGAGTGCGTCGTAACCACGAAATGACGTAACTCGAGACTGTCGTAACCCGAGGACCTCCTGTATATATGTATGTAAATATATATGTAATATAACATTTTTATATGACATGTGATATTATTGGAAAATAAAATGTAATATCGCAATGTTATATTTAACGAATACAACATATGTAATATGATGATGTTATATGTGATATTTTTGGAATATAACGATAGATCACAAAGTCAGTAGAGCCACATTTCTCAGTGTTAAATGAAATGCATGAGCGAATCCAAAGGCTATCTACAACTCCAATCAATGTGGTGGCGCAAGCCAAGAGTATTCTTTCATTTTTTTCTTTTTTTTGTGGGTGCTGGGAGTGCTTAAATTCTGGAATTGTAATAAAAGGCTTCTTTCCAATGAATGGAGAAGATATCGATCTTCTGTTCAATATATTTCTTCTATATTGTGATGGGCCCAGTCTTTCAATTTGGACAGTACAAGCGCAGCATTTTCACTGACGGTAATTTAAAAGGATGACTGGCTTTGTGGACATGTAGAAGAAAAAGGGATGGCTTTCTCATCCCCGCGTGTGCGAGGTGAGGTGTGCAAAGTATGTCATGTCCCTATGCCCCCTGGGTAAACAGCAAGTAATGTTCACGGTCTGGTTATTTTTACCCTGGTAATAAATCAATCACAGAGACGCGGAGAGGGTATTGTTGACCCTGCTTAGACTCTGACAGCACCCCTATATTGCTCCTTAATCAGCTATAAAATAGGGTCTATGGGCTATCATTTGCTGGGTGTGACAATGATTCCATTAGAAAACACATGCCGATGCCTTATATTGTAGTATGCTGTGCACTTTTGTGAGAATGTCAAAAGCAAACTGATGTTTACATTCTGTGTGCTGTAATACATGTTGCACGTAAGTAAACCTACCGTTAGCTATACTAATTTTTTTGTTTTTTTCCTCCCACAATATTTGGAGAGTCCGAAGAAAGAAAATGAACATGAACAGTAGCATTTGGAGAAGAAATGTGAAAATATGATAGTAAGCCAAGAGGCAAAACAATATAATAACCCCTTTATTTTCCTCTTTGTGAATAGATTCAGTATGTTTATATTATTGGTTAAGACAAAGTACAATATATAAGTAAATTTTATAAGTACAATGTCATGCCTGTGGCAGTATTGTATGTGCTACCCAGTTTTTAAGTGCGCATGATGTCACAAACGTTACAGAAGGTCTCCATGGTAATGCCTGTATCCTAAATAACAGCTGCTGGATACTGATGAAATGGTTTTGTTACCTAAATGCCAAATGCAAGGAGATCGTGTTCTGCAATCATGTTACATTCCAACATACAGCCCGGCCTTTCATGGGAAAAATTTTGTTGAATGTGAGTTAGTGATTTTGGCTCTGTCAGATGAGCTACAAAGGAAAGAAGGAAAAAGTCACCTCTAAAATAAACACTTCCCCTCTTGCCCAGTTCTTTGCTTCTTGACTAAGATAATATCTATTGACTGTGACGACTAAGGCGGTTAGCCAAGTCACCCCACCTTCCGTCTATATGTTGAAGCGTCCCAGAAATTATGAGCGACAATGTTGTGTTTCTGTTTTGTTTCTGCCCTCTTTAATTTGTGCTCTGTGCTGTGGTGTTTGCATTGTCTTGTTATTATTATAAACTGCAATATATAGCTTAAATATATGGCTCAAAAATGGAATGCTTTTCTGTAGCATGAGATGTAGACAGCTGGCAAACAGACCTTAATTTAAAATATGTTTGTGAGTTGTTTTTAATGTCTGGCCACAAACCCATTGATTCTAAACTTTTTTTCTTCCTTGAGAGGGATTCTAATTAAGAAGCAACTGGACTTTGTCAAGGAAATGTACTAGCTTTGCGGAGAGTAATTAAATTCCTGTCATATAAGAATTAAATGGCTTGAAACAGAATAAGAAACTAAAACTTATTATTCACTTCATTATTTGCGGACACCTTCACCCGCAGTGACCCAAATAATATTTATTTTCTATTTCCTTTCTTTATTACATATCACAGATTAACAGTGTATATTTACCGAATTAATTCACTGCACAGACAATGACCCTGAAGTCTCACAGAAATTATGCCAATTTCACTAAGGTCAATAATAAAGAGAAAAGTTAGTGATTATAATATTTCTGAGTCCCGCAACAAAGTTACATAGGAATTTCAATGGTCCAAGAAAACAAAGAAATGGTCCAAGAAGAACAGAGAAGGATAGTAACAGTGTTTATGTATGAATTGACTTTACACAGGAGAAGTAGAGAACCAGTGTTTAACAGTGCCAGGTTATAAACACTAATAATAAGACTTATAAAAGTCTTTCACACCTCTTGCTTAGTGGCCCCAGATTAGCCATTAACAGGTGTTGTAAATGCAGGACCGCTCAAATGCTAGGACTTAATCTGACTGTACCTACAAGCTGTGGAAAACATATTTAACTGAGGCATGTATGTGCAATGTCTGAGAACATGTATATCTCTTATATTTAGAGAACGTGAAATCAGTGCAAAATACTGCACGCATTTTTTACTTTTCATGGGTAAAAAAAAGTTTATTAACAGTTACCCAAATTTTTGCTTAACTTTTTGCTCGTGACCAGTAATGTTGATTTTTTTTTCTAATGTTAATTATTTCTGTTCTTGGTTATGAAAATACCTTTCGTTTCTGGTTTTCATTTTCAAGCCCTGTTTGTAACTGTGAAAGCTTCTAGGTAAGGTTTTTTATTCTTATTTTTTATGAGACAATGAAGAGTTAAGAGAGTTAAAATCAAATAATTCTGTTTAATTCCCTCATAGATAGGAATCATGGAAATATTATTAATCATGCGTGGTTATTGATTTTAGGGAGATATTCAGCAAATATTCATCAAGAATTTTCAGAATCCTGATAAGACTTTTTACTGTTATCTAAATTAAAACAAACCCATTTCTAGGGGCAATCCACAGAATGTCATACACCTCGACACGCTACTCAACAATGTAACGGTCCTTTTAACAAAATAAAATGCATAGCTTTATGAAGCTACATAAAAACTCCATTTACCAGCACACAGAGAGGGACGGGCCGCTCACTCCAGCCATTATCTCTAGTGTTGTAGCTGCATTCTTTTTCGCCCTCTTTTCTTTGTGAATTCCCCCAACCCCCAATCAAATTCCCCACTTTCTCCTCCAAATGGCATTTTATAAACGCATACTCCTGGTGTAATCTCAGAGAAACACGTTCTCCGGCTGGGTGACAGGCCCAGAACACCCCCCCCCCACCACCAGCACCACCACCAGCACCCCCCCCCCTTTTTTTTTTTTTTGTGCCCACCCTATCCATCCTTTGACAGCTACCTTTCAATCCGGTAATCGTTGGGGTAAGTAGCAATTCTCATTCAGCCTCCTATTCACGACAGGCTTTAATGAAAGGAGGAAACTAGTCGGGATGGCCTTAAATAGGGTGATAGACAAGTCCACCCCCCCTCTATTATGGTGAGAGTCGCTTATCAGTGGAGCACAGTAACACTCTCCCACACCATTCTTCAACAGATTCTCTCTCCTTGCACCCCCTCCCTTCCACCCTTGAAATTCATCCTCTCTCTTTCTCTCTCTCTCTTGCACCAATTTCTAACGTTGCAGCAAGCACATAGCACTTTCTCATTCACATTAATCCACAGGGATTCGTATGTATTCAACGAACTGAGTAAAAAAAGCTAGGAAACTATCTCTTGTTTCCTTAATAATGTACAAGGAAATACTGTCTCTCAACACAGGAAATATTGCATAATAGGTATTGTGACAAAGCACTTGGTTAAAACCTGGTTTCTTTCATGTAATGTGTTTTTAAGAAAGCGTCTTACTATGCTAGGAAAATCACTTATAGTCTTCTAAGGGGGTAGCTATGATTTCAAGCAGGTCTTTAGTTAAGGACAGAAAAGTTTTTGCTTATCTTTCAGCAGGACATGGCAGCGTTTCAGGCACTGTACTCTAAAGCGACTATAATTTTATTTCACTGTTTGCAGATGAGATACAAACAAAACTACACCTTAGCTTTCCCATTACTGGTGTGCAAGAGTTTCTTCCATCACCTGGAAAAAGAGCCAACAGACCTCTAAACTAGCAAGCAATGAGGGTATTAACATAGATTTAGGATTTGTTCTCAAAGTTTGTTTTAAATTTTAGCGTGGCTGTGACCAGCATAGTACAGGCAACATAAACACTGAGCTCAGTACAAGGAGATCCATGCCAATTCCCTGTGAAATGTCTGAGTAGTTGGCAGTCGAGCAGGACTTAAAGTTTTTAACTTGTTAAACGCTTAGCACAAGGATCTTGGGATCCACAAGAACCCACCAGGGTTTTAGCAGAGCTTTTAGTGTCCCCTCTGTATGTGCTGGTGTTAGCAGAGTGTTAGCAGGGCTTTTAGTCACTCCTCTGTATCTCCTGGTGTTAGCTATTTATTAGCAGTGTGTTTAGTCAGTGCTGTGTATGTCCTGGTGTTAGCAAAGTGTTAGCAGAGCTTTTAGTCACCCCTCTGTATGTCCTGGTGTTAGCAGAGTGTTAGCAGAGCTTTTAGTCACCACTCTGTATGTTCTGGTGTTAGCAATTTGTTAAAAGTGCCTTTAGTCAGAGCTCTGCATTTTCGGGTGTTAGCAGCACGTTTAGTCAGCACTCTGTATGTCTTGGTGTTAGCTTTTAGTCACCCATTAGCTTTTAGTCACCCATCTGTCCTGGTGTCAGCAATTTGTTAGAAGTGCCTTTAGTCAGAGTTCTGCATGTCCTGGTGTTAGCAGGGTGTTAGCAGTGCTTTTTGTCAGTGCTCTGTATATCTTCTTGTTAGCAATTTGGGGGCTTTTTAGTCCCGCCCCCTCTGAGTGTCCTGTTTTGTCCGGTGGTGCTTCCCATCATCTGTTGCCCTGCCTTTGCAACCCAACCAAATTCAATCGATATGTTTGACTGCATGCCATTCTGAAAACGATCCCCTCTCACCCTCCATTTCCTCCCCCCACCCCCCTTCACTTCACTTCACTTCCATCCCCTGTTTTTCAGTCCCAGTGCATCAATCATTGTTGATTTGAAGCGTTTATCCAGCTGAGAGACCTGAAGGCCAAGTCTGTGAGTATTCTATGTGAGTACTCATTTTTCAGTGGTGTCCGAGAGCAGATCTGGAGGTTCGGGTGGGGGGGGGGGGGGGTGGTTGGGTGAGTGGTGGCTCGGTCAAATGAAACGATCCGTGAATAGTGCTCACCTTAGTGATCCGCTCACCTGGATTTATGCAGTTTCGTCTGCTCGAGAGGGAGACTCACACAGCAAGACTGTTAGGTGAAAACATGGCCTACCATCTTGATGTCCTGGAGACACATGTATAGGCTCACTTTCTTATTCTCTTTCATAATAACAAACCAATACTGAACTGATGCACTTATTGTATGTCAATATATTATGTGGTAAAGCATATTTAAAAATACAAATTATACTGTCTATCAAATATATATTTCATAACTATTTCCTTCGTACTAATATTGATGTAGGTGTGTGTCATGCATTATAAGTGGCTTCTAAAGTTTTATAATGTAAGGACACAGTTACTTAGCATTTTTGTCTTAAGCTCTTACTCACCTAGTGTGGCTGGTTTATTTCCTCTTGGGTGGAGCTGAGAGCTATTCTATTCGTCATCCAGAAAGTACACAGATGTGTGATGATCATGAATAAATACAACATTAACCACAATATTGGACAAGCATGTGTGCTTATATGTTCCCCAATGTTTACGACATTCTTTTTCGCAAAATGCAGCATTTAATTGCTTTCTTCTGTTCACATGCCAGCTTCAGTTTTCTGCTTATGGCAGGAGAAAAGTGATGAACTACGCTCAAACCACGGGACGGAAATCCATCCTCCCAAATCCCCTTACCGAAACTAAACAAAGCATTTGTCCGCATCCCTACAATTAGTAACCACGGCGATCCTTGGAAACAATACAGCAACCATGTTTCAATTTTTTTAAACGCTCTCATTTTGCTGTTGTTTTTCCAATGTGCTCAGGCAAACAAACATGCATATGAATGTACTGTATACACATCCATAAAAATATGGGGAATGTCTGATTTTGATCAGGAAGTTGTATGGCATGACTGCAGCCGCACTGATTGGAGTAATGTGCCATCGCGATATATCTGTCATGCAACATGCGCTTTTTTGTGACTGAGTAAATCAAGAATATCTCAGAGCAAAGGATCTCCACCATAACATTTTAAAATTGGCATTTCATTCACTCAGATGCACTGCAAAATGAAGAAGAAATCTGCCAGTACTGTATTGTACCTATACTCACCCAAGACGTTCTATAAACACATATATACCTCATATTGAGATCCTATTGGTTAATTTGTATGGTCATGTGAAAATAAATCATGAATCTATCAAGGAGTCCAACCAAACATACAAAGACCTGGCATAATGGTTTATTTCAAATAACTGAACCCTTGACAAATCTGTTTTGACCAATGCTGAGGACACAATTATTCTTCCATACAATGTTTCGTTGATAATTCTCATGGCTCTTCAAGAGTTTATCCCAGCATCCAACGAGTTAATGCATTTTGGCAATGTATGTCACCCAGGTGTCCTGTATATTACGGCGTATCCAAATGTGTATGGGAACGGTGTGGCTGAACGCGTATGTGAATCATGTGGCTTTGGCTATTAGTTGAGAGGAAAGCGGCTGATTAATTGACTTCTTCCTAATATGACACATTGTTCATATAATTATCCACCCTTCGTTCACATCCTGCTCATGTTCCGATTGACGAGCTTCCCTTAATTAAATGGAATTTCACTCTCCACGTCCTGGCGAGCTCGCCTCTCTCCAAACCGAGCGGCTGATTTTTTCCCCCACTCTTCCGGAAGAGTCACTCAAGTGTGAGGAGCTAATTTGTTTCCCGTGCTTGGCTAATGGAGAATACCCCCCTTGAACAGTGTGCTTTACATTAATTTTCAACAAAAAAAAGAAAGTTTCAAAATACATCCAGTTCTGTGACGTCTATATCATTCAGACATCTTCTCTGTTTCATTTATTTCATTATCAACTATATTGACTGTATTTGATTATATTCTATTGTTCTCATTCCTTTTGAGCGGTGTTCCCAGCATTCATGTTTTTTTTTATCTGAATTAATGTTGTTATTTCTTTTACACCATGCGTATTAATTAGCAGTGTAACGGAAATACAATAGAAAGAAAGTGAAAGATTCATATTTTCCATATACATTTCATGTTATTCTATACACAAGTAATTTAAATACTTTAATAGGTAGGCTTTAATTTTGCTGGGAATCATGGCAACCCTGAGGTGTGAAAATAGAGGTGGGGGGTTCACAACATTTTCCGGGGGGGGGGGGGGGGTTGACAACATTTTCAGACTTTGTGCACGCATAGAGGTGATAAATAAATAAATAAATAAATAAAGAGGTGAAGGCAATGATGAGGAGGGGGTGTTTATCGGGGGCTCAGCAGTGCAGGGGGTCGTTGTGTCTTGAGTGACAACCTGTGGCGTTATCGTCTGAGCCACGGTCAGGCGAGGGGGGGAAAGGGGGGAAGGCGGAGAGGTTTAGAGGTTTGGGGCGCTTCCAAAAATAGCAGAGGGGCCCTCCAAAGCGGCTCCTCCACCGCGCAATCTAATTCCATCCGCCGGTGGTGGTCTAGTCTCAGCCGTTTTCAATGAATTCAGATGAGCCCTTATCTTAACCAGCCACGGCCTTTTCAATTTGCACTCTGCAGGCGAGCGCAGCCCGCTGTCGACCGCCCACCACCCCACAACGCCCCCCTCCTCCTCCTCACCACCCAGACCCCCAGCCCCGCACCACCCCCCCCTTCCCATTACTTCCACATAAAAGATGTCTTACAGGCCTGTCTCTTCCCTGGGGGGGAAGTGTGGCTATCGATATCAAACGGTTTCTCCCTTCTCGCCGATGACCCCCTCCTAGCACATCTGAAGTGGAAAAAAAGCTGCCACATGAAGTGGGGGGGGATAAAGAAGGAAAGGCCGTCCCATTGGGACACAGCGTGGGGGGGGGGAGGTCTATAACATTGTTTAGCATCACATGGCTAGCCTTGATATCTTTATCATGCTGGGGTAGAAATATGGAGGGTTGAATATTTGGATGGGAAATACGAGATGGGGGGGGGCGAGTGCTTGTTGGTGGTGAGGATGGGATGGGAGGGGTGTCTCGGGTTGTCATGTGGGTACATCATTACTTATTTATGCCTTCATTCTGACCCCGTGGTGTGTGTTTACACCTATGGCTGTAGTCTAGTGTAGGCAGTGGAGTGGAAAGGTGCGCTTTAGTGTGACTCCTGCCGAGCTGTATATCTCACCGGGATTGTGGGGGGGGCTTGGTATGGGGAGACCTGGCTGTGGTCTCTTGCACTGTAGCTTTGTTTCAAAATTTCAAATTAAAAGATGCATCTGTGTGGCAGATGCTAATATATTGTAAAAAGACATAATTAGACAATATTTTCATCGACTGATTATTAAAGTCGCTTAGTCTCTTTAAGACCAAATGCTTTTCAAATGAAATGAACTTTAGTCTTTCAGGGCATGTGCTATTCTATTAATGGATGAAAAACTTCAGGGAAATATTTAGTTGTCACCAATACACAAAGAAACTAATGTTTAAAAGATTTTTTTTTGTAACTTTTACTTTCATAAAAAAATGTTGATGAATCAAAATGAAATACTTATGTTCGGATTTAGTGCTAATTTTTTATGATCCTTGGGTCCTTTGTTGTAATGAGCTTTTTGAACATTTCTGAGTTAAGCAAACATGGGTTCATTCTGTTTTGTGAGGAATTCTGGGATAAATGGATTCAAGATTAACAGCGTAACATTTTGTGCACCTGGCAGCTAAAGTATGCAGGAAAAAAACACCCTCAACAAAATTATTCTCTTAAAATTTGCTACTTCCTACCTACACTGGAGTTTTTAAGACAATAGAGCAACCCAAACTACAACCATGGAAAGTTAACTACTCCTAACATCAAATAAACACAAGCACCGCAACACGATCGTAACAAACCATTTCTCTTTGTGTCCATGGGAATTCACAGATATGATTTTTGACAGGATTGATGTGGAGATGAAAATTTAATGAGCCTTTGTCATCATTATAAGGCAGATCGGGCGATGATAGCCGCTAGGGTTGTCTTAGGGGGATTTGAGTGCCGATAACATGTGTTAACAAAACCGCCCCAACTCGAATCTCCACCCAGCGATGGGCAGAACAAAGCAGTCCCCAGTGGCCACTGGAATCATCGGCGGCTGCCGCAGGAGTAGCGTAGCGCTCTGGTCTAAGCAGAAACGTTGAGAGATCATCCGCCGTTATCAAGGGTAGGTCTATATATACTGAGGGAGAGGGAAAAAAAATGCATTCCACATGAGAGAAGATTTCACTGGCTCCCCCTCCACCTTCCTACATTCAAATGCGTACCACACTCTCTCCCCTCCTGCCTCTCTGTCTCTCACACACACACACACGCACACACACACACAATTCTATTATTTGCCTGCCTTCCTTCTGCCTCTGCCTTTAATAAAGTAAACCATGGGCTGGGAGCACTTATTCTGCTAGACTGAGCTTCACACCACGGAATCAATTCCCTGTGATTTTACACAGCGGTCTAAATCTCACCCGACGCTCTGCAGTCACTCTGCCATTCCTTGCCCCCACCCCCCACCCCCCCGCAGCCACACCGCAATTTTGGAAGTTTCGCAGCCAATTTGCTAGTGTTGCAAGGTCACGAAGCGCCAAACTTTTTTTTTTCCACTTCCCCCGGTTTACCTTTCGCTGAATTTCCTTCTCCATATTTACACTGTCGGCATGAAGATGGGAGGAAGATTTGCATGGGCTTAATCGATTATGTGTCCAATTGTGCAAGATTTAAAAAAAAAATACATACTGATTAAGGCTCATTAGGGTAATTAAAAGCTGTAATGAGATGCATTAGGCATGAGGGCTCCTTGTGTTTGCTGAGCTTTGGGATGCCCTTGCAGTCCATTAGCTGAAGGTGATAGCGTTAGCGTATGCACATGAGCACAGATGAACAGCGCTATGAACATGAGTTGAACCTTTAAGCAGCCATACCCTATCCAGCTAACAGAAAACACTACCCAGAACACTGGGGATAGTCTTAGGCCATAAATTGACACTGGGGTTTGGATATGGTGTTGTAAAGTGAATGTTCCTCAAACGCTCTTAGAATGTGACATTGGTCTGGAAAAGTTGCGTCAAGGTCACAAGAAAATGTTGCAGGTAAATTACTTTCAAGGAACATGAAGAAAACTGGCCAAATTAATGTCCTGGAAACATTCTGAGAATGTTCTGGCAACCAAAAATGTTAGCTGGTTAAATCCTGCAAATTAAGTAAAAGCCCAATTATTTACATATCCAGTCAGAGCTTTATATTAATTTGAAATTTTCTTGATAAACAATATATGAAACATTCAGTTGTAATTTACAAAACGATTTGCTTTTACAGTATATTTGAAATTGGATATAAAGGTATGTAAATCCAGGAATAGCAGTCGAGAGATAACTTGATGTGTAGCTATTTCATGACGCGCACATACTATTTCCAAGGGTAAAATATAAGATAGCAAGTAACATAACCAAACACAATCTTAGTCTCCTATTTGCTTATCTATCTTAAATAAGATTTTTGTATGTTCCGCCACATGTCAAAAAGCCATTATAAATAAGTTATCGTGCCAGTACTGCTGGATGAAATCAGTCAAAAGCTTTATCCAGGAGTGTTCCAAGTCCTGCAGTACGCACCATAGGAGGGCACTGGTTAGCATAGCGAAATGCTAAAGATGCACGTCACACACAGAATCATTTAACCAAGTTGCGCTTATCTCTATGGCAGAGCGGGGCGGACTGTCGACGGCGTACCTCAGGTTGTCTTGGCCCCGCCCCTTCCTGGGCACATGGCAGCGGAACCTTCTATCCCTGGCTGAAGGGCTGTCAGACGGCGAATTCCTCCCAGGATCTCATTTGCATGAGGACAGCATCTACGCGGCCGCGCAACTCTGCCCAATTCGAACGCAGATTAAATCGATGGGAATGAAGGCTGAGCCCCTGCGAGGTCAGAGCCAATCAGCAGCATGCTGATTGGTGGGTGAGTGTCGGGGGGGGGGGGGGGGGGGGGATGGGGTAGGAAATGAGGTTGGATGCGCATGTGGGGTGTGGGAGGTAGTTAAAAAATAGTTTTTAAAAAACGTGAGTATGGAATGATTAAGGTTCTTCTCAAAAGACAGAGTCGAGAGCTAAACAGAAATGAGTCAATATAAATTAGACTAGGGTTCTCCCCTGTCATTTTTAGGCCTCTAATTTGGTGAGGAAAGAACTAATTGCATGTGTGTGCCAGGAGGAACCGGTCACAAACCAGACCCCCTTTTTTCCGGATTTTTCTCCCCCTCCATCAAAGATTATCTGACCTTTGGTTGGGTGGGGGGGGGGGGTCACAATGAAAGGGAATAATTCCTCAGAGAAAATAATGTGACTGGAGGTCAGTAATGAGATCGGCTGACTTCTGGTTGCCACAGCAACAACCCCCCCCCCCCCACCCCACTAGTATTACAATACAATATACTTGAATGAGGGAGGAAAAAAGCCATCTATTGTGACCACAAAACCAAGAAAGAGAGATGGGGGGGGTGAGAGAAAGGATGAGAGGATGAGTTGGGGTAGGGAGGGCACCGAGGGACTCCACCTTTTTTGTTGCTTTGAAACAAAAACACCAAAGAGAGTTGACAGTTCCCGTACAAATGACAATATGAAATGATTCAGTGTATGTATCTGAGTGAATGTCTCATAGCCATTTCTCAAATCATTTAAAAAGAAGTTTCTGGAATTAATTGTTTGTCCAGGAAGGGCTTCTAGGAGACATTATTGAAGCAATAATAGTTCATTTCGAAGTACTATGAATAGATGAGATAGATTTAGTGTGGTTGTCATGGTCCAGAGCTGGATTCCCCTTGCACCCCCAAAACATCTCTGATCACAGACAAGCTCCTTGTCTCACCCCCCCAGCTTTGAAGCGACCAGAAAAATGACCGCCATCTTGAACCGTGACAAATGATCTTCCTCTGTCCAGTGGCACAACTTATGTGTGTCTGCTACTCGTGCCTCTGTGCTTAAGATTACATTTTTTTTCCTGTCAGAGAGAACCCATACAGCATTTCTCTGTTGTTTCCCGTCTCAAAAGAAAGACTAACTGCATGAGATATGACAAAACCCTGCGGTTCTCGGTCGCAGAGTGACAAAACTGTCAAAATGCTGGGAAAAGATCATTTAAATAACAGTGTGGTGGAGAGATGGTATTTATCTTCACAGGTGGAAGAGCTTGCTTCTGAGTTCCCTTTCCCGTTTGACCTTCATATGAGCCTGAGTCAGCAGAAATGCAGTACCGTTCACCAGAAAGCTTATTGCTCTCCACCACACTAAAAGCACATTATAAATGGACACCTAACATCCCTCCAGATTTCAATCTCCATTTTTAAAAGCGAATTCCAGCGAGAGTTACCCTGCTAGGTTTCTAGGTATATTATATTGTTGGCATAGCTAAATTCAAATTAATGAAAACATATGGCTTACCCCAAAATATGTCCAGACAAGACTTATCAACAATAAGCAGAGAGGAGCATTAATGAGCAGATTTTTTTTTAGAAAATCAAACAAACTACAAACATTTGTTTACCAGTGACAGGTGATACTACTCAGGTAGCAGAGGATGGGACCGCTGACGAGAGTTGGATCAAACAACTCACTGGAAATGTTTTAAGACTTCAGATGATGGTAAAATCTGAAACTGCTTTGTGGACCCAGAGAATTTCCGATAAAAGGTTTTCCAGATCATACGAGCATACATCGTACGAAACAATTATTTTAACACTTGTTAACATAGTCAATTATTAACATAGTCTACATAACCCTGTTATAAGCATGACATAACACCCGTCATGACCGATCATAACAGTGTCTTACAATTTAAGGCAAATTTCATAACACTGTTATAATGCATGAATAGAAGTGTGTTATGACATCTTGCCATAACAGGTTATCTCACATGCTAAACTTGTGGCATAAGCACTGTTATATCTCAAGACACTGTCATGACAGGCTATAATCAGTGTTACGTTATTCTTATGATAGTGTTATGTAGGCTTTATGATGCATAAAGCACATTTATGATGTTTAAGTACATTTTCATTTTATCTTTAAAGGTTAAAGGAGATTTGAAATTATTTTGAGGATGTGGGTGTGGGTGCAGAGTGAGCACAGGATTTAGAAACTACATGACTGGAAATCATCTCTGTTACCTTCGTAACTTACTGAGTTCGTTTCAATTTGGACTTTCTTTTCACAAAGAAAAAGTCAGCCGCACTGACAAAAGGCCAGCATTGATGTCAGATGACAACTGCATTATGGGATACCCCCCCTTCCCATGTTTCATCTCAATTTTCTCCATCTGATTCACAGTTCCATTTCTCCCCGTGTGTCTACAGGAAGTCAATTTGTCCTGCGCTACGTTCAAATTCAATGCAATGTCTCGCATCCATAATTTTCAAATGTGAGGAAAATTATTTCACGTGCGATAAGGACGGCAGGCTGCCATGAATATAGTCTCTTGACCAGGGAACACTGGACTGCAGGGATCAGGTGATGGCCATTTTTGCGTGAAAACAGTTAGTGCGCCTTTTCTGCCCGATTAAACATTTATACGGATTTCGTCAATTGCTTTGTTCATGCACACCTTCCTTTTAAAAACAAGGTCGATCCCCATGGCCCCAAGCGGTTTCTTGTGAGGGGGCTGGTAGCGGAACCGAAATGGACGGTTAAAGGAGGTGCGCTAATAATTTAATTTGCAACGCTGTCTGGGAAGGTGAGCTCGGCCAGTAATGAGACGATTTAAACCATTTTACGACGGGGTTGGAGCATAACTCTGTGAAGATGAGTAATGACCCCCTCAGTGTCTCTCCTTGTCGCGCCACTCGAAAAAAAAATGATGTTCCTTACTTCCCCATAAATCGCGTAAGTCCTTGTTTTCTGTGACATATGACAGTTTTATTCCTGTCAACGCCAAAGAACCTTTAAATTGAGCATCAGATACAAATAGCAAAGGGAACACGTCCCTCGGCTGAAAATTGGCAAACGATCCTGGTCTGCGGTTATGTATTTTTGCACAGTCCTATAAATATACAACTGTAGCACCTTAGCCTATAATCCAATGTGCTAGTTTTTGACTGCTTCAAACCAAAATTCCTACACGACCAAAAGACCTACAGATCACCAGACATGATTGATGTTTAACATGTGTTGTCTCCTTGATCTATCCAAACGATACATCTAAATGTCTAACAAAGAACCCACGCCATGCTTGTAGAAGTGTTTAATGGAATCGTAGAAGGCCACTACATGTATTTCCTCTGGCCTACTTGCTTATTTTGCTCTTAGTCCAATGTCCCACTTAACAATGATTATTTCTGATGCTTTCCCAGGGAGTTTAAATAGCCTTGGGGCAGGATCCAATCAAAAGCACTTAGACTGTGACCCAATCAGAAGGACTGGGGATGTAACCCAATCAATCACACTTAGGGCCCTATCGTTGCTTTGCTGGTTACAGACTGATGCAGTCACAATTTCCCCATCGGTGTCCATATTCCTGAAATGGCCAACAAGCTTACGTCCATTTGGCCAGGTTGGCCTTATGATGATGTGAGACACATTGTTGGCATACTGTTATTTTGATTCCGTGCAAAGTTATTGAATTACAGCCAACCTAAACTAGGACTAACCAAGTCTGTTACGTTACATTACAGCTATTTAGCTGACAGTTTTATCGAAGGTAACAGATAGATGATTGGACTAACCAGGGGCCAGTCCCTCCAGGAGCAATATGGGATTATGGGTCTTGCTTATTTTACAGTGCAACTACTTTGGCAGTTGTACAGCTTGCATATTCTTCCTGTCACATCCAGACTGCCGAAACCTGAAATGTGCCATTTATGAAAGATTATTAATATTTTTCCCCTGAAATTGTAGATATTAGGATATATATATAAAAAATAACATTACAAATACATGGTGTGACACTGATGAATGGAATCATCCTGGTAAAGGCATAAAAGATGCAGGTTTGAATACTGCATTGTCAGAATTGTACAGTAAGGAAATAGAAAGAACATCTTATATGTGCAGTCTGTGATAAAACTGACATCAAGGAAAAGCAAGTTTAAGAATCTGAAACATTTACACTGATCTTGTTACGTAGCTCTAACACGGCTTAATAAAACCAATAATCAAACTAAAAGGAAAAGAAGTGTAATCTTGTCAGACCATTATTTTTAAATAGGTGAAACAACCTAGCTGAATAAATTGACCACTCTCTCTGATTGTCTGAAACATGATAAAGCCCAAGGGTATTTGTTAAAGCTGTCACAATGCGCCAAACTTATTAAAATAATAACATGTATAATTGATACATTTTCTCTTTTGCTAATACAAGGGCTTGAGAATTCAATGTAAAACTATACTAAATTGTAATGTGCTTCATACCAGAAAAATGACATTATTTTCTTTCAAAGTCTTTTTACTGCCTTTTCAACAGAGATGAGTGCAATATCTGTGACACAATACAATATATCATATATTCACCCCCAGCAACTGCTCGCAGAGTTGGAGGTTTCTGTTTTTGTCACATGGATTTCAGTATGGACATGCAAGTGAAACTAACAATCTGCCCAGGTGCAAATGTGATTGGCTCGTAAAGGAAAAGAATGGGGGAGATGACTCTCTGATTGGTTTATTAAATTTTATGCTCAGGACACACCTACAGGTAATTAAACCACATTCCACCCCCCGCAATATATATTTATATATGTATAGAGCAAGAGAGAAATGTGGGAGTTCAAATCTCTGCCTCAAATCTCTGCATTACTGTTCTAACACTGAGCCTGTCCCACACAAACATTCCCTTCATGCACCACAGACCTCTGCAGCCACAAGCTGTGAGTACAAAAAAAAAAAAAACAGCAAAACAACAGAAGCCGGTACACCCCCCATCCACTAGGGGGCATTGAAACCGATCCCCTACCAGTTTTCAGATCATCTCTGCAGACTTTATCGCTTTATTGCACGCTTAAAGCCGAATACATCTGTAGTGCGAAATTCATCTACTGTGCTCCCTAATTCATTTAGCATAAGTGTTGAAAGAGCCATCGGTCTCAGTGAGATACCAATTATAGCATTCCAATGAATATTTTAAGTATTCAATTAAAAAGTGTGAAAAGAAATAAAAATTGAAGCTGAGAGATGAAAGAAAAAGTAAAGGGAGATGAACTACTGAGCTGACACTGTATTTCAATTAGGGCTCGGCCTGTCTGAGAAGCCCCCCCACTTTCATGAGCCAACTTGATTTCCACCATTTTTCCCCCATCTATCCTAAAATTCCAGGACGCCAGCTCAGAACCAGAGTTCACAGAACCAGCCAGGAAGTAGTCACCGAAAGTTGGATTCAGCTTCCATTAAGAACTTAAGGGTCTGTGAAGTGGCCGCTTTTAGGCGAGTGTATGAGCATCGGCAAAGTACAAGGACCACCGTTCAAAAACCAGCTCAGACTGAGATATGCAGCTGCTCATTCCAGGCTTGAAAAATGCAGACCTCGTTGTCTGGGCCCCAGCAAGGAAAATGCCTGGTCTCCACAGCAACAGCGAACAACAGGCGTTCAAAACCTTGTACTTTTTTTTTTCTCAAAACACAGAGAAATTATGCAGTCAAGAGTCTGAAAAGCGACAAAAATGCTTGACGTTGATTGGCCAGATGCTTTGTTATGTTCCCATGAGTCCATACCGCGACTTGTACGTCTTTGTGTATTAATGGTCACCTTGAGGGCAAAATAGCATTCGGCGAACTTTGGACAAAAAAGGACACGATGAATGTTAAACGCTTTCTCTGTCAAAAGTAATCGATGGGCTTAAGATGGTTGCTTTTTAGGGTCTTAACATGTATGCGTATTAGAATTACAGCCTCTGCCATACTCTGTAATAACTTTTCTGTTGAGAGCACTGTGCAACGTAGAAAATTAATTTAATGATTTATTGATCTATTGACATATGAGTCAAAACCGCCAGAGAAGGACTGAGAAATGAGGAAATCAAACGTAAGGTGAAATCAATAACAAAACCCCATCAATGTGAAATCAATGATAAATGGACCGTACTCCACTGTTTGGACTCATGAAAACTATGATATAATGTTTTTCTTATAGATACACTGTTAGCCTTAATGTAATAACAATACTGCAGCATGATGAAATGTATGAATTATTGTGATGGTGATTTTATGTAAATTTTATTCAGTTCTTACAATGTCATTCAAAGCATTTTTCAAAATAAAATTGACATGAAGCAGACAACATGAAAAGGGAATCAAACTAACCCTCTGAAGCGCTAAAAATCTGTATTATTAAAGGATTGTAAAAACACTGGAAACACGATAAACCTCTAAACACCATAAAGTAGCAATCCAAAGGCAAACGGCTACACACTGTTGCAAACGAGTGCTTGTTAGTATGATGCAGACGTGACGCTTTTAACAATCTGTGCTTTTCAGCTTGGTGTTCATACCGGCAGTTTTCTAACTATTGTCTTATCCTTATTGCATTTTTTCATATTTTCATATCTCGCTTTCACACCATTTTAAATAATAGAGAACAAAAGAACTTATATAATATTGATCATTTTAAGAAACGCAAGCAAAATATCTGTGTGTTTATTATATTTTTACATGAGATGGTATTAATTCAGTGCTCCATACAATATTATCAGTTATGACAACTTCTACAGCACTCTTTATATAAATTATATGTATAAAATATATTGTTATTAACATTATATTACAAGAAGCTCAAAAATGATGTAAAGGCATAATGCAGGCAAGCATATCAATAAAAACAGGGAAATTATTCCAAATTTAAAATTGTAGTGTATGTTACCCTTTACCCTTGTATGTTTTCTTATCCTCCTCCTCACGCTGTCGCTCCTGCAGGTCAAAGCTAAAGGTTAGCCCTGATGTGCGCTTCGTTCCCAGACGTGCCATTGTACCGCCGGAATGTGGTGCGGGCGGGAAGCAAGCCGCCACGGCGGATGTGTTAATGACCCACACTCCAGCGTGTGGGCCCGGCTCCCATAAACCACTTCATCAGCGTAATTAAGCGCCACACGTGGACGTATACCCACCAGCGGGCGGGCCAGACCGCCAGCCTGAAATCCCAAACGGGAGCCCTCCTGACTCTCGTATCCCACAATCCCCTGCCTTCGCAACCTCCTTCAGAAAAGCATTTATTTTTTTTTTGGCAGTCTTCGGTTTGGATGAACAGACAGCCAGACCTTAGTTTGAATATCAAAACACAAGCCCAACTCCAATTCCCAGCCTTTTACAGCACAGCCCTTAGATCCTCCCCTGGGAACCTCATATTTAAGGGGGGATATGAGTCAGAATAGAGTGTCTAATATTGTCTGGATCTCAGAGTACCTTTGTGTTGTCACTCCAACCTGGCAACCTTGATAACGACATTATTCTTGAATGGAGATTCGGCCAGGTTTTAATGTGTTGCACATTGCCATGGCGCATTTGTGTTTATTTTAATGAGTCTCTGGATCGCGCGGGTAAACCACTGTCCAGGTTGCTACAACAGGCATGCTTTGTCTTTTCCGCAAATAAAAGAGAAGCGTTTACATCCATGATAAAAATGATGTAAATTAACAAATGTCAACATATAAAAAGAATGGTTATTTAACTATACCTGTTTCAATTCTCAATATCGTCACACAGATTAGTAATAATTTAATTGGTTGATGTCAGGGTTTGTGACATCAACAAAAGCTTCATGCGAACGTGTGTAACAACTCAGAGAAAGTATGTTAAAGTTAAATACACTTGACTGGAAGGAGGACCACTGTCATGAGCAAACGAAGTCTCTTGTAGAGTTTATTACGATGGATCATAATTACTCCCATTAAGAGGCAAAACACAGGGAAAGGTTTTGGTCATATATATATATATATATATATATGAAAGGTATATGTATGACCAAAATATATGTATATACATATGTATACACATATATTTAAATATAATTCTTTCCCGTGCAAGATATTGACTTGTGTCTTCAGCTTCATGATTTCAGGTGTCTTTTGTGTGGCCAGCAATAAACTTTCTCCTTTCCTTTCCTCTGAAAACTGTTCTTCATGGTTGATTTCCAGAGTACTCTCCATGAAAATCTGACACTAATGTTGACGAAAAAATAAATAGCTGATATATTTTAAATAATAATTTTGATACTACTGTCTGATACTCCTTTCAAGAAAATGGCCTCTTTATTTCAATCTAAAAAAAAAAAATCCTTTTTTTCCATCCACTTTGGGTATACAGCATGATAAGAAATAAATAAAAATTCTCAACTACTATCTGAGTGTATGTGTAATTTTGAATTTAAAATTTCACTTTCTAGTTGCTGACTACAATGGTCTAAGTAATAATATTATTGATTTTAAAAATGAACATGAAATTAACATACATTTTTATATTACTAATATAATAATATATTATTATATTATTAAAATATATTATTAGTTCCAATTAGCTTACAGCTTATTGGAACTAATGAAGAGAAATTTAATTGGCTAGCATTTTTTCATTGATGTCATTTGAATTTTGAATGCTAAAATAATGCAAGGCCGATGTTATAATTATACATAAGCGAAAATAACAATCGACAAAGAAATTTACCAAGAAAAAAATCTTATTTAATTAGGACTGATATCCTGTAGCAGCTGTCCAGGTCACCCAGATGTTAAAAAATCACCTACAACCTTTTCAATTCAATCTATGAAATGTAATACATTTTGCATCAATATGTAAAAGCATCCCATAATTTTATTCTAGGTTTTATTTCATAGTGTTGCATCAGGAATGATCTGCTTCAGCCAGAACTTTAAATGACACATGAGAAAAGCTGATGGGAATGACAAGAATCTCATACAGTGGGAATGTAGACTTGAGTCTTTAGCAACCAGTAGAGGGATAAAAGGAGTGTTTTATCTCAGACTCTGGAGTCTCTGTGAAATATT
This sequence comes from Albula glossodonta, assembly GCA_019788955.1. Taxonomy (NCBI): domain Eukaryota; kingdom Metazoa; phylum Chordata; class Actinopteri; order Albuliformes; family Albulidae; genus Albula; species Albula glossodonta. The sequence goes on from JAFBMS010000027.1 coordinate 536,970, forward strand.
CTCAGCTACAGACATCGACCTTTCAGAGATCCAAAGCGGTCTAAATGTGCAGAGCTGGTCATCTGTGTTGTCTTTGCTGCCTATCATACATACCTCCATAGAGGGTCTTTGTGAAACATATCTATCTGCTGTGTATGTGTGTGTGTGTGTATGTGTGCAGGTGAGTGTGTGTCTGCGAGTGCATGTGTGTGTGTGCGTATGTGTGTGCATGCTTGTTTGTGTGTGAGCGTGAGCGTGTGTATGTGCGCGTGTGAGTGCGGAGTGTGTGTGTGCGTATGTGTGCGTGTGCGTGTGCATGTGCGTGTGTGTGCACCTCTTGTTAAATCTGCAGAGGATTTACGACACCTGTAACCTTCCTAGTAGATCTAAGACCTCCAACATGGATGGAGAAGTTGTCAAAGCAGCTTGAGTCTTACAATGGATGTACCATTCTGTATGACCAAAAACAATAGCATAGCTGTCAACGCCCATAAGCTCCAATAAACACCGTTATTGTATGACACAGACAACGTTTTTTGATCTCCCTGGCTCTTAATCAGGTCTATTCCCCACTGGCGTCCACGCTCGTATACATGCTTTCAGCTTTATCAATGGGCTAGAGCAAGAGCCTACTGTATTACTGTATATGGGTACATATGGGATACCATACCAGACATTGATCCCACAGGATCAATAATTATGATTTGCATGTAACTGTCTGGTTATTTTATGTACCACTCATCTTTGGATGGCAACTTTAATGCATGGGGTTTGCCATAGCTAGTTTAGGCCCAGATACAGCCTGACCCCACTTCCTGTCAAACTAGGTGGGTAATCACATACAGTAGGCACGTAAGACTGTTGCATATCCAATAGCAGGTTTTGGGTTGTTTTGCACTAAGACAAAAAATGAGAACAGAGAAAAGGCTTTGAACATGAAAGGAGCTAGCTTTCAACTTACAGGAGTCTGTTGTTTGCTCCACATAACTACTTTCTGCCTCTCAAATTCTCACTCGCTGTGGCACAGGAGACCCAACCAATCAGAGGCCAGCATCAATAATGAGCTTTGTTCCGATGTACATATACACACACCATTCATGAAGATGGTACTCTACAATTTTCCAAAATAAATTTGTTTAAAAGTGAAAAATATTTTTGAAAGTAAACAGGTCTGGCACTGAAAATGAATGCATTTTAATACAATTTTAAAATATTCCCTGCAGACTCTTTGCTAACTTTATGTATTATGAATATCCTTTGTGTAATATGAATCTGAAGTATTGAGATGAATGGCCTCATGTTATTACTTTTCAGGTTTAGTACGATAGTACTGATTAAACTTCATCAGATCCTGACGAGAGACACATTGCTCTTTCATAACAAACACCAAAAGAATACACCAAAATATTAATATTTCATAACCTGCTTATTTTGTTTGTTTTTGTTCACTGAGAAGTGCTAGACCTTCGATATAAAGTCAGTAACATAACGGGTCAGACATTTTATCACTTTTTGAAAAAAACCCAATGCCCGTTTCAAGTAAATCGTTGCTGAAAATGCAGCGCTACCCGAAAATGTGCCTTCGGAACGGAGAGGATACGTGAACTCGGTAGAGGTTAATGGATATGTTCCTATTTGCTGTTGAAAGGAAGGCAGCTGGGGCCGGGGGGGGCTGGGGGGAGGAGGGGGTGAGCGGAAGCACGGTATTGATAAGTCGCTGCGCGGTAAAGGAGCTGCACGGCGGTAATTACTGAATGAACTTGTGGCCCATCGATTACGCTATGACTTTGGGTATGCAGGGAATGCAGCTGAGGAGGAGGAAGGCCCCCCCCCCCCAAACAACCCCCCCCCCCCCGACCTATACACCCCATACCTTGTTTCTTATCTCTTCACACTAAGTCACACTGCCCCTTCTTACAAACATGTCTGCCTGTTTTTAAACCATTTAATGTTTTCAACTTAAGTAATATGTATACAGCACCATACCGTATATTTTACATAATGAAATAGTATCTAGTATATGAAATAGTAAATAGTATATTATGTGGTAAACACATTTATGATCTGTATTATTCAAGAAATGTTATTTTTTTCCTAATCTTATCCTGATAATCCTTTTACTGTGCTTCAGCTGCCTTTTGCAAACTTAAACGTATACTCTGTGCCAAACTTTAACAAAAAAGAAAGGCCGTTATTCCACACCTCTTAATTCATATTATATGACAAATTGTACTGTAAGTCATTAAAAAATGAGGGAATCAAAGTAAAGTACGAGAATATTATAAATCCATATAATAATGGAATAGATACGTTTACAAAATTTTTGGTATCATATACATGTACGCAAAGTTATCAGTGTGAATCGATGACTTTGTGTATATGTACACAAACTTATCAATTCACTTTAACCTGGAAATATTTTGGTTGACCTTTAGGCTAAAAATTGCACCATGTCAGTCAACTTGATAAGGGGCTAGAATCGAAAGTGAGGCTATTGGGTGTAGCATAGCAACCATGCATAGGATAGTAACCTGCAGGTCAGCGGGACCTCGCTCCTCATTATCACCCATGTTTAACCAATGTCTTCAAAATAAGGACATTAAGAGTAGGAGGCATCGTGAGGATGCTGGTTTGTTAAATGTTTCACAGTATGGAGACGTTGCCGTACAGATGGAGAGTTTAGGTGGTGGTGGTGGAGGTGGTGGGGGAGGGGGTCTGCAGGGGCCCATTTTGGACCCAAAGTGTTTCCAGGGAACCAGAGGTCTGGAATGAGGCCCAGTGTTTCTAGACACTGCTCAGCAATGGGAAGGCCCATTGTTTGTTTTGGCAGCCCACCAGCGGTTTTCTCTGTTGCCCAGAAAGACAAAAAAAAAAGAAAAACGGTTGGAGCGAATAGCAGCCAGTTGACCTCCAAGAGGGAGGAGGAGGAAGGGCCGGCCTGGTTTTCCACCCTTTCCCCTGTCGGGATCGGGAACGCGGGCCCCTGCTGACACCCAGCCCGTCCCATCCCAGTGGGTGCACTTCTCCCTCTCACACTGCAAGACTTTGTTCTCGCGCCTTTAACTGCTAGATCGCTAACAATTCAAGCTTTGAAAAGGGTTTCCATGTACACTACACACTACAGTACCCTTCACAAACTTTAGGGGGATATTTGGAGCCAAGCAAGCACACAAAATCTTTGGAGTAACATAACAAGTCTTTCAATTTTGATATGAGTACATGAAGGCAGTGGGTTACGGAATTTATTACTGTTATTGGGCAGAACTAGTCTCTGATTGGCTGTTGGGACATTTTCTATTTAAATTCCCTCAGGATACAATCTGACACTGTGTACCGTATTTATAGGATGCTCATGAAAATTGAACAAATATCACATTGGTTTGGAAACATTACAATTTCCCTTTTGCCCTTGCTAAACAGAGTGAAGTCTGTGTTAATTGTATTTCAACACCAACTTCGGAGCTGGCACGACCATATCTTAGCCCGGAGAACTGCCTAGTTTGAAAAATGTACATTCCTTGAGATAATTGTAACCAATAATAATCATGGTGGTCTGACACAAAACTATCACTAATCAACGATGCAACATGATTAAAGTGGCCTACTTAACTATCCTGAATTAATACGTTATGGTCCACATTAACTGATTTTTCAATTTAATTAGCTACAATTTTAAATGCATTCTTGGATGGGATATCATACAGATTATAAACTTTCTAATGTTAGATAATCCCTCTTAAAAAGCAGACATCTAATACTTTCCACTGCTAATTTATAATACTTTGCCAAGTCAAAATAAATTAATATACAAAATGTAATAATGTGTCAAATAATTAGATTTTGAACTGGTTCATTTTAAAATACATCCTGTCTGACAATGCTATTTGAAAGTGTTAATTTATTAAAGTAGACTATGCACTTAGTTGTTTATTCTCATTTATTTCCTCGTTCCATATCTGAGTAATGTGGAAATTATGACCTGGTGTGTGACCAAATGACATGACTTTCTTAAAGACAAAGTAAAATCTCCAGTTTTAACAAAAAGATTTTTAATATTACCTCATCATTATTTCTCGTTTAGTCATCCTCTGAATATGTTAGTAATTCCATATTAATTCTTCAAGAAATGTGTTTTTCCTCATGACCACAAATATTTCCAACACAATACTGATTCGATCTGAAGAACTATAATAAAAACTAAATATATTGTACCGCTCTAAATCTGGTTATTCAAGCACATAGTTTAAATCCATGTTTTTGCCATGGGCCAAAGGATGGCTTTGCACAGATAGTTATTACCTGGCCAGCTGGGGATTGGCTCTACATCCAGGTTTGATCCTTTAAGATGTGTCTTTGGACAGCATTCCACTTGTTTGCAATGGCACTGGAGTGCTCATCCTTCCAGCTAAACAACAATATTCACATAGCATTTGTGTCATGTTTTATTAATGACACAGCTTGAATGACATTGCAACTATGAGCACTTTGGCTGGAATAAGATTATTACAAAAAACGTAACATCGTTACCACAATAAAACTCGCTCCATTCAACAGGGGTGAAGACTTGAGCTGGCCTATGGAGATCAGACTGGTGTTTAACAGGTTTACCTTCATGGTTTAAGGGTTGCCAGTGTCAGAGCAAGACCCCACGGGCAAGAAGCTGCTCCACGGTCGCTAAACAGCGGAAGCAGGACAACCTGTTTAAACCCCCGGCCAGAACCTTTATCTCAAATGGCCTTTCCGTGCCCCCCCCACCCCCCCATCCCCCACAAACCTCGCTCCCCCTCCACGCATGCCCGTCTCAGCTTTTTACCGCCGCACAACTCAGGCCGCGGGGAGCGGCTCGGAGTCGGGCAGGAAATCAGAATTCATTCCGTCATTAATATTTCATGCCTGGATACGGTGAATGCCTGCCTCTGCAGCCACCCCTGTGGATTTTGTCATTCAGATTTATTCCTGAAAGACAAGAAGCTCGTTCTGGCTCCTGGGTCCATTTAAATCCCTCTCCTAGCTCACGGCCACAGCTACATATATGGTTTCTACCATATATCTCTCTAACAAAATTCTGCACCCAAAATATGCATTCCTTTGACCGCTTCATTTTACCTTAGATCCGCTGCAGCAAGTCTAGTAGATGTTTACTTCGCCATCACCCACTACTCAATAAAGATAATGCAGTCAGCAGCTTGTGAATCAGCATCATTACCAAATTTTGAAATTATGAAACTGAAAAATTATAATCTTTTGACTTGAAGAAAATGTTTATATTTTCGTATTTTATTTTAATTTTCATTTATTTGAGGAGTATGCTACCAGCTTGCCTCAATTTTTTTTGGGCTTTACCCCTCGCCTCGCCTCGTCCGCAAGCTTGGCTAGGTTCCGCTCTCACTCAGGTGCGTTGAGCGTTAGTTACCGCGGCGGAATAATACAGGCAGCGGCAAGGAAAAGCAGACAATTATCTTCAATATCTGTCACTCACATGACAGCGCTGTCTCTACCTCTCTCCTCTCCTGTAGATGCAGGCGGGGGGTGGGGGGGGGGGGTGATGGGTAGAGTACAAAGAGCCAGGCTGCTCTTTTGATTGTGCGGGAGAAGATACAGGAATATGTCTTTTCTTCCTCTTTTTTTCCTCCTCCTCCTCTCCACCTCACCCTCTCCCTCCTCATAATCCATTCCATTTGCATACGGGCTGCCAAACGCAGCTATTGATGGGAAACGGGTAAGAAAAGATTTAAAACGATCATCGCCGAAGACTAGAATTCATGTGCGTGCCCGTGTATTTGTGCATATGTGTTTGAAATAATACGTATCAATACAACGTCCGATATTCCATTATAGCTCTGTGTTATATTTTACGCGTCATACTACAAATTACGTTGTTACCATGGTGTTTTTAGTCATGTATGTGCCTAATGAGTATGTTGATTGCATATTGGGTCATATGAATGACCATAGATTCAACCATACATAAATGTTACATTCTAGATGTTTATTTTTATATGTTTCTACAAGTTGCTTTTACATACACCTCTGGTACATGTAAAATACATCTGGTATCTCTTAGACAGAGGTATGTATCTATATTGCAATATTGTCAATGTTCTCAATTTTCCCTCATATTCCATACATGTAACTGTATGTGAGGGTAATTCAAGCTGTTTGAGAGCCCAGTCAAGCTATTGCTGTTGTAAATGTGAGAATGTAGTCCAAAATTTTATGATTTATGTTCAACAGCGCGACGCTGAGAGTGTCATTATAAAGGAAAATATAGTTTACTGATAAAATAAGACAAAGGAACCAAACATAACTTGCAGTAATAAATTTGCAAGGTATGTTCAAAAAAGCCAACTGACATGGATACACAGGCATAGGACAAGCAATACTTTGTCACATTAAATAGTTGTCACATTAATTTTTTTTCTACATTGAAAACAATCAATGGTCTACTTTTAAGAATTGTACAAGCTCTTGTCTCTTAATTGCTGGTATAGACAGGTAAAATGTGGGACAGTTAACCTGACATTTGTGAAGATTCAGGTGTCTGACCAATATGAAAATTCAAATGAGTGTGGTGATAAGTTCAGAACCACTGGAAATTTCACCTACACCTGAACCAAACAAAGGGAATGAGACCATACCACATATTCCTGTCCTCAGTCAAAAGTGGTGTATGCCTTGATCCAGTTAAACTCGTCATAGGGTAGAAACTCACAGGGAACACAAGACTCCATTTTCATTTTCCAAGTTCACTAATGCAAGTGTAAATCTACCCTAAATTTCTTTCTAAGATGGTTTCCAGAATTCAGTCATAATTCCTTACCTTGGCTCACAATTAAACATGCATATTTTTATTTCCTTTTACATATTGCATATTCAGTGATCGCCAAACTTGCATTTATTTGGATGTCCAAGTTAAGAACAAACATGTATGAAATCCAAACCCCAATGTACCATATTATTTTGGGTTTTTTTTTACCATGAAATGTATTTTATAGTCCCAATTGCTGTTGCAACGCCTAATCTCATAAAACAATCACAGGGAAGTGGTGGGCAGCAGGACCATTTTGTTAGTATGAGATGTAATTTCACTTCCCATAAATCCATAAATCACCATTGATATGAGTTTATCTTCTTCCTGTAGCTGGATGAAGAAATGAAGAGGACCAGAGAACAGAAATGGAGCAACCACAATGCTACATGCATCTTTCATACTCTTCGTAAGACATGCCAAACTATATTACCTTATATGTACTATATATATGGCACATTATAGTAAAAAATTATAAGTACTTCTGTTTATTTGTGGAGCAAAATTTTTTTATTGTCATTATTTATTAATATCATCATCTTAATAGCATTTTAGTATTTGTAGTAATGTGTATTTCTCTATTATGCCCTGTATATTTAAGGTAGCAATATGTTATTTTTTTCGACTACAGGCAGTATTCTCACATAAGTTAATGGTCACACATAAACTCATTTTTTGATGAGTGTGCAATTGATTGTAATGTTGTAATCTGAATAATACACAAAAGGACAACAATCCACAGAGCTACCCAATCAACAAGATCAAAGTTTGAAAGCTGTAATTAATTAACCATTAATTGGTGCCTCTGGTTGATCCTATTACTTCTACAAATTAAGGCTCATTAGTTCAGTAAGCTTAGTACAAAACACACTTGCAACGTAGAAGACTCAAACAAATGTGATGGTTTCTTCAGTACAGAGTGGGTGATTATTGAAATCTCTGTACAATAACGACTTTTACCATATTTTTTGACTTTTGCAGTATTCCCAAAGGCAGTAAGCAAACAAAGAGCATGACCTAAGTGGTATCGCAGTCGTGATTGTAATATAAGTGGTTCAAAAGAAACAGTAAATTTTGTAAATTGAGAAGCAATTTTCAAGGAGATAATTTGCCGTAAATCCATTTTCTGTTACTCCGTTGGTCAACTGAGAAGTGTTACTGTATATATACAAATGTCTGAGCACACAGCTTTATGTTAGATTTTCACATAAAACTTTACTGTGTTTGAGCTTGACTTGTTCAAGGAGCGATTCAGAGGTCTGTTTCGTAATCGTGGGGGGAATAATTGGTACAGGTTGCACATGGGTTTGACTCCATAGCTCTAGCTACAGTACAAGTCTGCAAGTGTCTGCAGGAGGGCAAAGGTGATCCTGCAGGGGTCAGAGGTCACCCTCCGGCCTCTGCTCTCTTTGACTCCTGATAAAGAATGTTCCGGCAAGGGAGAGAGAAGTAACAGACTCGTGACCTGCTGCTCCCCGAGGCCTAAATTCAAATTCCACACCGTCTTTCCACTTCCACGACAGACAAAGGAGAGAGTATAGAGATTGAGAAGAACTCTCGTCTTGACTGACAGGACAGTGCTGTGGTTTTCTAGCTGGGTTTTACCATGTACCTGTTAAACCTTATGCAGCGCACGGTTGTCTTCTTTTCCTCAGACAGGAAACCGTTGCAGAATCAAAACCGTAAGCGTGTCTGTTTCTCTTGTACGTGTCGTATAGTGAATAAACTTTAATCAATCTTTGCCACATTTGCTTTTTACTAGTTTTCCATAGCCTTGTTAAAATAATCTTGTAATGAATGAAAATAAGATATCACAGAGCTAAAATAGTCCTATTTACTGCAGTAACACTTTGCAAGAAGGGTATGATCTCATTTAATGGATAACTTTGTGATCACTTTTTTCATTGAAGAGTCGTTGTTACAATATTCACCCTTTAAGAACATTTAAATGCACAGGTGTCTCTATTAATGACATGGCTGAAGTGAACTTCACTATATATATGTGTGTGTGTGTGTGTGTGTGTGGGTGTATGTGTGTGTAAACAAGAATTATAATCCTTAATGTCAACAAATGTCAATAAATGATTATTTATTGACATGCTTGCCCATATCTCAGTAAACAATTAATAAAGGCTTGTTTGACACACCATTCAACATTGAATCTGTGTTAATTAAATAGTCTCATTTGATATACCTTTATGACATATTTTGCAAACATAGCTGAATGCATTGCCAATCCTGTTAGTTATTAATAAAAGTAAATGAAAAATTCCAGGCAGGCGAAAAGCCTTGCATTTCTTGCAGGGTTTCCTCTTTCTCCTCTCTCTGAAACAGAATCCCAAGTGGACCCACACTGAGTGGGGGGTGGATGGAAAGTTTTGGCCAAGACACATGAGGTACAGAATAGTTAATTAGCAGATTTTAGAACTTGTGCTGCCCGAAACTCCTCTCGCTCTCTTTCACTCTCTCTCTCTCTCTCTCTCTCTCTCTATGAACCTAATGATAATTGTCAGCACAAGAGTGGATTTTGGTATGCAGACTGAGGTCTCCGTCAAATTAATTGCCAATGAATGAAAACCTCATAATATACATAGCCGATAACAGGCAGACTAGCGCTGACTCCTACGAATGAAAATACCTCTGCGATCCCCCCAAATCACGCTCCCCCACTAATAAATGACAACATTAGTCACAGGCTATATAACTGTGGAATGCACGGACTTAACCCTTTCAACACTGAGTACCCCCACACATACACACACAGCCCTTACATCCACCATCCACACACACACACACACCCCTTACAACCACCATCTACACAATCTCTCTCTCTCTCCCTCTCTCTCTGTCTCACACACACACACACACACACACACAGACTAGTAATGAACAAAGAAAACGTGTCCAAGAAGCAATAGACACATAAAGAAGCACTCACGGTCGTCTTACCAAGTGCCCGACAGCAGATTGTTTCATTTTCAGAAGATGACTATTGAAAAACCAACAATGGGAGCTGCATTCATAACATTTTGAAGTAGTTAAATGACCTGTGAGTTAATTAAAATATGAGTCAATTTCCTTTCCGCGTCTGTGTTTATCTTTCTTTATCTCTGTGTTAATGTTCCCTTCTTTTTGGAAATTCCAGTATAGAAAGTGACAAATAATAGAACATGAAACGTTTGGGCTATATATAACATACCTACATAATATATATTAGGCATGTCTGCCACCTTTCCTTTAACAGTTTATGAATACTTATAAAAAATTTTAAAAAAATGTGTTGCATAAAGAACTATATGCATCTGTTATATTGAGAATTATTATATTTTGTACTAGGTGGCATATCCACTGGGGCTTAGGCTATATGCAGGCGGTTTGTGGGCTGCGGTGTGCAGACAGTAAAATTAGCGGCTCATTAGCGCTAGCCAGCCCACACCACCGTCACATTCTGTATTCTGGACATTAACGAGGGACCGCTGAGCTTGTTAAAGAGGGAAGCACCTACCCAGCTTGGATTTTGTGGCCTGCCTTCGCAAAGCCAGCTCATAAAGTCAGAGTGAACCCCGAGACAGAGGAGGTTTTGGCAGCTGGCATGAACAAAAATACGCAATAAAATATGTTTTAAAATAAATAAACGAGAAAAGGAGGAGCTGTTAGACGTTATGGGGATGACTCCACTCTAGAGTGAAAGAGCGTGTTTGCTTTCGAGCTTTCCAGGGCAGGAGGTGTCCTTCCCTGCGTGCTCCACGCGAACCCCGTTTTGTTTGCCGAGGCTAATACGCGGCAAGCCCTTGATATCTTCATTCCAGTCGCTAAGCTCTTGCGTCGGCAAACGCAAATCACCATGACAGCTGAGCCGGGAGATGGACCAAAGGTTTTAGATTTACAGCACCACAGCAAAGACGTCTTTATTACTGTTTTCAACTCCAAGAGAGCAATATAAGACTTTTATATATATATATAATGCATTTATAGACTGATGCTAACCTGTGCATGTATTTTTCTAGATTGCAGTTATGTCTTACTTACATAATGGTGGAATAGTTGCAAAATGTTAATTAGCTTCCCCAGATTCTTGGTTCTAGGAACATATTAGGTTTTTATTTTAAATGAGCTACTTTAATTAGGTTTGATTTTACTTTTAATTGAATATTGATCTGCAGTTGTTATCAGGACTGTGCGTTCACTGTTATATGTGTTTTTGAAGGTGTAATATAAAGGTCTTTAAACTATTTTCATGTATATCAACAGATTTAGGGACACTGCAAAATGCAGTCCACTTAATCAATTAATTGAACAACTAATTCATCTTAATTAACTCGAAAATAACCTACATTAAGGCGCTAATGAACAAAAATATGTTGAGAGATGCCTTTTTTGTTTGCCAGCAGACACATCGGCTTCCACAAAGGACTCAAAGCAGAGGAGCCAAATGATGTGAAGCCCAGATAAATATTCCATTAAAAGAACAATCAAATCTAATTAAATGAGTTAATTTGAAACAAAAACCAGAATTTGGCGGGTACCCCTTTAAAGAGTACCTTTATAAACACTAGATAAGGCCCTACATAGGTGATTATGATGATATACAATACTGAGGCTCATAGTCATCTTTTTGATGCACGTGAAATGTACTTCACGTGTGTTTTATATTTGCAGAAATATGTATTTTGGTTATTAATGCTCAGTCATGGTCTCTCACACGGCATCTGCTCTGTTGAGCGTCGTTGTCCACTTCTGCAGTTTCTGCTTCGTTGTGCCGTCGTTTCCCAGGAAAGAGGAAGCGAAGGCGAAGGAGAAGCGTTCATCTCTCCGCTACCGTGCCACCATTCTCCCTCTCCTTTTTCCAAACAACATCCACCAATTAACCAAATTGCATAAACGCAAAAAAAAAAATCCTAGCTGCTTTTAATTGACATTGCTGGCGGGCATAAAAACATCGTTCCACACCAATTATCTCTTTAGCGCTGCGTTCCGGCGGCGGGAATGGCAGCGCTGGGTGTACCTTGCCCTGAGCCTGCCGGATGGTGGGAGGGAGTGGGGGGGGGGGGGGTGGGGGTGGCTGGCTGACTCTCAGCTTAGCCGCACACATAGGTTTGCAGGACATTTTTGTGGTGTGTTTTGCACTCCTGCGGAATGTGGGCAGTGGAAAGGGGTGGGGTATAAGAACCCCCCCCCTCCCCTCCCTGGAGCTGAGATTTAAGTGTAATGGTGCTGAAAGCAGCGAACAAATTAGCCCTTCCTCCCTTTCGCCAGGCGGTAATGAGTTTGACGGTAATCAATATTACATTATTTGTTTGCTAGGGTGAGCATAATGCTTTAACACCCACTCCTCTTCCCCATCTCCTCTCTCTAACTCCTTTTAAGTTAGGACCCTGTGTTTCCCTAACCATAACAAGCTATTATTTCATTTAATTATAAGTAAAAGGAATTCATAAATTCAGCAAAGGTCAAATTTTTTTTTTTTAAATAATTATAACACTATGATTCCAAGGAATCTTGCATATAGTAGAATAATAGCAAAATGGAATATATTGAACGGTATATTGTGTTAGTTTGTGCTTCTCAAAAAGAGTCCTGCAACAGATGCAGTTTTTTGCGGTCAGATGGGAGTCCAGCGCAATACCATATGTCTGAGGTGGTTATTTTTGTAGTGGTCTGACAGAAAATGAAAAAGGAAAGATAACTGTGGAAACGCTCACAACAGGGCCTATGGTCTCCTGTCAGGGATGCATGGTCCTGAATATTTATTGAGGTCATGGCTTGTATAAGTTCTCACAGTAGTGATGGGTAGTCATATTGTTTTACGTTGACATGTATTTTCTCCCCCCCCCACCCCGTAGAGGGCGCTGTTGCTGAGGCCCAACCCGGCCCGCCCGTCCGCTCCCTCTCTCCGCACCGGGGTCATGTCGTAATCCCGGCTCGCCGCCTCGTGTGGGGGTCCGATAACACTGCACCATGACCGAGCACTTCCAGCCATGACATCCTGATGGATAAGCTACAAGCCCCTTCGCATCGCCTTTGATGGCTGCCGGGGAGTGTAATTCTAAGTGCCGTGTTAGATTAGCGCCGCCGCATATTCCACTGTAAAAAAGCGATTTCTCGTTTCACGCCGCAGATCAGAGACCCCTGGAGCCGAGAGGCAGTCTCCTGCCATTGAGAGAGGAGGGTATTTTCTGGTCACTAAGCCTCTCCACACATGTGACAGCCGTATTGCGCCAGCTGATGGATACCGCAGGCAGTTATGTAGCATTAGCGTTTGAGCACTGACCAATGGAACATAGAATTACGCTCACATTATACTGTTAATTTGCTTAGTAATGATCTTAGCAACTATCCATACTGGCATCCATTCATACTGCTGGGACTATGAATAGAGCAACTAGCTCTACAGCTTAGGAAGTACAACCCCTTGATTACAAATATGGTCCTTATCTCTCCAGAAAGTATACTATATATTGTTAAATTTACAGCTGACATTTAGCTAAAGTTCATCTCCAGAGAAATTCACAGTCTTACTCATAGTACCTCACAGTATTCATTTATGCAAGGTGATATTTAAAGAAGCATTTTTAAGTGACGTTTGATCTCAAGAGTATTAGCCATTGCCCCTTTGCAGGAATTGAACCAAGACATTTCAAGTTGCAAGACCAGATTCCTAACCATTAGACTACGGTACTACAGTTTTCTTCCCTGTCTACACCTCTTATCAGATCTGTCCTTTTTCACGTCAGCTGGGAGTTACCTCCAGGGGGTAATCGTTTACCCTCCCAACGCAAATATAAATCCAGAGTGTTTCTGGCTGTGTTATATTCACCAGTCTTTCTTATGAATCTATTTTCTCCACCTAGAAAAAAAAAATGCTGTCTGGAAATAATTCAGTATTATTTCTGTTTATTCCTGCTTGGTGTTTTCATTTCAAAATTACAAGAACTGCAGGGGAGAGGAGGAAATGTAAAATTCAAAACAGGACATGAAGTTGCAAGCTTGTCCAAGGAAATTCTCGGAAACGTCCAATAGCATGACTTTTTTGTATTTTCGGGAAACATCCAACATTCGCCCCTTTCAGTTTTTGAAAAGAAAATTCTAAGTAAGATGCAAATAAGTATTAACGAATATGAGAGTTTTATAAAGCATTTTTGTCTCATAATTAGAGGGAGCTAAAGTATGGTCTAATTTGGTAAGATGTGGCCATCACATGACCAAAAAATAGCCAATAGGTCCACATAAGAATAAGCAAAACTGAAGAGTAAAACAAAGCATGTACAATGTCCTTATAAGTAAATCTGAAGTAAAAACACACTGCTGGCAGCCACCTGGACATCAATGGACAAGTCAGTCAGAACCTAAATGCCATATGAAGCGAAGCATTGGAGGAATTCGTCTTGGTGCCTGTCTACATACCAGCAGAGGCTAGGCTTACAGGTTGGACAGTATACAGCGCACAGCTGTTTCGTGTTGACCCGGCCCCCTCCAGTCAGAATGCATATGTGGGGATAAGAAGCCGGGAGTAGCTTACAGCAAACCCCACCCCCTCAACACACGCCCTTGTCCATAGTGTCTGTAGCATGTTTCTCTGAAGCAATGCATGAAAGTAGTGTGCTGGTGGTGACAGTGTGGATTGATTGCTTTACTCTCCCTGTCTTTCTGCCTCCCTTCCCCTTCCTCCACACCGAAAAGGGCAACAAACCCCATCTCTACTTCACTATTGGGCTCAGAATATTGCTAACATCTTTAAGTCATAAATTAATATTAATAAGTGCTTTCTGTCACTATAAATCTCATGTTTTCCTACATTTTGGTAAAAAGGGAATTTCTATACATGAAAATGTAAAGGCTATTGTCGTACATTATGACATTATTGAACATAACATGAGGATAATTTTTCCGTTTTTCACTTTCAGGATAAGATTAAAAAGTCGAGCCGAGCGACAAGCCCAACTTGTGAAGGCATGCACTGCTTACAGTCCAGGCTGTGTTGTGCTTCTCCCGACTGCAACAATGAACATACCACCGGCGCCCACTCCAGGGATGTCGATGACCTTTGACCCCTACGAGACGGAGGCCGAATGGCTCAAAGAGCCCGTCACCAAAGAGCTCACAGAGTAACCCTCCTGACCTCTGTTTAAGAGAGGGGTTCTGTTTACTCAGTCTATCCGGCAGGACTATACTTCACACCTGTTCCGCTCAATTAGTGGGGGGAATACGATGTGTGTGTGTGTACGTGTGTGTCTGTGTGTGATCTTCAAGTGTCAGAAATAGGTTGAAACAGAGTGAGGCTTGTTCTAAAGTGGTTTCTGAACATTAATGGTGGTGGCAACGATGATGATGATGGTGATGGTGATGTGCCTCGTTCCCACTCCACCGTCCTCCCCACCCCCCACTCCACCCAGCCCCCCCATGGACCCGAAGCAGGAAGCCCCCCCACCCCCTTCCCCCCACCCCTCAGGGAGCTGGCAATCAGCCGTTACCACAGTAACGCGTATTGATGAACTGAGAGAAGCCAGCTAATTAACACAGGAAAAATACATAAGCAGAGTCCCAGCATGAGCAAATCAACTCCACCGTCACTTTGGGAGTGGGGGGGGGGGGTTGCGAACAAGACACAGAGGGCTCCGCTGTCAGAAACATCAGGATAATTTTACCAGCATATCCCCAGTTTACTGCACATGCTCATAATTTACTGTGCATTACATAAACAAAATGATCAAAAAATTTTTTACATTTACTTTCAAATATAACTATATTGTTTTCTCATCATCCAAATTTCCTTCCGTTTAAACATCAGTTAGCATTTGAACTGCGGCTTTATGTGGTACAGTGTAATACAGTGTGTATTTTGTTATTGTGATGGCAATTCTAAGTCAGATAAGATGTCAACACTTTGCTTTCATTTTTTTCCTTAGCCACACCCCCAAGTACCCTTAAACACACGCATACATTAGGATATGGGACATGATTGGTTGGTTTGCCCAGGGATGCAATGATTCTTAATGCAGTAGCCTACCACATGGCTGATATATTGTAGCCAGTAGCGCCGCGCGCTAACACTTACTGACAGATATCCATTAGGGCCTGTCTTATCTGGTCCAGGTTTTGATAATAATGTGACATATGTCTTTATGAAACACCATTGCTATTTCAAAATTACCCTAAACATCATACAGTAAATAACTGGAAGAAAGAGTTACACTGTAGGAGCAGTGTTATCATAGGGAGCAATGTGCTGTAACATACGGCTTATTGGTCTAAAAATAATATCATAAAAATTCATGTAGTGGACATAATGATATTTAAACACAGTCTCGGAGCGCTGGAATCTGCAGTAGAGTATCATACATATGGCAAAATTATTTATAACACATTAATTAAAATAGATGTGCTGTGATATCAGATTCTCAATGAATTTCTACAGTTCTACGGCTCATTTCTACAGATCAGTTAATTGACCAAATTATGAATGGAGGTTGGGTTTGATGGAGTTTGGAACCTTTTATGAGGGTAATTAGTCAATTACATATATAATTACCATTTTTTACCATATTTTTTGTTTGTGTAATATTTGAGTAAATTTAGGGCCAGATTCATGCTGTTATTTGCATTTTCCGTGTAACTTACCACTGCGGAAATGAGAGACTTGAAAAATGCACTTAAGAGCTGGTCTGAATTCAGCCCTTAATTGCATTCTACTTAAATTATTCGGAAATTCACATGGTGAACAATTAAGCTGTAATGTCTCCCACATAATCTTACATATAAGTACGTAGGAAGTGCATTTAATTGCCTTAACGATGAATTCAGTTTCTCTCACTCCTCTCTGGATCAGTTATAAATGAGCAGCCGGCGTTAAATGTCATGTAACCTAAAAGGATTTGGGGAAACATATTGAACGTTAACAACATGGTTTATGAGGGTTCTAATGGGGATCTTAGCACACTGAACGTTTTGGGAAATGGAGTGTTGGATGACTGGGCATCTGTATTTTACCCGTGTCATGCCGCACATGACATTTAAGACCTAACAGCTCAGAAGACTTCTGGTGCGTAAATGTACAGAAAAAAGACACAGCACATAAACATATGCCCAGCTCACCTAGTTCACTTCAGATACATAAAAGTGTGCACAGCTCAGTTAGGGCACTTCAGATACATAAAAGTGTGCACAGTTCACCGAGTGCACTTCAGATACATAAAAGTGTGCACAGCTCAGTTAGTGCACTTCAGATACATAAAAGTGTGCACAGCTCAGTTAGGGCACTTCAGATACATAAAAGTGTGCACAGCTCAGTTAGGGCACTTCAGATACATAAAAGTGTGCACAGTTCACCGAGTGCACTTCAGATACATAAAAGTGTGCACAGCTCAGTTAGGGCACTTCAGATACATAAAAGTGTGCACAGCTCAGTTAGGGCACTTCAGATACATAAAAGTGTGCACAGTTCACCGAGTGCACTTCAGATACATAAAAGTGTGCACAGCTCAGTTAGGGCACTTCAGATACATAAAAGTGTGCACAGCTCAGTTAGGGCACTTCAGATACATAAAAGTGTGCACAGCTCAGTTAGGGCACTTCAGATACATAAAAGTGCGCACAGTTCACCGAGTGCACTTCAGATACATAAAAGTGTGCACAGCTCAGTTAGGGCACTTCAGATACATAAAAGTGTGCACAGCTCAGTTAGGGCACTTCAGATACATAAAAGTGCGCACAGTTCACCGAGTGCACTTCAGATACATAAAAGTGTGCACAGCTCAGTTAGGGCACTTCAGATACATAAAAGTGTGCACAGCTCAGTTAGTGCACTTCAGATACATAAAAGTGTGCACAGCTCAGTTAGGGCACTTCAGATACATAAAAGTGTGCACAGCTCAGTTAGGGCACTTCAGATACATAAAAGTGTGCACAGCTCAATTAGTCCACTTCACACACATAAAAGTGTGCACAGCTCACCTAGTGCACTTCAGATTGTGAGGAAGACGCAAGTGTTGCACAGGGACTACAAATCTACATTAAAATAAATGGAGAAAAAAGTTCCTAGCCATGTTCTTTTTTTCTCTTAGAATAAAATGGAAACCTTACTGAATTGGCCAACGCTTCACAAAACGTAAAGAAGCACCAGCACACTATGGCATGATGCCTTGCTCACGGCGCAACAAAGCCAACAAGGCATTCCACATTGAAAGAAAAGAAAAAAAATATAATGGGTGTTCTGTATTACATTTTAGTTAAATCAATTCTGTGAAATTATCTGTCCACAAGTAATGACCAGTCGACTCCTTTTGAAATCCCACAGATATTTTCTACACATATTTAATACTCCACTGAAGTGTGGCTTACGGTGGAGTGGGGCCAGGGACTGAATGGATCTCTATTCTCCAGTACTTGCTTTTGTTCTAGTGAACAGCATGAATTTTTAATCCTGCCCGAGACTCATTGTTGACAGTATGCGTGTGTCTGAGCTGGGTCTCGAGGGGAGGGTGCCCGTAGGTCCGGTTGCTAAGTTTCAATGAAATAAAACGGTTCCACTCCATCAGTCCTGCCCTCCCCTTCCCATTCGTATGAATAAATAAACAGACAAAGAAATGATAACAAAAATAACATGTATTATTTTTATTATAATTATTAAGCGTAATCTCAAAATGTTTGGTACTTGATTTCGACAGCAATGAAACAGTCAGACCTGGACATAGCAAAAAAAGGAGAAATAACAACGCAAGAAAACAAAAGTCATAAAATGTTTTGTACACATACAAACTCACAAATACATTCAGCGCATGCAGTCATATTGGTGCGGTATTTGTATGCAAAGGAGATAGTTGTTAGATGAATTTGACAAGTGACCAAAAAAATAAATAAATGGATTTGCCATTCCACAGTGTTTGCTTGTGTTCTTCCTCTGTCATTCACTATTTGCAGTTTTCAATTAATTCTGTGTCCTTCTAATTGCTTCCTTCCGATATGGAGCTCATTTTGTGGGCTGTGTTTTCCTTAGTTTTGCTTTCTCTTTTTCAACAGCGGATCTATAGCTTCGATTCCTCCGCCGCAGGGCTGTCAGTCATTTTACTGGCGGGGAGCTGCCGACTCAATAGTGTCGACCAAAAGCTGCGGCCGAACTTCAAACTGACCATTTCCTATGGTTATTTATCCCTTGAGCTCTCCTTTCCCTGACCTTTCACCTCTCCGCCCCAAAGGGATATCCATGTCTCGGGGAAACGTGTCTCTTAGACTGAGAGGAAGCATCTGGGACGCTTCTTCCTCAGACACACAGAGAGCCCTCCCTCCCTCCCAAAACCCGGAGAGCCCTCATTCTAAACAACCTCTAGAATCCTCCATGTTCTCTTCACTGATAAGATGGGTCCCTCACGCCTCTTCCAACCAGCAATCTGATGGTTGCCTTCATCACTCAAAGAATCTGGGCATCGTTTTTGTTTTCCAAAATTGCTGTGATCCTATTCCATTCGCTACACATCTACAAAACAGCCCATATTGGTGGAACAGTGTTGGGTATGATTTCTTCTTCTGGGACAGTGAGCTAATATATAGGGATAGACACATTTGTCTGGTTTTGTCTGTTTTATTAGTATGCATCCGGTTTTACCTACCTGAACATAGAGGAACTGTATAGACTCAGGCAGAACACCTCTCCTGCCATCACAGGAGGAGGTAGCTGTGAACACGTGATACCTCTAACGTGATAACACATGGCACCCCTGCTTCTTTCCACACTGCACCCAGCCGCTTGTAAGTGATTGCTGCTGAGTGGTGAGACTGATGAATTTAACCACCTTAACCCCTATCTTTCCCCAGCAAGGCTTGTTTTGAGGCAACTGTTGCCTCACCAGTGCAGACCTCCAATGATGGTGCACCAGTGACCGGAAAACCCAGTCGCAGGGCTCACGCCTGATTCCCAAATGAATATTTTACTGCATGAGACCCTCTTTTTTCCTTTCCTTCCCCACAAAATGGAGAATACCTCCCCTTGACATTTGGCCTCTGTTTGATTCTCATGTGAGAACGAAACCATAGCATGGGATGTGCCTTGGTTTACCCAGAAAATGATTGTAAAAAGCAATAGATTTTACCTTCTGCTTTTCCTACCCTTGAGCACTCAAATGGGTGCCTCAAAAACCACATTGCTATGGTAACTGATTGAAAGGGTCACCGTGGTGGCAAACTGCCCTTATATTCCCGAACAGAAAGGGCATGGTCACACCCTGATTGGTTAAAGGGAAAATGCACTTTCACCTGCTCTCAATCGTGATTAGGAGCCAGTTCCCTCACTGCAGACCCAGGTTATTCAAATAATCCTCCAATCACCAGACTACTGAATGAATTTGGGCAAACTGCAACTGAAATTCAAACAAAAATAAGTTAAAACAAACGAGAATATACAAAAAGAAATGCCAGGCAGCACCACAGAATGTTACAGAACTGCTAGACTCACATCCATAATAAAAAGGGCCTCTCTGACCCACCCACCCCCATGAACTCCACTGCTTCCACAAAATAATGAAGCTTCTAATTGATTTTTGCACCCACACTCCCTCCCTCTACACCCCCCCCCCCCCCCCCCCCCCCCCCCATTGATCGTCCTCTGCTCCCTGATTCTGCAAGACTCATCATCACTACACCCAAGATAACCTTTCATTATGCCCTTTGAGTTGGTGTTGAGAGGGCTTTGGTAACAACACAACTCCGCCGCGACGATTTGATAGACTTGCTTAAAAAGGGCTAAGAATGAAAATTGTGGGTCTGTTATCTGAAATTACCTCTGAGAGTCAAACTAATCGATACGTTTAAGAGGCCCCAGACTGAAATTGACATTTCTGTCTCATTAACTGTCTTCATCTTTTCTTTCTGTCGCTTTGCACACTGTCATTACGTATTGTGTGCCGCAGGTGACAGGGAGCAGCAGTTTAAAGCTCATTCCATACTGAACCCAGATCAGAAAAGACATCAGCATTTTTAAAGGCAGCTATACTGTACATCCTTCTCAAATGATTGCTTCCTTTATGCAAAATATGTGATTGTACATTTAGCTTAGCATGTGCGCTTCTGACTGGTGAAATTTTAGGTCTTGTAAATTTTTCTACATAAACATTCAGTTACATTTTTACTGGCACATCTGAGGCACACAGGTCTTCAATCCCATTGGCTAGCCCTGCACAGCACATAGTCGGTTGACAACATCTTGAATATTGCTGACTTTGGCCATACTAGTTGTGCTACACCTCAGCATTAAGTACAATTGATCATCACATCTTTTTCTCTGCTGGTAAAAATAATACCATCAATCTGGTTCTGGACCATGGCGGGTCCGGAAGCAGGTCTGCTTTATGAGACAGGTCCTGTCTGTCTTCAGTCATTTCATAGCTGAAGTTCCACACGGCTCTGTCTTGGGGCCTTTGTCCTTTTCCATTTTCATACTGTATTTGAGTTATATGCTCATTACATCCTCTAAACAAAAGCAGTCACTCATCCTTGTTGTTTCAATTCCATTAAACATAATAATAATAATAATAATAATAATAAATATCATCATCATCATGAATAAATACAACTCTGATAAATACAGCTCTGTAATATTTCTTCTTTCCATCACAAAGCATCTCTCATATTGTATTTCCCTGGGATCTACAATAATGATCCAAAGCTCAGACCCCAGATCCATATTTGACACAAACATCATAGTATTTGTTTAAACCAGGCAGGGAAGGCCAGAGTTACTTCTCCCTCGTTGTGATCCCCCAGCTTTTGTCTCTCTCGATCCACCTGTGAGACGCAGCCATTGTAGGCAGTCCAGCCATATTGATTGTGCCTCTTTTTTTACAGGCCCAGTCTTCCACCATTATTTACTGTCACTGTAAATCTTTACAGCGTTGTAAAAGGCACATTTTACACACTCTGGTTATACGATCTCTCTGGTGCCGCTGCGGCAAGGTGAGACCCTTTCTGCGGCGGGGTTTTTTCTTTCTTTCTTTCTTGCTTTCTTTTAAAGCTCTGTGAAGCAGAGGAACTTTGGCCTGACTTTAAAGAGCATTTCTTAAAAACAATCCAACTTCTCCTCACTTCGGTTTGGGGGGCTCCAGTGCACTCTGCCAACACATTTGGTCCGCAAACAGCTGGTTAGGGGATTTATTAAAAATCTATCTCTGGAGTCAGTTCAGTTAAGTGCCGAGCACTGGATCTGTGCTATAACTCCACACAGATACAGATGAATCTGCTCTTTGTGAAATATTTTGTTAACTCCATTTCATGTAACATACATTGATATGTCAAAAGCTATAGCTAGGATAGCGGATTATTCAGGGCCAGATTTATCAACGCCTTTAGCACACGCTAACATTGCAAATGCAATTTGAAAGACATGACTTGTGATTGGAGCAAACAAAATACCTAAACCAATCAAATGCTCTCTTAGTCTTTTTGCATCAGTAAAAAGAAATTAATAAACATAAGAAATGCTATAGTAAATCAGGTCTATATCATTATTTATAGAGGTGATTAATTCATAACAAGAATATAAAATAACAAGGATTCCTTGTATCAACTCATTTTGACATTTGGTATATTGTCATAAACAAAATGTCGCTTTTGTAACAATACAGGGTGGGAGGGGAGGGTGTTGAGACTTACAAGTATTCAATGTGATTTGAACTTACATTTTTTGATGGACAAATCCATCTAGCGCAGGCAGAACAGAGAACAGCAGCAGCACTGCCATTGCCAGTGATAAGGGCACTGAGTTAAAGAGAGCTGTAAGACTCAGATGAGCTGGAGTGAGTCCTTCAGGGCCAGAGCTGAGGGAGTGTATTAATTCAGACCTTAGAGACCATTACCAGGCCCCTGCTTTCCCCTGCGCTGGCCGAACATGGATTACCGAAGGGGGCATGGCAAGCCAGTCCTAAAACGGGCGGCTCCGCCTCCCGTCGAGCCCCAGCTGCCGACAATTACCGCCACTTAAATGGCACGTTAAACAGACAGCGGCAAACGAGGTGCCGTGTGTTTAACACAAATGAGGTGGCACCCATTAAACCAGCCAACAAAGTCATTAGGGCCTGCGGAGTCCGCCTGGGTCCCCTTCCCCCAAACCCCTCCCCTTTCCCCTCCCCTCACAGACAGCCCCACCCCCTCCCCGTTTCCAGCACAGGGCACCAGAGCCTGGCCTTATATGTGCCAGCCTTGCAGAGGGACCTGCCATCTGTTTGGCACGCTGTCGGGGCCGTTATCCCCTTTCGCTCTCCCCATCCACAACTTCACACACACCAGTTTATTTGGCTCAGATCTAACAACACACTGCTCTGCAGAGAATTGAAGTTTTTGGCATCCACTGTCGTTGAGTGCTGTGTGATGGTGACTGAAGTCTATCAGCGGAGACGGGTACATCGCATGCACTTTACCGGAAGGTTCCGTAGCATTAAAAAGCTGTTTGTACCTCAGCAGGGGTGAGACTTGGCAACAAAACAACATGTCATTATGAGCCGAGAATGTCTGTGACTGTGTTCAGACGTTCACTCTGGAGGAACAGTGAGTTAGCAAGCACAGCAATAAAATATAGATTAGAAATAATAACACTTTACAGATGATAAATATAACAATAATTTCTAATTATTTCTATTTTAGCCTTAATTTGTCTTGCATGTATTCCTTTGTAGTGCATAAAAGTTTTGGATATTTAATTATTAATCAAAGTCAGTGCTGTATTTTACTGTTTTAGTTATTGTAAGTAGTGTCTGTAATTCACTGTATTTCTATTACATGTCCATGTAACACTTTGGCAATGTTATATTAAGTTTTGTCTGTAAGAATACAGAGTTGAATTCAATGAACTAAATTGAACTCAATTCAACTGAACTGAAAATTGATTGGAAGATCTCAAGTGTCACTCAAGTCAAATCATGAACATAAAAGCAACGTTTTTTTATTTGTTCAGATACTCAGCTGGGAAAGTAGGATTTTTAAATAACAGAGGACAATTGATCTTTTTATAACAAAAAATTAGAAGAAGATTTTATCATTCAACGTTTGATTCAAACCGTGCAGTTGCCACGCAACGTTTCCATGATGTCATAATGGATGGAACTCTGGAGCTCCAATTAGAGGCCTTATTATTGAAAACACAAGATGGATTTGAAAGTAAATATCTAGATCATTTGTCTGTACAGGGCCAAGAATTAATTCAAGGGCAAAGTCCTTAAGATCCTTATATCTGATCTCTTTTAATCAGAAGAGGAAGGAGCCAGGTGTAATCTGTTTTTTTTGTTCTTCAATGATGCATGACAGCCTTCCATTTCCACAGACTAGAGGACATCTACCAAGGTAGGCAGCTCCCCCCATTCAAGGTGTCTGTAAAACCAAAGTCAACTACGGTATCAACATCTATAATACTGGCTGGCAGTGTCCTTGTCCAAGGCCCTGAATGTATCATGAAGGAGTTCCCATTCTAAGGCTGTACGCAGCGGACCTGAAAGATGAGGTGGTCCCTGTCTGCCAAATCCCAAATGCCAAGATCCTCACAGAAACCAGAAAGCTTCTTAGAACTTTAGCGCAGTAACAATAAATACCAGCAGATCAGTACAGCCAGCTTTAGGGATGTAAGAGCGGATAGAAAAACTTTTCTCCAAAACCTCAACCACAGAAAAACGAAGGCCAAAACGAGCGATATTTTACCACTTGTCACCAACTGGGGCTGCCAAATTACCCAGAGCTCCAAAACTACACATATTCCCTTGAAAACATGTTAAAAAATGTATTATTATTATTAGTAGTAGTGGTAGTAATAGTAGTAGCAGTAGTCGTATTTTGTAACTGGTCCCCTCTTTTTATACCATTCCACATCACCAGCACATCTCTTTAGTCAGGACCAGTGCTTGTCATACACAAAAATAATACTTAGAATTCATTCAGCCGTAGCTTAATAAGGTAATATAAGAGGCTGAGAAACATAAGTCTCCCCCTCACTTATAAACATGTAAAACATGTTAATCTGACATACTTTCAGGTTTGTCTCGGAGCTACAGAACAGCTCCTGGGCCAACACTCTCCACCTCACCCATGTCTCGCCTAACGATCACCCATATGGTAGAGTCAGTCCGGGGGAGTAATTGTTTAATTTAGTGCCAGCCAGGCAGACTTGGGCCACGTTTATTGGTGTTGTTGGAGAGCCGACTTCAAAGGCCACCTTCCGTAATTTATTCCCCTCCCAGGACCGTGCCGCTGCCGCGTGTGTCGCGTGGCTGTGAGCTTTTTTGGCAACCCACGCTTTGATGGCGGTAATGAGGTCATTAAAAAGCCATCCGCGTCTTTTAAAAAAAAACCTTAGCCTCGGCGGAGGCACGGGCCGGTCGGAGGAAGGCTTGGACAACGCCATCCCACGCATGCCGTCTTCGTGCTAACGATCGTTAACGTCCCCCATCGGCCTCGTTTACACACGCCCATCCTGGCTAGCGGTTTTTACTTGACAGATCATTAGGAATAAACAATGACTAGCTCAGGTAAAAAAAAAAAAAACGATACATACAAAAATAATTTGATAGGTGTTGCTGTACAATGTTTTTATTCCGCTTCATTTGGTAGCGGAAGCGTTAGCCACCTTGTACCAGAGTGGCTTAATCAGTTGGATTTGATGAGATTTGTTTTGAAGCCCAGAATAATTCAGCTCCTATGTTTCAGGCTTCCTCTTCTCCGCCTGTGTTGAAAGCAGGCTCTGACTCACACAGCGGGGGTCCGGCCCTTTTTTTTGGCAGAGATCAGGCGTGACACAATCCAGCGGAGGAATGCCACCCCTCCACGGCTCTGCTATCTCTTGTGACAGACTCTGGGCGCTCCAAAAATACTCCCTCCCTCTCCTATATCATCTCCCGGGGTGGTATTAGGTGTCTTCCTTCAAAACTGTCCCTTGTAACAACAAATTAGCGAACCCATAAAACATTCTCTTCTAGCTTCAGAGATAGGAGTAATAACAAGAATGCTGTAACCATGAGCCATACATCGCAGGGGTCCAGCTATCCCAGAGGGCCACACACCTGTACAGGGAACAGCTTCCTGTGCGTTAGAAACAACAAAATACATTGGCGACTATGGACCAAATTATGACTTTATTTGCATTTTTTTCTTACACAGATTATGTTATGTTTTGACAGTGCATCGACCTCAGTATGACTGAACACTCCAGTCTGAGTTACAGTGAATTAAAGTTAAATTAGCCTAACTTGGCTATGAATTTGGCATATGTCCACAGATATAAATATACAAACTCCCAGAGTTCCCATTCCATTGCATTTTCCTCTATAAAATCCATTTTTACATGTTACAAGACAGAGATAAGTTGTAAAGCATTGGCAAGTATATGGATTTGAGTTGGTTTCATCAGTCACTCAAATTTCCAAATTGAAACGCACTTTGTAAAACACCACATATACACATGATAACAAAAACACAAGCGTTCAAACAAGCACAAAAATTCCTGTACACTTGTGTCTATTTATGATGACTAGTTAGAGCTGGAAATAGAAGAGACTTGACAGCTGGATAACATTGTCTTCACTTCCAGTGAATACTTTGTGTGGTTAACTGTGCCTCTTCAAGTCTTATCAAATGATTATATATTTATTTTTCTCAATTCAGTTTGCTTAAGGTTGTTTATGTGACTTAAACAAAGAAATTACCTCTGCATGAGACAAAATAAATTGGCAGCAGATGGCCACTAATATGCAGAAAATTTTTCAATTTCTTAATCAAAAAAAAAATAAATATGAATAGTCTATAATAATATTTAAAAAGCTTAAGAATATGTACGTTATGATGCTGGAAGAGCCAAAAACCCAACTCTCATTCATTCATTCACAAATATCACTACAAAACACTTGTGTAATTCTATAGTAAACAATATACTATCAATAGAGCTGGTGATTCCCATTATACTAAGAGCGTTGGCTCTTTGATGCTGGCTGATGTCGTAGTGGTTATGTCTGCTGATGAGCTAACCTGTGCAAGCATGGCCAGCATTGTTTGGTAGTGACTGGGAGAGCCAGTGCCGACAAGAAGTCAGTGCATTAAAACGTGAATGAAGAGATTTACGGACCACCACTGAAGAGGGAGTATCCGAGCAACTCGCAATCCACTATTATTGTCGTTGTTGCTTTGTTATCTGTGATTGCTTTATTATTATAGTACTCCTGAATAGAACAGTATCCATTAAACACAAAGTTATATGAATGCCTGGTTTGTTGCCATTTTGTTATTTGTGATTGTCATTTGTTGATATTCAAATACCTGTTCAAATATCAGGTAATATTAAATAATAATATTGAAATAAATGTTTTCCTCTTGGATTACTGGTTAACAGTAGGGATTTAAAAATCCTTATTCTGCATGAGGGCGCATATCCTGGTGATGTGGAAATCATACATAGTCAAACTCAGACCTAGCACTGGAGAGTCTTAAATAATACCATAAGCTACATGTGGACCTCTGAGGCGGCAGTCTGTGTACATCAAGTCACAATATATGTATTACAATAAATAAGTTATAATATATGTATCCAGAGAACAACCATTTTAGTGGGAATGCATATGGGGAAAAACAGAATAGACAGAAAAAAGTCAGAATATCAATTCAGAGCACAAATTTTTGATCATTTTTTCAACTGAGCTTGGAGTAATTGTGGGCTTTGTTTAGTTGGTCTTTCCATGAAATGCCGGTCAATTCTAACAGCGGACGCAGGTACACATACACTGTTTTCAAGCACACTATAAATGGCTTAATGCAAATCGA
The DNA here is from genome assembly GCA_019788955.1 of Albula glossodonta. NCBI lineage: Eukaryota > Metazoa > Chordata > Actinopteri > Albuliformes > Albulidae > Albula > Albula glossodonta. The sequence goes on from JAFBMS010000027.1 coordinate 564,532, forward strand.
GTGGACTTTTTTTCCCCCTTTTTTGTCCTCCGTTCAAAATTCCAATAGCTGCAATTATGTTAAAAGGCGTTTGAAAAACAAAACACAATCTCCGGAGAGATGCAGGAGTGCAGCTTATTTATGGAGTGGCCCAAAAGTGATGTTAATTGTTATGGGCATTTAAACAACGGCGCTTATGAAATATAAAAATGAGAAAGAGCGGACCGCAAACAAACGAGTGCTTTATGAAGTACCTTTCACTTTAGGTGATTCAGTGACAGACCTGGAAATTAGAGGTGATTCACGCCGTATTAATGGGTTCCAACTGCATTACGACGGAAAATGCCACATAATATGTGCGCTAGGAGCAATGTGGAATATTGTAAATAATTAAATAAGAAATAATCCAACCCTTTGATGTGTAAAACAGAGACCTCGTTGACCTGTTGTTCAGCAACTCGTACATTTACATAAAAATTGACAAGCTGCGTTTTGATATATGAAGTGGACAAGCAAGCACACAGTATGACCAAAAGTCAAGTTCAATCATCCATTTGCAAAATAAAATGTAACTATCAAATTCAGAGTGAAATCATTATAATTTAGGGGACCCAGTGAAAACAAAGCTATCCATCTACTCTGAATTTTGTCTACCTGAGACAAATATTTTGCATGTCATTGTAACTGTTGGCTTTTGTCAGACAGCAGGTGCGCTCTGACTAGGTATCATATATATGGTAAAAGCAAAATAAAACACATTCATCATTCAATGCAAAAACAATATGTATTGCAAAGGATACCATTAAATCTTGTGTCAATGGAAACATTACAAACAGTCCGTTTCGCTTTCATTTCAGTATAGCCCAATCAGGAATTCAACTGAAATACAGTTAATGAATTGAAAACTTCCCATACTATTCTTCGAGTATTTTTTTTTCATTTAATTAATTGAATTTTATTTTATCCACTGAATTAAAATGGAATTGACCACAACTTTTATGGTAACTTTCATACAGTGTTAATCTCATGTATGGTGAAGAAGACCTTCAAATAAACTTATAAATGAGACCTTGCAGTCCACGACTAAAAAAACGAAAATTAAGCAGGAACTGCACACCCACACAGTCAGACAGTGAAGGGTTTGCGAACACACACTGGCTTTTGGACCCTTAGGTGGTTCAGTTACCTTGTACATGGTAATTAAATGCAGGCTTTAAACAGGTTTCATTTGTTTGAATGTTTCATAGCGCACAGCTCTCCCTCAGCTTAGCTTAGCCACGTTTCTTCCTTTAGCCTACATCTGGCTTTCATTTGCAGAAATGGGAGCGTAACTCAAAAACACAAGCACTAGGCCTGATAGTACAGCAAACACATTGGAATAAATGATTTTTTTTAAACTCACAAAAATATTTTGCATTGCGCTATTGTTTTAAAACAGGGATGGTGATGATTTAATTTCTATAGTTTCGTCTTGGGAATATTATTCACATGTGGCTCATGTTTCGTAAAATATAATTTAAAAATTGGCAACAAAATAGCATCTTGTGGATAAAACTTTGATCAAATAATGTTTCAGTAGAATTAATTTTCAGACAACATTGAATGCCTTTGAAAGGAGTTTATTGTGCTGTGGCAAGTAGTATAACGGTACAGACATTTGATCTTGGGCTTAGAGTCCAAGGGGGCAGCGTCATGCCTTACTTTTTTGGGTGAGGTGAACCTCCACTTCCACTAGAAGAGAAGATGAGATACAGAAGAAAGGCAAGTAGACATGAAGGCAAAGATGGTAGCGGGAGAGATGCCAGAAACAGAGAGTGTGATGAGAGATAACGTACGTGGCAATTTAATACCGGCATAGGGAACCGAATTGGACAGATAGAGGTACTTGAGTGAGGGGTTGTCTGAACATAGCTGAAATTTCCCAATCTGTTGTTTTAACAAACTCAAAAAAATGCATGAGAATAACTATAATAACTTTCCTTTAAGATAAATATTCACGTGGTCAGAAAACATGTATTCCCCTGCAGCGGTACTACAATTCTGATGAAGTCATTGTAAGTCCTCATATTTATCAGACATAAAAATGCCTGCAGCATTAATATTTAAGATTGATATACACATCAGCTACTCAGAAGGCACTCAGAATTGTAATCTGCATATAATATCAATAATATTTCAGTTTTAATCAACAGTCTTGCTGAGTCTGAAAATAGTGCTGAGAAACATACACATCAACTAAACATTTATAAACAACTAAACGTTTATAAATGTTTATAAACATTCTCCTATGAGAAACATGCCTTCTGTCTTTGCCAATCGCCAGTGAAATACTCTTTCACGTTACGAGGCCGCAGCTATAGCAGATACTGCCGTTCAAGTTCCTCAACACACCTCGTAAGTTGTCTGCGATGAATTTATGACACCTCTCTCTCTCTCTCCCTTCCTCACCCCCTTCCACCCCCCCCACCCCCCCTCTAAATCTCTCTATGTGACGAAGCCGAGCTGTTGTTATAGTGTTGACACACTCTAATATGTTGATGAATATATGGCTCTGAGACTAGTCAACAAGTTGTTAATATATGGCGGTGGGCTCGGCGGTGAAGGGAGAGATGGGGTCTTGGCGTGGCTTAATTAAAGTGGCTCCGCAGGCAGGTACCATGAGCTGGAATGCTTTCTGACTGTTTGTAAGTTGTCTGGCTGATACATGTCAGTTGTGACACCCTTATCCTTGCACGTAGTGTAACAAGAAGATTACAACTCCCTCCCTCCCTCCCTCCCCAAAACACACACACATACACACACTTGCACATGAGACTAATGGAAAACCTAAACCTTAGGTCAGAGGAAAGCTGGACAAGAAAATAAAAATTATAGAGCGTCTTTCCCAAGTGGAAAATCTGCAGGCCCAGACAGTTAGAAGCGTTCAGTCCACCTCCACACTCTCAGTTAATGTATCGACCACACACTGTGCTTCTCTGAGATATCAATCAATGAGGATCCAACATAAGGGCTGGCCAGAGTCCTGAACTTCTCAGACTTCTCCATTACAGAGCCGGCCGAATGGCGGAAAGGGAGAGGACCTTAGCTGACTGGTTAAATGCAATAGGAAGGGGATAGTGCTTTGGGAAGAGGATGCTGGTTAAGGAAAAGGCCCGAGGCCCTAGGTACGCACGGTTAGCGGATTCCACAAAGGGGAGGAGCAGGAGGGAGGGATGCGGGAGCATCTGGGAATGATCAGGCCTGAAAGACTGAAGGATCCTTGGATTCACCACCCCCCACCCCCCCAAACAGCTTCCATCACTCCATCCCCCACACCTCCCCCAACCCCCCCCCCCCCCCCACTGTTCCCCGAGCTGCCCATCACCGTCTGTCTCCCTCAGCCCTTCAGTCCAAACAGATTGTCTAACCGCTGTAAAAACATACTCCTAAACCTGCGCTGTCTGGGGGAACAGGCTCTCCTTTCATGAGGGGACGGACCATGGCTGCTGTTACCGTGCTGGGCCTACCGTCACTACACCCCTTCCTACCATCACTTGGCCCCACCCACCATCACTACACCCCGCCCACCCTCACTAAACCCACCCCCATCAATATGCCCCACCCACTGTCACAATGCCCCTCCCACCGTCACTACACCCCGCCCATCATCACTATGCCCCGCCCATGGACACTTTGCCCCTCCCACCATCACCATGCCCCGCCCACCATCACTGCACCCCACCTACCACCACCATCATGCCCAGTGACACCCTGCTGTGCACACTATCACTCTACCGCACAGCCACTGCCATACCTATCATGCCCTCAGGCAAGGTTTGGCATGATAACACACACACACACACACACATACTCATTCATGCACATACACTAACACATGCACACACACACTCGCACTCAACCTCAAGCACACACCCCTGTGCCCAACCCCAAACGATGAGCCTAGCCGTGCTGAATGCCGTGGTCTTGTATATGTTCCTGTGTTCTTATGTAAGGTCACTACGGATCGCAGAACTTTTCAATTTTGCCTAGCAACATGTTTCAAGATATGTGGGAGTTTTTTCCATGTCCTCTAAAGAGTTAAACAATTTCATTCAGTATCTGACCCAAGTCTTTCTCTCTCCCGCACTCACACACACACAGCACACGACTGTTAGTGGCCTGAGACCCCCTACTCGGGAGTGGACACAGCTGAAAGCGGCTCGCGATACCCCCATTGTGTTGATTTGTACAGCTCTTGACACTGTTTTGGGGGAGTGCAGCAATGGGGGGGGGGGGGGGGGGGGGACAGGATGGGCCCCATGGATGGGCTCTCAGTGGGGGCCCCGGGCCCCCCACCACCCTGACCTCCCTGTCACACGGCTCCCCCCGTCCCAGCTGATTCCCAGATCCTGCTCTTTTTTTTGTTATGAGAGCTCCGCCCTGTTTAACATAATTGAATTAACGGGATTAGCATGGCCTTGTGCTGCTCGCATCTGTGTTTTCTTTCTCTCCCGGTTTTGTTTCCTTCACACAAAGGGGAAAAAAAACAACAAAAAAATCCCTCCTTCCTCTCACAGAAAATGTATCGATCAGGTGACACACAGATCCACAACAGTTTCATACTGGATATCCGGGTGGATACTGAACATTTCAGTCATAAAAATGGCAATAATCTTCAAATGCAGTCCAGTATTTAAGAACACATTATAGGCCCGCAATCCCTTAAAATAAAATTAATAACTAAGCCTAATATTTACTGGGGGAATATTGCAAAATAAAAACTAATCATCATGATTTAGTGATAGAACCAAAAACTGCTGTGTAATAGTAGACGATATAAAAGAGAGGGTAATGCAGTCAAGAAGAAAGAGTTAGATGGTGCTTCCACTGGTATATGTAACAGTGAGTCTTTGCTTTGTCAGTCATTTTTCTTCACCCGTTTAGTGATTTTACAGCCTCCCGTTTTGTTAGCACTGGTAAAGCAGAACCTTCGGTGATCTACAATGTAGTGTACAGAGTTTTCTCCCGGTCTCCTCCCGTCTCACTCCTACACTGTGGGTCTATGTTATGTTTTCCAACCCATGAGTGGAGTCCGTCCACCGCACTGCCCGGATGAAAAGCCAGAAGAGAGTTCAGAATCATTTGAGACAAGGGGGGGGGGGGGGTCTCCGTGTCTGGGGAAGGTGTTTGTGTTTGTGTTTGTGTGCGTGTGTGTGGGGTTGTTGTGCAGAAACACGCAAGAGGCAGAAAGTATTAATCTAGTCACCAGCCAAAACAAGCCAGTTAAACAAGGGAAAACCTTGTGTTAAAAAATTGTCAGAAGCAGAGAAATGGGTGTGTGCTGGAGTGCTTGTGTGTGTGCCTGTTTGGTGTATGTGTGTGTGCGTGTGTAAGTGTTTGCGCATGACTGTCTGAGTGTATCTGCATGTTTGTGTGTATGTGTGTGCTTGTATGGAGGTTGTGTGTGTCTGTGTGTAGTGTTTGCATGTGAGTGTCTGTGTGTGTATGTGTGTGTGTGTGTGTCTCTGTGTCTGCATTCGTGTGTGTGTATGTGTGTGTCTCTGTGCCTGTGTTCCTATGTGTGTGAGTATGTGTGTGTGTGTGTGTGTGTCTCTCTGTGTCTGTGTTCCTGTGTGTGTGTGTGTGTCTCTCTGTGTCTGTGTTCCTGTGTGTGTGTGTGTGTCTCTGTGTCTGTGTTCCTATGTGTGTGAGTATGTGTGTGTGTGTGTCTCTCTGTGTCTGTGTTCCTGTGTGTGTGTGTCTCTGTGTCTGTGTTCCTGTGTGTGTGTGTGTGTGTGTGTGTGTGTGTGTGTGTGTGTGTGTGTGTGTCTGTGTGTGTGTGTGTGTGTGTGTGTGTGTCTCTCTGTGTCTGTGTTCCTGTGTGTGTGTGTGTGTCTGTGTGTCTGTGTTCCTGTATGTGTGTGTGTCTCTGTGTCTGTGTTCCTGTGTGTGTGTGTGTGTCTGTGTGTCTGTGTTCCTGTATGTGTGTGTGTCTCTGTGTCTGTGTTCCTGTGTGTGTCTGTGTTCCTGTGTGTGTGTGTGTGTGTGTGTGTGTGTGGGGAGGGGGGGGATCAGGTGCGGGAGCTGCAGGGCTGCAGGGGGCCGGTGGGGGCCTGACTGTGATGGTGGCCTTGGGCTCACAGTGTGGATTAATTGTTGACACACTCCCAGAGCAAACAGCAGAGTCCCCCGCTCCTGACAGCCACTGTGATTTATGTGCGGCCGCCGCGAAAAAGGGAACAAAATCAATTGGCTATTACCTCACTTAGCGCCGGCTTGTCACCGCCTGGGAGCTGGGTGTTAGAAATAAAAGGCAGGAACACAAGGGCTACCGATGGCCACAAGTTCTCATAGAGAGAGGAGACACTCAGCAAACTCTACATACACCCCAGCAGGGAATCAGAGTGTGACACACTTACACCATCTACAACTTCTACATCCTCATTTTACATGGAAGAGAAAACTCTCAGCAGAAGTAGATTTATTTTGTACTCATTTCCCTGTGTCCATGGTTCCATATGGTCCATAGTTTTTATGCCACAGTTCATTACTTCCCTCAATAAAGTTACAATAAATCCAAAAGAAAAGATACAATGGTGACATCATTAGCTCCCAAAACCTGGAAGCAAACCTTATTTCCCCTGAAATAGAACTTAAATACAATTCAGTAATGCGCACAAGCGTATTAGCCACAGGGTGTAATACGATTTAAAAATGTTAAATATTTCTCCCACAAAATCATCTGACAGGCACTATCCTGATTCAACCTGATACAATTCAGTCGGATACGCACTTAGCACTTAATTCCACTCACCCAGTTTTTCAGTCGCCTGCGTGGTTTTGCACAACAGACAAGGCTAATTATACACGCTATTTATGGAGATGTCATTATTTCTGCCGACTTGTCTTGACAACAGGCCTGTCAATTATAGCTAGCTAGCTATATAATAACGGAGTCTCTGTAGCAAGCCGATTTGCATGTCTTATTAAACGAAAACTGTTGCTCGATATTTGGAATGGGGAAAGAGCCAAGGCTGACGTGGGAGGCATATACATTATGGTTTTTTAATATTCATATTTTTAATATGTAAGCAAATACAAATGAGTGCTAATGTTGCCATGCAACAAACAGAAGGAGTAGAAGAATGTCCAAAGTTTTATAACTATGTAAATATAGATTATAATCTGCCATGCTTTCCATTGGATAGCAGTGCTGTTAACATATGGGAAAGCTGTTACAAAAGAAGCATCCATCTTACAAAAAAGAAAAAAAATATATTCACATTGAGAGACGCACACACACACATCACAGTGAATTACACTGGACATATGAAATCCATTGCCACACAGTTATACTCTCTCAGTCCGGTAGGTAAAATGTGAAACGAATGTTGTGGCTGGTTGTCAGATGAAGGGAGTTACGGTAGCCGCTGTTTCCAGTTGCGGCTGTTTCCTGCTTTGAAATGGCTGAGTGCATTTTGAGCCAGAGACATGTAGTATCCACAGCATGTAGACCGCTACACAGTCTAAACCCGATTTCAGACAGATTTAACAGCCAACGGATGAGCTCTCACTTTCGCATGAGTGTTGGAAAAGAGCCCTTGTCAAATCTAAACAGCGAGATAAACCAACATGTCATTAACGCTTGTCAATACATGTGCTGAACATATGAGTATATGTTCAGCTCCATATCCGCGGGTTCCGGATCCACGGATTCAACCAATAGCGGATCATAAATATTCTAAAAAATACGATGGTTGCGTCAGTACTGAACATGCACAGACCTGTTTTTCTTGTCATTATTCCCTAAACAATACATTATGACAACTATTTACATAGCATTTAAATTAATGACGATTTAAAGTCTACAGGAGGATGTGCATAGGTTATATGCAAATACTACGCCATTTTATTTAAGGGACTTGAGCATCTGCAGATTTTAGTATCCGCGGGAGGTCCTGGAACCACTCCCCCGTGGATACCGAGGGACGACTGTATATAGTTTAATGGGAATCGGTACTCTGCTTGATTTGTCTAAGGTTAGGTTATGGTGTTACTGAACTATAAGATTTTCTCTCTAATGGGATCTATTTGTTGGGTTAAAACATTTTTTAGTCAATGTTATGCTGTATACTGACCTTGCTTTAACAATAAGACTTTCACTATCAGTCAGGTTGGTGAGATTTGTTATTTCAATAAGACTCTATTGGTAAAGATTAATTAGCAGAGGTGTGCTAACACCACATACACAACACCATGACACCACAGTCTGAGTGTAGTCTCACAGTGACTATCAAAAATGAATTGTCATACTTTGAGGTCACTAATATATTTACATTTTTGTTTATTTAACCGCATTGTGGATCCATGATTATATCTAGTAATTTTATGTCATGTTCCTTTCTAGGTGGGGCGATCTTTACACTAAATGTTTCAACATCTGATTTTTGAAATACATCATGACAGTTACAGCAAAAATGGCAGTTATATTTCCCGCTCATCACCTTCGACCGCATGTGTGTGTACGTGTCACCACTGGCGTGCTGACGCCGATCGCTGTTTGCATGCTAATCATTCTCACTCGCGCTGAACATCGAACTCGTGCCAAGTGCGTGTTCACGCATGTGCGATCTGTCACGAGTAACAGCAGACACCAGATGAAATCGTTCTCATGTCCTCACCTCGTTTCCCTTCGGCCTACTGAGCGGCGCAACCTACGCCTACAGCGGCTACGGCAATGCGCTGTTCCACCAAAAACATGACTGTCATTGCTACTGTGGGGGTTTTAGATCATAGTCTTATTGAAGAGCAGTCAGTGGTCACTGGGATTTACCCTGTAGTCCAGAAGTCAAAAACTATTTGTGGCCATTATGTACTGAGTGAAAAAAGAGCTTTTTTCCCATCAGATTTTTCCCATCACTTTATTAAATCTACAAAATATTATTCTGCAATAAAGTAGTCTACATACTGCAATAAAGCCATTTGTGTATAATTTGTAATTAATTTTTACACATTCTGTAAAGTGCAGCATAAAAGAGATCAGTTCTGGGCCAGAGATATTATTTCTTTGGCTGAGAGTTAACTGCTTGTAATATAACAGAGTGAAAATAAAATTCAAATCTATATCTTCTCCTGAAGAGAGCCTGCTGATTGGTCAGAGTTTGTATAATATGGCATAATTCTGCTGAATCTGTAAGTGATTAAACAAAATGATTTTTGAAATGACGTCAATTTCCAAAAATAATTAAAGGGAAAATGCCAGCGCACCAAGCACACTCCATGGTATTGACTCTACTAGGGTTCCATACTCTAGACTCCGCCCACCTCCAGGCTGATTGGTTGGGGGTACCTCCTCCTACAGTTCTGGCCCCAGAGTGTTCCGGCAGTCTGAGAGCTCTGAAATCCCCTTTATTTTAGTGCCTTTATTCCCAGTGGAAGCTATCCAAGGCACGCACCTAGCAAGCACTGTGGGTATTTTTATGAGAGGGATTTGCAGGGATATTTTGGTCTCGCCTGGAAAATGGAGAGGGACATTGAGGGTTCAAGCTGAGATGGGGGGGAAGGGAGGAGGGGTCTTGTTTTTCACCTAGCCAATCAGGACAAAGAGAGGAAGCCAGTCGGACTGAGGTCGAGAGAAAGCAGGAGGGAGGGGGACTGGGGGATCCGTCCAAAAAAGTGGTGTCTGTCTCTCCTCTTTCCCCTTATATGGGTGTGCATGGGAGTGGGGGTGTGTGTTTAATATGGCCACATTGCATCACCCCCTGCCAACCCCCCCCCCACCCCCCCTTCCCTGGGATCATCTCTGACCCAGCAACTGCAGGTCTGCCAACTAGAACACGCAGCGGGGTCATGCCCCTGGTCTCCTGTGCCCTGAGCTATTCTAGGAAAGCCCAATCATCCACAGGGTAGCTGAATGGTGTCATATGGCCCTGTGCACAGAACGGCTCTGCTGTGCCACAGGAAATTACACCATCAGCACCCATTATTGCGATGTAAACAGCAAATCTCCAACAGCAAGTTCAACACTGTGGGTGTCAAAATCAACACTATTTGGGTGTACAAGTGGGACTTGTACAATGAAATGTAGAAATGAAACTTTTTTAAACTGCTAACAACCAAACTGATATTTTAACAAAAGGTATGGTTATGTGAACTGAAATGAGTACAAGACATGTAGCACTTACGTACATGTTAGAATTTAATTAATTTGTTATTTGCTGTGTAAATACACCAAAAGCGATGCTGAACTAACTTTCCTGTGACCCTATAAACTTCAGTAATAAATTCATTTTATCTTTTGTCTCCCTTACAAAAATCTAATTACAATACGTCTGTAATTATATTATAGTCATCCTTCCCTCATTCCACCCAGTTCAGTTCTAACAGATCAATCAAGTTCACCTTTAGCCCACCAATGATGAAACAAGAGAATGCTCTCGTCTGATCGTGACCTTCCCTGTAAAGAAAAAACAGACAGAGGGTTATTAACTGTGCAGAAAGGAGTATAGTTTATAGTATAGTGACATCTAACAAAGGTGTATGCATGCTTGTACGCATGTGCGTGTTTTGTTTTGTTGAAGTGAACACGCTGCGTACAGCACTGGTACAGTCTTCCTTCATTGTGTTCTATTGTTTCGTCTGATTACACTGTGTACTTAAGATGAATACCATTGCTATGTCTGACATGAAGGAAACTTATCAAAAGCTTGCTTCACATATTATGGTGAGTGCAATCTTATTACTGTACCTACCAATGTTGTTATATTGTAATTGTGTGGATTATTATGGCCACTTAATGTGAAATAAAGTGCCATTATATCACTGCCCCCAATAATTTCCATCTTTCAAATGTCGTAAACTAGCCTCGGTCTGATATTGTATGACTGGATCCAGAGCTATGAAGTTTAGACCTCACATTTTCCAGTAATTAAATGGGTCGTGCGGAAACAGCAGGAGCGTGGCCTCCATTTTGTGTCTCTTAAGCCACCAGCGCAAAGGGATGCAGAGACATAGTCTTTCCTGAGGTGAAATCTCACGAATGGAGGCAGAGATGTCACCTTCAGTAACTCCCAGTGTTCTGTAGTTCTGCAGCATTAAGTGTGAACTTTGAGAGCTAGCTGCACTATGTTATTCTTTAGGGCGGTCTGCAAATTTTAATGGCAAAGGACAAATACATTGATGGAAGCCCTGCAGCCCAGGGCTACCTGTGAATGGAGAGCAGTTGAGAGCGAGACACATTGGTGACTTAATATCGAGAATGTCCCAGTGCACTTACGCACCAACCTATTACTGTACCCATTGATAAGCATGTACCTTTTTTATTTTGACTGTTATGGCGGTTAGCACACAGTAATGCTATAGTTCTTTTAAGTGCTAACTACAATATGTTAGAAGTATTGGATAGTGGTGATGTCATAGGTTCTATAGCTCTTGTGCTTGAGACTTTGATATGTATTTACTAGCACTTCCTCCAGTGAGATTTATCTTTACCATAATAACACTTTGCTACTTCTGAGTTTAGCCAAAGTTGTTTGGAGATGACTGGCAATAAGACACAGCATTAACTTGAATTACTTATTAAATACTTATACGTTTCTATTGTACGACAGCTACACAACCTACAAAATAATATGTAAAATGTTCAATAATTGGGGACAATGAATAATATCTGAGTAAAAATAAGTGGGTTTATGGCATATACCTGACAACATTATTTGTGTTCTGCAATTTATCAATAATTTTAAATCTCCGATTTTAAAAACCTTACTATTTTAAATTCAGATTTTTGAATAAGTTAAAGTACAATTAATCTAAAATTTATAAAATAAAATCTGTGTTGTTTTAATCTGAGCCTTCCATTTTATAGTTTAAGATACCTGCCTAATAGGAAACTGATTCATATTTGACAGGCCCATTCACACTGACCATAAAGAAAAATTATTACAGTTATTAATGAATGCACAAACTTAGTGCAGTATTGAGACCAAAATATACTCTTTCCTTTTAGTGTTAACACAGAGACGTCACCTTCTCCTCCATGTACCGCATAGCATGCGAATCCTTGCACAGCACGGGAAAACAAGCACAACAAAAACCAACCCCAGGAAATAAAAACACAAACGGTTAAGTTCACAGAGAATTTTTCAAAACTATTCTTGGATGATAGAGAAATGGGGTGAAGGTATGGCTGTGAGACACTCACACGGTTTGGAAACAGGTCTTTTTATGGGCATGCCGATGGGTGGGCCCCAGCCAGAGCCAGACTGTTCTCAGGGCGGCGCAAGGATCGATTGCAGCCCTTATGGATACCATAGTCACCCCCTGTCTGGACGTCTGGAGGGCCCACATGCACCCACTCTCAACTTTCAGCTCATATTCCCAAAAGGAGCACCCTGAAAGTCTAAGACCTATCAATAGACACGTAGAAGAACGATCGACCCCACACAGTCCAATCCCATGATGCTCCTGCCCATGACTCACGTGTGTAACATGCCTTTTTTTAAACTTTACTTAGTAACTTACACAGCTTATTTTTGTTGACCATATATCTACATACTTGGACATCTGCTGAAGCAATCCACTTTAAGCAACAGCCCCAGTGGTGCAACGTATATTGTACATACACAAGAGACAAATGCCAGGAAAAGGCCTGTGACACTGGTCCATGATGGTGGTCACTACATTTAGTGTTTTAAATAGTTAACCACCATTACATTACATTATATTACACTTCAGTCTTTTTTCCTATCCAGAGCATCCTACACTTTCATGTACACTTACACTTTACGTTTGCTTACACACTATCAATTTAAACAGGCGAGTTGTGAAATGAGCTGTATTAATACATTTGAGTGATTGTTCAAAGTCACCGGATAGGGTGTTGGGTCGCCGTATGTAGACAGTAGGTGCGATATACTCAGTGTGAGGAATTCAGCCGTAGGAAAACAACGCAACTTTCCTCCAAGAAAGCCAATCGATGCACACTCGAGTCACAGTTGATGGGGTCGGAAAATGTTCTCAGCTACCGCTCCAGAATATTCTACACATTCTCAATTAGGATCGGATTTGGTGACTGAGAAGATTCTGACCCCCACGGACCCGTCAGAGCTCTCAGCCTTTGAAACACTATTGTGTTTCCATTTTTTCGTTCACTATCCTGGGCTGTACACAGGAAAGGGCAGAGCAGTGGAAACTTCATGGCAAGAATCTGTGCAAATCTCCAGCCAGCTGTTATGTCCCCTTGTGGGTGTGTTTGTGTCTACTTCATGTGAGGGAGTAAGTGCTGAAGCTTCTAAGCACATGGTTGTCCAGGTTTTAGTGCTTTCTTGCGGTGAGGGCTGGGCAGACCGGTCCACCGGGAAAAGTTGGAATTTTTTAGGACCATTTACCCGTGAAACCCTTGAGCACCCTTAACTAGGCCAAAAGTAGACTTCCATGTTCCTTTTTCTCCGGGAACTTTGGTTTTGTCTTAAGTATCACTACACACAGAGGTAAAACCACATGAAAGATGCAACGAAAAAATGCAACAGCTACCACAAAGCAAGTGCTTATTTTCAAAGCTGATTGTTCATTTAAAATTCATATTACAATTAGTTATTACAATACTATTTATCAAAATCAGTATGTTAACCATGCAAATCTGAGGCTCTCTACTCAGGCAAAATGTATGCATAGCTCTAAAAGTTGTAAGGCTGTAATTGAAATATAAGCTCAAACTTGTATATAAGAACAAAACCTAAGAACAGCACAACTGCATTTTACCAGAAGGCTGGGTTTTGAAGATGTAGTTTTTTATTCTCTCTCCTTTAAATCGTCAATTGAAATGTACAGGACTACATTAGTTGCTGGCATTATAAAGGCAGTGAGTGTAGTAGCGTGTAATATTTACTTGAGAACCCAACAGAGCAGGCAAATGCAACACTGCTTCAAGAAATACTTAAAATTATTAATTTTCTGGATTTGGAATAAATACCATAGACATCAAAGTCGGTTCATCAAATACACAGGAAAATAAGCTGTGAAATTCTCTATATTGGTTATTTTTCCTAATGCGCTACCTCCTCAGAATCCCAATTACATGCATTAAAATGATGATACACAAAAAAAACCAGCAGACTGATAAATAAAATTCCCACATTCAAACACCTTTAACATTTGCTTGGCTGTCAATGGAGAGAGACAGCATTTCAAGAAGCAGTCAGCCTTGACAGTGTTGCCGTAGAGACGCTTAATTAGAGTCTCTCCCTCTTAATGAAACGCGTCTCTCTCTCCCAGCTCTCTCCTACCCACAATTCCCCCAGATGCCAACCTGCTCTGCATCTCATATCATGGACACACACTGTTGCTTCCAGTTGGCGTCAGGCATCAGGACGGCTCCACCTCTCCCTCCCTCACTGTGACTTTCTCTCTCGCATTTGAGCCACAGCGTATCTTCATCATTACTGCAGCCAGTATTACAGCGACACTAAGCCAATAAAATGTGTTGCTGCACTCAGTCATAATACTGGACTTAGATGTATTGCAAGTGCTGTATAAGAACTTAAGAACATCTTAAACACTAATGGTGTGCATTTGGGGGGGGGGAGTACCCCTCTCACATTCAGAGAAAGGGGGGCAAAGGGTATCATTGCATTGGGAGTACAGGCACACACACCAGCAACTTTTTTAATTAAACCCCATTACATAGCCCAAACGGCAAGTGTTTTTTTGTGTTTTTTTTATGTTCTAGCAATGTTTTGTCTGCTAGTGCAGTTTGGAATTTTTGTTTTGTCGTCTTTAATTGTTGTTGGTGATGTTTGTTGATCCATTGTTTATTATTATTCTGTGTAAAATATGAAAACGACTAAAGTAAAATAGTTGAAAAGGTAACTCTTAAGCACTTTTGAAGCATAGTGCAGTAAAAGTACTTTGTCATCGCTATGATTGCTGTGATGTTAGCTGCATACTCTTTGTTGAGTACCCCATAGTAATGACATAAGATGTTGTGTTTTTTTATATTCAATTTGTTAGCCACAGAATATATCGAGTACTTGAGTGTTTTACACAAAGGTTAAATCTTATTGTACTCCATATTACCAATTAAAAAAGCCAGTACACAAATACTGCTCACAGACTAGAAGGAAATCCTCCATGAACTCTTCCATGCCCCTAGTTTTGACACGCGGTGCTCTGGAGGTCCAATATACATGATTCTCACCAGCGAAAAAGGTGCTACCTGCCAAATACATACCCTATTTGGCAGAAGTCAGGGATGATAGTGCTAAAAGTCCTAGAGAAGAGTAAAAGTCCCAAGTGCCTGAAGGAATAGCACAAGCATAGACTATAACCCTGTGAAGGACCTGTTGAAGAAACGAAAAACCATCAACAACAACAAAAACAGCAGTAAGATACTGACGATACCCATAAGTGGGCAAGACACGGAGAAGCTGTCCTTGTGAATAAAAATCAGTCACGAAAATGCAGTGTGTTTCATTTGTCAAAGAATACAATGCACTTTGAGACAAAACAAATTCTATTGAAAGACTGCCATAGAGGAAAACTGAAATGCAAACCTTGTTTGTACCCTGTGATGTGATCTTGCACCAATCAAGACACGGCTACAGGCAGCGTCTCTCTGTGTGGCCTGTATCTTGGCACAGAAGAGAGAGCCATTCGGCGGCTCAGAAACCATGAAGGAAAGCATGCTGGTCATTTTGGACGGTTATGCACCGACTGTCACTCATGATAAAGTCAAAACTACTGTGGCATCGGCAATCAAAAAGGTACCCCTATCCAAAACCTCTACTTTTTGCAGAGTTTAAAACCTAGCAACAGATGTTTTTGAAACACTTTTAGACCAACTCTGATGTCATGTGTATAGTGGTGGACTCCCAAGCAAAAATGATGTGTGCCTTCAATGCAGATTTGCTGACGGCAGATGCTTCCAAAGGGAATTTTTCGGTTTCACGCTGATAGAAAGAGATGCAGCTAGTGAGGTCATTTTCAGTGACATCTTATGGGAGTTTGAGCGTGTTCCTGCGGGGCACGGACTGGGCTCTGCCCATTATAGGCGAGCCATATTTACTCCTCAGATACGGTTCTCATACTTTGTTGACCATCAGTCCATTCCGTGTGCATGGAGAGCTTCAAACAGCAAGGGACACAATGATGGCTATCATAAATTTCTTTCATTTCGCATTCCAGTTTACAGCATCGCTTATTCCGGAAGTTTCTGAGTCACACGGTTGCAGACCATCTCAGTCTCTGGTTGTATAGGGAAGTCAGGTGTTGTGTTGTGTTGATTTATGTACATTTGCTTCAAAGTGAACTTTGATCAGTTACTCATCTTGGTATTCAAGATATATTTATTTAAGACATTATCTCTATCGAATAGCACTGTGCTGCGAAAAGGGAAATTAGCATCATTATAGGTGTCCCTGGTCAGCATTGAATGAATTTATTTATAATAATTTAGTTTTCAGTAATAATTTTCAGTTATTCACTCCGCATGATTCATTATGATGAAAAATTGTTTGTTCTTATCTTAAATGTTTTGATAAATAACACATTTTCCATATAATTTCCCTGGGCAGGAACCCTTAGCTGCTTGAGTATAACACATTTAATATAGTCATGTATTGTTAATATTACAAGGTTCGGTAAAATGTTACACAGTGCAAGCTTCATAATCATCATAATATATCTTTATATTTGTAAAAGAAAATGAAACGTACAAAGAAATTAAGAAATCTCCAATCAATAATCTGCATTATGTTCTGTGGTCTCTTCCCCACAAATATGGGTAGAGAATACGGAAAGAGAACCAGGAACCGAATAATCACACTCAACGTGAAATTGGTATCCATAGAAAGGAATTAACAGTGTAAATATGATGAAGACATTTGTACGAAAAAAGAGTGAATTAAGAAAAATCAACGATTGGAACACAGTATGTTGTATCTGTGTCACAGCTATAACAGACAGTAGCCTATTTTTCCCACCCTTCCCCTGGCCCCTCCCACCCCAGTCTGGCCCAGTGGGCACAAGCTGGCCGGAGGAGCACGAAGGAGATTGGGAGGCATCGTATCAATTCATCACAAGCTGACGGCAGACTCCACCACCCTGACTGAGGCCACGGGCGGCTGACCAGAACCAGGCCAGGACTACGGCATCCGCCAACCCTTTTCACAAGTGGGTGGTTTCCATCTCTGTAACCCCCCCCCCCCCCCCCCACCCCTCTCTCTTTCACTCTCGTCTGCTTTCAGCATCTTACAAGTCAATCAATCAACCACCGCGTGCTGGCATCTGACAACTACATTAATTCAACGTACGTCCAGAGAGCCGCTATTGGAGAGGTGTTTTATTTAATCTGACCTTCAGACATAACCCCCTCCTTTTTATTATAAAGAGTCCACATATAAGAGGAGAAGAAGAAATGAGAGTAAATGAGGTACAGGACCCAGCCTGTTTTTATACTGGTTTAAAATTTGTCTGAAGTTGCCTAGACAAGCCAGTCAACGATAGCGTCATCTCGCAAGTTTAACTCAAACATTTTTGTTTTAATAAGCTGACACTAGTGCTGATTGATGATCCCTTTCGTGTTTCAATTCGGTTTTTGAAAATAACCCCAGTTATGACTTTCGATTGCTAAAATGTTAATAGAAATGGAAAATAGAAAGAGCCCAAAATATTCAACTCTGTCTGTTATTTTACTAAATAATAACAATAAATAACCTCGTGGTTTACTTACTTTCAGATATGAACTAAAGTTATGGCAAAACTAAGAATTGTATATGAAGGCTTTCAGCATTTACATCATCACTGGCGACATTTCCCATTTCTCAGATTTCTTTTTATGTTTTGAAAAGATGTAAAATGATATTTTACACAGAAGCTACAGGGTTGTTTAAATTATCAGTCTGCTTGCTAATTTCCTGAAGTGGCTAGCTCGCTCAGTGGTTTGTTCTGGCAGCTGATTCAATAAAAGATATTATAAGCAGTGGTTCATAAGAAGTACTAAAAGCAGCAAGACAGACTGACAAAAACTGACCATAGTGTGATAAGACCAATCAAATGTATTTAGGGTCTGATTTACGAAAGCATTTAGCATGTGCATTTAGCATTTTGCTGGTGCTATACTAACAGAGCATGTGATGGTTTGAGGTAGTTTGTTTGCTCCAGTTACAAATCATGACACTTAAACTGCATGTTCAAACATTTCAAGTGCACTAAGGGAGTTGATGAATCTGGTTTTTGGCCTCTGTAGATGAAATTCAATCAAAAATGGCTTGATTTACAATATATGTTTATTTGAGCATTTTCTCTTTTACTGGAGGCAAGCAATCATGTCATTTGGAAAGTGCTATTTTCATTTTTAAAATAGACTAGTATATTCCCTTCAAAATACTAAAGTCCATTTTGATTGAATTTTACATGGCCTTAAAGAGACTAAGTTTGTTTCATTGTGTCCTGGCCCAAGTTTTGTGTGTTTCCTTTTGTGACATGGCTGCATTTGCAAGCTCTCAAACACAGTCTCTGTGTTTGAGTGGACTTCTTTTCACACAGTGAAGAAATGGCTTAAGAATAAAACACCATATAAGGCAAATTAAGGGTGTTCACTGGCTATGCCACTTAAACATGCTCATAGAAATACACACATAACATAAATGTCATTTATCATCAAAATACTGATGTACACCAAAATGTGTATGTAAACGGAATATTCTGGATTTGTAAGTATGTTCAAAGAAAGAGTGATAAACCTGGTCCCTGATAAGTATAGTAGTGTCATTCTGTTTGTTTCTCATCTTCTGTATGAATTCACCTTTGTATCTCTCCTTTCCTCTTTTGTCTGCTTTCTCCCTCCTCTCTCTCTATGTAGGGAATGCCCCCCGCCCCTATAATATTTGCTTTTTGGCTTGGGGCTCCCCCACTCCCCCTCCCCTGCACCACGGCCCGCCCTCTCCACCCCCCCTCACCCTCCCCACCCTCCCCACCCTCGGTGACGGGGTCCTGGTCTGTCAGGCCCCCAGCAGGGGCCAGCAGCCTGATGGATTTAGCAGATGGACCTCTCCACTCCTCCCACCCCTACCTCCCACACTCACACACACACATACACACACACACAGCCCTTCAGCCCAACCTGCACATCCTGGCCAGGGTCAGAAGCCAACCCATTCCTCCATCCCCCTCCAAAAGGCATGTTGTGATAGGAAACAAAAGCGGACCCCCCAAAAAAACCCATGGGCAGCCAGACAGTGGGGGGGGGGGGGGGGTATGTGAGGTCCAGCAGGGGTGATGTTTGGTAGAGGGTTGGGGGGGGGGGGTGCAGGGAACAGGCTTTTGGTGACAAAGAACACCAACATTTGATTTTTATTGTTAATATGCGGTCAATCTAATCTGAATGTCCCTTCACTCCCATGCAAATCTCAACCACATAACACCACTGGGCCAATCTACACTTAACCTTATGGTTAAAATGCCACTGTCACTCACATACTGTACAGCACAGCAGAAGGACTGCATAGTACACATTAAGAAAGCACCTATGTAGATTCACAATCACTCTCAGATATATGTCTGTCATGAAAAAATATATATTTCACAATGGATACTGTCCGGAGGCTGGACAGGGAGGGAAATTTGTCTGGCAAGGAATCAAATACCTTCACAAAAGCATTTGTCTTGTCTCAGAGTATGCATTTTTATAGCTGCTTTCACGCGGAGCTTTTGAATGGTGTAATAAACGCGTTTCAGACCCGCTTGGATGAAAGGGTGACATTGGTAACAGGAGCGGGACATAGCTTATGTACAGAAGTGCAAGATCCACGGGACTGTGTCTCATCCGATTCTGGATGTCATTCTAATACAGATTAGGACGACATGCACACAGGTGGGAGGTTTACTGTAGAGGAGGTAAACGTTTTTTCTCAATGCATTTAGTAGATGCTCTGGTTCTAGGGAAACATACAGTTCACTTTTTTACAAACAATCCATTTATGCAGGCGGATATTTATTAAAGCAATTGGGGTGATATACCATGCTCAACGGTACAACAGCAGGGTCTTCCCTGAGAATTTAATCCACCACTTCTGACCTCTAAGCCCAGCTCCCTAACCACTATACTACACTGCTCTCTGCTTACTGGAAGTCAGAGTCTGAATTTGTCTTAACCATGACCTGTTGTTATCAACTATTCCCATCACCCAAATGAGTTAAGTTCAGCGAACAGCCTTGCCATTGACCTGTAGAGGTGTTCTAAAAAAGGTACTGCCTATTTCTTAAATTTCTCGGCGTCTCTGATTAAAAATGCCCTGACATGCCTTTGATGCTAACTTTTCCACTTTTATTATCACGGAGTAATGTTCAATTTGATTGAAAGGTGAAGCCAATTACCAGCAATCAGCCTCCAGGAGTTGTCATTTATTAGAGTAATTATGACATGATAAACTGATGATTGATGATTAGCTTAGCATTAGGTACGTTTCAAATGGATCCATGCATTCATTCAGCACTCTAGTGTTTGGATTGTTATCGTTACATACTTCAGCTAAGGCTCCTGAAGGCATTCTATAGTGAGAGTTTTTCCAACTGAGGTAAACAGTTGATCCGTAATTATTCTCCAATTTCTGTAACGCTTTCTGTTTCCTCCTCTTTTGTTCTCGGTCCGGTCAGAAACTTCATTTCTCGCTCATGATTTTCCTTCTCTGTTCCCGTCCTCTCCTCCCCCACTCCTCTTGTCACTCTCTCTGCCACACTACCGTTCTCTCATTCTCTGCTCAGTCCTCCATCTCCGTCTCTTTATTCTCTCACTCCTTCCCCCGCTTTCTCTTTCTGTCCGTGGCATGTGGGGGTGAGTAGCTTGCTCGGGCGTCGAATTAAAGAGAAGTCTTGACGATCCCTGCAAGATTCCAGCGCGCGCTAAGGCCGAGGCGGGCACCTGGCAGCCCCTGGCTACACACTAAATTAAAGGCCTAACGTGCAGCCCTCCGACAGGCCTGACAGCTAATGAAATGGAGAGGCCGACGCCCGCAGGACCGAGGTAGCGAATGAAGACACCTCGGTGAGAGACGCATCCCTGCAGGGCTTCTCCCCCACCCCTCCGCCCCCCCTCCTCTTCATCTTATTCAGATCAAAAATGGTGGTCTGTGATCTTACCAAACCTGAACGGTTTCTCCCCTCAACCTTCATTGGCCAATTCTTCTTTAATCCCGAGGCTCATATTCCCTTTTTTGGGCACATCTGGTTCCCTTGCATCTTGTCTTGTTTGTGAACTGCATGGCTAATCTATCATTAACCATACTGAACGTGTGTGTATGTGTGTAGCTGTACGCTTTGGTTGTCTGTCAGTTGGCCGTCTGTTTCTGAAGCACTGTGCGTTCTGACATGCCTTCCACCGATGTAGTAAGCAAGACAGCACCTTTTGTTCACCTGATACGGGTTGCTAGCCTCATTTTGACATTTGTGGAAAACATATACGTAATTTGTGATATGAAAACAAAATATTTTGACATATATCACTGTGACATTGTTCGGTACGTATATATTTCAATGGTACAAACTTTGGCAGGTGCTAACTATGTTGCCGTGTTTATGCTTGCATGAGTGAGTGTGTGTGTGTCTGTGTGTGTGTGTGTGTGTGTGTGTGTGTGTGTGTGTGGTGGTGGGGGTCTAGCCGCAGCATGTCACATCTGTTCCCACAGAGGATTCCACCAGCTTACCCTGCTAACCTTGAAAGAAGGGCTTGGTCTATAAATAGCCCCCGTTCCAATTAAAGCTGTTTTTCTGACACCGCCCCACGCTGTCCCGCACCACCGAGTCGCCTGGGAGAGCGCTCGTTAAGAGGGCCGTGCAGGAGCCACGGCCCTGCCTAATTAAGGTCTGCAAACCACCACCCCCCCAAACTCCCCCCATGCCCCCAGAGCACACGCTAAACACACCCGCGCCTCACGCCTCAAACAACCCCCCCCCACAGGCTCGGGTAACCCCTTAAGCAGCGCAGCGAATGAGACGAGGTGTGAACGCGGCAGGCGGATGAGGACCACTTTCCCGAGGGCTCAATGCTGCGAGGGGAGTCTGCATCCGCACTCTGTCAGTAGGCGCAAGCCAGGCACGCCATCACAATCAGACCGTCACAACCGCGTAAGAAACACGCAAGATCTGATACACTCACATGCCTCTGAAGCAAAAACACAGACTGGACGGGTATGGCGAATCCCCAAATTATCTCCTCGGTTTTGTCAAAAGGAATTACAAAGAGCTCAATGTGTTGTATTTTTGCAACTTTTTTGTAAGCTGACAATGAATTAATGAGCTGTTGCTTTGTGACTTCCATTACCTTTTGTTATTGCCCACATGTTAAAAGACAATCTTTCTTAGCTAGTGAAGGCAATGACGGTGCGTGTGTGTGTGTGTGTTGGGGGCGGGGGTTCCCAATTAGGCACAAAGAACAACACAGACAAGCTGTAGGAGTTTCACCTGGGAGTTACTGCTCTCTCTCATTTCCCAAGCTCCTTGCTTTCTCTCTCCCTGACTCACCATGTCATTTCATAAATGCCATATGGTTTGATCTGTTACATATTAAGAGTAATGATGTGCGACATAATGATAATTTAGATTACGCTTCACTTTAAGAAAAGAAGAAAAATATACTTTGTTTTTAAAGGAGAGCAGACAATCTGTCCTCCTTTACTATCTCTTCTACTTTACTTGGGACTCCTGGAAAAACAGTGTTAGAGATGAAGTGGAACCAAAGTGCAGAGAGGCACATGAGTCGTGATTCAAACCCCCAGGTGCACAGAGCATCGTGGGACTTGGAGTCAACTGCCCTACATACTGCACCACATTCTACACCGGCTGTAATAGAAACCCCATTAAAAAGGAGTTATATATCAAGTACCCACCAATTTAATGGACCTTACAGACCACAGTATGACCAACAGAAATACTCCACCCCAGATACCACTTGACATCAACTGACTCCTTCAGTGGAGAAATACTGCTGAACATGTTGTGGCATTGCAGTTTATGGGTAATCCATAAATTCACCTGTGGAAATGGAGGATATGTGTTATAAAATTGTTCAGGGTCATTTGTAGCTGACCTTGGGTTAACTCTCTGGCACCTAGGGGATCAGATTAGGAGGTGTTTACACAAACATTCACAGATTTTTTCAGAACGAAAAAATACCGCTAACCTCAATTTGGACTGCAAGATCAGTTAAATATGTATGAATGATGGCTGCAGTACCAAGAAGATTAAAGCTCAGATGACAGAAGATCACAGCTCTGTGCTTCAGATGACAGAAGATCACAGATCTCTGCTTCAGAGAGAAAGAAGATCACAGCTCTGTGCTTCAGATTATCGAAGATCACAGCTCTGTGCTTCAGATTACAGAAGATCACAGCTCTGTGCTTCATATTACAGAAGATCACTGCTCTGTGCTGCAGATGACAGAAGATCACAGCTCTTTGCTTCAGATTACAGAAGATCACAGCTCTGTGCTTCAGATTACAGAAGATCACAGCTCTGTGCTTCAGATGACAGAAGATCACAGCTCTGTGCTTCAGATTACAGAGGACCAGAGCTCTCTGCTTCATGTGTCCCAGCAGTCCTGGTCCTGCTACACATGTCCATATTGTGGGTCTCTCTTTGGGGTAAAAACATTCACCAATGCACTCACCTGTGCTCATTTTCCAAATCCGTCCATTCTGTTCTGTAACCAAGGGGCTTGGCTAACTCAAGGAAGGTAGAACTCCAGGAAAGACTCATGTTCAAGGACTAGAGAGCAGTATTCCCTCTGGGCTGAGCAAGGAAACCAGCGTTCCAGCTCAGTGAAGGGAACACTGTATTCCAGATGATGTCATCTGTCGGATGGGACGCTAAACTGAGTTCTTCACTTACAGTGGTCTTTAAAAATTCCCTCTACATCAGGTCACCATTTCCAAAACCTGATAATCAGGCCCCATTTCCCAAAACCATATTAGCACTAGCTTCTTCTTAGAACCTTTAACAGTCATGGGCTAAGGCGGTTCGGGCATAACTTGTAATGATTACTGTAAGAATGTATTAAGCCTCACAAGGGGAAACCAGTTATGTTGGGATCTATTATAATATTCCTCACAAGGGGTACCAATTATGTATAGAAAAATGTATATTATTTATGTTCTCAAAAAGGGCACGCCAATATATAGGACAAATTACTATTCTATAAATTACATGGGGTGCCAGATTCTAACATGGCAACACCAAATATCAGTATTCTAAATAAATAAGTACCAAGGTTTTATCCCTAGTAGATTCACATGGAAATTATTCTCATTTTAATAATTATGAACTGTAATTATTGACTCTAGAATTAAAGATACAACAATTATTTATTCATAACCGTTGAAGGTATTACGTTGAGATTGGTTTGACTCCAGCTCGTGTTTTTACAATATCAGCACAACCACAACATTTGATAAAATATATTTATTAAACAACAAAGAAAATCGTGACGCGACAGTTTCTATCACTGCAAGGAAGGTGTGTGTGTGTGTGAGTAGGGCTGGGCAATAAGGTTTAAAATCAATCTTGATATTTTTTGAAAAATGACAATGTACGATACACAATATATATCTCAATGTTTCACTATTTTATCTAAAACACCGAGCTGAAGTCAAAACCAAGTATAACATTAAATAATAGCCTTTATTTGTTTAAACTGCGCACGGCATACCTTTTAATAGTTTCTGTAAAGTTCAAAGAAACTGCTCAAACAATATAATTGCACACACAGCATATATCATTCTGCCCTGGGTGGTGCAATACATTTGTGGTACTGCAACCTTTTGTTGCTGCCTGTTTTGACATAGTTTACTTCTGACTGCATTATGTCATCCCCCCTGAACCCAAACAACTTCCATGCAACAGAAATGTTTCAGGAATTAGTTCTTCCTCAGCTTTACAGCCTGCTCACCGCGGTTCTACAAACACAACATCAATTGATGGGCGTGGTTACAGTGGAGTGTCTGAGAGAGTTTCAGAGATACCACTTTTCCAACAAGACAGTTCAATGGCCAGTTCAGAGCCGGAGCCAAATCTCGAACCAGTTCTTCGCGTTTCGACAGCGTAACTGGCTCTTGGCCAGGAAAACTGGTTTGAGAGCGGCACCAGCACTTGGTTTTGGTCTATAACCAAGAACTGCTTACATCAGGGGCTGGGGGTAGATTATCATGACCAACAAGACCACCTAGAACTTTGTGACCGCCATTTTTAAAAAAAACCGTGTTTCTCAATACCAAGAACGCAAAAAGGGACTTGTGTTCTTCAGAGGATCGTACTTGCCAAGTGTTCTTGAGAAGAATGGTGTTGCAAGTTCGGAAGGACGGAGAATGCATCCTCAAGTTTTGAGATGGTTTGTGTACTTGCTTAGTTGCTACTGCGCAGCATCCTGCGCGCAGCTCATTTCACCAATGACAGAATGACACTGGCTGACAGGACAATGACAGGAAGGAACTGGTAACATTTTGTGAAGTTTCTTTTTGTTGTGCTTATATTACATTTTTTTTCACCTTGGAAATACCCAGCTGCTTAGCCCATATAATAAAGCTTACAATGAACTCAAAACTCGTGTTTGTCATTTCACTCTAAGGACTAAATATTTTTGAAATGGTAAAAAAAAAATGTATAAAAAGTATCTATCAGTGAGGTGATGTCCTCGGCAATATTATTGAAATATTTACGGTAAGATGAGAGGTAGAAGGCTGTACAGTTTAATTCAGAGTTTAGAGTTTGATTTGGCATATGTCAAAGTATCATTTATTAACAGTTGTGTAACCCTAACGCACATACATCTACAAGGTTTAAAGTAAGAGTTTGTCCTTCAGTGATCGCACTCACTGTGTGCAATCAGAGCCAGTGTCCATGAACACGCATCAAAAGTATACTTGAGAGCCTTTGGGTAGGAAATATTGAGGACGTAGAGAAGGCCAAAAAGGTATGCGAACACAGTGGGAAGATCTGGGATGTCCTGCAGAACTACTGCCTCCTCCAAAACAACAGCAACGTTTTTCACCCTTGGAGAGGAAGTTGCCATGCCAGGCCTGGAGCAAAAGGTGTCTTGCGTACATTCAGCACGCCAGGGGTGGAAGAGCAAGAAGAGCAAGAAAGGCGCAAAAGAAGGTTTGTCAGTCCTTTTACCATTTAAGTTTTATTGTACTTTGTGTGTTTCCTCCACCAAAGTGTTGGATTACCATAGCACACATGAGCAGTCTCAAGTGCTTAGACTGTTCAGAACAGGCGCTCACTGATGATGTCAGGATGAGCGTGTGCACATTGGTAGAGCTGCATGCTAGAGACCCTACATTAGCAACCCATTGCCATTCATTCTCTGCTAACTTTGAGCAGATGGCTCTCAGTGGATCCTCATGCTTCAATACATGTAAATTAAAGAACAGGATGTGTATCAAAAAGCCAGAAACCTCCGCCAACCTGAACCAGGGATTCCTGCCTTTGAATCACTCTGATTTGAACCACAAGATCAGGATTGATTTCCATGGTGGAATCGGTTTCAGCCAGCGGACACTGCGTTAAGTGGCATTTTCACAGATTGCTGAATTTGATAAATGCATTAGGTTTGCTGAAATGTTATAAACTGAGGGGGTTTGTGGTGGTGGGGGGGGGGGGCGGGCTTTCAGACAGTTGGTGACTGATGGATGTCAGACTCGCATCAGGCTCCACTGCCTGACATTTGAAAGAGGAATGCACACTGGCTGATGGGTAAATACCCAGAGGGCAGTGGGGCTCAGGTCAGGGCAGGGGGTGGGGTGTGGGGGGGGTGGGGGGGGTGTAGACAGCTGCCCTAGGCTCTGACATTAAACCAGACAGACACTCACCCAGACAGAGGAGGATAAAGACACGAGAGGAGTGGGAGAGAGAGGGAAGGACGGATGGATGGTCCACAGCTCTATATCCAGGCAAGCATGAGAGCTCTCCCAGCTATGAAATGAGCCCCAGTGTGAGGGGTGACCTTTCGCAGGGTTGTTTTTTTAACAGGGTCGTTCTGATTCCAGCTTATTTCTTATGATCATCGGTTCTGGATGGCGTCGTGTTCTACAACAATAAAACATGACAGGACATCCCTAACCACAAAACATTAACAGTTAAATATCCAAAACAACCTAGGTTAGACCACAAAAGTCACACTTTTACTGAACTGAATGTGTTTTCAAATACATTTCACATTGCAAGTTATGTTACAGATCAATGTGTACATCCTAATAATCAGTGAACCAGCACCACACAAAAAAAAAACAAAACTGCAGAAAATTTTAATTGTAAAGGCTGTGCTAGTGTAGATATGTGTATGTATATTAAGTATGTACAGAAATTTGTTTGTTCTTATATGAATGAAAAATTTACTCTCTAACATCCAGTTGGCTCTTGGATCACCCCCCAAAAAATGTTAATTTTATACCGGATAATCTATTTGTTGTAGCCACAGTCTGGAGGCCACATGCTGGAGAGTGCGCCCCCCCACCCCCCGCCCCCATTTCTCACCCTCTCATCCTGCAAGCTCACGGGACACAACCGCACAACGCGGAGTAATGAAGCAGCCTCTGGCATGCGCTGGAGTCCGGGTCCCATAGACAATCCCGCCAAATGCTATCAATGCTCTATTTTTAAGGGTGTTTATTTTGATTCGTGGAAATTTGCGGCAATGCTCAAATCGGTTTGGACCGATGGTCGGCTCTGGCCAGAACCGCAGCAAAACGATCAACAGTTCTATTCTGCCTCGTATTATTCTGGATCCAGGGAAAGGAACAGAGAAATTCATTCATTTAACCATGTAGGATGTGGACAAAGTGGGCATGTAGGACATTTTTGTGAACCAACTATATAATACAAAAGGGACAACATAAGTTTCTTGTGCAATCCGATGGTTGTCATGGCATGCTTGAAAAGCATTGAAAGTAGTAAATAAAAATGTAAAGATATTGTTCTGTGTGTAACCGATGCCGTTACTAAAGGATTAAAATGTGTGGGCTGGTTTTGACTTTGTGGTGTGACAGTAGTATATGCATGAAGACCAGTGAGAAAGTAACACTGCAGGGGAGTTAACAAACTCATAAAATGGTACGAAATCCCAGCTACCGAAAAAAAAGGATGCCTTGTCCCATGGCCAGTAGGCAGTAGTTGCCTTAGATATGGAGACCCCCCCCCCTCCCCCCCAATCCTCCACTAATGAGTGTATCTGGCATTCGGCCCAAAGTGTTGCTATTGACCCTGAAACCTGATCACAGCTAAATGGGCTAATTACGCCTGCCACACACTCTCTACACAGACAGTATGGGTGTTTTTGTCACAGACACACACTCTCTACACAGACAGTATGGGTGTTTCCATCACACACAGACACACACACGCTCTCTACACAGACAGTATGGGTGTTTTTGTCACAGACACACACTCTCCACACAGACAGTATGGGTTTTTCTGTCACACACACAGACACACACATGCTCTCTACACAGACGGTATGGGTGTTTCTGTCACACACACATACTCTACATAGACAGCATAGGTGCTTATGACACACACACACTCTCTACACAGACAGTATTGTTTCTGTCACATACATTCTGTACACAGACAGTGTGGGTGTTTTTGTCTCACACATACACACACACACACTCTCTCAACACAGACAGTATGATATTATGAGGTAAACTTTCATTGTAAACTGTTGCACATTTTAATTCAGAGCACGTTTCTCTGCAAATTCTCATGGATCTACCTGAGTCGAATCTGGGTCTACCTCAGGTCGAATCCCTTGAACACTAGAAATTGATCTGTGAGTTCTACATGGGCTATCTGAATACAAAACACCACATTATTCTACACTTCCCAGAATGCAGCATATGCTGAGCTAAATATACTTACACCTTTCATCAGTGTGTGTTCAATGGTCTTGTAGAACATAAGGACATATTATGACGAGATATTCAACTCTCATATCGACATATTTTCAACTGGCGAACAACAGTTCAGCACAGTTTGTAAGAATACTCTTTAAAAGAGATTAGACGCTGTTCCTTCTATACTCTACCCTTCTACAAACCCATCCTGAATAGCTGTCCAAACTTTCCTGTATGAAATGCTCCGTTCAATTAAATTCACAAGCAGTCATTTTGGTGAGCTAACCTGAACCTAAGCAGCTCCACAATGAAACACAACAGAAATCATTGTATTTTTCTAAAATACAAATCCCCATAAAACTGTCAAGAAACATCATCACTTCCTCCGCCTTAATCCATAGACTGTAAAAAATGTAAGGTATGTCTTGCTGAAGAGAGGAATCTGTTTCAGGTGTCCTGATTTAGGCCGGTGAGGAGCATCATAGCGCTGTCTGAAAGTTATTAGCGTTTGCCACCTTACCAGTTCTGTGAGAATTAATTTCTCTGGCAGTAATGAAGGCTATGCATAATTAACAGTGTTGTCTTTTAAATCGGCATGACTGGGAAATCCAGGAGGGACTACAGTCATTAAGTTACCACTTAATACAGTGCAGTCGTTAAGTCGTTAAAGACTTAAGTCCCAAGCTTTTCATGTCCATATGAAATGCATCAGACTTAACTCCTAACAGGATCTATGATGAGTACTGACCACCAGGCACGGAGGAGAGGAAGTGGATGTGAAGTACAGGTACGGTCACACTTGGCTTCTAATCCACTTAGCGGCGCGAACTGTGGGCGGAGACACAGACTCCGTTAATTCAGTTAATTCGGGCATGTGTGATTCAATTGTAGTTTTCATCAGCAGATGGTAACATTAGATAGCAACATAGGCTAGCTATCTTTATGTCCAACGATAAGATCAATATTGATAGGCATCCTATATCCAGGCTTGGTCATATGCAGCTTCCTTGTTAACATTCTCAACTATTTTAAATTATCTACCAAACACGATAACTTCCTGTTTGACTAGCTAACTGGTGATCAGTGTCTCCTCCATTTTGATTTTAATATTTGACCGTTTGATTTGAACAACAAGAAGCAAATTGACACACCCCTTGGGGTCAAACAGCAGCTCTCTGATTGGCCAGACAGGGGCAGATTTGCATATTCAGAAGGTCAAAGTTCACCACAGTTGAACTTGGAATAAACTCCTATCACAACTTGTTGGAAATTGTGGAGTCTCTCAATACAGTACCATGGCTTCACTCTTAATTGCACATTTACTAACTTTAAATATCATTTAAAAACCATTTACCATGCACTTCCCATGGTTCTTCTTCTGATACTTTGTCATCTCATGTTACCCTAGAATCATATTGCATGAAATAATGAAGTAAGAACATGCTTT
The DNA here is from genome assembly GCA_019788955.1 of Albula glossodonta. Lineage (NCBI taxonomy): Eukaryota > Metazoa > Chordata > Actinopteri > Albuliformes > Albulidae > Albula > Albula glossodonta. Next base: position 594,814 of record JAFBMS010000027.1, read on the forward strand.
GTCCCCTTCTACAATATATTTTCACATAACAATTGGCAATAAATTATTTGAAATTGCTTCAGTTGTTTTGTGAGTTTATAAAGTGTCCTCAATTTATATGCCAAAACAATATTAATAGAAAGTGTGCCTTGGTATTTGCAGGGATGAAAAATTATCAAAGTATTTTGATTTTGAAACTCGTTGAGCAGACCATAGACACAACACTGCTAATATTTTTCTACAACACCCTTGGCTACAAGACTGCACACATGGAAATGGGGATGTGGGACAGAGGCCAGTAGAGGGGAAAAAAGCAAATGGAAAAAGTGGTGCTTGGGGATAAAGGGCTTGGGGAGAGAGCGAGTGTATTCACATTCCTGGCCTGGTCTCACCCGAGCCCGCCCCGCAGGGCTGCATGCTAATCATCGGTGCCTCGTCCCGACGCAAGCAGCCACGGGGCCCTGGGTGGCGACGCTTCGCTTGAGCCAAACTGGGCTGCGGTTATTTAATGACATGGTCCACGGACCACTCGGGGCTGGAGTGCACAGATCCTCCAATACCAACCCCCACCCCCCCGCCCCCAGCACCTCAGAGGGTCGAGATGGAGAAAGGTGGGGACACCGTGAACGGAGTCTGGAATGAACAAAAAGGCCGGCCAACCTGATTAGGTCCTCATAAACCACCTCTATGTCAATAGGCCTGGAGCCCAGCTGAGCATTAACAGCACTGTTCACCCATAACGTTTTCTTCTGTTGCTAATTTACCGAAGTCTGTCCTCAGCATTCCTCCCACTCTTCATTGCTTGGAAGCAGACATGACAAAAACATTTTTGTTTTTTGTTCAAAAACATTGAAAATATCGCCATTATACAAACCACATTAAAAAAACATCACATGATGTCACTTCCACCTCAACTGTCTACCACCTCAACTGTCGGACCATCCTGACAGTTGAGCCTGCAGACAGACTGTTGAAGCTTGTCAAGGAGGCCAAAGTATGGGATGGGAAGTATATCAAGAATCGCATCTCAGGACGGAGGAGGGAATCCTGAGGAAGCCGGACTTGATATTTGTGAAACACTGTGTTGCATTAGTTTTTGATGTGACAGTCAGGTTTGAGTATGATGCGACATCTCTATCCAAAGACACGTCAGAAAAAGTTGGCTCTTACTCAGGACTGTGCGAACAGATCAAGGACTTGACGTAGGAATACACTGTACGATTTTCTGGCTTTCCCATTAGTGCCAAAGGGAAAAGGCACAGCAAGAACACCAAAGTGCTTGTGAAGTTCTGCTTGATCACACCCAAAGCCAGGTCTCTTTCTAAGCATTTGTCCAGGTGGACACTGCTGTATTCTTTGGACATTTTAGCAACGTTCCCTGGAAACAATTTGTGGTAGACTCGGGTAAGGAATAAAAAGCCCACCAGCTGAAAGCACCTGGTACCATTGTGCCAGGTCGGACTACAGCGAAGGATGTGACTTCCTCAAGCTAACGGTATGTGGTCAGTTCCTAGGATTGATCCCTTCCCGACTAGTGGACAGTGGGAGTGCTTAGAGATTTGCCTGGGTTTTACTGCTCGTGTGACGCATATTCCCTCGTGAGAGGGTTTTCGGGCGATTATGCGTCCCTAACTTTACCTTCGTGGTCCTTGGGGTGATGGGGAACGGGATGCCAAAAACCTGCCAACCTGGCAGGGTTGCAGAGTGTGACAGTCTTGTTCAAGTCTGCCTAGCGGTCGAGTGATGCCACTGTAAAAAATTGGACGCGCCAAGCAATGCAGAAAGGCTCCCTCCGGGGAACTGCTGGGCATAAAATAGCCAAATACCCCATCATCTAGTAAGTGACGCATATAAATGGATGAAAGAGATTCCCATTGTCCCTACCTACTATCTAGTGAAACAGCCAAAGGAACAGGCTTGGCGGAATTAGCGGGGAAAGAAGATCCTGTTGAGATAGCCAACATGTCGCGATAGCTTGATCGTCTTATCTCGGGCTGGGGTCCTGACTTCTCCATTGGGAGTGTGACTGAATTCACACAGTCCAAAGACTCAGAGGGTGTCCTGAAAGCCGTATCCCAGAATGCCCCAGGGAGATTCGCTGCCTGAACAGGTGGCAGAGCAGCTTTGCATTTACGTTGTTCTGCTGTTCATCCCCTACCAGGGTGAGTGGCTAACGTCCTGAATGTGTTTTCACCCCCTGGGTGGTATGACGAGTTCCCCTCTGACTACAAGCGGAGAGAGGAGAATACATTCACAGAAACAGAACTTTTGCCAGATATTGGAAGACATGAATATCCCTCTCCCTCTTTCACTCTCTTTATCTTTCTCTGTTTGGATGACAAAAATCCTCCCAGTACGTAAAATGTTTTGTCTCCCCTCTCCCTCTGCCCCCCACCCGTCTCCTTTCCTCTGTCTCTCTAACATACACACACACTCATGCACAAACACATGTACACACTCGTACATACACACCACACACACTCTTACATATATACACATGCACACAACATACACACACAAGCATACATATATATCACACACACACTTACATATGCACACAATGCACAGAAACACATATACTCACACACACACATGCAATAAACCCAAGTGCACGTTTTTATGATTCGTGTTCCATAGTTAAATAACACTACATTATAAGTATGAGTGGGCCAAGCTGTTAACAGAAACAATTCAACATAATTACAGTATTAATAATGGAATAAACTTTGAAGAAGTTCATGTGTATAAACGTCCTAAAGTACTTTTAGAAATGTATAAAACTGGATGAAAATCTGATAAAGGATCTATAATATTTAATAATACTGAAATGCACATATACCTCTAATAGAACTCCCACAGTCTGTCAGCAGAAATCTGTGTTAACAGCTTTATGAGGTGCCTACAATGAAAGACCATGATGAATTACCGTTCAATACGTACGCCAGGAAAGGTACACACTCAATTTAGACCACACCACTTCAAAGAAACCACACTTTCATCACCTAGTTACAATATCACCATAGCTGAGAGTCACATGCAGCACAAGAAAAATCATTAGCAACAAAAGCGTTTACTTTGCAGTTTAATGACTGTAAACAGGAGCTAGCATGCCTGCATTCTGTGACTACAAGCTAACCATTTTTTGGACTTTTAAAGATTTTTCATCAAAACCACTTTAAAATTGTTGATGAAAAGTGCAAAAAAATGAATAAGTGTGTTATTTGTAGTACATTTTTATTCGTTGGTGTTTCACACAGCATAATATTTCATGTGGAATGCTTTGCTTAGTATGATATCATAATATTTTTTATTTTGAGTTAGTGAAAACCAAGGAAACGGTCTGGTGTTCCAGAGAGGGAAGAATTTATTCAGCCTGGAAGAATTTGGCTCGTGTTCTGTATCTGATCAATGGAGATGACTCAATAGCAACCAGAAAAAAAAGTTAATCTTAATCTATTTTACTGTGTTTATATTTTTAAGTGAGAAGTTCTAGATTTGATTAGGAAGTGTGTTACCACTTGCAACTGTCTTGCGTCCCTTTGTTTGCCGGGACTAATGACAATAACGCCTATAGTTTGGAAAAGGAGAGAGGGGAAAAAAATAGAGGGAATTCGAAGAGGAAAATTTTCGTGCTGGAAAAGGCCGAACCAGAGCCAACCTGCCAAAAACAAGTCAAGTTTCAACAGGATTAAACTGTCCAAAACCGCCTTTTAGATCTTATACAAAGATATTTTTCAAGTCCCAACCAGAGGCTGCCGTTAACTCTCTCTTTTTCTCCCTCCCTCTTGTTGTTGAAACAGTTGCTCCTCATTAAGACTCTGTCAGAAAGGCTTTAGAGGCGACTGGGAGAGGGAGGTAAGGGTGGAAACCTCAATGCCAGGACTAGCTCTCTCTCTCTGTTTCTCTCTCTCTCTCTCTTTCTCTGTTCCTTTTGCCTTTTTTTTCCTTCGGTTTTTCCTCGCTGTCCGCTTCTCTGCTTCCCCATCTGCCAGCTGACCTCCGCTGGTCCTTCTCTCTGATTCCTCTCCTTCAAAGCTTGGGGATGTCAGTAATTGGATGGGATGTGAAGGGTTGGGGACTGTGGCTGGGGGTTGAGGAGGTCTGGCATGGAGGAGTGTGTCTCTCTCTCTCTCTCTCTCTCTCTGTTTCTCTATCTCACTCTCTCTCTCACGCACATACATATGATGGCTTATTCAGGAGGCGTAAAGGAGGATCATGGGAAGGGTTTCTTTCTTTTGCTTTGTGGTGAGCACTTTGGTGGCTAAACAGGCCGATCCTAGACAAACTAATTCCGTTGCAACATGTGCACCGGAGCTCCTGCCTTGGAGTAGTTTGAGTAGGGGCTTGAACAGGGGAATTGGCTTGTCTATACTTCTGCACATACAGAAATATACAAATAAACACACAAAGGCAAGTGGAGACACACTCACACATATACACATGCGAGGGCATGACAAAGGATGAAGCAAGCCACACAAAGGAGACACAAATCCAAAGACACAACACATCTAGACAAGCTGAGCCAGAAATGGCCCTTGGGATGATGTGAGTGTCTTTCGTGGAAGGGGAAGTCATGTGAGTCAAGGACAGAAACCACCCCCCCCCCCCTTCAAGAAGCGGTGAAGGGGAGTGACTGGCCCACAGAAGCAAGGGCGGGGGGGGGGTACTTCTACACCTAAGCAGGCCCCCAAAAATGGATGAAAAACCAACTGTCTGTTTCAGTTTTTTTAGACAGATTCCCTGGGGGCAGCAGGCAGACACCACTAACAAAGGGGGTCAGCTCAGTTCACTCATGGCCCTGAGACATAGAGAGTCCCCCCCCCTGTCCCTGTCCCCCCATGTACCTACTGTCATGGCCGTGGTGAAGCTCTGACGGCGACAGTGTGAGCCAGGGGCCAATCCTCCACGAAGTACACTCCCAGGCAACTCCAAGCTGAACCCCACCCCCCCTTACCACCACCAAACTGTGTTTGTGCTGCTGTAATCAGATTAAGACAGGAGAAATCCTGCTTGCCTTATAAGATGTTCTGAGAGACACAGTGTGTGATTACCACACCTCTCTGGTCTGAAATCACTGCACTAACTGGCTCGTTCATCTGAAACCGCTGCACTAACTGGCTCATTCATCTGAAACCACTGCACTAACTGGCTCATTCATCTGAAATCACTGCACTAGCTGGCTCATTCATCTGAAACCACTGTACTAACTGGCTCATTCATCTGAAATCACTGCACTAACTGGCTCATTCATCTGAAATCACTGCACTAAGTGGCTTATTCATCTGAAACCACTGCAGTAACTGGCTCATTCATCTGAAACCACTGCACTAACTGGCTCATTCATCTGAAATCACTGCACTAACTGGCTCATTCATCTGAAACCACTGCACTAACTGGCTCATTCATCTGAAATCACTGTACTAACTGGCTCATTCATCTGAAATTGCTGCACTAACTGGCTCATTCATCTGAAATTGCTGCACTAACTGGCTCATTCATCTGAAAGCACTGCACTAACTGGCTCATTTGTCTCAAAGCACTAAACTAACTGACTTATTCTTCTCAAAGCACTGCACTAACCTACTCCAAATTAAATGGAAAAGATGATAACACTGGCGCTAAACATCTAAACTGGCACACACATTTGCAGTGCACATACACACAAACATACAGGGACACAGACACGTGAACACACAGAACACACACACACATATATCATAACCATACATGCACATATACCCCCTACAACACTCACACACACACACACACACACACACAATACAGTACACCAACACATCGGCCACACACACTCACCCTCATACGCCCACACACACGCCACTCTCATCTCGAGCATATGTCACCCTCAGCGGTCGGCCCCCTTGAAAGCCGGCGTTCTGAAAGCCGTTAATGAATTGAGCAAACACCCAGCCCCTCCGCATTAGCCCGGCAGCGCTATAACAGGGAGCCAGTGTGCGCCTCGCGCTACCTGGGGCTCCACTCACGCCAGGCGGAATTAAAAGAGGCCGTGTCAGCCCTCTGCGCACGCCGCCCTCCCTCACAGAAAGGTCCCCTGCCTTTGGCATTTAGATTAATGCCAGATCCCCCAGTACAGCTAGGGTCCTGCCATGCCCAGCAATACTGAGCGCGCTCAGAGACTGTCACCCCCCCCCCCACCCCCAGTCATCTAATCGGGAAGGCCTCCTGTCACTTCCTTGCGGTCTCCTCCAGCCACCCACTCCCTTTCCACATTTCCCAAAATCTCCAAATAGCTCTCGCCCTTCCTTCCTCTCCACCCGCTCTCCCATCGTTGCTTTGTTATTCGTCTCCTCCCCTCTCTCCATCCCTCTCTCTCTCTCTCTCTCTCCCTTTATTCTTCTTCCCTCCTGTTTTATCTTTGTGACAGCTCATTGTCATGAGCATGAGTACTTTTTTCTGACATTTTTAAGTTGTGTGCGTGTGTATTTTGGTGTTTGTGTGTGTTTATACATGGAGTGTGGTTTGTATGTGTGTGAGTGTGTCTGTGTGTATTTTTGTATGTGTGTTTCGGTATGTTTATTTTGTGTGTGTGTTTGCATGTGTGCGTATGTTTGTGTGAGTATGTGTTTGTATGTGGCGTGTGTTTATGTGTGTATTTTGTGTATGCGGGTGTATACATTTGAGTGTGTATGTATGCGGATGATTTACCTGCTTTTCTGTTGGGAGTAAGAATTATCACCACCTTATGCCCATTATCAGCGAAACATGAAGTATTTTAGCAAAATCACCTTTTAAAGCAGCCATGTCTACGCCTATCAAACCGAACCATGGCAGTGTGTCGCTGTGCCATCCAGATCATAAATTCACCAGTTGATACCAGCGGGGGTTGGGGGGCTTTTTCAGAGAGACGTCAGAGAGAAGGGCAAGCGCTTACATCAGTCGGTTGCCCAGTGCGCCATATAATATAAATGAACTACGGCGTGAATTAAAGATGAGCGGGAAAAAGGCCAGTGTGTAGGGAAGAATAGCAGGGAGGCCTTACAGCCCTGCAGGCCAGCCACAGAAACTTAAACCCGCAACCCTGATACCGCTTTAATGATTTATCAACAGTGCTCCGGCCAGGGAGGAGACGGGTCGCATACCTACACTAACAGGGACAGAGACACTGTGGGTCACACACACACACACACACACAACTTAAACTAGTGGAGACAGGGACGATGCAGGTCACACACACTCACACACTTACACTAAGAGGGACAATGGAGGAGTCACACACGCTAAGGGGGACAAAGACAATGCAGGTCATACACTCAGCAGACAGAGCTGACTTGAGTTACACACTCACGTATGCTCACACAGATTGAGAGTCCACGAGTCACACACATACACACACAGTCAGAGACGGTGCTTGACGCACACTCACACACTTACACTCACACAGATGGAGTGAGCGCAGGTCACACACATACACACACAGTCAGAGACAGTGCTTGTCACACAGTCACACACATACACTCACACAGACAGAGAGTGCTTGTCACACACTCACACACGAACGCTCACACAGACGGAGACAGTGCTTGTCACACACTCACACACATACACTCACACAGACAGAGACAGTGCTTGTCACACACTCACACACATACACTCAGACGGAGACGGTGTGTTCTGTCCATGCTTGCCCGTCCCTCTTGACAGCGCCGGCGGTATTGATGAACGTTCGCGGGGTTGAGCGAGGTTAAGCTGAGGGAGAGGGGAAACGGGACATGCTTTTCACAGACAGCCATCTGGGGAAATCGCTGTGGCACTGGCTAGAACAACACCTCTGCCTCTACTCTCTGTGCCAGATCCAGTGCAAGGCAGCTTTGTGAACCCTCATACTTACATGGTCACGTTTAGCACTGTATGTTTGCTCTGTACTGATACAAACGGAACTGGAGCACACAATCTCATACACTGGCAGATGTGGGAGGTTTAAAGGGAACCTGTGAACCACCCCAAACCACCAGACAAAAAAAAATAGCATACATGAAATCATCAAAACAAAATGTTTTGTAGTTTTAAAATATTTTTATTATTATATTATTATTATTTTATTTTATATATTATGTATTATAAAGTGGGGTAGAACATATGGCGAAAGTGACTGTGACTATAGCTACAGACAGCAATTGTTTGTTTTCGAACTCTTCGCATCTCTGCTTAATAAGCTAATTCTCTCAGTTCAACTACCATCAGCTGGCTAGTTCTTGCATGCTGGCTAACGTTAGTATTTCCAGATTGGGGGTTTGTGGGAACAGGGGCGTATTGCTGAACTCAGTTCAGTTTCATACTCTGATCACTCAAATCTTTCCTTTATCTTTTTTTCTGACATGCATTATATTTGGAAACCCTGTGGGTTTGGTAACGTTTGATTTTTTCAGCATTAATGCAAAATTCCACTGTGAAAGGCAAAGCAACAGACTTTAAAAGTCCACCCTGGATTTTTTCTTTTTTTTTTTGCAATGGAAAACCAAAGAGTATGAAACCAAATAAAACTAATCACTACTTGCTCTTACAGGGATTCCACACAAATGGGGGATTTCAGCTGAATTTATGAAAGCCGCAATCCATTAAATGAATCGGGACCTCTACATCGCCCAGCCGGGTTGCGTTTCATTAGCATCACTCGGTGAAAAAAGACCATATTACATTGAATATATCATTTATTTGAAAATCTGGATTAGTATGATATCATTTCGTAGGAGTTCAGAATGCAGCAATGTAATCGTCATATTTCTCTTGTTTGAAATCGATGCCGCGCACTTCTTAAATGAAGCAATTACTCAAGGTCGTTGGCTCAGGTTGGGGTTTGGACCATTAAAATCGAGCCAGTCCAAAGTTTTAAATTTGAAATAATTTCATAATCTTTGTTCTTTCTTTCTGTGGTTTTACCTGGGTTTATTTCAGATATGGATTATGGATCTTAGACCTCACAGTTGTCAGGCAGTACAACATTATATAAAATTTGCATCCAAGCCAGAGTCCTTTAGACTATTAGCTGCCAGAAATGGGGGGGGGGGGTTCAACCAGTCTGAATGGTGACCAAGATTATTTTCTATATGAATTTGCATTTATTGTCATCTGCATTTTCTTTATTAAAAATAGATACCTTCCTTTTAGTTCTGTAATATTATTTCATCTTTTTATTTCTCTCTCTAATAAAAAGTAGGACACATCAAACTCAAGAAGCACAGGGACCTAATAGCTATTTGAGGAATAAAGTCTCATAAGAAATAGATGCAACATAGATTTGTCAAATCATATAATAATAATAGTTATGACCATGTTCTGTAGTCAGATGAACATCAGCATGATCACGGGCAGTGTCTCTGGTAGCATAAAACTGATACAAGTTCAAAGGCAGAAATATCTCCAGAGAAGTGAAGCTTATATATAAGACTACAGAAAGCCTATATGCCCTACATATAAGGACAGGTGCACAAAATAATTACTGTGGGGGTGTGAATATATTCAAACTAGCATTTGCTGGTGTTCTATACAATGCTCGAACTACTGTATTTCAAATATCTTTACTTACAGTATTTAATGAAAAAACCTTCGTCGTTCAGTTTCCTTACAATCTTAGTATATGAATATACTAGAATTAAATGAAATTGTAATTATGATTGGCTGTAGCATAGACAGGGAGTAAGATAAATTGCATTGCCAGTTTGAAAAGCAGTTTGTGTTGGGAAAAATTGTCGTGGCATAAGATAGGCGAGGTTAAAAACATTTCCAGTTGTGTCGTTAAAAACAAGGTTTTTTGTTTGTTAAATGTGTAATGTTTTACATCTTCTGTTCTGTATATGCATGACAATGACAAATTACTTCATTGCTGAACTCTAAATATTGCGCCTCAAGGAGAAAGCTTGGCATGCACTGACTCAGTTAAAGAACAGAAGGTTTAAGTGTTTGTTTATGTTTGTTATTGTCTGCGTTGACCCTATTTGGTAAGCCTCTTGATGCTAAATTAATCACGGCTAGATACATCAGGATCTATCTCTCAGAGAAAAAAACCTCCATTCATTCAAGATATTTACAGTCAGCAAACCATCCATCCCATTTACAAATATGGATCTCCAAATAACACAGAATCAATTTAGGTATCTTTCATCTTTTTCATACATTTGCAGTTGTGTTATGATAAAACCCGCGATTTTGATAAGCAAACTTAGTTGCACGAAAATGTGTAGTGTTAAGATGAATAACCTTGGCCTCACATACTGAGACAATGGTTGCATATTTAGTTTATGTATGTGCATCATGTAAAACTATGTGAACAATTGTTTCGGGGTAAACACTGGGCACATCTGAAGGGGACATACGCGGATGTTGTTTGATGTCTGATGAAATGACCCAAAAGCTAAAAAAAAATTGTTGTCTACTTGCAAAAACTGATTTTTGACTGGCTCTCAGTTATAAAAATCAAGTAATATTGACAAAGGAAATAATTTGCAATTTCTCGCAATATGGGCACCAACTTTTCAAAATCTGTGCGATTCCTCACATATTAACTTTTGTTTGGATTTAAAAATTTCTTTCATAGCAAAAAATACTGATAATTGGTATTTACACGATGTAATACATGGGAAATACTTGCACAAACTTGCAGTTTAGTTCCTTAAAGAATGATTCATTTTTCAATATATGTTTCCATTAATTTGTCTACATATTGTATGCATCATCAGGTAGAAAGCCGCTCCTATGGCTACCAGTCTAAGGAGAGGGCGTACTCACCTTGTAGATACCTCCAGCTTGCCCCACAACACAGTGCAATCCCCAGATAAGTTAATTTATTGGTCTGCTCATGAATGCGCGTTGCAAAAAAACCCATACATATTTCAGGACATAATATTCAATTGTGTCTGAAACATACAGCGTACACAATAGGCTAAGCACACATGTGAGCATGCCGGCCAATCACAGACATCACATGTCATGTCATCACAATGGGCAGCAGGGGTTCCCCCCCATTAGCCATCGCGACAGGAAGCAGAAATGAGATCAGGTCAGCTCCAGGCCTTTCAGGCAGCCAATAGTATTCCACAGAGGATTAGAGGGTCAGGGGTCAGGCCCTGGTCAGTCTCATCTTTTCCCTTATAATTTCGGCTTATATTTTTAATGGCTGCCCCACAATGCTCCAAAGAAAATCTCCCACCCCCATGTCCATTCAAACCGAGAAATAGCAAGTAACTTGAAATGTAGAAATGGATGGTGTTTGTTTTGCTGAAACTTCTTCAGCTTCTTGAATTTAAAGGCCCACTGACTAATTTGCAGCAATTTACATCCAAAAATTCAGCCCAGAAACTTACATGCAAACACAGTGTTTCAAACTCTATTTAAACAACACTCTCCTGGTCTCCTGTGTATACATTCAACCTTGCAACCATCTGATTGTATTTCCAATGGCTCCTGTAACCTGAAGCAGTATACTCCAAACATAAATGAGAGATGGCCGCCCTTTCACAGCATGTTAAATATTCCCATTTTTTCCAGAGAGACGACTGGAGAGAGAGAGAGAGACGAAGAGAGAGATAAAAAAAATAAATGGAGTCAACAAAAGAAATTGGGTTTTTGCTTACTTTTTTTTTCCTGAAAGAGGCTGACTTCCCCCCCAACCCCCCCCCCCCCCCCTCCCCACCCCCCCCCCTTCCTCCTCACCCCGTTCCCCAATGATCCATGCTATTCGCCATCTTAAAATTCAACACAGGTTGCCAGTCGGCTGGGTAATAGAAAGCTATTTAAATTAAATCAGTGATGGCATTGTCCATATTCCAGGCAGGTCATATATTTTTATTTATTCGAAGACTAAAGCTGCATCCCTTTCTTTCAATTACGTCTTTTCACTTACAGAATGAATGTGCGTGTCAGGGTGTGCTTTTGTATTCGCCCTACCCAATGCCCCTGCTTCACACCGTGACAGCAGAGGTCGTTTTTCTGAGAGGGATGATGCCAAACTCAACCGGAGTAGTTCTTATCTCTTCTCTTTATACCCTCCATTGTTTCAAGGGCTTCGTTTACCAACAGCACATTAATCAAACGGGTCCTTCCATCAATGGGTGGGAGTCAAGCTATCCCACAATGCCTCTCTGCATGTGTGCGTGCAGAGAGAGCGGTGGTTCCACTTGAGACAAAAGGGGCCGGCTTTATCTCTGGCCAACTCCGGCACAGATGCTGCCGGCTGCATTCTCCGATTTCATTGTTTCGTTTAATTTTGAAAATGACAGTGTCATTACGTTCTGGTTAAAAACTGAATTCAAACCAGATCGGTCTGAATGCCTGTGATAAAATGCTTTGGTCTGGATTCAATTTGCAAACTTAAAAATGACTCACAATTAAACACAAGTGTTTTTTTTTTCTTCTTTTGAGTCAATTTTTCGTAATTGCTGAACTTTTCAAACTGAAAATAAAAATACAAATAACAGCCAACGCTTGCAGTTAACTGAGGAAAAAGTTGAGAACAAATGTTACCTTCTTACAGGAGTGACTTTATCTCAGTTTTCTAAATTAACACTGCCCTTTGTGGGAACACCACAAACCATACTAAACAAAATGTATCCATCGTCCTATCAGGACCTAAAGACAGGGGACAGAATCTGGCAAGCTCCAAATCTTGGAAGACCCATTTTATTCGCTTATTTTTTTCTTGATTTAAATATAGTTTTACATACGCAGCGATTTTCCGCTGTAATTATTTTTCTTTGCCAAACTAAAAATGTCTCATTGTAACAAAACATTGTCTTCTTCGGGACTAACAAGCTCCACTCATCCTTTAAGAAACACTTTTAAGATTTTCCACTGACTGTCATGTCCTTTTTTTATTACACTTTACGCTGCATACTTGCTTATCCAGAGACATTGACATTTCGATATATTATCGGTTTATTCAGCTGGATACTTGCTGAGACACTTTGGGGTAAAAACATTGATGAGGGCCAAGACATTGATGCCCTTGCCTCGAAATTGAACTTTCACCATTAGGAATAACCAGCTCAAGACCTCAGCAGTTGCCCCACACCAGTGTTTCCATTCTGCCTACAGACCACGGCTTCCCCCGTTCCAACACTCGTTGGTCTGCCCCATGTCAAAGCGGCTCACTCCCCTTGAACCTAAATTAAAACCAAGTGCAAGTTTAAGTGGACATGTGCCGGACGTTGTCAGGAAAGCGTTAATCAAACGGCAGGAAGCCAGAGGCAGTATTGGGGAAAGGGGAGAGAGAGGGAAGGACACCGTGAGCGGAGTGGATGAGATATTCAAGGTCAAAGAGGTCATCCTTTAAAAATACATGCTTCTCGGCTGAGTCCGTTAAACAGCCACAAGGTTTAAAAAACAGATTCTCACTGTTCTCTTACCTCCTGCTATACCCTGGTCTTAAAAATTATATTTGAATCTAGTAATCAACATGCAACTACTTTACAATTACGGACAAGGGATGAAAGGAATTTTGCTTGATCTCTGAAACCATTTAAACAGATCAGAGGATGTGAAGACATTTACGAGGCAGCGAGCCCTTCTTACTAGCCAGTGATTATTTTCTGTTCTAAATGCTACATAACAGTAATAGTGATCTTGTACCAGTTTAGGGAGATGAGTAGTTCTCTAAGATGAGAGGTAATAGACTTCAGTGGACTGTCAGGAGGGGATTATTCACCTGACTAAAGAAAGAAATGTAAAACCCCACACCTGGAAGTACAAAGCCAATTCGTTTCCTCCATTGCAGATACCTGGAAATATTAACGCATGCTAACAGCATAGCTTGGCTTAGAAAGGATACCTGCTTTAATGCTAAGAACTGAGCGTAAGTAAAGTGTAAATGCATAACTGGTTGTGAATCTAGACATCATTATTATTATTTGGAATGTCAGTTGCTGTGAACTGTTTTGCAAGTCACGTGCTCAAGTTGAATTAACTTAAATGGCTGACCATGGACACCTGATATTTATTAAGAATGCAAAAGAGACGAGGGCAGGGGCTATTAGGAACTGGAGTCTAAAATCTAAATCGGTTATCTCTTGCTCCCAGCCGATGTGCGAATGGAACATGCACCGTGCCTTGATGCAAGGTACCTAGTTCGTTGAAACCTAGGACACTATGGTAGGAGATGAGAAACAATGTTTTCAGTTTCATATCTTAGTAAATCTAAGTCTGTGTGATGTTAAAAAGATTGCGAAGATCTTCCAAACTACCATGTGCCATTCTTCACGCTCTAGTAAAGACACACCACCCTGAGTTTGTTTAACATGGCCAGGGTGCTCGGCATTAACCAAAGGTCGCTTACTTAAGGCCAGACGGTAAATATAAGTGAATGGGATCTCAATGCTAAGCTATCCAAGGGTTTGCTCAGAGATTATAAAGACCACAAATAACTCCTTTTTAAATTATTGAAGTTTTTTTAAAATATGTAGTTCATTTATTAGTTACCCAATGTCTATTTTTTATGTAAAATTGTTTGACAGTGAAGGACCTTGTTTAACCTTGTAGTAATGCTAATACAAAAAGATTTTATAATTATGAATTGTCTTTGTGTGTGAATAAATCAGATGTGAATCATAACAGCAGGTGTAGAATCGACGATCCACAGAGCTGCAACAATTGAGAACACATTTTACTTCTCATGTATGTATATACCATTACACACCAAGCCGGCTATCCCTTTTAATGCAAAAGCTGGTCATGAAATATTGGAAGCAATCTTGAAACACAAAGCCAGCAAAGTGATATCAGAGCTCTGTGAGTGTGAGTGTGTGTGTGTGTGTGTGTGTGTGTGTGTGTGTGTGTGTGTGTGTGTTCAGTGGGTGCATTGCTCTAATGCATGAGCTCTTTAATTGAATAGTCTGGTGTACAACAGTTTGAACTTGCATTATAATTCACGGTAGAGTTTTTAAGTGCATTTCATTCATCTTCAGGGCTACAGCAACTGGTGTGCCTCGCCACAAACACCCACCGCTACGATCACCATCTCATATCACACAGGATCCCGCTCTCCCCAACCTCATATTGCGTGTACATATCTAAATAAGGGGTGGCTCAAACCCCGCCCTTTGGGACAGCATTGCAGCTGGTTTTTATTCCTCCCCTCCAATCAGATTTAGACACCAGGTGAGTGGAATAGCCAATCAGACACATTAATCAATCATCTACCGTTTAGGTAAGAAAATCAGCAGCACCGCCAGCCCCAAGGGCTGGTTTTCAGTGTCCTTAATGACACTCGTCATAGGCTCCAGCAGAGATACTCTAACCTTGTTATTTAAATGACAGGCAATTGATGAACTCAACTGAATGTTAAATCCACTCAACCGCTGCCTCAGGTCTAAATCAGTCTCTGATTGGAGGGGATATTTCACGAGGTTGCACGGGTGGATTTCAAATGATTTCATATTCATTTATTTCAACGATCAAGTGTTTACATGTAATTTTATGTGATCATGCTTTTGCATGTCGTCATATTATTACATAAACATGTCAGATTTGTGGGGCTTTACCCTAAGGTCCACCAATTTACCTGTGTCCCTGGCATGGGCTGTTCTAACCATCCCTATCTCAATTTCAGCAAAAACAAACAAAATCAAGGGCAACCTGAAAAATGAAAGCCACTTGTACATCCTGTATGCTAGCATGGCTAAATTGAAGCTTCTCTAAACCTGTCCAGCTAAAATGGCTAAACTGAAGCTTCGTTAAACCTGCCCTGCTAAAATGACTAGATTGAAGCTTCTTTGAACCTGTCTCTTCTGTGATTTAACCTGGAAAAGGTTGTCATACAGACAGTGTGTCCATTGCGCACATTACAGAGCACATACAAAATGAATTACCCCTCTATGAAAGATCTTAGACATGGGCAAACTAACTAGACAAAGGTCTGTGGAATCAAACCCTACATACCATCAGTCTAAAGAACGCACTGTTCAGTCTCCTTCATGAAAATGCTCTAGAATATGAAAGCCTAAAAGCAGGTTTTGTGAACAGCAACATTGCTTCAGCTGATTCCCCTAAGAAATCATTTGGATTACAGACTCTACACAAGCCAGGAAGGGTCCTATAGTGGGTTTATGCGCTCATGAGCCCACATTTTTTGTTTGTGGAAACGGGTTTCCAACCAGTGCCACACAAATCCACAAGAATCTGTCCTAAGCATGCTTCGCTATTGATCTGTAACTCAGAGCACTATGCAAAATCATTTTGGTTGAATTACCATTTTCTAAAAAGCTTTGAAAAGATGTTCTATAGAATATAAAATAAGAAAGAGGGAACTCTTAAAAAGAAGAAGGGGAGAGCATGCACCCCGGAGTTAAATTTCTAAAGACATCCAATGGCTTTTTTGACCATAGATTGGTTTTCAAATGAAAACCAATCCAGGGTCAAATATGAGTTTTAAATACTTTTAAGTCTTTACATGCCAGTGGTCTTTGTGACAATCCTAAATGAATATTTAAAGAATATTTTTTCCAGAATTTGGTGACACTAGGTTTTTCTTTTAAAAATTGTGAGTAACGTAAAGAAATATCACTGGTGGGGTTAAAGTGATGTTTAGATCTCGCTCAAATCATCCCTGCTAGTGCAGGACGACAATATGACATCAGGATGACGTTGGACTCAAACATTGGCTAGATGATGGATTATGCTTGAAAATTAAAATTGGTTAGACATCGATATCCATTGATATTGACCCGATATCAAAAACTGATGTTACAGCCTAACCTGATGTATAGATGTCGGAAAGACGTCAGAACACATCAGAATTCATGTCAGGTTCCAGTTGGATTTTGGACGGAAACGAAAGTTGGATTGACATCCTATGATAACGTTGAACTGATGACAAAACATGTACTTTTTTAAAAAAATCCTAAAGTAACAGTACTGTGCTATTTTTCTGTCAAATCCATCCATCTATGCATGTAATCTCTGGTTGCAGAGGGGCCGGAGCCTTCACTCACTGGGTGAAAAGCAGGGAGACACCCTGAACAGGTTGCAGCTGTTTTAATACAAAGCTTAAGAATCCCACGATATCAGGCAGACTCCATTTTATATGGCAAACATACATGAAATACTGAAATGGAAAAGATTTTTTTAAAAAGACTTGGAATCGTTTGCATGTGACTTTTTAAAAACTTTTTTCTGCTCTTTTCTCTTTGGCAAGTTAATAGCTGCTCTCATAAACTTTGAACAGATGAGGGGACATAAATTGCAAGAGATTTTGGAGAGATAAGGAAACAATTGCATGTAATTTTGAATGGTTAAAGGCTGAGCATAAACTGAATCCACGCCAAAGACTTTTAGCCCTGAAACTATATGCAGTTAAATATTAATTATTACAATTCTGTAAATCACAAAATGTTTGAAAAAGTCTATAAGGTAACTGGAAAGATCCCTTACTCATGTTGTAGCCTACTGTGCCCCTCCCCAACCAATCCAGTGGATGGTATGATCACAATGCACCCCCCCGCCCCGCCCCCCCCACCCTGGTACCAGTGTCTCCCGGAAATCCATCTCAGAGAGAGGGCGGCTGTCTGTTTTAATCTCTGCATTCTGCGAGCCTGCAGCATGACGCTATACCTGTGGAAAAGGGCACAGCGACGGTCGCATACCTCCAACTCACGCCCACGCAGGAGGGGGCGAAAAACCACCTCGGGGGAGGAGTGCATCATGGGAGATAAGATAATCCGACTGCAGTGACAGGAGTGGAGAAGCTCCACCGCTCCTTCGGCTCCCTGGAATCTAATAGGGGGAGGGAAGTGTGTGGGGGGGTGGGGGGTCCTCCAAAAACTATGGAACAAGATCCCATACAGCTCTGTGGAATCTAATGGGGGGAGAGTGGAGTGTGGGGGATGGGGAGGCCTATTGCTATTGCAACCCATTGATTATTAAAGACCAAGCATAGACATTTCACATCTATAAGTTAAGGGTCCTCTAACTACGGCAAGGTTACGAGAAAGCATTTTTTGTGTTTGTAAGAGAGTCCATTTTACACTGCCTAGGAACATCTATCAAGTTCTCTTACACCTCTCTCTCTCTCCACACACACACACACACACACATACACATTCACGCCAGTGCTAAAGCTATCGAGCTATGTCATCCGGCTGCCCATACCGATGCACGCTTTGACAGTAGTATCTGAGAGGCCCCCAGACTCCCAAGGTGCCCCCACTGGTTTCCCTGCCATCAAGGGTTAATTGGGCTCTGGGCAACGCTGGCCTGCCGATTCCCTGTGTCGATCCGTCACACAACCACGTCAAAGAAACTCCCAGGGCAGCAGAGCTATTAAAAACAAACCAATCGATGGCGGGAGCCGAACTCCCGGGGGAAACTTGCCTGGACAGCCTCTGTGAAAAACACAGACCAGTCTTAACGCCAGATGGTATATCTGTATACTGACACACACAACGTCTAATTCAATTGTTTTGGCCTCTCATTTGCTTTGCGCTGAATAATATCGTCTTATACGTTTTTTATTATTAGATTTTCTCTGTCCCTGGGAGAAGACCCAAGGCCAGATTGGTGGCCATTACCTGACCTCAGGAAGCTTCTGGAAGAGTGTACTGTGGGCTTGAGTGGCTTTACTGTCCTCAGTTCACTGCCACACAAGACCCTACGATGTGTCCATAACGGCAGCCGTCTTTGTAACTGATGACAAACTCAGGTTGAACATTTATTGAGGAGACGGTTCTCCTGAGCCCCCTTAAAAAGGGACATAAAAAGAAGAAGCCATGTCTATCATTATAAAACCTCAACAGATAAAATAGGAGATCTTGCAGAAAATACACTTTCATGAGCAAAAAGACCGACAAATAAAGGAGAACGGAAAAGAAAGTACAGTATATGTCTCCCCCAGACAGAATTGAACTGGATTCCTCTTTCCCAGTTTTACATGGAACGGTTTTGTCCTTTTTCAGCCATCTGGCTTAGCATCCATTCCATGGAAACGCATGCACTCTCTCTCTCTCTCTCTCTGTCTGTCTCTTCATCACAGTCAACCATTCAATTAAAATGCTTTATTGGTACTGAATATTTTAATATATTTCCAAAAGCATGTACAATAACACAAATGCCAGCGGTATGTTTTTTGGAATTAACTCATATTCAAGCTTTTATTTCCTCACAATCCTGGTGCCATTATACAGTGCAGTATAAAATAGAAGATCTCCTTAATCAACACAAATTTATGATTTTAGGACACTTTGAATGAAGATGGTAGCATTTGACTTGGCTAGGATGCGCACAAGTATGTGCATATCCCATAAGTAAGGTGTGCTACTAGTGACGGCACTCCTTTTGGATGTTGAGTATCTTAAACGGCATCTTAAGCATCACAAATTCTGGGACACTAAGATACTCAAATTTAAATTAGCCTCACCCACTGGTGGGTGCAACGAACACTTTCACATCAATTTATGTTTAAATGAATTTAAACATGGACAGATTCGTCCATGTAAGTGAATAACAAAGAGTGAATGACACTTTATGGGGGACAATGTCACTGTAGATATGAATGTAGCAGGTGAGACACACCAGTTGATAGCAGAATTATAACAAATTAAGTAATTGTAGCTCGTTAGCATTATCAAGAACGGGCTTTACCTTTGTTTGGGATGTATGTTTGTCCATAGTTTGTCCATAACACCTAAAATAGTATGATGAGAAAATCTCCATTTGATGGTCTAAATACAGCCTATCTTTTTATAATTTCGATAATAAAATTGATATATCCCATATAGTAAGCTCATTTTATGCTCTACGGTCATTTCCAACAGTCTTCAGTAGTTTCTAGCCCTGTCATAGGTGAGAGGTTAAGATGATTTGAATTTTAGAACTCCAACTGGAGTCTCTCCTACCAGAGACCGTAATTCAGGAGAAGGAATGACTGAACATTGTATTATTAGTAAAGCACATCCCTAAAAATCAGGCTGTCTTATCTCACATCTGAGTGTCAATCAAATCAGGAAAGTACCATGATGTTATTCGCCCAACAACTTAGGCAAGTGGTTAGTAAACTTTAGCGATCTGACTTAAATAGCCTACAGATTTTTCTTCACCAAGTTCCTCCATGTTCTTTGCATTGATAATCATGTGGTAGACAGATGGAGCACTAACTTTAACAAGGAAGGGATTTATTGTCAGTCCTCCGCCAGAGCCAGCCGCTGTTAGGCCCAAACCCAAAATGAGATTTCGGGCCACAGAGTGCAGAGCTGGAGGGCAGGCTGACAAAGGTTTATTTTTTACGAGAAATGATATACCAACGATTTTCAATGGAAGAGCAAATGCAAGCGTGGAGCCAGCGAAGTCCAGACTTGGTGTGAAATGTAATTATGCCATAAGAAACCAAAGAAGGTACAATGACTGGTGCCAGTGGGAGCCCGAGATACTTACTTACGTAGTGCGGATAGAGGGTGGGCTTGGGCTGCGCTGTGGAATCGCTGTCTGGCTGGGTGGGCTACACACAGCAAAATGCAAATCCAGATGGTCGCTGCGTAGATCCATAATTGAATTCTTAAGTTACTCGAATCAGATGAACATATTTTCTTTGGTAAAACCCGCAGAGAGGGATAAAATGTGAACAAAACTCAAATTTCCCTTCATTTTATTTGCCGCATTACGTCATGGTTTTATATTTCATCATAACCAGGGCACCGAACGGGCGTCATGTTAAAATTAAAACCCGCAAAATGTGCTCACACACATATGTTCGGGGGCTATAGAATTTTCTGCAGATCTGGATTCCGCAGAAGTGAGGAAATAACGATGAGTCGCAGACCAGTGAAGTAAAACTGCTTCGCGAATCATAACTCTGCCATGTGAAAACAACATGGAGGAATAATACGCCTATGTGAATACTGGGGACTATATGCAGAGGTGGAGGACACCAGCTTCAGAAAGTCAAGAACTATGTATTTGATCCACCCATGCACTAAACAAGCCGATTCTAATTAGCGCAACTTATCAGCCAGGTAGATGAGCTAGTCAGTAAAATCACCTTTTTTTTAGTGCACAGGTAGAACAAATACATGGTAGTACTTCCTGAACCCAGAGTTTTCCACCTCTGACTGTATGTGAGATTTTTGCGAGGGTCCTCTCTTGGGTTTACAGTGTTGTTTTGTCCAGGTAGCTTAAATATTTTATTTCTATTATGAATGGAAAGTGTGATTTGTTAAAGGTCAATGGTTGCCTTTTTGCTATGGTGAAAATACATCTTTCAAAAAGTTAGATATGTACAGGTTACTCTTAAGTCAAGCTCCCTTTTTTTATTCTAGTAGCATTTAGCTGTTTGCCTCCTGGCCACCCTATTATTTCACTCATAGCTGAGTCTCCTTGATCGGCAGTGTTGGGAGGTAGTGAACTACATGTAATTAAACTAGTAGTTTACCTATATTTTGCAGTAGCTTCCTGGTAGTTCAGCTACATTCATATTTGTATAGTGATTCATGTAGTTAAATTACTTTTTTGCTATTTTTTGAAGTTAACTACTGAAACTACAAACAATTTTGCACCATAAAAGGAAAAAAATGATTTTTTTTTTTTTTTTATTTTACCATTGATTTATTTTCCCCTTTGACCAGCCCCGCCCCTTTTTTTCATCCTGACCACTGTGAAGGCATGCCCAGGAAATTCATTTGTCAGGCAGCCACGACCACACGTTTGTGGTGACCTTTGACCTTTGCGTAGTGCATGTGCAAAAGGGCAGGCGTTGCTCAGCGCTCACACAGTGATGTCATAATGGATAAACCTCCCGAATCTCAGCCTGAGGAATAATCACCATGGCCATACTTAACCAAATACATGACACTGACTAGCTCCACCGACAAAGCCTACATTTTTACTTGTGAGCGATGCAAGCCGAGAGTAGATACACTCTCTACTGCAAAGACATCAAAACATTTAAAGGTGAGTGTATTAAAATTGACTCTGCTAGCCAATTTAGCAAATTTTAAATTAGTTAGCCACATTGTAATGTTACATACAGGCAGGTGATTTCATTCAGCGAGCGTTAACATTAGTCTAATTAAATAAAGTCTGTCGCAAAGTATTGATTAATGCTATATATTAAGAAATGTTCAGAGAAGTTGTTGCATTCTATTTTAGAAGTTACCTGGCTAACTGAGTAATCCTGCTAGGTGCAATACCCCCACCTGGACTGTAGTTTCTGGATGTCTGATGGACATTGTATACAAAACCAAAGCTGACAGTCCTTGCACTTCCCAATGAATTGTGGGGTATTTTATTTTTTTGGTTTATGTATGACCTGTAAACAAGTGGGCACTTTTTTCCAATACACTCAACTGAGTGGCATTTTTGCTGACATGTGACTTTTTTGGTATTATATTTTGTTATAATTTCGTATCACGTGTACATTGTCAATTTTATCATTTTTTTACAAAGTAGTTTGAGCTACCTTTTCTAAGTACCTCTAGTTAACCACACTAGATTTCTCCCTACTGCAGCTTTGCTGTAGTTCAACTGCTTCCAGTTTGAAGTAATTGGTAGCTTGCGAAGCTAGCTTCCCCAAAACAGTTAATCGGTCACTACTGTATTATGTGTTTTTTATCAGCTGAAAGTGTGTTAACATTTTGGCTTAATGCCAAAATTGCAAATGCAAATTGATAGGGCTTAATTATAATGTTATTTCTGAGTTTTATAATGTTCAGATGTCTGGTGTTTTCATATCTCTTGAGTTCTATAGCTCTGAGCTTCAATGGTGCGAAAATGATGCTTATCGTAGCCACCATTGTTTTGTAATAATGCTAATATTCGAATGGATTCCCTATGCCTTTTTCTGCCTCAGAAGATATTTCCTCTGGGTTGGTTTTGTCTCAGAGATATATGGAATATCAATGAAGTCACCGCACATATTAAAAGAAATTAATATCGGGTCACACTGTAATCATTCTCAAGGACAATACTTACATTTCAGGAGTGGGATTCTTTTAGCCAATTTCAGCAGTACCTGGCAGTGGCAATACACTGCAGACGATGGGCTGAATGCTTACATAAGTCTCCTTCCCTGTCTGTCCTGTGAATGACTTGCCTTCCCCACCAGCCATAATGTTTTATATTGTTCTCAATCCTCTATCTCATTCACTATTTTATGGGTGGGTCTTGCATTGCCTATCCTCTTCTCTCTAAGCTCTTAAATCACTGTGGGTAGCTTGAATGTCTTGTGGATGTCATATTTAAATTGTCATTGTGCATATGTGCGAGGAACAAATAGGAGGGCAGGGTGGTCCAGGAAAAGGGTTTAATTTCACCATGATTACATAAGTCATTAGGTAAGTTATAGGTTGCTAAATATTCTTCACTTTCTGATTTATATTGATCACAATGGGCTCTACTTCTAGACATCATTCCAGCTGACCGCAGCACTAAGCCTTTATTATCTAAACTGGTTATGAAATAGGATCACTTTGTTATGTATTATGGAATGTGCTGACTTTTTCCATCCTCCGTTATATCAATGGCACAAAGGCCTTTTTATCTTGATTACCAGGGAATATTGGTTCATGATTTTTTGCAAATGTTTTGCATCCAGCGTCTAAAGGAACCTCATCACCTGTGCTCAGCTTCCTGTTTGACTAACGAGGTGGCGTTGTGATTATGTGAGAGTCAAACTCACCCCTCAATAGTCCAGCCAGTCACAAATTATCAAATAATCAAGCTGATGGCGTAAACATTTTTGATTTCATTGTTTCCTTGAAGCACACATGCATAAATAGCGACCTACCTTTCTACCAGTTCTCAGTATATTTGATACCTTGACATGTTTGAAGTATCAAGGCCACTTTAAGTGAAGTGAAACCAGGAAGGTAAACCATCCTAATGAACCATCAAATAAGAACACATGATTCTCTAATACTTATTTACACTTTTTAGGTTTGTTCTCATGCCACTCGCTATTCCCTAAACAGAGGCGGTAGCAGCTCAGAGTTGCCCGAGTCACAGATTCCTATTCACCCAGGAAAATTGCTTTTCATCTGAGTGTAATGGCTGCCTTGTTATCAGGGGAGCTAAACCGCAGAAACAGGAAGGCAAATTCATGCAGGAGAAAATCTGTTGTGTCCTTGTGCAAAAGCGTGCCAAACTCCATCATATCTCTCATTACTGTCGCCCTCTGACTGAGTTTATACCGTGAGACAAAAAGTGCACCAGGCTTTTGTCGGTGATCATACGGTAACTGTACGACACAAAGACCACGCTGCGCCGTGCCAGACTTTCAGCTTTTCATCCGGATAGAGGAATTCTTTCCACATTAAAAATTGGACGCTTTTCAGGAAATTGGTTCGTGTTTATCTTTCTTCTTAATTTAATACAAAAAATATGTTTACAAAATTATGCATTTTTTTAGAAAAGTAATTTGTGGAAAATTAACAATTGATTTCAAACAGCACAAACCAGATTTCGGTCAAATATGAGTCTGTTATGTTTGCTTCCACCTTAAAATCAGCAACCCATTTAGGCAAAAAGAAACCAGGTGAGGTGAGTCAACAATGTAATCATCTTCTTTAATTGATCAATTAAGTGCTAATTAACAATAAACACCAGCTCATGCAGTGGCTTTCCAGATATTGGCCAACGCTTTTACACAGCTTGTCTATATATTTTTGTGGCCAGATATTTCTACCTAATAATGTTGTGCAGAATGTGTTTTTTTTTCCATGAGATTACCTCTCTTTTCTAGTTCAGACCTGCAGCAATTTGTTATTTTCAACCGCTTTTTATTATGTGTGTGATTTATCAACTGCTGCACAGAGCTGTCACTCTCCCTCAAACCTCCTTGCTGTAGCTGTGATGAGTAAGAAGGTGACAACTGTAAATTGGAACAAATTGACTAATGGTCCCTGTTTCCATCTGGAGAGCAGACACAGACGGACACATAAGTGGGACTGCTCTTGTAGTTTGTATGGGTAACTGCTGGTCCTTCCCAGGGGACGAGAGAGCTCCAGGTCTGGGGGGCCTTGCTGGTCCCTCCCTGGGGACGAGAGAGCTTCAGATCTGGGTCGGCCCTTGCGTGACACTCTGGTCATGATACACTCACCACGCCTCCTCATCTCAAACACACTGGACCACATTCGTGAACAGCATTTTAATTTCTCCATTGCAGCCAGTTCTACAAATGGCTGATTTAGCAGCGGCCATAGTACTGCAGAAAGAGCACACTGTCCCGTCTCCCCAAATCTCAAGGGAGCATCTATAACTTCCTGTAACAGAATTAGTACCGCTGTTCGTAATTTTCCCCCCAGACTCCAAATTTCCTCTGTTTCAGAAGACAATAATAGGATTTAGAGGACCCCAGAGCGTATCCCTGTGTCTCAGGGAAAAAAAACAGGCCAGAGGGACTGTCACCCTGCGCATAACACCAACACAAAAGCCAGCTTTTCACATCCCGTGGATACGGCCTCTCAGAGAACAGAGGATGCATTTCCCAAGAAAAGAACAGATCTGAAAAGTCTTCTCCATCTCTACTCCCCCCCCCATTCTTTTCTCTGCAGCTAAAAAAAAGCACCACCAACCCTCCTTTCACACTCTCGCTTTTGGGAAAGAGGAGCAAGCTGGGAGACATACAGAGAGAAGGAGAGAGAGGGAGAGAGAGAGAGAGAGAGAGAGAGATACCCTGTATGCAGGGAAAAAAACCCATTCTTTTCTGTCTTTTTTTTTCGGAGGTGCATTTTTTTGTCTTTTTCGTTTTGCCAATTTCCATCTGCACGGCAGCACTATCAAAGTGGCCATTGTGTGGACTGACCAATGAAAAATTCAGAGGACACCAGGGGCCTTCTGTCAGCGATGTCCCCTTTTGCCCGTTCTCCAGAGTATCACTGGCCACTGGGGACATTGGGGCATTTGCACACCAATTGATTCTGCACTACTATAGGGTAGGGAGGACCCAAAGAAACGCCCCCCACCCCCAGCCCCCTGCTCTCCCTCCCCATCAATGAAAAGAACATGAATAGAGAGACCGTAGCAGGGCGAATGAATGGGGGACTGTCAGACCCCAAAATCCCGAAAAGCCTGAGCCCCATGTGTGGAATATTAACATATAAGAGCAGTCTTTCCTCTCACTCACATTTTTAGCTCCTCAAGAGAATCTTAAATTGCCCTAAACTGCCATTAACTACCCATTCAAACAGGATATCTTCAACTTAGTCCTCAAATGCTTTCATGTCTTTGTTGAGATTACTATAGAATGTATAGGATTGTGAAGAAGGAATTGGGGGGGGGGGGGAGGGGGGGCAGTAAACACACAGTAAAAATACAGTGAACAAAATAAAATAATGAATATGGCTGAATGAGAGTATGAAGGAGGAGAAGCAATTCTACTATTTAGCGTTACATTATGTGCATTATCAGAAAATTGAAGACTCTAACTAAATTATAATAGGCTGTCAAAAATGCCTAGATTTTTGCATTCATCCAGACAGTGAAGGGTAGTTTCTTACATGACAATAAGAAACAACTTTTATATAATTCAGTGCAATTAGGAAGCTTGCCAGTAGAATAGCAATTGAACAGGATGACAGTAGTAGTGTCTTAAGGGACATAGACACAAGTACCATAAAGCTTACAATTTAGTGCCAGTCTCTTATAAATGATGGAAAACTGGAGAAGCCATTGCAATAACATGGAGCCACAATCTACTCACAGACTTCCAAAAACATTCACTTTTATGTTTTTTGAGCTGTTTTTACACACAGGAACATATTCTCTACACAGCCCCACTTCATTGACTGTGGTGTTGTATAGAGAATAACACCTGACAAAAACCTGACAAAATGGCCAGACAAAATGGGTGTCAGGTGACAGTTCTAATTGGTTAGGATGGAATTCCAACAGACTTTAGCACTGACATGTTTTAGCGCTGCAAGGGGCCAGCTAATACAAACATTTCTCACAGGAAACAACCCTGTCCTCTCAGGAGACATAACAATAAGTACAATAGGAATATAAACATGAACTCATTTGTGTAGCGGTGTGTAGTTGATATGTGTACTTGCCTAGCTCCGTAGCTGCTAGTGGGGGATAAGGCATTGTTAGCATGTTTATTCGATGTAGCAAGTCAGCACACCATCCATAAATCTATTTGTATAATCAAGACAGCAGCTACCAGAGTGGTACTTGCACATATTCACACAACTAGGAATAGTGCCTGTGTAATAGCACCTAACTGGTATCATTTACACAGTACATGAAAACGAAAGCTATGAATTTGCAGTACCTCTACAGTGCCAGGCATGATGGGACATGATAGTACACTACCTGACGTGTAATCGAAATGGCAGTCACCATGAATGCTAGCTAAGGCTAAATAATTGAAACAGACAACTAGCAACTGCTAAACTGTTAAACATACGCATATGAATAAGCCACTGCTTCAGTATTGTAGCTGCAGTTACCGTTCTTAAATCTGCCTTAGCTGTTAGCCTAGTGATTTCAATAAACTGCATTTCCATTCACAACGATGTATGTGGCTTTAAAATGTTGAGTCATAGCTTTGTCCAAATTGCCGAATACCCTTTGTACATAATGAAATATCAAATTATTATTGCTTGGTATTTATATTAATATGGCAAATAATAAAGAAAATTAAAAATGACCAAGGTACTAACAGCTGATTTTCTACATTGATGTAGCAGAAATACATGTTTGCCAAATATAAATTATTGAATCATTGCTTCCCTAGAAGAATTTTGGGTCATTGATATAGTGACACCACTTCACTACTCCTTACGAGTAGTTATTTGGAAGCACTTGGTTGCCCATGGTTTTGTGTATGGTTTGAGGTAATAGCTCTTGGTGCCTAATTTTAAATTTACTTGGATAGTCCAATGGACTTAGCTATATCTGGCACACTGAGTGACACATTATATACGTATTCTATATTTACTGTCATCAGAGTGTATGTAGGATCTCAAGATTACAAAGGTTCACATGAAGGTAATCTCTGGGTCAAAGGCTTTGAGAATCCAGCTCTATGAGACTGCAATCAATGGAGAACAACAATCTCTATTTCTACAGGGTTGTAAGTTAGAGACAGGAGAAAAAAAATTCTAGAACACCGAATTAGTCCCACAATGGTAATAAAAACAAGACTTCCACTGGAATGAAAATAGGAACTCTAGTGATTTCCAAATATGAAAACCATCTCGCTGTAGTTAAGCAAATTGGAAAAACAAGTGCAAAAATGTCTGTAGCCAGCCAAGGAAAATGTACCTTCAGCCCGACTGCGCAGGGACCTTTTTTAGACCGCTTTTCCTGTTGAAGTTTCCCTGTACGAGACAGTGCGTCACGCTCGGGGGTCAGAGAGCCCTGGAGCTTTAACCCTTCATCTGCCACATCTACGTGATTCTGAAGTGGGTGGGGGGCGGGGGGTGTCTGTTCTGTCTGTATGTTCCACAAATTAGCCCTGACCAAGTCAGACAGAAGTTCTCCTGTCTCAGACAGTCCACAAAGTTCCTGATATTTTATAAAACGAAACATACTATAAATTGCAGCTCTTAGCGTGAATATTACTGCTGCTGCAATTGTTTTGTCAACAGTTTTACTGTATGATGCATAATTACTTATAATATTTTAAGGTTAATATATGGACAATGTGGCACTATACATTTGGTAATGGTATTGCAATTACACGCCATAGCATTACCATTTAGTGGCTCTGTTATGATTCTGTTGTTGTTCTTGCAGTTACTGTTGAGATTCTAATCGAATCTACACTGAGTGGAACAGAACGTTCAGATGTACTGTGATGCACGTTATCAAACTTGTTTGAGCTGTGAGGGAGAGAGATATAGAAAGACGGCTCTAAAAATCACTTCATATCTTCCCCCGAGTGGCTGGTTGAGACCCAGCAGAAGACAGTATTAATCCCTGCCAGAAAGCTGACATCAAAAAGCCAATAAGCCTTAATTAGGACTCTCAAACGGCCAGAGCCACATCATTAGCTAATTAAGTTTGTTTATGTGTGTCAGGGGAGGTCATGGGGAGGAAGAAGGGGAGAGGAAAGACTGTCTGCCTGTTGGAGCGCTTCGTCGTGTATCGACTCACCCTCAGGTCTGCGTCGTGACAAGAGGAGCGGCGTTGGCCCAGGCCAATTTCTCCTGCTGAATTCCTGCATGCTGTTTTAAATGATTTTTACAGAGCGATTATATGCCATAGCATTACCATGGGCTGTTTTTAGAACGTAGTGTATATTCATAATATGATATATGTGTGCGTTTATTTATGTATGAGAAAAACAGTGTGTTTGTGACCTAGTGTGGAATGTCTGAGTCTATGTGTCTGAGAGGAACACAAACATGGGTCCTTAAATGTTCGCCATGGAAATTCTCTCCACCGTGCTGGAAAAAAAATGAAGGCCAACACACAGTGCTCTTTTTTTTTCTACCTGCTGCAACTCCCGTCAAACTTTTCCCTCCTTCTTTTATGAGGAGGTAATCAAACGGTCCTTCTCAGGGCGAGAGGCCACGTCTCTCAGCTTCTCTCGGGTCGTTTGGTGTGGCCGTCTGTGGTTATGCCTGTTGAAAATGCCCGACCACCACATGACAAATTATTCCATTGCTGAACTCTAAAAAATGTGCCTCTGTGCTGGGCCACATCGACTCAGTTGGAGAACAGACTATACAAGTATTTATGTATGAAGGTTGACCGTATATACAAGGTGGCTCATTTCAATTGGCCGTGCTAAAATACTCAATCCTTTTGTTTCTGTGGTGGTGTAGGGAGGCAGAAGTTTTAAAAACAATCCATGGCAATGTGTGGTATGGACTAAATCCTGTGTGTATGGATATATATATATGTGTGTGTGTGTGTGTGTGTGTGTGTGTGTGTGTGTGTGTGTGTGTGTGTTTGTGTGTGTGTCCTACTTGTTTGTTTGATGCAGCAAAACAAATCACGGCTTTGATTTTTGAGTTTCGTCCAGCCAGCTCCGTCTAATCAAGATGAAAAGGCTGGGGTAGAAATCCCAATTGTTTGGCTCTCACTAAGAGATCAGACACAATTCAATTCCCACCTGGAGCACCTACAGCAGAAAACACCAGTTTCAAACACCAGAGAACATCATGCTTCCAACTGCTGTGTAAGACCCAGCTAATTAACACCAATTATTGTCTTATGGGTAATCTTGATGAATGTTTTGTGGCACTGTGGAATAAAAACTGAAAACAAAAATCCACTTAGCAACACACAGGTAGAGTATTAAAATTCTGTTTAATGTGTTACAGCAGAACCTCAGCGACTGAAACACCCTGGGATGTGGGTTGTTCATAATACTGAAAGTACCGTAACTGTGAAACTATTGTAAAAATGAATAATACAGAGTCCTGTATGTAGCTTGCAGAAATTAAAACAGCAACAGGGCTTTCTGTTGCAAAATAAATACTGTTTCCAACAAATACTGTCCATCATATGAAAAATGTAACTACAAGCTGGAAATGCAAAACAATAAACATGCATGTGTATGTTTTATAAAAATGATGAAAAATGAAAATGAAAACTATTTGAGGATCTTTTAATTAGAAGCAGCTGTGAACCAACAAGCATTGAAAATGTGGTTTATTGTTGCTTGTTTTGAGTAGGAAGGTACCAGTGTTTTAATCGAATCATAGCCTGAAAAAAGTCTACCTTGTAGAAGAATGTATGAATTATGGTATGGGTGGTTTCTTTCAAGCTTTTATTATCAATGTGAGAGTATGGTTTATTATGCTTGAAAATAACAAAAATAGTAAGGTAGATACATACTGTTTACAAGCAAGCTACCTTTGTTTTATTCTAATTGCATGTAGTCATTTTTCCATTTAGCTGGGAAATCAATTTTTGCCCCATAACCTGGATTTGTCCAACCACTAGTTTGAGTCTTATATTAGCAAAAAACATTTGCTTGACAGTTTTTAAAATTTTTGCAAACACTATTCAGTAGTATATCCTAAATAGTATTAATGCACCATCAGTTGGTTCTAAGACATGTCTCTTTGTCTATTTATGAAAATATTTTTTAAAATTTTATCACTGGAATTAGTGGCATTTTGGTTAGCAATTACAGTTAAATTAAAGAGATTTGCATGAGTTAGAATTACAATGCTGGGTTTTCTGACTGCTGTTTTCATATTTCTGTACGTCCCAACTCCTACTGTAGTTTTATTATTTTATGGGGCGGTGTGGTAAGGATATAGCAAGAAATGAAATATTAAACATATGTATATTGCAACAGTCTGAGGATATCAGTAGCTCTATCATTTTTTCCCCAAGCACGTTTCACGTTACTGTATGGGGATTTGTCAATTTACACATGTTAACCTGGTATTTTGCAGGCTGAATTAGCACCAGGTGTCTTCACCTATTTTGTAACAGCTTTTGCCACTCCCAGACCTCTCCTTCGTTAAGGTAATCAGGACTCAGGAGATACTGGTTAACCTGGCCCCAGGTTTTTGCAGTATAAGAAATGCCTTCTCCTCTCCTGTTCAGAATTGAACGAAGAAAACAGCAATAGTGCTCCTCTGAAAGCAGCTTCTCTGAGAATCTGCTCTGTTAACAAGAAAAATAATGGTATGTACAAGGAGAAAAACATAGCTAGCAGGGAAATAAATAAACAAAAGACAAGAGCGGGAACAACCACATTCGAGTTTGTTAGTCACACTGCACTCTCGAGTAAACTTGGACCAGTCCCCGGATTGTTTAAGTATACAGATAATTGCTAATAGACCGCTAGGGACCGTCTTGGCTTTGCTGCTATGGCTTAGTTAGTCAAGGGAGACTTTGCATGTGTTTGCTGTGTGGGGCTGGGAGCGGGTTAGGGGGAAAGATAGCAGAGCGAATGGAGCAGCGAAACCCCTTTGGGGGTACAGCGCGTTCAGCATGGAAAGCCTGTGGTTCGACATGCTTGGAAACCACTGATGCCCACGGCTGTACGCTTTCAGTCAGAGAGTTGGAGCTAAAAGTATCCTCCTGCCAGCTATGATGTCACACGCTTCCTCCTGGGACGCCTCTTATGTAAAATTACTTCTGGTGCCTTTAGTTTCAACTCAGATGGTTAGGCTTGCCACCAAAAAATACTGAAACCAAAAAAGATAAAACTGCAAGTGAAGGTTAATTAGAATTGCAAAATAATAACTGATTTGTGAGCATAAACTCACAACTATAAATATGAGCCAAATATTTAACTTAATTGCATTTACGTTATTAAGCTAATTGAATTGAAATCTAGTAAACATGTTTTATCACCCTAAAAGATGTAATTTAATTGTCTTCTTATTTAGATGACATTTAGATGAAATATAAGGTTGTTAGTGTAATATCATTTTACTGAGAAACAACAGTAGTTGAAGTATAAAACATTCAGTGATGTCCAAAAAAAACCCAATTGTTATGTGAAAAAACATTTCGCACAGATCTTACAAATGAATTTCATTTTACAGTGATGTAATAAATTTATCTATCCGTCAATCAAAAGTCCAATTTATTGTGCAAGCTTCATAAGAACATTGTAGAGCAAGTAATTGCAAGTACAGAATAATACGTAGTACAAAAATTGTTGGCACAAGAGAAAATATCACCGTTGCATAATGAATGATAGTATTTGGGAAGCGGTCTCTCCAACAAGAAAACCTGTAGTCCTTACTTCAAATTTTACAGCCGGCAGTTTCCGTTGCACCAACAAATCTCTGCAATAAAGTGTTCATATGTAATTATTATCTGAATTTGAGCAGAGATGAAAACATAGAGATCTCGCTGAGTTAAGGACCCAAGCTGACTTCTTCAGAGTGGTTGAGAGGGGACATTTTTCCTCAGGTCAGATTCAGTTCTCCGTCTGTGGCAGCTTGAGTCCTCTTTCTCATCAGAAAGAGGCTTCTGGTTTTGGTATTAGCTGCTAAGCAGCCTGGCAATTAGCAAGCTGCTGAAGTGTGGGGCTGGAGCATTGACAGGCTGCCAACACACTTTGAGGCCAAGGAAGTCCAGAAACCCCCAGGTCTGAAGAGCAGAGGGTCAAAAATCCAAAGGCGGCCAAGCTCCTCTTTGTCCAGACGGCTAGCTTTGTGCCAATCAAAGATAAGCACAAAGGTCAGCTAAACACTACATGCAGAAACAGGCAACATTAAGGAAGTCTCCATGTATTGGACAATATTACCAAACACTGGAGACACTATGGCCATAAGGTAATAGCTTAACAGCTGAAAGAATCAGATTTCATGTCTGGTTTTAACACATGTTGCTTTGTTATGCTGTATTTAACTGCCAACGCCATACTCTGTGACAGACAATAGTGTCCCCTAAGCAACCCTAAGAAAATCCAAAGTTTAGTTTTGACTCCATATCAATTTCTAATAGGCCGTCTAGAAAACATGTTGTTTTCTATGGCATAGGCTGTCTGAAATCTGATTTGGTACCCTCAGATGTCTGCTGGTTTTTGATTGGCTGAGCCCACCCCTACCCTTACTTCCCTGTTCTTTCGATGCAGAAATAGCGTCAATAGATGGTATAGCTGTGTGCTTTGGGGATATGGAGATTTCATAATATTTTTATCTACTTTTACATATTTGAAATGTCTGCTGTGTCCCTTCTTTGAAATCACCATAACACCTTTGTTTGAAAATTCTCTTTTCTAATTGAGATGTTCTTGTCTGGCTGCCAACAGGATATGGGAACATTTTTTTATCTACCCAGCCTGGTCTGTGTGGTATACAGTTAGCTGTCAGAGAATTAAGCACAGAAATGGCCAGCGAATGCTATTATTTTTGTTATATACCCTTTTATGTTCTTTTCTGGGGAAACAACTGAAATGTTTACAGGAAAGCTGCATAATGCCAGTTAAAGATACAGGTCAAGACTTTGCCATTGGCCTTTTTGTTTCAGCACAAAGACATGATTAAACAAGTTTATTCATAAAGTTTTTTCCCCAGACATTGTGGCACAGTGTATTATTTATATATATATGACTTTACTTTTTCACTCTAGCAGCAAATACATTCAACACTGTTCTTTCACAAATGACCTGTAGCTCATTCTCTGGTTTAGGCTGATCGCAATGGGCCCAGGTGCAAGAAACACCCATATAATCGATAACCCCCCCCCCCCCCCCCTTCTCATACATAAATACTAGGACTGTCACAAGAAATTACCATTCTTCTTCATTTTACATTGCTGGACTATTAGCCTATTGGACTACTTACACTCCAAAATAAATCATCTTAATATAGAGTTGTTAATTTGGATACACTTATTAATTAACCCAGCCATGGGCCCCTATGGATGCAGCTACCACCCAATGTCCCACCCCGTAATCTATGCCAACGGGCACATTCCTATCCAATGATAACGGGCCCATATTAATAATCAATAAACCAGGTTATTTAGCAGCCCAGCAGAAGGGACTGCCACCCTCCGCAACGGGCCTGGAGGATGAGGATTTGGGAATCCTCCCGCGCTCGGCAAAGCAGGTCACCTCTGCCGCCGGCCCGGCCTCCATATGTCCCGTGTCCTCTCCCCTACCAGATGTTCCAGTGGACGCTCCCCTGGCTTTCCCACTGTTCCCCCTGCTCCCGCCCAGAGAACTCCACTTCCCTGCCTTTCTCAGGCTAAATTTAAACCGTGATAATTACCAAAAAACAAACAAAAACCGAGCATGTGCCGTAGCCGTCGTGGAGACGGAGGAGCTAATGCGTCCCTTCCGAGCTTCCTGCACGAAACGCGGTATGGGGAAGTGGGCCTCTTCTGGGCAGTTTCGCGTTCGAGGCCTTCTGGGGTCTCTAAATTTAAATTCTGTGAATTCCTGTGCCTTTCGAAGTGGCCTGTGAAACAGGAGTCCATGAGAACGCCCCGCACTGTACTGTTTCTCTTAGTCCACCCAGGAAACGTCCAATTCAACGGTACAATCAGTTTTTGGCTTACAATATTCCATGTTTTTAAAGATTTTTTAGTGATCCAGATGGTTCACCACTAATTATACTTTGAATAAAGTTTACATGATTCAGTTTTGTTTTTATAAAGCTTTGTAAAGTTGTTGGTATTGCATTGTTACCAAAAAAGGATGCTAGTACATGTTTGCACATTAGTAGCTATTGCAGCAATGTAACATACAATTACACGTATGATCCCTGAAGCATGAACATTTATCCCAGTAGCATGTGCTAAATGCAGTCTTACAAACTGTAAGTTATCCCAAACTCCTAAAATCAAATTATAGTCAAAGAGTAAATAAAACGTTATTTTGAAAATGTGACATTTTGAATATATACTGACTCCCCAAAAAATAAGCACAATCTTTAAAGTCATCCATCAGTTGGATTCACAGTCCTAAAAATAAATTAAGATATCTACATAGTCAATATGTACTATACTCTGCATTATCTATTGTGTTGTTTTAACCTACAACTTACACATGAACATATCAAACATTCACAAAAATTTATTGAAATCTTCTGATCAAGACACTCTTTTAAGATGGAAGAGGAAGCATCTCAACATATTATGCAATCTAAGCTATGAGCTCCCATTTTGACTACAGTCGAGAGTGAAACTCATGAGAATGTGTGCTCCTCCTTACTAATTACTGTGCGGGGAGGGAGGGGTGTGACGGGGCCAGGGGTGAAAGCTAAGAGCCTGGGAGAGCTGGTTTCGTGTTCCGAGTGAGGCCTGCTGCTTGGGACCCGGTTTCCCCCTTCGCCCTGATAAGAGAGCGGGGAGAACCGCGCACGGAAACACAAACAGGGCTTATCTGGGCCCCTGTGGTCACAGGTCAATGGGTAACTTCCATCAGAAACAATACCTTAGTCTCCTCTCTCCCTGGGCTGCACGGCTCTGGTTATCCTGGTTTTAAAGGGCTATTTTTCCTCTCTACCATATCACACGGATCGTCCTCTGTTTCCTTGTGGACCTGGGGGGTTGGGCGCACATACGCGAGCGAGCGCTCTCGTATCATGTGACACGGGTCAGGGCTTCGGAGGAACCGAGCCAACGGGTGAGCAAACCGGAGCTCTGCGGAACAGCTCTGCAGATTCCGTTCTCGACAACAGGCGTTCCCTGTCTTGGGAAGGCAGACAGGACTCTGTGTGTACATACGACGTTGGAGGACAAAAGCTGATAAATTCCTTGCCCTAATGTTGCTGATCCAGGCAGGGTTCTACCTGGACAATGATCACTCCTACACCGCTGTTGTAATGTGCAGTCATGCATCATTGTAAACCATTACAGGCAAATTAAACATGGTGAGCTGCAACAGAACAACACAATGCACTTTCCAGAGAGCCAATCCAAAGGACCGCCCCAGAAAGAATAGTATCCCACATTGTTCCTTAGGAGGTGCCACCCCCTCCCTGGAGTTCCCCATTTAATTTAACCCTTCCCCATGACCACTGAATTCTAGCATTCTCCCCCCTCCCAAACTCCACC
Source organism: Albula glossodonta (assembly GCA_019788955.1). Lineage (NCBI taxonomy): Eukaryota > Metazoa > Chordata > Actinopteri > Albuliformes > Albulidae > Albula > Albula glossodonta. The sequence continues at coordinate 631,177 of JAFBMS010000027.1, forward strand.
TCCCACCCCCAACCAATTCAGAGCGTACATTTGAAAGGTAGATGGATGCTAGCTAAGAGGCGCAGTCATTGTGACGCAAATTGACCATCTCTCTCTCTCTGCCTGCAGTTGCCCTGTACAGTAGACAAAAGAGGGTTGGAGTTTTCTACAGATAACTGATGCTGGCATCCATCTTAGTTTCTAAAAGAGTATCATATTTGTACACATTTTTGTCAAATGTAAGGTTTGTATTTATATGGGTGTTTGCGGGTGTGTATGTCTGTGTGGGGAGGTATTGTATGGAAATCAATTAATGTCCAAGAACAACAGATTATAAAATAACATTGAAATGATCTGTAATATACTGTACTGTTTTTGTTTATAAATGTTATAAATTTAGGGCGAATGTGTGTGCGCATGCAACTATTTATTTTATTTATTTGTTTGTTTTATTTTGTGAAATGCAGTGTCATCATCACAATATGTAAAGCAGAAGTCTTAATATTAACATGGTTAGGTGTCTGGATGGCCATGTTTGAAAGTCAGAATAAAATGATTTGAGAACAACTGCAAATGTTAGCCTGATGAAGTAACGTATAAATTACATTTCGTTAAATCAAGACAGTAAGAGAGCTATGTAGGCATCTTCACTGTATACCAGGTCATAGTCACATGTCCAGGGATACCCACAAAACATTTGTTTCGCTGATGCTTTTATCCAAAAAGACCAACAGCAGATTACACTAACCAGGAGCAAGTTGGGGTTAAGGGTGGCTCCATGACCCATCAGCTGCACAGGTGTTAGCATGGCTACACTGGGGCTGACCCACCAATGTTCCAGGTTCTAGTCAAGCACCATAACCACTAGGCAACCACAACATTAGGCACCATGATGTTAGTTAGCTAACATGCTAAGTGATCAGCACTATATAGGTGATATGAAGATTATTATGTATTCCTCTGACATTACAAAAATGACATCAACTTGTATACTCTGATCTCTGAATGTTAGGATATCTCCTGCAACTACTGTCACGTTATCGATAGCATTTCTGTTAATACCTGCTTTTCATTTGTTATAAAATGCGTATGCAATTACCTTTCCCAAAATTCCTTTTGCGCTTAATAAATCGCAGTACATGTGAAAAAAATTAACCTATTTGCATAACCTCAACATAACTTCTATGAGCTAATGTTGGGCCAGTTTGGCATATTCAATCAGGTTGACCCTAATCATTAACAAAAATGAAAAATCCCTGTATCTTTTAAATTTAACTTAATTGTGCAATCCTCTCAGTTATACTCAGTTAGTTGCACTTGGACAAAGTTTTACATGTGATTTTACACATACAATCCTATAGGAAATGAACCCCTTTATTTTCTGCACATAACTATATCAAATGTTTGATTTATTAAGCATGTCAGCGCTTCAAAGTGCTATTGCATTATCAGTGAACTGCACTTTTCATATACTGGCCACATTTTTTGTAAGAGAAACAAAAATTCCTGAGTTGATCGCAAAGTCATGGGATGTTCTACCTAGCATGGTATACATAGGGGACTGCCTTAAGATTTGGCCAAAACAAGATTTTAAAGGCCAAGTGCGTGAAAGTGTGCAAATGGTTAAAATGCTGCTTTCACGGGCAGCTGCAACTGAGTCATATCCTCTGTGTTTACTTTAGCATTCACCGCACACAGCTTTTATTTACATTCAAGACATAAAGATTCCATTGACTGCAATGAGATATTAGACTACCAATTAGACTGTGTGCTTGTTCCAGTTCATGCATTTGACTGCACACCAATAAAAGTGATTTATCAAAGGATTGTGAATAGAGAAATAAGGCATGAAAATTTACAAGTTAAACAAGGAAAGGATATCCCCAAGTTATTCCAAATATACATGTCTAATCCATTCCACGTTTATCTGTCAATGTGTGGAGCTTTATTTTGATTTTTTTTTTCTCTCCAGGGGAAAATTGATTGCACGGCAAGGGAGATCAGCTTTCCCCCTCTACTGTGTGAAGTAGGATCACGTTGCCCTTCGAGACTGGTTTTGTGTGTGCGTGTGTGCATGTGCATGTTCCGTATGGTGTGTGTGTGTGTGTGTGTGTGCGTGCATGTGTACATGTATTTTAGGGAGTCAGAGTGTGACAGGGGACAAAAGTGAAAATGTGACAGAATTTTAGCTAACCGTGCCACTTGGCCGCACTAACCCTCCCCCAACCCCCGCTCTCTTTGGAGATAAGATTGTCTTGGCTCCAGGGCTTTGTGAGGACTGAGAAGTTGGTCCTGTCCACTACCTCATAAATCACCTCAAAGGGTTCCCCCACAGCAGCTCAAATTAAGATAAAACAACTTAATTAACACCTGAACAGCCCCCTAATGCCTGCCCTCCCCAGGCTGAAAGGCACCATGGGAGGAGGGCTGGGTCACATGACAGGTCCTACTCCTCCTCTGACACAGTGTAAGACACACACACACACGAGGACACACGGACACACAACACAAACAGATTCCAGGCACTGTCTCATGAAATTCTGAATTCTTACTTGAGCAGGAATATCAATTCTTATATCTGCTTTCCAAAAACAGATATTTTTAGTTTCACCCTCTAAATAGTGCAAATCAGTGCTGAGTGTATAAAAAGGTGACCACACTTATAAGGAAAATGCAAAGAGCGAACTACAACCATAACAAACAGAACTGTTTGCAAAGCAGACAAATTTTAATAGTACTGTTAACATGAGGAAGAGCAAACTTTAACAAACTGAAAATGACATCAACTTTGACACCCCTCTTAATGTAGTCTTTACCTCCATCTCAATAAATCAATTCATCAATCAATCTTTATTTGAGTGTCGTCCACAAACAATTTGTCACACAGGACCTCATTTAGGTCGGTAAACTGCCCCTAAGCCAATTGCTTTGGTGTGCTGGGTCATTCAGTCTTCAGCCCGTTTGGTTGGGGGGGAGGGGGGCGGGGGGCTCCAGGGGGATGGGGTCGGAGGGGCAGTTTGGGATCAGTTGACAAGGAGCAAGATAAAGAGGGGCAAAAGGAGGAGAGTCAGAGGAGCAAAAGAAAGAGGGAGTGATACTAAACATTTTCTTTTGTGGGGTGGGGAGATTTAGTAGGTCAAACATTTTGTTATGTGTCATTTTTTCCTCTCCTTCCCAGCACTTACAGCAAGATGGTGTCTTTTTCTTTTAAAGAGTTGGGGGGGGGGGTAGGTTGCAAAGAAAGTGTGTGTGTGTGTGTGTGTGTGTATGTGTGTGTGTGTGTGAGGGAGAGAGAGGAATGGCTTATCACATCACATGGATACTGAAGTGATGTGAGTTTTGATGATAAAACCTCAAACTGCAAGTTGACAAATTAACTTCCAATCCTTGAATCCTGGGTTTGAAAGCAAAGCCTAAAATATAGCCTCTAGATATTGGTTCAGATGTAGAAAAGATATTAAAAGTGTAGCTGTGTCTCAGATATTTGTAGGATGTATACAGACAGCACAGGATGTGTATATCTGGATACATATAAATCACATGTATTGCACATATCTGAATATACTTTCAAATTACATTCTGCTTTGACTATAAAAGGAAAGTAAAAACTGGTTAAAAATTCAAATCCATCTCTGATTTATGCTAGATATGTAAAACATTACAATTATAGCTGGGAGAAGGTTTTGCTTAATGAAGTGAAGGAAGAAGAAGGTTTTATGACACCACAAATGGGCTGACCACAAATGGAAAGAAAAACGTTATGATTGGTCCAAAGTAACCCATGATTGACAGTTCTGTGTTGCTCCACTTATCACAGGGTTCATGACACCTTACTCTACCCTTGTTATTTTTATATGCATTATATACATATAATAAGAACAGATAAACTTTAAAGGCCAGATGGTGACATGACTGCATTGTTATAATATGACTTACCAGTGAGAAATGGACTATTTGTACATTTTAAATGATTCATTTATCAAGTTAAATAGTCAAGTTAAACATGGGATGGTCAGAATAATGGAAACAACAAACAATCAATATATTTTTAATGATATTTATTAGCAAATGAAGAGTTGGGCAGCACTTTATGGACTGGTAAGATATTCAACCATTCCTCGAGTAGGAAAAGTACAAAATACATGTAAATCTGCTCTGTACTGTGCCCTGTGTCCCAGAACGTCCCACGGAGGTTTAGATCTGGTGACAGGGGACACTATGGAAGGTGTTCGGCTTCATCTTGGAGCATCTGTTTAGTCTGTGCGCGTGGCGGTGTTATCATCTGGAAAATTGGTGTCATCAGAAAAAAGCGCATCATCAATTGCATCGGGTTGCATAAAACAGTTATGATAAGTCTTGGCTGCACCACAATAAGTAATAATGTATCTTAATGATTCTCTCAACATGGCTGCCCGTACCAGAACAGAGTCGCCACCATGATGAAGAGGACTCTGACCTGAAGACAAATCTAAAAATGTGAATTAGCAAAAAAAAATATATATAAACTATATAATTACGAAATACAATTTCAAAAACAGGATTTCAATGTGTGTGTGTGCGTGTGTGTGTGTGTGTGTGTGTGTTTGCATGCCTCAGCATGACTATACAGTGAACATGCAGTCTGTCTGGGGATGAGAGGGTGAGCCCCCCACCCTTCTGCTCAGCCCTTCCCAAAAGACTCCAGCAGACACCCCGGCTCAACCCTAAAGGAGTCATTCAGTGTTCTCCAAACACAGAGCGCATGTAGCATTCTGTAGGTGAAGGGCATAATCTGTAACACTTCTGAAAAGCCTTACTCCCCTTCACCACATTCCTCCCCTCAGTCATTAAAAACTACCAGAACTGTGACTTCATGAAAAAATCATCCATTATGTCCTTTACAAAAGATAAATGCCTACAATAAAAAGGTATCAGTGAATTCCGATGTGACTCAGGGATGGGAATTCTCTTGGCTCTTCCAAATTCTATGATGAGTTCATGCACCTACAACCCCCCCGCCCCTTATAGAGGCTGATCCGCTCAGCTTACATCCACTGAACAGTCTAAATGTTGGAGGGAAGGAAAGACTTAAATCAACACTGTGGTATTTTCCCAAAGATGTATATCGCCTCTAAACAAATATGAGATTTATTTATAGGGCTGTGCTGTCAAAACTGGGGAGCAGTGTTCGGGCTGACTGCGTGTGAGGGAATGTTTCCCAGACCTAGCCAGCTGCTTCACTCTCAGCCACAGAACCTGCGGCTCCATTTTTTGTTTTTATCAGGGTTATAACTATTGCTTTGACTCTGGATTCTTAGGTGGGGGGGCTCGTCTGGGAGCCTGGGAATACAGGGACAGGTTAGAAATAACCAGCCCATTTCTCTCAGACAGCTCCAGCTCCAATTTTTTCTAATCCCAGAGGACCTCAGGGCACCATCCCACAAGACCAAATTTCTCCCAGAATGCTTTGGGTAAATGATAGGAAACCATGGCTCAGGAAGTCCGGAAGTGTTTAACTAATTGTCACAAATCTGAACCGTGATTTTGAATATTTAGCCTGAATCTGATGGTGAAACTGTGACAATCTCTGCTGAATCTGATGGTGAAACTGTGACGATCTCTGCTGCTTTCATATCTGGATTTCACAAATAGCTTTACTTCTCCAAGACCAGAGTTCCCTACCCCTCCATTGGTCCACATACCAGTGGGGAAAACTGCTCTTGATATTCGCAGAGCTTTATGAAAATAACACATACCAAGTTTCATTTTCATTTCTACTCATCATAAAGCCAATTTTATGTAAACACTGATCTTATTCCAGCTGAATTCACGCAAAAATAAATCTGCACTACAAAAGCATGTACACCAGAAATGTTAATGTTATTGATGGTTGAACTGAGGTTTCATTCATTTTGTGTGGGTGGAGCTGTGTTCAGCTGTCAATCATTAACTTGTTTAAACAAATCATTGGTCCACCTCACTGTCACTGATACTATATGGTGGGCCCCCACCATTTTTGGTCCAATGAAATCTCATTCCCCCATCACTTGTCATCTTGCTGTTGGTTGCATGATTTTAGTTCTCCGCTCCGGCATATTCTAGCTTTCACAGGTGGGAAGACACGGGTGCCATACATGGATCAATATCAGTGCTTGGAGGGAAGTACAAAACATTAGTGACTGTACTGGTAAATGTATCAATATGATATAGTATATTAAGCATGTGAACAGAGCTCAACATTTAATTAAAAACATAATAAATTCAACGTAGAGGTTAGACCATTTTTTAGAAAAGAGAAGCATCTCATTTTGAGAACAGACTACTCAGTGGCAGCTACTAAGCCAGTAATATGGAGTCAGGAGTTTGAAATGATCATTTCTCGCAGCCTGTTTTGATCAATTTTCCTTCATTAATAATAAATCAATTCGCCTGCCAAATAATAAGCATCAACAGGATTAGATGTTTTTTCCGAATGGCCTGCTATTCACTCTCTTGCAGGGTTGCCGATGTTGAGCCCATGAAGATATACCAGGGTGTTTCACCTTTTACCCAGTCATTCCAACACTTGATTCAAACCACGCTCTTAATTCAGCTTATGAAACATTAAACCCTCGGCCACAGCCAGAAAGGGGTGCTTCCCGAAACAGAGCTAGAAAACCCCCATGAAGGTGGATCTGCAGGAACGAACATGAGCAACCCTGCCCAAATGGTTGTGTTCTTTTTCTTTACATCACCGTGTGCTGTATAATTATCGTTGCTCAATACCGCTACATTCAGGGAATATTTATGAGAAATGTCCGATCTGCATAGATACTACAGTTTAACTGTCCTAGACTTAAGTTTGTTCCCCAGCCCTTATTGCTACGCCTTCTCCCCCTGCCCCTATTTCCAGTTCACCAGCCAACACTGTAGATGCATGTATATGCTTGGAAAATCCAACCAAAGTGTAATTATTCTTCGAATTCTAAAGACTCCACCTCAAAGCCACATCCCAGAGCCTCGCAACAGCTGTCTTGGGTTGTGTTTTTGTACAATAAATAAAGACAACAATGCGAGGGGAAACCGCAAGAAAACCACAACAGTTTGTCTCATTCTCGTGAGGTCTATTCCAAAGCTTGTTTACGCGACAACAATCAGACTCTTGGCCTCAGAACATTGACAGCGATCCAGCTGTTCAGCCAGCAAGCAGATTTCGTGCAAATTTTGTGCAGATTTTTGGGTAACGGAGCGTGCCGCATATGTGACCTGGTACCAGTGGTGTAGTCGAGGGTACACGCAAGTATACAGAATATACCTATCTAATATTTTGGGGATTTACAGTATACCATTAATACATATGGGCTTTAGAGTTACAGTGTGCCTACCTCCTCATACAGTATACCCACCTATGAGCCTTATTACCATTAATACATGTGTGCTTTGGAGTTACAGTCTATTTATACCTATGGACTTTGGAGTTACAGTGTGCCTACGTCATCAGACAGTATACTCACCTTTAAGCCTTATAACCATTAATAATTATGCCAGAATCACCCCTCTATCCACTCACCCCCCCCCCCCCCCACCGCCCCATTCTGTGCCCCTCAAACACAGTGCATGTCAAGGTTGGGGATATGGTGTTTGTGGGTGGGGGGGGGCACATGGCAACTGTAAATCGCCCCTTTATTCTGTTGTTAACACTTTTGCAGCCAGTCTGATCCACATTCTGCCTATGTCTTATAGAGATGTGACCCCTGTGCTCCGTAGCAGTGTGGTCTTTGGGCAGCTCTTCAGACCCCAGCCCAAATGCAAGCCCTGCAAAGCTGATGCTGCCACTGAGCAAGAGGGAAGTGATTATGGGGGAGAGCCCTGCAACCTGCATGTGAGCACATGGAGCATGCATCAGCGTTAGAGTCCTCAGAGCCATCCTCACCCAGGGGTATACAGCCGCAGAGGGGAGAAACAGCAGGCAGGGAGCTGCGGGTTCCAATCCTGGAAAAACCACTGACACTGAGCTTCTCAGAAAAGAACCATTGGCCCACCACTGAGCTTCTCAGAAAGGATTTTCAGCAAATAGTAAAAATAAATGTACAGCTTCCACAATTGCCAAATCCTCAGAATGTTACATAAAAAAATGCTCATAAAAATGTCCTTAAATTTTTCATCATCTTTTTACAAAGGTTTCAATAAATACCCAGCTGTTTAAATGGTAAATACAGCGCAACACAGAAAAAATCGTTCAATATCCCTGGGTTTGAAAAGATCATGATTTCAAAACTTTCTTGATCTTTACTATCAATGGAGCACTAATGTAGGCAGTGCAAAGTGTACAGGGCCCGGAGCTAAGTAGAAGCCCTGACCCCGCTCTCTGTTGGAGTATTGACATGCAGCGCGAGAGTTTGTTGAGAAGGCGCCATTGATTGCCATTAACTGTGTATGCAGATAACCAATAGAGCAGGTGTGTGGGGAAGTGGAGAGGTAGGGGAGCAGGAGGAGCAGAGACACAGAGCTCAGATCTGCTGGGGTTGCGAGGCCTACAGGGAAAATCAATCTCTCTCCGCACCGGGGCCAGAGTTCAACGGAATTCGATGAAAGGCAACATTGACTTTTATCACTTCCTCAACGCGGTGACAATCTGACAGCTTACTTTGGGGTAGGGGGGTGGAGCATGTTGGGTAGGTGAGCCTGGGGGAGGCGGGGTCATAGGATGAGCTGTGGAGCACGCTGAAGCCACACACCGTCACTATGTGCTAGTGACCAATGACAGGTGGCCACAGTTAGATCTACTGCCTGCTACCTTTAACATAAGAATAGCTTAAAACCGTCGAGAGGTACAGAGGTAACTGAGTAGGTGGGCATACTGTAAATCCGAAGCCCATGTTGGTATACTCCATATACTTGTATGTACCCTAAACAATACCACTGAGTTAAACTAATTTAATATCAGCAAACATATTTGATGTTACTTTGGGTGACCTACACAAACTTAGTAACAAATGTTTGTTCCTGACAATCTTAAGTGAAGAATGAAAAACTACTACTCATATGAAGCTGTTGAAAACAAACTGGCAAATTTGCAACATGGTTACAATGAATTCTGTGTTAGACAAGTGTTAAATTTGATTGCTGCGACTGTACATAAACACAAGACACGACCATTCACCATTAACATCATATTTATTGTTATTTAGTTGCTCAATAAAACATATACAGTTATATACAATATGCAGGAAAACAGAAGACTGCACTTAACATATCTTTTCTAAAAAAAAGAATAAACTCAGATTGTGAGTCGTCATTACAGTCTTCAATCTATTGTTTCCGGATCATTCTGAACGGATTTCTTTAAAGATTACAAGATTGCCTAAAACACAGCAAATGTTCTCATATTTTACATGTGCAATACCAATATTTTTATTTCATTTCCTTTAGTTCACCCATGCAGCATTCAATACCAGTGTTGGGAAACATTTCTGAAGACCAAAAAAATATATAACCGTTCTCATGTTCAATTCATTTTCAGATATTAACAAATGGAAAATGCAAAGATATTACCAAAACACATGAGTATATGCTTTTTGCTAATATCTTTGCTTAATAATGGACATAGACATTTGGCAAATACATATATGGACATGACAGGGAGTGAAAACCAGGAAATTATAACAAGAATGAACAGCTTTGACGGAATGGTTGAATAAAAAGACCTTTATATGAATATTATGGAGCCATTTTCTATAGGAGAATTCCTTTTCCCTTAAGATAACTGCTTACGGTCAGGTCTTTGTATCCCGTGATGGCCTGCTCTTTTTGCTCTTTGTCCCTGGCATATTCAGTCTCTGCCATTTCAAACCCTGAAAAGACCTGCTCTGTTTGTCAATTAAAGCCCTTTTAAATAGGGAAGCTAAACTGAGCCCAGTATCTCTTTGTGACAATAGGATTCCCCCAGGGGAACCCTGTGGGTCCACAATGGGGCATCTTGGGAAAAAAAAAAAAAAATACAGGATTCCAAAAAAGGAGCAATCAGAAAAGAGGACCTCCATTTGCCTTTTAAAGCCATAGGAAGAACACAACCCCCCCCCCCCCCAGTAAAAGGGGCCCAATAAATGCCATGGCCCACAGTGAAGTCTTGGCCACCGGTTACCTCTATTGATGGGAGGCCCCTAAAGTCTGTTCTTTCTGGTGCCTGTTTCAAGCCAAACGGAACTCACATTAGCCCCCGTTTCCCATGCCTCTGCAAGTTTGGTACATGGATATAAGATATGAACTTATTACTGTTTCTGACTGTGGGAAACCCCTGTTCACTTATGAGATCCACAGTGAATGAGAACATCAACCTAGGGGGATAAAATGCCTTTCCAACACTTTTTCAGGGATTTAAAATAAATGTGGATTTTTTTCCATGTGATTGCCCATTTTAGGATTATTGGCCCAGAAGATTGTACCATTATGAATTGACTGAATATAGTGGCTTTACGGAATATTAAACACATGAACCCATCCCATACACACACTATGGTAATTCCGGCAAAGGCCTTCGTAATACCCATAGCTAGGCTGAATTAATTGTGGTAGGTGAAGTTCAGGGGAGGCGCGAGGAAGCAACAACATTCAGCGAGAACTGCTAAGAGTCTGGATTTTCTGCTTTACTCGAAATGAGATGAGACAGAACCAGACAAGCCTTGCCTGAAGTAGCCTTACCACAAATACTGAAACCCAAAAATATACATCAAACAAATTTAAATAAGCATTTTAATTGAAACAGACACTGGAAATTAAAAAAAAGGATAGAGAGTATTTGAGTGGAAAAAAAAACAACAGAAAAACCACTCAACACTGGTATCAAACTGCCATAGCCATTGTTATTTCATATGGTTGTTCCCGCCCCAGTCCGTCATAGATATTTTTTGGATTTTTTATCGTTTTCTTAAAAAAAGGGGAGGAGTCTGAGGTGGCCAGGAGTGGGTGTGGCAGTAGGTGTGCCTCCCCTGACAGTGCGGAAGTGCCTCCCCCACCCTCCACACTCGCCATGGTCACCCCGCGATGACACAGTGCCTCTCCCCGGCCCGGATCAGGTGAGGGCGGCGACGAAGGTGCCGAATCGGTTGGAGATGTCGGAGTGCAGGGAGCGCCAGGCGGGGACGGGGCCCCCCCGGGCCTTGCTGTCCCCCAGCTCGTCCGTGCAGTGGACCGACAGGCACTGCAGGTGGCCCCCGCCGGCCCCCGTCTGCCCCGCCCCAGCCCCGCCCTTCCCCTGGGGCGGCTCGGTACCTGAGAGAGAACAGAGAGAGAGCGCAAGAGAGAGAGCGAGAGAGAGAAAGGTCAGTCTTTCTGCCAAGTAGAATTGGGACAGGGAGCACATGTAGGACAACAACAGCGACTATGAAGAGCTAATAAATGAATCCTATTATTTAACATGTGTCATCCTTATGCAGCGGCCATAATCATCAGCATTAAGTATTTTCTCCTGCCCGCTACCATCTTTCAGAAAGCTATCTGTCTGTTTTCTAAAACGTCTGAAAATCTCAAGGACATTTTTATCTTTTTTTCATGACGATTTATTGGAATGTCCTAATATTCTTTACAAAATGAAAAGAAAAGGCACTTGAGTCAGGCTCTGGAAGAAAATGCGTGAAGCAAACCGTGCCCTCGGACTAGAATTCCTTTTGGAATGAATCGAGTTTCTATGAGAAAAAGCCCTTTTAACAAATATGACCCTGGCGTGCTCATTCTCCACTGGTTTGCTCAGTAAATCAAAGCAGGAGGAAACACCAAAGCCTCTATGGACCTCTTGACCCAGCCGGGACCGGCTCGATTCAGCCCGGCGCCACCTCGTTACTGCGCTAATTGGCCCAAGTCCCCCCAGGGGGCGGGTCCTGAACTGTGCCTCGAGACTGACCCGACCGGCCGCGCTGCTCGTGACTTCACCTCTTGCCCTTTGTAGCGTAAAAGACAGCGATAAAAAACCGCAGCATAGACAAGCGTGGGCCAGCTAGGCGTGTTGCATCACCTGCGTTATGCTACGCTATCGGGCTGCTTTTAACTCAGTCGGTTACAGCCACATACACCGTGTGCGTACCCGCACGTACGGCCAAAGATACAAACACACGACATGCACACTTGTGCACGCATACATAAACATATACAGACATGGACCACTGCTGCAAATACGACTGCTGACAAAACGAGTGGTACGACTCTCCAGCTCTTTCACCGGAGCTAAACTTCATTTTCACTTGGTCATGATGTCAGGACGGGATGTCCGATCCACATCAACGGATGTGTCCAATGCCAAAGACAAGCTCACAATGTCAACTAAATTTGTAAAAAAAAAAAAGGGGGGGCTCGCAATCTTATGAAGGTAATGGAGACAGATTCGAGGAACACTCACTGCTTTGAATAAAATTGCTGTTGTCATGTGAAAATTAGCACCTGCTTCATCTTCATTGAAACCGGATGATTAATGAGGGCATAGTGCTAACCCGTGCATTAAACGGAAATTCTGAGACCGACTGAGGAATTCCCTGATTTCTGTGAAGGACAGCGGTCCTTCATAATAAAAGCGCAGCCTTTTATAACAGCGTTGTAAAATACATAACTAAACCTCTTCACTTAATATTTGGTTTTATATTTCCTATTTACATTCTGCGATATGCACAAATATTTTTTATGTGCACAGTAATTTATAACCTATTATGATAATAAGTAAGCTTACTTCTTGTTTTAAGTAAATTAAATCCAGTTTTCACAAACATGAAAAGGTATGTGTAAAAATTGATTCTCCTCATTTACAAGGACATATACATTTTATTTTTATTATTATTGATCTAGACAGAATGATTAGATTAGTTTCTCACACTGAGAGTTCCATACAAAAGGCTCCTATAAATACAATATTAAAAAAATAAATAAAATAAATAGGAAATAATAAATCAGAATCATGCCACTGTTTGGGAAACAAACACCAAATCCTAATACTGTAGCCAATACACACGATGATTTACTGCTAAGAGTATATTTGCAGATGCAAGTTCCAACACTATTATTTCTGACCATGAATCCAGAACTGTGCGTTCGAGCTGTATTTTTTTATTTTTATTTCTGCGGGCACTAGAATAAATCAAATAAAGTAATGAGGTTCCTGCCATTTCAAAATAATTTTAAAATATTCATATTCATGCCCACAAAGACATAAAAAGCATTCCACATTCAGCAGACTTACTGAAGTCTGATCAAACAGACTGAACCGCACTGACAGTTAACTGTTTTCTGCTTTTTCTAAAGTATTTTAAGAATTCACACACGTGCACTCAAGCACACATACTCAAACACACACATACACACAGTCAAACATGTATTCAAACATTTCAAGTGTAGAAAATATAAAGAAAAGAGACTGAGGGAGCTTCTGATTGGCTCACACAGAATACGTTCCCTCCGGATGCAAAGGTGAGCACTGTGATTGGGGGGCTTGAGTCCCAGCTGTGCCACTAACAACCATGGCCATAGGTCCACCATGGCCAACCCAATACCAACCATGGCCATAGGTCAACATTGGCCAGCCCACTACCAACCATGGCCATAGGTCAACATTGGCCAACCCACTACCAACCATGGCCATAGGTCAACATTGGCCAACCCACTACCAACCATGGCCATTGGTCAACATTGGCCAGCCCACTACCAACCATGGCCATAGGTCAACATTGGCCAACCCACTACCAACCATGGCCATAGGTCCACATTAGCCAACCCACTAACAACCATGGCCATAGGTCCACACTGGCCAACCCACTACCAACCATGGCCATAGGTCCACATTGGCCAACCCACTACCAACCATGGCCATTTGTCCACATTGGCCAACCCAGTCAAGGGCTAAGCCAGCTACGTTTATTAATCGGTAGGCCAATTAGGCTAACTAGTATCATCACTCTCCAGCTGCACCCCCTGGTTGGCCAGGTCCCAGAAGATGCACAAAATGAGTATGTGCTGACTTCATCACACTCTGATGACACAGACAGTGTGTGTGAATTGTGGAGCATCTACAGTGTCAAAATAAGAGCGCCTCTCAGCTCTTATGACACTCATTCTTAGTCACCCCACACACACACACACACACACACACAGACTGTCCACGCTGGCTGGCCACAGCAGGCATCTCACCGGCCTCGATAGCTAGCCAAGCGTTTCCCTGCCCTGGCAGACACTCCTTCTGTTCTGACAATAACAGCGCAACCACCCCTCCCCACCAGTCTGCTACCAATACACACATACTGCGTCCCTCGGGTCACGCTCTGTCTCTCTCTCTCACACACACACACGCACCCACATACCATTATATTCCTCTTTCCCAGCAAAGCTGGAACCATGTTTTCTCAAGACCACAGAACAGACTGCACAACTTCCTGATGACATAAGCACCGACTGCACCTCTGAGCTAAAGAGCTCTTTTTCTGCCAACTTGCATGCAGTAACATTAAAGACACTCTTCTGACTATAGGATTTTATAGGATAAACACACCCTCTTTTGCTTGACCTCAGGCCTAAAAGATCTATTCTGTAGTGTTTGCGCAGGCTTAGGCTCATCTGCAGTGGAAACACGTCTTCCACCATCCACAACAACAGAATAGAATAGAATAGAATAGAATAGAATAGAATAGAATAGAATAGAATAACTTCAGATACGTTTACCAGACAGAATGTCAGAGACTAAAAAATAGAAGCAGGCACTCTACACACACACTCACACACAACAGAATTTCCTGCAATATACTAGCATGCTACTTTGCTAAGTGAAGCACTGCTGCAAACACTCTTTGTAGGCTTATCAGTGTCAGTTTAATTTGATCAATTATTTAATACCTCAACATGACAGTGAAAATTCCCAGGGTTTGGCCCCCGAAAGACCATTTCAACTCCCCCGTTTCAAATAAATTGCCTAGGAAGAGAACAAAGAAATCTGATAAATCTTGCAATAAGCATGCAAAGCCCTCAAATAACAGAACAATGAGTTTCTATTTTCTCTGTCAGTTTGGTATATTGGGTTCTGCACTGCCAGTAGAATGTGTGCGGAGATATAGGCATAGCTATCTGCTTTTCAGTCATCATTATGACTTTCACACTTCAAAATTCTGTGAGTGTGAGTCCACTGTAATTCATACTAAAAATAACAAATATTTTGAGCATTCATTGGCTCATTCTTGTTTTGATTTTAAGGTTTCTATATTTTTATATATAGTTTTTTTTCAGTTATTGCAGTTTGCATATTCAGTCATCCATGTTCTGCGTCAGCTCGGACCCACTGAATTGTTCAATAATTGTGGTGTGACTGAACCAACAGTCAAGCCCATTCGACTGCTTGATCAAATGTTGGCTATGAACTGTTCCAGATCTGATTCAGTTGTATCACAGTGGTCTTCTACCTGGTGTGGGAGCCAAGAGGTTTCACAAACTGCTCATGGAACTCAGGCTATAAACTTATAAACTTACAACAAAACTTAAACAACCATGATAAGGTGCTATGTGTCAACAACATTAGGTGTGTCCATTACAGGGGTCCTCTTGTTGATATCACTTTTTTTGGGGGGACTCCAGGACCCCAAAAAGAATACAATAATTGAAGATTGCACTTTCAATAAAGCCATAACCGTAGAGAGTCTCTCTCTCTATATTTCTCTCTCTCTCACACACACTGTGTAAGTTAAAAGTGACTCTCCTCCCTTTCTGAGCCAGCGAGCACATTCATACATAAATCCAACCGAAATCATCCCTTTGTCCATTTCAACGTCAGGGAACAGGAAGCCCACACGTCCACAGCATGGCTCTTTCACAGCTGGATCCTCAGAGCTCACACCTTATATTAAAAATATAATATAACGCTTTTATGTCACTACATTACACAGTGCTAATGCTAACAAAAGCCCAATTAAGCACTGATCTCTATATTACACAGTGCTAATGCTAACAAAAGCCCACCTAAGCACTGATCTCTATATTACACCATGCTAATGATAACAAAAGCCCACTAAAGCACTGATCTCTATATTACACAGTCCTAAGACAATTGACAGCCCGCCAAAGGATTGGTCTCTATATGTCTATATTACACAGTGCTAACGATTACAACAGTCTACCAAAGCACTAGCCTCTGTATTACTACAGGGCATTTATCTCTGCCATAATCAATTACTCCAAAGATTGCAACGTTTTGTGGCCGACTCCCACCGCACAGACCGCTGCTCCTCCTTACAGATGAGTTTGTCTGGCCAGACATATTACTCTGCGTTATCTTAGCGTAATGTGACATTTTAGGTTCTTTTCTTTTCACTGTGTTTACTATCAGTACTTCATCACACTCATTTCGTTATTCCTCTCTGTCTGTATGGAATGACTGGAATCCCGCACGCACTCCCCTTTCCAATTCCAATAGGAAAAATGATTTGAACTTTCCTTCAAAAATCAAAATCAGCTTGAGTCAACTCAAGAACAGAATGAAACAATAAGGGATGAAAAGAGAGGGAAAGCAAAAAAATATTTCAGCTTCATACGTATATTTTATGGCTAACAGCAGATATAGTTGAAAACTCTTGCTATATTTTATTTAACCTAAAATTTTCATACGTAAATTACAAACAAAATTCTTAACAGGAGCTTATTTATATCCAACAGAGAGCCAATGCTTTATGGTACACTATTTACTATTTTTAGTGTTGGATTTTGTGCTCAAAACGAGAAAGACAACCAAATAATGATTTGGTGATTTATGTAAGATCTACAGAGAAATCTACAGTGCACAAAAACACTGCAAATTATAAACAACAAAGAGAGCTGAGAGAGAGTAACATTGTGATACACATAGTGATAATATGAAAAACACCTATCAAATTCATTTAGCGAAGACTCTATAGAGAAATATAAAGTACATCTACCTATAGAAGTCAAATTAGCACATCCTGCAGTTTATTGAGAAGTTACAACTTAAACATTTTGTACAGACATTATTTTAATATGCTATGCCATGGCAAGGTACAAAAAATGAACTCACTTCATCAGAACTGAAATGGTAAGGAAAATTAATAATAATTTAATACCAATTACCTTGTGCCAATTTTCCACTTTATTCCCAATTATATTGCAATGCTTCAGGCACATCTGTTACAGAAAACAAGTTTGGCAAAGCTCCTGAATATGTAACAAAAAAATGAAAGTGTTTGCTATCACATTTGTTCAGGAGATGAGCCATTTAAATGAAGGAAATACAAAAAAAATATTCACACATAATTCCATGTTTTTTAGAGTAAGTTCGGTTTTTGTTTTATTTTATTTAAACTATTCATAACAGCCTGAGATGTGCAATCAATAATGAAATGATTTGAATATTGAACAGGACATAGTTCCCAGTTTACCACACACCACAGTATTCTAAGATACTCTTAGTGACTGGAATTAGGATTAAAATTAAAGGTACTCAGGACTCTATCTCGAACTCTTAGTAACGGTAATGACATTCCACTAACTGTAAGAGTAATGCAGTGTTGTTGATCTCATTGGTAACATGCTATAACACCAACTGTAATGGTGTCATCAGGGCTGGCTTGCAGGTTTGAATCCCGGGCCAGACACTGTTGTATGTCACCTGACCTGCTTCAGCAAACACCAGCAAATCGTCCACAGGACAGCAAGGTGTCATTGTCCCCATAGCCGCTGAAGCCGGCAGCAAACCAGTCTTAACGGCAAACAACTAGCCTTATACAGGTCAAGTAACCTGGTGAACATAGATATTCCGTTTTACATTTACTTAACCAGGTAACACTACTGGAAACTCAGTTCTTCTGCAGCAAAATTCCGCTGAATCAAAGTGGGTATGAGGTAGCTCTGTTACATTGCTATTGTTAATGATTACCACACGATCACAATAGATCAGTCTTTCTGCAACATAAATAGTAATTACCTGGATATGTTTAAACGCAGAGTATCGGTGAGTGAGTGTGTTTGTGTGTGTGTGCATGCATGAGTGTGCATGCCTGTAAGCGTGTGAGTGTGCATGTATGTGTGTGTACAGCAGAGAGATGGAGAGCTATCCTGACAGTGTACAGTGCCTGACCCACTGAGGCTCGGGCCTGTATGTTTGGGACAATTGGTCTTTCTGTCTGAGTGCTCCTGACAGAAGCTTCCCATCAGCCCCCTCCCCGGCCCTACGGCGACACCAGTCTGCCCCCCGCGCCACCCCCTCCTGACCACTGCCGTTAACCCTTTCTTCCCCAGATCCCTTTGAGTTCATCCCTTATGCGAGCGGACCCCCCCCCCCATCCCCATCCCACCCCTCCTGCTCCAAGTCAGAGAGACAGAGGAACCCAGCAACTCAAAAACATAAAGGCCTTTGAGGTCCTAAAGGGTCTTCGGGAGGCCCTGGGGTTGTTTTGTCTTCCGTGCAATGTGCTACACAGACCTGCTTGGGGAGGGAGGGGTGAGGGGATGGGGGGGGGGGGGTGGCTGATGTGCTGGAGGAAGGCAAAGGCCAGAATCGGTCATGTGACCCAGGCTGTGGCTGGGCTGGCTTTCTAACAGACAGGTAGCACAGCTCATATCAGCTTCAGTAACACAGGTTATCTCTAAACCTTTTATTAAATCCAGCGCTCACTATGTGTCTGTGTCACAACAGCCATGGGTGGAAAAGAAAGGATCGCAGTGAAATACAAAAGCGTCAACATCACAGAGCATCGAAACTGATGTTCGGATGGAGGATTGATTGCACAAGAGGTGAAGATAGTGTGAACTTTGTGTGTATAAGAGTGTGTGTGTCTGTTTGTGTGCAGGTTGGTCAGTTCAGGTTGTCGTACAATTTCTGGGTGACCTGAGGGGTAAGGACCCCCACTTGGCCTAAACTCCTCCCTCAGAGGGGGGTTACAGGTTCAACTAAAGGGGTGTTGGGTCACATTCTAACATACTGCCTTCTTTGCACTATGAAATCAAGACCCCAACCCCAAGTGTACAATCTGCAATGCAGAACATAAACCTTCCAGCACCAATCAGCAGAATGAGCTGTCCCACAATGAGTTATCCGATGGTTTTAGTCTATGTGGACACCCTGCTTATTTCTCACCTAAAAGCCCCTAAATTTCACCGGTCAAACAAACAGGGGTTATGAGTGGAAGCCCATGGGATACATCAGTTCTTCGGAGCATTTCCAGAATGTATACCCCATTTATAGGCCACGTAAAACTATGCATGCAGTATATACATTATAATATTAACCTTTCTGCAGATCAATCACATATAAGATTGAAAAATTAAGTTGAGTAACATTCCTGGAGTCAAAGTAGCACTAGTCAATTGCACAATGTTTGCGTACGATTTGTATTCTATGATTTTGTTTTTGTTTGTTTTGACCAGCACCTTCACAGTAACAATTTGATGGCCAGCTATTCAAAGCGCGTTCGATGTTGTTCACCTGTGGGCTAATCTCCACCTGTATGGCGAGGAACAGAATCTGTGAGCGTGCACCAGCTTAGTCGAAATGCCTCAGATTCCACACCGCGCGCTTGTTAAAGGCTCACGAGTTAAAGCCATTAGCCCGGGCGAATCTCGCACAGCCTGCCAATACGTTCCAGACCCGGGGTAAACAACCTCAGTCCCAGAGGGCCAGATAGATACTTCTGGTTTTTATTCCAAACAGAGCACTTAATTACATTATTGAATCAATTCCTGGGCTAAACGAACGCAGGTGACCACATGTCGGGGGGGAAGAGCGGCGAAGGCGTGCAGGACTGAGGCTCGGAGCAGGGGCTGTTTACGCGCGCGGGAGACGTTGAGCCATTAATCCGGCGCTCCTTAGCACGGCTGAGCTCCGAGCGCATCTTTACAAAGGCGATGGGCTTTGCGCATAAGTGTGTCGTACATATCAATGCAGCAGCTTTTTGGAGTCCCGCTGCGTAGTCCTTTGACAAGCAAGGCATTCCCTTATGGCAGAATGTGAAGGGGAAATCAACACATGCTGAAACAAGTTCATTTTTTTTTGTTCTTCGCTGGGGGAAAGCGGATTGTTTTCTGGAGACGAAATCCATTGAGGAAAAACTGTGATGCCTACGGCATTGTCACCACATTTAACTCCCTAAACACACTACAGTGTTATGAATTATCGCGAACCACAACCGACACATATTTGCACACACACGAGCACATACACACACATGGCCTCTATACGTGCACAATCATAGCTCAACACACACACACACACACACACACACACACGCGATTTTAGGCTAAAAAAAAGTATGCAGACGTGGGTGTATAAACATCCCACCAAAAAATTGAACAGACTCGTGTGTTTACACACACACACACACACGATATTGGCTAAGACATAAGCACACACCACGTACATGCAAAATAACAGACGGAAATAACACTCCAGCACTTCCATATTGTGCAGTGGCCACAGCCTGAAACTGTACTCCACTGCCTATCCTGACGTCCTCACAATTTTCTCCCAGCAATTACAGTTCTCACTGTCCTGAGCAGGGCGACCATAGAAAAAGGGGCCTCCATCCTAGCTCCAAATGAGCTGGACGCTTCCTCTTGAGAACCCCAGGGGTACTAGCAGGGCACAGAAACATACGTGGCACGCTTTAAACCGAAAGCCAGGCGTGGGTCCCCGTAAATCACAATTCACATCCGCCGACAAACAACGCACAAGAGCCGCACTATTGAGTTTCCATGTCTACAAACGGTGCAGCCGCCAAACCCCTCCCCCCCCTCCCCCGCTTCTCATGTTCTCATACAGGCACCCACTGGCAACCTTTGACAAGGAAACCTTCATTAAGTCAGAGAGGAGGGAGGAGAGAAACACGTTCGGGAGAAACAGAGTACTGGGGCTCACTCAGCAGTCCTCAACGATTTGGTTACCCTACACCGGGAGAGCCATGTCGAGGTGGGGGGGGGGGGGGGGGACTGGGGTCTTTTGGCTGGGCGTCAGCAGTGGTGATTGCTGTCCCCACAAAGACGATCATTACAGCTGCCAGGGTGTGTGTCTGTCTGTGTGTGTGTGTGTGTGTGTGTGTGTGTGTGGGACAGTGAGCTGTTGTGGAGCTCAACGAAGCACACCTTGTAATTCCCCCCCCCACCCCCCTTGGAACGTCACCCACCCTCAGGCAGAGTTGAATTCCTTTGCACGTCAATCACCACTAAACCTTGCACACACGTAGACACACACACACACACACACACGCATGCTCGCGCACATGTACAGACACACACAGACATGCACGCACAAACACACACATGAACACGCAGGCACGTACGTGTGCATGCGCTCACACTGGCATGCTCTCCGAGGTTTTTGGCAGTAAAGATGTGCCGATACAACAAACTGGATTTGAACGGATTGGCTGGAAGACTCAGTCGGGTTACTTTCTCCTCTCACCGTACACCGTATGTGGAAAGCCAATGCTCCACACAGGCTGCAGGGCCTACAGGTTCTAGGCCTTTCCAGGAACAGTCAATAAGCTTGTTTGCGTTCAATTAAACGACTTCCTGATCTGAGATGTCTGAGTACAGCAACTCTTGATAGTAACACCCTGTCAAGGGTACACAATGGGACAGGATTCAACAAGGACTTCACCCTTACTCTCCTCCGTCATTGTGCAGGCCTGAGTGGAGACAGTCTCACTGAACAGGACTAAAATGCTCCTGAAATCCTGCAACACTAGAGCCAGGGGCCAGCGGCACAGGAACGGCACGTCTCTGTTGGGCCCGCCCCCTGCTTCCCCTGGCCAATCCGATAGCCAGACAGCATCCCACCCATCAGTTCATTGGCCAACAGCTCACACCCCAAACTCACAAAACCCTGCTACCTCAGTCTTATCTCACCTATAGGAGATCCACCGTCCATGTCCTAACCACAACTAGAGACCAATCAAGTGCTATCCTAAATTCATTACCCAAAAACCAAAGCAGAGTGGATGGAGAAGGATGGAGACGGGGGGACTTTGTGCTGTTATTTTACACTGATCCAGCCATAGGTAAGTCTTTCCGAGGCACAGGGCTTCATATTTTACAACCGCCATGCAGTTACATAGTGCATTAATAACAATATTTTCATAACCCTCACCAATGACTCCTCCCATACAAAGGCCCTGATGTTCAGGGCTACATAATGAAACACTCTGGGTATTCAGCCTGTTGATACAGCAGTATATTGTACGCTTTCGCTGCTGGCAGACTCAGAGATACCATAACGCAGCCATAAAAGTGCATGATGGAGGACGGAGATCAGCCTCCATGGCACATTTAAACCACGTTCTGTGCGATGTTTCAAAAACAGGCGGCCATTCCTATTTGTTACCATTGTTACCTAACAGTTCACCATGTCTCACAATGCACTCTGGGAAGGAACAGCCAAATACACAAATAATGTGAGCGGCACAGAGGCCTTGACAAGCGAGTGTTGCTGACGAACGGATCACCTGGACGATTCACAGATACCTGCTTGATCACCCTTAAACACGCTTTGATGAACACTTCAACATGAACAAGAGGACTCTACAATACGTAATAAGCCCACGAGCTGTTGGCTGTGACTCGATCAAACACACTAAATCTCTTTAAGGGCATGCAGAAATCAAAAACAGGCTTTGCGTTAAATCTTTTTTTTTTGAGTAAGTTGTATTTTATTGGAGACAAGCAAACGTCCTTTGGAATGTGCTATTTTCATGGTAAAATAGAATAGCGCATGCTCTGAAAAAGACCAGAGTCTGTTTTGATTGAACTATATATGCCCGTAAACAAACTAAGTGTGTTTGTTTGAATTAGTCAATTGTCCTTACTTAGAACGACTTATGTAAATATCACATAATTTCTCTGATATACTTACATAACTGGACTCTGCCTGTTCTTTGGCAGAGGCTGTTCCAAAAGTTATTCTAATTCATAGAGATATTATGATTACAGCATAAATCTAACATGTACTGGCATGTCTGTAAAAACTATAGGTTGTACGAGTAAGTTGAGCAACAAGCATTGCACTCCTCTTTCTGCTTTTATTTGTTTTATTTTTTATTTTTTTGCTGGTGGAGGGGAGGGTGCCCAAAACATCCCTGTTGTGGAGCCTCACTTACACAAGAAAACTCAATCCACCATTTCACAGTCACACCCAGGTCAACAAACTCAATTTCCCATAACACCTCAAAGGCAGTAAAAAAAATCCCTCCAATGATATTTTTCTTCACCCACATACTGACAAAAAAAGTCATCAAACAAGGCACCTTCATTAACAATAGAAATAATTTTATAAATCCATTAGGGTTTTATTATATTCCAATCACAATATATACATTTACACAAAATAAATATACTATGTAAATATATGTATATCACTACATTGATTTATTAGGTTATGTTTATTTATTATTTATTACAACATACAAATATATTATCTACAGTGACTTTCAACAAATTTAGACAATTGTACCTGAGGTAATAATACAATGGTTGGTGTATTCTTGCAACGTGATGCAATTCACGCTCCAGGCCAAGTATAGAAAGTAGGCCAAGTGTATTAAGAGGTTTAACCCTCCCAGAGCTCGAAATGAGCAGACGTTGTGAACACATCAAAAATAAACCACGCAGTGTCAGTTCTCACCCTAGAAACATGTAAACATGTAAACGTGTTCCTCTGAACGCCTGTTCATACATGTGAGTGCATCAGGTGATTATCGGTGTGGAAAATTGGTGTTGTGCTGGGGCTAACTTTTTTAGGAAAATTTTATCGGCCAATATGCTTAAAATGATGATGAGATATAACATTACATTTACAAATTTAATTACATTGTTATTCCATACTTTTTACATGTCCATAAAAATTGTAAACAAAAAGGTTCTGTCACTACTTTTACTAAAACTACTCCTACTACTACTAATACTTATAATAATAACAATAACGTAATCACCACCATCTTTAGGAGAGTTCCAGTAGCTAGAACGACACTACATTTGAAACCTGTCTATGTATGGCTGACTGTATAAACTCACCGTTAAATGCAACTGTCTAAGTCACAGATGTATATCACTTTTTAAATAGTGTACAAAAACAATAACAGGCCCTGCCGTTGGCAGCACATGTGGTACACTGTGTTCTTTAGCAGAAACTAAGAGCATATATCTATTAAAAGATACCCGCTCGCGTCTGAACTGTTACGTCAGCCACCAATTTAACCCTTTGTCACTCAGTTAAGTCATCTCCAAACACTGCGATAAATGCCCTTTCACACAGTTCAGGGCCTCACAAAGGTATACCCAAGGACTTATGTAGCCTAGTGGATATCATAAATAAAAAACGCAGATATAACCACAAATCGTTACACATATGAGAAATTAATTTAACTTAATGTTAATTTAAAACAAAGTAAATATCAGAGGCCTTCTTATATGAAATGTAAAAAAATACATTTGCTTAAATTCGTGTCTCCACTCGGACAGCGCGCACAGTGAATGCACTTAATATTTCTAAATTAAAACAAAATATTAGCCTTTCCCTTTTTAACAAACGGTCAGCTAAAAAACTATTTAGGCTTTAAAAATTAATCGTATATACAATGGTGATTAGTTATCGTGCTGGATCCGTTATACGGTTCGAGTCATTTGTACACTACCACCAACCGACGACGTTAATTGGTCCCATTTTGTTGTTTTCATAATTCTGACTACTGCCTAAAACAAATTTAATAATCACACAACCGTTTTCAACTGAACGAATAAACGAACCAATTAGAAGTCCCTCGTCGTCTAAATTGCTGTCTCGCTGTACAGGCCTATTCATTATGTAGTACTACAACGCCATTGTCTTCTTGTTTTGAATGTTTTACGAGACTGTTTAATAAATGTTATGAATTCAGCTTCATTAGAATTGCACTTTTCAGTTAATTTAATCAGGCTAGTTTTGTAATAAATTGATCTCTCTAAATGATACCATTTGCTAAAGTACTAAGGCCTCTTGTGCAATGCTATTATATATCTGATTTGTTCATTGTTTGGATTCTTCCGTATTCCCAATAAAATTCTATTTTAATATTTGCCCGTATATCACAAATGTGACAACCAGCATGTTTAAGACATTGAAAAATACGGAAACATACGGAGACAAATGTTTTATTGTCGTTGCAGTGATTTAAGAACCTGCTGGCTAATAAATACAGAAGGTTGACCCACTGATACCTTGCACACGAGTAACTGAGTTGTACTGATTACCTTAATATTCAAAACATCTATGGGCGAGCACGCATGTATATATAACACATGCAATTTGAATTTTCAAGGCAAAATCATATTTCAAACGTTTTTAATTCTTCGATGACCGCAGCACTTAGAGGCGAGCCTGTCATGGATAGTGATTTGTGATATCGATCCTGTCCCTGAGAGCGTTTTGATTCGGGAAAAGAGCGGAGCCTGGAACAGAGTGAGAAGGCAGAAAACTGAAGGGCTGCCATTGGAGAATTTTTTTTTTTTTTTTTTAGCTGATTAAATGGAGATGCAGGTCGCAGCGAAACAAAGTCAATTTATTTCCTAGCTGGAGGAAAGCGAGAGACATTGTTGATGGTTGTGTATCTGCCCTGCATGCTAATAGTCGCGGCTGCCTTGGGTCTCCAGGATGCGTACATTCCCCTCTCATGCACCCGCGGTTAACCAGAACAAAGGGACAGTGAACGCACACAGGGGATACCCACTCATTTGCGGGAGAGGAGACCGGTAGCCACTCTCTAGCCTTGGCCTTAGCATCATGTGCGACTCATGCTGTCCCGCGGCAGTTTCCAAAGAGTCTTGATACGATAGCTTCTATTTCAGTGCCGTATATACAGAAAAATAGCTGCGCAGTGACGGTAATCAAGTAACTATTTTCTAGATCGTCTGAGAAAGAGGACTTGTTCGGTAGTGAGCCATACAGAATATACTTTTTTGCGCATAGTTTAAATGAATGACCCAGCATATTGTGTGCCTTTTTAAAATAATGATCGTTTTAACAGACAAATAACTATTTATGTAGCTGCTGCTGCGTTACGACAAATTGTTTCGGGGACTAAACCAAGCAAGTCATCAAAAAGATTGCTGGGTAGCTATATAATCTTCCTCAAGATGAGATGTGAAACATGGCACCACTGAAATAATAAACATCGGTATTGAGATCCATATTTTATAAATTAAACAAACAGACAAAGTGCAAAGCCTTGTTTCAGTGAGATTTCGCCATAATGACGGATTTACTTTATTTTAATAAAATATGTAATATATTTTCCTACTTCCGTTTGCATATATAACTCAAACCCCTTAAAGACAGGTATCACATAAACACACACTCAAACATAAGATCCTGCGAATGAAACGCGTTAGCATATTATCTTATTTATTTGTTTGAGATGCTCTTACAACGCAGCAAACCTGATAATCAGCAAGGATCACATCATCTAGATCCTATTAATCACACAAAGAGGTCAATTAAGTGTGTTAATTGTTGTCAACTACACACCACTTGTTAAAACGTGCGGATCACCACCTTGATGTTTTAAATAATATAAAAAAATAAGGAGTAGTATGCACTTATTTAATCACTTATTCTTCCCATGATCAAGTCATTCTACTAGAATATTCCGAAAATGAACGGTATATAAAGCATTGCTATATTCTGGCAGACATAAATATAATATGATTTATTTGTTGTATGAATCTTGTATAATTAAAATATGTAGTTATACCACATTACGTTACATTACAAAATAACTTGTGCAAAGACGTCTTTTTTTCCTGTACTTTAAACAATAAAAGGAGTATGTATGCGCCCACTCAAAGCGTAAATGCCCTGCAACATAATCTACAGTTTGGTGAGCAAATCATGTTAGTATCGGCATGAGGACAAGCTGGGGGACACTTAAAATAAGATTATCCAAGGGGCGTGAGTGGGTGGGGATGGGGAAGGCAATGAATTCAACTTGTAATACCACCCTACATTGCAACAATTTACAATTTGATCAGCAGAACGAGAGACGTTCTAGTTTTTTTAACATCACCCCATAACCGCAAACCCACCACACAATTTATCATATCCCTCTTACAAATCTAAAATCAATCCACTTTCTCAAACCAGATTATCCCCCTGTAATAGCAAAAACAAACATTATCGTAAAGACGGGACAACCCCACTGTGAAACTTTTATTTCTCCTCAAATACCGATTAGCCGCTCAGTGTTGTTTTTCGACCTGAAAACCAAGACCAAGAACTTCGGGAAATAGTGTTTCGTGTTTTCCCCAGTGCGTTTGAAGTACTCCTCATTAGTTTCATGTTGCGCTGTAAGTAGTAACACACTCTGTTAATAATGGGTGTAATTGTAGAATAGTCATTTTTCGTTAGCAACTTTTTAGCTTTCAATAATTTTCATGGTGTCTCTGCACCATTTCATACACTGATAGTTTTGCTGTTTCCACCAGTACTCGTGGAATTATTTTTGTGAAATAAAGGAGAAACGTATGCTACATATTTTGTGGAATTATTATTCGATATTATTACTTATACCAGATTACCCTCGCAGAGCCAGCTTCTTCATAAAAAAATTGTTAACTATATATCTGATATTGGATTCCGGAAATGTGTCAAATATAATCTACTAATCGAAGTACTTCTGCTTTACAGCCTACACTTGCGACTGCAATGACAAAGGTAACCACAAAATCAACAACGTTGTTTTTGCCGTAAAAAAATATCTACAACACATGCAATTTAGTCTGTCTCTACGCCACCTTTGCAACGCCTTCCAAAAACCCTCATCTAAGAAATAGACTAAAGCCCTCATTTTAACTATCAATACATAAAATGGCTCGAATATGTACCTGTTATAGTACAAAGAACCAAAACCGTTCTGCTAACATCCGTATACTTGAGCGCTTGTGTTGCTGAGAGAGGTATTTTGTTAAATACGGGAAGATGACATTAGTTTTGAACCTCAATCCGTATTACAACAAACATTTAAGCATTGAAACACAGCAGACATTAAAGCCTCACATTTAATCATTTACTATGAGTGGAAAGACTTTACCTTCTTTGTTGCTGCTCTGGACCTTGGTCTTTTCCCAGAGTGCCAAAGACTTGTCCTCTTCCAGGCCGTCCATCAGGCTCTTGTCGTTGGGCACATACCATGTGGCATGCTGCTCTGCCATGAGAGTGTCAAGGTCAATAGTGCTCATGGAGCCCTTTCCGTCGTCTGGGCTGCTGCCCCCCAGCTCGCTGTCTCCATTCTGTCCTGGGCAGTCTGCCTTCTTGCCATTCTTCACACCCAGAGGCTGCTCCTCTGAGATGCTGAACTGCTGTCTCTGCAGTTGGATCTGGGCCTGCAAGATCTCCAGGGGATGGATCTCCTCCTGGCCCGAGGTGCTGGAAGGTGTGCGTACCTGCTCCAGGCCGGGCGTGCCAGGGTGGCCGCCGCCGCCATGCCCGTAGCTGTCGGGCGTGGAGGTAGAGTGATTCACCACGCCGATGCCCAGCTGCTTCTGTCCGTTTAGGGGCCCGTGTTCCCCTCTGTGCAGCTTTGGGGAGCTGGTGACCAGGGGGCTGCGGATGGGCTTGGAGGCAGCGGTGCCGGCGTTGTTGTCGGAGCTGGAGGAGACCTCGTCGTCGTTACCGTAGTTGGTGCTGACGTCATCAGGGAAATCCACGCGTGGGGAACTGGCGTCGGACTTGGTGACGCTCTGGATCCCGCTGTCCAGTGAGGACATGAGGTCTGACTGCTCACCCAGCAGGAGGTCACCCCCCTTGCCCCAGGATGGGGATGTGAGGGGTTTTTCATGGGGTGTGCCCCCACCTCTCTCCCCAAGGCCTGCTAGGGGGCCCTGCTGGGTGGGACTCACAACAGGGTGGCTGCCATCAGAGGAAAAAAAAATCCCTGGACTGACATGTCCACTGTCTCTTTTCCTCCTCCCCCTCCCTCTCCCGCTCCCCGTTCCCAGTTTCCCTTCGCTCCCTGTGGTAGCGTCCATGTTGTAGTTTGGGGAGAGGGCGTTAGCTTCCCCCTGCATGATCTGGCCGGTGCCAGTCTGCCCTGGGTGCTTATTGTTGCTATTCCCAGCAGCAGGCATCTGGCCGTTCTGAGAAGCATTGCTCTGAAAATACTCGGGCCCTGCACTGCCAGTCCCGCTCGCAGTATTACTATTTATGTCCTGCTCTGTCTGACTCGCTTTTCGCTTGCCCTCATTCTGGCTCTTCTTATTAAAAGTTACATTGAGGTTTGGGGCCCCTAGGCTAGCAATCATATTCTGACATGCAGTGGAAAGGGCCGCTAAGCAGCTCTGGCCAAACATGTTGTCCTTCGCACTGGGTTTACTGAAGTTCCCGAGCGAGAGGGCCCCCAGCTTGCTGACAGATGACCGCTGGCCTGGGGGGAACTCGGGCTGGGGGGGGTAGTTCCTTGGCGAGGTGTTGATCCCAGGGGGGGTGTTGTGGGTCGGGCCCTGTCGATTTGGCCCTCCAAAAGGGAAGCTGGATTGAGCCCCCATAGGGGGTGCGGTGAAATCAGCAGGCCTCCTGTCTGCGGGCGCATTCGGATGCATCACACCCGCGCTGGGAGACTGAATCTGCTGAAGGGTGCCCATGTTGTTTCCAAACTGTGGGTGCAGGCTGGGAGAGTGCAGAGCCTGGCCATGCCCATCCGCTGGCATTCTCATTGGCTCCTGCAGGCCCATGCCATTGACCCCCGGCCTGAAGAGCATGCTGGAGCTGTTCTGCATCCCCACGTCGTGTGGACTGGCCTCCCCAGATACAGAGGAGCCCCCCATCCTCCGCGGGATCATCTCCCCAGGCTGATGCGGAAACCAGCTCTCCTGAGGCATGTGGGCGTTCTGGGGATCAAAGTTGCCCATCCTGCCCCCACTCTCCCTCTCAAAGTGAGGCTGGGGCATGTTGCCCCCATGCCCCATGCCGGGCTGGGGAACGTCCCCATGGTGTCCCAGCTGCTGCAGGCTGGGCTGCCTCATTCTCTGCTGCTGGTTCCTAGAGGCCATTTGCTTGATCATCATGGCTGCGTTCTGCCGCTGCTGCAGAGCTTGCTGGTCCGGCCCCGCATGCTGCAGAGGGGGGGCGGGTGGGAATCCGTCTGTCACAGGAGGGGTGAACTCTCCTGGAAGGCTGGGATATGAGGAAGGGGAGAGGTGGCTGTCCACACCTGGGGGGTTGTGCAAGCTGTTGTTCCAGGTGCCACAGTTCTCCCCACCATGGCTGTTGGGGAAGTCAAATCGAGGCCTTTTCGCCACATTCATATAGGAAGCATCAAAGTGTTGGAGTCTCTGATTTGGGGGCTGCTGGGGAGGCTGTCCCTGCATGTTGAACATGTGATCACCATAGTGATGCATGTTACGGCCCTCCAGTCTGTGAACGGGGTATTCAAACTGGTTATGCTGGTTAGGCATCATAACTCCCCCGACCTGCATGCCGGGGTTAGCGCTGCTGGGCTCAGCGTGGGCGGCCCGAGGCAGACCTGGGGGGCAGGGGGCCTGCCGGCCCAGCATTTCTGCCTGCTGCTGCTGCAGGAGGGGGTGCCTGGCACCGGGGCCCAGCTCCATGCCCCCCGGCCGCTTCCTTCCATTCCCCATCCTCTCAAAGTATGGCCCGTGCTGCTGCTGTGGAGCCTTGGACACACCCAGCATTCCTGCCCCTCTGGAAAGCCCAGGGTTTCCAGGGAAGCTACTGTTCACTGCCTGCCGGCCCAGTCCATAGTGGGTGAGCTGGGAGTCCGATTCGGAGGGGGAGAACACATCAAAATGCCCCGAGGATGGTTCGGTGGGGTAGCTGTACTCCATCCCCTCTGCCCTGCCCTGAGGGGGAAGCCTGCGGGGCTCCAGGCTGTGGGTTTCGGAGGAGGAGGGTAGGCCGTGGAAGGAGGCAGCACGGTTGGGTGACTGGTCCAGAGGAAGGCAGGGGGCGGGCACCGTGTGGTTGTTGCTGGGGGGGCCATGATGCTGAAAGTCAGGCATGGGGCCAGCCTGTTGTTGCTGCTGCTGCTGAGTGAAGCCCTCCCCCGCCTGGCCCTCAGCAAGAGGATCAAAACCCTCCGAAAATCCCTGCTGGGGCCCCATGCTGCCGCTGCCATTGTAGCCCACCATTCTGCCCCCGTGCAGGCAGGACGCGGCAGGGTCCGGGCCCGCAAAAGTGCTTCCAAAGTGGGGGTGGTGCTGCTGCGGGTGAGGGTGGTGACCGTGGGGGTGGCCGGGGTGAGGTTGCTGGTTGTTGAAGAAGGGGTGCATCTGCTGCTGCTGCTGCTGAAGGGCCCCTGCATGCATATCAGGGTGGCCTCGCTGGTGGAAACTGTACTGCTCCCCATTAGCGTTCATGTTGAGCCCGAGCAAAGGAGGCTCATTAAGGGGGCCTAGACCTGGCTCCACAGCCACGGGTGTCCCTCCAGAATGAAAACCCGGGCTTTTGAAGTGGGAATTCATGTTCAGTCTTGGCTGGTTTAAGTTTCTCTCTCCTTGGCCAGAGTTTCTGCTATCAATCTGAGACCCAAACTGCTCCAGCCCAAACACACTTCGCCAGTATCACTCCCGCATGACAGCCAGCTTGCCAAGGCTGCACGGCTGTCGTTGGCACCGTCTCCTTTCTCCTTTTTAAGTCTCCCTCCCCGTTTATATAGAAAATGTAGTAGGAGAAAAAAGGAGAGTTTTCTAACCAAATTAATTCTAATTATAAAATACAAATAAACAAGAAACCTTTAATGAGAATCAAAATAGTATTTGTCTTTAAATTACAGAAAACAAATCCTTAGAGTATAACTTGTGCGGATAATCACGCACAGAGGTTCACATTTTGCTTTGCGAAGAAAAAAACGAACTTACTTTTCTAACAAGCGGTAAGCTGTCTTCCTCAAATAAACCAAACTGCAAGCCACAAAACAGAAGAAAAGGCACGTCCACCCGCCGGCTATGTGCTCAAAAGAAAAAAACACATCCTTTCTCGTTCACCTGTGTTACAAAGTTCAGAAGCGACGGAATCGTTACTCCTTGACCGTTATTATAGATTAAAGCGCCAAATGTGAAAGCGCACTGCAGTATAAGCACTTTCAAATATCAAGTGCAGACAAATTGTTCTTGAACTGCTTCATTTGCTTAAGTATTGCTGCAAGCATTCCTTCTTTAAAACAGAAGTTAAAATTCTCTTCCCTAGACTTGTGGTGACAGGTAGCTCAGACCACGGCGGCGCTGGAATGAACGCCTGCTTTATGTGGAGGTTCGGCTGCTATTATTTTCGCTGAAAATATTCCAGGTTTTTGTCAAATGTCCCAGCAGCAGCAATCTAGGGTCTCGGTTGAGGACCCCATCTTGCCCACACAGGTCCAACGTGCATAAAAATCATTATAACCAAATTAACACCATTTGTAAAGTTTTTCTTAATTACAAATCCTTGTTTTATAAGCGTCCGGATAGTATGCAAAAACAAATGATATCAATGTCCACGTTTCTGATTTATGTTTACAATCCAACAGAATGAAAAACCATAACATAAAGAGAGAAAATGTCCTTTTATCGCTCGCGTTACTGATGATTCTTTCCTTAATTCTCGAACGAGTCAAATCCAGAGCGCAATTTATCCATACTCCACCACCACGGCGAGACTTGTCAACTGTGTTTCCTCGGTCCTAGGCATTTGCGCGGAGGGTGTGTGTATGCAGCGAGTCCTCTTCGTTTCCCCTTGCTCTCGCTTTCTTTCAGTCACCTCTTCGGTTCGCGACTCTGGTGTACTCCTTTCAGCTGGAAGCAGTCTAGCGCTTAGCACTGTGAGATCACCGCGTTCGGAGAACTAGCAACAAGTTTTGCATTTATGCCATCAATTTCATCCATTAGGTCCGCACCAATAGCAGGCGCCCGAGACCTCGCGCCGGGGGAGGGACTACCTCTTAAGGTAGTCTGCTGCACCGTAAATAAGACAAACGGAATAGCGAGAAACCAGTAATCCCCAATTTCATTTTTAATGATCTTGTCTGGAGTGTATCTTATTTTGTACAGCGAATAGTCTTTACATAAATACTCAATAGGCTGCTGAAAATACAGTAATTGAAAATGTATGTAGGCAATACACGGTGTGGATATCTATTTTAACTTGAGCATGAGTCTTCGAAATTTAATCTAATGTAGAGTGCATTCTCTTTCCATGCACAATAATATATTGGGCTTTTCCTCAGGCTAAACCTGCGTTTGTTTAGCTATTTTTTTTTATCAACGTGGAATTACTAAAAGATATTAATTTGCAAATTTACAAAGAGTTGACGGCATAATGGCGTTGCATACAAATGCGGGGTAGCCTTCAATAGCTGACGTTTGTATTGCTAATGCACATTAAACAGCAAATTACCATTTCTATTCAGATTAATTAATCCATTAACATAATTCTGTTTACTTTGCAAATGAATAATTTACCCCGCTATTTATATGATTGCTTATTTGCTGCCGGGAAAGCTAAAGGAACAAAGAAACAGCTCAAAGCCTGGCATTCTAAATAGCCTTTGAATAATGTGCTATATATGTAATTCGTGGTTGGTGTGTTGTGTGTGCATTAAGATGTGTAAAAGGAAATTGCAAACATTTAATTGTCATTTAGAGGGATTATAAATGTTTTTAACCAGTTAACTACAATTCCCTCTATTTCCGTATGTGTCTATTCATTTAATTCTCGTTTAAGTTAGATTTTCTGCCTAGGATGCTTATTTCAGTGTGGGAGAAAAATATGAAGTCAAATCATTCTGTTCTTGCCATTTTGTTCTTGCAATCTTCTCAGAAAAATCCTCCTTAAAATATCAATTAGACCGGAGTAAATCTGTGTTGTGATATCAAAATCAATGGAGGCTATATAATATCTCCTCCTGGTGCAACCAAATATCCATCCTACTAACCTTTCTATTCTCCTCATGTGGAAAAAAAAAAAAAACAAGAAAAAGATGAACGCGTTGCAACACAACCTTTCAATAGTTACAGACGGCATGTAAACAAATATATTATTAAAATATGGTTGGGAGGTATGGAAATAGATATGACATTAGGATAAACTTTACATGCCTAACATTTACATATTATATTTTTCTGTTTATGATGTAAAGGTTTTGGCGTTGATAATTTGTGTTGTCTATATACATGCCTAGAAGTCGACTTTTCAGATTGTATCCCATTTACTCCAGAGCACTGAAGTAAATGCTAAATGATGATAAACTCATTGTATATGCATGGGAAAGGTTTAGGATAACTAACAGGAGAGAATTAGGTAGAATTATATTTCGTCAGCAAGTAAGGGACAATATTTGGAGCTTCGACTGGAGGCATAATGGTCTATTTATACGTCGATGTTGAGTTCCCTTTCCTGCAAAGTCAGAGAGCTGGTGATTAAATATTGATTTTGTTTAATTAGTTTTCAAGTAGACTATACTCTTCGTTGATGGCGAAGCGATTCCCTTCCAATAGAAGAAATGGAAATGGACATGAAAATTCTTAGAGGAAAGTGACAAGGTTGTGACTTTCTGCCGCGGGTTCTCCTTCAGCTGCCTTTCGAATTGGCTGAGGGAGCACACACACACACACACACACACACAAGCACGCACAGACAGACACACACGCAAGGGGAGAGAGAGTTAGAGATTAAAAACGCATCGATTGCATCGTTGGCTAAACTGATATGCTTGATTTCGTTAACAATTTCAGCGTGGTCGTTTAAGGGATATTATATTCACCATATGAAATGATTTAATGTTTGATGATTCTGTTGAATGCTTAATTAAATTGTTGCCACAATAGCCATCGGTTGTGTAGAAAAACATATTTGCTTGAGAAGCGATGCGTTACGAATATGTTTGCATTACCTATACTCCTTGGAAAAAGTAAACTGTCCAGTCCTTCTGCTCTGGAGTTATGACAATAATTATGCCGAAATAACTTTTGTTGAAGAGCTTCTAAACACACACAGTGCCATCTAGTGGTTAAAATATTTTCAAGCGAAGCACTGTAGTTGACTGGTCGGTCAGGGAGAGTAGAGATACGAGTCATTTTCCCCATCGCCCTTACTACGAATTCCATCTGATGTAGCCATAGCAGTGGCAAACAGTGACAATGAAATAATTAAAGCGTGTTTGTAATGTATGTAAAAACGTATAAATCGTATTGAATTATTGCAGCCTATTTAGAAACACTTATCATATCCGATGCAATAACACAGAATTAAGACTTCACAATCACTGTCTATGCAGTCTGGAAGATTTATTCTACTTTGTACAAGCACTTCATGCCTGCTTAACGAGATGAGCAACTCTCAGCGCTGTAAGTCAGGATTTTTCATTGTTACCATAAAGGGTTTTCCCATTATTTTTTTGGAGTCTCAACTATGATTGTGCAGCATACAATATTTTCCTGACCATTAAGCTCATTTTGAAACTGTTAGGGTACCAGAGAACTTTTATTTTTACAGGAAATATTTTGCACTCGTCGCCAGACAGACACAATAGCAATGCATGCATGTACAGATATGCAACTTCCTTAGAAAAATCATTCTATCTTGATGATGGTCCAACACAACTTGTAAACGGGTGTAAAACAAATATTGAGAATCTGCTAAACAAGGAATATAAGGTTGGGTTTACCATCTTGAACCCTGGCACCTCTTGTTTCACAAGTTAAGTACTGCATATCTGTGTGTGATATGCAGTTTGGCATGTTGTGACCATGCTCAAAGCCTCTTATAACAAAGCAGATATACACCAAAACAATATTAAAGAATCATTTTTTTATATTGAAAATTCATTTTCTTTTAAAATTGCCTGTCATCTGCAGGAAATGTCCTGGTGTCTGAGGGGTTGAAAGAACATCCCACACTTCAGATGAGATGTTAAACGAAGGTTGCGACACACTGTGGTCATTAACGATCACATGACAATTATCTGAAAGAGCAGGTTTTCCAGTGTCCTGGCAACATTCCTTACCTGCCTCTTTCCACATGACCACCTGATCATTCCCCAGTGTAATTGATTCTGTTTCTACCTCAACCCTATGTAAAAAAAAAAATGGCTACCGTGCGTCTCCCAGGTTGGTGGTGGCTTAGGATAGTTACCCCCACTTACTGTAAAGCCCATGAGTTATCAAGATAAAGCGCTACATAAACATAATCCATTACTATTAACAGTATTATAAGGATGAGAGAATTTCAAATGCCTAATGTGTGTGACATGCTCCTAGCAATCTCACAAATCTCAGCTCCAGCCCCTTTGGTAATCAACCAATGGGACTCTGCACATCCTTGCGTTGACTCATTGCTTTGAGGTGGCAGCCCTTGAGTAGAGTTATCCCTTTCATAGCCTAAGTACCACTCTTGAGATACCTATTCTCCGTATCGTGACCTAGCAATCCTATGGTTTGGATCAAATCCTTTCCCTGTTAGCGTTTACAGCAACTGGCCATCCCATTAGGTAAGGTATGACCAACCGTATCATTGTGCAAGGTCACATGGGAGGATTTTAGCCAGTATCGCCTATACCCACTTCTACACACCAAAGTGGTCCTTCTTTTGTTGGTCAGACACATGCATGCTCTATGTGTTCCAGCTGCATCAGCTGCGAAGCCGCTTGTGCAACTCAGCGAGAGGATCACATGCATTTCAAAGGAATGAATGCGTCCACAATAAGACATAAGAACAATTGACTACTTTTAGTAAAACTTTCCCGAAGAAGAAATGTTTCATAACTCTCTTCCTCACCAATCCACTTCAACACTAGTATACTGTTGCTTTGCCAGAAAGACAGGTTGCTGTTTGTCATTGATGCGACCTGGGTCTATCAAATGGTTTAATGGAAGTATGAGGGAAAGAGAGAGAGAAAACAAAATAACAGAGGCGTCCCAGGAAGAGGGGATGACTTTAAAGATGAAATGGTGCAGACAGAGGGAGAGAAGAAGTACCAAAGCAAAGAATGTGACAGGTAGCAAGAGAAGGGAGATGGGATGACTGCCTGAATTCCTTGACAGGAATATTCTTTTAGATAATGCTACATTGGGGACAACACTCGTCCAGTGAATTTCTGATGCATACAGTTCACACATCATAAGTGATCTTTCATTGTTTACTTTTAAACAATGTTCTCCTAATTTGGAGAGCCCAAGAGAGGCATGTGACCATGTGACCAGCAGGGCCAAGTATGAGTGCAGGGGAGTCAACCGGTTGAGCTCACACAGCCAATGAGTGCAGAGGAGAAAATCACATGATATGGGCACATTTAAAACAGTACATTCCAAATGTGCAGAGTTTGTTTTTCCATGGTCAGTGATTTAATAAAACCCATCAACAGTAAACTGCTCATTTTCTTGATCAGTGCCACAAGCACAGGGGACCTCAGGCGTGTGTGTGGAGTCAAAAACTCACACCAGCTTTGTGTTGAAATTTATTAGATATTCTGTTAAATTCCATTGTCTAGACCTTTTTTTGTTACAGCACAAAAGCTGTAAATTTCAAACAAAAAAAGAACAAAACAAAAAAAGTATAACATCATACATTCACTACTATTTCCCCTGAATTTCAACAGATGATCAAAAAACGAAACAATCAAATGCATCCTTTTGATAAAGAAAATAAACAGTAGTTGATTTTCCAAATAAAGTGTTTAATCATGAATACACTGTACAGTTGTTTTTTCTTTAATATTTCAAAATGCCCACCTCATCCCCACCCTCCCCCTCCCCCCAGCCCCCCACCACAGCCTTTGTGGCACGGTGTAAACTATTCAATGAGGAAAAAAGTAGCATTCATTTATAGCGCCTTTAGATGCTTTAAAAACCAAAAAAAAAAAAAAAAACGACATCAGATCATTGATCAAACTGAAGATTCTAAAACTGAGAATTTTTTAACATTGAAAAGAAAAAAATAATAAAATAATTACAACAAGAACACTGCGCTCTTTCACACTGCTCAATGTATTAGCTGACCAGGTGTGAAGACATTCAGTCCTGAAAGAACAGCAGAGTGCTATGAAATGCATGTAGATTACACATTGGCCAGGATTCAATCAAACGCACTTAGTCTCTTTAAGGACATACACAATTAAACCAAAGCTGAGTTTAGCCTGTAAGTGAACATGCTGTTCTATAACAATGTAATGAACTCATTCCAAAAGACATGTTTGCTTTTCTCCAATGAAATTGAAAATACTAGTAACCTATGCAGTAATGTAAAGTCTGTTTTGACTGAATTATGCCCTGAAAAAGGCTACCCGTGATTGGATCCTGGCCTTCATCTTCACTGCCCTGCTGGTGAAACAGTGAGGAGTTCTGATACTACCAGACTCAGAGCAGCAAAGGGGGGTGGAGGGTGGGTGGGGTTGAGTGGGGTGATAGGAGAGGTGGAGTAACCATCAAAGTAACCCTGCTGGCATCCATTTTTCCATTATGTCATTTTTGTTGGACAGTCTGTAGTTTTACGATTGATGTATCAACCGTGGTTGAGCCAATTCCACATTCATTTGAGGCTCAAAATCCAGTGAATCAGAGCTGGGTTCAACGCGCTTTATTTGTTCGTCGCATCTTGTGCTAACGTGCTAAGACGCGCAGGGGCATGCCTTGACGTAAGGCGGCCTGGTCAACCCTTCGCGAAAACACGACTACTCTTCCTCACTGGCTCACGGCCAAATTCATAATGTGCTCCATTTTTCAGGCCACGGCCAAAGTGCTGTACTGAGTCTTTAAAAAGGGAACAGGAGAAAAAAAAAGACATTTGAGTGCATTCAGACCATTACATGATCGGTCGACACAAAACGAAAGAAAAACATGCGTGTAGTCAAATCAGCATTGTATTGCAATCCCCGTTAAAAGTTGATACATTATCAGACTGTACGAGTGAAAACTCCTCCTGTGATTAGAGGAAGCAGAAGCTAGTAAAATGTGAAATAAAACTGAGAGCAGTTTGGGGCC
The DNA here is from genome assembly GCA_019788955.1 of Albula glossodonta. Classification (NCBI taxonomy): domain Eukaryota; kingdom Metazoa; phylum Chordata; class Actinopteri; order Albuliformes; family Albulidae; genus Albula; species Albula glossodonta. The sequence goes on from JAFBMS010000027.1 coordinate 670,069, forward strand.
AAAGAGCCTAAAATGCGGCATAGCCCAAGATGCCCTGTTCACTTGCTTAAACTAAAAAATATACTCTGTACAAATGCTAAAATGGCCCTCCACTTGCAGATGAGGAATGGGGAGTGGGGGGCGGGCACTAGAACAGGGCAGCGGACCTGTCCTTTTGTTTAAACAGGCTGGGGGGTGGGCGTGGCTTGTGGAGGCGGGGCAATGCTTTTGGGGTGCAGCTACTGGGGTGAATCTCCCGCCCGTAAGCATGCAGAACCTGAAGCTTGCAACATCGCCCTCCCGGGTCTACGGCCACCGCTGGCCTCCTGGCTTGCGGCCACCGGCTCAGGTGTGGCGCGTTTCAGTGCGGAGCTCGAACCCGATGACACTTGCAACAGGAAGTTTAGTAATGATCGATGAGAGCTGGGAATCGTGCGAGCACTAGAGATCTACAACATGCCTGAGTGCCTGAAGTAGTACAAGCAGCGCTGAAAGAGTTTAGCATTTTTTTTTTTTTTGAAGTCAGGGTTATCAGAATTTCTCCTTCCTGAGGAGGGTGACTCAAACCATCCTCAGTAGGGACCAGAGGAGAAACATCTCTTCTCTTGCTGAGAATAAAAAAAAAACATCCAATGCCAAATACCCAGCCATGCTGTGCTTTCTGTGGTCGGTAAAATGGTAGTCAATAGAAGTGGATCCTACACTGATTTCTGTGGGTGTAGGTTAGGGAAAGGGGGTACAATGGCTAATAATAACACATTTTCTAACGTGAGACAGGACAGAGCAATGAGGAACACAAACAAATTATAAAATCCAACCATCTCTCAAGCAAATCTACCTGCCTGCAAATCACCATAAGATGCCACAAAAGCACTAAAACCATAAGACTAACATAAATTTGGATGAAAGGGTTCAGACATGTTTTGTCCCAAAGGGTAATAAAAGAAATAAGAAGCAAAAAAAACAAAACAGCCATGACAAACAAGACCTTTAAACGTATCTTATAGGAAAATACAGAAAAAGAAAAGCAATTGGTCCAATACCTGCCAAGATGATATCGTGCCAATTAAGGTTTGTTTTGGTAAACTGTGTTCTATTACAGACATGAACATATTTTTTTTAAAGGAGACTAATATTGTGATTCCTGTAGCTGGACATTCATTAAGCCCTAGCAATTTATAGGTTTATACACTATCTGATTTACAAGTGCAAAGTTTCTAAAAAATACTCTTTTTTTATACAATGCATTTTTTTGTAAATGGGATGTTCTGTTAAAATTGGGTACAGTACTACTGGTTGAACAAAACAACCCACATAATCATTAAGGAAAGGTAAACGCAGCCCAAAAAGATGCCCGCGATTTTTTTTCCATTGTTGTTGCCGTCGTTGGTTTTTCGTCATCGTCGTCATGGAGGGGTTCGGGGTTTTGTTTTTTGTTTTTTCTTTTGCCTCACTGCTCGTTCGCTGCACTGGTGCCTCGAACCTGACCTGATTTACGAAGCTGAGAGGCAGAAAGGGGGGGGAGGTGGGGTGGAGAAATAAACACAATTATCGTCAGGTTTAAAAGAGAGGACAGCATCACCACTGGTACGCAATTTGGGATTGTGCACAGAAAACAAAGCCCGTATGCGACTAGGATCGGGAGAGTTGGGGATGTTCGTTCTACACAGGACTATCCCTACTATCAAACCAGCCTTAGCTTAAACATCCTGCAGGGCTATCCTATTACAGCATAACACTAAGGACTGACTGCAGCCGTGGTGCTGACTACACTTGTCTTACATATTGACTATGGTCATTGTTTGTTAACGATCTTGTTTTGAACTGCTCTTATTCTTTGGTTATGAATTGAATAGTGGTGTGCAGGGTTGTACTGGCAACTGAGGAGATGGGCATACTGTAACTCCAAAGCCAGTATGTATTAACAGTAATAAGGCTAGCAGGTGAGAATACTGTCTGAGGAGGTGGGCATACTGTAACTCCAAAGCCCATATGTATTAACGGTAATATGGCTAGTAGGTGAGAATACTGTCTGAGGAGGTGGGCATACTGTAACTCCAAAGCCCATATGTATTAACGGTAATAAGGCTAGTAGGTGAGAATACTGTCTGAGGAGGTGGGCATACTGTAACTCCAAAGCCCATATGTATTAACGGTAATAAGGCTAGTGGGTGAGAATACTGTCTGAGGAGGTGGGCATACTGTAACTCCAAAGCCCATATGTATTAACGGTAATAAGTCTCATAGGGAAGTATATTGTCTGAGGAGGTAGGCATACAAGAGTTTAAGTGGGTATACTCCATACATGTTCATACGCCCCCCACTACACCACAGGTGTTGCAGCAGCCCTCTGTCACGATGCAACACACTGCACTGGCTGCACTGCCAGTATTTCAGCATTTGTATTTCTCAGTTCTTAGCATCACTTCAAGGTCATGCAGCTCTGTGTTGAACTGTATGACATCTGCATTTCTCTCGTCTGAGTGACCCCTTCATGAGGGAGCCTGAAATCTCCCCCACCCCCCATTCAGGGCAGTTAAACTGACATCTGTGCCCATTTAAACATGACGATTACCATCTCTCCCTGCTTGCATGTCTGCTGAAATCTCTTTCGCTCGCTCTGTCCTTTTATCCCCCACCTCTAAGACTCCCCCTCCCTCCCTCCATTGCAGTACGGGCTCTTTTCAGGTGCAGAATCCCATTTGTATGGTAATGAGTCCCTTGGAGCATTCCTGGGCTTTTCAAACTCACCTTACACCCCTGTTGTGGTGTTAGAACACATGCAACATGGCAGAAAGGCAGGCCAGCCTCATGGAGTTAGTGAAGCACATACTGCACTCCTCCTTTCCCTGACACCCCTACTCTTCTCCCCCTATACCCCCAACTGTACTCCACGTCTCGGATACTCCAAGCTCTCCTCCCCCTGTCTCTAACACTCCAAACTCTCCCCCTCTGTCTGTAATACCCCAAACTCTCCTCCCCGTCTCTAATACCCCAAACTCTCCCCCCCGTCTCTGATACCCCATACTGTACTCCACTTGCCTCTAATACCCCATATTCTCCTCCCCTGTCTCTGATACCCCCACAGCGTATTTCCCCTGCCTCTAATACCCCCATACTCTCCTCCCATGAACCTAATGCCTCATACTATACTTCCTCTGACCCTAATACCTCACACTGTACTCACCATCCTATGATCCACAGAAAAACGAGCTAAAGAGAAAGATTCACACACAACCAACACCACAGACAGAACCATGCAAGACTAGCCATCCAGTTTATGCGATTCAGTGAAAATGCCTCCTGTTGGACAACAAATTGTGAGGAGTCCGGTGAACCTTGTGGTGGCAGAGGTGGGATCTCTGATTAGCAGTGGATATAGGAAACTGTCGAGGAGCTAACTGTTACTGGTACCAGACAGACGCTTACCTGTTACACATTGGGTACAGTTGGCATGTTCCTATATTATACACAAAAGAATTTCCACTTTTGTTTCTAAATATGACAGGTAGGGGTAACTTCTATGCCCTTAAGTGTCAATATTAATATTCAATTTCAGAAGAGGACCCATTTGCCATTTTTCACAGTGTGCACTTTAGTCTCCTCAACATTGTTGTACCACAAAACAAACCCGTATGAGAGGAAAGTTGCAAGGACGAACAAACATACAAAGTGCATTAGAGAGACAAGGCCGAAATGATGGCGGAGCCGGATGGACCTGAACTCAGGACAGGCGAGTGCAGCTCGCTGAGAAGAACACACAAGGACGATGAGCTTCGCACACCACACACCCTGCTTCCATTGGGCCAATGAGGACTGACAAAAGTTTCAGTGCTGTACTCAGAACACCGTCTGTGTTTGCCATGGTACCAATAGGATCACTATATCTACAGACCATGTCCACACCACCATGTTGTTTTAGGGAGAATGTGTTACATCTGGTGAGGATTTGTGCATGTTTTTCCCCATTTTCTCCTAATCTGGAACGCCCGATCGTATTCACAGGTAAGGTTTGCTTCCGCCATTGGTTATGGAGAGCGTAGACAAGAATACAATCTCCTCTTAAATGTGCAATTTCAGGTGGCGCTTTATTTCACACCATGGCCAACAAGCTGAACTTGCACAGACATGGAGACGGAGGAAGACACTTCAAGCGCAACTTGTGCAGCCAGACAGTGGGACACGTGATTGGCTAGTGGGGGGAGCTGGGCACCAATCAGACATGGACATCCCAGCCCTTGGCTGCTACTAGGGCCAGTTATGTGTTCACCCACAGGGGTGCCAGCCATGTTGTCACAGTTCAGATTCGACACATATCCACTAAGAACCGGGGCTGTTTAGCACTGAGCTTTAAGGTAACACATAGGTAATATGGAATGTAATACTTTCAGTAAATACACTTCAACAAGCCTTAGATGAAATACGTTAGAAGGGAATATTTGAAATATTTTCTGTTACTTCTGGATTGGTTTTAAAATCCTGTTTTTTGCATGAATGCTGCAAACTATGAACATGAGTAGCTATTTGTGTTGTGATAAAAACGAACGTTTTTGTACCGTGACATTTTTTCCCCCCAGTTTTTCTTGTGTTCGAGTTACACCCAGAGCATATTTATTTACGCACGCTGAGTTTATCAGGGACTCAGAGAGATGTTTAAGCGATGCGTGCTGTGCTGTTTTGGCCGCAGTGCGTGGGAAACCCTTCAGCGGCCCGCTGCTCTGTGTGTTCGCAGGCTGAGGCGAGCTCCGTTTGGGGGCCTTTCGAAGGCGACCATGAGTGAACCCTGCGAATTGAAAACACCTGTGACCGCCAAGGCAGGCTGAGAGAGGGGGAAAAAAAACCCTCAACTTTTTTTTTGGCTAGAAATGCTTACGCAAAGATCTGCACTCTTGGAATGATCTTTTCTCCTCACTTGGCAGCCCAGTTTCAGATTTATTTCGCAGAGTTTCTGTACTGTGCTGAGTGAATTTTTTCAGAGGTATGTATGTAACGCCAAGTCCACACAGAGGACAACAGAAACATCTGAGGTCTGCCATTAGTGGGGGTTTGCTGTTTTGATAAACTCTCTTTTGGTTGGCGAGGCCAAAAACCAGTGAGTCATATTTTCTTGTGATCTGACATCTTGCCAGTAACCAGCTTGACTGAAGCTTTTTTTTTTTTTAGTATTCTGCCTTTAAACACCCAGTTTTTCTGGAGAGTGCCCTTAAAACGTTTGAGTCCAGCGCATGAGAAGGGTGCGGCCTTCCTCTTTGTGCCCTCTCCTTGGAAAGCCCGGACACAGCTGTTCTCCAATATGTCACCAGTTTTATAAAAAGCCTTAAAACCGCAAAGCTAAGCCACATTCTGAAGGCTTTGGTGTTACCCAGCAATATAAAATAACGATTAGTACACATTCAACAGATTCGCAAGTACCTTTAAAAAATGGTCTTACAATAATACATTCATCCTCAAACAAGAACATGTAAACATTCGGTGCTATATATTATGGAGAAGAAATATAGTTCAGTAAATCTCCTTTGGCGGTACACACTTTCATAAATTTCGCTCTATCAGGAAACCATGAGGTCTACAGCAAACAGGATAATTTAATGTTTGGATTATTATGACCACACAAATGGGTGTATCTCATGAGTAATAGTGCAAGCCTGGCTGAATGTATTGTTGCTGCTGTATATGTAACCTCGGCCCAGTGTAAATGCCTTTGTCATAACCCCAGCGATGGCAATGGAAGCAGAGTGCAGAGTGGGGGTGCGTCCAGACAGAGAGACACAAAACAGATGAATGAAGGAGCGAAACGGGCAGAGGAGATGAGAGGCCTGTCACCAGTCACCCCTCCTCCTCTTCCTCCTCCTCGTCCTCCTCAGTGCGTTGGACTTACTCAGCCTGCCTCTGACCTACACTGGGCGGAGCTACTCTTCCGTTGCCGTCGTGCCCCGCACGGAGCCCTTCTTACGCATCTAGATGCAAAATAAAACCCATCAGAAGGCCAATCAGGGGCCCCCTGGGGGAGGTGGGGGCGGGGTCAAGCGCAGGACCAGCCCTGACCCCCAAAATCCTGGTGCACCAGGTGTTAGTTCACATCATCACAGAAAAAGCACAAAATCACAGCAGGTCAAGTGACGGGGGGTGGGGTGGGGGTGTTGGTGTCGGGGTGTGCAGAAGGAGGTGGGCCATACGCAGCTTCTCGACTTCCTGTTTACTGTCCAACCCCTCAAACACACAATGTACTTACCAGGACAGTGCCAGTGTTTCAGCATTAAAGCTCAAATGCCCTTTCCAAATGACTACGGACTCATCTTATGAGAGTTGGATCAAAAAATGTTAGTTTACATTACAGAAGCTCAAAATGGCCGACATGACCCCACTCCTTTGCACTGTCCCCTTCTGAACACCATCAACATCATTATCCACCTAAACACTGAGAGGGAAGGGAAAAGGGAACAAGCCGTTGATAACTTTTAACTGATTGGGTGCAGGGGTATCAGACCCAGGATTTAAAGCATGCAAAGGATTGTTCAGGAAAAAGCTTCATAAATCAAAAACTGCATGACAATTCCATCGTTACTTAATAACTAGGAGTCACTGTACTGGGAGTATGTGTGGGGGCTGGGATCTGGATAAGCAGGGGACGGGGGAAGGTGAGGGGTTTAAGCAGTTTTCTGTGCTGATGAGACTCAATGGACTGAGGTCACAGACCGCTGTACACAGCAGGAGGGGAAACCTTTGTTACGCGCAAGAAATTCATCGATTAGCTCCGCTATCGGTAATGATGAGATAGATGCCTGTTTGAGGCCCAGTTGAAAAACTGGCGGTGGAAGTCAAAATGGCCAAAATGTACTCCTGACACCTGTTCATTCTTCCCTGCCAAATTTTGTGTTGATGAGTCATAAACAATTCGTGATCATCGGTAAGCATAATCACACACGTTCTGGTATTTCACCGAGCGCATGGTGTCATTTCTAGCCAGCCCCCTCACACACAAGAGAATGCTTGGCTCTTCTGATCCAGGATCTGTACTGTAAAGCATCAATAATAGCCTGCAACACTTTCTGCACTGCGTACCTTTGACACGTTTTCATTTTATGTATGCAGGTCCTACAACATATTGTAGTAAAGAGTAAAATTAAAATGAATTATGACTTCCGTCTTCTATAAAACAGTGTGAGTCCTTAAGCCTTCCCCCCTGAACTGAAACCAATACTAGTTAATCGTTTTAAAAGTGTTTCATTTATTTTTTCCTCTCCATTCCAGGAGCTGGTCATCCCAAGGCCCTTGCTTATCGGAAAAGTTCAAGGAAGATTGTTCTTATGGAAAGTTCCAGAATAAATGAGCAGAGGATCTTGAAGGAAGGCGGTAGATAACTCAAAGGTGATAGCAATACATGGTTCAGAGACCCTTGCAGCAGAACAGTACACTGTTACACTCAACATTGAAAACACGCTGTCGTGCTTGTTATAACAAACATGGGGGGGCGGGAATTTACTACATGGAGGGGAGGCTTGGGGCAGGGGGTAGTGGGGTTGACTGTGCCTCCGGCTGATTCAAAAGGAGCTCTGCGCAACGGTTCCTATGTAAACTCTACTCAGCAAAGCTCTTACAAATCTCCTCTAGAGTCGAGTGGTTTTTTTATGAAGGCGACCAAGCATGGTTGTATCATCTTTCAGCTCTGAAGGAAAACAACAATTTAGACTGAAAATTGTCCCACTTCAGCTGAAACCCAACACTCAGGAAGGCTTTCAACACAAATAGCACGTAAGTATATAAACAGAGGGCACAGAACAAAACATAAAATGTTCCACATTTGCCAGCTGAGTGGGAGAAGGTTTGCGACCAGTTCTGCCTCATTTATGCTAGGCTTTAAATTGTTAGCTAAAGAATTCAACATGTCCAGCCGAGATCGTCTGGATGTTCACAAACTCTTTCTTCTAATCAGCTGACTTCAGGCTACATAATGAGTTTATGCAACAGCAAAACGAAGTGTTCTTAAAGATGTTCCTGATATAAACCAAGTCCACCAATAAACGTCCATTGACCAATCAAAGACGGAGTTCCCTCCATCATTATGAAGTGAATGGCTTGGGTCAGTAAAGAAAAAAAAAGCTTTGCATAAATTTGGTAGGCGCCGAAACATACTTCCTCCAGCTCTCTCTGTGTCTCGTCCTCCATCCGTCTGATGTCCTCCATGGTGAGCCCCACCCAGCCGTCGATCCAACAGAACAGCTGGCGGTGGAAGTTGGTGAAGATTCTCTTCTCTTGCTATGGGGGCAAGGGACATTAGGACCAGTCAGAGATTGGGTAAACAGGCCCCAGTTATCAAAAAATAGCAGCTTAACTTTTCATCAAAAGTTGTGGTTCAGCTTACAGTAACATTTACATCTATTTTATCTGAATGTATCTGAATTTTCTCTGGAGATGGTATGATGATTATAACAGATTGTGATCTGGAAAATGGGGCAGCAGTACAGTATAATCATTAAGAAGCTGGTCTTCCAACTCAGAAGTAAACAGGTTTGATTCTAGGTACAATAATGCTGTTGTACCCTTTAACATGAAGAACATCTAGTCTCATAAATGGATAGCATGTACAAATGCAAACTGTAAGTTGCTCTCGATAAGAGCATCTAAATTTAAATGTTAAATGAGGGAGGATGGGTCTGTTTTATTCCCTGATAGGATATTTTGAAGTTCAATTCCAGGATAGAGCGTATTTTCCTTGTCTATCTACTGAACAACTTGAACCCATGGCTGCCTCCCAAATCCTTAGTAATGGGAGACTTGGCTTTGAAGAGGCTGGATAAACAAATACTCACCCGGTGGATGAAATTCTCTATTTTGCTCTGCAGTCCCCACCACTTAAACTTGACGGTGACCAGTTTGTATGCGCACATGTGTGGACAGTCAGGCTTTCCCACCAGCTCCGCCTGTCGGGAGAAACACAGGTTCGAACAGGTGAGATATTACAGAGGTGCACACACAAACACTCACCTATGTACACCTTTTTTAGAAGCACGAGTGAGCAAACTTCCTCCAAGCTAAGTTCAGCTTCATGCTTTATCAGAAAGCTTTTCCTTCCATCACCATCGTGATAACAGCTGAGACTGTATTTGTCCCTCAGCTAGGTCCCTCTCCAATCAAAATTCTACTGATAATACATTCAGGATTGGCTTTGTCTCCTAACTTAACGGAACCATTTTCTATTACGTTAATTTTTTTCCAACACTGAATAATGTGTGTTTGTGCTCATTGCTGTAACCCCTTCTGTCAAGCAAGCAGACAAACGTGACTTTCCACTTTCTATACCATAGTTTGCCATTGAGCTTGCACAGACACAAGCTGGAGGAGGGCATTACATACCTAGCCTGTGCTGGCAGACTGTCCACGCCCAGTTAAACAAAGGGTGGGCCATAAGATTCAGAAGGCCCACCAATGAAATCCCTCCCTCCCATGGTCCCGCTACTGGCAAGTGTGTAAAGCTACCAGTGATGGTCAGAACAGCCCAAGTCTGGGTTCAGTATCAGATGGAGGTCTTAACAGTATGCTAGACCCAGCAGTTTAGCGCAACATTTTGATTCTGATCCTGGATCAGTTTTCAGGCCAAAAGAACTAATTTACAGCACAAATGACTGCAGGCTGGCAGTCCACTTATGATACTCTCCAGATGAAAGCCTTCATACCTGTTCTAAGAAGAACCCCATCAGAGCAGTCCTAATGCTGAAATAACGCGATAACAACATCTCCCACGCCACATCTCCCTGGCAACCGCCAGACTTATTAACTCAGCAGACAGACATCTGAGTTTCTACCCTTCAAGAAGCCCTGTTAACCAATCATTTTATGAAGAGGGGTCACCTAGCCCACCCCCAAAAATAATCCTGACAACAACACCACTGAGGAACATTTGGACTAGCAGTGTATTGAAAACACTCCCTGGAAGAGAACTTCACGTTAAATGGCTCCCATTTCAAAATGTTTTGATGGCATTTTATTCTGTCAAAGGAGGACAATTTTTGCAATTCAAAGTATTCAGATAATGGAAGTGAATGCGTGTGAAGATAAACAAGCACTTTATACTTTAAACGCTGCCTGAAGCAGAGAGACGGGGAGGGGGATGGAGGAATAAACAACTTCCAATGCAGCTTGAAGGGCACCTTATACTCCTCAACTTTTCAGGTGCAGTCGGGGGACAGGACATAGGACTTCGCTAAGAAAACGGCAGCGCGGTGCTGTCAGCGTCTCGCTGTTTGATCCTGGAGTTACAAGCCATTTCCGTGATTGGAAGCAGATGGGTCGGGAAAGGGGGAAGGATCTAAGCCGGCCGAGCCAGAGGGAGACCGGCCCAGGGGTATCTACGCCGCAGGGGCGGGGAAGCCATGGAAAACACGGAGGCTTCCAGCTCCTTCCATACTGCACGTACCTCACCGGAGGAGTTCTGACACTACGCCAAACTGCTGCTGGCTGGCCATCATGAGGGAGTGATTGAATACGGTCTGACCCGGTCTTAATGGGTACTGGAGTATCAGTATCAGAGCAACCATATTAGCCAGCCATTCCCCCCCATACAGACAATGTACAGGACTGCTTTACACAGAGAAGTAGGTAAGGACAAAGGAAGACACTCTCTACAAATAGGTGATCCACTCTGTTTAGGACAGTTTTGGTAGGAAGGAACATGAGAATCTGTCTTGGTGACATGGCGCCAAAAGATTTGCCCAAACTTCTGTTCAGTAGCGGTTACTCTCCTTCTGGACGGGGACGTTAGTTCATTACCTTCCAGTTTGGCCCGAGGGGGCCCCTGCCGGTCTTCTCAGATTTGAACAGCGAAGGGTCCTCTTCCTCCTTATAGTCCTGCAGGAAAACAAAGAAGAAGAGGAGGGAGAAAGTTATTCTGGGCGTGAAAGAACCAACGGAAAATACATATTTTTACAGGCGCACACATGCTTCATGCCAGACACAAGGTGTAATGCTCCACTCAGCCTTATATCGCGACGGTTCTCTAGAGAAGGAGGATTACAGAAAGAATGCTTTTCAGATGGTCTGTTAGGAGCAGGGCAGTCTCACGTTCTGGGCTTGCGAGCCCATTGTATCACAAGTCTGAACGAACAGAACAAGTGTGAGATGAGTTCATCCAAATTTTGGAGATCTTGCACAGACAGGTGAGCCTCCCATGAGAGGGAAGTGAAAAGCTTGCTCAGCAACTAATTATGACTATAAATCAGTAGGTACCACTGGTTAGATGTTCAAGGACCGGTGTCTGGGTCTACGCTCGTATTCTACACCTGGAGAACGGTCTCTGGATCTATGCTCGTATTCTGTACCTAGAGACTGGTCTCTGGGCTACACTCGTATTCTACACCTGGAGACCGGTCTCTGGATCTATGCTCGTATTCTATACCTAGAGACTGGTCTCTGGGCTACACTCATATTCTACATCTGGAGACCTGTCTCTGGCCTACACTTGCATTCTACACCTGGAGCTCCAGGCCAGCATTAGGTATTTCACATGCGTGTCACAGACAGAGTTTTGCACACCCTCAGCTCCAGGGCTGCAGGCAAACCTGTGACTGACTGGGGCTCACCCCTCTGACTGGATTATTCACTTTTAATAAAGGACAGAGGGACAGGACTAAGACTAATCATAAACATTGGGTGGAAAATATACACCTACCTGAGCACCAGGCGTAAAACCAGGGCCCAGTACTTTTAAATAAACCATGTCCTGCCTGGAGCTAAAAGCTGAATTTAAGGGCCACAGTGTGGCAGACTGACAAACAGCAGTAAAGCAGGGAGAGGGGGAGGGGACAACAGTTTTGCAGTTTTTAATCCAAATTTTTTGACACCCCCCCTGGCCCACTTCCAACCCCAAACAGCCTGTCCTGTGCGGTGCTACCAAGCCCTGCCGTGGAGCGGAAACGTTGTGGCCAATTAGGGGCAAGAGAAGCGTGACGCACATTCAGAATGTGCCCCTAATTGCCGTGACTTGCGGCCGGCGCTTGCAGTCATGCTTCAGGCCTGAGATTTATCAGCCAGTGGATGTGAGAAAATCTCTCCTTATACCTGGCAACCCTATGCCTCTCCGGCCTCATGTTACACAAACAAGGACAGGGGCAAAAACACTAACTCAGGCACAGTCTTATGGGTCCTTACACAGACAGGAGAGCTAAAACACTGACCCTGGTACAGTCTGAGGGGCCCATAAACACAGACAGGGACAGATTTACACAGCACACCAGCACAAACATGCATACACCATTTAATTAACGGAGAGACTCAAACAAGCAGGTACATACACACACACACACCAACGGTGAGGGACCGAAATAGCACACAGACAGAGACAGACATAATCAACTGACTGAGATCCAAACAAATACACAGACACAAAAACAACAAAGACACTTATATGGCACACCGATGGAACACAAAAACACACAAACAGCAAGATATGCACTCAACAGACCGCCAGAGACACACAAACACAGGAACACAGAGAGGTTAGAGTCTGTGCACTTACACAGCCAAACACAGGAGCACTAAGTCACACGTCCTACCATGTAAGAGACACACACAGTTATACTCCTTATTAACAAATAACAGCATATAAGTAATGTATGTAAACAAGGACAAAAGCAAAACACCTGCTCAATTACCACCAACTGTAATTTAATCAGGGACATACAACAAAATTGGCCATGGCAAAGCATCTTTCTGTTTCTCTGTATTCCAGTTTCATAACATCCAAAAACTGCTGCCGCTTTTAAAATGTGGTCTTGAACACATCCAAACAGATACACATTTATTCAACCAGTCATTAATTGTGCAACACTTCTGGGGAGAGCAACTCTGTCAAAAACAGTACTCTGGAAAAGAGCTGTTTTCGTATTTTGCTTGGAAGCTGAAAAAGAGCGCAGAGGCGTGGGGTTTCGGTAGTTATAAGAACTCGTTTGTAGCTGTCTGCAGCCTGGGTCACACTGTGGTCAAGCTGTGCTTGATGTCTCCCCATGGTCCACCCCCAAGGCCCTGTTTGGGAGTTCCCTGCACTGCTTATGCTACACTCGCAGGAATGTTCCATTCAAACACCCCGTGGAGGAGGGGGGGTGGGGTTAGTGGGTTCAGGGGAAGCACAAACCTTCCCCTACTTGTAAAGGCCACAGTCTTGCAGGGGAATACAGGACAGATCTGTACATGCATTTTATCATCACATCCATCATATACAGTTAGAGTCCACACACACACACACACACTCACACTCACAGATACATAAACACATACATACACACACACACACACACTCACATTTACACTCACACTCACAGATACATAAACACATACATACACACACAGATACATAAACACACACACACACACACACAATTCATATATACACACACACACAGACAAACAGACAGACACACAGATACATACACACAAACACACGCAAACACGACCCATTCACACATAGGCAGACACACACAGACAAACACACACACAGACACACACACCACACATACACACATAGGCAAACACACATAGGCAAACACACACAGACAGGCAGGCAGGCGCGCACACACACACACACACACACACACACCACACATAATAGTGCAGGTGTTGGCAGCACTGTTCCTCGAATGCCTTAGGAGAACTCTCTTTTAAACCTCTCCAGCACGCCTCTTCTCTGCATGCCTGGAACAGATGGTCTTTTCGGCTTAACCAGACCTCATAATTGATCCAATTACGCATTTAAAGGTAAAACAAAGTGCGAGAGGCCGCTATGCAGGCCTCACAAGACAGGAGGAGCATCTCATCCCTTTAACGCGGGGAGCAGTTAAAAGTTTGAAGAGGGCAACGTCCAACTGATACACAACGTTACAACAATGTTGCGTGAACATCGTGAGGGTGTTTAACGCCAAGCCTCATGGGAGTCCTTATAACATTCAATGGGGCAGAATACCGGAGCTGTCCAGCCCCAGTAGAACAGACACGTACGGCAGGAGGCAAGGACCACGACGGTAAATCACACGGTCGTTGCGTGCAGCGTTCCCCTGAGCCCTGAGCTTTCGCATGCCATCCCTGACCTGACTTTAATAATCATCCCCGCCGCTCTCAAATTGCTTCCAAACGCGCCCTGCGAGACGGATGGCGTGCGCAGGTCCGTGCTACAGCGGGGGGGGGTTGGGTTTGTGTACACAAATCAAGGGCTGAGGACCCAGGTGGGTGGAGGCATGATTAAAACCAGCGGGGGTCTATCTGTGCTAATCACAGAGGAGCAGGGAGGAAGGAGGCGTGCCACTATAAGTGGGCATGCCTGAGAACTCCGCCCACCTACATTTGAAATCCAAACAGCAAACACTGTATAGCGGCCCCCTCATTTCAGTCAAAAGTGTCTGACTTAAGTTGAGGTCAGGCATCTCTCGTCAATCAACACATTACAGAACAGAGAGATGCATGTATCCGTTAATGCATTCAAATTTATACGCTGTTAAAACAAAAAATATAGGAAATCATTATGTTAAGAGTCTGTCATTTTTACGCTGTCAGCCTGCTAGCTAAATGTAATTTGAATCCATTGTAGAGGGCTACAAGAAACATTACCTTTTAATTTGAAATATTTACTGTAATATCGTTTCAAATGACAGATTAGCGGTGGCTAAAAATACACTATTCTAATGCTCTTTTGGTGAATTGGACTGTATTAAAATGATTGCAGGGGGAAGACTGGCGTTCCTTCCTGAGGATTTCTGGGAAAAACACTGCGGCAGGCCAGCAGGGGACACAGACGCAGCACACCAAAACAGACAGCACAGTGAAGGGGTCGCAGTTCAGCAGAAGAGGGCAAAAGGGCTCATTTCCTGTTCTGAGCTGCATGGCTGTCCCCTGAGTGATGTTTTCCATGCCTGTTTTCGGCCGCTTTCATCCTATCTTCCTGCAGCGGTCAGACCCAAGCACCTGCCCCGGGCCCATATCACAACCTTTTTTTTTTTTTTTTTAGACAGGCACTGTTGTAGACAGCCCTACCTGCATGCTGGGAACTGCAGGCCCCTCCCCCGACCTTGACATTGCCGTTTATTTTATTACAGACTACACAAGACCTGGTGAAGCTTCAAGGAAACAAGGCAACAGCTTAATTTGAGCATTTTAAAACATTCTAGCATTAAACCAGAGTGAGGTCTTCCCACGCGATGACCTTTGACCTTTCAGTTGGCAGACAGGGGAATCCTGGCCTAACACGAGCTGCATCACCTCTGCTGCCCCCCGGTGCAATCCACCAGCTGGGTGTGCCTGGCTCTAAACCAGGGATTAGCGGTGACCCATGCTGCTCTGTTCATCTGCACACAGCGAGGCTGGGCTAACCACACTGCACACAAGGCTGGGATGACCACTGACTGGGCCTCACATGAGGATGGAATGACCACCGCATGAGCCAGGATCTCCTGACGTCTTATTCCACATATGACACAAGAGGATATGAGACACACAAAGTTTTAGCTATACCACTACAGAACTGGGGCTAAAATTTCAGTTTGTCTGTCTAAACTGTGTTTCTCTCACTGTAAATACCCTACAGGAATGTTTTTTCACAGAAAAATATGGAGGCAGAGAAGGCTAAATTACAGCTGAGGACCTGCAGTGATCTATGCAAAGTCATATCTGCAGTTTTTTTTCCTCTGTAGAATTAGAACTAGCCTGGTTTGACTAGTTCTTTTTTGGAATGTTATTTTTGTTGGGTTGAACTGTGTCACTGGTGATGGCCTACAACCATGCATGCTGTGTCACATTCAAGCCTGGAAATGACTGGGTTTTTCAGTGAAGCAGCAATTATATAACAAACCAAAGTAGAGAGAGGCAGTATTGACTCTGTTTAATATGTCAGATGAAAAAGTTATTTTGTGCCAGGTCAGCCAACTTTTGCATCAGTGGCAAGGATCAAACTAAAGAGGAATAGTGGGTTTATGGAGGTAAATTCTGTCTGTGCTCGACAAGTACTAAAAGTCACCACAGAGTGGCGCCAAATATTCTACTGTACAGCTTTCAGCCGCACAGGCCTGTGGGGCACTTTCGAGACAACCAGACTGCAGTTCCTAGCAGACAGTGGGTCAGGCCTCACTTTAAAACTGTCTAGAGAGAGAGAGCAACTTTAGTTTCATACTTTATGCTATCCGACTTATCCGACTTGTCATTGTAAGGACAGCGGATTCACTCACCACCTTCTGCCGTGAACTTCAAGCGCACCTGTTTAAACTGCACCTGGTTCCATCTAATGCTGAACGCTGATCATCATCTCCTCTATACCAAATTCACAGGCCACCCTCTGAAAGCAGTTAAGGATGTCACGCAGATTGGTGGAAAGTATAGCGCTTTTATTACCTCACACTGGGTAAGAGTGTCTCTGTGAGAAGCCGAAATGTATATCTAAATATAAACGTAATTGATTAAGGTTATCATCATTATTATTATAGTCACCAGAGAGCATATACTTACACCAGGTGCAACTTGTTCTTTGTCTGCGATGTCGATTGGAACCACTTCTACTGTCTTCCATGTGGGAGCATCCAGCTCATGAACCTGGCAATCACAGGAGGAGGAGGCAGTGGGCTAAGCATGATTGGGCAGAATAAAGAGCCGATGGTTGCCATGACAATGAAGATTTCTCACTCACGTTTTCTAGCGTTCCCATGTCGGGTTTGTGCCATGTCTCGATTTTTATGAAGAAGTCATCTTTCATGTATTCATTCTGAAAAGTGAAGAGAAAATGTGTTATTTGAAGAACTCAAAAAACTTAACACTTAAAGTTTAATTCACTCCAGTTAAAGGATGTATATGAGTATTACATCATGAATATTATAGAAATTATGTAATTTTATTGTGCTGGGAAAAACAGCAACATAAACAACATATAACATATACATTGGAGAGGGCATACAAAAAATACACAAAAATTCTCTTCCACAATAAAAAACTTAATGAGGAAACAGTAAAACCACCCACAACAGCACACACACTATAATCAAGCATGTGCCAAGGGAGAGGAGGACCTGAAACCTGTCCTCCCCCCACACACCACCAGGGGTCCCCTGACCTTCATTAGTTATGGAGGCAAACCTGTTCCTGGAAATCTCTGCTCTTAAGCATTTTAACAGTACATCTAAAATTAAACTCCCCGAAAGCGCTAAAAGTAGCACAGAATTATCGCAGTTGTTTGGCCCCGGTAAGCATAGACATTAATCCAATTTTGTAATTAAGGGTTCGAATGAAGCAAAGAGCAAATTAATACTTTAGTGACCGGTTATTCCAGTACCTGCAACTATTTCCCTGGCCATGTTCTGGCAGACCGTTGCTATTAGATTATGCTCATTGACAGTACAGACTGGCCAGAACAGACTGAAATCGACCAGTACAGATTAGTATCTAAGATACAATGTGGTATGAAAATATTGACCACTTACAGACACACGAACATACCCAACACTCACTAGACAGACATTCTGGTAAAAAGGTGCAGATATAAGCTTTCACCAGTGGACAACAACATCCAGCAACTTTCTCAAGGTGTGAGACAAACAAAGGGGTAATTTGTAGTGTTTGTGCTACTCACCGTCACAACTGAAGCCAATAAAAGCCAGTGAGCAGGGCAAAGAGAAAGAAGATAAACAAACAATTAGATCAATAAGAGGACATAACTTCAAACAACAGGGGTCAGAAGACACAGCTTGTGGGATTCCGCTATTTCCAGACTAAACTAAAGGTTACAGTAAACAATCGACATTGCTGATCCTCCCCCGGCTGCACCATCTTACACAGGAAGCCACAGCATGAACTAAGGAAGCTGGGCCTCCACTCAATGGAGAATGGAGTTGCTTTACAGAGCTACCGTGAGGTCTAAACACATAATGTCCTCAGAAAACGTTTGACCTCTCTTTATTTTCATTTTATATGTAAAACTGACCTAAAATGCTCCTTAGCCAAGACAGTGAGTGAGTTTTGGTTTTGACTGGAAGCGACATATGAAAGACTCCTTCAGTCCTGGGCCCATGGATAATTAAATTGGGTACTCCCATGAGAAGATTGTTTTATCACTGGAGGAAGTGGAACAGATCAGCTCAGCAATCACAGTTGTTAAAAAGTGTGTTATGCTCACTTTGGTTATCAAATTATCTATTGTCAGCAAGAAAGCAAAAACTGATTAACTTATTGAATATTATATTCATGGCTGTCTTCCTTAGTCAGCACCGTATGCAAAAAGCAAATGTAAATTCTCACTCTGCATAAAGGGAAGACTGACCATGTTGGAGACTGACCTCCGGGGAAGGTCTAACTAACCCAGTTGCAGGCACGATCAGAGTCCACCATATTAGAAGTCTAAATTCTCAGAGCGAGGACGGGCAAACATATTTATGTTCTACTACCCATGGAGGTAAGTTCTACCTTGTTCAAATTTTCTGTCTGTCTGACCATGCGATGAACTTTTGACCTGACCAGCATGTCTCCATGCCTTTCGCCCAGTGTATGCTGGGATAGGCTTTCCCATCAACCAACAGCCTCCCTCAGATTTGTGGGGAAGGGGCCACAGATTTCATTCTTCTGATTCATGTCAGTTTTCAATGCAGGTTTCAAGCCAAGTATATAAAGCCATGTACAATAACTGTGTCTTAAGCTTGCTGTAACAGAAGGCAGGTTAGACAGTTCAATTTGCTATGTCACCAAACTCTTAACACATATGGGTTCAGGTTTGCACAATCTAGAATCCACAAATAGGATCTCACATATTTCACCTGTCAGTCTGTGATTCAATTATTTGCCATATAGCACGTACCGCACAGACACGGACAGCATTGATTAATCTGACTGACTGCAATTCCAGGGGTGAGAATATGGAACATTAACTTTTTAAGCCATACATGGCTATTTCTGACATTATGTGGGATCTTTAATTAAAAGGGTAAATCATATTTCAGCAGACATTAAAAGTGTCTAATTAAGAACGATTATCAGATTGTTACAATTTCAATTCTGCTTGTTATTATGGTTGGAGTAAATTGGGTTGCCAGGACCGAGGTTGAGAACCAGAATGTAAATCTATATGTCTAAGAGCTCAGAGGAACATTCACTATGCTCTGGTCTCTCCTAGCTGTCTCAGTTTGATATGCAGCCCCCAATCTCTGCTTGTCCCCAATAAGTGCCTAGTGCGTTTGGTCAATGAAGCAAATAATTGTCTGGGTGATTATTGGAAGTTTTGTTATAAATATGTTCATTAAATGGCAACTCTAGCCAAATGTACGTCAACAGAGATATTCATTCATAAAACAAAAACAGAGAGTGATGACATATGAGTTTGTTACCTAGGTGACCAAATACTTTTCATACTAATCGCTAATAATTTCACCAATGTCAATTTTTATCATTGTGATTCAACTGCTGAGCATAACCTCACACTGCTTTCTGGAACTGGCTGAACTAAAATGGTGTAGACCTGGACTTAGGTGGTTGTGCTCTGGGTGGGGGGTACGTGCAGAGGAGGAAGGCGGGACTTACTGGTTCGGCAGTAGGGGTACGCATTCCAGGCCTTTTCATGGAACACAAGGGCCCCCTCTGGTGCAATCATCTTCACGAATCCGGGCACTTTACTGCATGAGGCAGATAGAAAATGGACACTTCTCTACACAGCTCTATGCAAAGTGCATGGTGCGTATTCTGCCTCTTATTTGAATACATGGACTGTGTTTACATTTTGGAATAAACACCCCTTTTGTCATCCATTATTATCGTGTCTTATATTGGGAAAACTGAAGTATCTAATAAAAAAAAATAGTCCGAAATAAAAAAAGGAGTTATTGAGAGAGGGGGACTAGGGAGAACATTATTCATTCATAAATCTCTGCGATGGAACTTCATAAGGTGCCTACGGCTCCACTTTGTGTGAGATTGACTGCGCTAAGGTGTTTGTGTGCTTGCGACTATTTAATGATGTAGCCGTCAGTTCCACGTGCCATGGTGTCACTAAGTCTGATTAGCCAACTCCTGGGACTTTCTGCCCTCAACAACTGATCCAGGATGATCTTATACAGCTTAAATCCAACTGTTTGGTGCAGAATGTGAATATTAAGTGTTGGCGGAATTAGTCAAGAGTTTGGGTAAACAGGCCTGGGATATTCCCCAAAAAATACTAGCTTAACTTATTACTGAAAAGTTGTGGTTCAGATTACAGCAATGTTTAGAGCATCCATTTTATCTGAATGTATCTGAATTTGCCCTGGAGATGATATAATTATATAGCAGATTGTGATCTGGAAAATGAGAGAAAACAGTACAGTATAATGGTTAAGAAGCTGGTTTTCCAGCTCAGAACAGGTTGGATTCATAAGTAGGATGCTGCTGTTATACCCTTTAACAAGAAAGATATCTAGTCACATATTTTCAGAACTGCTAGGGTTAGCAGTGTTAGCATGGCTAGCAGGGGTAGCAGTGTTACCTACCGCTGGGTGTATCTAGGCAAACCGGTTTCCTAAACTCTTATGGATCTACGACGAGGTCTTTCTCAAAACAATGAATTCAAATGTGTTTAATATGTGTGACTGGATCAACTGCAATTATGTGACACTGTGGCAGACATTAAACTAAATGTTTGTTCTCTTTTGACAATTTCTTTTGAACCGACAACCCATGAGTTAAACAGTTTGTTGTAGACTCTATATCACCATGTGAAAAAATAATGCACTCTTTGCAAGCTTTGAAGAATTCAACTGATAATAAATTCCTGACCATGTGACTTGAAGGGCTGAAAGGAATCTCAACACTGTTTCAACGCATATCCTCAACGTATCATCGTGAGCACTCTCATCTCAGAAATTATGAGATGAACAGCGTATGTTGGGGCAACAAATAATACAGTCGAGGATTAATATGCAAAAGCTAGTTAGCCAAAGTCAAAGCTCAAAGGGAAACTGTCAACACTGCCTCTCACTAGCCTTTAGATATAATGGATCAGATGAGTGTGTCATCTTCATTTTTTAACTCACCTTTTTAGATGGTAGATTTTGTGTGTGTACTGCCCCTTCTCGCCCTCTTTTTCGTAGGGCTCATTTTTCAGCACCTCGATTCCTTCTCCGCCCCCCGTCTCGTTCTTGCTGGCCTCAGCTACGGAGTACAGCTGCCCCACTTGGTACTGCAAGGAAGTAGGGGATACCAACAGTCCGACAGTGAGAGAGGGCAGGCAGCCAAACGATCCTGGAATACGGCTATGACATGCACAGTCAGGGACCATGTAGCAAACCAAATATTCTGATTATTAAACAAGGGATGGATTATAAAATGTTTGCCATGACATAAGAAACTGATTACTGTGCTAATTTAATCGGCAATGAATTTAATTGATACTTCAAATTTTTCTTTACTATATAAAAGTCTGCTTCCTGCTTCCATCATGGCTATAATGTATTCAATTAAGACATTTCAAATGTTAAGGATTAATATTTAATAATATTAATAATATTTAATGACAATTATATCTGAGCTTACTGCTTCAAACCTCTCTGGAAATATTCGGTTTGATGATTTTGCAGTCGTACGGTGCGAACCTGAGAGTTAACCAATCGCATAGAAGTAATTTTACTCCGCTTGCAACAACCTAGTGATTGGCCGCTTCCCCTTTTCATCAAGCTTATATAAACTTTACCCATGTTTCCCCTTCATGGTTAACCACGTCCGTAAGGCTGGCCCCCTACCCTCAAAAATGGATTCCCCCAGATAATTACATGACAGCATGACAAACCTCACAAATTATCTCAGAAAAGGTCGCTTCATGCAAATCGTCTAAATATAGAATCTTAATGGAGGCTAGCAGACCCTCCGACTGAGAGATCCATATCTATGCATTGCTCTTTAGACCCTCACAAGAATTCTGCATGCTAGCCTGTGGTAATTGTAGCGAACTACAGGCAAGGCTAATACTGTCTTGGTCCATCAAGCCCATTTCGTATATAAAAAGACAGCGCATATAGATAAACAAAATTTTGCTCAACGTGCAGGCAAAATACTCCTCAGCTCCCAACTTTCTGGAAAGCGATGTATGTCAAACCTTTTTATTTTAAAAATAAAATTGCATATAAACGTAAAGCATTGCTGCTTTGATGGTCATTTATGGTTTGCGAACCACAACACATCCTGATTGAGAAGTTATGGTAGTGCCAGGTGAATGGAGATAAATATGACTCTATATCACCTGAGGGGAATCTTCCAGTTACCCAAACAGTCAGAATCAATGGACAGACATACAGTACGGAGCATTAACATTATATGGTGACTGGCATGTTCAGGTCGGCTGTGGGAGTGGGCAGGGTTTAGTACTACACATTTCATGGGTACACATCATGGCTGACACAGCTCTGTGCTGAATTGTGTGTGTGAGACTTAGACTGTACCACAGAGGGTTGGTACTGATCTGCGCCCTGCGCCCCTGCCGGGACCCCAAACCCACGCTCCCTTTCTAACAAGTGCCCTATTGTGTCTGAGCTTCTTCCTTCTCCTCAGCTCAGTGACAATGCAGAACGTTTGTTCCAGTGCCCTGACTGCGGACACAGGCTCGCTCCTGGGGCCTGCTTATTGTCAGAGTAGGAAGGCTGCAAACCCCTGCAAGAGCTCACACACCACAAAGACACATGCATGTACACATTACTCCCTCAGACAGACAACATCACACACAAAACTCTTTAATCTCACAGTGGGGATACTCTCTCTAAAATACAGACCAGACTAAACACGCTGTACATACATAGTAAGCATGTATGGGTGGCGGTGTGGTGCAATGGTAGCAGAAGCTGTGTGGTGCCATGGTAACAGTGGCAGTGTGGTGCCATGGTAGCAGTGGCAATGTGGTGCTGTGGTAACAGTGGCCATGTGGGGCCATGGTAACAGTGACCGTGTGCAGCCATGGCAACGGTGTGGAGCTGTGAAGTTGCACCCATCATATACTAATTCCAAAATACATTACAGGACATTCAGTTATATATGCTGATAATATGACAAAAATCATTATGGGAATCTACAGCATGAGCATTGCTAATGCGGATCCACTGCTCTGATAATGCCGGTTAAAAGCATCTGTTCACTAATCGATCAATTAGCCATGGCACTACACTACTTATGACCTGCTGATTGACTCCACGATGTCCTCAATAAGCCTCTCAGATACATCTGAAGCTTAGGCATCCGAACAACAAAAAACACAAGTTAGCAGGTCTCTCTGCACGCCACAAAACTACAGAGCAAGCAAGCAAACAGGCAGTCTGTAATCTAGTGAGATCCATGAAGGCTAACACTACCAAGCAATGGAAGCACTATTCAGGGGTAAGCCATCAGTACGTGCTTCAGTAATTGAAAATGGGTGGGTGGGGAACAAGTATTCCAATTACACATAGCAAAGAAGTAAATGTGTGTTGAAGTTTTGGACAAGTTGATTTGCAGGCAATTTTAGGGAATGGTTATAGAGATTAACTTGCTGCGGGGTTTGGGGGGGGAGGGGTTGACTGTCAGAGTTCCTGTAAGACGCTGTTCTACACTGACAGGAGTAACAGCCTGGTATTAGCTCTCCCTTTCTGCCCCCGACCACAACGACACAATGTAACTGCGCTGCAGTTCTAGGGCAACCCCTATGTTTGTCTTCGAAAGCAAAGCCGCGTGTAATCAGTGCGCGCTGGTCTTAGCTGTGGACCTGAATCAATATTAACTCCCCCTTGTTGACTGGAACAATAAGGGAGGGCTGGAGAGTGCCCTGCGGTTTCTGTAACATGGTAAGGGAGGGCAACGGAAGCTTGTGAGTGTTTCCATGACAATTCGGGGGAGGGACGGCTTCTTTAAAGGCACTGCAGCCTCTTGTGGAGGTTCCAGGTTTTCGCTCAACCTTCAGTCTTTTCCTCAAATTTGAACAAAAGCTGAATAACAGGAAGTATGAGGAAAACGCACTGAGATGACTGTAGGTCTGATGAGATCAGTGTTGCCACGATACCAAAATTTTGACTTCTATGCTGATACCAGGATTAGTATTGCAACACTCAGTACTAAAAAGATACTCAAATATCGGAACGGCACTGATTTCATATTGTCAAACTGTCATCCTTTTAATACAGGAGGCACATTTAACCAAAATGTACTGAACCTCAGAAAATACGAAAGTATCGAAAAAGTACTGGTTTCGGTATACCGTGCAACACTAGATGCGATCGGACAGGGAGCCAAGTCCCCTTCAGAGATACGACACCCACTTATCACTCTTTAGCCCTGGAGCCTTCTTCAGGCTGCTGTCTGAGCCATCACTAAGCTTGAGTGCCAAGCAGGGCTTCGCTTATGGTATAGATCCAGGTGTGGCACCCTAATTCATTTTAATAATGCCTGCAGATTTGAATCAGTGATTTCCAGAACGACAACCACACTGCCCACAACACCCTGATAGTTCCTGTATTAGTAAGCCGAATTTACCGAGTTCCTGTATTTGTAAGCAATGCAGGTAATCGCTTCTTGTTTCACACCCATGTGCAATTCATCCCAAAGCAGCAGGCTGTTGAAATAAGATCCCCACATGGAGGTATTTGAATCCAGCTGTACCCTCCTGCTCAGCACCAGCTCTGGTACTGGATCCAGACAGAACAGTCTAGCCTACTGCCTCTATTAAACTACAATTACATTTAGGTATTTAGCAGACAGAGCAGCTTACACAGTTTTGCATTTACACCCACTATGCGTTTATACAGCTGTATCTGGGTACCTTGCTCAAGAGTACAACAGCAGTGCCCTACCAGGGAGTTGATCAGACCAGCTTACGGACCAGCTCCCTAACCATTATGCTACACTGCTGCCTCTGTATGTTTTTTCAACGCTCTTGTGTGATCTTCAACTGAAAAAACAGCCTCCACTCCTAGCAACACACTACTGATACACACAGGGCTCTGAACATGCACTTAAGAATTAAGAACTTGGAAGGACATGACCCTAAAATCACAGTCATGCCCATTTCAGTTTGGCCAGTTCAGGAAATAATACCCACGATGCTCCAGGAGGATTTCGTAACTGATGGGTTTCATTTCAATTCCGTTTCATTTGCTGACTGAGCTGAAATGGAATTGACCTGGGCTCCTAAAAGCAACCGTATGTTTGACATGGGAGGGTCAAGGCCTTCTGCAGATCACTCATGCTGCTAACAAAGCAGAAGTATTTATTTAAACCAAAAAAAAAACAAGCAGTGAGTTTTTCCTTCACCTCCACCCTTCTTACTATACTAGCACAAAAAGTATTGCACTTTGTTGTACAAATGGCAGACATGAAACCGAAAATCCACACTCCAGGGGGTATCGGGAACAAAGACTTGACTTTGTTCTGTAATGCCATGTTTATATACTGCTCCAACTTTCGGAGGCACTCTCCTGATACTGCTTCAGATCAACTTCAGTCATGCTGTTGATCCAGGTTTGACACCCACCTGACTCTTTTCAATGCTTTATCACATCACACCCTGTAGCTTGAAAATGATGCTGCACAATGCCTGAAGACCGAAAATTTGCCATTTCAGTGAAAGTATGAATACTTTGAGCAGCACATTTTTCTTGATTCTGGCTTAAAAGTTTACCCACCTGCAATGACAGATGGTCTTGCATATTTTACAGATATGATGAAGGTATCCAGTTCGGAAACGTACCACCCAGAGGTTCAAACAGAAACCTCAGAGACCTGACCATATGAACAAGTGTGTGTTTGGGAGACACAAGATAGCGATCTACCTAAAACCGTACCAACTGAAGCTATGAATGAAGTCAAAAATGTGATGAGCTTATTATTACACTCTCATTTGCACAATAAGCAAGTGGTTATTTTGAATGGTAGCTAGGTAACCACAGTAGCTGGCTGATTAGATGCATTCAGTGGCATCACCTTTGTGTTTGCTTGGCTCCTCCCTAGCAGTTGGAGTAGTACTGTTATGGACAGGCCATTCCTTCTAAAATCAAAATCAAGATGTCACCCCTTTAAGAGTGCCAGGAAGATCCAACTGGTTCCGCCAAATGAGATTATTATTATTATTATTTGTGTGTACTGTATTAGAATTAGTGGATCCATAAAATATTTCGGGTTGCTTGAGGTGCAATGGTACAAATGTCAATTGGTCATGTTTAATTGATGTGACAGTGGTTTGACCCCTGACCCAGTGATGCGGTCAGACGAACCAATTTCCGGTGGGGTTTTGGGCACCAACTTGGCTGCTGCTGGTAGACGCTGCTGCTGTTTGGACGCCGCTTTCCTACCCACCGATCGTAAATTACTGTTTGCATCTACCGTTTATTCTGAAGTTGGGTTTCTCCCTTGTATCACTTCAGTCGTCAATTAAGCAAAGCATTGACACGATGAACGAGTAAACCGCTGCCGAACATCTGTGGACCTTTTAGAAAAACCACCTGAACAAGCATTAAAGCGAGACAGTCAGCGAACCCCAATCCAACTTCGCAAATCCAAAGCCGAGCTGTTCACCACTGGATGGCGAAGGAGAACTGGTCGTGGCATGTGAGGAGCTACAGCGGTACCCTCCAGCTTTGGGGTAACGTTGACTCCTTTCTTTTGTTGTGTGTACAACCAAGCCGAAAGTTTTCAGCTGCACGGCACCCTAGGAATATTTCTATCAGAGATAAATTAAGTGCCCTTGTACACAACATTGCCATAATTGGTAGAATTTGAGTGCTATCTTCTCTCCTAGCACGCCAAAGAACGCCGCTGTGCCAAAACGCATCTGTGCTGTTGTGTGAGACTTTACTAATAAATTTCATAAAGCAAGTGCTATCCAATTCGTTCTATTTACGATCATTTCCTTTTTTGTATTCAGCACCTTAAAACAGTTTATATCAGGAGGGTAGCCCGTTTGTTCTTTTGGTTGATCTTCTAGGCTTGCAATATCTCTGCCCAGGGAGGCCATGACAGTACCCATCTCCTCTGAGCCACTGTTAGCATACAGTTCAAACAGGTCTCATTTATTACAGATATTATTCATTTATTTATTGTTACTGTGCATGAATTTGAGGGTAAATTCCTCAGATTTCATCTTAAACTAACACGGAGATTCAGATTTATTCAAATAGATTTGTTCAATGTTAAACTGGTCTTATCTGTCCAAATTCCAAACAAAGTCTATGAACTATTCCTTGTGGGACAACAACAGTATTGCATGTTATATTGGAAGATTATAAAATGTTTTTATGAGGCAATGTACATGCATTAGTCTGGTTATGATAAAGTGATGGCAACAAGTGGATATGCTAACACAGATAATACAATAATACACTATGTTATTATTTTATTACAGACGCAAAATGCCATTTTTATGAGTTGTGTTAACATTTATAAATAAAATGCAATAATAAGAAAGCAGCTATTGAAATATGGAGACCTTATATGTTAATACATTTGAGCTGATATTAAAATGAAATGCAAACACGCTGCAAGACAAATTATGAAATTTGTTTGAAATCAATGGCATCATCTTAAAGAAATAATATTCAAACTGCAACTGCACATTATGCACAACGTAGGAACTGGTCAGGAAGTGTCCAAATTTAGTCTGAAATCCATGCAGATTTTATATATGAGTCCCCAGGGTTTTTACTGCAGTCATGAGACTCTTAGCAATATAAAACCTCAACACTACTGCAAGTCAACCAGCCTCTGTAAGCAATTTCTACCCTGTTTTTTTCCAGGATGATTTTGTGCTCTTACAGTTTGGACTTCGGCAAAAAAAAAAAAACAGTCTTCTGAGCAGAGTGATGGTTTGTGTCTTTATAAGGAAAGAAAGGCAGCTGGGAACGGTTTATGAAAATTGCCTTGTGAACAAAGGGGGAGGGGAGAACACCACCACCATAAACAAGGCATGCCCTGTCTCTATCATCCTCACTTTCACAGCTTCTACTGTGACATCATAATCCATATGCAAATGATGGGTTTCAGGAAATGTAGTTTATTCAAAAAAGTATTGTATTGTATTTATTTGCATACAGGTATACCGAGTGACGACATACAGGTATAGGTATACCGAGTGACTACATATTACTTCATTCTACATATTACTGCAGAATCAGGCTGCTGGATATGTAATGAATAAACTGAGGTTATCTCTCCCAAGAATGTGATGTCAATGTCCAATCAATGTAGTGGCAATGCAACCTCTGTGTTATAAGACTAGGCCTGTATACATTAGACTACAATGCCCATAATCCCAGGTGTCAGACCATCAAAATGCTGGCAACAGCAAAATCAGGGAGCTTGAGGGTGTTCAGGAACTGATGTAAGTCCTTCATGGAGGAAGTTAATATTTTATTCAGCCAATGACCTTGACCAGCAGGTGTCATCTTGTTTCAAAGGTGGTTTTACTTAAGATGTGGGGTAAATTGTGCTTGCGTAATACACCTTTTAATGACTTTTTGGCCAAAGTTCACATATACTCGCCCCTTCGGCCAGAACTTATATCATTCATAATGTCATGTGAGAATTGTAGAAGCATGAGTATCATGTGATTCATAAAACACACACGGGCATGCACCCATACCCACTTTGAGCTTGAGACACTTTAAGTATACACACCCTGGACTGCAGATTTCTCTGTGCTAATCTGTTTCCCTTCTCTCCACAGTATGACAATTCAGGCTTGGCAGCCCAGAAGAGAGTCTACGTGTCTGTCACCGCTTTGCTGTTTCTCACACTTAAACAAATCACGACCCTGACACTTTGAAGTGTAGGCATCATGACTATACTACTCTGCTGGCTCAAAAAATGGACCATGACGGCAATAACAGTGATAAAACCATAACCATGGCAATGAACGCAGGGATACTCACCTCTTCCACTGAGCAGGGTAAGACGACACGGCTGCAAGAGAGGGGAGAGGGGATGGTTACTTTTACGTTCAAACACTCCAAAGCCAAACAGCCTGTCAGATCCAAATATTTATAATCTTAGGTTAAAGATGGCTCAATGCAAGACAACAGGAATTAACAGCACACAACTATAGGCCAATACACACCTCTGGCATGGTGTGCAAAATACATACATATAGAGGTATGCAGTGTAAATGGATAAGAAATCAACCAATGTTCCCACCAGCCAATTAGCCAATGTTCAATATAAAACAAAAGAGAAGCATTCTGGGAATTTTGTGACGGCTTCATACATGTAGCAGTCACTGTACAAAAAAATCTTGAAAACTGGAGTAGATGAGGTGGGGACATTTATTGATTTCTGTTGGAATGGTCAATATTGAATATAAACACATAAACACAAACAAACATCCACATATACTACAAGAAAAACACACACATAGTCTATTGCTTTCAAATATAAATGCAAGAGTAAATGACATGTTTCAGGCCCCACACTGATGCGTGAGTGTGCGTAGTCAGTACTTCCAGTTATGACAGGACGTCTCAGTATCTGTCACCCCTCACGCTATGTTATTTTCATTAACAGGAGTGTAATCGCTGGCGGGACGGCACGAGGCGGGACGGGGCGGGGGGTGGAGGGAGCTGAGACAGGGGTCAGCCACTCAGATGACCCCTTTCCTTCTCACAGCACGGCCCTGACCACCTGGCACGGAGCGTAAAGCCTTGTCAATCCCACAATCCCCTCAATCCCTGCGACGTTAACAATGGGGCCCTTGCGGGGTTTCCTGGCAGAGAAAGGGATCAATGTTGGAAGAAGGGGGGGGGGGGGGGTATGGCGGGGGAACAGTGGCTGTGACCCTTTTGCTTGACGATACCCTGAGAGAGCTCGTTGGGCTAATGACAGCGAGCCTGGAGTGACAGCTGGCCTCTCAGCTCGTCCTGTCCAGACCTGGGCCCATTCACACAGCATAAAGGCATTTTTTTACTAAACAAGCCCTTTTCCATACAATTGAGAGGAATAACGCTATGATTCCAAGTCATTCCATGCTAAGTCAAAGATTTCCGGATTAAAGTCAATGATATTGTATATGATACCCAGTTTGTGATACCCTGGTAACCCATGAGTCAATCAATGAATGGGACAGAGTGTCCTGGAAAGTGCCCTGGAACAAAGCAAAGACAGGGAGGAGACAGGGCAGAAACACAGCAAAGAGGGAGGAGACAGAGGGGAAACACAGGAGAGACAAGGACGAGACAGGATTGAGCTGGTTCGGAGACGTGGGCATTGGGCGGGGGAAAGTAAAAAGTGCCAGTTTGCTTCGGAATTTAACCAAATCTGGAAAGTTACATCAGTGTTGACCACAGGCCTGGCCATGCTGGGAGCCAGCAGTTCAGAGTGACTCACATATTCCACTGCGGCACCTCCCAGAAGCAGGAGGGCAGGGGGGTGGGGCGTGAATGAGCGGACCGTCTCCTTTCTCTGGTGTTGAAGTGTAGGATAAGGAGGCGAGGGCGGTGGAGGGGGTCAGGATTTCAGCACTTAGGCCCAAATTTACCGAGCATTTACCGAGCCGGCTGAGTGCCAGCAATGACAACCTGAGAAGCCCTGATGTTTAACACGGCGGCCCATGACGATTAGCACGAGCTTTCTCCGCCCACAAGTCTAGTTTTGTTGCATTTGCAGTGCGCGCAATTCGAGGCCTAATTAATGTCAAACTGCCTCTAGAAAGGTCAAAACATCACGCTGAGCAGTGATCAGTAGGGAAAGTATGAACGCTTTAAACTCAGGGCAGTTCTGTCAATTTGTACCATTCCGCTCATATCCTTAGAAGCTATTTCACACATTACTAGCTGAAAAACAGAGTCTACACTTCAAGCGTATTCACATACATAGCATTACATAGGTACATTTTCTATCAATCTTTAAAACTGAGATTCACTTGTACACAGATGGAATAGGCTGCCTTCAGACATAAATGTGATTATGGAAACTATGATTCATATTCTGGTAGAATATATGAATCTGTGAGGACTTTGCCAGCAGAAAGAAGACCTCATAGAAATCAACACTTCCTATTACACTTCACTTAATGCTTCGGTTTACTACTTGCCACGAAGTTGAGAACAATAACCCGTAATTATAGAAAACGGGCTCATGGAGGTGAAGGGTTTAGCTTTGCTTGCAGTAGAAGGTGGAAGAATCGTTTATTTCCTAAAGGGATTGAGACAAGATATTGATAGTGCTAGGCACACACACACACTATAAAAAAGACTTTAAAACAACAAAGAAACAAGACTTGAAAATCATATTTTATTTTAAAAAACCCACAATAGAGCAAAGAGTTGTGCCTCAGATTCCTCTCTCAACTCCGCTTGTAGGCCTGTAGCCAATTTTTACATCAACTACACTTGGGGTTCAATTAACCAATCACAGCTGTTGAAGGAGATTGCATTAAGGATTTTCATAACAACTGGCAGTATAATGAAGCCACAGTCTTGTGAACGAAGACAATTTTTGAGAACGGCCACACATGTACCACAGAGAGGAGGGGCAGGCGTGCAGAAGCTGGCAGCAGTTTTTAAGACTGGCTGTCAAAACACTTTATTCAGACCTTCGGGCCTGGCTCACGCGTGGGCCTAAGGGACCAGCAGAGATGAGGGGGCCGGGCAGATGACCGCTACTCATCGCGTGGTACCGCCAAAAAACGCATCACAGTCAAAATACAACCGGGCAGCTGTGAGGAGGAGCGGTGACTCAGATTAACACAGAATTAAGTGAATGGGTACGACGCGCACAGGAAACAGAGTGAGTGATCGTACAAATTGTACAGACCTTCGGAGCGTGATTTTGGACAAGTAAACAAACTACACACCAACGCTCTGCAACCGAATGACACTCCTAAAAACCCTTTGTTTGTTTTTTTATCTTTTCATCACCAAAAAACATTCACTGCTACTTTGAACAGCATTAAAATGCGAAATATTCACAAAAGAGCAGACTATGAAAACTAATCTTCATGTAATTAAAACGTGCATATATTTTAGAGAAACTGACGGCTTAACCAGGAAAAGCACGGGATAGTTGAGCACTAGACAGGCACGGAGAGCGATCAGGACCATTTAAGAATGAGGTACAACTGACAAGCATGCAACTTTTAATGCATCAAATATTGCATTAAATCACATGTTTTCTTGGAGCCTCCTACTAAAAACTGCATAAAGTATAGCAAGAGAGGTTTATTTTAATTTCATTGTCAAAAGAAAGCATTATTAATTTTGTTTCTATGCTCAGATTTTGATTCGATTATAATAAAGATAACAAGAAGCTAAGCATTTGTTTTTTTATACACATAACTACCAAGCTAGCATGTGCCTAGCTATTATGACACCTGGCTGGATAGCCAATCGCTTGTCAAGTTTAGCAGCAGACCCCGCCCAGCTATCAGCACTGACAGGTAGACAGGATAGCAAATCACTAGTTTTCCATACCATACCAATAAAGGCCACAAAAACTGAATGAAAATCCAAATCCAAATAACACTGAAAATATCAGTATGCAAACCATTATCTGTGCATTTCCAAATATTATATGCTGATACTAAATTAGTGATCTCTGATGAAATTAAAATAAATTAGTCCATGCTCTGGGAGACACTATGCAATAAAAATAACAATAATTGCATAAAGATAATGAGGCAAATTCATCAATGGCACAGCCCACCCCACCGGAACGGTTAACTTACAGATCACTACCACATGCAGACAATGTGCGCATCACATGCACCGATCTCTGAGCCTTGAGAAAACAAGCGCTCAAGACAAGACGTATCTCAGAGGCACTGGTGAGAGAAACAGAGCAAAACGGCCTGAGGTAACATCACACACTTTCAACTGGACTACCTCCACTAAACTGGAGCGGAGCTAAACAGCCTATAACTAAACATCTCCAGACTCTGGTGACTAGTGAGGTCTGCTGAGCAGCGATACAACATGCTAAAGCCCAGACAACGCTCATAACAAAAGCCAAGAAACCAACTGAGAAAGAGAGAGTGAGAGAGCTGCTTTTTAAAAAGTACTGATATGAAATATATATGGCATGGAGTGATCCTCACCCTCAAAAGAAATGTTCAATTATCTCTTTACAAGAGGCACCATCATTCCCTTCCGCTATTCACCTGGAAAAACCACGATTCTACCCTCAGGCCCAAACAGTAGCACAGTGTGCTGTACATAAGACTACCATGAAACATGAATAGACTGTGGGTTTCCAGCGGTAAGACGCACAAACCCAGACATATGTTCTGTAGAGGAGAAAGGCCCTCTGACAGCTTGCCGCGGCCTTGCGTCTTCATAAAGCCAGGCCGTCTGGAGAGGCAAGGCGAGGTCACGTCACATCACTGAGCTCCCTCTGTTTTCCCTTATTATACAATACGTCTTTATTATTTCGGGGCCGCGTCCTTGCGCTCCACGCCCATGCGGCTTTTCCCTGCGAGCGACGGCATCAAAGGAACGGATACACCAAAAACGCGAATACAACAGGGGCCTACATCGCTGAAGATCTTTCCCAACGGCGTGACTTGAAACATTAAGCCCGAAGCCCCAATCCTGGCTATTCACGCGAGCACAAGTACACACACTTTGTTAGCTCGGACTCATTAATTTCACTAAATTTTGTTCTCTCAGCTAGTTAAACCCACTTAATGGCTTTTTACTCACTGGGTGCTAAAGAGTGCCTATTTTACAAACTAAACAAAAACACAAGGCGAATTAAAAACTTCCCACTCCCTCACTCTTCTGCGCAAACCACTCCTTAAAAATAAAATCTTGAAACTACTCTTTTATCTCTAGGCATTTCCTTCTTGGCTGGAGCAGCCGGTACGAACATCAAAAACACTAAAAAGCAAGCTCTGGATAAAAAAGCTGGACAGCAGACGAGCACAAACCGCAGCTTTCCCAAGGAAAACGAATTAGCGAGGCAAAGATATCAAAGGAAATGTGTGCCACAGTGGTTACATTCTGTGCCACAGTAAAATATTCATTGTTAACTAAGCTCTTCTGGAACTCGCGAAGACTTTTTCCCCTTGTTTTATGTAGGATACTCAAATTCACAAAAACAAGGGCTCCATAAACAGAATCCAAATTTAGCATATTTTCCTGATGTATCCACAGCCGATTTCCAACATAAAGATTTCTGAGATTACAAAATAAACATACACACTGGGACAGGACAGCATTCCACCACTACAATAAGATGTCCCATATAACAGACCTATGTCTACAGGAACACTGCAGGCATGTAATGTCTGCAAGCTTTTTGGTTTCCTTTCAACCTGCAGCCAAATTAGGCCTTGGAAATAAGGTTTCTGGACTCACTGACTTACACTAAATGCTTAAGGCCTGAAACAAATGGAAAATCAGCCAATACTACAGCCCTCCAGCAACTCAGTTTGATACTCCTGGACTGCAGGAAATTCAGAAATACACTTACGGCCCAATCAATAACTAAAGAAAGCCCTGCTTGACCACAATCGTAACTTCAATAACATTACATACTAATGTATCCTATTATCCAGCGCCTGCCCCCCCCACCCCGCCTTTGCACATTAACTGTCTATTTTATGTCACAGGAAAATGCCTGCAGTTCACATGTTCAGCCGCAGTTCAGATCACCTAAGTTGATCTGAGCTACGTTAAGTGCACCCGTATTGATTTTATGAATCTTAGAAACCAAACTGCCTTCAGCGGCAGTTGGAAAGTGATGTCGAAAGGCTAGTTCCCTAATTGTCTGAAAGCAGAAAACAGGGTAGCCGCAACACAGGAAATTTTGGGAGGAAAACAAAGGCAGTTCACTTCCACGACCAGTTTTACAACAGGAAACAACTGGCCTAATCATTCAAATCCCCCACTGAAGCCCTGAACCAAAACTGGCAAGGGTGGTGGCAGGGGAACGTGTGTTCAATAACACCTTAAAAAGGGTCCTCTAGGTGGTCTCACGCAGAATATGGTTGGCTCGTGAGACCTGAGACTGGGTGTCCCAGCTGTGCCATTACTATGGCAAAAGGTCCACGCTGGTGAGGCATCAACTGGCTCAGCCTTGCCAGGGAGAGTTAGGGGCTGAGCCAGTTAAGTTCATTGGTCTCATTGCCCTCTATCAACCATTCCTGGCCTGCCAGGAACCTGAGACTGCACAAACCAGAAGCGCACTGTCGCCAACAACATAGGCAGGATGGAATAGGTGCATCTGCTGTGTGGAAAGAAGCAAGATTGGTTGTCCTGAGAGGTCATGTGCTTGTAGGAGATTAATTAATTAGTCCAGGTAGGAAAAATGGGGTGAAAGGGGAAAAAATTATAGGAAAACACCTTAAACTACTCAAAAAATTTTATATGAAGACAACAGGAAAAGTGCTTTGTAATGGTAGATACACAAAAATAAATGCAAACTAACTGGACACATTACACTAACAACTGGCGTGCGAGCTATCTCAATAGGTAAATTATGAATTATTCACTTTGAATGTTAGGATGAAATGTTAGGCCTATATATCCATAGCCTCATGTGTAGGTCCTTTTTCCAGTACTATGAGCCTAATTGAATTGACACTGTCCATCTTCCAGGCAAACGTTTACAACTCTCATAAACTATAACTCCTTTTTCTAAACAAAAAAGATTTAGAATTTGGCTCTGAGACTTAATACACTCCAATTTCACATTTACATACAGAATAGGCCTGCTTCATGCATATAAAATGTCACCTTGTGGCCATTAAATTCAGACCGGTACAATGAAAATCCATATTTGTCATTCTTGTATATTGTACAATAAAATGGGCCAGTTGCGTTTGACAGGTTATTGAGGACAGAAACCTCCCCTAAAGTTCCACTTGAGCAACCAATTCGACCATTAAACCTCTTTAGTTTTAAAGCCGTAGCTCTTTCAGCTGCGGACATGGATTGTATAGTAGGATTTTTTTTTTCCCCAAATCAAAAACGAAATCTCTCATCACTATTTAATTCCATGTTTCTGTCCTGTTCTTCAGGCACCCACAATATAAATTAACTGGTAAGCTGACTTGGTTTTCACTTCTAACACAGAAAAATGGGAGATTTTTAACAGAATTTACAAGCTTGCGAGCTAACTAGGTGGCTACTCCTTCAAGTGGTTGAGGGGACGGTAGAGCTGACTTGCTATGTCAACGTTAGCCACGGTACTGGTCAAAGTACGCTGCTCACAAGGCGCTGTCAAACTGAATGAGCTTGCTGGCTAGTTTAGCTAACAAGACCCAATAAATACTTGCATGAAATATAAACCACGATACACTTTAGCTATTCTAAGCAAGAGTGACCACACATTCATGATAGCTAAAAAAAAAAGCCATCTATCAGACGTAAACGACGAGCGAAATGATTTAATCCCTGTGTGCAAAGTGTACCTACCTTCCCATACGCTCACCTTCTCGGCCTATCTGAGCTAACTATAGTTACCTGTTTAGCAATATACCTAGCTAGCTTGCAATATACCTACTTAGCTACCTGCGAACCTGCCCATGCTAAAGTAAATGACACTTGCGTTACTTCCAAGCAAACTACCTTGCCAACTAGCAAGCTATCCAAGTTTTTTTTTATTTTAACAAGCTAAGTAAACTATTTTAAAATATAATGTTCCACTATCTATGTATTGTTGGTAAGTCTTACATCTATTATCTCTTTCCGAACATGACGAGGGAGTTGCTGGCTAGATCTGGTTGAATAGTCCTGATATAGCAATAAGTTACGAAAGTCAGCTACGGTGTCACCTGGTTACAGTACAATGTACCTGAAGTTTTGAAAAATCCAGTGGCTAGCTAATTTAGCTAACAAACCCTTTCAATTTCAGAGCCAAATGCTCAAGTGTCACAGTGTTTGCCCGGGATGGAATCTCGCTAATCTTTCCACCAGCGGGCACCGGTAGCTAGTAACACCGTCTCGGCATCTTTGCAGCTTTAAAAGGCTAGCATGCTAACGACAGTGCAAATTACTATTTGTAACGTTAGCTCCCACCGCTAGGCCGGGCCTGACACAAGCCGGTAAAATACACCCCTCTACATCCCGATCACCACCCGAGGCAATCGAATACCCCACCTATCATGTTAAAAGTATTTCTGCCACAATAAATTGACATGGGAATTTATCGCTTTATGAGATATTTATATAATAGTATCATATCAACGCAAATTATCTCCTTAATAACACTCAGAAATAATATTGAAACATTTAGACTCACTATTCCTTGATAAGCACCATCTTCTCTTCTCGGGCTGCGGCTGCGCGCAGATGCTGACGTCACATGAACTTATCAACAACAACTTAATTCCACCTCTCGTCGTCGATGATTGGTCAAAATAAGAACGCCTACGAGATTGACCTCCAGTGAGGAGAAAATCACAGAGCATTACTGATTGGTCATATGCTTTGTCGATCAGAAGAGTGACAACACATCGAAAACAATTTACAACTCATGACACTTGAAACTGCTTTGAATGAATTTGTCATTTGAAGCTAAGTGCTGAAATGCGACATTTACTTGGACAGTTTTTTTCATCTGTTGTAGAATTTTTGGAGCCACACCTCTGACATCCCTTATTTGTCAATTATATAAACAGTTTATTATTATTAATAGTATTATTATTATTATTGTCATCATCATCGTCGGCGTCGTTGGCTGTTTATGTATTTAATATTAATGTGTATAATCTTGATATACACATTAATCTATAAGACATACTTGATTTCAATTAAAAAGTACTCAATGTTTTGAAGCAGATTACAAAAGATATTTATTGAAATGTCGGATGCATACATCAACCATTTAACTCATTTTTGCCATTTTCCCTAAAACCGGTGTGCCTGTCTCCGTTATGCTGAAATGCCTACATATCCAGTGAGTTTATACAGTGATCATAAACAGACACATTCCCCATTCAAAAGCAAATCATGTCAAACCAAAATGTCTGAAGGCTGATTGACGTAAAAGCTCCTAATTAAATGAAATTAAGAGTGAAAAAGACTTGCTTCAGAAAATTATCTGAGCATGTTCTATCTGTCAGACCACCTCAGGTTTTCTAGACATTATATAAAATGTACAGTATACAAAATACATTTTGGAGAACATCTGAATCTTTTTATATGTTTGCTTCTTAAAGTCTACAGTTGTTTCATGCTTCACTTTAATGTTAATTGTAATGTTATTTTCCATGGTAGCTTTTTCAGAAAGTCATGGAATATATTCAGAATGTTGTCATCTTGGTAGATTTACTCATTAAACTATAACCAACCCCAACAGGCGTTTCCATTTTCCAGGAAACAATAAAAGCTTGATGTTAGATCTGGTAATGTTGCAAAGCACAGTAATAATTTCCATAACTGTTTGAGATTAAATTGCACACTCAAATTGCAATGCATCATCTCATTCAAACTGTCCTAATGACTTTATATATTATTGATTGTGGTCAAATATCTGTTAAATAATTAAACAGATGAAGCTTTGTTGCTCCCAAGAAAACTGATCTGTCTATTATTTGCTTTCAGTCCATATGATATGATTTAATATGGTAGATGTGTATGGATCACCATTTATATCAAAATGAAATAAATACATATGTCTTTAAATAATCAATAATCAGATTGATGAATGTAGCAATATAATTATGAGTCAATTAATTGTGAAATTTTTAAATAATTTTTACAATAATGAGATACCATAGATGTAGGCTTATTTCCATACATGTGATTCATTTTATCTATGGTTTATTTATACTTATGGTTTACTTGTAAAATAAACGAATGTACTTATGATTTATTATAATATTTAAAATTTGGTAAGTTTTCCTGATGCCATAGTGTATAATACATAATGACTATTGTCAGTAGCCATGTGTATTTTAAATCGTACACTTTTTATTCTATTCAGTAACTGTTCTGTCTAGACATGCAATAAGTAATAATTTACTGAATAAACAAGGCAATTAATAACACTACAATAGCAGGTGCTAAAGTGGATTGTAATAGCCGTTTGCATTTTCATTTTGTTAGGCTTCCCTGATTTTCTGAGGAAACTTGCCTCACATAAAACGCACATACCGTGCATACATAAGCATTACATAAAATGCTTTCAGATAGGCTCTTTTCAATTTAATTACAAAGATATGCAAACACATTGTAATTAGTTTTACCCTATTACAAAAACAGCTTTCTGTTAAAATGTCTGGCATTAAAGCAGGGGATTGCGGGTCTGCAGCAAAGTTACAATCAATTATATTAAATTACGATTGATTACAGCACTTAATCTGAAGCACATGAAGCCAGTGCATTGGAGCCTTGTCTGAATCAATTTTTGCTCACAAGACAGGTCAAAAATTGAACATCCGGTTAGTCCTAAAATGAAGGATTGTTCTGTATCATGTACCTAAGGAAACACAGTATCATCTCAAATTTCCTTCAAAAGCCACCTACAATTGTACTGAAGACGGGTTGCCAGTTTGACTGAAATGTCTGTACCCACTTGTGTGCAAAAAATGGTAATGATTTGGCTTTGTGAGGGTGACAACTTCAAAATGTATCATGTAAATATATTTTTATATACATTAGCAACATTTGTTTTCTGCTCATTGACAGGCACATGTAATACTCAGATGTTTTATTATTGTTTAAGATAGTTAGCTTTCATGAGCTGTAGCTATTTATTTCCTTTTTTGGAGTGTGTTGTGTTCCACCGTAATTCCCTGTATTTGTAAAGTGTGAGAGTTCTAATGGTCACCCGTTTTGTATCAGGAAAATGTTATTTTATAGGATAGCCTAAATACGTTTGTTCATGCAAGTGGCCAACAAGTAGAATGAGCGACTTGGATATGGTTTAATTGGCTAGCTTGCATGACTCCTGCCTCAAAAATACTCAAAATAAGCCTGAATTTGCAGGCCACAATAAGACAAAGTATATTGACATATTCAGAATCTAATCACTAGCTAAATTAAACTACGGTCTTCAGCTCTGAAGTTATCCAGCAAGGGTGGCTCAATTTCTTTTAAGATGGTTGGCCTTAGTGCGATCACTTTCAGCTGTATCAGTATAGAAATACACCAACAATGCACCTAACCACACCTACCTCATCTCAAGATCAACCTGCACAGATGGGTGAAAGTTCATTTACTATCTAAGCAACGTGGACGCTAGATGGTAAAATGATATCTGCGTCAGTCTGAAATTAGCAAAGGCTAGAGTATGTTTTTTTCCATGGAACTAAAAATTAAACGCAAACTGGGGTTAAAGCCCACAGAAGTTCAGTACACAGTTAACCGAATATGTTCTCATAACGTTGGGGAAAAATTAAGGTCATACTTTCATTAGGGTTTGAAGTAATGTTATAATGCGAATGTTTGTCACACATTCTAAGAATATTACATTGTTCCATACAAGAGAAGAACGGGCCTCACATTTTGGTGGATTAGTGCATTAGCAATTTGAGTGTAGTTGGAATGAGAGGTGACACATCCGCACTACAGACAATGATAAAAAGACTTATGTACTGAATAAGTGATGCATCATTTTAAATGTAATATTTCTGTGATATCTGTCACTGTAATTTGGTATGCGATCATAGCATTCACATACCTGTGTGAGCAACGTAGCAATTATTTGAGGTTACTTGCTCTAATGAGCGTTAAACATAGACACAATAGTTGGTAAGTGGGGTTTGTCAGTTTGGACTAATTTTCAAGGGCACAGGGCTGTTTTTTCAATTAAATAAACGTGTTACATAACACTGTCATGTAAAACCATTGTGTGTCCTTTTCTGGCTGAAATGAACTTTGGTGCATGCAAATCCCTAAGCAAGTAAAATTATTGGTCCTACTTTATATTAAGTGGGCATGAACTACAATGTACTTATATGGTAGTAAGTACAGTGCAAGTACAGTGTAACACAAGTGTAGGTACAAAGTAACCACAAAACCCTTTGTTACACCAGTTAGTACCTTGCACTGTACCTACTACAGAACCAAATTATCAAATGTATATTAAATGTATTATTATATATAATATAGATATATTTCAGCCTTTTTGTTCTAGAAGGTTCCCAGATTGTGTCCCCATGTAGTTAAAAATGTCAAGTGCCATGGTAAAATAAGACAATCACACTTAAGACATCTTCATGAACATAAACATAATTAGAATCAACTGCAAGAGAGCAAATTCGATTTTTATTGAAACCATTTTACTGCTAAATGACTAGGAGAGGTGCCTTAATTGTATTTCCCAATTTACGTCCATTTGTTTTCAAAAATCAGGTGCTAAAAAGACATTGAAACACTGAATAGCAAGAGAATCCATGCTTTAATATTAACACTTAATCACAAAGAAATCAGGCAAAGTGCCTTCTTGCCATTTCAATAAAAATATGAAATCTTTTTCTCTTTTTTTACATAGTTGAGTCCTGTTTGCTTTTGCCATAATATAAAAACGTTTAATACTGATTGCGAAACACTGGATTTAATTTACAAAACATAATAACTATTATATAATAACAACAATCAATAATAACAACAATAATAATTATATTAAAAATAAAATAGAATAAAAGGAAACAGTCCGAGCTGCATCGTCTTGGCTAACACAAACACAGAACGTGTCCAAGGAAATACCACTTGGGGTCTAGAATCCATCCTGACTTGCACAGTGCCAGGTCTTTAGAGTCTTTCTCTCTCAGTTGTTCTTTACAGTGTTGATGGAGGCGTTAGGATCCCACGTTCTTAAGCCAGTCCCAGCTTTGGATCGCTTTCATCTTTTAAGATGTCTCTGGAGCAGCTGGATAATCAGGTCCACCACAAAGTGCCCTGAAATTATCTCCAGGGGGTAGTCAGTTATCGACAAGGGGAATTGAGAAACCGGACGAGGAAACCCAA
Organism: Albula glossodonta; assembly: GCA_019788955.1. Taxonomy (NCBI): domain Eukaryota; kingdom Metazoa; phylum Chordata; class Actinopteri; order Albuliformes; family Albulidae; genus Albula; species Albula glossodonta. The sequence continues at coordinate 711,879 of JAFBMS010000027.1, forward strand.
CTGGGACACAAAACTACAAAAAATGTCTCAGCATTTGGATGAGGGGAAGAACCTCCCTGGTGCCAGGAACTTGTACCCATTTCCTGTGGGAAGGCGGATAGGCCGGGCCCCGGGGCTGCTGCTGGTGGAGGTGGTGGGCGAGGGGGGCACTTTCCGGGGGTCATGCTTGCGATGGCCGTTGGGGGGATTCCTGGTTCTCTCGAGGGACTGTAGTCCCAGCTCCGGCAGCTCCAGGCTGTCCACGGCCTCTCCCGTCTGGCTGTGGCGCGGCGAGAGGTTGAGGAGGTTGAGAACGTCCCTTCTGGCAGCAGCCGTGCCCCCAGGCCCGCCACGGAGAGCCCGCATGGGGCCGGAGTGCTGCTGCTGCGACTGCTGGGCCGCGCTGGCCCAGAACGTCTTCAGGTTGTGGATGGCCTGCACCTTCTCGTCGATGGCGGCCCGCTTGAGCCGGTCGATGTCTGGGGCGTCGGCCGGGCTGGAGCGGGCGGAGCCGGTGGAGGAGTAGGAGAGGGCGGGGGATGGGGCGCTGCCCGAGGGGGACTGGTGGCCGGAGCTGGGGGAGATGTTGCTGGGGGAGCGGGAGATGTGGCCGCTGTAGGGCGAGCTGGGGTACTTCAGCTTGAACTGAGCGTGGCTGTCCGAGGTGGGGGAGGGGTGCCCACCCTCCTTCAGAGAGGTTTCGGAGGTGGCGGGGCTGTTGTACCCCGAGCTGACCTTCTGCAGGGAGGAGGTGCGGGAGGGGGGCTTGGGCCGCACAGGGAGGGGAGAGGACTGCGCCTTCACGCTGGCGCTGCTGTGGGGGCGGCTAAAGGCGCTGGTCTCAGACGAGCGGAAGGCAGAGCCTCCGGTGGGGGTGGAGGCCCCGCCGCTGCCTGGCCCGCTGGTCCTCTGCAGGCTCTCCACCGCCCGCAGATGGCTCTGTGTCTCCTCCAGGATCTTCTTGGCCAGCTCCTGAGGGTCCAGGGGAGGACCGGCTGTCCTCTCCTCCTGCGACTTCACTGTGCTGTCGGTCTCGGTGCTGGACTGGTCCGACTCGCCTGTGTCCGAGGTGCTCACCTTGCTCTGCTTCTGGACGCTTCGGCTTTCTGCCGTATCAGGGCTGGGCGCCTTCACAGGGGAGGTGGGTGTGCTGACGCTGCCCCGCGAGGAGACCGTCACCCCATGGCCCCGCCCTCCACCGGGCCCGCCTCCTCGCCCACGGTTGCCACGGTGACCGGCGGGCAGCGGCAGGGTGTCGCAGTGGCCGCCCAGCGGCTCGCTGCTGATGATGGAGAAGCCCTCATACTCCTCGTCGTCACGGCCGCCGGCCGCCCCATGTGGGGAGGAGCGACTGCGTGGTACGCCCGGGTGCCTGTTGGGGGAGAACAGTCCGGCACCCCGGTGGCGCTCCAGCTCCTGCTGCCTCCGCTGAACCAGGTACTCACAAGCGCTCTCCGACTTGGACACAAAGCTCATGGATGAGGTGATTGAGCTCAGGCTGTACACTGAGATGGCGTCCGAGGCCAGGCTGTCGGGGCAGGGTGGCGAGAAGGGCGGGTTGGGGTAGCCCAGGGGCATCTGGTTGGACACAGACTGGGCTGAGGCCAGCGACTCCAGGGAGGATGAGCTGTCTAGGCTGAGACGCTTGGGCAGCTCTGTGGAGTCTGCAAGGAGGGGCAGATGAAACGAGAGAGGGAAAGAGTGAAGGAGAAATGAGCGATCAAATTATCTTTGGTTCATAGGTCCAAGTCTGAGTCATTTCTAGGACACATATCAAAAAGAAACAAAGAGATCCGGCCTATTTTTCAGAAACTCCGAAGAGAACACCATGACCTATGCTTAATGATCGCAGAATCCAGGCTGTGACCACATACTGTAGCTACCGGACCTGCTTTTACTTTCTTCACATGACTCTCTTCACACCATAGTCACTTGAAACAAGTTCAAACTGAAACCAGTCACAACCAGATTAGAAAAAAACAGCTCTGCAAACTGTGACCAAAAATTCAGCTGCATGCCAATTCAAAAAAGTCAGACAATGGACCGTATCCATCAATATTTTCACAAAAATTTGAGTGAATTTACCCATCAAAGGATAAGAATTAACATGTCCACCCAGATGTATAACAGATATATAGTTACGTGGGCATAGCGTTTGATCTGTATGCTGCAAGTGTGGAATTTATATTGCAGACATTTTTGAATAGTGGCCCAAAAAACTTCTTAGAAAAAAAAAATGAAATGAAATTAATGGAGGTACGTATGAAAAACACATCAAATTTGCTGACTCAGTAGCATACGCATTATAGTGCGTGGAACAGGGCAAAGTGTGGCAGGACATTACTCTGTCACTCACAGTGTACTCCATCATAACCACCCTGTGTGGGTTACTGACGAGATTATTCAAGGCCCACACATAAATGTGAATATGAATCTGTAATACATGTTTACAACCTGGCCAAGTGCCAACTGTAATGAGAGTGTAGTACATCCCTGGTAAGTCCACATTTGTACAAAGGGTTATGGCCGTATATGGTGCAATTAAACACTCATAACTATGTACGCAGCGACACAAAAACGTATATGCAAGGCCTACTCTATGATGTTTGTTTTGTCTCCATTGTAAATGTAGACAAATAGGTTTGTCTGCATAATAAGATGATGACAAAACAAAATGGCCTAGTCGAATACCAGGATTTAGATGTGACTAATTTCCCAACAGCGCACTGATTTACCTTGTGACAGCCTAAAGCCTGTTGCCTACATGCCTTGCACACAGGCTAAATGTGAAAATTTCTCTTGATGAGTTAAGCTATGGGGAAGTATTTTATTTATTATTGCTCAACGTTCAGGTTATGGTCACTTTCATATTGAAAAGAATAGTTAATATTGTAACCACTGAAATCCAATGTTTTTGTAATAAAAATAATTTTGAAATGGACTTCTGATGCATACCACATTACTTTTGTAAATTAAAGTGAAATTGTAGATTTATGCTGATGAAATTCCTTCTGTATAGATGGTATAAGACAATAACAAACCCATCATTTGTTTGGTCAAAACATTTCCCTAAACCAACTTGAATCTTCCTACTTAGGAGGAACAGCTGCATCCATCTGGAAACCACCTCAGTCTTGTCGTGCTAACTGAACTGAGGTTCCCCGCTGAAACTATAACCAGGGGATTTCCACTGTGAACATATCTTGTTTGAGCATAACAATGAGTAAAAATATCCATCTGAATGAACAGATTAAGAGTACAATATATATGTGGAAAAGCCTATGTGGTGTGAAAATGAATCACACATATATTGAATTATAATCTTATTACATCCCATCCCGCATGCATGATTACATTTTGTTAATATTACAGTGTGTATAGTGTCTTCATGCATGAAGCTTACAATTCATTCATTCATAGAATACAATTGGAATGCCGTTATCCTGTCTGTTATGTGGTGTGGTCCTGCAGGCCTTACCAAAGAGCGCCAGCAGAGACTGCAGGGCGAAGTGCATGGTGCGACGGTTGGCCTGTTTGCCTGTCTTCAGCACCACCTCCTCCAGGCCCACCTCACACAGGTCGAACCCTGGGCACAGAACTCAATCAGCCCAGTGATTCGTGCCTCCGTGTCACCCCAGATCTCCATCCATAGCCATCAGCAATCGTTTTATACAGTAATGTATCCGATTTTTTACTTTTCTTGTGTGCTGTCACAATAACACTTTGCATTGCCTGACTGCAATTTAATCTTTAATTATCTGTATTCTTAACATTGAGGGTTGTCTCCTTTTTGTAACAGAAACACTATAATTTGATGCATAAGCTGTAAATTCATTAAATAGGCATATACTGTACATTGGCAGTTGTCTTTTCACACTGTAATACAGCACAAGAAGCTTCTGTTACTGATAGAAAATGAAATTAAATGTAAAAAGATCTCTGTGAAATTCTATTCTCTTCTGTCTGGTGAGTATGTACGATATGCACACAGCCTCTTACCCAGCGCAGCCAGGAACTCATGGCAGCCTGGTAGCCTCCAGAGCTGGACACTAATGGACACTTGGATGGGAGCCACAGAGAAATCCTGCTCCTTCTCCCCCGTCTGGAGCTGGACTAACACCTGGTGGAGCTGGAGGGCAGGAGGGAATGAGAGAGAGAGAGAGAGAGAGACAGAGTGGTGAGGGTACTGGAGAGGCAGGGGCACATGGTGGACTCAAAGGTGATGAAATACCTTGTTCAGCACCAGGGTTTCCCATGTGCTTTGGAGCTTTCCATAAAACCTCATTAACAATCAGTCATACCAGCCACCTGCACGATTTTATGAAAGACATCAAATGGGAATTAGTCTGACCCAGTGGTGTAGCATCTGAGGATATAGGCAAACTGTAATTATGAGTTAATGGCCATTATGTATTAATGGTAATGAGGCTAATTGGCGAGTATACTGCTTGAGAAGGCAGGCATACTGTAACTCCAAAGCCCATATGTTTTAATGGTAATAAGGCTAATTGGTAAGTATACTGTTTGAGGAGGTAGGCACAATGCAACTTCAAAGCCCACATGTATTAATTGTTATAAGGCTAATTGGTGGGCATAATGCCTGAGGTGATTTGTCAGATCATGCTAGCATCGTATCATAGGACATTGCCATACTCTTCAACTCATATTCAGTTACATTGCAGAAAGGCAAAGAGTGTTGAGTAAATGAGAAAAACAACTGACTACTAAATGAAAATGAAAATAAATTCTGCCATTAATCAAAATAAACAGTAATACATATTGTATTGGCAGTCATTCATTGGGTAACACTAAATTAGAATTATTGCCCCTTTGAAAAGTAGATCCTGGAACATCTTGGACTGTACTGCATTTCTTCACTTTAACCAATCACTGACTCTGAGAACTAAGAAGTGTAAATCTAAATTTCCTACACATAACATTTAGCTATGCTACATTATTGGTCTTTACCGATTCCAGACTAGTCTCTATGCACAATATATACCTATGATAAATTAAACCAAAGCACAAAGGTGAGATAACAATTCATGGTTTACATACACACTGTAAGAGAGACCTTTTAAGGATTAAGTCCTTCGAAATGAATGGGACATGCAGAATGAAAGTATTAAGCCATAAATGGGCTTGCTCATGTTTCAGATCATAAAAAATCTAATTACATCTTATCCTCTGGTGAACCTAATCTGAGATGAAATCATAACCACAGCACAATGGTAAATGCAAATCAGAGAGCACAATGCTAATTAAAAAATAGACAGCACAATGCTAATTGCAAAATAGACAGCACAATACTAATTACTTAACAGACAGCGGAATGCTAATAACTAAACAGGCAGTGCAATGCTAATTACAAAACTGTTGTGTCTTTTGAAATAGGAACGCTAATGCAACCTGAACCCCTCTTTGCAAAGGGTTTGTAATTTTTATGATTGGCTATTAACGTTTTCTGTTTCACTTTGCCTGTGCAGTAAAATACTATTTGCACACCCATCCTTCCTACATTGAAGATCACATAGCTGTGAAACCTTGGGCCAACCTAGCCACATATGAAAGTGAATTGGGCTGGGACAGAGAAACAGGAAGTCTTTGCAGGTTAGATGGCACTTACCATTCCCACCATATTTTTAACAGCCTTCAGGTGGCAGGTTAGCAGGAAGAGAAAGAGAGAGGTTTTAGTACCAAGGCCATTCATGGCAAGCATTAGAGACCAAGCAAAGCTAAGGGACATAGGCTGTGCATAGTACAACAGCACAGTACAGCAGAACACCGTACTGTAAAATACAGCAATATATCACACATATACAACATGGAGTAAAGGGCCCAGAGGAAACACAATTCTCCCCACTGCCACACACAAGTGTGACAGACCAGTGACACATAAGTACTAGATAACTTAATACATAGATTTCTAAATAACTGTGTGTTTCTCATTGAAAGCCCTACAGTAAACAGCAGCTTTTTTTTAACCCCAATTTTTCCAACCCGAACTCAACCGAAACAGTTTTTAAGCTCAATATGCAGTTGTTGTTGAGTTGCGTTCACCGATCCTCTTTCCTGATGTATTTTTTCCTTGGTTGACAAATGTGATTTTTGACACATTAAATAATTTAGTTTCTGTTCTGACATCCTACTAAACCGGCAAAATTACTCATAGCACATTATCGACTCACATATCTAAGTGCTGATTTCAAAATGACTTTCACAGCACAAACAATCTGGCAATTAGTATTGACCTTAATATGAAACATTAACAGTATGTAGATTTTTAATTATGATTTAGTTACAAGAAAAATGAGTCCCTTTTCAAACTACAATTCCCTTATTTTGCCCATGCTCTGGTACAGAATGAAACAACCTTCCAGCGTACCCAATAAAATAATAACTTTCAAATTATCGAATTGCAGGCAGCATACAACTGCTGCTGCTCAAGAACAGTACTGAAGACGTAAGTCTGTTCTGTGACACTTTATGGGTTTAAGTCCTCTGAAAATCTCTCTTTTAATGGTTTAAAGACTTTCTTTCGGTTGCCAGTTCCAAGCTGGAGTTCCCCCTAATGGTCGGTGGTATGTGAAGGATGCTGGAAGTGAAAGATCAGAGCGGATGGTGTGGTTTAGATGGGAAGACATACAGAAGAGGGAGCCAGCTGAACCGGAGTGCTTTTTTACTTCAGTGTGAAGAAGCTAACGGGTATACGAATTATGTGTTTTGCAGTTTGACCCATCTCATCTTTACGAATCATTATGTCTGCACTCAGTTATGTGGTCACACACGCTGCACAAAAAACACACTGCACACTAAAAGAGGCTGTAAATTTCCCTCCACTGTTGATCACTGAGGTCCAGTACGATTAAAACTCTTCTCTCAATGCATGATTCTATTCAGTTGTTTTACCTCATAGTGCAAACATAGCAGCACAAAACTGAACTATCAATCCAAGCTAATGGGCCCAAAAGAACTCCTTATTCTTTCCTTAAAATTCCCATTGTCTAGATGCTCCATTATACATACAGCTCTCCTTCTTAAAACAAATGATCAAGGTCAAAACGTTTCTACAATGCAACAACACCGTACCAGAATCTTTGGAGTGACTTCATTTTTACTCAACTTCTAGCAACAATAAAGCATTGTAAGTTTAGAGAGATAAAATGGCAAGTTTCAGCTATCACTAAAATGAACCTTATATAGTTAGCGAGAAAAGGGAACACATATATTTTTTCCCAAACTTAAGGACACATGATGATGGTATGCAGTGAGTGTTGACTGTGTGCACACACAGAGCTGGGCTGTGTGTATCTGTGCAGCAGGACTGAGGCCTACCCGGTTAATGAGCTGCTCCCCGGTCTCGGAGGCAGTGATGAGCTTGCACAGGGCCTGCAGGGCAGGGGGGGGCAGACCTGCGGGGGACAGGAAATCAGAGGTCACAGCAAGGTCACACACCTCTTACAGACGACACAACAGTCCCTCACACTATACTCTACAAACGAGTCTACACTTGCCTCAGGGGCGTGGACAAAATTATGATTACCATCCTACGATATTTACACTCACTCTCTGTGCTTATTTTTAAAAACCTCAAGGATTACAATAACGCTTGTCTAAACATGCGAGGGTAGATAAAATAATGAAAACACCAAATGAAAAATAGCTATTACACTGAAGCAACACAACTTTCAATTAAAATAAGTATTTTTCCATCTCGTTTATAACAAAAGAGGCTCCTCCTATTGAAGAACAGTCCAATGAATTGCCAGGAACAGTTCAAAGTTTGTATAACAGCTTTCCAAGAGAGACTGAAGGAAAACGGACAACTTCATTCTCAGTTCACATATAGTCATATGTTTAGTGTCTCTGTAATTTTGTCTGCCCCTGCACAAGCTGAAGGTTTGTATGTATGAAATCACATGCAAGCCTGTTACCACATGCAAAATATTTTTTTCCTGAGAACAGTCAATAAAACATGTGACTAACCAAAATGTACACTGTAATTTACAAATTCATTTTTTCTTAACCTTGGGAGTAATTGATGTTCCTTTTCTTTCAGTAATTTGGAGATTATTTTATGAAAAAAATAATATACTGTAGTATCTTTTAAAGATATAGTGAAAATGATTTAAAGATACTAACAATATATGGCAGTACATTCCAATTCAGTGTGTTTCAGTGTATCAAATACATTTTTTTGTCCATATTTGTGTGCAGCCTCAGTGGCGCCCCCTACATACCAAGCAGAGACTGCAGGGTGGTGCTGCACTGCTGTAGGCGGTCCCCGGGGTCAGCGGTGGGGAAGAAGACCGCGGCGGGGAGGCCTGTCCCAGCAGAGTCCAGCCGAAACCCCACGGCCGTCAGCAGCGCCTGCCAGCCCGGCACACCCCCCACCTTGTTCTCCACGCTCTGCTGGGAGGTGTACATGGAGTTCCGCTGGCCATTCTGGATCCTCTGCAGGGACTTCTCCACCTGGAGGAGGGGGGAGAGGTGCCTTCAGAAAACTGCGGGGATTTTAAGGGGTTGGTGAACGGTTGCAACTCAAAGGTTAGGAGAGCACCATATTAGAAATAAAGGCGGAGACAAAATCAGAACATAGGACTGTGCCGAATTAAGAGAATCGCTCTCCCTGAGTTTGTTGTCAGGCAAAGTTAGGTGACCTGCACAACCAAATCAACATTGGTACAACAAGAACTGAACGCCATGTAAACGGGTGTGATGTGAACCGATGTGAAAGCAATGATGGCAAATTCATAGCCAGTGTGTCCTCCATCCTTCCCCTCCCATGGCATCTGACACCATATTATAGTTAATTCATGGAGTCGTTTTTCTCAGATGCGAAATTCTTTAAGATATTCTAAATGCTTGCCAAAACATATTTTTGTAAGTATTTTCTTTATATTTTCATTATATGAAATGTTATGCATTCATTATTTTAGGATTGCATTTTAGAATATATGCGCTCATTAATAATAGCACTCGTTATTTTTGAAATTATTTAACCATTTAAAAAGGCCATAAAAGGGAGAGATAATGGAACTCACATATACAAAAACACATGATATACATTTCCCTTTAAAACACATTTATTAAAATCTGTCTGCATACCAAATGTTTTGTCATCCGAAACCTGACTAGCCCCCACAGGTGTGACAAAACCTCACCAGGTGCAGCAGGACCCTCAGTGCGTCCCGAGCTCTATCAGGGTACTGTAGGATCTCTGCCAGCGCTTGACCAATCAGAGACGAGGGGCTGTTCAGCTTCACGTCGCTGCCAATCAGCATAAAGCCTGTGGAGATGAGCATCCGAGAGGAAGGAAAAGATTTAGCAGGAGAAAAGAGCAAACTGCCATCCCTCCCTGCAGTTGAACGCTCAGAGCAGGGGCCGTTGAGAGGGAGGTGGAGACGCAGAGAGGGGAATTGGAGATGTTTAAGCTGTGAAGATGTGAGTGAAGTACTGAATTAAACCCTGCCTGAGGAGAGACATGGGAGCTGGGGATATCAAAGAAGAGGTGTGTGTGTGTGTGTGTGTGTGTGTGTCTCACTCAGTTAGAGATGTAGTTTGGGAGTGGGAAGTAATTAAACTTATACATTCTTAACTTAAATGATACACAGCACAGTGAGGTTTATGTGTATATGTGGCCTTGTGTTAGTGTGTGTGTGCGCATTTCTACATGCATATGTGTGTGTGTGTGTGTGTGTGTGTGTGGCTGTGTGTGCGTGTGTATGTAGACATTTGTGTGTATGTGTGTGCGTATGGGATAGGGTACAGTGTAAGGTTTTGGTGTGTGTGAGGAGGTGCATTATAGGAGTGTAGGGTAGAATACGGTTTATGGTTTGGTGTGTGTGTATGTGTGTGTTTATGACTTCATTAAAAGACTGCAGGATGGGGTACAGAGTAAGGTTTCGTATGTGTTTGTGTGTGTGTGTGCATGCGTGCGGGTGAGTTATAAGACTGCAGGATGGGTTACAGTTCACACACCTGCCCAGTTGGAGGGGTGGGAGAACTGCTTGCTGCTTTGCACGGTCTTCATCGCATCGGCGAGTGCGGCGCTCGCCTTGGTGCCATTCAGCAGGGCGGAGTAGAAGGCGTGGACGAACACCTTGGAGGCGGCAACGGGGACGGGCCACAGCGAAACCAGCACGCACTGGGCCCCGGCCGCCAGGAAGGCCCGCGTCAGGCCCACCACTCCATCTGCCGTCACCTTACTGTCTGACTCCTGATAGGACCTACATCACACAGGGGAGGAGCTTGAGTCAAATGGGGGAGGGGCTTCAGTCACACAGAGGAGGGGCTTGGGTCTCAGAGGAGGAGCTTGTGTCACACAGGCTTGTGTAATATACAAGATGAGCTTGTATCATAAATTTAAAGGAGCTTGTGTCACAGAGGAGAAGCGTGCATCACACATGGCTTGTGGCCAGTAATAATCCACGGAATGATGTCAGTTAGATAAAATGCTAAATTTCTTCTGTTCGGCCTGAGTGCAAGTCAAACTGTACCACTCCTATTCAGACAGAAATTCTTGCTCCATAGTGGGCCATTTTAAATACAGGCTGGCTGCCCGATGTTGAACCTGTCCAACTTTTTGGTCCACAGGAACAATTCCTTCCACAGTGTTACTAATCCCTACCTTTACTGGTCCAGCCAGACTAGTCTTGAATATCCAGAGATTGTTTGTACTTTAAAGGCCACCGTATGTGATATTATGTGCCAAACAGTGTTTGATTGGTATTTCTAAACATACTTCTAAGCAGTACAAATCAGCCTTTAAAGGCCAATTTGCATGGTACGTGTTTAAAGCTGCCAACTAAACTCTTTGCCCGAGGCTCATTTTCAAATATTTATTGAGGCGCTTTTCCACAAAATATTTCAAATCAATTCCAAACTGCAATTAGAAACACATGTTAAAAGCTGGGAGTTGTATTGGGATTTTGTAGGTGGTTGGAATTCCCTTCAAGTACTCTCCTGTGCCGTAGTGATTAATGTTGTGCAGATGAGTGGGGAGATCTGTAGCCTATTCAAGCAGACAGTAGAAAGACAGTACAACTGGGAAACCTACATCAAACCTTACATAACCCATAAGAACTCCGCTACTCTTTGTTTAAATATGATTTTGGCAGCTTTTAAAGTCATACAGCAGATGTCAGATAGATTATATTAGAATGGGTTCAATTTGAAATTTGAACACTTTAAATTGAATGATCCTCTCTGAAGTGATACAATAAAATTGATGTTTCCTATAAAGGTCTGAGGGGTTTGACCCAGTTCTGATGGTTCAGTGCAGTCCAGGCTGACTCACCCGAGCACCACCAGTTTGACGGGCAGCCGGAGGTCCAGGATGTCTGCAGCCGTGAGGAGGAACTCCTGCAGCGGGGGGCTTTCGCAGACACTCTCTACGTCACTGCTGTCATCCGCACCTCCCCTTAGGCTCTCAGGGATGGTGTAGGCCTTCCCGCCCCCGGCTCCAGCCCCAGCCCCGCCCCCCGCCGCGCCCGACCCCGCCGCGCCCGGCGTGACTGACTCCGGGTTGGGCGTGAGCACCAGAGCGGCCAGCTTCCAGGAGATGTGCGTGGCGAAGTGGGCGCACTCGGCCTGACTGAGCGCGCTCATGACACGCTCCTTGGTGGCGGCTGGTCCGGCGAGCGGCTGGCAGCCCAGCAGCTCTGACACCATCACGGCCTCCTCCTCGGCCGACGGCATGGGCCCCCACAGCCAGCGGTCCATCACCGAGGACGGTAACCGCGGGTTACCCACCACCGCCGCCATGGAGACGCCCCCACAGACCGCCGGCCCCGCCCGCCGAGGGTGAGCCTGCAGATGGAGGCATCCACTCACAAACTCAGTCACTTAATCACTCAAACAAACACATATCACTCCATTACTCAAATAAGCACATCATATTATCTATCTTTTTAGCGATCCCAGCCTTGACTAATTATGCAATTAAGTTGAATTCTCCCTCAGTCATACAGCCACGATATCAATCACATGAAATCTATCAACCAGATGTAACCAGCTATTTATGACTTTTATGATGACTGCCAGAGAAGACTGAAATATTGGCAGTGTAACACAGCAAATATCAGCTGTATACTTCAGATGATTCCTGCAGCCTACAGCTTCATTAACATTCAGCTGGGAAGCAAACACACATTTATGAATATTCACAGTCATTTATAACCGAACAACACCAAATGAGGTTTAGCCCTCATCTTAACCCTGAAAGAGTTTATATCATTTGTGATGAGCAAATATGAATATTTAAAAACCCACTTAAAACGCATTTGGATCAAGGCAGAATAACAATCACTTCAAATGGATATAATGTTAACGAGAAACTGTGTGGAAACAGAATGGAAAAATGGGGGGGGGGGGGGGGGGGCAAGTCATACCCCATGACGGCTGTATGTGGTGGAGGTCTAGGGGAAGAGGAGGGGGTGGGGGTGTACCAGTCTGATCCAGGTGTATGTGATGGAGGGGGGAGGAGGAGGTGGAGGTGTACCAGTCTGATTCAGGTGTATGTGGTGGAGGGGGGGGGAGGAGGTGGAGGTGTACCAGTCTGATTCAGGTGTATGTGATGGAGGGGGGAGGAGGAGGTGGAGGTGTACCAGTCTGATTCAGGTGTATGTGGTGGAGGGGGGAGGAGGAGGTGGAGGTGTACCAGTCTGATCCGGGTGCACTCTGCTCACCTTGGCGTTGGCCCCCAGGCCCCCGATGGAGGGCACAGCGATGAGGCTGAAGCGCTCGTACAGGTACTCGTTGGAGGAGCTGCCCTTGAGCAGGGCAAAGGGGATGAGGTACAGCTCGCCCTCCAGCACCAGGACCAGCTGCCTGTGCCTCCCCACCGGCCCACTGGAGTGCATCAGACCCTGGGGAGAGAGACAGGCCAAAGCACAGATATTAGACATCATGACCTGTGCTCCAATGCATCTCAGAGTCAGAGCACTGATCTAGCATCTCCTCTGTCCCAGCTTATAATGGGTAAGGTTAGGGTATGGGCCCGGAAAACCTGATCCCAGATCAGTGCTGCTAGGGAATGCTTAGGGCCCTGATTATAAAACAAAATTAGTGGCAACCAACTGGGACACTGCCATTGTGTCCCCTCTGTAGGTGACAGAGAATGTACAGAGCAATAGGGCACACCTACAACTGTGACCGATAATTCCAACCTGGAGGGTCCCTTAGGAACCAATCGCTGCCCCCCACTCACCCTGTACAACTTTATTTATTACAGTAACTATTACATTTGAGAGGAAACCGTCCAAAATATAAAGGTCTGTGCATACAGAACATTTTTTGTGCCAGAAGACTGCCAAAATAAATGAGAGATTACAAAAATGTGTTAAGCATTTCGGCTGTTCATGTTTGCACAAGGCATGGATGGTTTTCTGACTTCGAGAACAAGTTTGAGAGTGCTTTTTTGACAGAACGCCAAGCCGTAATTTATTCTGCATCAAGAAGCCTACAAAATATGTACATATACAGTAAAATATCTGCTGTTTAAGGCTCATTATTATAGGTCAGTGAGGAAGCATGGTGCTCTAAGTATTGGATGTCTCTGTAGCAGTCACCCTACAGAAATTTTTTTTAAATGCATTTGAAGACTGAATTCTCACAAAATGACCCTTGAGTAAGAAAGCTGCATTCAGAGTAAAACCATTCTTACATTGTCCCTTGGTAGCTTACATTGTCCATTTTGATAAAGGAAATTTTGTCTTCCATCATTTTAGAATCAGGCCGAACCACAAAAGCAGTCATTGCAGCTGATATCAGAGGTTCTATTAGCCTTTGGCAATATTTAAATTGATGGTTTGTGGCTGTCTTAATTTACATAATTACATCTGGCACCCCGCTAAACTGAGAATATGAGCGCATGCAAAACACACAGCAATTTGTGGTTTCTAATGTCTGTCTTGGTGCATGGCTTCATACATCTCATTTCGGTCGAAACCAACATGAATGTACAGGCACTCAGGTGTACAGAGACCCCCCACACGTGCAAAAGCTGTATATGCACAAGGGGATTTTTCATGCATTTTATTACTGTATTACAGTACATAAAGTATACATCTAAAGTATTAAGATTTAAACCAAAAGGGATTAAAGGATATTCTGTAACCTTGATGTTTGGATTTTTCTTTCATCTTCATAAGTCTGTCTCACTTAAGGTTTGCACACATAAAAGTGTAGAGCCCAGAGAATTTTCAACAAGACGTTTTACTAAACTAAATTTGTGATCATATGAAAGAGGATTTAGTCATATGAATAGTTGGAGAAAATTTAGTTTTCTTTCGAAGTGGGTTAGAAACCTGCAGGAATTTTACTCGTGTCTGTTGAGTAACAGTGATTCAAACATGTAGCCCAGTTTTGACAAAACATCCTGTACAATAGGAAGCTGATATGAAATCCCTTAGAGGACGAGCAGGTGAGAACAGATGCGGGTAAGAGAGGAGGAGGACTGTGACAGTGGGGAGGGGGGAAGAGATAAAGAAGGGATAGCAGAAGGAAGGAAGAGGGCGAGAGGATAGTGGGCGCAGATGGCGCGCGCCTCACCCCTTCCATGGGTGCGACGAGCAGGTCGTAGAGGGCGCGGAGCGGAGGCTTGCTCAGGGCGCTGGAGCGCCGCGGCAGGGAGGAGCCTCCGTCTTTGGCGGGGGATACAGTGTTGCTGAAGAGGCTGGTCATACTCTGGCAGCTTCTGCAGGGAGAATCAAACCAAGCGAGAAATCATATTACAGTAATCCAGCGCTATTAGCGACTATGTTTCAACTCAGTCGGTTTAGGAAATGCTCAGAGATTCAGTTCACAAACTTAAAAAACTCAATATTTTATGAGGGTTTAATGGTTTTAATTTCAGTACATTTCTTGAAGTTAATTCAACCACAACTGACCACCAATCTGGCTGCGAGTCCACTAGCAGTACGATCTATGGGAAATCATTGAACAAATAATGGATAATGTCACAAAATTCAACAAAACCAAAAAGACACAAACAAATGAAGAAACATTTTCAACATCATTGATTGCTAGTACTATTCAGAAAGTTTGAATGTTGCTGTAACAGCAGAGTACCACCAGATGGCAGTGTGTAGCTGTAAACGTGCCACTCGCAGTAGTCCGGCCTGAAAAGGATGGCTGCCAGAGAAGCCATAGGGGAAGACTTCTCAGCCTCCTCAGCAGGTGGTGTTTTTAAAACTGCATGGCATCTGTGTACTCTATCTGGGGCACATCTGTGAAACCTCTGCCTTACAGAGTTTTCAGTGCTTAATAGCACCAAAATGCTCACCGCTGGTGGTGGTCAACTAATGCCCCAAAGAACCGTATAAACAGCCATAAACATATTAGCACGGTGCTGGAATACTCAGCAATAGTTTAAGAAAGTTAGCTGCTGCATGCTGCAATGCCGGATTGGTTATACCTGGCTGAGTTGCTAAGACCAATTCGAGTAAAGCTTTCGGATCTTTCAAGCCCTTCACAGTATATCTTACACTGAAACTTTTCTGAACCACGCTCAATTCTTCATCTTCTGCTTTGTGCTTTTAAATATTATATTTTATGACATTATTACAAATACACTAACAAAGAGAGACTGACAACTTGAAAACTTGGAAAAAGTTTAACTTGGAAAAAGGCTAACCCAAATGCATCTCTTTTGAGAGCTCAAAACAAACTGCGGAACTAAGTATTGAGGTCAAGAATTTCCCAGGACAATAGACAGCGCACAAAAATGAAGTAATCAAAATGCAGCTCAAATTAAGCTTTGATCATTTAAATATATCGTTATTGCATGTGTGCTGTGCTCATTTAGTCACTGGCACAAACCTGCATCAAAGAATATACTGATACTTGCATCAAACATTCAAAAAATGTGCTTTCCCAACAACAATACTGACACAAAAAGTCGCTGCGAAACTAAGCCAAAGCATGGCAAGTTCTCTTAGAAAGACTTACACTGCAGTGTATAACTGTGTAACTCTGTCATACCATTTCGTTTCATAAGTTTAATGGTATGGCACGATTTCATAGAGGGTACAATGTACTGGTCAAGCCAAAAGAAAAAGTATGCACCATGACCAAATATTCAAAAAATCACATAAGCATTACGAAATGTTTTTAAGCTCTTTTTTAGGCGTTGTCAGCCTGGCTCCTGCTGTGGTCATTTTGTGCTCAATAGGCAAGATTATTAAAACATTATTATCATAATGAAAATAGGCAGAAAATTTTGCAGCAGTAATTGTTAAAATAACAGTTGTGGAAAAATGGTAGGTGGTTAACAAACATTTCCACAGCCTGTTTTGTGAGGCCAAAAACACCTGAAATCAGCTCTGATTAGTTTTGGAAGTCGGTCTACTGCAGAGAGTGGTTTAGTCTTTAATTCTTCTCTCTGCCTTGGGAAAAAGTATTTCTTTATGTCTCAATAACTTAAAAGCATTACATTTCCTATTAAAACCAATGACTGTGGCTGGAAAATGCCAGGATATAAAGGCAGTTTTAGAAAATAACTGAGGTGTGAGAAGAGAATACAGATGCAAAGTTAGAGCAGTCTTTCTTTATTATTTGACCTGACATGACCGTACTGGTGTAGGACTACTCCTGCATTAAATGGGGGCTTATCCGGGAGCCCTTTAAAGCATTAAAGCAACCAGCTGCCATTTATTACCTGTGACTACTCCTGCAGTAATTTCTTTACAGATGATAAAAATATGATAACAATGCATCGTAAAATTGATGAGGATGATAAGAGGACAATAAATTACACGTTGAAGTGATGTGAACAGTGGCACTTTGTTTTAAAGCAGTGACCCAAAGCTGTTGGAACTGGCTCTTGCCAGCTACTTTCTGACTGCACGTCTTGGTGATTTTAAAGCTGTGACACAAAGCTGTTGGAAGCTGCTCTTGCCAGCTACATTCTGACTGCATGTCTCGGAAACTCGGACTAAGGCAACAAAAAGAAACAATAGACTTCTTGTTTGCAGTGCTTCACACTTATCTTTATGAAGATGCTATTACAGTTTTCAGAATTTCTCAGGAAATCTCTGTGACAATTCTGAACCGTCAGTTGCCTTCCTAATCCAGAAACCTAGAGTTACTACAGAGACTCAGCATTTCTTTGGGCCTGAGACAGTAAACGGATCCAACGGGAGCTCAACTGCAAAGAGCCTTCCTTCTTGCATGTGTTCCCTGCTTGTATAGCTGTTTTCAGCCTGGAGAGGAAACCCCATTGAAGAAGGATGCAAATCTGAGTGCTGAGCTAAGTGAGTGATTTCACACCCCGTTCTTTACTGTGACGGACACCTGGGGTGGCCCGAAATGCCTGAAACGGGAGCTTCATGTTTCCTTATATCTGTACCAGCAGCTGTTTCCCCGTCGCTAGCCCCCCGACACTGGCCCGCTCCCAGCCCGGCCTCTCAAATCTACTCCAAGGCTTTGGCACTGGCCTTCACGGGAAAGAGAACAATCGTCATCAAGCCGATGAAAACAACACCGGGAGGAAATGAGTAGGGGGGCCAAGGGAAGAGAGAGGGGAGGAATGCAGAAGAAGGGAGGGAAAGTGAGAGATGGACATGGGATGAGCAAGCAGGGAAGAGGAGTGTCACTGAAACCCAGCTTTACAGGGGATGTGGAAAGAACCAGGCCCACATAGTCTCACCCTCCACATGACCCGTGCGGCCATCACAATGACACTATGGAGCACAGATACGATTCAGCAGAACGTTCTCCATTAATCTACTATAACGCCAGAGGATGCTAACGACTTTCGAACGTTTAGCAAATTTCAATATTCTATGTGACATTGACCAAAGCTATAACATAGTGAATAAGAAAGATATAAATATAGAAATAATGAGGGTAATGAAAAAAATGAATCCAGCAGATGAGCAACAGATCTCTCTCAGCTGATCTTTTGTCCAGAAGAAGACACGCGGCAGTGGCAGGATTAGTGAGGACGGACATGCATCGGTGTTTAAACGAATCAATGAGGAGAAAGACGTGCCTAGAAGGCCTCCACCCAACCCCCCTCAAGCCTCCGTCACACAGTGTCATCGCCATGGCTATATGTGGGGAGGCAGCAGAGAGGCCCTTCCCAGCACCCCTTAGAGACGCAGCTTTTGGATACCGCTGCCCTCGCCCCTGAGCGATAGTGTGGAATTATCGGCAGAACGGGTTTCGCTGAAAGACAGCTCTTCTTCAGAGAGCTAATGCCCCAATTACTTACCCATCTCCCCAAACAGCCGGCTTTGTTATTGCTAATCTTGCAGAGCGAGAGCGTACTGTGGAATTTGTAGAGTGATCCCCACCCACCCCCTCCCTCCCCCCGATGCACTGATAGCTCACGGCCTCCTCCTGATACCTAATACAAATGACCCGTATAATGTTCCATTTCCAATTTCTTAAGTGCTGAAATTAGAGGTGTCAACTGGGGACCTGCGAGTTTACTGGTCTGTGGTATAATTTGGACTTAATTATTCAAATGGAGCAGTCGGTCGGTGCGCGCCAATCTGCTGGTCCAACAGATATGGAATCTGTACAGCGTTCCAGACTGAATCAGCACAGCCAGAAAAGGACGCCTTAATAAACTGAAACCTAAATAAAGGCTCCGAATTGGTTTCAACATGGCCAAAGTGTAAACTGCAAGATCTAATTTACTTATGGGTCACACAAAATGCCCTTTGACCCCCAAGGATATTCTCACAGTTATGGGGGGTTCAGTAGAACCAATTTCCTCCCATGTCACCTCTCATATAAGAACCTCCCATCAGCATTTTGCAATGGAGGAGAGATATAACAAATTACTGAATTTGTGAGATCTTGGAGGAAGTACTACTATAAACAAGATGTTTTGTGTACACTGAAAGTGACAGAACTGAAATTGGATTTAGCTTCACACATTTAATTATTCATTGTAAAGAGCACCTCGGAAGTGTGTGTGTGACACCCTGCAGCACGCATTTTGACAGGCAGGAGGAAAGAGTTGGGCTTTTCTGACAGGTGTTGGGAAAGAGATGGATGTTGTGACTGGTTTTTTGGAAGAGGCAGATGTTTTGACAGGGGGAGAGGGGTCTGTTTTGACAGCTGTGCGGAGGGGCGGAGGTATAGCAGGGCGGAGTCTCACCTGTTAAAGAGGTTATTTCTGGATACCATGCGCAGAAAGCCTGTCGGGTCAGTCACTGAGTTGAGCTTGTTGTTGAGCTCCTCGAATTGCTGGTCCAGTAGGTCACCCGCCTCACTCTCAGTCTCACTGCTGGAGCATCCCCTGAGAGTGAGAGAAGGAGGGATGGAGGGAGAGAGAGAGAGAGAAAGAGAGAGAGGGGGAAAGAGTGAATAAAAAGAAGGCAGGCAGAGGTAGACAAAGGACACAGAGAAGATATAAAAGAGGACATGAATGGCAGACCAAAGGAAAGACAGAGGTATGTTGAGGTATTTAAGAAAAGAAGTGAGAGAAAGGAGAATAAGGGAAATGATGGAAAAGGAGAATGTGGAGAGGGTGAAAGAGTCACAGGGGAGAAGGGTATGGGAGAGAGGGAAAAAGGGAGAGACAGGCAGCTGTCAGCAAACTTAGGCCTGTTGCCAGTCTCCTCACGCCCCGTCCTCTTGTTTACATCCCATTCACATCTAAAGAGCAAAGCACTTCTGGCACAGAGAACACAGAGCTGAGGTCATGCTGCCTGGGACAGTGGCTGATTAGCCAGATGGGTGCGTGCTCTGCTACACCCATACAGGAGCTAACACACGCAGAGTGAAGCACACACACACACACACACACGCCACACGCCATATACACACATGCAAACACACATACACCATATACATATACACATATACATACACATAAGCACACACACATGCAAACACACACACACACACACACATATATATATATATACACACACATCCCATATATCACATACATACATGCAAACACACATATTTTCACATGCATACAGGCACACACATGCATAAGTGCACACACTTGAACACACACACACTCACACACTCATTTTTTTGTTCTATTTTCCCATGCCCTATTCTCAGTAGTGCTGGTTCACTCTATTCTGCTGCTTGCAGAATGGGCTGATTAAATCTGTGTGACATTCCTCCTCTTTATTCTGTTCTGTGATCCGATGATGGAAAGCGACAGCTCTGAGCCCCTAGTTTACTCCGCCCTATCGACCAAACCCTGGGAACCTCTGCAGATCAGTAGGGGGCAGCTATATCTTACCAACCACCACAGTCTAACCCCTGTCTCTGATATTCACCCTTCTACAGCCTAAACCCTCTCTGATATTCAACCTGCTACTGCCCAAACCCTCTGTGATATTCACCCTTCTACAGCCCAAACCCTCTCTGATATTCACCCTGTTACACTCTAAACCCTCGCTGATATTCACCCTGCTACCACTCAAACAATTCTGATATTCACCCTGCTACCATCCAAACCCTCTGATACCTGCTACACTCTAAACTCCATCTTTAGCCTCTATGCACCCATGAGCAGCAAAGCAGTGTGTTCAACCCTATCAGCTGCTAAAGGAATACATGTAAAACAGTTAAATCACTTAAGCCCACATGATTCTCACACCATTGTGCATATCACAGTCTTGCTAATTTGCAAATAATAATTTGCAAATTCACACAATGTCGATTTAAGTTTGCAATGGAAAATAAACTGTAAATTCACTTAAAAAAGAAAGCATCAACTAACATTCACACTGCCAATCAAGTCAACAGGTAAAAAAAAAACCCAAAACATTTTAAGTCTTTTGCTTGAATCATAACAAGCTGCTTGATTTTACCTCTGAGAGGCATGTTTAATTACTGTTCCGTCTCTGGCTCGTCTCTGGCAAACGCGAGAGGTCATCTTTATTTTTAGCTCCCTTTGAGGTTTCCTTGCAGCTTGAGTTGTGGCCCACATTTGTGTTCCAGCATGCTTTGCTGGCATTTTCCTTTGTGAAACCTTGACTTTAAATGCAAAGTGGGGACTCATAAAAGGCCAGGCTGGTGTGAATGGGGCCAGCTTTGGTTGAACACCTATACATCAGAGGGCCCTAAGGGGTCAGTGTAGAGGCTTCAGTGACTCATACGACACATTTGGCACACAAACAGTGAGACAGACAGCCTGTGGTCTGTACTCCATGATGTAATGAAAGTCAGTTGTTCTGCTGAGCCAGAGGAAAGTGCACCATTATCTTTTAATACTCAATTAGCCAGAGATCTGCCAGACTTTCTCTTCATGTTTGTCCACGCCCTTCCTACTGATATGTCCACTGTGGCATTGTGGGATTGAGGAGGGAGTGGCACTGCACAAGGTGTTTGTACAGATTTACTCAGCTGCCAGCGGAAGCACAGAGAGATTCTGCTCCTTCGCAAAGGAAAAGATGACTTTACAGGAGAGAAATGTGCAAAAGTCAATTTTTTTCCCCCGTGTGTGCGGTCACAGCTTCTGTTTGTCAGAAAAATATGCTTAGCCTAGCCATCCTCTCACACACAACCCTAACCATCCCATACCCTCTGCCCCAAACACTACCACAAACTTAGAAGCCGACAAAAACATTTTGCCTTCCATTTTCTTTAGATTTAAGTGAATTTTGTTTATCTGTTATCAATTTATATGAAGGCGAGGCTCATTTCACAAAATTACAAAACAAGGGGAAAAAAGTGCAAGCAGTGGTGGAAACTCCAGACATGCTAAATTAGGAAGGTTTCAGCTCTGAGCCGCTTTGAGTCTCCGGGCGGGGGTAAAGTTGAAACGGGACACCAGAGGAAGGGTAATTTAGCACAAATTTGGTGGCGTCAGTGGGCGCTGGCCTGTGAAGGACTGTGGGTGAATATTAGGCTGGCGTTCAGTGCAGCGAAACCTCAGACCGCTCCCTGGGCTCTGACGGGCTCTGTGCAGGGGGCCGACACTGGGTGGTGTTTGAGGGGCTCTGTGGAGTGGGCTACACTGGGTGGTGTTTGCGGCGCTCTGTGGAGTGGGCTACACTGGGTGGTGTTTGCAGCGCTCTGTAGAGTGGGCTACACTGGGAAGTGCTTAACTGAGATTTTCTGGGTCTGAATTGATAACTCAAGCATTCTGATCTTCTGTAAGAGCTGGGGGCTGCATGAGGATGGAGCGGGGGGTGGAAGTGTGTTGCTGAGATAGAGTGGAAGTCAGAGGAGTGGGGGGGGTAGTAGCAGCTGAAGCAGCAAGGTGATGGAGGGGTGGGGGGGGGCTTTGATTGGCCTACTCAGTTCATCCAATCAGGATCTACCATCAGCACTTCAGCAAACCCCAGGCTTAATGCAGAAATCACTGCACTGTGTGCACTGTGCTGTCAGCATGGAGTCGGTTCTGTACTTACATTTTACAGATTGACAGTCAGCACTATAGTTACAACATCAGGTACAGCAGCTGTCAAGCATGTTAAAGTAAGATGTTGGTCTTAAAAATATCTCAGTGGTTTCCAGCAGAATTACCTTTCTCGCCCTCTATTTGGATCTCTATCTCTCTAAGTTTTTCTTTCCTTCTCTGTGTGAATGGAAAGACGACTCCATGCTGACATACTGAGCTGAAAGTAGAAAGCAGTGACTGCAGTCTCAGGCTAATGCTAAATAATGTGCTGTAAGCGGTCTTCTGTGGGAGAGATTACAGTGTCTTGGCTGAATAATTCATTCATAAATATTGTGGAGTCAAGTATCTTCCAGTTCTAATGCAAAATTAGGCTAAATTTCATATGCTAATAGACTCTTACTGCATAATTATGGCTAATTATGGCACCTGACCCCTGCTTTGTCTCTCCTCTGCCCTCTCTACCTCTTTCTCTCCCACATCCTGTCTACCTTCTGCAGACTGTGAATAACATCCACCCTGGCTGCAGTGATGTGTTTTTGGCAGTGGACTCTCGGGGAAGAGAGGCACCCCCATCCTGGGAGAACACCTGGGAATGCTGGACCAAACAAGATTCAGCCAACCAGAACAATGGAATGATGCTCTTGTAGTGTTGATGTCTATGAAGGAGCATCCAGCAGGCTCGTCCACAAGCCCCACCTCATTCCTACTGTAGTTTTGCTGTTGAATCAGTCTCATTGTCTTGATGCAGGAAATCTTAGTATCCCACAGTCTAATCAACGCCCCCCGTCAAGAGAGCCTGGAACAATCTGAGTATAGACAGGTGTTAGTGTTAGCGTTGAGAGCTGAATTCGGTTGTGTTTACTGCCGCACCATCCATCAGGTTAAACTCCCACCTCTCACTGCAGGTTAGGACCAGCTGCTCACATTGCCCTGTCCACACCCCTCTCTCCCTCTGCTCTTAACTGGGCCCTGAACTAGGTGGGGCCAGGGCTAACATAAGCTATAGTGCCTGGGCGGGGCAAACGGTGGGTGGGGCCAGGGCTAACATAAGCTATAGTGCCAGGGTGGGGCCAACGGTGGCCAAACAATACAACTGCAGCTGGGTGTGGCATCCTGATTGGGTTTGGGGAGACAGGATGGAGCAGAGGCAGGACCGGGGAGGGGCACTCACCTGCTGTAGTAGGAGTCGACGCCCAGGGCCTCGCGGGCGCTGGCGATGTACTGCTCCAGCGAGGACCCGCCTCCAGTTCCGCCATGCAGGCTCCCGCCGCCGCCCTCCTGGAAGTCCGACGTCCCACCATCCGATACACCCTCACCCAGATACACCTCATGGAATTTCAGGATCCCTGGAGGAGGCAGAAAACAGACAATCAAACCCATGATCTATTCTATAGGGGAACTGGAGGACCTGAGACGCACAGCAAATCAGAGCCAGTCATGGCACAACATAACGGTTTATAACTTCACACTGCAGTCCCCATAACTCAGGTTCAATTCCTACTGTACACTTATAGTACACTCTCTACTGCTTGTCTTTTAAGCATTGCACAGGCTTTTTTAAAGCCATATAAACATATAGAAAATAATTAGGAGGAAGAATGAAGAAGATCCACCCTGGTAAGAGCTATTGGGATGTGTGATCTGAGAACTGTAGCAAGAGTACAAAACATAATCAAAAGAATTACCGTTCGCTTTACAAACACAAAGGTTTCATTGTTGATTCTATGTGCCGCAGAACCAGTTTTTTCCTTATTATTATATTATTTTATATGAAGCAGTAGACTTGCAGCACTAGAAAAACAACCGATAAGACACAGCAGACGTGATGAATGTATTCCGCTCTACAAATAAAGATAGCTGCAGTAAAGAGGAGCTTTGTCCTTGCTCCCCGTTGCTGCTGGAGCTCGTAGCAGAGAGGGTGAACTCTGCCACTGTCTGCAGAGGACGGGGGACAGGCTGATGGGCTTGCCCCCCTGCTAAAACAGCAGGGGCCGTCCTTCAGCAGAGAAGCAGGTGGCGGTGCCACTTTATGTTAATTTGCAGCTTTTCGCCCGATTCAGCAGCCAGCAGGCAATGTGATGCGGGGGGCTGGGTGAGAACGAGTGCTGTTTGAAGTATCTGATGATGGGGTGTGTGTGGGTGTGTGCGTGTGTGTTTGGAGCGCTGTGGGTGCGTGCGTAAATGTTTTTGTGTATGTGTGTGGATTGAGCTTGTGTGTGTGAGTGTGTTTAGAGTATTGTTTGTGTATGTGTTTACTGTTGATCAAGCATGCACACTCATAATGGTGTGTGCTTGCATGTGTGCATATGTAATTGTGGACGTGTGTGAGTGAATGTGTATGTGAATGTGTGTGAGAGAGACTTTCGTCCTAGACTGGTATCACTTTTTCAGTTTTTACAGCTTGGACTGCACTTGGGGTTGAATTTGGGGACTGTTTGTTCATTTACAGTATGAGATAGTCATGAACATTGAGGTTTAAACTGCAGCTTGTTCATTTTGTGCTGGGTCAGGCTAAGGTAGCTATATGGGTGACCCAGAAGCACAAGCTGAAGGTGGCTGCAGTTTTTGCTGCGGGCAAGGATACAGCTGGAATTTGAGTATTATTTGCTGATTAATGATTTGCCTGTTTTTGAAGATACGTGGTGTATCCAGCGGACTGTGTACAGTAGAGGGGAATAATTTAGAATTGAAATTTTAAATATGTGACATGGTTTCACATGGTGACATGTTTTGTTTGTGGTTGGGGTTTGTGTTTTTCTATTGTGGGGTTTGTGTTGGGGTTACTGCACATATAATTAGGAATGTGTAATCAATAAAAACAGGGGTTTAAAAGTTAAATGTGCGGGGGACAGAGAGAGAGAGAGTAATTGAGTGAGTCTGAGTGAGAGAGAGAAAGCCAGAGTGAGGGCATGTGTATGTGTGTGTGTGTGTGTGTGTATCAGTGAGTGAATGCACATGTGTGTGTTAGCTTGGTCACCGTTTGGTCCAGCAGAAGGGCCAGACTGTCACCCAGCAGCCCGCAGACTGGCCCACTGACCCGGTCATCTGTGCAGCAGCACTGTGGCTCTCCTGTCTAGCACCCCTGCCAGGGCACAGGAGCCCCCTCTCCCTCCTGCTCCCCATCGCCTGCAGGGTGACCTATCTACTGAACCCTGATAAACACACACTCACACTTACTCTCACTCTCACTCACACACACACAAACACACACACACACACACACACACTCACACTCACACACAAACACACACGCACACTCTCACTCACACACACACACACAAACACACTCTCTTATTAAACAAACCAATGCTGCTCCATTTCTCCAGTTTTCCAGTATTTGTCTGTGTGCCTTATGTTATAGTGGGAGTATTTGAGTAGTGTTGTATGGATGTATATGAAGAGTGTGTGTGTACGTATGTATGCATGAGTGTGGTACATTGGGAGTATAGGGGGCGGTGTTGTATGTGTATGAGGTTTGCACAGTGCTCTCACCAGCACCCGGAGCCAGCAGCCAGCTGTACAGGTACCCGGCCGCCAGGGAGAAGTAGAGCACCAGAGCCCTCTGCCCATTGACCGTGTCCAGGATGTGGTCCACCGTGACGGGGGTGTACGGGTCCGAATCCTGCTGGCCTGTCTGCCGCTCCACCAGCAGGTCTGCAAACGCCCGTGTCCGGCCCCTCTCGGCCACAGCCAGGGCTTCGTCATGGTGACCTGGGACAGGGACAACCGACGCCGTCGGACCAGTGTAAGAGAAGTACCACATTCCCTCTCGAACTCCGGAAACTTCCTCAGCATTTATTCAACAGTAAGACTGTTTTTGGAAATATTACAGGGGTATCGAGAAGGTGATAGAAACACCTTATGAAAGAGGGACAACATTGTAGAGACAAAAATATTACTGTATCTACCACACATAATTATTTTCAATTATTTCTTCATAAGACACACTGCCTCATATTTAGCTATGTGTATCTAAATTGTTCAAGATTGTTGTAGAGGAAGACAGAGAAAGACGGAGTGAAACACAGAGAGAGAGTGAGATAAAGGAAGAGAAACAGAGAGAGAGGGAAGGAGAGAGACAGTGAACAGAGTGTGGCGTCCATACCCAAGCTAACGAGGACCCTCTGCAGGGCCTGGTAGGAGGAGGTCTGCAGGTCAAACAGGGACAGCTTGTAGTCGGTGCTGTGCTGGGCCTCGTGTCGGATCGTCTCGAACAGCGCTGACGCCCGATAGAGCTGAGAGGAGAAAATCCGAAACATCAATCAGCGACCTGGCTTTCCTAAGTGCTCAGCTTGATGCATCGTCCAATCAGCTTTTAGAATAAGACATGATTTATGGCAGCTGGATAGCTATGAGCCAGAAAAGTGTGGCTTAAAGAGTGAACATCGTTTATTACGGAAAAAACCACCAGAGCACTTTCGGCCACTGACTGCCTGCCTGCAATGGGAGTCCTACCTAAATAAGATTGTGATTTGTCAGTAGCTGTGGCCGACTATCATTTTATTGGCAAAGGTTTGGCAGGATAACTCCATGAGAGAGAGAGAAGTTTGTGAGGACAGTGATTCATCAGATGAGACAACAGTGAAGTACTACAATTTGGCCACCAGAGGGCAGCAAGCTTCCTCACAGCAGAATGAATTCAAAATCATCTGTGCAACAAAGTACACCCCCCCCCCACCTCCATTCCGTTTCATCTGTTGCACATGGAGATGAGAGATCAAATGAGACTTACGCAAGTGGGTGAGTCACACACGACCTTTCTTAGACAAGAGGTTTTCTTAAGGTTTGCGGAATGAGTTTGGGTAGCACCTTACAGAGATCCACTCACTATGACTGCAAATAAAACCAGTCTGTGGAGGAAAGGCAAAATTTGTGTGTGCGTGTGTGTATGTGTGTCACAGGGTGGGTGGGGGGTTTATAACAAATGAGGCGTCTAGGCTGAGACAGCTGCCTCATGGGAGTTGTATTGATTTTTTGTATTTTTTTCCTGCTGGCCTTTTAAAAAAAACCTGCCAGTCATCCCGAGACCGGAAAAGCTGGAAGCGGGACGCGTGAGAAAGGCTCTGTCTTGATTGGTCGCCTGAGTCAGGCCGGGGGTAATGAGGCAGTGTTCGGGCTCTGCAGTGGGGGTACTGCAGCTGTTGGGGGGGGTCTGGCATAGATGGTGTGGAGAGGTTCGGCTGGTATGGGCTTCCTTAGCCTGTACACCAGGGAGGCCTTTGACTGATTACGCAGGGAATGCGACGGCATGCATGCGTGACATTTTGGGCGATCCATATGAGCCGTATATGTATAATCATCATGGTGTACGTGTGCATGCTTCTCCATGCCAACAGACTGTATGTGTGTGCACTCTCTCTCTCTGCAGCAATGAAGATACGAGACCACACCTAGAAGCAGCACTGATGCTACATACAGTCTCTTGTGTACAGCTCGGTGCTGTACTTTTGTAGAGCTGTCTTTCTGTGTTCTGGTTGTAGAGCTCTGTGTTTCAGTGTTGTGAATCAATAATATAATGTATAGTAGTAAGTAGCAATGCCAATTTCATACAGAGACCCACTTTCAGCGCATCAGCTCTGACCTAATGTATACAATTCAGTGTATATTATTATAATCATACTATATAATATTATTATAAAGACATTTGTGCTAAATGAGCACAGACAAATTTGTGTAACTGCTTATGTACAGAAAACTGACTGCACTGGTGCTTGTCCAGGTGCTGTTTACAGGACCAAGCCCTCGCTGATTAAAAGTTACTCTGTGGGTTAGAGGACCCAAGAGCAGGGCTCCACGTTTGACCGGAGTGAGGGCCATGCCATTTCCAATAAGAGTCCTGTCCCATCTCAGAGACACTCCTCTGATTTCACACCCCTCTGTAAAAGAAAGCAATCTCCTCCAGCAGGCCCTGCAGGTGACCCAATTCCTGCAGCCCCAGATTACAGAACAGAAAACAATCCCCAATAGTACCAGTGGGGACACTTAAAGTCAAAGTTTCAGTGAGAGGGAGTAAAACAAAAGTCTCAACATCAAAAACAGGGAACGCGGTGGCGGTGTCCTGGTCGCCAGGGTGTCGTGCGCTACATGATCAAAACCCACCCGGAGAGTCAGAGACCGAGGGTGCAGCAGATCACTGAGGAGCCTCTTCAAGCTAAACCAACAAAGCACAAGCTGTGTGAACAAGCGTTCTGGGATTACCACGGTAACGGCTTCTGTTCAACACAAAATTATGAGCAACCTCCCGTTGAAAGGGCCTATACACACAGGAATATCATATGCATAACAAATTCAACTGCATGATTTTCAATGAGAGTTATGTATCGCTGTACTACAGAGACAAACAAAGTACAGGCCCTAAGAAAAGTTTGCCAGATTTGAACTTTTGAAACAGCGCATTGTGATGTAGCAGCAGTTTCAACCAATGGGAGTCATTGACTTCATCTCTCAATAAATAAGCAAGTTTATATGGAATTAGTTCTCTATATTTCTATGTAACCCTAAGCACTACCTCTACTCGCTGCAGTTTCACCCATTGGGAGAAACAAACCACAGACTACCGTGTGTGAGTGCATCTGCTTCAGTTCTGTGTGAAACAGCCCTAATGTCTTCAGTTATTCTAATTTCACTCGTTTTAATTTCATGCATATTTTCAGTGGAATATACTGTAGAATTATACATTTGTAAGATATTATTTATACTCTCAGGCATAAAATTGCATGTAAGTCACAATAATTGACATATTTTGTAATATATATGGAATGGGTTGACAGGCATGGAAATTCAGGAATTATATATTATAGACTTCATGTTTCATCATACAAGGACACGCATCATGTTTTTCCAAAAGGAACTGCATAGATGGATTTCACGCTCATGTTGAAAACAAAGGGAAGTGTGCGTGCACGTGTGTGTGTGTGTGTGTGTGTGTGTGTGCGTGTGTGAGCAGTGAGCAGAGGAATCAGACGCACTGCTGTTTTAGCACAGAGATGAAGCTTGCTCTATCAGACATGCTTTGAGTGGTGGTTTGGTTAGCGGTTAAGTAGAATGGGTTTGTCTGTGCTCTGCAGAGCTCTGCCCTCACACACACACACACACGCACGCACGTGCATGCAAGCACGCACACATACACACACACGTAAATGCAAGCACACAGGCGCACACACACACACAAATGCACGCACACACAGACCCTTCCCTCCTCTCGGTCTGTCAGTGATGGAAAGTCAGAAGGTGATAGCAGGGGAGAGAGG
The DNA here is from genome assembly GCA_019788955.1 of Albula glossodonta. Classification (NCBI taxonomy): domain Eukaryota; kingdom Metazoa; phylum Chordata; class Actinopteri; order Albuliformes; family Albulidae; genus Albula; species Albula glossodonta. The sequence continues at coordinate 741,438 of JAFBMS010000027.1, forward strand.
AGGAGAGGCAGAGGTCACAGGACCCTCCCAGACACACACACTCCTGCCCATTTTTACACACATACACACCCACACACACTAGCACCCACACACACACACATACACTCATGCCCATTTACACTAGTGCACATACACAATAGAATCCACTTCCACATACACACACGTCGAAGAACAGCAGACTGTCCGTGAGGGTGTGGACAGTGTTTCCCTGCAGTCTGTTTGTGAGTGTGTCAACAGCGCTTACCTACAGTCTGTCTGTGAGCGTGTGGACAGTGTTTCCCTGCAGTCTGTTTGTGAGTGTGTGAACAGTGTTTCCCTGCAGTCTGTTTGTGAGTGTGTGAACAGTGTTTTTGGAGGGGTAGTGTACAGGCCATGTAAAACTTCACTGACAAGCCTCTGGTGTGGGTCCAGTACACAGGCCTGTGCCAGCTGCTGTGGATGTGGGCTCGGACTTGTACCTGGTGCTGAGCCTCTTCCAGGTTACTGCTGGCCCACAGCGACAGGCCCAGACGGTGCCGAATCTTGGCTTCGTCTTCACGCCGACCCAGCTGTTCTGCCAAGCGCAGGCCTGAGGGAGATTGAGGGAGAGAGGTTAGCCTACAAATGCGCACACACTCTCACATACACACACACAAATATACACACAAATACACACACACACACACTTATATATACTCACACACACATACACAGAAACACAAACAGACACACACACACACACTGTACTAGGGATCTGTCAGAGCACTTTAACCTGTGTACATAAGCAATCAATATTAATGATCAAGACAGTGTTATGGGACAAACACAAACCTACACATATTCACTCACACTTGGGTGGACAAAAGAAAACCTCCAGGCAATAGGTGCTTACATAAGACCAGCAGTGTAGTGGTAACTGAGGAGATGGGCATGGACACCATACAGTAACATAACAGTGATAAGGCTTATAGGTGGGTATACTGTACATCCCCATAAGTTTATGTGGGTATACTTGTGCATGCATACCCTTGACTACACCACTGCACAAGACTGACTGGCACACACACATACACATATATACGCGCACACATGAGCACACACATGGTTTAGAGAAGGAATTCTGCGTTCGATCGCAATCTCGTCTCACTTTCTCAGATGCAGTGGAAAAGTTGTGCGTATTGGAGTGGACCAGAAATTACAGGGGAATGCAAAGTTCCATTTCCTCTGATGAATTCCCCTAAAACCCAATCTGAAAAGCCCTTTCCCAGACTGCCTCGCTTCGACCACAAATTCAAACTGACACATTTCAAAGCATTCAAACCGACACATTTCCCTACAACAACAAGGGTTTGAGCAGTATCGCAGAGGAAAACACAACCCAGATACATAAAAACAAGCATCCATCCTAGGTTTCCAAATACCCAAGTTTATTTTTAATTTTTATAAAGTTTGCTTTCATCGTAATCTACTTCTTTTTTCTTTGTGTCTCTTTCCCTCTTTGCCCAATCACACATTTCCGCGACTTCGGCTATCAACCGGGCAGACAGGCATGTTCTCCTGACTAAAACACGCCATGTCAAGCTGCACTGCAGTCTGCTGGTTTAGTTCACACAAAAATGAGTCGGACAGTCTGCCAGTCGAGCTCATAAAGCAATGAGTCCAATGAGCTGCCGATTGAGCTCGCATAGATATGAGGCAGCCTGTAGTCTAGTGGCTAAGGTACATGACCGGACCCCTGGGTGGTGGTTCAAGGCCCAGTCTAGCCACAGCAAGAACACCATTGCTGTTGGACCCTTGATCAAGGCCCTTAACCCCACATTGTTCCCAGGTGGGAACTGGCCCCTGGTTAGCCTAATCAACTGTAAGTTGCTTTGGATAAAAAGCACCAGCTAAACGACTGTAGTGTAATATGAGTCAGACAGTCTGCTGGTTGAGCTCACACAGACATGAGTCAGAGTATGACGCATCAAGTGTAGCTTTGCTCAGACTGACGGTGGGCACCTAATTGAGTGGTGGGGGGGATTGGCGCAACGCTGGGTTTGAGCAGCAGGGTGGAGAGGGGTGGAGTAGTTACTGATGAATGATGACACACAGGATGAATCCCCCTGCCTTAATAATGCTACCACCAGTTAAGCATGGATTCATGGCCCAGTAGGGCTGACTGCTACAGCCTACAGCCTGGACTGAGTTTCTTACCAGACTGATGCACATACCTTTTTCTAAATAACATTATATCGACTGAGGGTAAAGATGAAGAACATGTTAAACATGTGGAGATATCAGAGCAGTGGCAATACTTTCATTTTTATGTTTCACGTAGAACAAGACAATGCTGTTTCCAACATGGTCTCCCCTGAAAATGACGTGCCGAAATGGTGTCAGGGGTGGGATACATTGTGCTGCTGGTGCAGCCGTTCTCTGTCTGCTTGCAGAGTCTGGTCCACTTCCCTTTGATGGCATTATGGCCACAGCAGTCCAAAGGGAATAAGCTCAGGCAACAGCAGGGGGCATATAGTGCGGTGCATCGTCAGAAAACAGGATGTGGAAAAGAGCGAGAAAATAGACAGGATGGAGAGCGCAGTGTTCTCCCCATAGGCTTTTGCCATCAGGCAGCAGTTTCAGTAGCACTCAGACACTCAGAGTGCACTCAGCGTACGCGCCGACGCTTTGAAGCATGTGGCATGCGTTTCTCCATCTCTCCCTCCCTCCCTCTCTGAGCCCTTTTCATCTGCCATCCTCTGGAAGCGCTTGTCAGGACACACTGGTGTTTATGTCTCATTAGGCCTCAGAGCCAGTGAAATGATTTTTCCATTCAAACGCTGCCCCTCATCATCTGCATTGCCTCTCTCTCTCTCTAATCCCCCCCTCACCCTTCTCTCATCTACCCCATACATTACCTCCATCCATTCTCCCTTCCGTTTTTTCTGTACAGACCTCCCTCAAGACCTTCTCTCCATCCTTCTACATCCATTGTTTCCCCTCTCCCTGTCTCACTATGTGTCTCTAAATCAGTTATAACTACGGCAAGCGTAATTGTCATTACAGATGCACGGGTTGAGCTGATTGTAATTGGTGTAAACTGAGGTATGTGTTCTCTCTATGTAGGCTTTCAGTGCTGCTGACGATGACATGACTGCTGATCCCAGCTTGAAAAGAAGTCTGCAAACACTTTCAAACACTCCTCCGACAGCTGTTTAACTTACACTGCAGAGCCCTGGGGGAAAAAAGCATACAGCATCTGTGCACATCGCACACACACACACACACACGCTGAACATTAACACATGCATACATGCTCCAGTGAGCACCCGCAATGTAGAGAGAGGCAGAAGAGCCAAAATGGCACCTAATTTGTGAACTGCGTGACATAGATGTTCTTCTTTTAAAACCACCGCAGTGATTTCGCTCTCTCCCCTCCAGCCGGTGTGACCACCTGAGCGGCACCCCCTCCCCGGGATGTTAGAGCCACTCAGGCAATGAGGCTGACCCAATTAGCCCCTCCGCAGTGTGAGTCACACCATACGCTCACTCGCACGGCCGCACCGCCGATCCCAAAAAAATACAGGTAGGAGAAGGTGCACAGCATGGCGGGTGGGAGCAAGGCGGGAGGGGAAGGGGGTGGCAGGTTTGTTACTTTGTTAAAACAGAAACACTTCACAGGCTTTTCACATCTGGTCTGGCCACTCAGAACTAATTGGCTGTGAGAAATCAGCCTTGGTAAGGGCCAGAGCAGTGACTGCGAGCCATTTAACTGTGTATGTTCAGCCGTTCCGTACCACAATCCAGCTCTGCCGGTGACTGTCCAATAAGTGGACGAGGGAAACGGGAAAGGGGCGGTGTTTTTAGCAGGTGGAAGTGTTGTGACTAACGGGTGAGTGAACCTGTCCCCAATCAAAGGGCTGTGACACATGGGATGAGCTCAGCAGCAGGTCTGACTCAGTCACCTTTGTAGAAATTTAACAAGGGGCTGTTTTTCATCGCAGGTGGAAGAATACAAAGAGCACTGAAATCATTAAATAAAAGAGTGCTGTCTGCACAAACCCACACCTGGTTTTAGTTTTTTTGACCTTTAGATAAAACATTTACTGCCACATATGTAGTTCTATGCGTAAACTAAACTCAGGGAAAGTGCTTGCTTGAACATACTGAGAATTTAGTAATCAGCCAAGAAGGGGTCTCTGTGTGCTGGGCACAACTTTTCAACAGCTCCCCAGTGCTTTGCTTTCAGTTATAAAAACCTGAAACTGCAAAGCAAAGAACTTCCAAGCACAGGACAATGAATAACCCCATGAGCTCTTTAATTTAATTGAACTGCTCTAGTGAAAACAGCCGCTTGAATGGATTATAGTCAATGCAAAGGCAATGATAGCTTTGACTGAGTATACTTATTTTGAAGCACTTCATCACTGACTGACTAGAAACATTCATTATAATCAAGTGCACATCTCTCTGGGTGGAGCAGTCGATTGTGTGTTTTTAATGGATTATTTACAACTTATGGCTTTGAATGCCAAAGCAAAGCGCTGAGGCAGAAATACAAACAACATTCAAAGTCATGATTCCTTTCAAAGGCTAGCAATTGTTAGGAAATAATTCCTGAGATGCGTAGCTTTAAAACGACAGAACTCTCATTCAACAGCAGTACTCGAGTTCAGCGCTTCTGTTGAATTGGATGCTTTCCTTTCCCTTATGCAGCTTCTTTTCCAAATGAAGAGAATATTTACAGAAGTCTGTAAGGTGCTATGCATTCTGGGAAACCTTAGTTCATCAGCCTACAAAAACAGTTCTCCTTATATAGGTTAACTAACGTAATGTTTACACAGTACTATCACACTTCTCTACACAAACCTACACACAGGGGTTTGAGTTAACACAAACACGTTTAAACAACAGTCTGAGTTAATGCAAACATGTTCAAAAATCACCAGAAACACTCCCAACACCCACAGGTGGAAATTATACACTAAATTGCCACTGACATGCCCTAATGCCTTCAGCTCTCTTTCTCTCTCTCTCTTTCTCATCTCACACTGTCTCTCTCTCACTCACACACACACACACACACACACATACACTTACCAGTTAGCTCACACACACACATCCCAAGTATCATTTACATACAAATGCACCCAATCAAAACACAAGGATGTCCAGTAGACCCCTCCCCCTCCACATAACCCCACCCCCTCACCTTCCTGCAGGTACATGACAGCCTGTGAGTAGTTCTGCAGGGCATGATGGGTACGGCCCAGGCTGCTGTAGGCCAGCGTCTTGGCTGCCAGGTCATTGGTCTCCGCGGCGATGCTCAGGTGCTGCTCCTGGTACACCACGGCCCGCTCGAAGTTGCCCAGGGACTCGTAGGTGAGGCCTAGGTTCCCGTAGGCGCGGCACTGGCAAACAGGATTTCCTGTCTCCTCGGCAATCTCCAGGTCCAGCTGATGGCACTGCAGAGCCGTGTCATGCTCGCCCATCAGCTGGTACACCCCGCCCAGGCCGCAGCTGGCGTCCGCCTCCAGGAGGCGGTCCTTGGTATCGCGCGCAATGCCCAGCTGCCGCTCCAAGCAGGAGATGGCCTGCTCATAGTTGCCCAGCTGGCTGTGCAGGCTGCCCAGCTCTCCGTACGCCTGCGCCTTGCTTCCGCACTCACCCAGCTCGTGCGCCACCACCAAACGCTTCTCGAAGCACACCAACGACTGCTGCAGACTCCCCATCGCCCTGAAAAGGATTTACCAGCCATGAGAAACAGTTCATCTCACATGTTAAGCACTAAAGAAAAAACTATTTAACTTCAGTCAGCCTAGTGATTTGTTTGAAAATTCTTACATTGCGAAATACAAATAAAATATTATGGCCCTGTTCTAACCCTAAGCCTGGCCTTGTTACAGTCCCATAAACCTGCATGTGCCGTTTATACCATGCCACTGTACATAATACCATGGAGAGGATGAATTGTTAAGAAATGCCTTGTTTATATGGATGATGATACAGAACTTTTCCTGCATACTTGTTGTTTTTGTCGAAGCATTCCCTCGTCCCTGAACTCAGTGAGTCATAGCCTTGCAAACATATTAATACAAAGGAGGCCTCTGCACTGCTATGTGGAGCTAAAAATTTTCCATTCTGCAATATAAGTATTCTAACTCAAAAGAAACATAGACCGGCGCGCATGTGTGAGTGTGTATCAGCCACCTTTTTATGTGCACTACGGCGGTAATAAATAACACTGCATAAACTGCACCACAGCTTGACTGCTCAAAGGAGGCAAACCAAAGGCAGGGCAGATAAACTGTCACGCTGAGCCGCCACACACAATGAATGCGCTGTTCGCGCGAAGGTCCTGTTCATTATTGTTATTCCCTTCTCCCCTTAACCTGCTTCGTTGGGATTACCAGGCCACCATTATTTAATTGGCACGTACGGCGTCGGTACACGGCGGTTATTTAACGCCGGAGAAAGGGTGCGTATCATCAGTGCGCCTCCATGTTCTGTCAGCGGAAATTTCCGCTGACATCACACCGCTGGAGAAGAGGCCCGGGTCTTGTTTCATTACAAAGCGAAACAAAAAGCCTTTTAATTCTGTCTCTTAATGTGCCTGTTTATTTTTCCCTCTCCCGATGTATGGGGGGGTGATGCTGTTACCGGAGGGGGGAAGCGCGGGAACGTATTGTAGAGCTGACATTGTAATTTACCGTCCCATTGCATCGTGGCGGGGTGGCGGGCTAAGGGTGGGGGAGGGGTTTCGCAGGGGCTGATGGATGATGGGCGGCGGACGGGGGGCTCGGCTGCCTGGCGGCTCTCCCTCCCCGCGGCTGACAGCCTCAGCATAGCCCGCATTCATCATGCTCCGGGCCCCTGCGCTGGCGGGAGGGAAACGCCCCGGTCCCCCGCAAACAAACACAGCACGCAGGGGGGCCGAGGATAGCACAGGGGCTAACGATATGATCGGGAGCCAGTTTGCACGGAGCGCCTGCCCGCAGCAGGTGTTTGGTGACGGGGCCGTCTGAGCGACTTGTTTGGTGGCGTGTGGGCTGGTGGTTTCATCCATCAACACTCCTTTTTCTCCTCATGCAAGGCTCATACAACCTCCACAGAGGAGTCTTTCACAAAAATGGAAGAAAAACTCTAAAAATAGAGGCTGCAGAGATACAGAGCAGCTGCATTTGCTTTCCAATTTGTCACCAAAATGAAGCAGTAATATCTCATCCAAGAGTTCCACATTTACAGGAAACATTAAATTGTGAAAGGCAATTCAGAATAAACCTCAGAACCAGGATTTCAGTAAGACACAAATGCATTGCTTAACATTCATTTCAATTCACCAGCCTCAGGGACACTGATACACTGTGCCGCTCCGCTTCGTTTCAGAGGGTTTCAGTATTCTGTGGCTTTTTTCCAACATCTTAAACTCAAGGCTTCCTCTGTGGAGCTAAAAACTATGAGTTGACTGAAGACTCGCGGAGAGGATTCCCAGTGTTGTTCTTTTTATAACTCACAAACAAGACATTGATTAAACACGGGGCTAACAGCAGATAACTGTCAAGAAATGGTATCCAGAGGGTTATTTTATCAATGGTTCGACCGACCTAATTAAAGCAAGCTCATGGCCAGGGTTGAAAATGCCATAAATGATCTGTCAGTGAACGCTTAGGGTATGCTGTAATCTGAGTTGGTCAGATTTCATAATTAGTCCCACTAAGTAATTACAATTTAAAGTTAAAGGTTGGCATGAGAGCACCAGCCTTGTTACATTAACCATTAATAGCCATTTAACTGGCGTTACTTAACATTAAATTTCATTAAATAATAACCACAGAGGGTGCATGTGAGCGGCTATCAATGATTGGCTCAGGGTTGTGTGGATGTTGAGGGTATGACGCATACCCCCTCCTTTCAGTGGTAACGGAAATCCAACCTCCTGAATCCCAGCCTTTTCTCCCAGTGAAAGCTGGTACAACCATCTTGCTGTCTTCTACTATTCATTTTATTCATGCCAATATTTCACAAGTTATTATTAGGCCCAAGTTTCACCATGGGGTTACTGCTTTTTGGTGATTTGACAGCACTGACCTGTGTCCATTGCCCAGACCCCTGTAGGCTTTCTCCTGGTCCTGCATGCGGTTCAGGCTCTGGGCGACTGACAGGTACTGATCGTAGTACTTGATAGCCTCCTCGTAGTCCCCCAGGGCCTCGTAGCAGTCTCCCAGGTTTCCGTAGGCCCGGCCCCGGTCCAGCACAGCCTCGTTCCCGCTGAGCTGCTGGAGCATGGCTAGCTGCTGCTCGAAGTAGCCGATGGCCTCCTCCATTACACTCATGTTCATCTTGGTGATGCCCATGTTCCCATATACCTGGGCCTCCACGCTGGGGTCCTTCAGCTTCTGTCCCAGCTCTAGTTGCTCCTCATAGCACTTGAAGGCCATGGTGTACTTTCCCAGGGACATGTATACAGCTGCCAGGTGGCCATGGGCCTGGCACTCTCCCTGAATATCTCCAAGCTCCTGGTAGACCTCCAGCTCCTGTGTGTGGTAGCCCAGGGCCTTGTCATACTTGTGCAGCATCCGGTAGGCAGCGCCCAGAGCGGCGTAGGCACACGCCTCCATCTTGCGCTCCTTGACCTGGTGTGCCAGGGCCAGCTGCTGCTCATAGAACTTGATGGCCCCTGCCACGTCCTTCTTGCACACAAAGATGTCACCAAGATTTCCAAGTGCCCGAAAGCGGGCCTGTGAATTGTTAAGGGACTGTGCTAGGGAAAGCAGATACTTCTGACATTCCTCGGCTTTGCTGTAATTCCCTAGTGCCTTGAAGGCCAGGCCCAGGTTGCAGTAGGCCTTTGCCTGGCTCAGCTTGTCATGCAGGTCCTTGGCCAAAGCCAGATCTTGCTCATAGTATTTGACAGCCTCTTGGAAGCTGCCCATGCAGTAGTGGGCATAGCCCAGGTTGTGGCAGACCTTGCCCTCGCTCTCCATGTCCTGGAGGTCCGGGGAGAGGCGGAGATACTGCTCATAGTAGGGCACAGCCTGGGGAAACTCGCCCCGGGAGCAGTGGAAGTTCCCCAGGTTGCCCAACGCTCGGGCCTCGCTCTGCACATCCCGCAGCTCGCGGGCGATGTTCAGGTGGTTCTGGTAGTGCTGGAGGGCCCGGTCATGGGCGCCCAAGGCCTGGTAGGCCACCGCCAGGTTGCCGTGGGTGGAGGCCTGAGAGGCGCGGTCATTGACCTCCATGGAGATCTGCAGCTCCTGGCGGTGGTAGCGCACAGCCTGGTCGAACATGCCCAGGGCGTTGTAGGCGTTCCCCATGTTGCCATAGGCCCTTCCCTGGGCCGCGTAGTCACTGAGCTCCTGGGCAATGGAGAGATGAGTTTTGTGGAGTTTCAGTGCAGTCTCATAATCTCCTTTCATCTGGTGGATGATACCTGCAACAGAGAGGACAACAGTTGAGGGGAAAAGGTCAAAACTCTGCCTCTGGTTTTTACTAATATGTGAGAACATTTTTTACAACCTACAAGTATAATGAATAAGATAAAGTATTCCCCATACAAACACAAAATATTTCATAACCCATTTCCCTGCCAAATTAACCTCCGCTGCACAATTTCTAATTAGCAGTGATAGAACTTCTGTTATTAAAGAGATGAGAGTCAAGGCTGACATAATTTTGCTTAATAGCAGCTTTTAAACAAGTCACAAACAACACAAAAGCAGTAAATCCTCCGTAGGGCAGAGCAAAAAGGAAGGCAATATGTACTGAGCAGGCAAATGTTTTCCAAGTCTCAAAAACAAGATTAGATCAAAGAAAACATGCATTTTAACATCCAAAAACCTAATGATTATCACCACGGTGCATCCACCAGTCCCGTTTCTTTGGCAAAACAAAGTCGTTCAAAAGGCACTGCAGTCCATCGCACAGCTAGATCAGCGTTCAATCGTTAACTATGTCTTGTTCGCTGAGAACTACTGAGGAGAGTTCCATGTCCCTTTGAGCTGTCACTCTGCCTTCCATTAAATAACAATTACAACCCTGATATCAAAGCCCGCCCCATCTCATCTGAAAAAGGAAAACAGAGGAGGGAAGGATCAGAGAGGGAGAAAAATAGAGATGGGGAATGTTTTGAGTTGAGGCGGGCGGGAAAGGGCTAATGAATACTTGTGATGGAAAATGGTTTTGAGGCTGGAGTAGCGGGGGCATTAATCTCGGTCCCTGCAATTTGGTCCCAGCATCTCAGTGTGGGTTGAGAGGCCCCCTTCCCCCCCCCCCCCCCAAACCAAAAGTGCCGTGTGCTAAGTGCCGGGGATCAGGGAAAGAGCTGGGATGAGCGGAAAATGAGACATGTGGGCGGGGGGCAGGGAGTGGGGTGGGGGGGGGTGTTGTTGTGGGGGTTGGGGGGGGGGGGGTCTTGGCTCACTGGTAACTCTGGCAACAGTGCATGTTTATTACGGGCACTCTCTGACCAAAATTTCCTCTGTTTCTAAGAAGGTCAAGGCCAAGGAAACAGTAGAAGGGAAACACAGCGGGGACCTCGTGCACCTCTGGATGACGTGATGCTTTTGGAGCTGTGGGCTGCTGTTGACATGAGTGGTCTGCCCCCGTTCAGAAGCATCCAAACATCCGATTGACGGGCACATAGGCGGGTGGGCGGCACGGCAACGGGGCTCTCAGCACATGTGCTCATTGGGCGCCGGGGTTACAGGCAGTGGAGGGGGTCGCCGGGACACCCATCTGCTCCCTGTCAATCGGCAAGAGGCCCGGGAAAGATTAGCAGCGTGTGGAAAATCCAATTAGGGGCCCATGCCAGCCTTGTGCCTGCCTCCTCTATTGGAGGAGGTGGGGAATTGAGAACGCCGGCCTCGAGCAGTAGAGTTGCTAAAGGATGTTTACTGCGACACACTTAAATCCATGCAATGCCTGCAGGCTCAAGCTGTACCCATTATTGACCTCCCTGGGTAGTGAATTCTCTGTTGGAGTGATGTTTCAATTGAAGAAGAACTGTGAACAGATAAACTGGGCTATTCCAAACTGCTGGCATGCTGTGACAGAATACAATGTACACAGCTCTTCTGAAAGCCCCTAATGTAGTTTGTAAAATTGTGAGCACGGTCTAAGATGGACCTTTGGTTTACTTCAGGCAGACAGCTCCCTGCTTGTGGCCAATGCAGGAGAGAGTTTGATCCTGTTTGCTGACCAAACACTACCCTGCCATGACGAGTCTTAAAAACTCACACAAACACCATCTGCAGGTAGCTAACATGCTGGCTATCTGATCGACTGCCATCTTGATGTTTGAGCTGGCACACCGACTGAATATTAAAACTGACCCAAATGGCATGCTAATGGTGTGACTGACTGGCTAACTGACACACGGACTCACTCGTTGACTCACTACCTGAAACTTTGATGAATTGAAAGGTCAACACACTAAGTGACTCCTCAACAGACAGTCTGACATATGCACTGACTATCACCACCAATCTGACACATTGACAGTTAAACTGAATGACATGCTGCTACACTGGATGACATACGCACTGATTGGCTCTGACACAGAGGGCTTGGATGACTGGCACCTCAGCCAGATCTCGGAGTCAATCGGTTAAGTGATAGACTGATTGTGACATCATAAACAGGTAACCATAAAAGGCCGCTCAGTCACAAACACAAAGCTTTTTTCACTATTTATTCTCCACCTTCAAAGGACACAAGATAACTGTCACATCCTTCTCCACTGCTCAGTCATTCGGTAAGACTGGTGACTTGGGGGTCAGTATTGTGAAATGCACAGGCCACCTGAAGCCTCAGCAGCGATGGAAAATCATTCACAGGGCAAGTCAGGGCACCTTGCTCCCCACTCCCTGACTGCAGCTTTTGTTCCATGATGCTCCCTGTTTTACTCTCCCCTCCCCTCTCCCCCTCTTCCAGGCCAGAAAGGAATGTTCCTTCTCCAAATATCAGGGTGAGAAATGACATTAGCAGCCGGGGTAGGGGGAAGAGTGTTCGCCAAAGGCGGCATTCGCAGGTCGGGGGGTCGCAGGAGGGGAAAAACAACAAAAAGCCAGATGGGGCCTACGGAACACAGAGGCCGTGTTACCTGCAGCTATGGCCCCTTTGACCAGGGATTCATTAGCACAGCATGTATGACTTCTCTCGGTCCACCCTGGCTGTTTTAACACCAGCATCCACTCCGCCCTTCGAGGCCAAGCACAAAAAGTCTGAGTCCACACAAAAAGCAGCAACCAGACATGCTGATGTATGGAGACCTTCCATGTCATTTTCAAATAAATGTAATTAAAGTTCAAGACTGGGTGGGGTTCAACAAGAACAACATTAAATAACAGCTGCAGCAACCATTATGTTGCTATGATATTAATGTTTGACAAGTTTGACTAAACTGTTTGCACGAATGTGTAGTGATGTAATTACCGTAAAAGTAATTAGAAATATAACAGTATCCAGACAACAGGTAATGTATTAGATAATAATTACCTACATGTAAAACTGTCTGGGCCAATTGCAATGAAGTTCTTAGCTAAAATGTGGTTTAAGAAACATAAGACATGTAACATAGTCAGAAAAAAAAAATCACCACACAGCATCATGCATATTTGAACCTAGGGTCTTCTGGCAACAAACAAAATCCTAATTCTAGATTAAAATGATACTACAGAAGACTGAAACTGGAACAGCGATGATGATCAGGATCTCAAAATAACTGTCATTTTTTGAAGGGAATTCTGTGGAACAGAGAGAGAGCAGAAACCCTGATATGAGTCCTGCTGCCAGCTCCACTGAGTCCCACTGACTGGTGACAAATTCTCACCCAGTGGGCTGGCCCCTATGGCCAACCTATGGGAGTGTGGTTCTACCACTGAATCTGAGTGGCATGGGACTCCTATGGGCATTTCTTCAAACGCCCACTCCCTGGAAATCTGCCCACCTCATTTACATACAAGTTAACTAATTAGTTCGGGAATGTTCCACCTGGCAACCAAAACAGGCCATAAAGTATGCATGCATCAATTGCATACCGTAAACTGGCAGGAAATAGAATTGGAATACAATAGGACAGTCATGCTCATCTGAGTGCTAAAATGTGAAAGTGATGGCTGTCTGATTTTTATTTGAGGTTTTTGAGTATGCCCCTAAATTCTGTAGTCATACATTTGAATCAGGACACAACATTTGAGTGATATGCATAAAACTGAAAAACAGAGCACAACTGGACCATAAGGAAAAATGTTGTGGCTGTCACTTTAAATTAGAAATAAACAAAGGCAAGGGAAAACGCTGAAGGAAAGATGAGAAAACAGAAAAATGAGATGAAAGGAATTTACCAACTAGCCAATGGGTGTGTTCCAGGCCAAGGGGCCATGGAAACCAAGTATCTTACAATAACATTCCATTCAGTCTCCTCCCATCTGATCACAACTGGGATCAGTTACCAAACATGATTTCCACGGTAATAGGGCTCTCATGACTAGGAATGACACCGTGGATGTCCCTGACCCAAAACCCAATAGAGTGCTATTCATTTCATGGGATACGGCCCCATCCACAGACATTAGACCATGTCAGGAGGAAAGAGTGCAGGAGGATTGCTTGGATTTGAATGAAAACGGATTGGACTTCAAGTCATGGCAGCTCATGCTTATGAGGATGGACCATTATGGCGACACTGTTTGCACTCCAGTGATAAAAACCTTGACATTCTGAATACACCGCATCAGTCTCCCTGGTAAAAGCTGTGGTTAATCACATATTAGTTATTGCATATAACACAGTGCCGTGTTATACTAAATTAATGAATGACAAGGAGGTAAAGAACACTCCAAGGCAATAGCTAAGGGCTGTCCCTTTGCAGAGTACAGTAATTTATTAAACCAGGACAATTCGGGGACCATTATCCTGCCTTTACCACAGCCACGTGTCAAAAAAGAAAACAATCATTGGCTACTGTCAGTGCAATGGAAATGAATGTTAGAAATCATTACAGTAAATTAGCCGAACCACAGATGCTATCTGCAACCAAACCAATATTGCCCTGTCAGTGTGTTGACAGCAATTAGCCTGCTCCAAGCTGACGCTAGCTAAATTACTAAAATTATAAACTGAATAAAGATGTATCCCTGACCTCAAAGCTGTTTTGCATAATATAATGTTGTAACTCAGATATTCACAAGATAAAAATGTTTGATTTGTTCACAAATTTGCTGATTTTGTGAGGTTTATATGGCAACCAAGCCAACATAAGTTTGTCCCCTTGTCAAATTGTAGACAGCAATTAGCTTCAATAATACATACTTGCATACCTGGCACATAACTAGAAGATGACATCTGATTGCTGGAGTGAAGTGATAATAATAATGTATGTAATAATTAATGTGAAATATAAAGGTACCCAGACAACATGTAATTTATCAGGAAATAACCTCCATGTGACATCCTCTACACCAATCAGAGTCAACTATTCAACCAAGCCTTGGTATGAATGACATACTAACACATATGTATGTGGATTGACTGCAGCAAATTACCCAAACAGCCTTGCTCAAGGCCAAATTAGCAGTGTCTCACCAGAGATTTGAGCCTGAGGCCTGCAGCTAACAAAAGCAATTCCCAATACTTGAGTTCACATTGATTCCAGATTTGCAGTTATATGAGTGACTGACAGTGACTGTGCTTTGTGTTCCTCTTTAACTAGCCTTCCTGTGATTGACTTGCTAGGGACCAAAGTCCCTTTGACAGCTCCCCTACGCCATGCCAGTACAAAATGATCTCTCTTACTCTGCTGCTATAGAAGAATGCAGCCTAAAATCGCACCAGAGCCCGGAGCTGAAGCCCGCCCAAATATCTGCAGTCAAACACAGCACACCCCCATCCCCTTCCCCAGAGCAGGCTGATCTGTCCTCCAGAACTCCAGCCTGGGACTTCATCTGGACCAGAACGCCAAGAACCTCAATCCACACACACATACGCTCTGAGTGGCATATCAAAGCCTTTTTGCGTCCCCGGCTTTTCAAACAGTGTTAACGCGGACAAGGGAAAAATCACATGGCTGTTTCCATATATAGAGAGCTGGTGGCGCGGTTTCCAAATTGGCTTGGTTTTAAAAGCCCCCGAAAAGCCCCGACGCTCTGTCTGCTGGATGCTGCACGAAATAATCACTTATGACACCCCTGGCAGCTGCCGTCCCCAGTCCCAAAACCGGATTAGGTTTCGTCTCGGGCTGCGTAGCGTGTTTAATAGATTTACCCGTTTTTCCAGGCTGGTCGTTCCGCAGCACAAAAAAGACAAGATTGCTGTGTGTGATTGCACGCGGTGGGGGGTGGAAGACCCACTGGGTCACATGACCACTTGAAAGAAGGAATTTACATCCTGGTCTCTGATTGAGTGTTCTCATTCATCCTGTGATGTGAATCAGCTATCACCTTGCACAAAGATGGCATGATGGGTAAAAGAAGGCACAATTGGAACTTGGTGGAGCTACGTGGCTCAAGCACATATCTCTCACACACACAAGACCAATATTTGCACTCTAATTTGAGGGAAGCAAGATTGTGAAGCTAAAGCAAGACTAAAAAGCTATTTTTTTTTTGATGTTCCCAGTTTCAACCATGACACATCTGCGAGACTGAATCTGGGCATGCTGTGTGTGTTGTGTGCCACTATAAACTGTTAAAAATCTCAACACAATGTATGCACATTTACCAGGCGACACATGGTACTAACTTAATATGAGGCCTGTGTTCTCTGTAAATGCAGGGGTGGGGAACTGTGGTTCGCTGGGAGTGAGTGGTCAGATGACTGTGGCGCTGCGTGATGCATCATGTGACTGAGTGGCATGTTGTGACCTTGAATAGGATCGGCCGTTGCCCTCCACTGCCCTATTGGAACTGGCAGCGGTGCGTAGGGGGAAACAGACTGAGAAGGAGGGAGTGGAAGACAGAGGAGTGAGGGAAAGAGGAGCAACGGAGAAAAGCTTTTTCAAAGAATGCAAGCCCATACCCAGCAGGACCCTACAGCTCCAGTGAGTCTCACACAGCTGCAATGAATTTTACAGCCCACTACCCCCTTCCCCCCATCGCCAAAATTACACCTCACATCAGCCAGGGAATGAATCACACTCTACCAACTGATAAATACAACAGTATGCAATATAAAAACATGTATAAAAATATGATTGCGTGTGTGTGTGTGTGCGTACATATAACACAATCAAAGCTACAACACTGTAACAAGGTGCAGTCAGATCATGTTGAATAGCACAGCGCTTGCTGCATCTTATTATATTCCCAAGGTCAATGAAGAGTTAAAGTATGGAAACTTCTCCTGGTAGACCATTGTATTTCCACTGGCACTACCATACATGGCTGAGCTGACTGAGGACAGCTAGCAGCTCTACTGCCATGGACTCTGCTGGATGCCTGTAGCTGAGCAGGAATGGGCTGGGTTAGCGGTTAGCACTTGGGTGGGACAGCTCCTGGGAGGAGTAACTGTCTGCTGTTACAGATGTCAGTCAGTAGGGGGCAGTCTTACTTATGGGAGAACATGAGAGCATGCAGGAAGATCAGACAGTAAGACAAGTTCCTGACTCAGTGCGGTCATTAAAGATCACATCACACTGAAAAAAGAGCCGGTTCCCCCATGTCCTTAAAAATTCCAAGCCTTGCTCTGTCAACCTTAAACTAAATCACCCTCTCGTTTATTTAGCTCAATCAGACTCCATCCCACTCCACCTTACTTCATGTGTGCCACCCAGACTGCCAGTACACACAGGCACAATTGAGGTAAGCTTCGACCCCTCTCAGTAAAGCCCTTTAGGGTTGTGAAAAACCCAATGTAAACGTAATCCATTATAGGAAACGGGCTGGAACTTCGCTCTCGGGGTGCGGTTCTGGGCCTTTGAGACGGACCTCAATCTGGGCTGGGCTGGGCCAACAGAACTCCATAACAGAAGGGGGTGTTGGTGGATGGGAGCTGGGCAGAGAGGCCTGCCAACACAAGCACTCAGGCAGCCTGCCCCGCTCCTCCAGCCAGCGCGGTTTCCTCCTGGTTTCGGATGACTAATAGTTATCATCCTTCCCCTGCTCAGGAGCGAGCCTTCTAGCACGCCACTCTCCACACGCCGGCAGTCTCTTCCAAAACATCTCCCACACTCACAGTTTAAATCTGTTTATATGCGTTTCAAACCATAGCTTTTGTCCCTTTTTGACTTTGCAGTGACTCTTCGAGTGCCATAAGGGGAGCGCGCACCGCAAACATTCCACGTTTTAGTAGCTGTTTGATTTGGGAGGCCAGCTTCCACGCCGGAAAACCTTGCTTTGCAAAAGCGGGGTTTCGTTTACAGCGGAAAGAAAGGAACCCTGGCCTAGCCTGCAGGGTTCGGCCGGGGAAACTCCAAGTCCACCCAGCTCTCCCCCTCAGGTGACGAGGAGCTAGGAATTTACAGCCTCTCCCACTGCACTTACAGTGAGTCGTGACCTCAGAAACAGAACTACAGCACTGGCTGAAAGCTCTTTGAGATTCAGGAAGAAAGTCTATTCTTGCTAAACGCAATGCTCCCAAACAAACACAACAAGTATCTGCTTGGCACTGTCAGGTCACAACTTTGACCGCAGAAGAATTCATAAACAGGAGCCTGGATTCCTAAATAGGACCCCAGGTTCCAATTAAAACCATGTAAGATTTGGGAGCCAGAATGAATGCTTGACCTCTGCTTTGGGTGGGTGGAGCCCTGCCAGTTGCTGTTTCCACAGCGATGGCGTAGTGAGCAGGATCTATGAACTCAGGTTACTGTCCACTCAGCATCCACAGGGTCAAACCTGGATCACATTCAGTGTGCTCAGGGCTAGAATATCGCCTGCCTGACCAAATTGAAGATTCCTTTAAATAAGAAATGAGTTGTACTCCGGGCGGGAGGGGGACAATGGTAATGATGTTAAGGAGCCGGCGTCTCGAGTATCCTCCTTAGCTGAACAGAGGCCAGGGCTGATGCTTGCGCCGGAGAAACTGGCTGATATATGGGAAGCGCTCAGTGGCCTTCTCCTCCAAGTTTGGAGTGCATTACCCGTAACATCAGAGCAGCTGAGCCACTGAAGGACAGTCCTGCCTGGTCTAGCTACAGCTTGTTGAGAAAGTTTGAGGACCCGTCCTAAGCGCACCATCTTAGCTCCCCTCATCCTCGGTGATGCTAGATGTACAGTCAAAGATCAGACGCTTTCTACATGCTGTCTATTGATTGACTGCACACTTTAATTTTCATTTCATGTAGACTGATCCTTTGTGAGTCTCTTAATTTGTTTCTTACTATCTTGCTAAAGGTACTTCCGTACCCTTGCTGTTACATTCACACCTTTAATGATGTGCTCTTTATGCATCCTGCAGTGATGGCTCTGTAAGTCATTCTGCATTAAGGGCATCTGTCAAATGAATAAATAATCGTAATGCATAATTCATAACGCAATTAATGTGAAAATGATAGACAATGAATTTTTTTTTGTGTGGTACATTATAAATACATTATATCCAAGATGACAGCACCCATTTGATGAAGGGTATTAAGTACTTGCGTGTGATTGAGGCTCCGGACCTGGAAACAACCTGCGACTCCACAAATCACTTTCATTGGGCCTGGTTCAATGGTCTCGCTGGGTGCTTGGCCTACTTCAGACATGGCAGAGCTTGATCCGTTTCTGGTGCTGGCAGTGGTCCCATAGTGGTTCTCCCTTATCTCTTACCTAATTTTCAACTAAATAATCCATCTAGCTACTTCCTAAATTTCTGAATGACAAAACTCATCTGTACACTTGAACCACCGACACTTAAACACAATGTTTCTTTGACTGCTGGTGTATCTGAGTGATCAGATTGATTCATTCTGACTGTAGGAGGCGCTACATGCTGGTTGTAGAATGTATCAAAATGGACAACTAAACTCAAGAGACGCTACTCTGAGGAAACCTGCATGGTAGATGCACTTGTACTCGTTAACAGTGACAAACCCATAACCCAAAGCTATCTCCACCTGTCCCCAAACAGGCTCCTCTGTCAGTGTAAACAAGTGGTTCCGGCCTGGCCTTTATGCCTTCTCATGCCATTATCCCCCCCCCCCCCCCCCCCCCGCAGCTCCATAGCCTAATGACTGTGTGTGAGTAAGTGAGCCGCAGGGCCTAGCATAGATAAATGGAGCCTTTTGGCTTTTGTCTGGCCCCCTTCACCCTCCCCAACCCGCCCTGCCAGCGGCTCTCCGCAGGCCCCATTAGGCCTGATGAATCCCTCTATGAGTTCGGCGGCACTGCCGCTTGCCCCCAGCTTTCCTTCGCGCCCCACAGGGCCGCCGCTGTGCCTGCTGATTGGCCCACTCCGGGCTGCCCTGAACCACCCTCTCACCGCCCGTCCTGCAGCTACTCACATAATACATATTCCTCATTTAAATACCCCTCAGACCAGATAGCTATTAATAAAAAAGTAATGAAGTGAGTCTTTATTACATAAAGGCAGACACTTTTTGAAGTTTTTATTGCAATTTTTGTCTTTAAATAGGAGAACTGAGAGACTTGGGAACTACTTAAACTCCCAAGTTTTTACCATTTTTTTACAATACCTATCCTATACTAAATGTCACGTGTCATAGACAAATAGTATTCATGGAGTGATGAAGACTGAGTGAGATTTTCTGAGTAAGCTGTGAGGAAGAGTGACAGTGCTGAGATGAACTAAGACAAGAGTGTGCCATGGTGGCCCTACCCAAACGCGGCAGAAAATTCCGGAAGTTCAGAGCACACTGGCAAGGAGGAGTGCATATTCACCGCATGGGTCCGCGTTTCATCGTTTGACTGTTTGTTTCCCCCGTATCTCCTTCTGATTCAGCAGAAACAGTGCGGAGAGAGGCCCTCCCAGGCACCGAGCTGGAGTCGTCTGATAAAAACACTGTAACCTCCAGCTCGATCAAGCGCTAAGAACGACGCAGCGAGATCCTCAGGAGAAATGAGAAGCCGCAGCAGCGAGAGTGAACTGAAGGGCGGGGGGGGGACTGAAGCTTCCAAAAAAAAAAGTACCAGAGGTATCAAAAACACATCAGATGTTCCCTGCAGACAAATGATGCAATTTTGATGCACTTCATGAATAAGAGTCAGTCTCTGTCTCAGGCAGTATTAAATACCGCTGACTTTGGGGTAAACTGATATGCTACTGCTTGTGACTTCAATAGCACAACTTTTTTATATTCGTCTTAGGTCAATGCGTGCCCTCGGCCTTGCCCTTGGCCATACAGGTTCACAGCACTGATGGCTGGGGGTGTTGGCCAGTTCAAGACTGGCCTCTTCTGCAGAATGACCATCGGCACGAAAGACAGTGTGCAACATGCTTCAAGACTAGTCACATGACATTAAATTGCATTAGTTTCAGAAGGTGACTTACAAACCTCACTGCAAAAGTGCAGCAGTACTATAGATAAAGTCACTGCTGTGCACTCTGGGAGTTGACCTGGATTCAATCACAATTAAATGAAGGCCTCAGGTTTCTTCCTTCACACTGAAACAGTTTGAAAACTCAGAAATCTTTGCTGAACTCAGAAATCTGTGAAAATAAATATGAACCCTGAAAATGAGCATTCAAATCAACTGTATGGTTAGAGAAGTCAACTGTGCTGAAGAATACATTAAAGTTACCTACCTGTCGACATACCTGTCAAGTGGCAAGTGAATAACAATGATTTCACTAAAAATAAGTACTGCGAAAGAAAGTCAGATTCCAGGGAGGGTGGGCTCACTCTTAATGAAGAGGGTCTTCAGAAAGCGTGCATCTCTGATGTCCAAATGACCACAGGATAGAACACTACTAGAAGAGCTGCAGGCCTGGACCCAATCAAATAAACTCATAGGACATATACAACTCGTACGCAAGTCTTTTAAAGAGCATGTCCTACTATATTTTACTACAAATGAACATATTCTAAAGGACTTATTTGCTTGTTTTTGCTTGTCTTTTTTGAGTGAATTGCATGCACTCAAAAGATACTCTGTGTTTGATTGGGTCCCGGTCCAAGTCAGCCTGGTTCTTACACATTCTTATTCTAGAACATACTCCCACATCACCCCTCTCAGTTCATTTAGGAGTGCGTTTGGGGGGGGTGGTGGAGGTCTGCCCGACACAACAACAACAATGCCGTAATCAAAAGAACGATGTTTCCAAGCACCCCTCTTCCTTTTCTCTTATCTTCATTATTCAGCTCTCTGTGAATCACCCATTATAGGTAATTAAGCGATTCATCAAGTCTGTTTCAATTACTGGGCGGCTGACAGCCTCAGATTCCAATCACAGGAAGAGAGAGAGAGAGAAAGAGAGAAGAAACTGTTGTTACCACCCTGGGCAAACCTGGGCTTCAAAAAAGCTTGGGAAAAAAACCTTCAAAAACATCTGCAAAAATGCACTGCAAGCAGGGCGGGTAGCTGTGTAGGGGGCAGTCTAATTATACCGGCTCTGGATCCCGAGATCAAGGCTAAAGGGTTCGAACGAGAGAGGAGACACAGGTTCTGGGAGAAGAAAGCGTTCGCCTGCACGCTGAGTAATTATTTTTCAGCTGACACTCTCTGCAGTCTTTCCTCCATTTCCCTTTATTTTGAGCTGCGGAAAAAAAGAACTTTGAACACCACGGGCCATAAATTGAGAGTTCTGCAGACTGCGAGCGGAAGCAAGGACGAGAAACAAAACCAGAAGGGGTCAGAGATCTAAGATGCAGCACAGCGCTGCCAGGAGAAGGGAGGAGGGCCTCGGTCGCCAGGACGCTCCCATCTTCACTGCACAGAACACACCCCTCCGCTCACCCGAGTATCTGCAGACTGTCCGTGTGGGATAAACAGTCTCCAGCGCAACACCTGGGAAGATTAACTTTAAAGCGAAAGGGAGCAACAGCTTGTCTTTCCTTCCTAAATTGACAGAAGACGTGACCGAGCAGCAAAAGGATTATGACAGCAACTGGGCATGTCAATTTCAAAAATAAGGAAAATATGGTACGATAAATTATTATATAAAACCACTCATCCCTTAAGGAGGGCTCTCTATCCAAAAAGTAATAGAAAATCGACCTGACAGTACACAGGATTAGTAATACTACAAGCAATATGCAGAACAAAAGGATGGACGACTTCAGACCTGACTTAGGCTTGTATACTAAAAGTTTCATTAGCCGAACTCGTCTGGCAGCGTCCATAAACAAACACACCTGCCCAAATTTTTTTTGTCCTGGAATAAAACTGTCGGTGATATTAATGAGTCTAATAAACAACTCTGCGACAGTGAAACCAGCAGCTTGGGCAGTGAGAGCCTTTTCCATGCAGGTATCAGTCGTAAAATGCCCTCAATGACTGCATTTGTATTACCGGCAGAAAAAACCCCCTTATATTTAATTCAATTCCTCCCTTGATTTATTTTCTATCAGGCGGCTTCTAATTTAATACAAATTGATTAAGTTCTTGCCGGCAGGGGAGAGCGACTGTGGTGTTGTGTAAAGGCTGTGTGAAAAATTGCAGCGGTTTTAAACGCGAGGTTTTAATGGGCTTCATTTGTCCCAGGACGCCTCGTACACTGGCACCGCTGTCACACAGACGCTCTTCCTCCCGGGACATGATCCCGTTCAGGGCTCGAATTACCTCCGCGCACCTCTGTCAAAGGAAGGTGTCCGGCACTTCAGTAATGCTCGGCGTAAAGACACGCTGTCGCCCTCTGCCTCCACAAATATCACCCAGCCGTGTTCCGGAGCTCTGAAAAAGGAGGTGAAACACAACCCCTCCCAAACCACCTCTCCACTGTTTGGTCCTCTGAGAATCAGCCATTGCCGCTAAACGCGCAATTTATCACGCGGCCTCTGCCGACGTTTTTGGGTTGATTTCCAAGAGCTTTTCTCGGATCGATTCAACACGGCCTCAGAGCAGGTAGATGTTCAAGGATTTTATCTGTGAGAAAAAGCGAAAAGGGTGATGGAGTGGGATCTAAGTACGACCACAGTATACATTTGGAAGTGAGGGATGGGCAGAGAAGGACAAGAAAAGAGAGGAGAAGGGTACAACTAGGTCACACAGGGGACCCCAGGCCCACCCTACTGAACAGAGCTGGATCAACTACTATACCTGAAATACTTTACTGCTTTAGTCCCCAGGGAAATAATTTAATTTTCAAAACTATTACAAGTAAAAGTCTTTAACAAAATTGTACATTTTGATTAATAACATACTTCATGAAAATTAGTTCAATATAGCCAAAATATTAAATATTTGATTCAAGTTTGGTGATGTACTGTAGGTGGAAACAGAGGAGAGGAGAGGGATACAACTTGAGCCACTAGGGGGAGCCCTTGTGGAGTCACCTTGCCCCTTCCCAAAGCATGGTCCCCAGAAGACTTGTGAAATTCTGTATCCCCCTGCGTTTAGTTAGCTGTAACATGAGCTAATTCGCTAGTTTGGGTCCAAAGCAGTGGTCATTTTTCCTTACACGCCAACGTTTTTAAAATAGCACATCAACTGTGGCTGGTTTTAAATATTTAAGTATAGACAGGCACAATGTGAGAGCTCTGCTATTTTGATTTAGTACAAAAGAGATAATGTGTCACAAAAAACACATCAACATCAACAACCACATCAAATACTATTAATAACTGTGAACATTGTAATTAACAATATTAATTCACAAGAGCACAAACATAACTAAAATGTGCCATAATTTGTGATATATTAAATTTTACATTTTATTTCTCCTAGTGCAGTGGTACAATATTAGGAGATATAGAAAATTACATTTTATAACTGCTAACGCTAACATTGATCTGAGCTAAATGATGTAATGTGTAAAATAGGTATAAGCTGTGATGGGGGGAGATGGCTGAGGAAACTGCATCGCTCGTTGCAGTCAGGGTTACTACAAGTCAGAATGAAGTGTAGCTCATTTCCGCTGCATTCGTCGCCATTTTAAAAAAGAGTACATCTGTATTTGCACAAACTGTGGTGATATTGATGTCAAAATAGTGATTTAGAGAAGTCGAACCCTTCGTTGACTGGCAAAGACAAAGTCACTAACATTACCATTGCCTTATTTTTACTAGGCGACTGTAGTTGTGTACCCATGGACATAATTCAGTTAACTAAATAGCCCTTCAGTTACTGGAATACTGTAAGGACATTAATTATTTCTGAACATTTTCCCCTGTTTTAAGTGTCCCACTGTCTTTGGCTTCTTTCTTGCATTTTTGCTGCTGTGCAGTTCTTGATTTACAATCATGTTTTTTGAGACCATTTCTAGACTGGCCAACTACTACGACAGAGCATGAATTACGTAGCTTACTAGCTAAACACATCCAATCAAATAACATTCCTTGGAATGGATCTCGCTGCCAAAGCTGTGAGGCATTGGTAAATACTGGCAAATACAAGAAGAAGAAAGCTGGAACTTCGCTCATGTTTACCCATGTTTGTTGCTTTCTCCGGTCCCTTCACAAAACCTGGCAGAGAACTAGCCGGATAACTCCAAAGAGACATCTGCACTGGCTGCACTTTATAGTGACTTTCTTTCTGACATTGTGGACATTTACGAATTGATTAGAGTATGACAACATCACACCAAAGAGCAAATTAATGTTTTGAGCTTATCTTTGCTGAATGAAAATCTGTTAAAGGGCAATGCAACCAGTGGATAACAAACTTATTTTGCTAATGTATTTAAAACTTACATTTAATTCATACTTTCTCATTCATTGTAAGTGGATTCAGTTCTAGGGAATTCTACATTTAATGGTCACAAATAAGGTTAAAAATGCTGGTTGCTTTTAAAGGGAATGGAAAGTCCTGATTGGCTAGTTCATTCACACTCATGGCTTACCTATAGATAATTAAACAGTGCCACAACTAGACTCAACATCAAACTAGCAAAAATGTATTTGGACAATCTTCTCATGTCTAAATGTGCCATGTGCAAAAATTACTGTTGGCCTTGAACTTCTAAACATGCTGGGGAAAAATAGTTCACCACAAAACAACAACTCATAAATACTTTATGAGGGAGCACAAGCATGGTCTCAAAGCTAAAGAAAGGGGCTTATGAAGGTACAGTTTTAATGTGAGAAGGCCAAAGGGGTAATCCAAGTGCAGGTTTAAAGAGGAATAAGGACAAGTGTACAGTAAATAAAAAAAGAGAGAAAGATAAATGTGAAGCAACTCTTTGATTAGAAATATTGCATTATTGATATGCACAGTAAATAGAGGAGAACACAGGCTACTGCTGCGGAGATGAGGAGTTCTAAGGAGAGGAGCAGACTGTTGAGCGTTTCCATCTCAGGGGGGTTGTTCATGACCTTTCGTGACGCTCCCTGAGGGTCAGCACAATTTACACGCTCCCCATGAGCCCACAGCTTGCTCTCTCTGACCGCACCTGACCGGGACGACGCAAGCTTTTTGGACCGAGCTGCCGCCCTGCATGACTGTGACCAGAAGCTCCCTTAGCCGATGCTGCGATGTGAGGGCTTATCTCAACCCTGCCTCTGAGTGAGACTGCACCGGACCCCTGCTGGGTCGCCATTCCGGCTTGAGCAAAAAGTGCTCTCTAAGCTGTTATACTGGGGGCGCGAGGTCACGCAGGTGACGACAGTGAGAAAGCTCTGTGTTGCTGAGGCACTCAGAAAAAACAGCTGGGGGCTTTTTCTGTCGGAGGAAGGTTCAGGGGTGGCTACAGCTGTAGTGTGTGGATGGGCCCTGCAGTCTGGTTGAGAATTGAGACTGTGGTTGGCAGGGCTCTGAATCGACAGGACGTCCATGTCCCAATGTGCACCGGCGACCCTCCTGATCAATCACAGTCTGCACAAGCTACAAATGAGTATCTGGGCCCAATTAAGTGGTGCAACAAGTGGAAAGAAGTAGTGAAATTTAATGATTACTCTCCTGGGAATTCAGAAACACATTTATGTAAAGTGGCTATTCAATATCCACTTGTTCTCTGCCTGCCTCCCTGCAATAGCTTTGTTTTGTCTCTTATTACTTTTTTTAAAAATTATCATTCCTTCAGATCCCCAGTAATTTTCCACAAGAAATATTACTCATCTAAAAATACAATAGCATGACCCTTCCCAATATTCCCTTGGACTGCCCCACCCACAGCCCTTCCCAGCGTCCTCCTGGACAGCCCCACTCACAGCCCTTCCCAGTGTCCCCCCAGACGGCTCACCCAGGTTGGAGGAGGCCCGGCCCTCGGCTGCGCGGTCGGTCAGCCCCTCAGCGATGGCCAGCTGCTGCTCGTGGTACTGCTTGGCGCGCTCCAGGTCCTGCATGCAGCGGGCTGCATGGCCCAGCCCAGCGTAGGCCCGCATCTCGATGGGCTTCTCCGCCAGCTCCTGCGCCAGCTCCAGCACGTGGGTGTGGTAGGACATGGCCTTGTCGAAGTTGCGGCGGTAGTGGTAGGCGCTGCCCAGGTTGCTGTAGGCCCGCGCCTCCTCGCGCTTGTTCCCCAGGGCCTTGGCGATGCCCAGGTGCTGCTCGTGGCACTGCACGGCGTTGTCGAAATCGCCCATGGCGATGTAGACCGCGCCCATGTTTCCCAGCTCCCGCGCCTCTGACAGCTGGTCCTTGGACTGTTTGGCCAGCAGGACACACTGCTTGTGGCTGGCCAGAGCGTTGGGGTAGTCCCCAATCGCCGTGTATACGTGACCCAGGCTGCTGAGGGCCGAGGACGCCGCCTGGAGGGGGGAGAGATGGACAGACGGACAGACACACACACAGGAGAAAGGATCATTAGTTTAAACCAACTAATCGTTCAAACCAAGACACTCCCTAAAGTCAAGGGACCGTTTACCGGGAAACAACCCTCATATCACTGTCGGTGACAACGCTACACCCAGAGATGTGTCACTCAGTAGGATACCAGCTTTGGTTAGTCTTGGCACAGTCAGGATTCAGTACCAAAACACATGGCCTTTCCCCCACACCATTAATAGGAGAAACAGAAACAAAAACAGGAAAAAACACTATTTTACACTAATAAAAAACAGATTTCATTTACGTTTCTGAGTGCACAGGGAAAAACAGAAATTTGCACAGCAAAAACATTCGTGTACACACACACAGCTACTCACACAGATACGCAGACAAGCAGACACCATTTACAAAGAAAGACATACAAACACATGTAAACGCAAAAAAAAAACGCAAACAAACACACACCTTACACAAACAAAGAAACAACCACAAATAATGCAAACACATACGCTCAAACACAAACATACAAACCCCCATACACACACACAGAATCACATACAAACGCAGACTCACACACGAAGCACAACGACTGGTCAGATTCCTTTTGCGCTGCATGTATGAGACCCGGGGAGGCTACCTGATTTCGGGCCGTGAGCCAAAAACCTGTGCAGATTAAATGCTGTCAAAGCATTTTCCTGCAACTTCACAGGCCTTTGGCTAATTAGCAGAATGAGTACAGTCTGCCTGGAGACTCCCCATGCAGCTGCTCTACAGCCTGCTCTTCTGACAGCGGCCACGGCGCCCCTCTCTGCCCGGCTGCTTTCATGAGCACTACAAACAGATCAGAGGAGTCTGCGCAGAGAGCGGAGATGCGCCCGCAGCTATAGCGCGCGGCCTGGGCGAGCGCGCTTCCCGAAGGCTCCCGAGAACAAAGGCAGCCCGGCTGAAGGAGAATGCAAGATAAGGCCTCATTAGCTGTTTGCTTTAGTGGCGAAAGTCTTCTCCAGCAGTGTCTGGGGACTGGCGGGGCCTACGGTGGGCTACGTGTGGACACAACATGACAGAGGCCCCGTCTCTCGGTCCAGACCTCCCCGGGCACACACATGAGAAGTTTGTCAGAGTAAGGAGGGCTTTAGAAAGCCTGGGAGCTTGGGTCTGCTGCCCAGAGCTGGTCTCTTCATCCCAAACCCCTACCACAGCCCCCCCAATACACACACCTTAGACATGATGCAGACTCAAACGCACAGACCCCAGCCCCGAGCCCAGCGGGAAGTCTGTGGTGGCCCTTATCTCTCAGCCGTGCAGTGCAGCAGGAGGGCTGGCCTCACAGAGCTTCACACTCCATATCTGTCCAGCAGTGCTTCAACATCCAGCAGGAGGTAAATACAAATCCAGACCACAGCTAAAGTTAGAGCCCAGCTAGTCATGTGCTCGGATTCTCATTAACCAGTATGATAGTAATGTTAATGTGTTTGCGTAAGTTGTTTTCAAAAATGCTACCACAGTTACATTAGTAAGGCTCTAGATCTGAATGGGCAACAGTAGCTCTTGATTAGTAGCGGATGTTAGCTGGTTTTTACTAACTAGCAAATGTTACTTGGTGTCAGTGAACTGGCCCTTCAACAGTTCTATCATTAACCAATAAGAAAACAGCAACAGTACTGACAGCCACTGTCTCCATAACGTATATAGTTTGCAGACCAACATGACTCTATTAAAGGAAATGTTGAACTCACTCCAGTGAACGCATTCCAGTTCAAGGGAGGTTAGGTGATATAAACACAGCCTGTGGGAACTGCTTCCTTTTCAAAGATTCCAGGGTTCGGCCCAGCACCCTACCCCACCCCCTTTCCCCTGGTGAAGTTTGGGAAAAGATCTGAAGGTGAGACAAGTCTGGAGTTTGGCTCTCCCTGTCCATGTCTCACCCTCCCTCCTACACACACTGCCTGGATCCAATTTCCCATGGATATGAAGACTTGCAGGAGTTTGCCTCAGGTTTAAACACTTAAAGCAGGATGCAGTTTGCCCCCAGTTTAAACACTCAGAACGATGCAGTATGCCCCCAGTTTAAACACTCAGAACGATGCAGTTTGCCCCCAGTTTAAACACTCAGAACAATGCAGTTTGCCCCCAGTTTAAACACAATGCAGTTTAAAAAACAGGTAAAAGTCTGAGTGCTGCTTTTCGGAACAGGCACAGGTATATAGCCTTTCATCCTTCATGGTAAAGGAGTGGCATCATATCTCCAGAGTGATGGAGAAGCAACTGTCTGACAGCGTCTCCAGTTACACGACCGCAACGCGTCGCTAAGTGATGGAGTCGGCGCTGTTCCAGGTGCGCTGTCTTCACTACAAGATGATGAAGCATGACTCGTGACATTTCTGAAAGATAAACATTCTGGCAAAAGAGGTTTATAACCACTTTCACAACATGATCCATAAAACCATCATAATATCTGCGCAAAAAAACGTAATGGGGAAAATTCTGTCAACATTCCAGCCTCTTAATGCGCCAACACTGTTGCAACAGGAAATAGATTTATTCTCCAGCCAGTGTGACAAGATTGTGAATTAATGTCACAGTGTTATTGGAGGACACGTTAAACTTCAATGCTGTTTTACAGCACTATGTCTGCAGTCAACGTTGTACTTCAGTGGTATGCTCCTTGGGCCCCCTATGCATTTAATAAAGTCATGCTGTTGAACATGTTTGGATGAGATCTCCTGTCATTTTCCCCATAAACTGATTTTCCACAATGCAGGTTTGGCTCATTGCCATTTGTGTTCCTTATGATTTTGACATTGTCCATCAAATAGTTTAGTGTCAGTGACCAGGTGTCCTCACTGTTACTAATTAGGACTCCACTGATCCACCTGTCTATGTGTAATTTAATCAATTAAAATGTGCCCCTCTTAAAGAAACCGTTTGCCTTTCAGCACAAGAGGAGAATGAAGGCATTCCTTTATCTGAGCGATGGTTGTACCTTCCCTGGGATGTGAAATATGGGTCTGCTTCTGACAGAATGTGGCGTACGCCGCTAAATCATCCCTCAGCACATTAAATGTGTCTAATTAAGAGCAATTAACAACTTATTATAATTCAGACGCTGTTGCAACTGCAGTTGGAAAACCAGCATAAGCAGGGCGGCTCGAGGACTGAGCTTGACATACACTGCTGTGGGTAGATAGCCACATCACAAAGTGTACTTCCTGCAGAGATTGCAACGTGCATTTAGATACACGTTCGTCCATTAACAAGACAAGAATGCAAAAGTACTTTTATGTCGCATAGAGAAAGAATATAAATAATATTCAAACATATTTCAAAAACAAAGGAGAATTGCACCCTCTGAGAAAAATATTTCATACAGTTCTCCAACAAAACACGACAACATGAATAACTTCCCAAATTATGATTTGCTTTCCATGCATAATTATAGTCCATACAAAAAGAACTTGCAACTAACGCTTGTTTCAATGTTCTACCACATTTAAGATTTTTCTAATTACCCTTGAAACCCATTATTAAATATATTTATGTCTGCTTATTGTGTTCTGAAACTGTCATTACAAGGAAGCCAATGAATGTTGACTTTTTGAGTTGAGTCAAAGCAGACAAGTCTAAATTAACTTTGTCATACTTAAACATTCTGCCTTCCAAAAACACAAAGAATTAATGAAATGATAATGTAGTGAGTGAAAAATAACCAGAAATCTCCATCTCAGCATTGCAAAATGTTTAGAGTCAGTTTTTACACTGACTAGTATATGCATATTCCTTAGGTATATATATTACCCTCATATGGTTGCTTCGACATGATGTTGTGCCAATGATATATTGATAAATTATTGATGTTCTTGCTCATAAAGTAGAATTTTCAATAACATAGATATAGAAATTTCAATAAATAATATGTTCAATTCATATTCAATAATATGATCTTCTGTATCTGGGTCGATTGAGAAATTGTGTCATCACCACTCTGTTCCAAGCGTGCAAACTGTCACGCTCATGTCTTTCCTGATATGAGCCAGGAGTTTATCAATGGTCACACAAGTGTGATTTATTAGAATAAATCAAATCTCAGCCCAAAGGGAAACAAAGCAGACTGCACAACCATGATCAGATATGACCAAAGTGAGGAGAGATGTGGGCAGAACTGTGTGATGTGGTCATGGCGGAAGGGTGATAAGGAAGGAACTTAGTCGGAATTGAATAGTAAAGGCAGTGTTTCAGATAAAGATTGAAGTTTTTTTTTTTGCTCATGCGGTAACTACAAAGAGGTTTTAATCAGTTAGCACCCATGTTACCGGAAATCTGCGGTTCCCGACGCTGCACTGTTCTGAAAGTCAGTGTGGAAGATCGGTTGTATACCAACAGCGTGATAAAGTGAGCCGACCGCCGACAGACTACGGCCACTGGCCCCCGTCAGCGGAACGGTTACCTTGGAAACACAGGGAGGGTTTCTGTTTGCGGTAAAGAGGCTGTTAGCTCAAAGGGATAATTTTTGCTGAGGAGTAATCTAACATTCCTCCGTCCCCTTGGTCTCCACATTGACAGGCTGGGTGTTAGCTGGTACAGGGTCTGACAGGGGGACCGGACAGACAGAAGGCAGACCTGCAGACTGTATGGAGCTCATTAACCTGGCCAAGCATTCTGTCTGCAAGTCGGCCAAAAGGTGGTTTCTTTGGCGATGGATATTCTTCCTTTGTGTTCAGGGGAGGATTTACAGAATGGGATACACCCACATCCTGGTCAAACTAAACAAAATCAGTGTCATGTCGTTAAGTAATTGGTCAAACTTGTCATAACTAATTGTAATACAGACGGTCCCTGAGTTACGATGGTCCGACTTACAATTTTTTGACTTTACGATGGTGCGATAGCGTCACTTTCAGTACAGTATACAGTAAATTACATTAAATATTCAACACTTTATTATAAAATAGGTTTTGTGTTAATGATTTTGCCCAGCTGTAGGCTAATGTAAGTGTTCTACGCATGTTTAAGGTAGGCTAGGCTACGCTAGGCTATGACAATCAGTAGGTTAGGTAGGTTGGGTGTATTTACCGTATTTACCACTTACAATGGGTTTATCGGATCTATCCTCATCATCAGTCGGGCACTGTCCGTACTTGTCATAAGTAATAAGGACATAGTGCAAAGGAATTAAACTTTTACCTAATTATGCAAACTAAACAAAAACTAAAAAAACACAATGCAAAGATTTATATTTAGCTGCACATACCTACATATTTGGACTTTTGTAATTTAGACATTCAGATTTCAGTAACTAGCAATTTTCCAAAACAAAGAATGTGATTTTCATACTTCTTGATAGGATCATCTGAAATCTAATGATTTATTTTCAGGTGAAGAAATGGTGCTGATTTCCCACAATGCTCTTGGTCACCGAGGCTGTGCACAGAGTAGGCCAACACCTAAGAGCACTTAACTACATTCCCATGCACACAGGGCCCCTCCCCCTTTCCTCAGGGCTGGGACATGAACACATCACCTTGCTCTGTTATCTCCCATGAACCAGAGGCCCACTGCGCTAACCCAGGTCAGTGTCTTTAATCGATACTGCAGGGGCAGAGGGGAACCGTTACACTGGTGTTCGCCGTGGGAGCAGAGGGAGTACACGTTCCTACACCAGCTCACGGAACCCAAGTCAATACCCATGGCGCAGGGCGGAAGCCTCCAGACCATTATCGCTGACCTTGCAAACAGCTTTTTTGTTGAGGAAACACCCTTTTAACCAGGGGGATTAGTGAAATTGCCCTAAAGCTGATTTGTATGTTTGCGTGTACCCCCTCTTCCCCCCTCTGACCTTCCCCGGTGAGAGAGCCTAAGCCTGAAACATGCTGGAGTCTTCTAGTCTTAACACAATGAAGGACAGCTGTGGGAGGCCTTTAGCACCAGGAGAGGGTCGGTCCCCAGAGGGCCTACAGACCCAGCAGATTTCTCCCATACCTTTCACTCACCAAACACTCAGCACGTGAAACTATGGCTGATTTACACACTCCTGGGCAGATCGGTGACTGCTCCGCACCTGGAACAACAGCTGATAGGACTGCTCTCACGCTGGAGTGAGCAAGCTGGGCTCTGCAGGTGCTGTAAGAGCTGGAGTGGAATAAACCCCAGCTGACAGCAGTGCGGCCCCCTCTCTCTGTGTTATGAAAGTCATCCCTGCAGGGTGGGAAGGACAGAGGCCTGGCCTGGACCACTGACCTAAGGGTCCTCTTTCCAACTTTCACATATATGTGCATCTGTGTTAAGGCATGCAGACAATACATCACCCACCCTCAGAATGCATACATACACACCAGTAGCGGCTGGTGAGCTCAAAACAAGGGAGGAGCCAACTTTACCTTTAAACCTATCATTACCTTCCAGCCTGTTCCCATTTATCCTCCTTGATTAACAATAAAACAAATTATTCACAGACTAATCAACACCAGCTGATGTAAATAGAGTAAACGGTTACCAATTTCATTTTGTAATAGAATTGCTGTTCTTTGCAATCTAGCATTACGTTTGTTATATCCATGGATGTTTTTAATCTATTTACATCAATTAGTGTTGATTAGTCTGTGAATTACTTGTTTTATTGTTAATCAACAAGGACAAATGGGAACAGGCTGAACATATTCTAGGTATAAAGGTAAAGTTTCTTCCTCCCCTGTTTTGAGACCACCGGCCATCAGTGATAAACACATATAAACCCACATATCCACACTTACAGACATGCGCACAAGTATGGTCAACCAGCAAAACACACTCCCTCAGAAAGGAATGCCCAGCTATACTGGCAATGCCAGGGAAAACACAAATCACACACCACACCTCAATACACAGAGTTAGCATTCAAAGTCATAACAGAAGGAGAGAGAGAGAGAGAATGAGCTATATATTATGTACATGTGTATTATTGCTGTTATTATGATTTCACTGTAAAATGGAGAACTCCACTGGGGCAATGAGCAGTGGGCTTGTGGTCTTTGTCATGTTGTTTATCAGATTAAATCGAGGTGGACTTCCCGAGAAAGTGAGCAGAGAGGCTAACACTAATAGACAGTGCTAAAAAGCACAGAGGATGGATCAGACGGGGTGTGTCTCTTTCAGAGTCAGGTCATTTATTCAGTAGTTGCTGCTACCCTTCAGGCAGCTATCAGAAGGTGTCTTTGGAAATCTAAGTGTTAAAGCTAAAAAGGAGGACTGTGTTCTGCATGTCCACTGATTACCATTCACCTGCAAAGGGTACAATTCCTTCAAAATGACCGTCATCACTAAAAATATTAAAATTTTATATACATATGTATATGTTCAGTACATGGAACAACCAAAACTTCCATGGCACACAATATCAGCCCAGACCAGGTTCCATTCTCACATAGCATGGCTGAGCAGGAACCACTAGCACTTGCAGTGTTAGAATCATCTGTACCATTATTTAAATCCAATGATTTTCATTGTTGGAAACCTCTGCAATATTGAAATCATCTGTACCGACAGGCAGCATTCTCAAGTGGAAGGCTACATGGGAAAAGTGACACTGCTCTACAGCGGGAATCGATTGCAGGTTGGCCAGAGAAAATGACCCAGAAGTATGAGGCCATATTATTTGGTAAGGAGCTCTGTGTCCCTTCGTGTCAGTCCCTGTGAAGCCTGCCTTCCCCCATGTTCCGCCAGCTCCCGCGCCTGTAGACGTGTCGAGTGTGCTCGACTGCGAAAGAGCCCGCCAGCGCGCCGTGAAATGAGCTGCCCTCACAGCTCCCGGTTTCAATCAGGCATGGATCAGATACAGACACAGGGGCCAAACAGAATGGAACATATCGAGGCTTCAAAAGCTGCCCCCACCAACACCACCCCGCCTCCTCTCTCTCATTGTGCAGTATTGGGTTTAATGAGAATAATGCCACAGAATGACTACACCGGTGTATGATTTAAATTTAAATGTGATTCTAGCGGGCTAACATTTATGTGCAAACTGCCAGGAGTGCTCCATAAAGGATGCATCAGAACTCGGCCTTCCTTTTGTAATCGCCCTGGGTCTGCACAGAAAGTGAGCACTGAGGTTCTGCATGCCTTTCCCAGCCAGTAAAAAACAACTAGCATGAATGGGAGGATGGAAAACAAAGGAAGAGAGAAGGTTTTTCAGCTGTCACACCAAGGTCTCCCAATGACCTACGTTAACTATGGGAAATGTATTTTCAGGGTTGGGATGATGGCAGGCAGCACAATCCCCCAGCAGCCTCTGAATACGCATTGGTAATCTGCCAATTCCCATGCAGGTCCGCAAAATGCCTATTAGTTTAACTAGCTGGCTAGCGGCCTCATTAACTGCCTACCCACCACTGATTTAATATAATGTTGCACAACAAGACCCTGCACAAGGGTAAAGCAGGGAGGCAGTGAAATAACTTGAAGTGAAGCGAAATGCAGGGTGTTAAACTGCCAATTGCAGGTTCCCCTCTCTTGGCACTTACAGTTCCTCAGCCGGCTAACGCCTCTGAGGTGAGGGGTGTTACGGGTTTCACTCCGGCAGATTGGAGAGGTAATGGGATTATCTGAGAGGAGCGGAGCAAAGACTGGGCCTGTCGTCAATTCCATTACCACTGATGCAGTAACAACCGTGTTTGCACCAGAAAACAACAGACCGCTACACAAGACCATTAATGCGATCAACAGGGTGGAGGGCCCTTCTCCTCAGCTCCCCGAAAAGTAGGTCCCCAAAGACACCTAATCCTTACGGAGAGCAGGAGCCTCCAGTGGACAGCCCTGCTTAGACAGGGCAGGCTGGATGAGTTTGGCTACTCAGGTGTAAAATTCCCTTACCAAGGGAATAGCCAAACTAGGTAGCATTTAAAATTGTGCAGCAAAGCTGAATTTTACAAGT
Source organism: Albula glossodonta (assembly GCA_019788955.1). NCBI lineage: Eukaryota > Metazoa > Chordata > Actinopteri > Albuliformes > Albulidae > Albula > Albula glossodonta. The sequence continues at coordinate 777,039 of JAFBMS010000027.1, forward strand.
GAAGCAAGGATCGGAGACTTTGTGCAAGATGCTCAGAAGCCAATTCCCACTCAGCATTATACAAATCACAGTGCTGTTATGCAGTTCTACATTGTGTGCATATCCAAGACCCTTCAGACCAACAGATCAACACCTCAACCTATATGACTTCAAGCTAGCCGGCGAAAAAAACTTAAGGAAAAGGTTTAGCTGGGTGTACAAACCCGAGAAGACGCAGCAAGCTGGTAAACATTTGGTAATTCCTGTCAAGTTTTCCTGTTTTTACGACATAATAATATAAGTAGTTGATGCCAAACTCACAAAACAAAACCTGTTTCCAGTTCAAAAGGTTAGGTTTTGTCTGTAAACATCATGACCCAAGGGGTAAAACAATCCAACACACAGATAGAGCTGCTGAGAATTCTCCACCTGACTCAGACTGTGGGTCTGGGAGACTGACAACAGAATAAAAACAACCGGAGGGGCTCTGCCAGCAACTGCCACTTGCATCCCCCAGAATCCACCGAGTGGGTGACATGTGGATGTGGGAGCTGGGGAGCTGGGGAGAATAAATGAAATAGAGGGGGAAAATTGCACGATGCAGCTTGAAGGCGGCGAGATGAAACCGCGAGAGACGCCCCGCGGGAATGCACTTTCAGATCTGAATTCACCTCCAGAAACTCATTCTGACAATAAAGAAAACATCTCCACTGTAATAAACACAGAGGAGGGGGGTAGCGCAACCGTCTACCCCTGCCACCGTGGAGCCGCACAAGTCAGGGGAGACAGCAGACAAATGAATTATTTAAATGGAATGATTAACATGCTTTTCTGTTGTGTCTTTGCCCCTCTGTTTGCATGCTAGCTCGGTTCTCTGAGGAACGCCCGCCAGGCCAAACGGGGTGAGCGGCAGCACTTTCACGGCACCTATGGAGCCGATGCCCACAGCGGGCACACCCAGCACAGCCGTGCGTGGGTTTGCGAGGCCGCCAAGAGACCTGTGCTCCATCGTGTCGCTGTCTTTCACACAGTGCACAGTGAGTGGTTCCCACATCAGATCTTTATGTTTCAGCTTGCTCGGTGCCTTTATGGGAAATACAAAGTGGATATATGCGCTTGCTCTCTGATGAGACAGTACATTCTTCTCTCACCTGCACAGGCTCGCCCCTCGGGTGTCAAACCCCGCTCAGGTAAGAGCATATGTCAGCTCTTCTTACCCCAAGTCTGTGGTCTGCCCAGTCCATTGCGGCACAATATATCCTCCCATGTCTGCTCTGGCCTTCTCTGCACTGACTCTACTGAATGAGGCCTTCTCAAGTCTTCCCTGACTGTGCAGGCTATGTCCGCTCCACTGTACTCCATCTCACCCCTACCCACCCCAAATACAATGAGATTAAAGCATCCAGGAAAATATGCGGTCTCATTTTGGGGGAAATGTGTCAATCCGCTGTTTCAAAGGAGCTCCAAGTTGCATGCAATCAACTTGTACACTTATACTGACAGGCTAACTCCAAGCTGCACATACTCCTCCTGTATGGTAGCAATGACAGGCTAACTCCAAGCTGCACATACTCCTCCTGTATGGAAGTGATGACAGGCTAACTCCAAGCTGCACATACTCCTCCTGTACGCTAATACTGACAGGCTAACTCCAAGCTGCACATACTCCTCCTGTACGCTAATACTGACAGGCTAACTCCAAGCTGCACATACTCCTCCTGTATGGTAGCAATGACAGGCTTACTCCAAGCTGCACTTGCTAGTCTTGTACAGCGATCTGCAGAGGAACCAGCAGGAGCTCTGGAGCAAATCCCCCATACCAGAATCAGAGAGAAGCAGCTCTGAGTTGCAACAACATGGCAACCACACAGATATCAAAGCTCACCCACTCTCTCTAACAGCTACAGGTGCTTGGAGTTCACTTCCACACCTTCGCCTGCCCTCACACACATGAGGTGAGCTTCGCCTGCCTTTGCCTCACGACTGTGATGGGCCCTTTAATCTCTGTTGCCCTCAGCTGCTCATTTCCTTTCTTATTATGCATTTTCGCTGTTAAACACCAGTCCTTTCATTTAGTTAACGATCACCTTCTCAAAAAAACCAAGCAAGCAACTCAACGAGTAAGATTACAGGAGAGTTCAGCTTTCCTTCAAAGTTGGGCTTCACTCTGTGAACCCTAAAAACATGACTGAGAACCCATCCACCGGAATCCTGTAGAACATGGGCCACAAATTATTGAGACCACATATACATACCTGATAAATGAACCTCACTCTTCCTGCAAGCAAAAATGCATGTGAACAGCAAATATAGAGATTCAGCTCTGTCACCTTACCATGAAACCCAAAATTAACCATGCACAACTGCAGTGTGAAACCTACAAACTTGACAGGCACTGTCCATTCACTGCAAAGCAAAAAAAAAACAAGTATCTAATTAGCTGAATTCCTTGTGCTTTGTTAACAGCTAATTAACCTCACACCAGGTCTACAGAAGTTGTTTCAAATTACCTGTCTGAAAAGAGCAGAGGAGAGGGAGGACATGGGAAGGACAGAGAGATGGGAGCAGGGGGGTGATTCACTGGGCTCAACTGAAAGGCAGCGCTCACATGTGGGGTCTGAGTATTATGCACTAGCTTCCTTTGAGCGTTCACTATCTCAGACCCGAGTCCCCTCCACAGAGCACCCTCAAAAACCATGTTCACAGGTGAGAGGGTGTGGCACAGTCAGTAGGGTTCACAGGTGAGAGGGTGTGGCACAGTCAGTAGGGCTCACAGGTGAGAGGGTGTGGCACAGTCAGTAGGGCTCACAGGTGAGAGGGTGTGGCGTACTCTGGGGTTCAAATCCTGCAACAGACAATTTTCTGCATTGCAGTCCCTCAGTTTGGAATAAAGATTGAAAATACAGAGATAGGGTGGACTTCTGCCCTCCTTTTAACTTCAAAATGCCTAAAATTAGGACAGATTAAAAAAAGACCACTAAGAAAGCTTGGGGTTAAGCAACCTTGAAAGATGCTCACTTACACTCAATGCAAGAGCTCTCACAGTCTGCAGTCCACTTTCATGTCCTGTTCCTCTGCTTGCTCCAGGGCTCTGAGTGACTGCCTGACAGTTAGTGGTGCATGCAGTATGAGAACAAATAGTTCTTTCAGAGTCGCTCATACTGATTTGCTGGCATACAAAGTCATTCTATCTATTTCTATCTCATCTATTTCGATTTATTTTCTGTCCCTATGACGTCCTTGATTCAATCGATACCACACTAAAATTAAAACTTGGAAGATTCCATAACATTATAATTCAGTGATGAGCTAAAAACTGTTAAACCGCTGGACTGGCAAAGTAGCCATTTTGCGGCAGCCTTCTGCTCAGAGGCCAGTCCGTGGCTAAGCTTAACAAGCAGACAGTACGCATTCATACTGCTGCAGTGTGCTAACTCAATGAAGTTGTAAATCCATCAGTCAGTGCGTTTCATACACCAGAAGAACTCAAGTTTAGAACACAACTTGGGTAACCCATACATCCTTATGGATCTGCTCTCTGCCGGCACCTCACGTTTCCCCCTGCTGATGCAATGGGTGGGGTTGGAAGCTGCTTCGCTTCCAAAGCCAAGACAGAGTCTTTAGTCTTTTGGGGGGTAAGGTTACTCAAAGCCTTGGCATGAGGTCTCTCCTCAGTGTCAGCAGATGAATAGATTTTCGTTGGGAAGTTATTTAACCAGTACAATCAGAGTTCATTATCTACAAACATGATTTCAGAGAGTCTGACGTGTGCTGGGTTGGTTCACCACTGTTACATTGATGAATGTGGGACGCAGGCCCACATGTTTGCACTGCACAAAACTAACTGAAACGAGTGCAACGTAATATCAGGCCAATAGAAATGAAGAGAGAGAAAGAGAGAGAGAGAGAGGGAGAGAGACGCTGGGAGGCAGAGAGACAGATGATACACAGAGGAGCTGCAGCGATGCTGAGTGATTTCATTTGAGTCATTAAAAGATAATTAAAAGCGGCCAGAGATGAGTCAGATGTAATAATTCGCCAGACGATGATGCAGGCGACGCCACACCGACTACAGCCAGTCTGAGGTGGTTGTTTTTTATGGAAGTAGAAATGGGTTAAGGTGAAGGTTAATGGACATAAAGTGTGACCGAAAGAAGTCCCCAGATGACACGTCTGGGCCCTCTGTCCAGGGGAGGATGGGTTTGGGACTCTGTGTGAGTGACCTAATATCACGAGCGACGCCAGAGCCATCGATACAGAGGTGCTGAGCAGCACTGAAATAGTGGTGTCAGACAGGAGGCCAGGGCCGTAAATACTCACTCGGCAGAGTCCATGCAGGAAGCAGGAGTTTAGTGGAACCACTGACCTCATACTGGTCTGTTCAATGCCTGTCTCCAATAAAACTGCATACGCCTTTAAAGAGACTATGTTCATCTGATTGGGTCTTGGCCCTTAGTTTCAATGGTGGCGAGGTAAGGCATCAAAATGCATTGCATTTCACACCATTGTTTATTTTGCTTAGCAGAGGCAGGGTTCCTTGGGGCAAACTGCCATGCTAACGAATGGCCATCTTGTGCATTATGGAGCGATACAGGATGCTCGCTTGCAGGGTCACACGCAAAGGGTGCAGGCAGGAAGGCAAAGACAAACGCAGATGAAACCAGGAGGTCCTTAGGTCCACGATTAGCCCTAACCCCCCAATCAGTCCTGCTGGTTGGAGAATGTTGCAGCCCTGCAAATAATCTGAAAGCCCCCGAATTGCCTCGTTCACAAAATGCACCCTAATTGGCTCATCTGCGAATCGCCTTCTGCAGGGGGCCGGCAATATATGGCCCTAATTGCCTCCATTGGCAGGAGTAACAATTTGCATGAGAGCTCATTTTGAGGAATGGCAGACGGCGGACAGCGTTAATCGAGTTGGACGGCGGACCTTTTAAATTAAATCTCGCTGAAATTTTTTGTCAGGGGAATTCAGTTGGGAGGGGCTGGGGGTCGGAGGGGTGCTTTTCGCCACCTCGCCTGGGAAATCTCTCTCTACCCCCCTGTGCGGATACAGCTCTGGGCATAGCCAGCCAGGATGACCGGGTTTTGATTTCCCCAAAGAGTCCCTTGTGTGAAACATCCATTCAGCTTAAACACACATCACACGTCCAGGCCGAGAGACAGAGAGACTAATCCCAGGTTCTCATCTTTGTGTGTATTATAAATGTCGAGGTGTGATTTTTTTGAGATGTGCGTCGGCTCTGGAGCAATCCATTCCTAGAGCCATCCCCCCCCCCCCCCCCCCACTGCCTCCACCCCCCCGCAGCTCGGGGACCTGTTCAATCAACCTGCGTTAGCCAGCATACCTGCCAGACATCCGCAGCACCTTGCGTTCACAGTAGGATCCCAGATCCCCCTTCTGACAATGGATTGCCTCCATGTTCACGTGTACAGCTGTACACATGCTCGCTTCTGCCGATGCATTATATAACATGCAAGCACAAAAGAAATGTTTACCTATTAGCATGACAGGAACAGCGCGGCATTGTTAAAAGCAATAGCATAACAGTGCGAGGGGGCTATTTATCAATAGCAGAAACAGCAGTTGGTGGCAGAAATGCGTTTTTAATTACGGTGAAAGCGTGCTTCTTTTACCTTCCCAGGAAACTGATCAAACACAGTTAAAATGTTCCTTAGCCACCGCCGTCCTCCTCCAGTGATAAAAGATTCATCATACGATAATTGCGCTTCCCCTGTTCCAGCATGAGCACATAAAGGCTTCAATGGCTCCTAGTGTTGTTATACAAGGAGAATAACACTCGGGGAAGTGTTTGGCTGGGTATTTCAAGCATTCAATCTGTCTTTTAAGCTCCATTTACTTAGCAAGCATCCAACTTAATACTCGAGTGGATAAAACCCTTGGGTTCACTTGAGAAATGTGCTACTAACTGTTCCAATTAAATATGCTGTTAAATGGTAATAATAAGGTAAACTAAACAAATGCTATACATTTTCATAAAATAGATTTGCTCTTTGCTAGGATATGGTTTATGTCATCTGTCTGTATGAAATTACAGCTGTGGACATGGCTAACAGGTAGTCATTGGGAGCAAGGTTTCATTGAACCAAAATGGAAGAAGCTGCAATGTACTATCAGTGACTCTACAGGCCAATGATGGCATTAGTGGTGCAGAGTAAATCATTTTTGATTGGTTAAAGCAAGTTAATGGCTGAGAGCTCAGTGTGTATCTCCAACCTGACAGGATTCATGAAACCTAATTTCCACCATCAATGCTAGCAGTGCAGGGCAGCCCAATGGTTTGGGAATGGTGGTGAGGCTATGTGAAACACAAACTAAGGAGGGGGATAGAAAAGGAAGGAGGGACCATGAACACTCAAAAAGAGAAGCGGGTATAGGTCAGCTATCACCATAACTGTATGCTCAAATGTATAATGAGGAAAATCAAAGTGACAAGGCAATAATAATTTTAACCAAGTATGTAGGTTCATTTTGTTTTACCTCTTGGTTGCATTGCATGCTAATGGTTAATGTCTCCAGCGCAAAATTTCCACAAAAATCAAATTTGGCATTAGATGAAATTACGAGCATTTCTCTGAATAGGAAACAAATAAATGTAAAGGTTGTTATAAATTCACTGTTTAGAATCCAGTACATTACACAGTACGCAGTTTCACTGAGCCTTCCCCAGAAACTCCAAACGCCACGCCCCAATAACATCCATTCAAGTAGCTGAGGTGAAGTTAACCTTTCTCTGTATATGTTTGTGTGGAGAACACAGAGACCACACCATGGTTAGCTAAACTATTATGGCGACTCTGGTTAAGGGAAATTCAAACACACGGCCCCAAACAAACCGCCCACACACACACACACACACAGAATGCTCACTTTTTTTTCTTTCATTGGTGGGTCAATGACATCACAGAAAGGAGGAAAAGATCAAAGAAAATATGGGTTTGACTCTCTCTACTTTTCCATTTTTTGTCTTCGGAAAAAATAATGAGAATTCTGCCTATGTGTGTTCATTTATGTGTGCGTGCCCGTGTGTGTGTGTGTGTGTGTGTGTGTGTGAGCATGGGGGCAGGGTTATTGAAACAGCTGAATACGATGGGTTGAATGAAGGGTTTACCCTTCCTTGCTTCCAAAGCATCCTCACTTTGGATGGTAAAATTACAGAAACTGTACATTAATGAATAAGGAGGAGCCAATCAAATAACACCAGACTACCCAGAGGTAAAAAACCAGAAGGAAAAAAATTCAATAGGGAAAAAAACAGTGCCCAGACATGGAAATTGGGGATTGTATGAATGGTGGCTTTTCATTTGGCTCTCCTTAAGCTGTGGAGTGGGCTGCTGTGAGCATCCCCACAGGCACTGATTAACATGGGGGGATAATGGCTGCTAGCAGGCACTAAGGTGATTCTGTCGCACAGCAGGCTGGCGGGACGCGGCGAAGGAAATCTGAGATTCGATTCTCCACTAAATCGACATCGAATGAGGTCTGCTTCTCTGAGTGGCGCACGCAGAATAAACGTCCTTCCGAAAACAGTGGGGTGGGGGGCTGGCTTATACCACATCCGTGGTGCTGCTCCGTATCCGGAGGGAACCGGGGCAGACAGGAATGAGACAATGCTCGCAGAAAGGACTGCAGGAACCACACCACAGAACAACATCCCGGTTTCATCACTATTTCAGCACACAGGCGGCAATGACATCAAACATAACACGCTTATCGCTAATTTGTGCATTTAATAATTCAGTTATATTCCATAGTAATTAAAAATCCATATGTTACTTGTTATTTGGAGCGTATCTCAAGAGCTACTGCTTTCCAGATCAAATATAGGTCTACGGCAAAGGGGCAGAGCCATTGACATGAGTATAGGAGTTGTATTTTTTCCTGGCTGGGGGAAATGAGAGCGGAGGAGACAGTCAGCACAGAAGGACGATCCAATGCAAATGAAGGGATGTTGGAGGTGTGAGATCTGAAACACAGAGTTCTGTAGCCTGTGTCTGTGCTCTGGACTGCTCCTGAATTGGCCATCAGTTTGGTTTCACTCTGCCCCAGCACAGGAAGGAGGCTGCAGAGCCTATGAACACCTCAAATATTAGGGCCGGGATTCAGTGAAAAGTAAAGTGTTTTTAAGGGCATGTGAAATTCAATCAAGAACTTAAGTTTGGTGACTTAAGTTTCCAGATTAATCTAGCATCTTTATCAGCATGAATTACACTGTCTTAAACTCAGTAAGACCCAAGAAATTAAAAGATGGACTTGTACTCATTAAGGAATTGAAACATAGCAACTGATCGGCTGGGCTTAATTCAAATATCACCTAATTAAACTGTATTTAATGTTGAATTATGAAAATATGGAAGATGTTTAGAGTCTAAGGCACGTTTTCATTTAAACACGTATGCCCTTAAAGAGACTAAGAGCGTTTAATCTAGCCATAAACCAAAACTCTTTGACAGAAATATGTTCTGTAGACAATTTCTGTCAAATGTTGCGTGTAAATGCTTTTCAGAGGCATGCTGAAATTGCCTGCTTTGATTTGCCTTTGAATAAAAGAAAATCAGGGCAAGAGTAGTTTTTCCACTCATCGCCGGCTATGTGCCGGAAGACGACAGCACAAATACAAAGTAATCTCCATACCGAGAAACCGAGGAAAAATGCAATGGGGTAAAGACGAGAACAAAGAGGGGGAGCAGCAGAGAGACACTGCAGCATACCAGAGCTAGCCCGAGCTGCTATTATGGCACATGACTCCTTCTAAAACTGCAGCAGAGCTGGAACCCCTCCAGCCAACAGTTAGCTGGAGCAAACTGAGCCGGGCTGAGCATCTGGCTTACCCTCCGAAATACAGTGCGCTCACCCGCTATCGCTGCAGTCATCGACAACATCGTGCTACAGAGTATGACAGCTCTCTCCCTCCTCTCTCTATGTGACACAGGGAAGTGGCATTTGGATGTCGGTTGCTACAAGCCACACCCACCTCCAGTCCAGCCATTAGGTGCAAGAGCTGAATTATTCATTAATAACATAAGAGAAAACTGACCACGCTGGCTACAGAGGGCTCTTGTTGAAAAGGGCCCCAACACTGAGCCATTTCAAAGCGGCCACGGTCATGTTTGACTGCTCCTACGAATAACTCAGAATCAAATTGTTAGAGTTGTAAAATAAGCTGTAACAATCGATTTGCCTGTGAATCATCAACTGTCATATTTTCCATTTTAACACATGCATACAATGATGGCGAGACCACTATGAAAGTGCATGGAATATCTGTGAAGTGGGAGAGTGTTCACATCAGTGTTGAAGAGGATAGTTTGGGTAGTCTTAACATATCTACTTACTTCCTTCACTTAACTCAACTATTTTTGTAAAAGGGCATCAATTCAAAACTGGAATTAAATGAAGCATTGTCTCTCTAATTGAAGGTAAAGGGGTAGGCAAAAACATAACAAGAAATCTCAAACTAGAGTACCAGCCAGTTTTCTCACTTATCCGAAACCACAAGGCTATGCGATGTTAAAAAGAATTTTCGTCTGGGTCTTGCAAATAAAAAGCTACCCACTGCTAGCTTCAATCATGCAACAAAACCAGTCTGAAAATGTTCCGACCCCCAGCTTTTTATTGTTTGTTAGGGGTAGCTATCACACTGCTTAAAATGCAGTTGGCCACTTGGTGGCCAATCCGCCTGCTCAGCAAAGGGGGGGGGTCTCTGGTCACCACGGTGATAATTAAACTGCGCTGTGTTCAGCGGGGGATCTCACAGGTAAGCGCTCTTGCAAAGTGGTATTTAACAAGGCGTTTAATCCCGTTCATTTCAACCATCAGGGTTTCAGGGAATTTCATTCACGGTTCTGCCCTACTGTGTCAATCTTTCTCTTTGACAGGAGCTGGGATATCGAGAGTGGGGAGACTGGAAAGATTACCGCCAAATTTAAGAATCACACCAATAATTCCCCACACAATACCCTGCAATATTTGTTACTGCAGACAACATTCAGAGATCATCTGCCAAGAAACACCTTTAAATGTGACTCCTTATGTTCTCGTAATGGAAGTGAGAGAAGCAACATATAAATGAGGCGAGAATGAGGTGCTGACACAAAAGAAATCTTCTATGGTTGCTTCACACATAGAGTGTCAAAAAGCTCCATTATGTCCTCTTGGTACATCAACCAGCTCTTAAAATGCAAAGCCTGATCGATTTGTGATGCCTCTCTGCCTTCGTCATTAACTTCTCTATGGACTGAAAAGGAGAATCGGACTAAGTCGCTCTGAAAGTCATTCAGTTGCATATGCACATTCACATAAATATATATACAATAGACACATGCATACACTCTTCAAGCACACTGTGAATGCTAGGAGAACCACACACAAATACAGTGCTTTGTAGTCCGACATTCACTAATAGCCATCCACCTACTGGCTAAGATTCGATAAACTTCCTTCAAGATTGACTCTGCTATTGATTTCAAAAATGAAAAGCACTTGCATTCAAATGTAAGGACTCAAAATGTAAGCGGTTTTTATTCTTAGTTCACAAATGCAATTTCAGAAGATCAGAGACAACCAGAAAGAACGGAAGTAATTGTGTTTGAATTGAAAAAAAGTAGTACTTTCATTTGTTTTTAAGTGAAAGTTAAGGGTAAATTGACTGGTTGAGTGACTCCAGGCCATTGACAAACAGACAAAAAGAAACAGATCAAAGCACATTCAAGCGAACACCAGCATGCGCCCAAATGTTTGCTCATACACACACTATTCAATTCAGGTGACTTGGGACCCCTGCCAATACAATATACAATGCTGTGAATATCATGCTGGGAGTAACAGCGTTACAGCGGTGCAGTGACGCTGCATGTCCGCTGGAGATGGGTCCCTCTCTGACGGTCTACGCACCGTTCCCTGCAGGCTGTGGGGCCGGTGACGGAGATTAATGTAGGCCTGGGCATATCTGCTCATCAGCGCTGTACACACGGCGATACATGCCGCAAACAGCAGTCCCAACACCCGCCAAATCAATATTTGCATGCGTCCCATCCTCCGGCCTTGATGGAGTGTCCTCATTTCAATCATCCGTCCGCTGATTCTGGAGGTGCGCTCGTGTGCCTCCTGGTGATGTTCCTCTACAGCATCGATTTTGAGTGTCATGTTCATTTGGGCTGGCTTTACTCTGGCGTTGATTGTTGGATGGGAGTCAAGAGTGTACAGAAACATAAAAAGCTCAGATTCATGGGGGTGAGAGTGAGAGACAGACAGAGAGAGGGAGAGAGAGGGAGAGAAAGAAGGAGAGGGAGAGAGAGATCTTTTACAGTGAGAGAGTAGAGTCAGCACAGGGAGGCTGACCGTGTTCCTTGGCAGTGTGAGTGGGCCTTTTCATAAGAACATTTCCTCACCCTGAAAAAATTCCGCCTTCCAGATTCCCCTTTTGGACGAAGCTTCAAGCTTTATGTTCTTCCTATGTATGTATAAATAGCATGTTTATTAACCGTTCAAACTGCTGTCCTTTATCTAGGACATACACTAGTATCAAGTCTTTAGCTATCTGATAAACTAGGCACTTTCTCCCCCCTGAAAATTATGTTGTCCCCCCAATGTAAGGTGACTTATCTTTCTCCTGAGGGAAGAACCCCATGAAAAAGGGATTGAATTTCAGGAAAGAAATGTGCTAACAGCTGGCCAGAAAAGGGTAGAAATATATGACCATATTTGAACAAATTACCCAAGAATACATGCAAGAAGGAAAACGTTAATCTCTTTCACTGGTTTATGAGTCAATTGGTTGAAAAAGGAGGTTAGATTTCCCCCCATATGTTCTTTTACAGGAACACAGTGTGTCAGATAAAATGAACTGAACCTGGACGGCTAAGTTACTTGGCTATGTCACAATGACAATTTTATGTTCCTTAACATTTTTGGCTTTAAAATAAAAATATGCAGGCAAAGCCACAGAACCATGGCTCTCACACAGCTGAAGCATTGCTCACTGAAGATGCAACCTGCCTTAAAGGTCAAAACCACCGTAATTTTGTACTTGGCTCACAGTTGTAATCAATTGTTACAATAAGGCTGACTGACATAAATGTACACTTGTGACTTCATAATAGCAAATATCAGACTAAATATCATAAATTATCCTTAGAATCAATGCACTTATTCAGAAATACCTCAATAGCTAAGGCTGGACTATGCAAGACTTTTAACCAATAGCTGTAAGTTTCATTATACCTCCTGACACACAGCTACCAGAGGTAAATAATACTGAACTACTGAAACATGATAGCGATAGCTATAATGTTTCAATAATGTGCTAATATTAGCAACAGAAAGTCCTGCTTGTTGTATTTATCACTGTCAATGTTATGGCAGCAGTGGATTATAATGATGCATGTTGTAAGTGAATGAAAGTGAATCCCCCTTTACCGCAGAAAACAGTAAGAACACGGTTGTATGAGCAGACACACATTACCATGCTGTAGGTGTCTCCTCGACACAGAACTGTGAGTAGAAAACCGTTACATGTCAAACACGACAGCTTCCTTTATGAATGCAAGCTATTTCACTGTGGCCATTTGACCCATCCTGGAAAAACTTCACCCTTTGGTACAAAAACACAGAAACTGATCCAGGATCAGAGCAATGAATCAGTATTTAATGGGTGGATTATGCCACATCATAAACCCCCCCTCAAAGCTAACAGAGTCAAGGAGAAAGGAAGGCAGGACTTCATGGTCACCAAAAGATGGGAGTGTCTTTCTCTGTTTGCACATGACTACTGTGCCACAATGTGAATCCATTAGGGATTAAGCACTCCATGAAGGACTGCCTCCTGGATGGCCAAATCTCCTCTGGTTTTCCATAAATAATCAATGGCATCTAGACATAGGCATTTGGACTAATTAAGCCAGGTAATTGAACCAATGATGAGAACCAGGGCTTGGATGAGACGGGCCCCTGAGGGCATGGCTGTGCTCAGGACCAGGATTGGGCAGCAGTGACCTCTGACACTCCTGCTGAACACCAATTACCACCGTTGGCTTGACGGATGAATTGTTGGTGGCAACGTGCTAGCAAACAGAGGCTGCGTTATCAACAGATCAGAGGGATCTGACTGAGAGTATCCAACGTGTCGTCCACAGAGGGAACAGACAGGCATAGTACACAGCACACACATACACACACACACACAGAAAGAGGGAGATTAGTATTGAACCATCAATAACTTGACTGCACAGCAGCCCACAGCCAGCACACAAAAGCATCATACAGGCAGCAAATAGTGTGGAGTGGAGTCAAGTCAATAACAGTGCATCAATACAAAGCTTATATTAAGAAATTGACTCATTTTACCACACCATCCTGTGCCTCCATTCCCCACGTTGGAATAAGTCAATAAAAGCCCATCAATTACAAGGCTATTTGTCTTTGTCGTGGATCCAAGCACGACTTGCGAAGAGTTAAAGGCCTTTGAAGAGTACGGCCACAGACTGACTGATGAGTCAATCACAGAGAGCCCTGAATTTCATTAACCTGGACGCTCCGCAGTGCGCAGGGCCATGAAGCTGAGCTCCGCTGCTTTTGTGGGGTGCAGAAGCGAGCGGAGATCCCTGTAGTGCTGAGGTGCGTCTGACTTTGTGTCTTATCTGCTGTAAACAAACACAATAATGTAGGGCCAGGACTGATGGAGAGAGTGCCAGTTTCCAGCATGGAGAAATGAAAACATGCCTCTTTACAGGACACTCTCTCGCAAATGGGCCGAGCAGAAACCATGGAAGGCTGGACCAAAAAGCAACATTTCTCCTGACCTTGCGCTAACACTGAGGTGGCATTGTGGGGACCTTTTAGTTCCCCTTGGATGGTATCAAATACAGAGAACACAGGACAAGCAGGGAGCCCTCGGTCATGAAAACTGTCTATGCTGCTCCACTGGTTATTTTGTGCTTATTGCTGTTTTCATTTAAAGTGAATGACTGACCTGGCGAAGCGTGGCAGGGCTGTAGCAGGGAGCAGACAGCAGAGACATGGCTGGCTCACATACCAGCTTGTTAGCTGGGAGGCCGTATGTGTGGATTATGAGCAAAAGAAACCTTTTTCTGTCTTTACAGTCATAACGTACATCAACTCTGTACCCTGACACTGAAAACCACACACCACCGAAGATGGCATGAGCAGTGTGTGGAGGACCTCCATCTTGCTCTGCTAGAGTGGGCTTTCTCCACCTGCAACAGATGCTAACTCCCCATAACCACACGCTGCCCCAAAGACAAACCCAGTGCACAACACCCCCCCCCCCATTCATAATACATATACACACCATCTCTGACTCTCTCCTTCTGCCTTCATTAAAATGGACTTCCTAAAGCCCCCATTCATCTTTCTGACAGGTCTGCTATCGATCGACCCAAGTTCAGGATGCAATTCCAAGCCTTTAAATGACTCCCTGCCTGCCCTCTTACGGTCTCCTGCACAGCACTCACAGGGAGCTGCAGTGTGTGTGTGTGTGTGTGTGTGAGCGCACCTAAGGGAGCAGTAGAGTGTGTGCATGTGTTGTGCACTTACAGGGGGTGGTGGTGTGTGTGAGCATGCACTTACAGGGGACGGTAAAGTATGTGTCTGTGTGTGAGTGTGAGTGTGCGCACTTACAGGGAAAAGTAGTGTGTGTGTGGGTGTGTGTGTGCACATACAGGGGGTGAAAGGGTATGTGTGTGTGCACTTACAGGAAGTAGTACTGCGTGCGTGCGTGTGTGTGTGTGTGTGAGAGAATAAGTGTGCGTGAGTGTGTGCATTTACAGTGGGTGGAAGAGTGTGTATATGTGTTTGTGCACTTACGGGGGGGTGAAAGTGTGTGTGTGCACTACATGGGGTGGAAGTGTGTGTATGTGTATATGTGTGTAAGTATGCACTGCAGTACTTCCATCACTTAGGGTTGCTTTGTTCACAGATCAGGTTACATGGTCCACTGAGGGTTAGGGGTGAACTTCTCTACGTTTTGAAGAAGTTGGATGATGCTCAGGTCACCTGTCACACAAAGCCAAGCCCCACCCACACCTCCCCTCCCCATCACCCTTTAGTGGCCTCTCCCAATTTAAGAACAGCCCGTTCAATGACTACAGTGTATTGGAAAATTCAGAGCAACAATACGAATCACTCCAGAACCTGGGTCATTTCTGTTTAAAGATTCAACTAACGTTCTGGCACATCACGTCTCATACTTTACGACCACCGTTTGCTTGAAGTGTGTAGGCTTAAAGACGACAAGCTAGCGCTTTGTACTCCTAACTCATCACCAAGACTGATGGTGATTAAATATTGGATTTATCTATTGCTTAAACAATTCAGACAACTGGTTACTCTTTCTTGGCAGCTTCAGAATAAGTAAGGTGTTCTTTCACTCCCAAGTGTAAACAACATTCACATCACTGACTAGACCGGCCCTACAATTTCCATTGAGCACAATGACACATCTCTCCCTCATATGCAATTTCAATCAAATATGTTTCTGTGCCACTGTGTGGACATTGTTCATTCAGCGCCCGATTTGTCATCTTCAATTGATATTGATTACAATAGACAGAAATATTAAAGTAGAGTAGCACTTAAGATAAATGGCAAGTGCTCCTATTTGAAGAAAACAGGTAATCAGCATGAGGTTCTGGGAAGGTGAGTGTTGGAAGTGATGGGAGTTTCTGTAGTGATGGAGGCTCATTACAGGCCTGATTCAGTGACTCATTGGGCTGTAAGGTCCAATCAGAGGGATTACAGGCCTGATTCTGTGACTCATTGGGCTGTAAGGTCCAATCAGAGGGATTACAGGCCTGATTCAGTGACTCATTGCCCTGTAAGGTCCAATCAGATGGATTACAGGCCCGATTCAGTCACTCATTGTCCTGTAAAGTCCGATCAGCTGGATTACAGACCCAATTCAGAGACTCATTGTGCTGTAAGGTTCAATATGATGGATTATAGACCCGATTCAGAGACTCATCACAGTAAAACTGAGTCTCCCACAACCCAGCCACATCAGGGCAGGAAACCCATACGCATTACATTACATCACATCATATTCTATTACATTACAGGTATTACACAGACACTCTTATGTAGGGCAACATACAGCTAAAGGCCTTAAGGCAGTCAAGTGTCAGAAGTGACAACATGAGATATGGCTAAGACCCTGCTGAGGAAATACCAAAAAACGCAATCCAACACAAATAAGATAATGACGTTAGCAGTAACGTAATAAAATAAGTACAGATAAGCAGAAGAGGTAAGGAGGCATTGGGATAGGCGCATGCTGACGAGGCGAGTGTTCGGGCTGAGCCTGAAGGCAGTCAGAGTCTCCCCACTCCATTCAAATCAGGGCAGGGAAACCCCTATTCCTCCATCCGTGTTGAGTTTTACCCTCTCTGACAAAATGGCAGGGTAGTGAAGGGGTCCGATGTCAAAAAGAGAAGGTTCTGTCCCCTACTGGACATGGCTGGAGAGACATGCTGATTTGGTTATTGAGGGAAAAAAATGAGTCTTTGGTAGCAAAGAGGAAGGGAAAGCGTCTTTCACTCTATTTCTTGTTCTCTCTTTCTCACACGCCACCCCCTTTGCCCCCCCCCCCCCCCCCCTTACATAGAGGGAGTAGTTGGTGCAACAGCAGTCATTAATCTCCCTGACAGTCTCACTGTTGGTCTATAGGTGGGAGTCACAATCGCTCGCAGCCTGGACTGCAGCAGTGACGATGTACAGTGCGCAAATACACAAAGCATGCGTGCGCATGCATACACAGAGTTGCTTCTACCCAATCAGGCTGGCTAGGCTTACTGGCATTTGATAAAAAAGGACATCGAGAATCCCACTGTGAACACCAGTACAATGCCTGAAGAAGACAGTATGATATATAAAACACAGAAAACCTATGACTCATACAGTGAGGAGCCCCACTGTGGTTAATGAAACTCTCCTCCTCTTTAAGATCAGCCCCACCCCAGGGGATGCTGGGATACCGCTGTAGACACAACTGCAGAATCACTACAGCTTTGGTACAGCCTGTGAACCAGCCTCTGACACACCCCCTCCCCCCCCATCCCCCCAACAAAGAACAACCCGGCACAGATGAGCAGTCACCGACAAAAATATAATTTGTGGAATTGCTGTAACTTACAAATAGCATCATATCACAATCAATGCAACAGATATGAGAAGATAAACCAATTACTGAAACAATAATTTTCATAAGTAATGTGACACGTATGCTGTAAACTGCATTTATAATATATTATGAAACACATTCTTAAATTGAACATGGAAATAATAATCATCATATCTCTATCTAATAGGTGCTACACATTTCAACTATTTTATTACATATTCATATGTCTCACTTTCACATAAATGTATGCAGATTAATATGCTGTCATCACACAAACACACACACACACACACACACACACGCACACATAAACAGTATTCACACACACACACACACACACACATACACAAACTCGGCAGAACTGGTTTTTCTAAAGCCTATGGCTGTGGTCTCAGAGTAGACACAGTACTGCAGTATATTACAAGTCACTGACAATTTTACAGGATACCAATTTGGCTTTAACTTTGAAACATTCGTTGTCAAGCTGGCACGGGTATGATGAGCAAAAGAGTTCTCATTTCAAGATAAATGAAGGCTTTTACATCTGAAACCTTGTGCCGTATTCTCCCTTGGTTTGGAGTGTGCCCGACTTCATTCACGGGGAACTTAATCAAGATCACGACACGGCACATGGGCTGAACTCATTCCCCCACGATGCTTTGCTTTAATCTGAAAACAAGTTTCCCCTGTAACTACATGCCCACTGCACAATTACAATATTTCAGTGAGTGGAGGTTCTTAAGCAATTGTTTTGGTAGAGCATGTCTGCGCACAAAGTGGGCAAGGCTGATGTATAAATAATGAATGTGCTTTACTCTGCGGATCCAAACACTGAAAGGAAAGCCAGCTGACATCAGGGTCACAATTCATGCCATATCTAAAGATAAATATGTGTAGGATATCAACTGCATCCAACTCCCATGCATTCAACAAGCATGACGTTTCTATATTAGCTATCAGCATATTATTAACTAATTACAGGGCAGATGAGTGATTAAAGCCGTAAAAGTGAAGGCAGTACTCAGTACACGGTATAAAGGCCTACATTAGGATGGTGTAACTAAAAGCAAGTAGCTTAATATGCGACTGCTGTGCGTGGTCTGTTTCTCATCTCTATGAAACTTCCCAGATGGAGTAAATTAACACTAAATTAACCTTGTTTCTCTGCATTGTTTCATTGTTGATATTGGCTTTTGGTCTGGTTGATTTTGGTAGGGATTCAGATTAATCTTTGCATTTGCATAAACTGCTGAATTACATTCTAAATTTTCTGTTAAAACAAAATGTTCAGAGTAGAAGGTAATAACCCAACACATATACGTGCACACATGCATACATACATTCATAAATACTATAAATACTCTTACTCCAGTCAATGCCAGATTACATCAATACCTAGAAAGACCTTTCCAATAAGTTGTGAGGCTAATTAGCGTCAGATTTTTCCAATGACTCACGCTATTGTTTTGGTGATCAATACCCAACAAATGACCTTCAGGTTTACTGCAGTAGCAATTTGCTACTTTGAATGCCAATGATAAACGTTCTCTTCCTGGAACCTGGAATCTAGCAGTTTGGCATAGCACTGCAGTCAAATCCAATAGTGACTAAAAAAAACAAGTTGAAGAATGGGGGTGTGAGTGGGGGTCAACAGCTACAGGCCCAGCAGGAAGTGTATCTCTCTTAAACACTATTGCCAAAAGTGACACACACACACACGCACACACACACAAACACACACACACACACACACACCTGTACATCCGAGGCTGCTAAGCGAAAAACTCGGCCAATAGTCCGCCACGCCACCTTCTAAGTTCCATGTCAGGGGCATTACCTCCAAACAAAAGAACAACCTGACATGTCCGTCATGTGAAAAATGTGATCCAGGGACAACAGCAGGGAACAATAAACATCCACAAGTTGAATGGAAAGTTAGTAGCTCAGGTTTAGGATGGTGGGGGGTGTGGGGAACACTTCAACAAGATGCCTCCTCCTGACTCCATCATCAGAGGGGGCTGAAAAACAAATATACTGAGATTTTGGATTCGTTTCAGGGAATACAATTTCGAGGCGTTCGGTTTTTGTTTATGGCCGCTGCAATAGATGTCGGAAATAGCTGGCTGAGTCCAACCAGGTGCAATAAAAGAAAAACCGTGCACTGAATCAGCCTGGCTGTGAGAGTGTTTGCTTTTCGTCCGTGGTTTGGAGCCTGCAGTGAAAGCGCAGTAAGGTAAGGATATATCCTAGGACCGCGTACTTAGACTCGAGAATGTGACCTCACAGTCTTGGATTCTGCCGCTGGGCCAGGATGACGACAATCAGACTTCAGGCGCTTCTTTGGCTCCATTTATCTCCTGCACTTTCTCTCACCTCTCTCTCCTAAATGAAATCCAGCATGCTTTACTGGCATCAGTTACAATTCTCTGTATGGTGACTAAACCACTGATAACCCTGACAACCAATCAGATTTAAGTGTTCAATTACATTCTTTGTAATCAACATTTGTATAGCTAGGGGTATATTCTAATTTGGGCTTGTTTGATACAACATAGCAAACACTACTGTACAGCATAAATACTACAGAAATGTTCAATAACATAAGCAAGGTCAAAATAAGGTAAGATATATGAAGCTTTAAATATGAAACTGCCATCCTGACAAAGGTCAATCGGGTTGGGCCTGCCTTCAGCCATTGGAGCTGTTTTCCCTTTTTCAGTTTTCTTTATTTTGGAAAATTGAGCATGATTGCCGTCATTTTCTTGAACAATATTTGTCTTGTAATTGAGTAATTTTCTCAATGTGGGAAAGAGTCTGTTTCAGCCCCCACCTCTCCTGTCCTGCAGTTATTAGCTGGTTTCTCAACTGCCCCCTCCCCCTGCTTCTCTCATAACATGCAGGCATTTTGAAATACTAATAAGATACTACTGGCTAATAATGCTACTAGCGGTATCTTGTTCATAAATTCTCTTGCGGATATCAGTACTTTTGCACTGGTTCTTTCGGAGGGGTGAGGTCAGACTGTGAGGTTGTCTGTCCTCTCCTCCATCCATCTCACTGGGCTGTTTTCCAGGGTCGTCCGCACTGCAAGGCTCACCCCAGGCCTGGCGTGGAACATCTACCCGAGACTCTCGACAGAGGAGCCAGAAATGCTACGCCGTGCTAACGGCTAAGCGGCCAAACGTGCTCACACTGCACTCCACAGGGGACACGCGGTTCCCATTTGGCGATAAAAGGACATCCAGTCGCGGACTTTGATTTATCGCGGCGGTTCTTCTTGGGGGAGCCGTCTGCTTCTTGTCTGTCTCTCTTTTTCCCTTTTCCTCTCTCTGGTTGTTATTGGTGGAAGCCATGATAAAACACAGCTGCACCCCACCCTCATCAGATCAGAGTGTTCCGGGTACATGTAAAACACACACACAACGGCCTCAAAGAACTCGCTGCACTTCACCTTAAAACAATGGCCTGAAAACGGCGCATGGAAAATGCGGCAGTGAGGGGTAAGCTGAAGCCTTCTACCATGCACACCCTGTGCTTTCCATTACCCCAGCTGTGAACAGCAGGGGAGAGCTACGCTAAGCTGCGAAGCCTAACCCACTGCAGGAATCACTACTACTCCTCACACAAACACTACACATATTAGGATTCACCTCCACCAACGGCACATTTACATATCTGTATATGAAGTCATGCGAAAATTATAATATGTTGTGTTGATGCTAATCAAAGTAATTCAAATCTTATCTTTAAAATAAGTGTTTTGTTTTAACTTTAGGTCATTATCATATAAACATTCACACACAAAAACACACACAGAAACATACACACACCCAAATACATACATACACACACACACACTTTCCTTAGGAGGAAAATAATGTCATCTTGACATCCACCATTATTCTCAGCCAAACCAATGGGCTGTGTTGGGGGTGGGGTTGGGGTATGGGGGAGGGGGTGCAGGGATGGGTACGTTAAATGATGACAGCCCACACCAGTACGCGTGAGAGGGCTTGATGGATCACACATAAACATTTCCAGCATACGCACACTGAGAAAGTGGAGAGGGAGGGGGGGGGGGGGGGGGGGGGGGGCTTGCTTCTTCCAGGGGTGCCTCTGCCAGTGCAGGCAGAAAATGAAGTCTCAAGCGAGCTGTGAACATGCTGGTCGTCCCTGCCAACGAGCTGGAGTCCACATCCAGACTCCCTGCAACACATTCCTAGCATGTATGACCCCTGCCTCCCCCACTCTGTAAAACAGAAGCCACTTCTTGTCTTTTTTCTTCACCGTGAGGTCCACACACACACACACACACACACACACAGGAAACGCTGCCCTTGCTGTTTGCCTTACCTCTCTGTCCTTCAGCTTCATGGCCAGGACCAGCTGGTGGCGGTGGTTGGTCAGGGCCTCACGGTAGTTCCCCTTGGAGAAGAATGCCGAGCCCAGGTTACCATGGGCACGGCACTCACCCGTTTGGTCACCTGAGGGAGAAGAGGCAGGGTCAGGAAGTGAGACCTTATTGGATCACACTGCACTGTCATATTAACTCAGATTCATCTAGCCTCACAAATTACAGATCCTGGGAAAAAAAAAAAAAAATTCAGAAGAGTGACACATGTAAAAAAGTTCCTTGGTTATGTTATTTCGATATAATTACCCCTCGAGGGAAGATACAATAACTGCCAGAGGCAGATACACGCATGAAGGACTGAAGGGTTTGATGATGTCATCAGAACTCTCAATCATTAATGAAACATCTGCAGCAGGTTCTGAAACATTAAACTGCGCTCCGCGGAACTCTGTACAACTCCACCCAGACCACTGAGTATCCGTTAAGCATATTTCTGACACCAGAGAATAGCAGCTACCAGTAAAAACACGGAGCCAGACCGCACAGTTCAGCGGTTCGGGCTGTGTTCTGGCTGTGCAGTGTGTTTCCACTGTGTGTGCTGGGCCGACTCACACTCTCAGAATCTAACAGGCCTGATGAATGCTGGGTCCTGTTCTGCCAAAGTGCATAAATAACAGTAATAGCACGATTAATAATGAGAACAGGACTGAGTGGGGATTAATTCATTAAAATAAAACCATAATAACAGTCATAAAGAGTAACCACCAGCTATAATATAAACAAACTTATTTTGGGCGCGATGAGATTTGAGTGAGTCCTTTACTCTCTCTTGCTCTCTCACACACACGCATGCACGCACACATACATACGCAGTCGTGGTTCAAGGGCGTATGCGAAAAGGGGACGGCTTTAGGCAGGAAACAGTAAGGTGGGAGACCCAATAAGCCTCAAGAGAAGACGCCTTTTGTAAAGCCATTACGCACAATCCTGTCCTGGCTATTAATCTGCATGGCTTCAGTGTGACACACTGTGTGTGTGTGTTCTTCACATTTCCATACCCCATAAAAGGGGACCTGACAGAACACACAATGGTCTCTGCCAGGTGGGATGCATATAAATCTTATCAAATTACGGGGCTTCTCACGCTGTCGCTCTGGTCAGGACAGATACAGACAACTTACAGGAACAAGTGAATAAACACGGTTTTAAAAGGCACAAAACCAAGGGGTGGAAGAAGATAAAAAACCAAGGAAAGTATTTAGCTCGACCCACCGAGAATTTATAAACCAACCCTGTAAGGCCCATTAACTTAGAGTGCGTTTGGACCAAACACTTCCCACGAGGTACATTTTCAAATGTTTAGAGTTTTTTCCCCCAGAAAACGAATTAATTCCAGACTCCATATGGACTGAAGGCTCAGAACATACAGTAATTGTAATTAATACTACACATGACTTGAGTGGAGCATGTAACACTGTGTTTAACCAAAGAAGGTCATCATTTTACAAAACATTATCATGAACACCACAAGCTACTAAAATACATTTATATAGCATTTTAAGCTAAAGAAATATCATACTCGTGCTGCACTAGGAAGTAAGCTACTCAAGGACAACATTAGGAAACCAGGGTGGATTAAATCACATAAGAAGTAAAGGGATATTTGTCTGAGTTGTATTATAAACAAATATATCAGATATAACAGTTTATCATTATAGGATTTTTCACAATTGGTTGCTAACGGCAAGCTGTCCAAAAATCCATTGGGGTATTTGTGCTATAGACCCGCGCAGAGGGGGGAAAATATAAACACAACTTCTCAGTAATCACAGGTGAATGGCAAAAATGTAACAGATAATGAGAAAGAATGGCGCCACCTTACTGCTGTGTCTCCCAAATGAGAGTGAGCTTTATCGTGCGGAACGGCAAACAAGCAGGTTTTCCGCCATTCATCATCTCGGCCATCCATCTGATGCGGACCCAGATGGTCCAAACGCTGTTTGTTTGCCGTTCTCATTTGGGAGCCCCAACAGTGTGCGGGTACCATTATTTTTCATTAAGTAAGACCCACGCTGCCCATGCTTCAGACTCCAGGATCCAGTCCTAATTAAAGGGCATGTCCTGAGAACCACTCTATTCAGAGAAGTCAGCACAGAAACGCTCAGATTTACACTTCCTAGGATCCCTACGCCCTTTCTCATATGTGTGTCGCTAGATCCATGTGATTTCCACCCCCAGACTGTTTCTTAGTCTCCTTCCCCCTTCCATTACTGCAATATTTCCCCCACCTTCCCACTGTACCCAATCTAGCATTCGCTCCCATACATATACAGATTACCCTGAATCTTCCACCATCACTTTTTCAAAACCACCATACATTCTTAGAATGCCTGTGCATGTACGCACAGAAACTGTCAAAAAGGTTCTTTACGCCTTCTTTGTTTGCCTCCCAGAAGTACCCCTTAACGGTTCTACTTTGATGCCGATCTCTATTCTGAAGGTCCTACAAGGAACGCATTAATGACATTGGCATTTAAGAAAAAATTTGAAGGTTCCCCCAAGGTGGACAAACAAAGATCATTTAAAGGTGCTCAGTGTTTTTTGTGTGAGTGTATAGTTGAGGAGTTAAAATGCCCCCCCCTCCCCCTTACCTAAGGTCTTGGACACCTCCAGGTCCTGCTGCATGTATCCGGTGCTCTTCTCTGTGTTGCCGAGCGACCAGTAGGCGCTGCTGAGGGCAGAGAAGACGGAGCCGCGCAGCTTCAGGCTGCAGGTGCCGATCTTCAGTGCCGCCTCCAGCACCACCACCGAGGCACCATGGTGACCGGCTGTCAGCAGCTCCTGGCCAATCACAGACACCACCACGAATGGGCTCTTGTCCAGCTTCATCTTCTGCAGCTGCTGGTAGGTGGGCTCCAAGGACTCTGCGGGAATGGGGGGGGTACAAAGGAATAGGGTCAACAGGGTCGCCCATGTGCCGGACTGTGGATCACCCAAGTGGATGTCACCTGGACTATCCCCAACGACATAGACTGCAGGTATTCCAACACGACTGCCAGGATCAAGGGGATAAGTCGATAGAAAAAAAGATCAAAGGCCAATTGAGAGAGAGAGAGGGATGAAACAAAGGTGTGAAAGAGGGAGCGGAAACAGCCAGTTGCACCAATACGAGCCGTAATCCCCGATCTGGGCTCCGGGGGGCTTTGTGGTAAAAGCCAAGGTGACAAGTCACTGACAACCTGAGAACATCTTAAGGCAAGGGCAGGAGTGCTCTTGTACCATAACAACATAAGGGTAGGAACACAGGGCGAATACAAATGACAGTCCACAGCATGAAGAGTTAATTACATGAAACAGGCGACGATGCTAATACAGTTAATTGAATGCAAAAGTCAGTGCAAAGCAATGTGATATAAAGCACTTAGGGACTTTGAGCAAGCATATGAATTGGGTTCATCTGTAAAAATGCAGAGTACCCAAACTGTAATGAAGATGGCTCCGCCAACTGCGTATCTAGCTGATATTATTAAGACCCAGCGTGTGAGGAGGTGGGGAGCTCATCTTTGCTTGCTCTGTATATGGTCATGGGTGGCCCTTTGCCGCCCTGACTGCCATATGCTGAGCCGAGCCGAGCCACGCCGTGCCGCGCTAAAGCTGCTGTCGCTTCGCGAGGGGGGATGGGAGGAAGAGATATACAAGGTGACCTGTGGGAAGGAATGAGAATCGGGGGGGAAAGGAGAGAAACTGCGTGCGCTGACATAAATCAATGCAAGGCCATACAGTGCCTGGAGCCCATTTG
Organism: Albula glossodonta; assembly: GCA_019788955.1. NCBI lineage: Eukaryota > Metazoa > Chordata > Actinopteri > Albuliformes > Albulidae > Albula > Albula glossodonta. The sequence goes on from JAFBMS010000027.1 coordinate 802,327, forward strand.
ACAAGCAAAGCCTCATCCCCCAAACTGCACAGAGGAAAGGCCAACCAGCGGAGAGAGAGAGAGAGAGAGAGACCATCCACATCCACGATGTATAGAATTCCACAACAATGTAATTGTTCATGTGTTCATGTATTATTTGAGATAATAATGCTTGTAGTAATGATAGCGATTATAATTATGCCTGTTGCTGCTTTCTGTTGTTAGTATTATTAATCTTGTTATTATATTATCTATGCCGTTGTACATGGTGCAGATTAATTATTTTTCTTGTTGTGGCTTGTAAATTCACTTTTAAAATAGAATTTGTTTTATTACTGACTTAAGATTTGATTACAGTTAATAAAATATTACAGTAATATACTTTGGGATGGGTCCCTCTGCACTTTGGCAATATTTAAGCAACTTGAATTTGAATATAAGAGAGACAGGCTTTGCAAATCCTAAAGTGGAGTTACGGGTGAAGATGGTGATTCAGACTCACCTAAGTTGTCAGAGACTTTGCCATGTGTTGTGATTGGTCAGTTTCACTGACTGACAATGCAGTGTCCAACAGGGGTTCACAAGCATGGGGAATTGGGAACGTCCAAGAAGGAACAGAATATTGAGACCAGCAGGGACAGGGGAACATGGAACTGGGACCATATTGATAGGTAGAAGAACACATCATTAATTCACATGACAACGCGCCCACCCTTTGTTCCACTCTGCAGATGCACCAGCATTTACAAGCTGCCTACGATGTTTGAGGATGATGAAGTATATACTCAGTCTATGCAAGAGGCACCTAGCTGACCAGGAGTGGCCGATAGAGAGAATTGAGACAAACCAAATTAACTTGCTTAACTCCTTATCATTCCCTGGACAGACAGGGCCAGTTCTTGCCTCGCCAATGCAGACCTCGTAGCCGGTAACGGCATAGCTGGGACTTGAACACCCAGTCACAGGGCTTACATCTACCTCCCAAACATGCGTGTGCCTTACTGCATGGTTCCATTTTGTTTGGGGATGGGAAGTGCGGTGCAGGTAGCTGGAATGGGGGACAGGGAGCCGAGAGCGAGCAGCAGGGGGCAGAGAATGGTAAGAAAGGAACAGGTAGCGGAGGGGACACCTCCAGGGGGGTTGGGGGGGCAGCCTCAGGGGGAGAGAGGCGGGCTCACGAGCAGGCAGGGCTCTGAGAGAGCTCACAGCAGACATTAGCATATCCTCAACACAGTTACAGGAAATTGGGTCAACTCGCCCACCAGATATGCCTGTGCGAGTTACTCTCAGATGGAGAATATTCAAACATGAGTGGAAGGCAAGAATATGGATATTCACGCATGGAAAGTCCAGATATACAATGTCAAACACTCACTCAAATGATGCGTTTACAAGAACAGTGCTATTTCAACCAAGCATCAGGAGTAAGCCTTGTGTGTGTGTCTCTGAACGTGAGCACAACATCAATTTATTGCTAGTAATCAGGACTATCATAAGACTCTTCAAGTGCTATAAATCAAGCAGAGGAAAAAAATGGCTCTGGCAGCTGAATTCATAAACATGTTATGAATGCAACACACTGAGTAAAAGGTAACATCCAGTTTATCTGCATTTTGACTGTAGGTCACCTGTTTCATGCGTTTAGGTCTGGACAAACCGATTGAGCCACCTACAGTGAACTGAGTGAAGCCACATGACGCTTTGCACAGCATTGTGTTTGCATAGTGGACACTGTAGGCCATTATTAATTGTACACGTCCCAAGGGCAGCGGACAGACGTGATTTGACCATCGTGAAGGAAAATTAATTTCATACGCCTCGTTCCACAAATCAAAAAGCAAGCACACACAATCCAAAAGCCAAACTGGAAATGGCCTAGGGTAATATGGATATGAATTGAATTACAGATATCGAATTATGAATTGCAGATAAATATGATGACTGTTAGCTATGTACAGTAAGCCACCATGCATGAGAGCTGTGAAACAGGCAAATAAATCATAAATATAATTATTACATGTGATAACAACCCCAACCAATGTGTCATCCCGTTCAATTCTTTTCCTCATTCTAATCATCTAGTCATGCACAACATTCCACCTTCCCATTTCACTATCCGTATTTAGGTGATTAATGTTTGTTGGCTGTGAAGTGCATTTGCCCTTGCCATGAGGAAGGGGGTAGGTGAGGCTGAGGGCCCCCTGATGAATTCCGGAAGGTTCTTTCCACTAATAACATGTGGCGAATAAGTTGCCTGCTAATGGCGACGAGCTTCCGCTACACAAAAATCACACGGCGAGTCAAGCTTAGCCTCCCGCTGTACGCTTATACCATGACAAGAGCTTTGATTTGCCAGCTCACCTGTTTCTCAGTTTGTGTAGGTATGGCATGTGTCGAAGGGCACCCTGTGCATTCAAGAGTAGCTAATCTCTGCCCATGACCTTTTACTGTATCTGAAAGGCAGTGACGATGACTTGGGGAACCAGGTTTGTCCTGACAATTCTCCATGGAAGCCCCTGGACGAGGGTGTGAGGCGGGGGAGCGGGCGAAACTCTGACGAGGGATAAACAGCTCAGGGATAACGAGCCAATGAAAAACGGTCGACCACAAGCACTGGGCCTTTTTCCGTTCAAAAAAAAAAAACAGCTTTTGTTCGACAGATGCAAACATCTGCTACATCTGGCAAGAAACAGCTATAAAAACAGCGAGAGTCAGAAACTGTGAGGTGACCCCTGGCCCTGCTTGGTGGGAGAGAGAGAGAGTGAGCGAGAGAGAGAGAGAGAGAGAGAAAGAAAGAGAGAGGGAGAACGAGAGCAGCCCCCACTGCAGAAACGGGAGGCCCGGCCATCCTGGCAGCACAACACAGAGGATCTGGCACCGACCGCAGCACAAGCTCGGCTTCTCGTTTTGCTCTCAATTTCTGTCACAGGCAAATGCTTGACAAAGTGGGGAAAATAAAGCACTTTAATCACTTAAAGATGCAAGCTACCCTTCAAAAACATGGCAGTGGTGTAACGGTTCAGCAACAGAGTTTGTGTATATGAAAGGGATACTCTGGCATTCTGGAAGTTCAGCCATTCTTTCAACTCTCTTAAAGTAGGGCATCCCACTGGTACAGCTTCAGTTTATTGTGTACGTTTATTGCGCAGGGAAATAAATGGAACCAATGCACCTCACTTCAGCTGGCTGATGGGAAGTCTATGGGAAGTTCCGGGAACTGATACTCTTCTCTAAAGTGAAATGATGGGTACGTAGCATGCTGCACGTGCAGAGCATGTGCTTTTGTTTCATATAGATGAAATTAAAATGATAAGACTAGAATCAGTTCTATTTAGAACTTTTTTTGATGAACACATTCCATTCATGGAACTGGTGCATTGATATTAGCTGCACATAGCCTCTAAAGCTGACAACAAGGGTAAATATCTGCAATAATAACCAAACATTGGAATGCTTGCAAAGGCAGCCAATATGGCCTTCCTTCTTTCTCCCGTCCCATTTGGCAGGGAGAGGAAGTTTGAGAAGGGACCTGGCAGGAGAAAGCTAAGCAGGGGAAAATTAAATTACAGTGAGGTAATCCTGAATTAATCCTCCTCAGAGCGTGCTACGACGCTGATAGAAGGGATGGAGCAGCAGGACGCCAAGGAGGAGCTCTTCCACACCTTCATTTATCTGCCGCTCTCCGGAGGCCGCAGATCAGGCTGCTGTGGGACGTTCCTCCGACGCTCTATCCTTCTTCACGCAACCCCTCCCCCTCCCACACGTATCTAATCGCTGTGTTTGTTCCCCAAGAGCCCCGCTAAGTGGGCATCATGGGAGATGGAGTCCGTAGTTAATCTGGCTCTGTTTCTGTAGGCCGTCCCCAGGTCCTCTGTATTGGGCTGCATTCTGTCCACTGATTCTATTTCAGTCACAAAGACCAGGCTACTATATCCATATTCATATGTCCTCATATCGCAGTCCTGCTCCTTACCAATTCTCATATACCCACAACTGAAGATCATCCTTTTGTGGGGGCGGGGCAAAACTTGGCAGGGGATCTCTTATCACAGTGAATAGAAAATTTCATTTCATTTCATGGGTACCCATTTAAGCCAATATAGAATTCACCTCAAAAGGGACATCCATCCCAAGAGGAAGTCATTGTGGGGTTTTGTATGTTTGAGAATAGATTTTTCTATAAATACCCTGAGTTGGTTATGGATGGTATGTTCTGTATGTGGGCTGACTGCAGGGTGTGCTGCAGAGAGCCGCTTTCAAATGTCATATTCTGGGCTCAAAGAGTTGGGCTTTCCATCTCCCTATCTAAGATTATGAACTCAGAGAGAGAGAAACAGGCTATGGGCAGAGGGGACAGAGGAAAGCATAATTTCACATTATGACTTGCACACAGGAAACTTCCAAAATGTAACGACAAATGGTCTGTGCTTTCTATATCATTACCATCTTTTACTCCTTTTTGCCTATATTTTAGTAGTTGCTTTGTTTAAATGGATGTATTGTTCATTGCCTCTTGGCCTGACCACCCTTGCACAATGAGATATTTATCTCAATGGAACTTTGCTAATGAAATAAAAGAGTGGATAAATGAATAAATATGACTCTCTCGTTAACGATGAGAGTGGCCACTAATGGCTCACAAGTGGCAAGACAGAAAAACACAAGGAGGGATGAGGGGGGCACTCAAGTGCCCAAACACAGACAGGACATGCACAGAGACAGTGAGAAGAAACAGAAGACTGTGGACGAATTCCTGGGAAAATATGCAAGGGGGCGAACCGTGGACATCTGAGAACTCCAGTTACGTCAAACCTAATTCTGCACTGACGTCTGGATCGATAATGTGTGGAAGAAAGAGACGGCTGGTGTCAGCGGGTCAATGTGTCAGCGTTGGAGGGAGGGGCATACTCCATCAGTCTGTGTGCGAATGCAGTGAGCAAAACAGACGAGCCACCCAATCAAGTCACCCCTTGCAACTGGGTTAGACACTACTGCCACATACCTGCTAAATACTAACGATGCATTGGGGCTAGAACATTTTGTTTTGTCTTTCTGAATGTAGTGAGAATTTGTGCATTAATGATGCACGCCTTTTCATTGAAAAGTCTGTCTGATACTGCAGGGTTCCTACCAGAGCAGAAGTCAGGATTAGAGGGAAAGTTTTGATGCCAACACCAATACAAGGTGAGTATTTGCAACTAGCCTGCTCATCTGGGCAGGTCCAAGCCGGGTACCAGATGGATGGAGGGACACGGACAGACAGGATTCATACCTCGTAACGGCGACTTCATGGCGGCCTCCACCATGCCCACCAGCAGCTGCAGGCTCTTGGGGTCCTGGGCAAGGCCGGAGGCGAAGGCGGCCAGCGCGTCGGCATGCCGCCCCAGGTACTGAAGGGCAACACCCTGTCGGAAGTATGCCTGCGGGAGGAGAGGAGAGAGGAGAAAGGGGTCAGGGCCCGCAGCAGAGTCAGCACCAGGCCTGTCTACAGCAGGAGCGCACAGGCTCAAAACTCAATAGCAAGCTGTTTAACCGTCTTTCTTACAAAATGGCAGCCATTCAATGAATGAAATGAGAAAACACTGTGCAGTTTGGGTGAAATGATATTCAATTCAAAATCATACATTTTATCTCTGTTCTGGAATTTCTTGCCATCATTCAGGCCATCCTAAGTGCACCTCTGGTTATAAATATTCTGTATAATTCACACCATAAATAAACTCATCATTAACGATCATGTCCTCTCCCTGACAGCTTTTAGTCTCATCAGTGTGAATTACAATGGTGTGATGAGGGGAATTCAAAATGAGAAAGGCCAACTATTTCTGATGTTAAGGACACTGCGAAACAAATTAGCAGTCTGTGGAAAGACAGAATATATGCATTGGATATGTTTTATTGTATTGTAATATACAATAAAAAGTAATAGTTCCATATTTTGTTCACTACATATGTATTTGAATTCTCTCTAATGTTGCCCCTTGTTTTTTAGGGTTGTCTGTAAATAATCAATGGGATCTAGCAATACATTGTATTCATATTCAGTGATATAATTATGTAGTGTTCTGTGGTGGATATTGATGTATTTACATATTACAAGTTCATAAGTGAAAAGTGAGAGAGTGTATGTGTACAGAAAAACATTCTGTCTGCAACAACAGGAGAGAGACATTGATTTTGAAAGAATTCAGGCATTCTTTAATGGACAGCAATTTGGTAAAAGCCTGTACAACTTGCAACATAATGTTGTACCAGTAATACAAAGCATTTTCTTTGTATTAATTTGCCTGACACTGCTACTCAGTATTGTAAACACTTACATTCAACTAAAAATAAAAAAAAATACAAAATCAATATAATCTAACGGGAAAAAGAAAGAAAATGACATTGATCTGCCCGTGAAGCTCAGAAACGGCGGGACTGAACGCATTTGTTCTGGCTTTTACCGCTGTGCTTGTCCTTCCTCGCTACACGCCACCAGATGAAAAGAGAGTGTTCCTAAGCTCTGGGAGGGTAACCGGCAGGGTGCTTCGGTCTGATTTGGGGTATTATCTCAAGCTCCCCAGCGCTGCATATCGCCGCAAAACCACGCTCGCGAAAGCAGCGCTAATCTACCCCAATATTCAACCCACATTTCCTCAGACAATCAGCACTCGTGGACCTCAAATCACACGCAAGTGATTTGCAATTAACATCTAAAACAGTTTAATTAGATCTTCCGGAGCACCTTTCCCATTGCCTGCGGCGAAAAGGCAAGGGATTAGTGAAAATGAGATATGACACCGAATTTATGAAGACAAATAATTAATTCCGCCACGTCCGAGCACCCCTAGATTAAAGAGACATCCTTTTTTTCGTCACCGTTCGAACATCATCGAAAGGAACGGGGACAGGGATTAGATTCAACGCATTAACCTTTGGTCTAACTGTGTTATTATGGAACCTCGCAGGCCACCACAACGGTTCGATATTAATTGCCTCTCACGCTGGCGCGGCCTCTGTGTTCCGCCTGGAACAGACAGAGAAGCGGAGATGTTATGCTCTCGCAAGCAGAATGACGTTTAAAGCACTTCTCCCGCTGATTAGATCTGCTGTCTTCCAGCTTTCAAGGGGGATTTCTACAAAACTCTTCAGTGCTAAAAAAGGACACGAGAGGGGAAAAAGCCTGAGCCATGCACCAGACAAAAACTCAAATCTCTTATTTTATGGATTTGACCTATATGAGAGTATTTAAATTCCTTTAGCCTTTTGAGTAGTGCAGTAAAAATAAAATTCCACTCACATAAATCTAATCAAACTGCTGAAATTTGACAATGAGTCATAAGTCAATGTATCCCTCCAGTCTGAAGGGAAGCAGCAATATTCCTGCATTTACAACACTTACAAACACAGTAAACTTTTGAAATTGGATTTTAGAAACAGCAGCGACAGCAGGTTTGTGTATTCCAATAGCTGATGTGTATCCAAAAGGACCCAGTAGCATATTTTAGGCAAATGCGGTCTTCAATTTCAGTCCTGGAGGGTCTTCCAGTCTACGTTGGGTTTTATGTCCACCTGAAATTCTACAACCAGGTCAGACTCAAGAAACCAGGTGAGATGAGTTAACTGTGTAATCAACTGTTTAACTGTGTGTTTAAGTGCTGGGAAACAACAAAAACCACACACACACACACACTGTGGATCTCCAGATCCAGAATCAAAGACATGTAGGTCATGTTTCCCTCGGTACGACTCTATCCACGACCATTACGTTAAAAACACTGAAACTCTAGCACAGGCCAACAGTCTTGAAGTTACTAGTTTGGGCTATGTCATTAGTGGACAATAAACAGGAGTATAGTATTTAAAGAGCAGAGATGAGGAGGAGGTCTCTCCTGAGCAGGAGGGACTTGAAACAGTGCTGTGGAAGTGCTAACCTTCTATGCACCTGGTCTACCTTGGCATCTACCTTGGCACGCAAAGTGAGAAAGAAATGCCCCTCCTCTCCATTTGGAGACAGCTCTCCTGTAGAATGCGATGTGGTTCGGACTGTGGAGGATTGTCTCTCTGAACAGGTATTTTTGTGATGTCAGAATCATAGGATAGAGGCGGTGATTTAGAAAAAAAAATTCCTGGGGTCCAGTGTTTGGAGAAAACTCCAATGAAGACCTCCTAAAGGTGTCTTGATTTTGTAGACATGATGATTGTAACACAGCATTTCACAACAGGGGTGTGGGAATTACATTCTGGGGAAGAAGAGTTATCTCCTGTTGTGCTGTACGGGAACCTTTTTGCTGCTGGATGTAATACTCTTCGCTCTTTCAGACTTCGGAGTCAAAATTGAACTTAGGAAGCGTCTTCCAAAGTTCAACAGAGGTTTTTTGCTCTGTTGAACTGAGGAGTTTGTTACAATATTCCAAAACAGAACGGCTCTTAACAAGGCCTCATCAGCGATGACTTCGTTAGCCAGTCCTGATTCAATCTTTTTTGGGAAGGGTTTGTCTATCGGGAGAGAAAACATCATAATCCTCTTGATTTCTTGGAGGGCTGAAAGATTTACAGTGATATCTCGAGACTGCGTGAGAGCGCTGTGTACCCCATTAAAGATTATCACCGCTTTTAGTGATAACGGTATCAGAGCATCATATATCAGATATGAAAATCTTGCCAAAGGGGTTTAAAAGCAACTTTTTTGTTTTAATAATTGGACACTCAGGAAAATTATATTAAGAGATATTAACTATACTGACATGTTCGACTCTAGCTATAACTTCTGTGAGTTGTAAGGAAAGCATTAAACACTACAGGACATTTTGATTTCTGTTTTTATGGGATCTCACTGAAAACGCCGCAGGGTCTCATTAGGGTAAACATCAGCGTGTGTAAACCTGCCGCGCAGAACCTGGAGGAGGATCAGAAAGAGTGGCGGTTCACAGAGAGGGGTTACGTCTCAATCCGCCTTTCAACTGATAGCAGATCGAAGAAAGAGAGAAGGAGCGGGGGATGACAGCGTTTTGTGCGAGGGCATCGGACTGAGAAATGAACTAAATCAATCTCAGAAACAAGCGGAATGGAAAATGAATTGGATTAGGAGCTTTCATTTATTTATTTTTTTGGTCCGGTAGCACTCTGATAGTAAGGAGGAAGCACTACTGTATGCACATCACAGGCTCCGAGTCCTCGCCCCATGGCGGCTGCCTCTGTGTGTGCGCGTGGAAGAAAGAGGGGGATGCTGGGATAAAAGGCTTCTCTTATTTCTACACACTGCTTAATTTTTCATGATGATTTGTTTGAAGTAGTTCTTAATCGTCGTTTCTTTTCACTAAGGAAGTGGAAGAGAAAAGAGATACGTATACGTATGTTCATCCCTGAGAACAAAAACACACAGAGAGCGCACGTGCACACGTGCATATGCTCCACACACCAAACACACACTTGAAGGATGTATTTTGTGTAATAGCCAATGTTTAGGTCCAACTCTGGATCCTGAGGACTTTTAAAAATGGTCAGTGCCCTCCACGCCAATAGCATGCTCAAATCCACACGCTACCCAAATCATAATCCCATATTTACCACGGCAAATCACATGGCAGCACTCGTTAGCAACCCCAGGGGAGCTTTTGGGCTCTCAGAAACACACACACCCACACATACACACTCCCAAATCTCCTTCTCACACACCTCCACTCACTAACACAGACTGCCACTTTCTTCAACACAAATGGTGGGTCAGCCTCAGAGAGTCAGCCCTATTGCAATGTCTTCGAAATCCACACACAAATGCTGCAGACAGGGCCAGCAACTTAAGAGTGTCCAACCTCCTTCCCTACTGTGTGGAAAAAGTGCTCAGATCAAATGTTTATTATTATTATCATAATGCCGGTGACACTATGAAAAGCTGTGGAAATAAACTTAGCACCAATAATGGAAGGCCTGTTTGAATGTGAGCTTCAGCGTAGCGGGGCTGCTGCTAACGAACTGATTGCACAGCAGCGGTGTGCTGCTGAGGGGCTGGAAGGGGAGCCCCCGCTGCCTTTATAATGGAGCTCAAATCAGACAGCCTCCGCCTGACAGCAGGTAAAGTCTGCACCCCCTGCGTGCCTCGTACGCGACCCAGAAACGCCTGCCTGGTAACCCCGACACCCCCACCAACCCCCCGACCCCCTGCCCGGGCTCACCTGCTGGGACCGAATAGGAAGGTTTGTATGAGGAAATGGGGTTGGGGGGAGGGGGGAATGGGTGGGGGCGGAGCATAGAGCTGTCATGTATGATGACACCATTGTCTGCCCGAAGACATCAGGACACATAGATATTAGCAGCTTCATGCGCTTGAAGAGTTAACTAGCCCAACTCCCCATACTGTTTGTTTATAGTGTGACTCTGTTAGTGTGCCTTGAAGCTGATTTTAAGACGAATTTTAACACTTTAAAATTTGATTTACAGCTTGTTTCATTTACAGAAAAGCCTATTTGCTTTCATAATATTTACCATAGTTAGCCGGATAACCAGTGAACCTGCTTCACGATACATCAAAATGGTGTTAAATGCAACACAACAATCCAAATAAGACAGAACTTATGATTTACACTTTCAGTGTTACTTCATTTGTTTCCTCACTGCAGTAGCTAGTGGAGACAGCCTACACAAACTGAATGTCAAATGTGTTTCAGCGTCTAGGGAAAGCTATGCACCATAAAATATCACACTGCTTCAAAAACAAAGTACAGACAGCCAGTTTATATCTGTCTGATTCACAATTATGAAACACAGAGGGGCACTGCTCTTTTTTCTTACGCGAGAGGTGGAGAGCATTATAATTGTGGCTATTCTCCTAGCCTGGTCTCAAACCCTGCAGTGTCCCCGCCTGTATCTGCTTACCACAGAAAAACCGCATGCAGCTGTCCAAAGCAGAGAGCCTCTCATATAAATCACCTTGGGAAAAAAGAGGATGCAGCTAGTGTCCTCCATCTTCTGTGTTGACTTACTGTGACCCAGCAGTTTTTGATATGACTGGCATTTAAATGGATGGTTCGCCAAAATGACATATTCCTGTAATGTATCACTTTCCTTTTGGAGTGATCTGTACACCAGTAGTGAGTGTATTGATGAAGAGCTGTTTTCTTGTATGCTACATCCACCACATGTTAGCAATGCCTAATTATCAGAAATGTCTGCCGGCTAACGTGCTAATAAATCAATGCCTTAAATGAATCAGAGTACATTTTAAATGAGCTTCCAATTGATGTTTTCACAATGTAGACGTTACAAAACAGAGCATTTTTTTCAGTAATACAGCATAAGATTTTTCTGGCTTTCCTGAGACTAGCCACTAGCCAACCAGTGTGTCAGTCCATAAGCTTCCTGTCTGCTCACAAAACCATGAAACCCGTGGCAGAAATGAGGTCTGGTCCTCCACTCTGTGCCATGCAGAGTCAAAGCACAAGAAGAATCACGAATAACTAGTAACATTATCAGGTTTGAACAGACAAAGATTTTCCTCTCTTGCATAGCTCCTGATGGAAGATGATTCCATTGCGAAAGGATCCCAGGTGGGTTAGCCTAGCATCCAGGCTGACACAGAACATCTCCACAATGTTTTTCTTTCACATAGCTCTATGACATTACAGCTGGAGCATTACAGCCAGTTTAAAGAACATGAAGTTTTCAGCGGGAGAGCACTCTGTTCTGTTTGAAAGTGGGTCATGGTCATACAACGGCCCTGTTTTCTGGAACAGATAACGATTCTCTTTCAAATGGGGGAACTATCTTTTACTACGGGCTGACTGTAGAGCAGGTGTGGAGAAAAGCTAACTCTCCTGGATTCAGTGCCAGATGAACTGGGCTTGTCTCTGGCTGTGGCTCCTTGCAGCGGCAGGCACAAATATCAGCCTGTTTTTGAGAGATATTCAGAGTGTGTCACAAACAGCAAACAGCAAGACCTTCTGTATCTGTCCTCCTGCCAACTGCCAAGCCCCTTCCCATCACTCATAGCTTGACAGGGTCAAAGGGCAGACGGTGACCCCTGTGCATACAGTAATATAATGCAAAAAACAGTGGACAGTCAAGGATGCTGCAATCAGTGGGTCAGAGAGAGGTAGGAATTCCACAGCTTCATGTCAGTTATATCCACAATAGTAGTTAAAAGACACATTCAGACAGACTCCTGGAGAGTCTTTCACTTTTACCTCCAACCCATAGAAAATGTCTGAATTGTTTGATTTCTTCCCTGAATTAACAGTACCCTTGAGAGCTGAGTTCATATCTGCTGAATCTGTATCCAGTAACACAAACAGCCAAGTCATGCATCTTGTTTGACACTTGTCTGACGGAAAATGGAAAATGGAAAAGCTAACACCCCGCGCTGGAAGCAAATGTACGTTAGCGAAGTGTTACATGATTAAGGGAGTCATTCTGAGACGGTCCTGTGCGCTGAAGGGAGGGATCGATGGGAGGCGCGGCTCACTCTGCGGAACGGTGCATGGGAAAGGTCAGGCCTGGACATTGATCAATGCCTGCGTGCGCTGCATTCGCCTCCTGTCACAGGCCATGTTATCAATGCAGCCGCACAGCACAACCAGACGCAGGAACCACAACCTGCTAAACCTGCCGTCACTGCTCAGGGACGTGGCATGAGAGACTGACACTGCCCAATAGCCTAAGGGCGGGGCCCAGGTGCAGTACTTGACTTTGTTCGAATCGTCCTAGCCCCTCCCACGTTGTCATTGGTCCACCCAAAACCTATGAATTGTGTAGTGACAACAAGCGTCCTTCACAGCCAGTTAGGCAGCTCCCTTTATCAGAACAGTTAGTTTCATCACAGAATTTATCATGGAAAATGACCTTCATCCACAGAATATGGCTATACCCACGGAATATTATACCTGAAGCAAATTTCTGCATAAATATAAAAGTATATGCTGTAGTTTTCCAGCTGCATCCCAAGATACACTATGTTCATGTAGATTGCCAAAGTGAAAAGCTCATTTCATCTGTTACTCACTTGCATGTGGCATAAAATGTAAGGCATATATTCACAAGGATGCACTGTACATCTGCTAACAACTTAGACGAATATGACTTGTCTTATTTTGGACCCCTACCCCACAACTGAGCATGCCCACCCCATTATAAGCCACTGGCACTGCTACAGGTAGGACCCAGAGATTGCCCAAGTACTCTTTACAAAGATAAGAAGCTTCAGTCCAACATTCAGTTCTCAAAGTGGTGTTAGAGGAGAAGTGTTGAACGCAATACACATGTTAATTGTGCTGAATAGAAACTGGGCGAGTGTGACGGAATACAAGTTGCCCTGCCACTGTAAAAGCCAATACACATCATCTGAGGAGTGCCAGGCAGCTCAGAGACAAGAGAGCTCACCCAAGAGGTGCTCTGCCCTCCCTCAACCACAGCGGCGACCTCGAGACTCAGCCGCCTGAGAACTGCGGCCCCATCTCACCTTTACATTAACCCGACAAAACAACAGTCTGCCACAGTTAATCATCTGACTAACTGCCAACGGAGCAACTGCTCTCCTTTCTTTACTTAAGAAGTGCTTCTACAGCCACTAAGCTGTAATTCACCGCTCTGCGGCCTGACCTCTCAATCTTCATTTGTTACATTTGTCTTAATTAGCTTTGATAATGTGTGAAACCATGGCAAAAAAGAGCCCCCCTCTTTATAAACAATGGATTTCAAAAGCTTCTGTGGTCCCAAGTCTTAGCATGTCTCCATTACTGCACACATTATAGGCTGTCACATGGCTATCCAGCTGCCTAAACTGAGCAAGAGGAATTAATGCTTCAGTCTGACAAAACAAAGAGGTGGAGATGATGTAACTTCATTGCATTAATTATCTGCTTAACAGTTTTATAAGGGCAGATGAGGTAAAGACACTGAGTAGTTCAGCAGGCCTGTTCCACCCATCACACTGCAGTGGAAGCGTTCATAAGTTACAGAGTGTTTTAAAGCAAACAGTCTTCTGAAACAAAGATACACATCCCTTCAGTGTGGCTTCAATTCAAATGAAAGTTTGCCTAGAAAAAAGTGTCCGTGACAACAGCGACAGTGTGTGTTCAAGCAAGCGATTTTTGGACGGGTTTTTGGTTTGATGACGAAAGGGTAGATACCTCAAATCAAAGTCAGAGAAATTACACCTAGGTGGGCAATTACACTGCCAGGCGAATGGATTTTGACATTATTTCTTTGAAATCCAGTTAAAATCGCCCATGGGGGTGGGTACCCTGCAAGAAGGCAATCTCCCAAAACTGAGTGAACGACAGAAAAGGGGTAGAAAGAGAGGTAAATAAAAAGAGGTTTTGTCATATTTCTCCCTCCCCCAAATGTCTTTCCCAGCATGTTCAGCTGTACCATTACCAGGGCATGCTTGTAGACTGAAACTGCTGCCATTTCCTCAGCGATTACCAGATAAGTGCAATTTAAGTCACCCCACATTCTGAAGGCACTTTATAGAGCTCTGTGCTGGCTACACTAAACAGCTTTCTTAACCACTGTAAGTATGTGGTGAGACTCATTCAGTTATAATATATTGTATTGCTGGGTGACTCAGAGAGGGGAGCGGGGTTTTGGGAACAAGGCACTTCACCGCATTTATTTAAAGTTATACAGAACACATTCCATACTGCATCCAATACATGCTTAGCAACACACCTCCCGGCCCACCCATCACAACCACAGTAGCCAATCCCAACACACACACAAAACAAAGGGTTATGGGTGAAAACAAAGGGTTATGGGAAAAGACACAATGAACCAATAAGAGCAATAAAGGGACACACATTACAAATATGGCACAAAAAGTAATCAGTGGCACAGTAAATTACAGTGCATATGGAAAGTAGCTTTTCTCTCATGAGAATGAGTTTTCTAAAAGTAGTTCACCGTATATTGTATACCCTCAAGAAAGGCGAATTAAAATTCAAAACTGATTAGCTGGAATCAAAATATGAACTTCTAAATTGTCACTGATAAAAGCATTTTGATAGTTATGGACATATCACTGGTTTGGGCTTCTGGAATATGACAAATTAGGCATACAGAGTGCGCTCTTCTTGAATTTCCTGATAAACCCTGCCCAGAGAGTATGGCAGTATGGGAAGCTCCATGACTGTTTTCACTGGTTTAAAGTCACTATCCATGCATATATTGCCTGGAAATGTTTGGAAAACAAATGTATGCATTTGTCTGCCTAACTCTTGCCTAGGTCCATTTGTCACATTGAAATCCTGACATGGAAACGAAGCCGCTGATAACAAATCACACTAATGACTCAAACCAAATACATAGCAGCCATAACAAAGTGTGTTTTGGGAGTCAACACAAAATACATAGTCCTGGCAGCAAGGCAAAATTCCACTATTAATAATCAGTTCAGACACGGTTTCAATCAACTGAACATCTGTCCTGAAGGCCTGAGGGCGGTGAGCATTTTTCTCCTATTGCTGAAGTGGCAAACTAATGTCTTCATTAATAATGGATTGAGTCTGCTAAAGAACATTCTAGAAACCCAAAGGACAGCAGTTTTCCCTTGATAAACAACATTCGTTCAGGTTCCTACAGTGTTGGTTTTGAGTTCCAAATATATGTAATTTCAGCTGTGAAATGGGAACATCATTTGCATTTTCATTCGCCGATTTAAAGTACTGTCAATCAGTTATAGTGGAGGAGCGTATTAAACGAGCAAATGATAATGTGGCAAGACAGATAAGAACTTGATTAGAACAGTGGGGAACACCATTAAGACCACAGAGAGGTGTAGAGCAACGAGTTAATGTCTAATTTTGAGAGGAAGTCTCCTATAGCTCCTGTATGTGCGTGCCCTCATCACTGCTCTGGGGCACTGCTTGTAAGAGGGGGACAGGAGGAAGACTGCCCCCTACTGGCCCTCAGCTACAACTTCAAGCAACTTCCTACCCAAGTACCAAGACCTATGTGTGCTTCAACCATAGGAGGCATATTTAGAACAGAAAATAACAGCTAAACACAGCCTGTTATAACACTAGGACTGCTGTTACAGAAAACGTTTGTAGCCACACTCTCTGTATCTCTCAGCATGATATGAGAAACATCTTCGTAAAAGGAATGAAAATAATTGCTCGTTTCCTATCATGCAGGTCTTATTCTTTGATTGTGTCAATATTGGATGCCCTTGATCCGCAGGCTGACATAAGGTCCTCCTTAACGAGCCGGAGAAGGTTGCCAGGTTTTCCGCCCACCTGCAGGGAGATTAAGGCATTAAAACGAAACAACAATCCTAATTGAAACTCCCGTTACCAACTGCTCCTATCAGAGAAGCAATCCACCGAATAACATGACTAATCTCCATGAATATTAATCTGCGCCACTGTAGAAAGCTAATCAAACACCATAAATCCGAGTGCAGCAGCTTTCGCTTTCCCCCCCAAAAACAGGCGTGTAAACACACTGCCTCCCCAGCCAAACGAGGCCTTCCGACACTGGAAATGCTTTCAGACAGAACCGCACAGATGATCATCTGATGAGGAAAGTACAGTCAAAAATACAGTCCCCATAAATCCCTCTCAGTTAAGACATTTAACAAGCAGTTGTAAATTAGTAATTAGGTATGTATAATTTTGTCCTTTTAGTGGTTGAATATGTCAGTGAGGGGTCCTTTTTCTATGGAACTCCTTCCCCCATCATGCATCTTCCATTAGCCCCCCCCCCCCCTTGCTCAGTGCAGAGTAAACTTGGCTTTAGCAAAACAATCTGAGGAGAAATGTGTTCCACCACATGGTGCCAATTCCATTTGTACATTGGCTGCTAAATGCTCTCTCTTTCTGTCTCTCTCTCATGCACACACACACATACACACACTCACGCATATACACACACACTTTCGCACAAACACACACACAGTCTTTATTGGAAATGTTATTATTTGTAGCATCAGTAACAGTAGTGGTAGTAGTAGTATTAGTTTTTATTGTTGCTGATGTCACAGTTATGATTTCAAGTATGACAAGTACTTCTAGTATGGTTTCATTATGTTGTATTTATTCATTATGTTGTGTTCATGTTTTAAGGTTTGTGTTCAAGTTTTAATGTATTGTTGTACATTTTGGCAATATTTACATGTGCTTCCTGCCAATAAAGCATCTTGAATTTGAATATGAGAGAGACAGATGTGGGAGGCGATGTGAGAGATGAGACAAATTTGTATTTCTTTCCTTCCAGAATCTTTGGGACTGGCACTAAAGGGGCGGCGAAGCTGGTCCGAGACCCAACAGAACTGTGTTCGGGTGAGGTGGATCTCCTAATCTGTCCCGTTGCGGAGCGGAGCGGATGGAAGGCAATCAAGTAGCAAATTGAGGCCGCCAGAGGTTCAGGTTTCCCAACGGACCCTTATTTCATACAACAAGAGTTTTGGCAATTACTGGGGACGAAGGCAGCGGCAGCGATTGAGGAGTAAGATTGATCAGGACAAGCAGAGCTGGGCTCGCGTTATTAGCAGCGATTCATCACGGCGGTCCGGGGGTAATGATGCCACAAGCGCGGTCAGCAGGGGCCGGAGCGGCTGTGATCAGGACAGGCCAAACTATCATGCGTTTACGCCTGTGTACGGGATTGGCCACAGAGGCAAGGCTCCGCCCCCTGCTGGTTTATACTTCGGCCTGGCCACACCCACACACCACACTGCAAAGTGGGGCTTCATACAGACCCATAGAGAAGAAAGCCTGAGATACAGAACCACCCTCCTCTATGAACAGCACATTTTGGTGTTAGAAATGTGTGTTTATATGTGTTCTTTCTTTCACTTGAAAGGCTATTCTTCCTATATTTTTGGCTAGATTTGGTCATGTTTCTCATTTCATGTTGCAGGAGAAAACTCTTAACTGCCTAATACATCTACACACACACAATCCACCTTGGTAGTAGCTTCCAGGTACTGGGAATCAGGTACGTAAGCCAGGGCAGCAGAGAGGCAGCTAGGGGTTGGGGGGGGGGAGGGGGGAGGGTGGTGTCGCCTGGCTTAGATCACACCAAAGAGGAGTTAGTGAGCGATGTCTCCCTCGGTGCCATGATAAATGAGCTCAAGGTGGAGTGCTCACGTACATCACATACACTGGCACATATTCATCTGATACTGCACCCCCGGGGGGCACTAATGAAATCAGCTTCCGAAGAGGACGGGAACCGGCAGAGATCAAACGCCGTGCCTCTGCTCTTACATCAGGAGATAAGACCTCTCTCGCTGCTGTTGTGTCTTTCCCTCTCTCTCATTCACTTTCTCTCCAGAGAGACAAAGTCCCTGCTGTGAGAACAAGGCCGCACCCCTGCACAAAAATCCATACCTGCACCACATGCTAATACCATTGCCTTACTCAAAATACGCAATATTGCCTGAAATATTGGATTACCATCTCAATTATGTGTTGGCATTGTTTGTGTGTGCGTGTGTGTGTGTATGTGAGAGAGAGAGAGACAGGCTGAGTCTGTCTATGTTTGGAGGTTAATACATGGCATTTCACCTTGCTCTGGGGGGACAGCACTGATCTTGTGAAGGGCGTTGGGAGAACAACAGCAGTGCAGACTGTCTGACTGGTGCTCACAACACAGGCCTGAGGGGCGCACACTCACACACAGACACACACACATACATGCACATATGTGCACACCTACATGCACACACATGCGCACACACCCACGCTCACTGCCCTGCTGGGAAGTGCAGTGTGGGCAGTTTGGAGGAGGCAGTCTCCACACGCGCCCATGTGAAGGTCAGCCCCACCCGCGTGAGGCTGGGCGCTGGCACTGGGGCCCAGGGAGAGGGCACGGGGGCGGCTCAGACTGATTCACTGTCACACGCATCAGTTACTCGTGTCAGAGGGGTGACGGACTGGCATTCCAAACGCCCACCGCCAGTGACACAGAACCACCTCCAACCACCCCCCACCCCCTATCACAGCCACACACACATCAGCAGCTTTACACACACAATACCCACCCCCCGGGCCTAGCGGCGTATGCGGCTAGTGAGGCCTTACTATGCACGCATGCTAAGCCATGCAGGGGGCCTGGGCATAGGCACTGATAAATGGCAGCTTTTGACGCTGATGAAACAGGAGGCTGCGTGCTGCGCCCTGCCATTAGGCATACTGAGAGAGCCTGTCCTGGGGAAAAATCATTACCCCTCGCAAGAGGCAGCCCTGCTACACGCTGCCTACTTAAAAATGAAACCTAGAGCGAAACCTGTCTGGCCAATGGAGAGTGACACCACACCCCGGACTCTCAAAGACTCACTGGCCAGGACACAGAGTTATGAGACTGCTATAAGACTCCCAAGCAAGGACACAGAGTTATGGGGGTTATAGGGGGGGCTCGTCCGGGATTAATGGCTCTGAGAGTGGGCCTTACTGAGGGATGAGAAGGCACAGTTAGCGTCATGTCTGGAGCCCGGAGTGGGAGAGCTCCTCTCTCCTCCGCCAGCTTTTAACCCATCCATTAATTAGTGGGCGGTGACGGGACCCTCTGACAGCCGGCTAAACAAATGGCGCCCAGCCGCCCTCGCCAAGGAGCTCATCGTTTACAGCTTACGGGAAGAA
The DNA here is from genome assembly GCA_019788955.1 of Albula glossodonta. NCBI lineage: Eukaryota > Metazoa > Chordata > Actinopteri > Albuliformes > Albulidae > Albula > Albula glossodonta. Next base: position 821,865 of record JAFBMS010000027.1, read on the forward strand.
GGGGCTGATAACACACCGCGGTGTATGATAAAGCACCTGGTGATGGTGGGGAGGGTCTCAAAATGGGGGATTTTCTGAAACCCCTGCACCATCATACTTCCTCTCCATGCATTAAAAACATTACAGCTCCTGGCCCCGATAACTGATATGGCTCCCATTGTGAACATACAGCACACAGGGCATAGGCAATCCCTCACTTCTTTTCCCAGCCAGTATGTCACTACTGGCCTCCAATATCAATCCAGGTGTGAATCCTCACCTGCACTAAAAAAAGTTCTGAATCGCAGCTTAATAAATGGAGGGGAGGGTGCATTTTAATCAACTCAAAGAAGCCCTTCAGAGCATCAAAAGAGGTGGTGCCAAGGTTAGGAGAGTCTTTGGCTACATAAGTGTATGCTGCTTTTCACATTTACATTTTTGTCATTTAGCAGATGCTTTTCATTCAAAGAGACACAGGAGGTGCATATGGTCTTGACATCAAGTAGGATTGCATAAAATCTTTCAAATGTAATGTAGCCCTGCAACAAGCAAACAATAATAGCTGTAGTAAGTATATATAATTTCCTTTTCAACGTTAAGGATAACGGGGGAGGCTGAAAATGTGGGTTTTCAGCCTCCTCTGATGTACATCTGGGTCGGGAACAGACAAACCCGCACTGTCTGCAGAGAGGATTTAATCTCAGAATGTGTTAAGTCTCCTCAAACCAGAACAAGGCAACGCGCCAATGGATTTCATTGTTTTCTTATGTTTCATTCTCTGAGGCTGACTTATGTCTGCCCATTGGATGGAAAGCCTTGCAAAATGTGCGATACATCACCTCTACAGCAATGAATGTGATTATATCCACTCCGCCTGCCCTCTTTACATATTCATAGCAGCGCCAGACGAAGCAACCACCAGTGTGATACCCTAAACCCACTCCAGTGCCAGCTTTAAAATGCAACGACGTGGTAAAGAGCTGGATATATTAGATGATTTATATTTTATCAATATACAAGAGCAGTGCAGTGCTCCTGAAGAAGTACAGACCCTGGTGTGATGTATGGGTTTTTCATATCAGTGATGCATAGTGGTGTCTTCCCCAGAAATGGACCTGTGTTCCACTACTTGCCCATTCATTCAGAAAATGAAGACAACAGGCCTTTCAATGAAAAGCTATCCTTTCAGACTTGGTTTATCTACTTCCTGCCAGACAGGAAGTAGATAGCAACAGGAGATAACGCTGGTTGGTGGGCATTTTGTAAAATGTTCTCACTCCTCTCTCTGCACAGTCTGTTCAGTTCTATGAGACAGAGCTGATCTACTTTTGGCCAAACAGCTATGGAAACGGTTGGAATCTTTACTTACTTTTAGCCTTTTTTAGCAGTCATTAATTAACAGAAACATTTGACAGAAACAAACTGACAGATGAAACCAGCATTTTCTCTGTGGGACCCACACAGGTACAGTACACCAAACAACATATATACACACATAAACATGCACTCGCACATGCACACACACATGCGCGTGCACACACACAAACACAGACCGCGCATGCACACATACACACACATGTGTACACACACATACACACACACACACACACACGCACGCACGCACACACACATATATATACAGACATGCACAAACACATACACATATTCTAACTATAAATATTTCTAAATATTTTATCTCATATTTCTAAAGAAATTCACAGCTCCCTAATAGCAAATTAGCTTATGAGGTGAAATCACTGCCTAGCCAGTGCATTCTACAGAATTAGTGGCAATTATGAGTGCCACGCCAGACCTTTTGGACTTTTTAAGAGGAACCCGAAGTGCTGCTGAAAATGTCAAACATCTTTTCAGACAATTCCGTACCCTCCCTGGTGGCTTTTAAATTGTCCTCCTGAGCAAAGAGCGCGATCAACAACGCCGCGAAGGCACCACTGCTCACAAACGTGAGACGGCTCGTCATCTGCTCGGAAGATGCTTTTGTGCAATCATCTTACGATAAACGCTTCTCCCCTGCACTCAGATCTGGATTGCTCCACGTAATCTTGTTACAGGAGAGTTAATTGCGTGGAGGATATCCATTTGTTACAGAATTTGTGGCGCGGATTTGAGCTGCATGTCATGGGCTGATGTTGCGGCGATAAGTGGGATGGGGAGACAATGCCGTAACTCACGAGCATGGCCTAGCACAGCTGGAACCCGGCGAGCGTGTGCCAGAGAGCGATCTACGCGAGGCCCGCACGCCTCCAGCCCTGCTTAACATTTCACACATGTACGATGTGTCAAACCACATGGACCAAAGTGGGCCGACGCTGACATAAATCTGAGTAAGGGATTATCACAGCCTATGGACACATATTGAAACTGTGGACCAACAGATGCACAGACATGTCTGTGGGAGTGAGCAAACAGGCGAGGAAGTAAAGACAACCGCGATGAAGGCATGTCGAATGTAAAGCCTTCCCAGGGATCATCACTCCGGGGCTGTGGATGACAGCAGGGACTTAGAATCACAGGTGGAATCTCCCCAGCCACGAGCAATGGGGTTTTCTTATGGAGTTCAGAGTTAAAACATTCTCTGGTAGAAGGCACTGTTCCCTGGTTTTAAATGAAGAAATAAGAATAGATATATGTGTTGATTTATATGCTTCTAAACACAGAGGGTGACTGAACTAGCACGCTATTCATGGCTTCCCTTAGCGCAGTGCTATAAGTGGTTCAAAAACCGTCATCCTCGCCTGCCTAGGACTGACGTGCGGTTTCTGAGCCATCGATTCCCTCTAAATAATTTCAGATGGTTTTATCATTCGATCCAGGCTCCCCATCTGAATTGCTTTTATACCTCGCCCTTGTTTTGAGTGACAGGTTTACAAAAGGAGTCTACAAGAAATCTATAAGAGAGAGAATGGGTTTACTGTAGATGGGGGGATATTCGAGTGGGGCCACTGAACGTTTGCCGTGACACAGAGGTGCTGTCACTAATCCTTAAAGGCCTGTCTGTCACTGGCAAAAGAATTACAATCACACTCATTCCTGACCAATTCGAAAACAGCCACACTAAAGAGGTAAGGTTAGGGGCTTCAGCTTAAGAAACATGGTCGTCTGTTTGATCCACACACTTTTATTCATTTGATCCCCTCTGATACAATGTCAGTCTATTGTTAGCTGAAAGAAAAATCGATGATAAATCGGCACTCTAGACAACGAAATGAATCACTGCGGTTAAAAAAAGGTATGCAAAAGAATCCTTTGTCTCATGTCGAGCAGCGGCTTGTAGCAGAAGTTAGACTGAATTCTAAATAAATTTCCATTTAATTTTAAAAAAACACAATTCTTTCGGAGAGATACCAGTGATTAATTAAATGGTCATCAAAATACATTTATTTTTGATCCGAGTTTCAAAAACATTAATTATCAAGTCTCAGGCACAATCAATTCTCATGGAAAATTGCCTTGCAGTACTCCATTCACAATCTTCACAGAATAAATACATATTAAGAAATTAAGTCATAATTACACATATCATACATTGTGTGGGACTAAAACCAGAACTGTCTGATTTGGGAGAAAGAACTTGTCTTTTTTAAAGGGGAAAATAGAACCCTTATAAAAATAAGGCAAATGAATGCTTAGAGAGATGGCAGAGGCACATTGGCATGCATGGCAAAGGATGCTGGGATACATAGGAATGGTGACTCCATGACCATCAGCTCCTAATGTGCCATATTGTCCAGTGAGGTGGAGAAACATATTACTGACAATGCAAAAACTAAATATACCAAATAATACAGTAAGGCATAATTTACCCTTTGTAAGTCAGCTGACCTTGCTTGGTTTGCACATCCGTTATGACATTGTATGATGATGTTTGGGTAAGGTAGTTGTTGGGGTTTTTTTCCACGGCTGGACACAGAATCTTCTTCTCCATGGTCCACTACTGGCAATAACAGGGTTTTGTACAGGCGGGGAAGTTTTTACATAGAGCCTATACAACTTAGCACTAATGTGCTAATACTAGCATAACACAAACTGGTGTCCTTTGGTACTTCTGGTGTGTGTTTAAAACTGCGTTGCTTTAGGTATAAAAGCAGCTAGTTTGTACAGAGCTCCAGTAAAGTCCCCCAAGTGACAAACATTGTTTGTTGTGAGTCCTCTGCTAGCAGTTAGCTATTAAGGTACCCCAGTGTCAATCATTAGAGGGCATCAGGTCAATACAATGATTCAGTGGCACATACCCAAAGGAGTATACTGAGGCCCTGGGTCCAGCTAAGCAGGACAGTGTCCACACAGACAGCAGACTGTGAACAGCAGTCAGCGAGACAGCCAGTAAAAAAGCTGAAATACAACGAGTGTCTGCACAGACAGATCGCAGAGAGGGTGGCAGAAGGCTGAACAGGGATCCAACACCCATTCCCGCGACACTCCCCTCCACCATGCTGAAACACCGCTGAAACCGCTCGCTAGCTGTGATAAAAAGTGGAGGGCTCTTGGCCCTCTGTAGGTCACGGCTAACTGCATTTCACTCATTAATAAAAGTGTTGGCATTGTGAATGTCTCCGGGATGACAAAAGGGGGTCAAATTGGCAAATCTGAGAAGGCTAGTTTAGAGGTGCCAGCTCCTTTAGTCCTTCTCAATAGGGGAGGAAAAAGAGGTATCACTGTTAAGCTATGGCAAACAAAAGAAACGAACATGGGAGGGGAAGGCAATTCCTCCAGCCTTTCACTTGGACGTTTCTCTGAATCCTCTCCAGAGCTTAAAGAGAGGCTCTATTGTGTGAGGGAGCCTTTGATTGAGCTGGGAAGGAGAAAAAAAATCTCTCACAGAAACAGGATCTCTGCTCATAGGGAACCTGTAACTTAAAAAGATGAAATAATGAAGATGCAGCAGATGTTTTTTTCTTCTTTTTCTGTTTCTTAAGTTCTCCCAAACAGCACAAGCCTGACCGTGAAGTTTTGCACTGAATTTTCTTTGTAGCTGATACAGTACAGCAATAAAAAATAGTTTGAGCCAAGTTTCAATACACATTGTACTCTGATTAATGGGTCCGTGCTTTTTGTTTTCGTCCTCATTACAGGGACTAGAAGATAATCAGCTGATATTGAAATGAAAAGTGTCTTCTAATGGTGTCGTGCATATTTTAAAACAACGCTTTGATTGCTACATGTTGTCATTGAGCTTTAACCTTGCTCATGTCTGCACTACCAAATAAATCAATAAACATGAATCTTCATTCACAGATGTTGTTTAATTGTCTGAGCTTCAAGAAGCTTTCTGATTGTTCCCTGCAAACAGATGAAAGCTTTGTGTCAAGCCATGTTGATGTTGACGGAAAAAAGATTGCGGACTGATTTTTTTAATATTTTGAGTGTTCCGCCCATTTCTCTTTTGTTAGCTGCCAAAAGGCAAAATACCTAGAAATAGGCCATTTTACATTAAACGGGCGAAACTGAGAGAAATCACAAATACGTTTTTTTCCACTTTCATTTAATGTCCCAAAGATGACAGAATGCAAAAGAGGAAATGTTTTGAAGTACACATTTGCATGTGCAACAAAGGCATGAGAAAAACTACACCTTATAAAAAATTAAGCAGTATACGGATACGGCTCAGCTTGGAGAGAAAGAGGAAGAATTTATGAGCAAATTCTCTAAATCCCAGCTGGATTCTCCACAGCAAGATAGAAATGGCAGATTTTTTTCCCGCAAAAAAAGAATAAAGTAAAACATGCAAGGGGGAAAGGCCTTGAGAGAAAAAGGAATGCTTAAAAAAAAAGAAAAGGAATGTGGCTATTTAAAGAAAAGCCTGCTGGCTGGATATAGTAACTCCAGAGAACATTTAACAGATCCTAAACAAGCATTCCACAACGTTTGAGAGCAGATGCCCATCATGCTCTGCTCTGCATATCCTTTCACTTGGAATTCTGGGAGAAAAAAGGCAGACACTGACATGGCAGGCTGGGTCAAGAGGCTGTCACAGGTCACCGAAGAGAAGGCTTTCCGCAGAATTCACCGGCAGGTTTATGAGTGCCTTCCTTTGAAGCCGCGCTGAACCAACGCACGTCACATTTCAAAGCCACCTAAGCATGTGCGAACGGGTAATAAAGAAAGAAATGCTTTTCAAGGCCTTGCTCTTTTTCAAAGACGAAACGGTTTTAATTACCTCTTCAGATGAGTGTGATCTCTCATTGTGACTGCCTGGTGGTTTCTGGAAGGGAACTGGAGAGCTAGGCTGTACAGAGGTGTCAGTAGGCTCAGAACTGTGTGAGTGTCTGTGTGTGTGTGTGTGTGTGTGTGTGTGTGTGTGTGTGTGTGTGGATTTGGCAGCCCATGCGGGGATCAGTGTGCCATTTCTTTCTAGCTATGACAGCCAGTCTGTGTTTGAGGCTGTGGTGCATGCCTAATTCAGTGGCAGTGGAGGTGTCACTGACCCCTAAAGTCATCCCCCTAGTGCCCCCCAGGCCGTCCTGTCCATCTTCCCCCAATGACCTCTGACCCCAGTGCTTATCATAAGCTCAAAACCCTGCAGGCTGAAATGTCACTGTTGTGTCAATATGATGTCCGTGTGCTACACTTGGATTTGTGTGCAAGTGCTAAGCAAAAAAAAAAGCGTGAGCGAATGTGAGAAAATGTGAATGAAAGTAAATGTGAATGAATGTGATATCTATGTTGAACATGAACAATTTTGAGGGAATGTGATATTTGATGTTTGCAAGTCCCTGTTGTGTACAGCTATGACACCCCTCCTGTCAGTTCCTCCATGGACCGCCACAGATGTGTCCAAAACTCGATGGGATTCTCAGACATACAGCTTTTGACTCCAGAGCTTGGATATCAGAGACGTACAGCACCGTGCACATACATCAGTGCTGCTCCTGTCTACTTGTCAAAACACTGCTGTTTCACCATATGTACTCGAATACTCAAACAGTAATATAATAGTATATAAATATATTACAATAAAATAGCAAAAACTCATGAAAGCTTGATATCCAAGTATCCATGGGAACTCTTCTCTACGGTTGAGTCTTCGATGAGGAAAGGTAAAAGTTTACCACACCAGCAATGCCACAGCTAGGGGTGTGCAAAGCTTTATTCAGCAGTGGACTGGTCACACAGCCAGCCTGGCCATCCAAATAGGCAGGCAGAAAGGCTTATAACAGACAGACAGATGTAGTGAGCGACAGATAGCAAGGCGAGGAAGCAGTCAAGCGTACGCATCTGGACAGAGACTCAGAGAGACAGGCGGGCGGATGGACAGATGGACGCACAGTTGGGCTGCTGCGTGGAGAGGCGGGTGGGCCGGCTTAGAGCCTCACAGAGAGCCGGACAGGTGCGCGGGCAGGCAGGTGAGCGTGTAGATGGACGGGGCAGAATGTGAACCACGGAGGTCCAGACGGCAGGGAGAGACGATGCGTACAGACCGCTGCGCAGGGTTCTGCCATCGACATCTGCTCTGCTTCTCTGCTGTCTCGTTAGCGGAGCATGCGGCTGCGCTCTCCTCCGGCACAGGGATACAGTGAAGGCCCTGAGGAACTCTCACCTGGAGCAGACCAGCTTACAGCACCAGCTAATGGGGAAGAAACACAGACAGTGCTGCAGGGGTAACTGAAGAGGTGGGCATACAGTAACTTCAAAGCCCATATGTATTAATGGTAATAAGGCTAATAGGCGAGTATATTGTAACTCCAAAGCCTAAATGTATTAATGGTAATAAAGCTAATAGGTTAGTATACTGTAACTCCAAAACCCATATGTATAATGGTAATAAGGCTAATAGGTGAGTATACTCTCTGAACAGTTGAGTATACTGTAACTTCAAAGCCCATATGTCTTAATGATAATAAAGCTAATAGGTGAGTATACTGTACATCCCCAGGACTTCAGGTGGGTATACTCTGTGTACTAGCATATAGCCTCCGCTGCCCCGCTGGGTGTCCTTGAAAAGTCTGACAAAAGCCTCACATGCAGGACCAACAGCACTCTGCATCCCCTCCTCATCATCGGCTCGGTCTCTGTCCCACACCTGTCATTATGTTAGCCATGCCCATCTCCCCTCTGTTTTTGGGACAGCAGCTCAAGGCCACCCTCTCCTATTTTAAGATACCTCACCGCAGGCCCCGTGTGGCTCATGGATGGGTTTGAATGAAGATGTTCACTATGGATACCTCTTTGCCCGAGGATGTCTGACGCCACATCAGCGTCGAGCTGTAGTGGTCCTCAGCTTTCAACCTGCCCATCACCCCCCTCCATCGCCCTGCCCGCCTCCTGCAGCCCTGCTAAATCAGAACAAACAAAAAGGCCAGACGTGCGCAGAGCCTCTGTCAGTCTCAGCCACTTTATTCATCCCGTCTACCCTCCCCTTCTCTTCTCTCCATTTGCTCCATTCCATTTTTATCCTGCCTGCAACTGCCTGGGCGGCTAGCCCGCTCGTTTCCGATGTGTAAATACGCTATTCCTCTCCCGCCGTTCCCCTGACACGGGAGCAGGGGACGGCGAGAGGACGAACGGCCCCCGCCGAACCCCTCCCCGCCGCCGATCCTATTAGCTGCACTTACAGCCGAGGGCTGGCAGCGCTGTACTGGGTAATTAGACTGTCAATCAACCCCTGCACGGGTGACCCCTCGGTCTGGGGTGGATTGCATCTAGAACACGTCGCCTTCCATTTGCGGTGTCGGACGAGCCGGGGGAGGGGGCGTTCAGAGGGCCGGCTGGACTCACCTGAACAGAGGCTGCAGCTATGGTAGACCAGCCCGGGACGGTGTTAGCATCAGAAGATCACACAGGAACTACGAAACTGCAGGGGACCGATTTGCAGCCCATGTCCTGAACATATATTACGGTTGTGATCAGATTTAGCTAAAGCCTTACCGTACATTCTACGTTAATTATGCATGTGACAAGAACACAATGAACAAGAACAAGAACACCTGACTGAATGAAAATAAAGGTGAAGGCACAGGCACGGGATGAGTTGGGCCCAATGACACTGAGTTGGGACTCTGGAAACACTGGCATGGTGCAGAGGAAGGTGAGACAGGACTCCACCGCCTATGGACTGTGCTGGATCCACAAAGAGGGCAGCATAATACAGGCCTCCAGCTCAGAAGCCATCTATAAAGAATCCTTCAGACTCTCATGAATAAACATCTCTCCAGCGCGAGAACCGCTACCTCCACCCCCCTGGGGTAGTGACGGGAAGTGACTGGTATTCTGTGCTTCCCAACACATCAGAGAGCGTAGTGAAGGGGAGGATGTATCTATCTTATTCCCAGAGGAGTACTCATTAAGACATCTGAAACCCTTTTCATATGAGGAAAGAAAGGCGATTTTAAAGGTCCACCCTGGCCTCTAAAGCCCCACCCTTTTTTGATGTCCCCTCTTTTGACGCTTCAAACGGCCCAAAATCCCAGTTGAGCAATTAGAGCTCACTTTGACCGGCTGACCCACACCGACCCCCCATAACCTCACCCCCCCTACCATCCCCACCCCACACCACCACCATAACGAACAGAGAGGCACTGAGAAATGGCCCTGTAATGTTTCAGCCAATGAAGGAGGAGCTGCAATTTTTCCTTACCTACTACCATGAACAGGTCTGGTCATGGCTCAGGGTGACAGGTGAAGGAAAGAGGAACGTAGACCAGGCCAGTGTCCACTCAATCAGCAGGTCACTTTGATTTGCTGTGCTGCATTCAAAATGGCTGCTAGCCACCTCTCACTGTAATAGGAAAGGAGCTTTCCTGCAAGTACTTTCCTGTGATTTTGTAATTCATAAGAGTCTCTGAAGATGCACGGATTTTCACTGAAGGCTGTCTCTCAGATGGCTTCACTACAGTGACCTCTGACCCTTGGCACACCTTGGAGGAGCGCCCAGACTACTGTGGCGAGTTCCAGGTGTTGCTCTGTGCTGTTGGGTTCATTTGCCCAGAGCATCTAATGGGAATAACACAATCAGACCCTCCTTTGTTTGAATGCGCTCTGATTCTCCCCTCTCCACACGCTTCCGTCTCCTTCCGCAGTAATTACCCAGCATTCCCTTTGTCCCCTTGCATGTCAATGCCTATCACAGATAAAGCCCTGAGAGATGTGCATTCTTCTCAAAGGATGACATCTGATTTGTTATTGGAAGAAATAAATGCTCCACTCCTTCCATTTCCACAGTGATTAGGGAAAACACACTTTTCAATTACCCATGTTCATGTCAATTAGGGTACACCTGCCTCCCGGCCCCCGCTGGCCTGCCCTGCCCCACCCACTACTCCCTGCTGGGTCCTGCAGTGAGGCTCTGCAGCTCTGCACTCTCCTGGGACCAGCTGCTCTCCATCATTATCCCTCTCAGCGCTGGACTGCTGCTGTGGAGGCCGCCAGGCCCTGCATCTGAGGAGGCCAATGTGTGTGTGTGTGTGTGAGTATCCAGTCTTGTGTGTGCACATGTGTGTGGGCTTGCATGTAGGTGTGTGTGTGTAAGACCCAGTGAAAGTGTGCGCACGTATATGTCAGTGTGCAGCAATGGTCCCTAAGGCCCAATCCCCCACACAGGAAACAGGAGAGATCCAGGAGAACCCAGCTAATGAGGCAGGCTCACATGAACACACAGGACAGGGTGCATTTAAATACCCTCTGAATCACACTCAGTTCCTCCCTCCATCTCAGGCAGGGCCGAGGGGTCAAACTAATAACCTTCAAGACCACCAAAACAATACCCTTTCTCAATACATAGAGCCAAAATGGCAGCTTATAGAATACACTACTGAGCTTGAATAATTCATCTTACCATGTAGCTATGATCGTACTACTATGATATACCAGTGATTCACTGCTTCATTAGAAAAGAGAGACTGTTCCTGCAGATACATTCTATGCATGGAGAGGAGCGACGTGGCTCTGAAACACAGCCATGTTCCAGTCACAGGAAATGAAGAGCATTCTCCACGTTCATTGATGGCACCGCCAGTTAAACGCACTCACTAATTAAACATTTCGTATTTACTGCAGATGCACACAATGCGGCAGCATCCTTGTTAATATAAATTTTCTATGGTATTAAAAAGCTGGGAGCGCTCTTCAGAAGTGCTTGGGTTGGCACTTTACTGATCAAAGAGAACCACTTCGGATGACTGCAAACCATGCCGGCCTTGCTTAAATTAAAAACTATATTACTGCTCGTTCTGAAAGACTCTAAAACATTTATAGAACCATCATACACAATAATGTGTCGAACAGGAAAGCCCCCCTGGAAACGTACTGAAATACATTCCGGAAAAATCCCAGCAAATTTCCATTGAGGCGCATGTAAATGGATGCAAATTAAGTACTAATGATGCACACAAAATAGAGGAACTACATCTACAATGCTACAGGTAAAATTTGAACCCCTCCCACCCCTAAAAAGAATAATAAAAACACTATGGGCAAAGTGTGTGGCATCCTATTGGCTGTGTAGTGTTCTAAATTCTAATCTCTTCCATCTGACAGTGCAACCTAAAGCGTGGAAAGGATATAAACAAGAGAAAAGTTTGAAAGTTCGCTAAGACTTGTGATGTTGTTCCTTTCCATAAACAGTCTCATCTGGATGTTATGCTGGTGCCCCCTATTATGATGAAATACGCTGAGCTCTGAAACGCTGTTTTGCTCATGGAAAACACACAGCACCTGTAATAGATTAGTCTATGTTCCTGCTCTTTTTTGGAGGGTGAATGATTGTACACTTTATAGTCAGACAGTAAGCAATAACAGAACCTGATATGTTTGCTTCAGCCATGCCATTGGACAGCAGACAAACAGCAACTTCTACTGCACTCTCACTGTTCTAGCTATTTTTCTCTCTGTCCCTCTTTCACTATTTCCCTCTCTCTCAACATTCCAATAGCTCTCTATATTTCAGCCTCTCTCACTGCATTTCATTGTCTTTGTCATTTATTTGTCCTTGTTCAAATCAAAATTCTTTATCGGCATATAATGCAATAAAGACGTAATGGGAAAGGAATTTATACGCATTAGAATTTATAGTTGTTGTCATTACTAGCATACAATTCCAACAGAAAAATGAAAAACATCATGGATGTGCCATCTATCCAAATGCTAATACCTATTAGACAACATCATAACCCAGCAACAAGGCTGAAATGAAGTCCCCATAACCCAACCTATCTGTGGAGCTCAGTAAGGGAGAGAACACTGTCGTCAATGCCCATGCCTTTTACAATGCTACAAAAACTATCCATGGCTCTCTAAGACACAATATCACCCTAATCAAATCCACCAATGAGACAGTGTTGCTCATAGAACGGTGAGCAAAAACATTTGAACACCCTCCTCAAACAAAAGAACCCCTCAGGTTCCACAGTGTGGGACAACCTCTGAAACCTCCCCCCTGAGTGAGAGCTGATGGCCCATCTGAGTTCACAGCAGTGCCTGCAGCAGTGAGAAGCCTCAGGAACACCGAGCCTCCTGGGCCGGTTCGGATCCCTGCTGAGGTCTAAGGAAAGGCGCGTACCTTCTGACTCCACCTACAGCTCCGTCACCACCCAGCAGCCCATGCAAAGCCTACTGCAAGGTCAGGTCATAATGTCTCTTTCACCAGTGCAATGGCAGGGAAGCTCAAAATGCTACTGGTTAGCTTTTAATTTTATGAAAAAATGTAAGTATGTTAATATATGTGGCTCAATAATCTTTATGGAGGCTGATTGGCTAGGCGGCTTCAGTGAGTCGAGTATAAAAAAAAAACTGTGTGTATTGCTGGATGTGGCTTCTGACTGACACATGTCTGATTAATGATTTTTGACTGAAGTGGTGCAAATGGAATTGCAGTGAATGGAACTGATCAAATGATGGTGAACAGAACTGCAAGGCATCAATGCACTTTAATTAAATCCTAGATCAAGGCTTAGTAATTATTTAATCTGATGGCTCTGTTTTGAGCTAATCAACACAATTTTCATTTAATCCAGCTGAATGTATCAGATCACTTTGTTAAATAATACATTCATTATTTAATTCAATTGGGTATTATTCTATCCGCTAATAATTTATACATTTTTGTAACTTTCACCCTCAATATGAGTTACCCTCATTATCACTGCATTTAAAGCAGCTGGGTTTCAGCACAGTGTCGGGCTCGTCCTCCATCGCTGACGCAGGCAGCCAGCCGTTTCTGCTATGACAAAGAGCCTTAGAATTGCTGTAGGGATTATTTGAACGGCAAGGTAAGGGTGATTTATAGGTGCGTGAGCGCTGTGGGGCGGGGGGTGGGTTTGGGGGGGGGGGGCGGAGTAAATGTAGCAGCTCAGCGTTGCTCTCTCGCTCTGCTTTTGGACCTGATCCCCATTGAAAGGCCCTCCCAGATCCTCACCCGCTCCCCCACCCCCCAGCGCATCCACCCGGCTGCATTAACAAGAAATATGACACTGACTCCTCCGCGCTCTCTTCCCCGAGCCCCGGCGCCTTCTTCATTCCACCTGTCACGCGCGGATTCGTCTCTCCGCGCTGCTTAAAATGCACCCCTTTGAAACCCGCGGCTGGTTCGGGTTCCACCATTGTTCACAGTTACATACAGTCTTACCGCCTCCTTATCTGTCGTTCTTTACCATTTGCCCTATTTCACTCGGGTCAATTCACTCAAATTGGAAAACCAACATGTGCCTATGCACAAACACGCTCTTACATAGACATAAGCATCAACGCCTGCTTATGCGCCCACAAACACACACCCATAAAAACATGAACCTACACACAAACATGATAACAGGCACACAACATTATCACACTCATATAGGTATACATTTACAGGCACAAAAAACCAACAGAAAAATACACACATATTTTCATTACAGTTTGAAACGAATAAGGTATAATTAGTATGGCATCTTGCGTTTATTAAGTGTCTCCAGGTTACTCAGTTCTACAGTGCACATACAGTACTTCAGTCCTCCCCGTGTCTATGGAGGAGAGACAGAAATAGAAAATGAATAATTCTGGGAATGATTTACAAACCACAGAACTGAAAGTATGAAGCTGGGAAATTTGTGGCAGCTCTTGGTGCCAGACTGAGCCGGCAGAGTAGCATAGTGGTTCAGGAGCTGGTCTTGTAACTCAGAGGTTGCAGGTTTAATTCCCCTTAAGCAAGGTTCTTCACCTGAGTTATGTCAGTAAATATCCACCTGTATAAATGGATATTGTTGTATATTTAAAGGTGTAAGTCTCCCTGGATAAGAGGGTCTCAAAGATGCCCTCTTGATAGAGCACCACTTCTGCATGTGCAATTACCCTGTGCCTTTCAAAGTCAGGGCCTATAGCCAATTCTGAATTTAAGTGATCACAGTCACAAGATTGGAAATGCTCTTTCATATTGCCCCATACTGTACCTTACAGCAATTATGAATTATTAAGAGATTAATTAACAGTTTGCTTCCAGTCACCTCTGACAATGGTGACACTGTTTTGGGGGATGGGGACCATTTGCCTGCTGTCACTGGGTGGTTAGAAAGCAGTGACTGCTGTCACATTAGTACAGTCAGGGGTCAGAGGGGCGCTCCCAGACGACAAGGCCCTAAACCCCCACGGAGACACCACATGGCTGTAACTAACACAGTTAAAGCACAGGGGCTTTAACTATTAATGGACATGAACAAAGGCAGTTAGCATTACTTAAAGTCCATTTGAAAAGTAGCATCAGTTTGTTGCTGACGCTAATGCAAAGGAAGAATGTTTACTGAATGCCATAGTGACCGAGAGAGAGAGACAGAACAAAAGCTTTGGTATCGCATGGATGTCTGCCTTTCAATTACGCCCAACTCTTCGCTTGCAAGGGCGCGCGATTAAGCCGCTGGTCACACAGATTCAATTGTGTGTCTGCTCTTTCTGTCTGTGAACGGCAGCACTGGCTGCAAGCACAGAGGGGGCACTACACATAACAAGGATAAAGGTTGCGGTGTCAAACGAAAACCAGTTTTTTCCCCTCCAAACTCTGTTCTCATTTAATTGCTTATTTAATTACTCTGGGAAATTCATTATTAGATTTTTACATTTATTTCTGCTCGGGATAAATCTCACTAAAGCCAGGAATTTTACCCCAAAACAATTTTATTCGCTGATATATACTTAGGAAAATCCACAGATGCAAATTCATGGCTAAGTACTAAATTAAGCCAATTAAACCAAAGAATTCATTTTCAAAATTTCAGATATGACTGCAAAACACAGCAACTACAGACTTATTTTGCATTTGCAATCCAATTAGGTCAGAATATTATTCTAATTCCTTAGGTTTTGTGTTAGTCTTTGCTGATTTTATTCAGAGGGGCGTCAGCATGAGTTTTTTGGTAATGCCATGTTTGATTATTCTACTATGTTCCTGTCAGTGGGAATTCTCCAATAATGAAGGGCAAAGGGTGTTTTCTTTTCATATAGATTGCTTCATTAAAAAGCAGCAGGGAAATATGAAGGTTCCTGTATGTGGTGTAGTGGGGGAGGGGGGCAGTGCGCTCCTGCCTTCTGTAAAAAGCAATATGCTAAATTGGGATTTCAGCTGCCACCAGTTACAATAGAAATCGAAAAATCAGAAGAGACAATTTCTAGAGATTACATAGGGAGTCTCTTCTACCCTCCATAGTTCTCCTTCAGCTCTGCTACACATTGGTATGTCCTCCTATGTTCCTCAAAGAGCCCGAGAGCTCTCTGGCAATGTGTCCTTTGTTTTATTAGAAGGAGAAAAGGGTTCCGGGACT
Source organism: Albula glossodonta (assembly GCA_019788955.1). Taxonomy (NCBI): domain Eukaryota; kingdom Metazoa; phylum Chordata; class Actinopteri; order Albuliformes; family Albulidae; genus Albula; species Albula glossodonta. The sequence continues at coordinate 837,587 of JAFBMS010000027.1, forward strand.
GGTGTTTGAAGAGAAGAATCCAGCAGGCTTTGAAAAGGCCGCCTCTTGCTAAAGGGTGGAACTCACCCAACTCAAACAACCAACTCGACAGACAGCTCGTTTATCAAGGGCTCCGATGGAACCGCGAACAAAGCTCCGGATTTTCTGGGGCCCGGTAAGGTGAGCACCAACGTTTCGAATGCGAGCGAGAGAGAGTTCCGGCAAATCACTGACACAATTACCTCCAAGGCAGAGGGAAGGCCTCTCCAAATGGTAATCACCAAGTGGAACTGATTCAATTAACTGGTGCTGGGAGCAAATATTGGAGAAACGAGAGCAAATTACATCATAATTATTGGAATACTTAGATGAGGCCACACCTGAGTGATTCCGAATGGAGGTGACAGTAAACAGTAGGGGGGCTTCTTCTGGGCAAGGATGGAGGACATAATTAATGAAGTAAAGCATTATAAATCACTCTTAATAAATCGAGTCACGTTATTTGTCCATGGAACATTGGTAGGCCATTATGACCAGGGCTGCCCAGGTCTGCTCCCTCAGAGTCCCCAAATCTTAATCTGGATCACCTCATGTGGAAATCAGCCCTCTGGGAACAGGGCTAAGTGGGCGTGTCTTAGAATCAATGTCCTTTGACCTGATTTGACAAAGCAAATTCAGCATAGGAGCTGCAGTGGTACCATAGGCCTGAATGGGACTGAAACCCTGACTCAAGAGGCTAGAGTCCCAGCCACTGTCCAAAGCCTGGTACTATGTACTGCCATGGTATCGTGAAGAGTCTGAGAATACTATCAGCTAGAGGCTCAGTATGCCGTATGGGACAGGAGACTTGGGGCTGGGCGATTAGACTACCTCTCCGCAGCCTGCTCGAGTCCCAGAGCGCCACTGCAGCTCTGGAGGATTTAATTTATAGGTCTGTTTACAAACACTGGTAAATTTGTAAATGTTGACGCATACCTCCAACGGCGTCCTAATCCAGAGCCCAGTGCTGCACATGCGGCTCCAGCAAAACACTGCGCACAAACCGACATAACAGATTCCATGTGTTAGTTATATTTCTGAGCAGCACTGTGCGACCGGAGACACAGAGAGGCCGTAAAAGAAGTGTTTGTGTTTACTTCTACGGAATCAGCGTAAAAATCAATCTGAACCTTACATTTAGTTTGAGTTGACCTTTTCCAGTAAGTACCTTGTGTACATGGTGGCTGGGGTCAAAAAGACAGTAATTCTGATGTTCACCAAGTCAGTGTTTAAAAATGTTGGGAGTATAAACAAAATCGAAAGACACTGCATGAAAATAACATCTACTGCTCAGAGAAAGAACACACTTAGGCATATACAGTTATGTTTTATAAATCACAACCTCATTCAAAATAGCATGATGACTGTTATCATGTTTATGGAATCCTCTTTTATTCATGCATACTAAATGTGACATACACAGACTCAGACTGGATTTGGAAGAAATCTGCTGCCCTCATTACATCACATATAAGACAACGCCAAATTCTGCAACAGAAATGAACCTATATAAAACCCTCCCCAGAGTGTTAAGCATGGCTTCTTCTCCAAAAGCCTTCCTCCTGTGAGAGAAAACATTGCATGCTTGATTTTAATACACCTAAAACCTTTCACAGAGTCGAATAAAAACAGCCATTTCATGTGCACCGCAAAGATAAACAAAACAAAAAAACCTCAGGAAACTGTTTCTGCACACGTCTTTGGCCTTTTTGTTTTCTGTTTTCTTCAGCCAGCCTTTTTGGCCTGAAAGGTGACAGGATTGCATAAAAAGTCCCGTGATACACCCCTGTGAAAAGCTCCTAGAATTAGTACAGGGGTACTTTGGAGTACTCTGAGCTAGAGGACTACTATGGAATACTCTGAGCTACAGGAGTATTATGGAGAACTGTGAGCTACATGACTAATATGGAGTACTTAGAGCTGCAGGAATATTATAGAGTACTCTGAGCTACATGACTAATATGGAGTACTCTGAGCTACAGGAGTATTATGGAGAACTGTGAGCTACATGACTAATATGGAGTACTCTGAGCTACAGGAGTATTATGGAGAACTGTGAGCTACATGACTAATATGGAGTACTCAGATCTGCAGGAGTATTATGGAGTACTCTGAGCTACATGACTAATATTGAGTACTCTGAGCTACAGGAGTATGATGGAGTACTCTGAACAACATGATTAATATGGAGTACTCTGAGCTACAGGAGTATTATGGAGAACTCTGAACTACATGACTAATATGGAGTACTCTGAGCTACATGACTAATATGGAGTACTGTGAGCTACATGACTAATATGGAGCACTCAGAGCTGCAGGAGTACTTTGGAGTACTCCTTGGAGTTCTCAGCCCATTGGTACCGGGATAAACCAGATTTATTACTGTCTGAGCACTCTTATCTATAGACCCACTTTGTACACAGTGCTGTACAGTCATAAGAGCTGCATTTGGCCAGCAGGATTTTTTTCATAGGTCATTTTTGTGAGAAGACAGATTTCTAAAAGGTTTATCTTGACTGTTATAAGCCATTGGCTATTTCAGCAGTTGCTGTAAGCTGGATGCACTGTTATGAATCACTCACCTGGTTATTTACCAGCACAGTCCATCTCAGGACCTAAATGAGATTTAAGAGTACGTCAGAGGTGCCTTATGTGGGATTTGAACTCAATAACCTGTGGGCCAGAGTCTGCTGTTAGCAATTACTCCACAGTGCGGCTGCTAAAGTCAGTCTCTCTGGTGGAGCTCAGTGACACCTCGAAAGCATGTCTGAACACTGTAAAAGCGTGTCAGCATTTTGGTAAGGCTGTGATCATTTTCTGTGACTGTCCGGAGTGTTTGTGTGTAAATGAGTCACATTGCAGGTGTCTGGAGGAGTCAGACTATAGCCTGGTTAAACTCTGGGCAGTAATCCAGACCCCACTCGGAGGGTGATGCGGCAAAGTAAACCGTGCTCTCCTTTCGCCTCCTTCGGAGCGCCGAGGGCCGAATCCGACTGGAGACCGAATCCCGCTCGGATCTCACCGCGCGCTCCGCGCTTTGAATTCGGCAGCCCAACACGGTACCCGGTCCATTCTGAGTCGAGGCACGAAACATCTGCATCCGGATGATAAGCCGGGAAACAGGGAGCACTTTGTTCGCCGGGATGACTAGCGTGGCACACTTCACAGCGGCCCGGGAGAAGACAAAGGGGCCCGGGTCCTGCTTAATACCCATTCAACAGCTACAAAAATAACTTCAACCCTCTCCATTGGGTTACACCGCATTAATACTCATAATCTGCTCTTCTCTGAATGGACGAATGGATGAATGAATGAAGCCCATACACAGTGCCTCAGCTTGGGACTGTAACTGTACTCATTTATATTCGCCACATTTTGGCGTAACCATAACAGAAGAGTATGCCAGAATGCGTCCCCTGCCCCTACCGACCTCCGCCATCCAAAAATGCTTATCTTTACAGCGGTCTGATTCCTCTCCCTCTATCCAATATAATAACCCCTGTATCCAAACACTAAGGGACATGCAGAGAGCGGGGCTTTGGGATGATTCATATGTGATGAGATCACAAAAGTGACATCCCCAGTGTGTACAAATAAAATAAGCCTGCTTCAAAAACATGAATTTCAAATGCTTATCCTGATTGCTGGGGAGGACTGGGACTCAACAGACTCACATCAATTCTCACTGGAATCCTGATACACGCTCACATTCCCCATTTTGGCTCCAACGCTCACACTGGAGTGGATCTCCCATTTCATTTAGAGAGCACTTTTTGAAATAATTCGAGCCCCCACCGAAAATCACGTGCTGAAGCTGGAGGGCTAAGTCGCACGCCCATCCTCTGCGCTCACCTCACCTCGCTAAATTTCCGCTCACCGCATTTGATCTCGGCTTTGATCCAGCTGCTCTGGGGGCTTTACATCCATAACAACGGGGCCAGGTTAGCGTTTCACCTCCAAGGCAACGGCACAAAAACAAAAATCAATATGGAAATGGAACAAGCTGTATGAAAACAGATTCCTGTGTAGCGGGAGCAGTTACCTATTCCATCCAATTAAGACTGCAGGGTCTCAGATCTGAGCCTTAAGAGTGCTGCCACATTTAGCAAAGTGGAATAAAACACTGGGTCCTCTGAAGTGGGCTATGCTCTAACCTCCAGACAGCCGTGCATTTGTAATGTTCTGTTACGCTGTGTGTGGTGGTGGAGCAGAGAGGGGGAGATGACCAGCTTTGCTCATCTCTTTCCCTGACAGACGTGGAAACAGAGCCAGAAGCGGTCATTAAACTTTCTTCAGAACCTCGCTTTCGTCTTGGATCGCCCCAGCTCCCAGCATGCACCTCTCTATAACGAAAAAGCCAATTTAATTGAAAACCCACTTCCATGTCCAAGAGCAAACAAATCTGGAAAGTACAGAGGGGGCACTTTTTTTCCTCCTCCTTCTTTCTCCTTAATAATTATAAAATAAAAAAAACAGAGAGAGACAGAGAGGGAAAGCTATGGAGGGAGGGAGGGAGGAGGAACACAGCGAGGGAGGGCTGGGGCGAGAGAAGAAAGAAGCGAACAGAGGGAGGGAGGGAGGGCTGGGGGGGGCAGAGAAGAAAGAAACGGCATTCTCAGCAGTCTGGGGCGGACTCCGCTTCCACATTTTGATTAGCTCAGAGTGACGGCGCGTAATGGGTGCGGTATATATAAAAAAAACTTCTCTGTCACTCTGCCTCCCTCTCCCATCCGCCCCTCTCTCCCAATCCATCCCCAAGTCTGCGTTTTGCTCCAGAGGAGTCGCGAGCTCCACCCCACCCTCACAAAGTCCCATTATTACTGTCGCTGTAGACTGCCACTTCTACTGTAGACCTCAAACACAAACCCAGCCCTCCTCTCTGCCAGGCCCCGTAATCTTAATCCCCAGACACTCTTTTTTTCTGAGGAAAAGAATGTTAAGAGCGATCATTACCAACGGATTTCTGGAATTTACTAAGAAGGGGACTTGGGCTTACCAACTGTAATTTGATAGATTGTCTTATTTTTTTTTATCACTAAAATCGTGATTAGTGACTTTGTTTCTGGGGCAGTTTCTGGAGGGAAACCGGGCCAAAACCACTCTGAATGCGGTCCAGATTCTATCTGGGAAAAGCAGAGGATGCAAAAAATACGACACACACTGCACTGCAAACCTCAGGAGAGGCGAGAGAGAAAAATAGACGGGGACCGAATGAAGCACACGAGGAGGGTGGAGACAAAACAGCATGCTGAGGGAAGGACATAAAATGAGAACCGAGGTGGATTCCTCAACATTTCCTCACTCTTTTGCGTTTTTGCATTCATTGTCATTCTACTGGAGAAACTTGGAAAGTGTGTTCATGGTCTTCTTTCATAATCAAGATTACTGGTCAGTAAACACATCTTACTAACTTTTAAAATGTCAACAAGGCTTTCATATTTGTTGCACAGCTATGATACACAATGTGTGGAATGTAACCTTTTTTTACCCAAATTTGGCAATTTGAGGTCAAGCTCGAAGAACATTACCAGAGTCAACAAAAGCAGCTGTTGAGATTTTCATTCCATGGTAGCGCACATTTCTATCCAAATACCTTTAAACACATTCATCAGTGGCAGCAGCTACACAAGAAAACCAGTTCTGTGCACTAAAGCTACGGCCATTTAGCTTTGTGCCTACAGTATCATGCTGATAAATGCGTCCATGGGAAACCATGGTTTAAATTAGCGACTTGTTAATTGACTTGTTGGCGTTGTTGAGGAGGTTAAACACCTTTTCATTTTCCTCAACTTCACTCCCCCAATTTCACCATTCTGTATCCTATAAAACTCACAGGGGTGTCAAACTCAAGTCCTGGAGGGCCACAGTGTCTGCAGCTTTTGATTGATTTAACCAGCAATCAGCAATTCATGCACACACACACAATCATTAACTGCTTCAGTAAATCATGTATTTACTTGTACTATTTCTGGGAAACAGAGTGGTGCAGATAATGTCAATTACATATTTGACATGGATAACCTTCAGACACATTTGTTCAACCACTCGGATTTGAAACATTCAACGGCCGCTCTAACACTCCGCATCAATGGCCACTCTTCCACTCCGTATCAACGGCCGCTCTTCCACTCCATATCAACGACCGCTCTTCCACTCCATATCAACGGCCGCTCTTCCACTCCGTATCAATGGCCACTCTTCCACTCCGTATCAATGGCCACTCTTCCACTCCATATCAACGGCCGCTCTTCCACTCCGTATCAATGGCCACTCTTCCACTCCGTATCAACGGCCGCTCTTCCACTCCGTATCAATGACCGCTCTTCCACTCCATATCAATGACCGCTCTTCTACTCCGTATCAACGGCCGCTCTTCCACTCCGTATCAACGGCCGCTCTGCCACTCCATATCAATGGCCACTCTTCCACTCCGTATCAACGGCCGCTCTTCCACTCCGTATCAACGGCCGCTCTGCCACTCCATATCAATGGCCGCTCTTCCACTCCGTATCAACGGCCGCTCTTCCACTCTGTATCAACGGCTGCTCTTCCACTCCATATCAATGGCCGCTCTTCCACTCCGTATCAATGACTGCTCTGGACAATTCATTATACTGTTGGGGACTTGTGCTCCTTTCTGAACTGAGGTAAGACTTTACTAATGTTTAAAGGGTTAGGTGTATTTGACTGCGGTCTGGCAGAAATAAAAAGGACTTGGGAAATGCGTTGAAGGAGCATCTCTGATGTATCACCCAGAGTCTGCGGCTCAGGCCTCTTCACACTCCGGGCGCTAATACAATTACAGCCCATATGCTTTGTCCGTCTGTCTCCCTGGAGTACCTGGCATGAAGGCTGGTGTCTCGGCCTGGCCGTGAGAGCACCCGTTACCTGGGTGTGGAGAATCAGACTGACAGCCGGGGAGCTTTGATTTCTTTCTCATTTCCTCTATCCCTCGCGCTCGTCGGCTTCTGCAGTCTCAGAGGACTGTCGCGAAACCCCAGCGTTGCTGTAACTGTGGGAGTGGGGAAGGGTACGCGGGGCAAGTGATCGCAGGGTTAATTACCCTGCCGACGCCTTCGTGGTCAGTCTCATCCTGACCCAGACACCTACCTCATACCCAGCTGTGCAGCCAATAGCGGAGGAGGGGTGTGCCTTTATCTACCCTTAACCAGACCAATAGCTAGTGTCCTAAGCAGCAATTTTCTGCTTCCTGACAGTCACAACAATGCATGGGCAGCACTACACTACCGTGCTACTGCAAACGGTTCCCACAAAACCAAAAATACATTCACTTCTTCACTTTTACATTTATCCCACTTATCCCAACAGTGACCCAACAAAACAACATCATGGCTCTGGTCATGCTATGGTTAGCTCATCTCAGTTGCTCTCCAGCACCAGGTTTCCCTCCCTCCCGGTCTTACGTACAGAGATGGGAACAGATCGACGCTAGCAGATTCATAACTGCTAATGAGGTGGGCCGTATCTCCACTCATGGAGCAGATTAAGTCCCTCTCTACACTGAAAGCCACGGGCGTTACATGGATCCTCTTCACTGATAACAAAAACACAATCACCACCCCGGCCCCACTGCCTGTGATTCACACGATATGATCCCCAAACCCCCAGGCATACATGTAAACACTGATGCAAATGTAAAGCCACAATAGCGGCGGATCATACGATTAGCCCCGCGTTAACATGCTTCAAAGGGTGATTTGGAACGGGTAGAAATACTTATAGATTTGCAAGTCTTTAAATAAATTCTTAAAGATAGATCACCGTGTTCAACAGTACCATTTCCCAAGAATATTGGAACTGAGTAGGGAGTGAAAAAAAAATAAACAGATTATGGCAAAATCAGACAAATGCTACATTTTGTCACGTGTTTCATGGTGGTCTGTATGTATCACACGTACTGAAATCCATGCACAATGTACACGAGAGACATCTTTTCTTTTTCATTTATACAAGGTCATGCATGTACTCCGTTTGTGCCAAAATAATGGGCTGTGTGAATATTATGCTGAAATAAATGACTACGATCATTCCAAACACAGAAAAAACATGCTTACCTAATTATCACTTTGTCTTTTTTCCTTTAACTTTCTGGCAGTAGATTATCAACATTAAAGAACAAAACAGAAAAATGCTAGAAAGCACCCAAAGGGCTGCAGTTGAGGGTCTTTCTTCAGAGGTTTTTCACATTGGATTGTTAGGCCAAAGAAGGCCAGATCTGCAAGCTGTGCGGCATGTATAAGCCAGTTCTGAACTCTATTTCCCATAAACACCTGAGACACTGAATCTATATAATATTATACATATTCATCTCAACCCAAGAGGATCATGTGACCAAAGGGACTTTATCACATGCAAGTCACAGAACCATCTTTCTTGAAGTTTGAATAAACTCAGAAGTGTCAAGATTTCACAGGAGGTGTAAGAAACAAATAACACCATGCTTAGAACAGCAATACACTCTGTTTTGCTGTGTCCAGTTACTCCCACAAACTAAGAATAGCACTATGTGCTAAGCTGTGTCCAGATAGTGACACATACAGGGAGAGACTGACAACAGCACTACGCATTGGGCTGTGTCCAGTTAGTGACACATTGCTGAGAACAGCACTACACACTATGCTGTGTCCAGTTTGAAAAGCTTCTATTCTGCCAAGCACAAATACACCACATGTATTAGTTCTCCTCACACATCATACTGAATGCAAATAATGACTGAGTTTCACAACTGAAATTTACCAAGCAGACCACACAAAGGAATCATTTTCTTGAAATCATTAAACATCTCTCTTACATGACCGAAACTCTTGCCAATGCCCCTGATCAACAAAAGAGTTTTAACTTTTCAAGCTTTTTCCCAAGTGAGCAATTATTTTACCATCCCCCACCCCATAAAGAGGTCTCGTCCCACACCCGAGTGGACTCTTGCCCTCTTAATCTGATTAGCGATTAAGCATCAAGCAGCGATAGAACCAATCACAGCCCTGAAAGAAGAGGAAAGCCTCAGTCTGTCTGTGTGGTTTACAGCAAAACAGGTTCACCAGTTACCTGGCAATCTTTGGTTAATATCATGAGCAAAATTACGCCGCTTTGTTAATAGAGCCATCCCTACAACAATTGAATGTGTTCAGAATACATAGCAACATATAAAGGCTGTCTGTCTGTGAACTAAAACATCCTCTTGGATATCTTTACATCGGCATGTGTAACAAAGATAGCCAATGAACTTGGTACGCCAGCTATGTGGTGTACCCCCTTATTCTTTCTGTGTGTGTGTGTGTGTGTGTGTGTATTTAGGAGTGATGCAACCCTTTCCTCTCAGAGGTTATTACTATACTGTGTACCAGGTGTCTGAGAAATGTAGAGCTGTTAAAGTGTCACAGTTTCCTGAAGCATCTCTGGTCAAAGTTAAAATGACAATGTAGTGCTAAACATAATCGCCGATACGCCGCAGTAGTGGACAGTAATAGTGGGTTTGATGCGTACAATTCACTGCAGATAGTATTTCCACAAACCAAGTCCCATTCTCGAAGCACAGTCAGGATTCACACGATAAAAACCATAAAATTAAAAACAGACAAACATTCTTTAGGGGAGGAAAAAATAAACAAATTAAAAAATAATGCCTGCACTTACTCGGAAACCACACGAAAAACACACAATTAAACATGATGACCGCAGAGCACACTACAAACCAACCATTCTTCAGACCAGTAAATATAAGGCATACATACAAACACGTGCACTCACTTTTAAATGGAAACATACATACGCAAGGCTTTTGCTGTAGTGAAAACGCCATTGAGCGCACAACTCTATATGGTACTGTCATTGTGACACATTAAACACAAACGTGAGCATGCATTGTGCAATCTGTTAATCTTTTGGGATGTCTTAAGTCAACTGCAGACGCTGCATGCTTTTACCAATTTAGGGCTACAGTTGGGTGGTACTGGCTGGCTTGGACTTAGTGGAAAACTCATTTCCACAAAGAAACATTCTCCAACCATTACAGCAATAAACAATAATAGAAAGGAAGAGTAAATATTACAAATAACAACCATTTAAAACCAGTCTGGGGTTTTGTGGAAGGAGCCTGGTCTTTTGATTTTTTTTCAAGGGAAAAATTGAAAAAAAAATTGTGTTGCATTTTAAGAGGGAATGAGAGGGAGCTGAAGTCAGAGTGAGACATAGAGAGAGGGAGGAAGAAATGAATTGAGAGAGAGAGACAGAGAGAGAGAGCGAGAGAGAGACAGAAAGGGGGCTGATATAAACTATGAAGGGTTTCACTGTGCTGTTGTCTCCAGAGCACAGAGAGTTGCCAAATTGTCCTCTGGTTCTCCCTTTTATCCTTCAAGTCTGTTCATCCATCTTATTAGAGCTCTTTTGCAAACTGCCAAAGAAAACAGTTATCCCTTCCGTGGGGCTTCCAAGGCGAGGGCACGTGTGTGTGGGAGTTTGTGTGTGAATGCATGCATGTATGCATGCATCTGTATGTGCATGCGTGTGTATGTGTATGTGAGAGAATGAGAGCATGTGTGAGAGTGTGTGTGTGCATGCATGTGTATGTGCATGTGTGTGTATGCGTGCATGTGTATGCATGTCTATATGCATGTGTGAAAGTGTGAGTGTATGCGCGTGAGTGTGTATGTTCGTGTATGCGTGCATATATGTGTGTGTATGTGTATGTGCGTGTGTGTGAGACTGTGTGAGGTAGGGACCGCTATCTCTCCATTTGTTTTTCGTTCAGCACTCTTGCTTCGCCTGACAGCTGTTTTGGGTTTGGCGTTTCGCTTACCACAGGACCCCGGGGAGAGGCGACGCTCCGTACCAGACTAGCACCGCCGTGGAGACGTCAGAAGAGCCGCAGCTCCCGCAAAACAATGGCTGTTGTGTTGTGTACGGGTGCTTTTTTTATTGTTGCTGTTTTTTCCTGAACCTTAAAGGACGCTGGATGTGGGATGTGAGCTTTGTGGAAGAATTCCCAGCTGAAGTCAGCAAAAAAAAAAAAAACACCGCCAGATTTGACCCAAAGCATCATGGGGGACAGATGCCTGTGAGCTGGGCTTTCGTCTCTCTTTTTAACCTGACTTCCACTTTCAGCTGAAGATCGGTGTTGCATTTGAGGAACATAAAACCATTATGAATTTAAGGATGATTCCGTTGACCTTCAAGGAACTTCCTAAACAGGAATTTGAATGACCAGACCAGGATCACACCAACCCTGCAACAAAGCACCAAATACCCCACAGCCCCCCACAAGCAAAGCCCCACCAAAATGCTCCATGTCCTACTTTCATTCTGTATCATTTCAGCAAACCAAGTCGATCTCTCCCCGGCAATCGGCTCTAAGCTCAGGAAGGACAGTGAGGAGGAGATGCTTTCCCCCTTCAGCTGTTTTAGACCTGCAGCTCCTTCTAATTAGCGAGAAATCAATCCTGGTCAAAGGGTCCTCTCGCTGACAAAGGAGGAGGTTGCCAGACAGACGGGGGCACTCTTACAGAGAGATCTGTGGGCTGACTGCCGATTCAGATTCCATTCCTTCCACGCAATTACCCCCTTTCTTTCGCTAAGAGGGCTGGAGAGGGAGGGGGGGAGGGTGCTCCTTCTGACAGGGGGCCACCCAGTACAGCACCAATCCAGCAGCTTGAGCAATCAAGTCCTATTTTATACCACCCTGGGGTGCACCCAAAGTGCCCCATAGCTGGGTCATTTCTCAGGCCTGGCACAGGTATGACCTCTTTACCAAAAAGCAACCCCCCCTCACCCCCATTTTCCCATTCCCTCCCTTCATCTCATTTGTATTCTCGCCACTGCAGGGCCCGATTTTCATCCTCTGTTGTTTGTTTGTTTTTGTTTTGAAAATAGGAAAACAATTTTTTGCACGTTACCAGACCTACAGAAATATGAGTCCTTCAGTCTTAAATTCTCCATTGTGATTGTATTCCACTGTAAAAATGAGTCAATTTTCCATTCAGGGGTTCAAAGACTTGTGTGTTGGTGGTGCGGAAATCCCACAAAGCTCTGTGGGGGGGGGGGGGGGGGGGTGATCTGTAGTTGTACATGGCAGCACAATCTCACCATTCCCCCCTCTCCGGTTATCACCATGCTGCTGCTGTTGGGGTCTGTTGCTGCAGTATTTTGTATGCATGTCAGTCTCACTCCTGAGACTGCTATACCCATGAACGGTTCCATGCCCCACTGACTTTGCTGTGCACACTCCCCAAAGGGAGCGAGACGAGTCACCCAGAAGTCGTCCTCATCAAGCTGGTGTTTGCTTTCATAAATATTTAATCCCTACAAGTTGCGGGCAACCTCTTACATTCCCCATAATTAAAGATTTAGCACCAAGAACAGCAGGCAGTCAAACACAGGAAAGCAAGGACATAACAACGATCAATCTCGATCAAAACAAGCGTGCTGGAGAAGAGATTCTTTTCTTAGAAAGACAAAAGACACACAGGCGCCATTTTCTCAGAGAATCCATCATGACTTACAAAACAATGAGCTGAGGTGGTCAAAGAGCTAAACATATGTCTATACAGCAGGGAGACAAGCAAGTGCCCCTACAGAGAGCTACCAAGCTCTCCTATAAGAGCATTTGAGCTATGTGTCATAAGAAGCAGAGGAGAGATGGTAGAGAGGTCCACACAGAAGTTGACTGAGCTACACAGCACCTTCTAAAACATTGTGCTGACTGTGACCTCCTCATTCACTCTCAATTTTACTGAACCTAGAGGGACACTCAACCTCCAATACCAGATCAGACTCTCCATCCTCTAGAAATGGCGATGCAGTGAATGGATTTTCCCAGCGGAGAACATTCCGAGGTCTCAGATGGAGATAAGCTGCAGGTGGAGCAGTGTAAGGAATACCATGGACAATGTGGAAGGATGGAGGATGCAAAATGAACAGCGACCATGTGGCGGCCACGATAGGTCATCTTGTCCCTCATATCTGCTAGCCATAGCCAAAGGGCCTTGCATTGAATAGGAAGCTATAATTGACACTGCCATTCTAAAATCACACATTAGCCTGTGGTGCACGAAAATAGCCTGGACCTACGGTCCCACAGGTCACAGATAGAGGTCAGCTGGAGGTCCAATCTCTTAGTCATTAACCACCCCTAAGCAGAGGAAAGAAAAAATGTCTTAAGCATCATCCTTGTGACATCTTCCTTGTGAAAGTGAAAATAATGCAATGAACAGATATGACCACTGCAATTCTGCAACCAACTGTGCACTATAATTGCCTTTCACTCCCACCGTCGTTTTTTGCCTCTGACTTTCTACCCCTAGAAGATGGCCAAGAAGGTGAGAAATTAATCTTTGAATCTTGAGTCTTGTCAGGGTGGAGGTACACTCAACTGTCGATCATTGATTTCTTTGAAACAATCAAAAATGTGTTTCCTTCCACAGCCAATTTGATTGTCCTTCTAAATCATTAAGTCACAGATGCTACATGGTTGCTCCTTCCATTTTTGGTTTAAAGAAAACTCATTGCCCCATCTATAGCTTACACAATATGGATGAGCTAAATTCATATGTGTTGTGGGTGTCTGCATGGACTCCACAGACAAGGAGAACCACTTATTTAAAAAAAAAAGAAATGTACATCGGGCCCAAAATGTGTAGCTTGCACATTGTGCTTTGGGGGGTGGGGGTGGGGGTGGTTGATGACACTCCTTGCTACTCATTACCCACCAGGGTACACCTGCTTTTTGTACATCTAAGCTCAGCTAACATGAAAAACACTTTCATTCCTGCCCCATCTCCCCAGAGCACAGAGAGGCGGACTGAGAAAAACTGAAAGAGACAGAGTGAGAGAGCGAGAAGGGTGAGAAAGAGAAGGGAAGGGGGTAAAGAAATGAGCTGCCAAAGATAGAAGAGAAAAATGGAAAGAATAAAACGATCTCAGGAAAAGATTAGGTTAGAGGGGGGTGGGATGGGAGAAAGGGTTCCATGATAGTCAGTTCCCTCCACAGAGAACACGGGCTCCTGCGATCAATTTCCCTCTCATTTTTAAGAGCTGTCCCAGAGATAGCATCTCTTTTCCAAATCCACAGAGAAGCTTGCATAAAATTAGCCAAGCGATAAGAGGGACAAGTCCACAGGCATCCTGGACGGTTCTTCTGGCTGCACGCTGACAATGGTGTCACTATCAGGGAACGGAGCGGAATCAAACCGAGACGGTGACACCCCCTTCTTAAACATCACCGCCCATAAAGGGTGAGGAGATGGAACTTTTGAAGAAAGCCGGAATTAGAATAAATCTCACAAACTGATTTCTATATCAGAGCTGTCATTTCAATTCCATCAAGCTGCTGTGAGTGTCGCTCCAGCTCAGCCAAACTAAAGGGGAACACAGGAAGTGCAACTCTCATCTTCCCAACTTCCCACTATTTCACTGCGTGATGTTTTTTATTTGTCTGTATTCAATCAATGCATGACGACCCAATGCCAAACAGGAAAAGTTTTAACTTTCTCTATGACATGCATCCATGTTACACTGAAAGCATCAAACAGCGGCAAGACGAGGAGTATAGAAAAGAACTTTATAATGTTCAGGTGTTGAATTTCTGTATAGTTAATCTTCTTTGCAGTTCCCATTCGATTTGCAACCTGCCTGCAGCATATTCTAAAAGGTTGGGAATTAAGCAGCGTAAGAACAGGGGGCAGCCTGAAAGGAGCGCTTTTCACCGGCAACCCCGCGGTATGGATGCTGACTACAGCAACCCAAAATGATTTTCAATTAACTAGGGGATAAGTATGAGGACTAATCTCACCAAACACAGCGGCAAAACTGGCCATGCAATATTCATGAGCACAGTCTAAGGAAAGAGGAGATTAGCCTACATATTGACAAAGGTCTGCTCTGAACTGTCTTGAAAGGGGTGCCGAAACCGAAGCTGGGCTCTCTGATGTGGTCCACACCCCGTACCCCTTAATTCCACACCTGACATAAAACAACATATACGCTGAAACACACACACATAAACCTGTGATAACATGGGCTGGTGGAGGGAAAGAAGGAAGAGCGAGCAGGTTTTACTTTGAAGTTCTGGTACATTAGGTGCTCCATCTAAGCTATATGTGGTCGTATCAGAATAAGGAGTCTTGTTCCACAGAGACATGGCTGAAACTGGCTCCCTCAAGACCCAGCTTGTCTGAGGAAACAGAAACTGTAGGTTCGCACCAGGTCCCATCAGCTTCTCTGGGATCCCTCCCCTAAGACCTGGGGAAGCACCCAAGAGATCCAAACACTGTGTTTCACACAGTAAAGGTGTGCCTCAAAGCTTATGAGTGTTGCCAGCTTCACTAGTTTTTGGTTTATCTTGGATCCCTCAGCAAAACAACTCAGCTAGTAAGAATGGCTGTATAAGTTTCATATTTTTCCTTATTCTTATACTGCACGCCAAATGTTTAGACTCCATTTCATGCTACCTGTGTTCAAACCAGACATGAGGAAGACTCCAAGTACTGAAACGTCGGGTTCATACAATGAAGACGCACATCAAACTTCACGAGATTTGTAAGCTTTGCTACTTTCTGGTGACCCCCAAATCCCCCCCATTTGGCTGCCAGCTGACTCTACTGGGGCCCATTTCAGCCCTGGAATGAGATCGCTGCTTTGGATGCAGGAACCTCCAGACTCCCACTTCCCCCAAAGGCAAATGTTCTCCTGCACAATCCAAAGGCCTTTTCATGTATTTGATATTCTAGCGTCGTGCCTGGCTGGCAAATCCATTCTCTGACGCGGTAAATCGGATCATTTGATGTGAAGACGCACAAATTGGCCCGTTTTGCAGGCACTTCACAGAAAGCAACCCCCCCCACTCCCCCCCTCCCCAAAAAAAGGGGCCCGCTCACACATCATCATCTTCACAGGGCGTGATGAGAGACGGGGAGATGGGCTATGACACTGAAGACAGACACACAGATGCTGGCGCTGCACTTCTGTGTTTCTACTTTCTTCAGTAGCAAGAGAGCGTCCTCGGGATCCTCCACTCTCCACGTCGCATTTACAAATGTAACAGTCAGCAAGACGCTCATGTCCACCCCAGACAAGCCAAAACCACAGTTCATGCGTTTCAATGGCAGCCATTTGATTGGATTGACCGATGCTATTTATAGACGTGGGGAAAAGGCCCCATCGGAAAGGGGTGTTTTCACATTAAACGTAGCTCTTTGCTTTCACCTTGAAGGCAGGGGCAAGGGAGAGATTTTTCTTGTCTTTCTTCAGTGTTCACCCTGCACCAGGCCTGCCCTGCCCCCTCCTCCTCAGCTGAGAGAGAGAGAGAGAGAGAATCACCATCTGTTAGCAGTTATACTACTGGGGTCTCTAGTCAGAAAGCTCCAACATGAAAACATGCTAGCCAGAAGAAAATCCCCCTCATGTAGCTATGCTAACCTTGGACTGTTGCTCTAGACTGAACCTCCACTGGCCGTAGTGTCAATGGAGCTTCTGCCCTCCTGCTTCCACTGACCCACGGGCGCACTCTGAGTGTAACCCAGAGCCTCAGATCATTACTCATGGGCAGAGGCCTGCACCGGACTTACGCGCTATGGAACAATGCTCATAGGTCAATCGGTCCTCCCTGAAGGAAAGGGGTGGAGGGACAGCCAAAGCTCAACTCCAGTCGCCAGTGATGTACATCACAGCCCACAACCTCATCTTCACCATGCCATTGTTAACTTCAACCAACAGTCATGAGAACATGGACTGACCATTGAGCCCAGCTAGAGTCACCATGTATCAATCTAAACAGTAGGCCAGTACAGTATCAAGCACTCCAGTGGTCTCAGCATCCACTACATGACCAGACCACCAGTCCTGAGCATTGAGTTACACAGGGCAACACATAATTAGACATATTATCAGTAGGAAGGGGTTCAGTAGGCTGGAACACTGCTCAGTAGCGCTCCCTCTGGATGACAGATAACTATTTTCTTGTGTCAGTTGCCAGTTACAGTCCCCTGGTACATTAGAAGTAAAGAAATGGTAGCTTACATATTTTAGAGCTCCACTACACAAGAGTGACTCCTCTGGTCAGTCAAATGCAATGGCTGCTTACCTGCAGCAGCTCAAGTATATCACATCTGCCAGTGTAGTGTGCTGATCCAACAAAGGCTACACCAGGGCCAGACAAAGGCCAGACTAGGGCCAGACCAGTGCCAGAGCCAGAAGGTCTTTGGTTTAAAACCCCAGACTGATTACTACTGTTATTCTCCATGTCAAGGCCCTAAATCGCTCTAACACTCTTACAGTGTAAAAAGCAGGTCTGTGTGGATAAAGGCATTTCCTGAAGTCATAAACTCAAATGGCACATGCTGTGTTCTCTGCCAGCAGACCCCCACACTGCCCTGAGTCACTGCCATTCATTCCCATTCTCCAGGGATAATACTTTAACGACAACTGTGCGTGACAATGACTTACACTCAATGTAATGTAACGGCTCATAAAAGCATCGTATGCTCCAGGTGACTGTTTGTAAGATCTATGGTCCGCATCACCACCTTATTGGTGCTGGGGGTGTGAGGCCCTTGAGTCTGCTCCACCCCGGCAAACACGTCCCCTCCCTGGGGGGAAGAGTTAAACTTTCATCTGATAGAACTGGAAAATCACAAGCCTAATTAGATTACAGAGAGAGAGGGAGAGAGAAAAAAAACTCATCCTTAATTAACTTGAACAATATTCTAATCAGGTTACCCCGAAAACCAATCTGTCTCTTCTCAAACCCCCCCGGGACCCAGCATCACTTTAAATGAAAGAAGCTGAGCACTCAAATGAGATAATTTGACACTAATTTCCCAAACAGGAAAGCACTTAAGATATACATTGATATAAATAAATAAATGGCTGTATCAATAAGTAATGAGGAGCATTAAATATGCAATCCGCTGGATATGCAAACAATCTGCTCTGTATCTGAACCAGGGCTCCGCTCGGTTTGTGTTTTGTTTTCCAGAGCGGCACAACCAAGAAAAACATCGGCCTTCATCACGAGAGGAAATGAAAACGAAAATTACAGATTCCCCCCCCAACACCAACCCACCCCGCCCCCCCACGGCTGGGAGGCTTCCGATAACGTCGGAAAGCAGACAGCGTACAGCACAACTGTCATCCGCACTCTTGAGTTTTGTTATCCAAGCCTGTCCCGGCTATGCAGACACATTCCTGGGAGATGTTCTGTCTGTCGCCCTGAGAGAGGAGGCTGGGCCTAAGGAGTGTGGGGGGAGGGGAGGGGGGGGTCAGACGAGGACAAAGAGCTGGGGTGTCTTGTGGGACGGCCCCTTAAACAGCTGAGGAAGAGTTCCATCCAACTGCTGCCCTTTTGTAAACAATCAGAAAATTGACCTACGGCCAGAAACTCAAAGAAAAGAAATACAACTGCAGTCAGTGCTTGATGTATTATATTCTACATAGGTTATATTCTCCCCACGGAGACCTTCAACCAGATTAAGTTTGATAGCTATTGCCTTCAACAAAATTGAGCAGCAAAGACATAATATCCCCACTGCAGGGAGAGTAACTACCACAAAGGCAAAATGTCAGAATTCCTCCAAGGAATTTGTTAGCTGGATAGGGGACCCCATACTCTTCACTGTGTAAGGTCACTACTGTACCCCTCACCAGCGAAGGTCACTACTGTACCCCATACTGCTATACCCACACAGGATATGGTGACTGCTGTACACGCACCTGTCAAAATCACTACTGTACCCCATACTAGCTAAGGTGCCTTTGCAGTTAGGAGGTTCAGAAGACTTCATGTCCTGCACTGTAGATGGTAGTAGCATTGTTAATCAGTACCCAACTCCTGAACTATTCCACCTTGGAACATGTAGAATCCTCAAAGGTGCCTCCAGATGTATTATGGGAAATTGAATGCCAAGGTAAAACTAGGTAGATGTTGAAACAGGAGTCCCTGCAGCATGTCTAAACAAATGACAAGCAGTGCAGCAGTGTTCAAACCCAGACACAGAGCCCTAGAGGAGCCATCTTCCCCCTCACCTCACTCTAATCAGACAGGAACACACATGGAGAACTGTACATACACACAGTGCTGACAGTGATAAGATGGTGCCCATCGAGGATGACTGCAAACATGCCAATCTGTTCAGCATTTGATTCACCCCAACCTGAATCCAAACAGCCACACATAGAACAGCAAATGAGCCTCCAGGTAACAGGTGGTGTCACTCTTCCAAGCACAACCAGCATTCTGTTTGACCTAAAGAGCTCTAATTCGATTAGTGGCTCGTGTTGGTGCCAAAGCCAGCAGAGAGAGACCCGTCTGCCTACATGTTACATTGAGCTGCTTTAAAGAGCTGGCTGAATAGGACATGTGGGAGAGAACATCAGATCAGCTGGGAATGTTCCGGGGTGCTCAAATTGAGCCTGTGGGGTTGAGTGCCATATCCACAGATCTGAGGCCAAATTGGACATTGTAGAGGCTCCAGCAAAATGACGCCTCATATGATCGCTGGCACATGGAGAATTGGCTTCATTTGGAACACCTGCTCCTACAGCACACACAATTGTGTGGGACTAACGTTTTATTAACTCACAGAGCAGGCTGACAATCTCAAACCTGTGTGTGTGTGTTTGTGTGTGTGTGTGCATGCGTGCACATATATTTGCGTATATGCATTTGCATGTGCATGTTTGTGCAAACGATTGTTCATACGTTGAATGTTTGTGTGTGCGGACATCTAGACTGAACCATGTACCAAGACCAACCTCTGGTTGCACAAAATATTCAGAGAAGCAGTTACATTAGAAGCATAACCCTGAAAAACCCTGTAATCCAAGCTCACCTTGTCACCCAAAATCTTTAAAAACGTGTGCCTACCTGAACAGCACCATCAACTCTCAACCCCACATAAAGGTAGCATTTACTAGCTGCAATTACATAACAGGATGCTAATGGTAGCAAAAGCTCTTGAACTAAAATGCAGGTTGTCTTCACTTCTGTTTCATGCTTTTTGTGTCAGAGAATCAGTGTTGGCAGGCACTGGGACAGCACACGAACCTGCCCACCTGGGACGGGGGTGACAGCTGGCGGGAGGTGGCTCTTCCTGCTGTTGGCACTCGAGTATCTCACTGACAAACACTCTGCAGACTCCCATCAACACCCGGGGAGTGCCAACGCTACCTCACTGAGAAGGTGGCACCAGCAGTCAGGCTTAATAAGGCGGGATGTGTAGGGGAGAGACGCAAAAGGGAGAAACACTGTCTCTGCTTCGCCTGCTCATGATCAGTAGACATCCAGAAAGGATTGGCGGGCATGGAGGTTGTGGCTGGGGAGGAGGAGATGAGCTGTATATTCCATGAGCCCCTTATAATACATATTTATAAACCTTTAACTATTGATAGGCTTCAGCTAACCCAATGCTAACTAATCGAGCAGTGTGTTGGAGTGAACCAGGAGAAACAGGAGAGAAAAAAAACCCATACCGTACATAGGAGAGTAGTCTATGAAAGAAACACAGGGTACAATTTTGGGAGCAATGACTAATACAGGGCAAAACATTTTTGGAGATTGGAGTGAAGGCATGCCCTGGAAATCAAACGAATGTAAACTCTATTCAGCCAAGGCCAGATTCGAACCCGCAGCCCATGAACTGTGAATAGTCGCTGTTCAAACCCATTATCACAATGTGAAAGAGCATACGCTCAGGGTCAGCGCTTGAGGCAGAATCTATTGACACCCCAATGTGAACCCAGAGCTGGAACCCTGCACCCTTACACTCATTTGTAGTCTCTCTGTTCGCTGCTTTTGGAGGCCTAAAGCACAGTGCAGCGTGCTTTAGTCCTACAGCCACAACAACCACTATTACTTCTCATGTCCAGGTAACATATACAAGTACAACCCAAGACATGGAGTTCCTGCATCTGTCCTAAGGCAAAAGATGATGAATTAATGGACATACAACTGTACCATTTCAGAACAAAAACAGCTTTATAATAAACATTCAATAAAGTGGTTCAGCTCTTTCACACATTATACCTCGTGATTTTTATACATATAATAAAAATTCCTAGCAGTTCACCTGTTTCTTCTTCTAAAAATCACAGCTATGTTGTACACTGTTCATGTCTTGTACAAGAAATAATGAACACAGGCTGTTTCTTATGTACCTGTCAGAAACAAAGACAACCACCATTTTTCACTCAGAGGTTACTACTTGTTTGCAGAATTCATTCCTCACTTTGTGTGTGACATGCGCGAGTCAAAGAAGTCATGCTACATTTAAATTAGTCTAAGTCGACAGTCAATATGTGTATTGGGGCTTTGACAGAAGTGCTGCTTATGTAAAACTGATAGATTGTCCGGGGTATTAGAGTATTTACTTTTGAGTATTAATGAATAACACTACCGTCTTTTGAAGCATTTTTTAAAAAATTATTTTTTAAAAACAGCCACTGGGAATGACTTCTTTTACATTTTTAAGTTGCACCCTCAGTCAGGTTTATGAATATGTATACGATGGCTTCATGTGTCATAAATATTACTGCAAATACACGAACGGAATATGGTTGACATACAGAATCAACAGTCATGTTTCATATTTAATAATATCTTTATTAAACTTGAATGAGCAGAGTAAATTAAATTGAAAATGTTAATCATTTAGGAAATTTAATTTGACAAATTGTTTTCCAGTCATCCATCTCCTGTTTGTACCACTGCCAATTTTAAGGTATTTTAAGATCCGTGATGCTGAAAATCAGCTCATTTTAATCAAGTGACATTACTATTTGTCATGCATATGTGTTTTCATAAGTGCTCCTTGGTGTGCATGAATACCAAAACATATGTTTTCGAATGTCAGTCACAATTTACATGCAAGCCATCAGTTGAAGAAGGGTCATTCACCATCTGAGCTTGCTTTCCCTTTGACCTGTGACAGTCAAACCGCCTTTGTACCATAGACATAGGTCAAAGAGTTCTGATTTTACACTCATTTAAAAAGCTAGAATTTGATTGGCTACCACAGGCCCACCAATAATAAAACGAACGTCTTATTTAGAAAATATATTGATTTTCAGAAAAAGATTGATTTTGTTTTTAAAATAAAAAAACAAGATTTAAAAGCAAGATGTGTGATCACATCACAGCACAGGTGATAACTCCCCCATATAAAAGATTAAATATACCACTGAGGACAAGGAGTACCTGATTAACTATGGGATATAACGGTTACCTGTCACTTCCCCAAAATTAAACAACAGGACATACTGAAATTCTGTAGTGACAAACCAGATTTTGTTCAGTCCAGAAAAACGTCTTGAATATTACATTCTGTACATGCACGACTACTGTACACTTTAATTTATTCAGTATACGTCTTGTAGATCAAAAGGATTTTCAAAGAGAGGTAATGACTGCTCAATTACAGACATAAAGAAGGAGTATTAACGAAGCGTTAGACATACCTGAAATATTAACATGAAGACAGATGTGCAGTAATTGTATGGGGAGTGTTCAGTGAGACATTAGAAAATCCCACATTGTGCTGTTTGCAGGCATTGACATTTTCGCTCTGGGCAGAATAATATTGCAACCACACCTGGGTGAAAAACCTATTTGAAATACTGCAAATCTGAAAATGCCAGTAAAAATGGAGAATAAGTCCTGCAGATTAATGAGAATCTTCAAAGAAAATATGTCAATAACTAAAATGTATGTATAATCATGCAGAATAAACATCTAGTGCTCCATTATGACTTCTGAAATAAATTATAGGAGTTGGTTCTTTTAAATTCCCAGAGACACTCACAGGAATTTATAAGTGGCTACTGAGCTGACCGACTAAGACCCCCTTGTCCCCCTCATGCCCCATTTGACCCCCCTGTCTGCTCCCTGTGCCCCTAGTGACCCCCCCATCTGTGCGCTGTACCCTGTTAGTGTGACCCCCTCCAACTGCCACCCCCACTCCAGGTCTGCACCCCGTGTGATGACACTATGTGTGGAAGTGCTTCACTGCATATCATAAAAGTGGTGGGAAGAAGGGAAAATTTATGGACCCATTTCTTTGGAGACTATCCCATCACGGCCAACGGTCCTCATATTTAGGTTTCTTTATTATGATTTTACAGTGCAGTACATACAAAACGTGTGCCAAGTAGGCTGCTCCTCAATAGTGAGCTTTTACTTTTTATGTTGAACTGTTATGCGCTGTGGGACTTCGCCTCCTTCTAGGACTGATGCCACACAAAGTGCATACGTCAGGGGCATGTCGCTCTGGATGAGAGCGTCACCTAAATGCTTGTAATGTAATGTAATGTAATGTAATGTAATGTAAAGCACATACAGGTAGAACACAATATGTATATATGTATGCTCAGGCTGGGAGTGAAGCTGAAATGTCAGTGCATGGAGCTAGCTTGGTTTCCTCATCTCTTCCCATTGTAAATCCCACTGATATTTCAGCCCAGTACTATGACAGCGTACCAATCTGTGAAATATATACAGTACTCAGAATGCCTCGTTGCCATAACCTGTAATGAGAAAACATGTTGCTAGAATGTTCTTAAACACTGGATTTCATTGTCTTTTGCCTGGGAAGTTGTGTAGTCAATCCTTTGAGGACCAAAGAATTTTTTGAAATTCTCTCCTTTTCTGTCAGCCACTTTGAAGTGAATGGTTGGAGAGTAGGTAACAGTGTTACATTATACACATGAAGAAGCTTGGCAAATACATTTCTGTAGCTCTTCTATACCTTTCCACCTCTGAGGATCTGTTTTTACTTTGTCCTTCAATGAAACCTTGTTGCAAAAAAGTGTTTATGTGTCAAAATAAAGAAAATGGAGAAAGAAGAGCTATACGAGTTTCATCTGGGTGGACGAGTCGCTAGTTACTCATATATCCTTTATTAATATTGTTTTATGAGGCATTTTCCAAGTGGTGGCTTGGAGACATGTGAGAGCTGCCAGAGGTCTCTTGTGCGGGTGAAGTTTAATTAGAGTGCTGTAGAGGTCACGCCCAAAGAAATTAAAGCTGAGGCCCGTCAGCATTACACACACAGACGTGCGCGCCACCTTAATTCTTCCCCATTTTTCCGGTTGACACTAATAAATTGTGCTGCCGTCTTGTCTCAGAGGAGCCATGAAAAATGATGGGATGAGAAAGTAGGAGAAAGAAGGAGAGAGGGGGAAGCAGTGGAAGAGAACCAAGGTGCCATTGGTTGTGGGTTTGAGTTCCATTCCAACAATCAACCCCGCATCAAATACTTTATTTGAAATACTTCAAGCTTGATGGGTGAGAGCTCAAAAACCGAATCTCCCTCTGCCTTCAATTCAATGTTTTAGTGGCTTGTGACAGAGAAAGTACATCCTGCTAAAGCAGGGGATACAAGTGTAAGCACAGGTATACAGAGCCTAAAAAAAGCCTGAGCTATGTGTCTACAAAGGGGAGTGCAAAGCCCAATGCTAGAGGCAAGGGTTGCTCCAATTTGAATACATGCGCACACATTCCAACATGCACAAATGCACTTCAACACACACTCGTTTCATGAGAGTGAACCCATGGGTGGAGAGGGGGGACAGGAGAGGGGTTGGGGTCAGCGAGCCAGGATGGATCAAATGAAACTCTTCAAAGAAAAAGACCAACTACCTTTGAAAAGTCTTTACGGTTATTTTCTTTTTTTTTACACTGTCTCACCTACGCAAACCTTAAAATAGAAGAGCGAAGAAAATCAATTTGTAAAGTGGACTCTGAGTTCTCAGAAACATGAGGCGGTCACGGCTGAGAGGTGCGGCGGCCGGGACGAAGGAGCACAAGCGAGAGAGGAGAGTGATGACGGAGAGCAGGAGACTGGGGGTGAGGGAGTGTGAGCGAGCAGGATGGAGGAGTGGAAGGGAGCGGGGTAATTGGGGCCGCGCGAGCAGATTCACTGCGCTGTCTGTGTGTGCAAGGACCCTCTGAACTCGCTGTTCTACTCCGCCAGTTACACGCCGCCTTCCATTTACCCAACTGCAGGGCCATGCGCTCCAGGAGGGGGGGGTGAAGACTCCGCCGAACATGCTGCTGCCGTGCCTCCTCCTTGAACTACTGCCGAGTGACAGAAGCGACTTGTCACCCGCTGGGTGAGCCAAGTCCTTTATTCTGTTTCGGGGTCCCTATTCCAGTCGCTACTCAAATCTGTTCCCCGAAAAACTGACTGTCATCCCTTCTGCTTTTTTATGACTGACGTCTTCTTCCTATCTCACCTGGGAAACAACAATGCAAAAAACACCTGGCATTCTGAATGACTGTTTCCCAAATAATGCTTCTCCTTTCCTTGACCTTCATACAAAGCCAAGGTTGAGGTTCAAATCTGAGATACCCAGAAACATGCCAATGCCTCAACTGTTGGCCAAAGGACAGAAGACCCATTTACTGCAAAGCAGTTACAAATTGGAGGATTCCGTCATCATTGCCAGTCCAACAACAGAGCTAGTGCTGTACTCTCAGGACCAGGGGTAGGGTGTGTTCCTCCCTCAAGGTGACCTCCCAGCCCCAAACCTTGGCCTGAGATCGCTCCAGCTCCCAGTGGCCATCAATCTCAGTCTCCTTTAACTGACAGTGAGCACTGGGGCCAGAGAGAAGGGGCCAAAGGGCCAAATATTACCCACAACCTCTAGATCCACACACAGGCTTTGAAGCAAATCCACCTGGGTTCCTCCACAACAGCATCTCATCGATCAAGAACGATCCAGTTTCAGTTTCCAGATTCCTACCCACTTTTTCAGCGTCCATCTTTTGGAGAAAAGAAGGGCTATAAGGGAGGGGACGTTCACCTTGTGGCAGTTACAGAGGTAATTTGCACTAAAGCTTCTGGGAAGGTGTGGAACTTCAGATTACATTTTTAAATCCTCTGTCGTAACGTAAAAAAAAAGGTTTTGAAAAAACTCTCACAGCGACAGGAAATGTCTCAGTTAAATGGAAGTAACAGCCTATTAATTTTTCATTATGACCGTAACCATAAGTTACGGCTATATTGTTTTGCCATCAAAACCCAGCATATTATAATTCATCACTGTGCTGCTGTTTTAGATTAAAGAGAACAGAATCCTTCCTCCGCTCACTCCCTTTGTTCTCCCTGACCCAAATTGAGACAGTCATTCACGGATCTGAATGTCCCTAAACCGTAAATTCTTCATTCATCACCGAGCCACTTCAGGCAGCAGGGAGGGGGATATCAGGCTCTTTCATAAGTCTGTCTTTTTCATTACTCTTTTCTCAAAGAGGAGTGACAGATTGGACTTTGAGGCCAGTTTGAAACCTGCATTTTCTTTTTTTTAAACCGGGGTTCAATGTGGGAGTAATGGAGGCGGCTCTCAAAAATGGAACGAGGGAATAGGGCTCTCCTCCGTCCTTCAGCAGTCCTTCCCCTCCTCTCTCCCTCTCCCTTTTCTCTACACCGCCCCCCTTCCCCCCTGCCCCACCACCCCTCCCCACTTGCTCCTGGCAGTTGATAAATCTGCCTGCCACAGCAGTGTAGTGGAACCAGCAAGCACAGGAACTACTGCAGCAGCTGCAGGGAGACAGGAGGCTGTGCCCAGCAATGCTGCTCTCTCTCTGGGTCCACAAAATCCAGGACTACAGGTCATTATGCCACAGACCCAACCAATACACAGGTGTGTGCGCCTGAGACTGAACTCACCCATTACACACTCAGAATCCATGTCCTCTAAACACACACACACACACACACACACACACACACACACACACATCCATTATGCATGGAGTATATGCACACACAAGGACACAAATTCATTCATACATAGACATTATGCACACAAGTATTTCACAATAAGAAGAGAGGTAAAAAAACAGGACTATGTCCTATACCATCTGTGAGAATGAGCAGCACATTCACCCATAATTCCCCCCAGCTCACCACCGTCACCTCTGCAGACATGCCCTGCGGTCTGAGCAGTGTTCCCCCCTCCGGCTGAGTGACAGCAAACTGCTGATGAGTGCAATAAAGCGGCCCGGTACCGAGGGCGGCCGGGAGAAAACTGCAGAGCTCCCTGATAAATGTCGTACCCCTCTCCAAACACGGACCGCCCAAGCCAACTCCGAAACTGTCAAGAGGCTTGCGTGGTCAGGCTGTTATCTGCCTGTTGCCTTACCGCTATGCGTACTGCTCCACGCTGTGATACAAAGTCACAGGCTCCAGGCTACACGCAAGCCGGGCGGCCCCTCTCATCCACAGGGACTCTTCAATGGAAACTTTGTCCAGCAAAGATACCATGCAAGATGAAACGGCTAAGCCCTAGCCACACACTCCGAGCCTCTGCAAGCAGGCAGTCCCATCACTGTCAAAGCTGAGGTGGCGTTAGTATGATACTGTGGGCACGAGCCATGATCTTTCCTGGTGGGGTATGTGAGCCCAAAAATGTGTGGTGTGTTTATGACAGAGACACAGAGGAGTGGACTCGTCTCACAGTGGCTAATAAGGCTGGGTCAGGACTGTTAGTGAGGGCGGTCCCCTGGATCACTGAAGCGGCTGTGTGTCTGACTAGAGTCAAACAGGGATAACAGAGATTCTGTACTATGACCCCCCCCCCACCCCACGTTCCCCTCCACCCCCTTCATCTCCATACCGCAGACGGTTGTGTCAGGCTTCGAGCCTCTGGCAGGGGGGAGAGCCGAGCGGTTGCTTCATCATGTGTAACACTGCCATTAAAGTGCTCTTTGGTCTGACTCTGACACACGAGAGAGAGGGCAGTCAGGCAAGAGTCTGAGCAACTGAATGATGAATCTCTCTGCCTCCTATGTAGCGCCTGATAAGATACACATAGAGGAGTAGTCAAGGGTATATGCAAGTACACAAAGCAGGCCTACCTAAATTGCAGATGTACAGTATGCCTGCTTATGAGCCTTATTACCATTCATACATAGCTTTGGAGTTACAGAATGCCTAACTATACTCTATACCCTACACTATACCCAATTAGCCTCATTGCCATTAATACATATGGGCTTTGGAGTTACAGTGTGTCCTACTCCTCAGATGGTATACTCACCTATTAGCCTTATTACCATTAATACATGGGCTTAGGCACTGCAGTATGTCCACCTCCTCAGAGAGTACAGTGCCCCGCTATACCACTGGTTACAAAGTTTTGCTGATAAAATCTGTACCTGCTCTTCAAGACAATGCAGACTTGGGGAAGCCCTAAGAAAGCAGTGGAAGCATCCACCATCTCAGAGTGGAGCTGCGTACAAGGTTCTGGGTGATGATAGCAGTTCCGGTTGTCTTACTTCTCAGGCCCACGGTAACAGTCTGTTCTGACGCTTTGCCTGAAGGGGTTACAAAACAAAGGTCTTTGCAACCGCTGTTTTCATGGGGTAATGCCCCCCTCGCTTCCTGCAGTAGGCCTTGCCACTGAACCCTCTGGGACCTTTGCATTCAAAGCATTTTTCCACCTCATCACACTGGGAAACACGGTGCAATTGGGCCAGCGGCAGTTACTCGCTTAACGGCATTCTCACCGGCTGCCCAGAAACAGGCCCCAGCTCTAGAGCTCTGGTGTCTGCGTGCTTGCAGCACGGCCCTCTGGGATCAATAGCAATCAGGCTACAGATTACACAATCATGCAGCCATCTCTCAGTCCGGCCAGGAGAAAAACACCGTGCCACTAGCTATGGCCCCTCCAGGTTGGCTAAGCCACCATTCCTGTACTCTCCACACCTATTAAAAAGGGCCAGGGAAATCACAGGCTGTTTAAGGCACGGGATGTGAGTACTGCAGTGTGCCCTACGGTATGCTGTGTGACCAGACCCAGCAAAATACAACCGCACACCTGACCATCTGTGGCAGGCGCACAGCTGTACGGACATGCACTTAGATGAGTAACGGGATAGAGTAGCAGAGCCCAGACTAAAATGCATCTGCTAAGCAAATTACCGAGATCAATCATGACATGTAGGGGAGATCTATGGCTCCGTCCCAGGGCTTCAGACCAGTTCCGGTTTAACAGGCGAATCCAATGCCCCTATATTCTTCCATGCCACATTTCACAGTGAAGCTCCTGTCAAGGTCATGGTGTGTACACCCTTCTCACAGGGTCAACAGTGCAGGCCTTAAACTTCAACAGGCTGAGAGACAGAGACACTGACCCAAGGACTAGTGTTAAACCAGATTTAATGAAGTCATTCTGCTTCTTGTTGTTACTTTTAATTTTCTGGTACTCTGGACACAAGATGGTGTTTGATGGGTGACAGAGATGTGGCACCGGCTACTGTTCACAGAGCGAAGAGGTGTGTACTGTCCTCAGTCTCTGCCCTTGGTCCCAAGGGGCCCCAACTGCAAGTGCTGATCAGAGAAAACTCATAAATTTCAACTGACTGCCCCACCCCCTCCTCACCTTCAACCAACCGCCCCCTCATGGGACATTGTCCTGGGGTTCCAGCTTGGCTGTTGAGCTCTTTCCCTGAACTTCAGTCAACATCGCGGGCCGTAAATATGCTGCAGTGTCACACACAGCAGGTGCCTTCCCTCCACTGTCATTAATTATCCCCACTGCGTCCTTTGGGGCCTGCTCCTGAATCTCAAACCCCCAGCCCCAGCCCCACCCGACCTGGCCCCTTCTCCCTGCCCCCTCCCATACTCCTCACCCCAGCCTCCTCCTGGAAAACCATGCCATTCCAACAGAGTTCCCAAGCCTGCCACCTGCAGTCTGTGTGAGATAGGGCTCCATCCAACGCAGGAGGGGGGAGGGTGGGGGCTCCAGGACATATGGTTTCTACCTGTGTGCTGGTCCCTGAGAGGCAACTAATCAAGCCAAAGCCATCCACCTTCTTCGATTCATTGCTCTTTGACTCCATTTATGCTGACGGACATTTCCACGAAGAGCCACACCAGAGTTTGAGGGATTCTTCCCTCATTAAGAATTTATTCCACTTCCCCGTCGCAAAGCCCAGGACTACCGGCTGGGAGACGTCACGATGATTGATGCAATACTAGGACCGAGATGGCCTTCCCGCAGAGATCTCATAAATAAGACAGCACCAAAAGAAAACACATATAAGAAACACCCCGAGGTTAAGAGGTACTGAATGAGGTCAGTGATGAGGGACTATGAGCTGATCCCGCTCAGATAACCACAGTGTCTCATTCCCAGGACAGAGGGATTGATATGCCTTACCACAGGTACAAAGGCTTTCAGCTTAGGAGACGTGCCTCCATAGCAAAGACGCCCACGAAAACTGGCAACGGCCAAGCAGCGACTTCAACCTATAATCATTCCTTGGCTTGGAGCAGTGGAACATTTTTTTCTGACAATGAATTTTCTGCACAGAATTGAGACTGGAGAAAACACATTTTGTTCCAGTTCATAATGGCACAAGGGGGGGGACAACCAGTGAGCGACTACAAAGCCGAGGGTGAATACGAATGCAGTTTTACAGGAGTCAAAGGGAAAGCAAAGCCCCACCCGCACTACCGCACTTTCAGCTGAGTCACTGTTTATTCTCCTTAGGGCTTTTACAGCCCTAAAAAACAGAATACAATTGTGAGGGTCAGCAATGACATCTCCTACTCCTTCCTTTTGTCCACTTTTTGTTTTTGTACATCTGTTCATTTTCAATTCTTTCGATATGAACAGTAGACCTAAGTAAAGGATAAACTTGAGAGAAAAGTGTGTGTGTGTGTGTGTGTGTGTGAGAGAGAGAGAGAGAGAGAGAGCATGCAAGCCTGTGTGAACTTAAATGTACATATTTCCACTCCGCTAGTTGAATCCACATTCCATTTCCTTCTGATTCTTGGCTTAGCCTCTGGGTTTTAGTGTTTTCCAGGCTCCCCTCTGCTGCACAATGGTCTGTCTGCACATGGCTAAGGCCATCCTCAAAGACCTTGATTCTAAATGCTTGTTCAGATCAAAAAGACTTCAGCTGACAGGACCATGTTAGAACACTTTCAAAAGAATGTTGTTCCCTGTGAACTACCAAGTATAAGAACATCTGCTAACGGCTGCTGTAGTCTCGAAGTTACAACACATCAAACTGAACTGAACCATAGTCCAGAATTTTCAGGTAGTACAGATATGCAAAACGAACTCATCACTCCCTTTGTAAAATTGTTATGTGGTTTTCATTTGTTAGCTCGAATTTGCAAATATATTGTGTTGTCTTCACTAAATAATAAAAATTCCAACATTTTAATTATTCCTCTCTCAGCTATTCTTACAGTTTTGATCTGTAGTGGGCTTAAAATTCAAAGTTTTTTATTGAATATCCTCACTTACAATGTCTTATGTTTCTCTTGTATGGCCATTGTTTAAGTATGCATACCATGAGCTATGTACAATATAGGGTCTGAACCAACAAGCCACAAGCTAATGCTCTTTGAACTTTTCTTAGACTGCAGCACTGACAGGGACAGTGACTGTTGTATGACCTCTGTAACGGTTAAACCAAGAGGCCAGTCTCGCCCTGAGGAACTGTTAGCGTGTAACAGAGACGGCTTCTAAGCTGCTGAGGAATTAATACGGTGAGGGAGCGCAGTAATCCTCATAATCCACAATAAACAACATCTTCTTTCTACACGCCTCCACTCTGGAAGGAAATTACCTCCTGTCTGAACAGCACTGCAAACATGGAGTATCAAACTTACTGGTGTAATACATCATTAGTCGACAGGGAAAATGTTCCAGAAAAGTCAATACGTGTTCACCTGAGCTTCGGTATGGATTTTCCATGAACACTGACGGAGTGAGTGAGTGAGTGAGTGAATGAGTGGGAGAGCAAGGAAAAGAGGATGAGAGGGAGGGAAGGGGAAAGCGCATGCCTTGATGGAAAAAGGCAAATATTTGAAAGAGCAGAGTATCATCAATTATCAGGTACATATTTTTGGAAGCTGTAAGCACAGTGAGAGGTGCATGAAGAGACATACACCTTTTTTTCCCGTTCCTCTGCATATTAATGTGCATTAAAGAGAGTTAAGAATGCACAAAGAGAATTGTTCCAAAAGAGAAAAAGTCTTTGGCTTTAAGCTGAAGGACTGGACAATGCAACAAAAATATCTCCAAAACAGACCTCCACATGGCAACATAGTCTGCGATATTTCCAGGTACATATCAAGGCGGAGCACATACTGTGTACAACTCAACAAAAGTATTTTTTCCCAGTGAAGCCATTTGGGAAGTATAAATATCATCTTTCTTCACTGACAAATTGTGGGACAGGCATTTTCATCTGTGTTTACAAACACTGGAAGATTCCTGGCATGTGTTAAGCACCTAGCGGAGTCGCTCCTTTTCTCAAGTGCTGACGACGGAATGCTCCGCTCACCGAACCCATCAACCCAGTACCTGTAGTTAATAAAACATCACGGCACTAGGTTACACAAATGGAGAGAATCGATTCACTTCACTCATGGCAACTTCAGACTGCATTATATGCTCCCGGGCTAAAATTTAAACATTCCCCGAGTCTGAGACAGGAGACCTCAGAACACCTTCCTCTAAGGGTCCTCAGCAATCACTTGAAATGCTGCCCGAGTGTCTCCAGTCACACAACCTCCCCAAAACCCTGCAGGCTAATCAAGCTGTAATACTATGTTGGAAAAGTCTCCAGGCTTTTAAGTGGAGTCCAATGAGTGAGAATAATATTAATGTAAGTGAAAACGATTGGACTGGCAGAAAGACACGGAAATGGAGACTCTGGCCCAGATGAGTATCCTTTCACGCTTTGGGGCCGACTCTAACCGTGAATGCAGATGTGGCACTCTGTACCCGCGGCAGACAGGCCGGGTCCGCGCTAAACGAAAACGTTATGATTGGCGAAACCCTAAACCCTTGAGGAAACCGGTGGAGCCAGCGGTGTGAGGAATGCGGGGGTTGTGGGCCGGGACGCCTGCTCGGAGGGCCGCGCCAAGCGAAGTCAACGCGCCAGCCGCGAGCTGGGGCCTCTCTGCCCCCCGCCACATAGGCCTGGCATAGGCGCTTCTCACCCAACATGAGGACCCAGCATCACCACAACCCCAACTCATTATCACTACTGCTACTGTCTACTGTTAACGCTGTTTTGACGGTTATCAAGGAGGTGGAAAAGGAGAGCATTGCTGGTCTGGGCACACAGTCATTATACTCATAGATACTGAGGTAACAAGACTTTCCCTGGCTATATCACTGTATACTCCAGTATGTAGTTTGAGCATTAAACTGGAACATTTCATCTTACACAGTGAGAGGACAGGACTTCCAATGTTACAAATACAGAGGTGATCATCCTAGGAATCAACAGAATCTGTGGTTTGGTTCTCCTGCTGACGCAGGTCAACAGCGAAGTGTCTATGAAGGACCCTGCAGTCAGTCTGAGGGTAGGACACATTTGAAGACCATGATGACAGTAACTTTTATACATTTAACCCCGGAATTTAAGAACAAAGCCCTCACATCAATGTGCAGCAGTAAGAGGAAACTCAAACACTTGTGTAGAACAGAGAGCTGAACAATACAACCATGTTCCACAAGCCCTCAAATCAGAGTCTCACAGAAGACGAGGTTTGTCTCCCACTGAGGAAGACAGAGGATTAGTCATTCTTGATTATGCTTCTTTCTTCTCCCCCCCCATAAAGTTAGTGCCTTGAATAAGAGTGTACAGTAATGATGTGTGCCGTGATATTGGCGGTTTGACTTTGTGATTGCGCTGGGGTTCCTGCAGTGAGTAAGGGTTTTAATGCTCCCGGGAGGTCTCTACACAGACTCAGGAGCCCGTCCGCAGCTGTGAGCATGAATCATCACATCCACCCATCTTTTATTTACTGCCATAATAATGTTATAATAAGAGTCTCCCGTTTCTCAATTCTCTTTTATCCACGGGAAATTGCATCTGCTAAAATTATCCTCGTTAATAACTATTCTGATTACAAACAACTGTTGCGCAGGAAAAAAATGCGATCATGCATAGACGGGGGAGATGAAGAGAGCGGAAGCTGCCTGACATGTAGCCAGGACTACTCATTTGAGTCACGGGGTACGAGGAAACCGCCGTGTTCCTTTGATATGCCGATGCTTGCCCCCAAGTGGGAGGAGAGGAAATTGCAAGAGCTTTCCTTTCTCGGCTCCTGACTGTGAGCGTTCTTATAGCTTTCAGAAAAAAAAAGCCAATATTTATACCGAGGACAAGATTTCACTAACAAAGAAAAATTGGACCTGGGCCATCTAGCATGCAATTTCACAAATGGTTCCAGTGCCTTGGCTGTTTCCACAAGGCTGTAGTCGACCAACTCTATTTAAAATAAGCACATATTATACAGAGGATCAGGTTCAATATACCCACACACACACACACACACACAGGTTAAGACAATATAATGAAAATGTAAAAAAAAATAAATAATTATTCATTAGCATTTATTAACAAATTAGGAGTTTGCCTAACCTCCAGGTTCAGTCCTTCTTGCAATACTGTCATTCAAGTTTTGAAATGGCTCTAGCGGGACATTGGACCATTCTTCAGTCACCAGTTCTTTGAAATATGAAGGAGGTGGAAGCGCACATTCCAAAGAGGTTCAATGATATGTAGATGTGGTGAACAGGGAGGCCATGGGAGGTGTTTAACTTTATCCTGCTGTTCATGAAACAACTACTGAACCCACTTCAAGTAGAGAGGCCATTTGCACCTGGTCACCTAAAATGGCTTTGTATTCCTTGGCCATACTTCTACCATGCAGAGTAATAAATTACAACCAAAGACTCCCATGAGTGGCTACCCTTGCCGTAACAGGTAGATCCATCAGTTCTGTTTAACAGCTGAGAAAAGACACTGTGGGTTTAAGGCTTTCTTTGGCTTTCTCCAAACATAAACCCATCCATATGTAAGCAAAAAAAAAAAAAAAATGAAACTCAACTCATCAGATTCTATTATGTTTTTTCCACTGCTCTTAAATCCAGGTTTAGTGTTTACTGCATCACGTTGTTACACTCTGGCCTTTGTTACAAGTGGTTTCCGAATACCAACCCTACCATAAATATCAGCTTTGTAAAACACAAGACAGACAGTCCGTTTTCTGTTTAAACTAGCTTACTGAGGTTCAAAGCCAGTTCTAATTTTTAGGATATATATTGTAAATTATTTTGTGGTTTTTAGCATATAACCTGTTCAGAGTCTGCCTGACCCTATACATATATACGTATATGTATACATACAGTGAGCTGCTAAAACGCATGAACCGAAGTAACTAAATCTCAAATAAATTACGTTTCTGCTATAAAATATGTTTTACACTCAGCACTGACTACACTCACTGCCGTTAATCCGTGACTCAGTTCGTTTCCCATCCCTCGTGTACGACACTTGATGTGCCATTAAGTCCTGCAGCGTGCACGGAAAACCAGCGTAATGTATTTCTGTATCCGTGCGTGGTATACTGCGCCGTAGAGCCAGTACTCTTAACTGACTTGTAAAAAAAGCCACCCAATACTAACTCCTTACTATTTCCCATTTTAAAAATGTACAATCATTAAAATGTGTCTTACAGAATCTTTACAATTCAGGACATTTTTATATGTAAAAATAAAAGTTTAAACTCCGACATGTCTGCCACTGTTCGATATTACTTATAAAATGGTATCAGGCATAGTAACTGAAAAGGAGTCAATTACTTCTTTAAAAGTACAATTTTATTATCCTATGTGTGTACTGTAAGTTAATATGATGATACCACCGCGTGAGTAAAACAGTACTGTCATATCATGTAGCACGCTATATGAACGCATGGGCAGATAATAAATATTGTGCGATAATTACATGCGTTAGGGTGTAGTGGTGATACCCATTGCTTTATTTCCCCATAAGAGCTGGCAGGGGCCTTTTAAATCAGCTTAGATCCCTGATAAAGAGGCGCTAAATACACGATGATCATTTCCAAGCTGTTCTTCTAAAAGGTGTAGCATCAAAGGAACAACTGTTCAGCAATCATAAGCACGCGGATACTGTTGAACGCGTTGCCCCGCAGTTCAAAGCAATTAGGCGAGGATAGTGCGGTGGGTATACCCCGGGCAGCCGCACCGCTCGCTGCCTCTTTGAACGCGCAGTCTGTGATCTGGCACACAGAGAGATGAACAGCCTCGGGCGACGAAGCGATACTGCTTCCCCCGGCACACCGGTTGTCCCGGAGGCTAACCGCTGTCCGGTTATGTCGATCACACAAGTTAAGATCAAGGTATTTCCACAACCTCATCCTTTCCTCATAGCAAAAAAATGCAAGTTTGCGCTTGAAATAACAATATAACATTCCGTTACACCCTGCTTGCAATAATACTGCATTCCAACTCAACTAGGGAAATGAAAACCGAGGAACCGGCTCCAACTGACCATAGCAAAATATGTAAACAGGCTTGTATAATGCAATTAAACCTCCACAAGAAATGTGCAGCGGCGTGCGTGATGTCGTAATTCACTGTATTATAAGAATACACGCTAAGCATATGTAATGTTCCGTACAAAACTCTCCCGTTATCTGTACCAAAGTACCCCAACTACTGCCACACTTCAAATATTAATAACACATTTGAGGAAGAATATGCATTTTGAAGTGACATTTCCTTCCTTACCTTCTTCCGGGGCTGCCATTTCATCATATTTGTAAACCAAAAATGTACAGCATCAAGATATTATACACGCTGATAAATGAGATTCAAGGGAGGTACAGGACCAAGTCATACTGCCTTGTGACTTGCTTCAGTTTTGCAGCATATTCCCTCCGAGAAGAAACACATCAAGAAAATGACGTGGGGCACTGAAGACTGAACGAGGATTGTTGACGATACGTCCCCGGTTAAATCCGAGCAAGGTACACTGTACGTCGTTTGGAACTTTACTGAGAGAAATTCATCACAGCTTCGTATATGAGCAAAATTCTAAGTCTGCATTGGCGACCCACTCCTTACAGTGTGTCGGCAGAAAGAGTGTTGCAAAGCGCGGTTCCTCGCTGAAGGTGGTGAAATCCTTTTTACAGTAAGACCAGGTTTGCGTTGTTGCTTATTCAGAAACTTTTTACACTCTTGAATGTTCAAGGTTTTAAAACGCAACAAAATGAGCAAAACTGTGCTGAGAAATATTCTTGTATAGGTCCCGTCTACCAGAAGAAAATGTGCTTGTCTCCAAAAAATGTACCATAAAAGAATGATTACAAAGCCAAAACAGTTGTTTTCCTTCTTTTCCTCTCTTGGAAAATGTAAGTGTATTATCGACGCGTACTCCAAATATCCGCTCTAGCCAAAAGGATAACGTTTCATCTTCTTTTCAGTCTTGCAGTTCTTAAATTCCGAGCACAACCCGTAATTCTGGGAGAGAACTCAAACAAGAAAACGCGACTTGCAAAGAATAAGCGAGCGAGAATGAGAGAGAGAGGGAGAGAGAGAGAGAGAGTGAGACGCAGGGAAAAAACGGAAAAATCCCAAGAATTTCTGCGCGAGGAGCTGGAAGGACATCCTACAACGGCAACAAACTGGACTTCACTACACTAATGACTTCCTTCCCTGCTCCTTCGTGCTTCGGCTTTGCTGATATAGAGCAAAAGACCGAGAAGGACCTGCCTTCCTACCGGGTCATAGAGCCGTCGTCTCGCTACCGTGCCTCATTTGGGTTGGCAGTCATAATCCAGTTGATGTGAACAGTAATTCTTGCTAGACTACCTGTGTACATGAACGAATACATTTTCTCGAGGGGTAAAAACTGAATTCAGCATTGTGCACCGCATGGTTTTAGTCGCTAATAAATTTAAAGTATGAGTAAGAGGCTCACATACGATAATGTATTGGTTTATTTCTGCATAAATATGCAATTCTTGGGCTTTAATATTGTTTAATAGCATAGATAAACAGATTGTGGAGCCAAGGGTGTCGGATCCGCCACAAAATATATAATTTCACAGAATGCAAATTTTCAGTATTGCAGTTTCCAACAACATTAAATAGTGTACTGATTTTGTAAGGAGAAAGTCTATATTCTCTTATTATCTGAGACAATGAGCAAAATCTGAATTATGTCATATATATTTATCGCAACATGGAACACCGTAATATTGATACAGTTAATTTGAGCAAGTAGGAGTAATTCCCCATGTCCACATTTCCAGTGAGTAAACACCCATGTAGGATAGTGCAGTAAAGTCCTGACTGGGGGAACTGGAGGTTGACTGGGGAATTTGCCAATGGTATAGCGGAGGTGTGAAAATAGGGTCTGATCAAATCACATATCCCCCCCCCCACCCCAAAACCTCCCCCCAGTCTAAGAAGCATAATCCCCCAGCCTGCCATGCAAAACCAAGGCTCTCCATAGATAATGCAACACCTGTTTCCTCTGCTCCGTTTAACCCACCGGTGGCTTTCAAGACGGATTCCTTTCACTGTTTACCTTGCTTTAATGTTCTTAAGAGATCTGGCAGAGTACCCCAGCACCTTCTTGGCAAATTACCTTGATCCCCCCCGATATTATAGACAGCTCATATTTAAAGAGGCCGGAACAGCACCTTAAGTGTTGACAGACATCCGGAGAGGAGCCAAAAATGTCACACTTAGTCCCATCATAGGAAGAATGCTCCCTACTCGTTTGATGTCGGTTTTTTTCTCCTCTTGATGGATTTGAAAACAGAAAGTTCTCTGTTGTTATTTTTGGTTCATGGGTTAGTCCGCACCTTTTAAAAGGTTCAACAAGGTCAAAAAAGTTCACCGGCGTCTCAATAGTCAGACACTGCATCTACCATTCTGTTATGAGCTGCCCTTTCCAAAGAGAATTCCTCTGGTTGTTGCTACTGAACCATTTCAGCAACTTAATTGAAATGTCAAAAATCCGAGGCATCAGTTCTTTCAGGAGTGTGGAGACAGCATGGACAGGGGAAGAAAGGGCGACAGCACCACAGTTTCGTGATTTTGGCAGAACAGTGGAAAGATCGTACTGAATGCCCCCACATCTCACAGTACAAGTAGTCAACTGATGAGCGAGAGGTCTGTTTTATTCCACCTTTATAGCACTTCCATTAAGGTCCGCCTTGGACCGATACCTTTTCTCGGCAGGTTATTCAGGTAGCTACCTGACCGTGACTCAGCCAGGAGATGAAGAACATAGATATGAGGGTGGGCTCTGCTTTATTCATCCTCCAGGCTCTGTGGCCCAAACGGCAAGACTGTCCCCCTGGACATACAATCCCAGCCCCGATAAGACAAGCAATTTTCTTCTGTCAGTATAGTATGATTTTATCAGTTTCATTTGTGGGGTTTGGAAATGGATGACAGGGGGCGCTCTTTCAAAGCAGCCACTCCTCTTTCTGCTGGACACATCCAAGCGAAGGCTCCCTTTAAGTTTAACACCATTACAAACATGGTTAAATACGTAACACAAATCTCTAACAAATATACTGTGACAAAATTTACATTTATCTTCAAGGAAAGCAGGCCAGAAGCATGCATTTGCAATGTTGTTTCCTTGTACTCCACAACAAGAAAATGTTAAAAACTGCAGCAAACTAAATACAAATTTAAAATGTACTTCAGTGTTTCACGTTTCTGAACAAGCTTCTCGTTACTTTAAAACTGTGAAAGTGGTGGATTGCTGACTTCTTGCAAAATGCCTATTAATTTGTTACATTTTACAATAAGTAATTTACCTCACAAAATAGTGTTCCTAATGCCATTCTTATAGTATGAACAACCTCTTCACATATATAAACTGCAGCTCTTTGCCAGTGCTGCTGGGCTCAGTTAATAAGTAGCAGAATGTACCTGACAAACAGACTTAAGTGCCACTTAGTCTCTTTATCAAAGTAGAATCTCAGGTTCTTTGCATCAGTACAGTCAGCCAATGCGCTCAACTGATCAGCTGCTGTGACCTGTGCCCAGCCAATCAGCCATACCCTATGCCCAGCCAATCAGACGTGCCTAGTCATCATGCAGGGGCTAAAGCGGACAGACGCGGGGGGCAGGAAATCAGTAAGGAGACAAAGAGGAAGCATATGGTCATTCACACAAAACACAATACAAAGGACACAGTTGAAAGAACTACATCATCCACTCCAATGGATATAAATGACCTGCATTGTGTGGAGCTGTCACTGGGGCACAGATGCTGAGTAAGGCCCACGTGCCGAGCCTCAGTGTCTGTCTGTGACTCAGGACTACGGCCACACAGCTCTGATAGTGCTGGTCCTCTCCTCCCCAAACTCCATCCTGAGGGTCTCCTCCTGTTTCTCATTCCTGTCTTTATTCAGACTCACTGTGGCCCTGGTGAGCAAGAGAGCACTTCTCTATAAATGGCAGTGACATTCTTTATTTACACCTCTTCCCCTCCTGTATACCTGTATGCCCCCCCCTGCTCCCACCACCACCACCTTCACACAGAACGCTGCCAGCATGCAGAGCCAAGATCCAGGTGTGTGTGTATGTGTGTGTGTGTGTGTGGGGGGGGGAGACAGCACTCAGAAGTGTGGAGAAGGAAGTTTTATCTTCTAGTCTGAAGTTTGCCCTCCAGCTGACAGCTTGGGATCTAATGTCTATCTTATGTCTATGTTAAACCAGAGTCAAACACATTTAAATTTGTATCTCTTCACATGCTCATAAAAAGTGAAAAAAAAAAAACTAAAAAAAAGTGTTCTGCATATTATTAATAGAGATTTTTCTTTGAAAACAAAACAAACAAGTAATCTGTTGGGCAATTGTGTTGTATAATGGTTAAGTAAAAGAGTTTATCGCTTTCGAGATTGTAGGTAGGGCAATTTTCCAGGTAGAGCATAGTCATTCCTTCAGCAAGGTTACTTACCTTAATTACAGCTATTATCCAGTAGTACACATTGATATAGGGAACTGCTACTTTACTGCTGACTAAAAGGATAAACTATTTATACTTGTTATTTGATACAGCTTTACTCTATTCATGGTCTACCTTTGGAATAAATAGCAAAAATCTTCATCTAACAGGGACTGATGTGGCTGTGTTTGCTCACAGTCACTGGTCGCCTTTAATTGATCTAAAGAATGACAGTACTTACACGTTTTCAGCTGATATATCACATCGGTTTTGCAAATGATCCAGGTCCAAAAATGTTACATTTCAGCAAAAGCGTGCATTTTTTGGCCGGCAAAATCAATTTTCCTGCTTCCTCCTAGATTGACTTCAAACGTGCAGTGAGTCACATTCTCACATACACCACATATGTGATGCAGCTGTCCTGTTCATAAAGTTACTAAGCAAACGAGGGGACAATAATTCTGTAACTAGTGTATTTTTTCACTATCACCACTCTCTGCTTCCATTTTCTGGAGTATTTTTTCCAAGAAAACCAGGGAGCAAACATTGGCTGAAGGGGGCCTTCAAAGTCAGTGACAAACTATTCTGAACATGTTTTGAGCCGTGTAGATGTTGGTGAGGTGAGTCCAGTAATCTCTTTACCTTTAGGCTTGTGTAACGATGCAGCTGTTTTGGCTCCCAAGCTAGCAGTGTTCTGAGACTGGCCACCGTCGCCCTCCGCCTGTCTTTGATATTATTCAGCTGGGGACACTGAGGAAACTCACAGACACCCCTTGGGCTTTTTCCAACTCAAGGGATTAACCCAGATCCTATTTTTACCTGCTGATATCGTCCTGCTTGCCAAACTAGCCTCCCCGCTGAACACGCCACTACGTACTCACCTCTCCTGGCTCCGGCACCTGAGCGAAGGCTACGCACAGGTCGTAGGCGGGGGGTGGGGGGACTAGCCCGTCCTCTACAGAGGTCAGTGTGTGAAAGATGAAAACGCCTGTCAAAAGGTTATCCCTGTGAGCATCAAAGCACAGAGGGCTAATCCGCTCAAACAATAAGGTATGTGAGCTATGCAACTGTGGACCAGGATAATCTCCACTATAAATATATGCTACGAACGTATGGGCCTGCTGTAGGCTATATATATATTACAGTCTCAAATCCTGCATGGTACTCTCTGAGGACACCTTCACTGCATGGCATACAGGGGCATAATGTATGCTACTCTGGGTACAGCTACATAAGCAGAGCTGAATACAAAGAAAATCCTGCTATGCAAAAAACTAGTAAAACAAACTTCTCCTCTTCCATACAGAAAGTCACAGGGGGTGCAACTCACAGTGCCAACATAAAGTAGGGTAGCAGTGTGGTATAATGTTTAGGGAGGCATTATACAACAGGGAAGAGAACCAAGAGGTTGCAGGATCAATTCCCAACTAATGCACTGCTGTTGTACGCTCAATTGTACCACAATTTTAGCTCAAATGTCAAAACAATATTGTACACTATGCACACTGCCCAGAGAGACTGAGGAGGGGTTACTGGATTATGGCAGGCCTCAGCCCTGAGCTGTCCCTTCGGCTGGCCTTGGCGCAAGGAGACAATACCCAGTCCCAAACCGCCCCCACCCCTGTCTGGCCCAGCCCGGCCCAGCCCCAAGAGGTCTGTTTTCCCAATCACAGGCACACGGGAAATCAAGATCACAGCCTCTCTGTTTGGGATGTAATTTTCCATGATTGAACTGGTTAAAATCCCATCTTTTTTTTGTCCTTGCCAATTGAGTCCTTAAAAAAAAAAAAAAGTTGGTGGCGGTATGTTTGAGCTGGGAAGACTGTTCACACATATGCGCGTGCGCAAGCGCGTGTGTGTGCACGTGTGCGAGTGTGTGTGGAACCCAGATGACAGTAACAGAGGTGGTTTGGCAGCAAGTAAAAGAAAACTGAAAGAGAGGGGTTCTGTAAAACAGAAAAAGGCTGCCAGTCGGATCTAGTCTCTCCTCTCGTATATCTTTTCCCACTTCCTTCTCTTTAGGCTATGAATCAAATCAAAAATCAAATTAATCAAGCACCAGGGTGCTCATGGATGTTGCCATCTTAATTCTTGCTGTCCTGTGTCATAAAGCCAGTGTAACAAAAAGAGAGAAGTGACACCTGCCCCTCCCCCACTCCTTCCCATCATGCACCATCTCATATGTAACCTTTGAACTTTGCAATGGGGGGTGATGTAATTACTGTCAAAATGCCCCAATAAAAATGGCATGACCAGGACAAGAGAGTGGGGGAAACAGAAGGACCTGTGGCTAATACATACAGGGGGAAGGCATCTTGTGCCTTTTTGACATTTCACTGAACCATGGCCGTTTTAATTTCCCTCCTAAAACAATTAGGGCCAGCCATCCTTTTTCTCCCTTTGGGGGAGGGGGGGGGCATTTTGGGAGGGTGGGCAGGGGGCACGTGAGGCTACACACTGCTATTCTCTTGCATCAGCACCAGTGCTTTTACTTGGCAGCGCAATACTGTAATCGGAAAAATACAGCCTTTTATCTTGGGTACTCGTAATGATACACTATAAGCAGTATTACAGACTCTATCATTAATGTTTCACAAATTACAGCGCCAATAATGAAGTGGAACAATAAATAAGCAGTTTTTTTGCTTTGTAAGCTGTGTGTAAATTTTACGTGTCTGTCGGCACAGTGCTGGGCGAGGTGTTGATTGTCAAAGCCCCGAAGGGCACAACAAGAGCAGCTAATTAACACAGGGGCGTGTGTGCGAGCGCTCAAATGCCGGAGCACTCAAAATAGAACGAGCGCACAAGAATGAAAAAAAACTCCACTCCCCAAAATATGCTAATTAAATAGGCCACAGCAAATAAAAACCAATTTAGCTTGAACTTCCTTTAAATTCTCGCTTAATATGGGTCTTATGAAAGCAGTCAAT
The DNA here is from genome assembly GCA_019788955.1 of Albula glossodonta. Taxonomy (NCBI): domain Eukaryota; kingdom Metazoa; phylum Chordata; class Actinopteri; order Albuliformes; family Albulidae; genus Albula; species Albula glossodonta. The sequence continues at coordinate 881,303 of JAFBMS010000027.1, forward strand.
TTTATGCTTTCACTGGAGGAAACCTCAGGATCTGCGTCAGCATATTTTTAGAAGCTATCTACTGAGTATTTCTGCCACGGCACAAGAAACTGAGCTTCAGTGCCGCAGCCAGAAACACACTGAAAAACCAAAATACTTAAGCTGCATCAAAGACCAAACATTTTATTTGCATTTTTTAAATGTGTACAAGTAGAAGCAGTATCAGGATGCAACATTTTGAGTGCTAAGCTGGTAAACAGAAAGAGTTCAAAGCAAAACTACATGCAAATGAAGCATAAACCATAAATACATACAAGGTAGACAAAAAAATAAACGATAAGGATTCAAATTTTGAAGAAATTCCATTGCAATTAAAAATGAGTCTTAATGTGTTTAACACTAATATCAATATTAATTACCAATATGGTTCCAGTAAAGTTATTTTGGAATCAAGACTACATTAAAGTCGTGATTCCAAAATGACTTCACTGGAACCATATTGGTATCACTAGAGATCTAACAGATTTTGAAAAAGTTGAGATATTTGGCACACAAACTGTGGACAGCAAAATTATTCCACATGTCAAAAAGACCAGTGTCAAAAATCATGGTGGCATACACCAAAAAAAGGAAAAAAACAGCAGCAGTGGAACAGTGGTCACTAGTTGAATCTCACTGACAGAGATAGATGGATGCTTAAAGAGATACTTTGCTAAAACCAACAAAACAACCGTCTCCCTAATTACCACAGCGCTGGATCTGCACCTCCCATGATCAAATCTGACAGGTCAATGTACACAAGAGCTTCATAAAGCTGATATTTAGGATAGACCTGGTCCAGTGAACTTGGACCTCTGAACAGTGGAAAAAAGTATGGTTTGTTAAACCTAATATACTGACCATATTAACTATTTTAAAATATTATAACTTGGCCATCCTGTAAAGAACAGTTTTTATGTTGCCAGAGAAAGTCAATAAAATACAGTGAAACATGAATTTTGTCCGGCTGTTTTGAAATTTTATACTGTTTTATTTTAATATACAGTATTAAGATGAGTCCAAGAAATAACTACTTAGCCAGTTTTGTTGTGAACACTGAAAACTCAAGAGCTTCTTTCATGTTGAGTGGTGCTTTGAAATGTTGCCTCTTTTTCAACATTTATAGGTTAAAAAGAAATATCTATTGGATTTGATCTGAGTATTTTACACATTAAAGAATGTTGATGTCAAAATCCGCTATGTGCTTCACTTAAAATACCTGGATGTGGATATTTTGACATCATCGTATATGGAGTCAAATCATATTTATGTGAAAATGGGGTGAGTGAAAATACAGCATTTTTACTTAATAATAATTTTATTGTGCCACATTGTATGCAATGCACCAGTACTGAGTCACATTGTTCTACCAGTAACCGTGTCTCCTGCGTGGGTCAGTCAGTGACGTCAGGGGAGGTGCTACCCAATGCACCTCCTCTCTTCCATATATGACTAAATGTAAGAGGCCAGTTGGCTGTTCAAAAGACAAACAGCTGGTTCATTTTCTCCTTCCCTGCTGTTGAGGGATGGCCATGTAATCTGTGTGCCTGGGCTTAGGTGAATGGGCAGTCTGCGGACCGGTCATCCCTCACCATTGACCACCGGCTCAACCCTTTATCAGACAGCGATGGCCCGGAACGGGGGACGCTCACGGGTCAGAGATGACTGCTCGACATGCGCGCTGTCCTCTCCTGGGGGGGTCAGATGGGGTCATTGTGAATCAGCTTTACGTCGGCTGTCAGCTCTTCCGCCACCCCCCACCCCGGAGAGGATAAGGAGATGCAGATCTCGTCAGAAGGAGAGATTTCCCACTAGGGAAAGGGGGGGGGTGGGGTTTGCAGAAAAGGAGGAGACCGGGGGGGCCACTAACCAGTATCTCTTCAAAAGACCAACACCTGCCCCCGCCTCCACCTTAAGCCCTGGAGATGAACCCAGGATATTCAATTTAAAGGGAATTACCAAGAATTTGCAAGCGTTTTGTCTACCGAACATTCAGCTAATCCCATAAGCGTTCCTCTCTGCTTCCAGGCAGTTTGTTACAGCTAATGATAGCTAAAGTCCAATCCCTCCACCAAACAACACAACACATCCCAGCCCCCCCTACCCCCCCCCCACCCCCACCCTCTCAATCAAAGGAGCCCATACTGTGTGAATCCGCGCTGGCAGCGGACTGCAGCAGCCAAACGGATCCGAATGCGAGGACGCTCGCTGTTCCTGATGTGGTGAGAGGTTTCGGGAGATTCGTCGCTGGCACTGGCTGCTTCCCAGAGCTTTATTTAGAATCGCGCACTCTCTCTGCGCCGGCTTTCAGTCGACTGTGGTTTATTTTGCTGTCGCATTTCTAAGGCTGATTACAATACTCATCTGCAATTTCAGCCGTGACAAAGCGTTGTGTGTGTGTGTGAAACTCTGTTGACTGATTAATCTTTCAACTGCACAATCCGTTTCTCTGTAACTAATGTATGTCAATACTTGATTTAAAAAGTCATGCATTTTATAATACAAAACAGAAAACGCTATTTTAACACAGCAATAAACTTCAATACATGATCTTCATCAACTGTTATTCGATGTAGACATAAATGGTTTCATTTACACCATTTCAACAGTTAGCTTTTCGTTTGCTTTTCAAAAGCAGCCACTTCTCTCAACTTTGTATAACTGCTGAGCACAGTAAATGGATTAACTATTCATAATTAACTTGAAGCTAGTAACTGGAATGCACAAAAATTAGGCGTTTGCACCTGTCTAAATTACCAATATAAAGTACATCCCCTTTGCAAAGACTACGTCGCCCCTCTAAAGGAGCACTTGCAAAGACTTTACTTCCTAGCACTGATATGTGTTCGCATCACACCTGCCTTTATGTGATGGTCCTCATTTCTTAGTATCAGATGGCTGTTCTGTGCAGGGCTCTTCCAGTGGGTTCTGTTAGAGAGGGCAGTCGGCGTTAACCAATTCTGGCCTGAGCCGCTGGATCAGCTCAGTGTCAGTAAGAGACTATGTGGCACAATGCAGCGCTCTGTTCCATCCCCCGCACACTTTGGGTAGCCAAGTTAAATCGGCAGGATTTACAGGGTTTGTTCAGAGTGCTTGCCGATACTGTAAACATGGCAAGGCTTCTGGTGACAGCTTATTAAGCCTCCAAATGAAGCCCAGGGACTGATATCCTTTCCTGTGGCTGAAAGCACATTTTACTCATGGAAACAAACGCCTGGTTATAAATCAAATTTCATTTAATGGCAGGAGTTTTTACAAGTCCTGATAGAGACATATGATTATAATCTCTTTTTTTTCCCCCTCTTTTTCCACTGCCGCTCTGTCTTCCAATTCTCCAAATTAGATGTAATGACACAAGCTTGTTTATCCACAAAGGGGTCGGGGCTCTGAAGTTGCGTAAAAAGGGTTATGCAAAGAGGGAGTCTTTCTAAAGCTGCGTTTAATTATTCATCAGCGCTGGATATCGATGAAACGAGCCCAACATGCTGTTTAAATCAACACGGCTGTTAAAAAGGCAGTTTCATCTGAGTGACGCAAAGAAAAAAAAAAGATCAATAATGAAGCACTGTTGCGGAGTGCATTCTGGGTAGAGGGAGCGTAGAGCTGAGTCTGTGTGGTCCGTGGGATGTCGGCAGGAGAGGAGATGACGGGGGCTGGGACGGGCTGGGCCGCCGGGTTGGCCAGCCGTGGGATGTGTGAGCGCACCAGCATGCCCTTCGGAGTCTGCAGCTAACCGCAAACTCAACCGCACAGCTGCACCACCCAGCAATCCCACTGTTTCCATTTCCCTTTCTTTCTCCAATTTTTCTCCCACAGCTATCCTCTTTTATCCCTCACTTATTTCCATACAGCCATCAAAAGGGCATGCCCTCTTGTTTCCTTGGTAATAAAAGTTAACTGAATAACAACTGAAGGCAATCTCACCAGCAATGAATACTTGTTAAAATGTTAACCAAGACACTGGCTGAAATGTAAATGTTTGGTAGAACATAAGCAAAAATCCCCTCTATAAAAAGGTCTGATTTAAAGATATTTCTTGGTTTTTATATTTCCAGAATGGGAAAAATTTAAGTGATATTACTTGAGTGTGCATGTTCCAGAAATGTTTCATGGGGGAATGTGATCCATAGAGTTTCGTTATTCTTGAATGTTCACATTTCCCCAGCCATCAGTCAGAATATTGCTGTGTTAACATATGTGCCACAAAAATATCTGGAGATTGGAAGAGATGATATCTATGAAGAATCCAAGGATCACATGTATCTGAAAACTATATTAAAATTCAATATTTGTCAGGTTATGCAGAAAATTGAGTAATTACAAAACTGCTCTAGAAATCCTTAGCACAGCAACAACATGTCACGTCAACATATCCCTTTCACTCAGTGACACACATTTTTAATGTATTCCCTTTCCTCTCTGTAATGAATCTAACATCCCAGGACACCATACGGAATACAGAGATGGAGATGGAGGATATAATTATTAATGAAGATGGACAGAATGTATGAGAGACGACACTAAGATGTTCCTGGAAAATGCTTGGGGACATGGTTAATCTCATACTAAAAGTATGGAAGAATCGTATTATTCTATGAGCAATAAAAGGCAAATAGTATAGCAAGGTTAGGGCTATCAGGAGCTCCTCCAAGGCTTGATACCAAAATTTCTAATGAAAAATGTGCCTCATCCACCCACCCCACCCCCCTCCTCCAGTGACATTGGACGATGGTTGCAACCATGATTTCCCCATTTCAGTAAAGAAGCCTGAATTCTGGCAGGCTGCAAGGCCGACTTGTGAACGGTTTGTTAACCAACTTACGGAGCGGCTTGCATCAAAGAGATTAATGGGGCCGAGAATTTCTCACACAGCGTACCACTTCTGCAGTCTCTCGCTGGGACGAACAATGCCCCTGGAATCATACCCCGTCACATGACTTCTGAGTGAAGGGGGAGGGCATGGCTTCCTTCTCCAAATGTGTAATTCTTCTGGGAGAGTTTTAATTAAACGACAATAACAACCGCAGGGGAATCGCAGACACACGGCAGTGGACACAGCCCTAATGCCACGCTGTACACAAACACCCGTGACAAATAGCGATGCAGCGGTGAAGGGAACATTTCATGCCTAATAAATACCAGGGTCTGGTCTTTCAAAGCCACAAAGGGGATTTTTTTTCTGCAAATACTTATTATCGGACCAAGTATTTTAATACTAACCTCAAGCCTTCTTTAAGCCCATTACGGTTCTTTCTGCCTCTGCTAACAAATCTCTCTGGAAGAAAAGAGATGTCTAATGTGTATTAAGCATGTTGAGCCTTATATAAAAGAACAGTAAGGAGGAGGTGGTTGGGGGGGGGGGGGGGTCGTGGTGTGAGAGGCCGACACCACTAGTCAACACTTCAAAAGGAATTTGGGGGGGGGGGGGGGGCGTGATACAGAACTACATAGCAGCTTATTTACAGATTAAGAGGAGAAAAGTGGAGATAAAGAAGGGGGAGGTAAAAGCATGAAGTTTTCTGGACTTTAACCTCCTTGACTTTAAATGCTGGTCTGCAGAGGAAAGGTGATGGGGGGGGGGTGCAGTAGAGAATAGCACACAGATGAATGGAGGTGAATTCATTCTGCAGATGAATGGCAGGAGTAGACCAAGGTTAAACAGGAGGTAATACAGGAAAAGACAAGGGAGAGTGAGGGGAAGTGTGAGAGAGAGAGAGATGTAGCCTATTGGGAAAGAAAGACAGGAAAGAGAATACAGAAAATCTCTATATTAATGCACCAGTCAGTGCGGGCAGACAACTGTTCAACCAGGAAATAGACTACTTTGCAGTTCCAAATTCCAGTAATATCTTTACATGAATAATAACCAAAACGGTCCAATAATATACAGTGCTCCTCACCCCTCCATGAGGGTCTGTCAGAGGATGTAGAGTACACAGTTCCTTCCCTCTAAATCAGTGGTTCTTAACCTTGTTGGAGGTACTGAACCCTACCAGTTTCATATGCGCATTCACCGAACCCTTCTTAATTGGAAAAATAAAATATGATTTTTTTCAAATTCAAAGCATAGGTATATATTTTACTGGTGCACAAAATGAACCGTCCATCAAAATCACTGTGTTCAAAGAACAAAACCATCAAAACACGATTTTCACACAAAAACAAAAACGGGGCGTGTCATCACGAATCATATGAGTCGGGTGTGTGTCTTGACCTCCGCCATACACCTGAGACTGACTCACCGAACCCCTGGGGTTCGATCGAACCCAGGTTAAGAACCAGTGCTCTAAATGAAACTCAAAACAAAACCTCGCCAGCCCACAGTGTTTGAATTTTCCTAAAACGGTCCTAAGAGCAATCTGAGCAGGTCACAGCATGGATTAATCTTCCTTATGGAAAAGGTGCTAATTCCTCCAATTGCTTGTTTAGGTTCTTGTCAGCACTATATTTGTGGCAGATCCTGGCATATACAGTTGTTGCTCTGTTTTGAAAGGGCTGCTGGATGTAATACATCACTGAATTGGTGGCTGACAGTGAAATTGCCATTAGAATTCAAGGTGCATGTGTGAACACTCCCAAAATGATAGTCTGCTTTTCTGCAAAATTCTATGTACCTGCAACCATTCAAAGGCTATGAGTGGAAAATATATGATAATGTATTTCTGAAAAATAAACCCATGGAATATCTATAGCTGTATGGACCCAGAATTTAAATATCAGCTGTATTCAATACATAATACTAATCACTTAAAAAAGGATTAATTTTCAAATATGCATTGACTTCCTCAAGGAAATCTATACTATTTTATTTGATTATTGTTTTTCACCAAATCTTCCCCAAATTGAACTGAACTATTTAGTCTCTTGCAGCAACTCTTTCCCACTAACCCAGGAGGAGGCAGCAGCAAGCATGTGACTCCTATGATTACCATGAAGGATTCTTTATACACTACAGGCATCTGGGTGACTAGGCTTCACCTGTACCTGGTAACAGCGCAGTTGGGACCCAAACCCCCAGTGTCATTGCTTCCCAAACACATGTCTTACCAAGTGAGCTGCTTGGGGGCCACATTTTGTATTTTTTTTTTTATGGTTGCATATGTTATAAAAATAACCAGATGGGGAAAAGACTACTGGCAACTTCTCAGAGAATGACACTGAAATTTTTGCAGTTAGACCTAATAGCCAGTGTCGGACTAGGCCTTCTGTTAGACTATAGCCAGTGTGCTTCTAGCCCTTCTATTAGACCATAGCCAATGTGTGATTAGACCTTCTATTAGACTATAATCAGTGTGCTTCTAGCCCTTCTACAAGACTATAGCCAGTGTGCGACTAGCCCGTCTGTTAGACTATAACCAGTGTGCAACTAGCCTTTCTGTTAGACCATTCGGTTAAACAATTGCTCTTCCCCCCTTCCCAACCCAACCCCGAGATTTCAGTACTGCCGGAATATTGATCAAACTGAGAAAGCTGTGCTCACACAGGCTCTGACTACACGTGTGGGACCTACGAGAAAGCGTGAGGTGATGCATATTTCATGACTAAGTGATGGTTCCGTGAATGAGTACACCCTGTAGATGCTTATTAAGAAGACGCATGCTGATTCCTTAATGGCAGGCCAAAGGAAGCAGCACTCATTACAGTGCCCAGGCAAAAGCAAGGCTATTCTCATGTACCATTTACCTAAATTAATTTGTTCATCGATATTTCTTCAGGTGTCACGGCTTGTACAAATTCTCCATCACGGACAGGAAAAGCTGATTATGTAACGCAATTAAGCCCCAGGGCTGCTATTGACGGGAGGGCCTGAGGAGCTACGATAATGAAAACTGGAGAGTTAACTGGATCTACAGGACCAGGGTCAACTTAAACGCCCATAACTTCAACCACATCCATTTTGTAGGCAAGTCACACCCTGATTCAGGATCAGTACCAAGGGGCAGAATCTGTGTTTGCGTCCAGTGCAGGCCTAATGAAAGTGTGTCAGGGTCATGCCTTACAAAGCGTTGCCTCTCATTTTGCCTCTGCAGGCAAAATAGCATTACCCGCCCACCATAGAGCATTAGGGCATGCAAGCATTCACTGTGGCTCTGCACAGCATGACGTAAAGGATAGAGGAGTGCTGGTCCCTCACATGCTGTGCAAACATCACCCAGCCTCCCCCACCCCCACATCTGAAATATCTCTCAAATGACCCTATCCTTCACAGGGCCACAGGGGGCTATGCCCCCCCACGTTGTGACACCATGGTCTGGCCTTTTCCTCATCACATCACTCTCAAGCATCCAGCGCAAAGTGCAGAGAGCCTGTCCTCTACTACTGCTATCCCCCGTACACATGCAGAGAGCGCATCCTCTATCACTGCTAGCCCCAGTACACAATGCAGAGAACCTGTCCTCTATCACTGCTAGCCCCAGTACACAGTGCAGAGCCTGTCCTCTATCACTGCTAGCCCCAGTACATGGCGCAGAGAGCCCATCCTCTATCACTGCTAGCCCCAGTACACAGTGCAGAGAGCGCATCCTCTATCACTGCTAGCCCCAGTACACAGTGCAGAGAGCACATCCTCTACCACTGCTAGCCCCAGTACACAGTGCAGAGAGCCCATCCTCTATTACTGCTAGCCCCAGTACACAGTGCAGAGAGCCCATCCTCTATCACTGCTAGCCCCAGTACACAGTGCAGAGAGCCCATCCTCTACCACTGCTAGCCCCAGTACACAGTGCAGAGAGCCCATCCTCTATTACTGCTAGCCCCAGTACACAGTGCAGAGAGCCCATCCTCTATCACTGCTAGCCCCAGTACACAGTGCAGAGAGCCTGTCACTGCTGGGTGGAGAGGAAATGTTGAGGGCACTGTGGACAAGGGGAGAAATGTTGATAGAACACATCAGTGAAACATTATCAATTAGCTTAAAATATTGTGAAAATACATATGTACATTTATTACAGAAGTATAATTTATTATTACACATGTAATACATATTAATTATTCATATATTACATACAGAAGAACCAGTCAACTGAACTGTGTACAGCTACCCACCTGAAATAAGTACATAATTCAAGTATACGATGCGACTATTCATTGATTGTATTTCCACCATACAGAACAATAAGGCCCAATGACTTCCACTTCCTATTCTTTTGTTTTACACATTACGTTACGATTTTTGACTGTATTCTCCTTGACATATTTAATTATTTTGCAGCTTCACTTAAGCACCTACAATTCAGGCACAAATTGTTATATCTGTTTCAAAATCTGTTACATCTGATCATATGCCATTTTAGAAATTTGCTAATTTAAATAATGATTTTATTGCTGTTAATATAAACACAAGTCGACTCTTTGCAAGTTAATTACTTCAAAATAAGAGTCGTTTTTGTTTGGTATTTACATTATTTTATCTACCTTACCATATCCCTGAATGTAATGTATCCTGCCTGACACAGTGGTTCAGCACATGAAGAGTAAAAGGCAGGCCACAGAAGGTGTGTCAACAATAAACAATCACATTCTCAGTTTTGTCTGTAATGTCATAAACATTTGTCTCGCGGTAAGGCAAAAGCTTAAATTGCCTGGTGAAATTGTTTGGCACCTCTCAGGGAGGCTGTTAAGAACACGCTGCCTGAATCAGTGGAGCACCCTCCACTGCCGCCTGAATAACAATCTGCACGAACAGGGGCATTATGTTTCTCAATGACTGCTGAATAATTCAGGAAAGTTCTGTACAGAGGGGAGATACATTCTTCATGGTAAAACCCCAGAGGAGAGCCTCCTGGGAATTAAATCGGCAATACTGTGCCCCAACTACATCCTGGGAGGATTTGCATCCCATTTTCACCCACTGAATACCTAGATGACTTTATTTGCTGGATTTTGCTTTATTTGACTGGATATTTCTGCATCGTTTATATTAGATCAATGAAGTCTGCCCACAGGTGGCCCTTATATATGAGAGCTTGTATTTCCTACCTCCTCCCAAATTCTTATGCTGTAAATCTTCACTGCGGTACAGTCTCTCTGCATTATAGTTTGTCAAACTTGTATTCCTGTTTGACTGCCAGACATCTGTCCCACATGTTGGAGAGGATGGCTTTTTGGGAGAGGCCGGAGGGAACGGCAGAGACGAGGGACGCCAGCGTTCGGCTTCCCGAAACAGGGTGGTTCTTGGACGCACATGTGTGCTGGGGGGGTTTTGTGTCTGAGGCACAGACGGGTGGGGACATTATTGGACCTGTCAGTGGGTAAAGTATGGTCCTACTCAGGACAGAGCGAGCGTGACAGTGTGCGACAGGATTCCGCACACATTCCTTGATTTATTCCCATTGATTCAGCCGTATGCAAAGAAGATCTTCAAGTTCCAACCACGGACAGCATGAGCACGAACAGGGAGGTTGTTTTGCTGTTTTGAAAACGCATTGTAGTCGGGGAATCTGGTACACCTACCCCTTTATCAAGCACGATGGACTGAATACTTGATACTGTTTAGTATGGTACTACAAATAAAACCAGTGAGTGCTCATATGGTGCTTGGGCTTCAATGTGAAATGGGCCAATACAGTGTCATGAACGATTTCCTCGGTGAAGCGATCAGATGCTAACAAGCTCTCTGTCATGAACCCTGACCCACAAGCTTGCCCTTTAAATGTATGCATCATATGTGGGTCATCAAGTGGGCAAAAGCTGAAGGTGGACTGGATCCCAAAATTCGTCTTTATTGACATAACTCAGGCATAATTCATATCACCCATTAACATCCCCTTTATATGAGGTTAAATACAGTCCAATAGCAATGTGGAGAGCAAGTTCATTGCTGAAAATAAGCCAGCCTGCTGGATGAAATATCACAACATGTGTAAAAATGAGAGCATCCTTTGGGACAACCCTGGGCACTGACTTCTGTTGGGGCAACCTTAAAAGCTGAGCTTCCAGAGATAAGCATACGCAGATTATGCTGGCAGCAAGTCAACATTTTCATTTTTGGCACTGCCAAAACCTTGTGAGCACTAAAACTTTGAGTGGTTAGAATCAGTCAATATTTCATAGCGCATGGAGGGTCTTCCTTTTAACAAGCTCATTCAGTTTAATTCCAAAATCATTCAGTTATTGGCCACTTTCAAAGCACTTGCATAACATGACTTGCCCGTTTTTTGTGCTTTTGCTGACACATTACAGAGGGTTAACCGAATGTGAAGCTTATTGTGCCAAAACATTTTTGAGTCTTACATAAAACATAGGAAACAAAATCATGAGGCCAATTAGTTACACTTAAACACTGGAACCAAGACTCAATCATATGAACTTATTCTCTTTTTTCACGATTAAGTTTTTAATTTTCTTCACACAGGATAACATACATATAGCTAAAGGACAATATATTCCCCATCAAACAACCTACCCCCTCCCCTCCACGCTCGCTCTTCCATCCCTAGGGCCAAATGTTAAAGTGTACACATAAAAGGAGTAAACAGAGAGGGGAAAAAATGAACTTGGACTCTTTAAGGCCATATGAAATTCAGTCAAAACCAACTTTACAGTAGAATATATGTTTCTAAAAGCATCTATTTAGTGGAGACAAAGAAACATGTCCTTTGGCTATACAGAACTGCATATGCACTTAAAAATATTGAAGTGTGCTTTGTTTGTTTGATTTGGTCATAGCTGGTGGACAGAGATGGTGATTTACGCTGAATAGTCAGCACATCGTCATTCCAATCGCTCTCTCTCCCTCTTCGCCACAGCCCTCGCCTCGCCTCAGTCTTCCTCTGCAGTCCATTTCACAGCCCGTCTTCAACTGGCACACCAATCATCAATCACATGTACGCTCACCCCAGTGCGCATACACACACACACCCACCCATGCGCGCACACGCACATACACACCTAACACTCCTATCTCCCACGCCCCTGTGACAGCACTCACACTCACGTCTCAACACATGTGTACACGTCGTTGCGGTCATCCCTGCCCATCAAAGTGACATTTTCATCCAAAGCCACTCACACACACGCTGTGACATCTCTATGATGGCAGGATTCAGTTGGATTTTAATGGACAAACTCTTCTAGGCTCGTATCCCAGGATGGAACCAGTGAACTTTTTACCAAAGATAAAAACTTCACTGGGCGATGTATGAACAAGGGAAAATCAGAATGGTTATTTATGTCTGAAGGGTCTAACAACATACAGTGTGAGATCAGTCGCATAACTAAATGTGTGTTAATGAGCTTGGGGCAGTGAAGGAGCCCTGGGAATGATGTAATGGCAGTGTAAGCCCATTCTGGGAGGAGGAGGAGGAGGATAAGAAGAAGATTCAGCAGTAGATGAGACGTTACCCCCCACCACCACCCCCCCCCCCCCAACTCCCTCCCCCAGGCCACTTTTCCCTGAGTGTTTGCCTGAACTTCCACTCAGAAACATAACAGATGCGACTCCGGCAAAGACATCAATCATTTGCCCCCATCCCCCCTTTTATCATCACACCGTAAAAACACACAGACACAAAAGAAACACACTAATGCAATGCACACGTGCAAACAACATAAATCACACTGAACACCTAAATACGCACCCACACAGATACACGTGACACAAATACCTGCACACAAATACTTTTGACACTGTATAAATTGAAAACTCGAAGTCATATTCAATGACAATTATTCATACACTGTGTGGCGTTTCCATGATCTTGTCTACCATGTGAATAATACGGAAATAATAGAGAAAGGGAGTGAGAGAAAGATAGGGATGACAAATACATGATGGTACACTTCACACGTCCTTCATGGTTCACCTGTGCGACATTAACTGACTGGGTGTCCAGCTGAAGCAGGGTGTCAAACCTCCCCAGCCTAAGAGACAGGGTTATTGCACAGCTCAGAGACAGCACTGAGGGCTGTGACAGTGTCCTTCCTGGCCCTCGCCCTCTGGGCGTCACTGTGGGCCTCTGGCCCTGCTGAGATCCAGAGACAGAAGTGCAGCTGGGACACTGAAACCAATACGCCAGCACGTCCAAACCAAACAAGCAGGCAGGATAAACTATGGAGGCAGTGTGAGTTTGTGAGGAAACAGATTCTTGCACTTTCACTCCACCCACACACCCCCTAAAAGATTGCTAGTCTTAGCGGGTTTGCTATGAGTGTATGTGTGTAAATCTGTGTGCATATACACGTGTATGTGTGCATGTGCATTTGTAGTTGTGTGTGAGTGCATCAGTGTGTGTCTTCAGCTGTTCCACTGTAAAACTCACACAAAATCCTAAATGTTGACAAGCCTGCAAGGTAGTGCTAATCAAGCCAAAGACAAACTCAACTGCCCCAGAAACATAATTCATCTACAAAAAATTTAGTGAGATAGAGATAAAAGTTTTTTGCTTTATTGTGGATAAGACCAGTAAGCCATGTGCATTTACTCTGAGTAAGGGCATCAAAATTGATTCCTGGAGGGCCTCAGTGTCTGCAGGTCTGTGTAGTTGCCTTTAAATCAATAGCCATTTGAGAGCATGAAAAGTAGGTGCTAGTACTCTCTGGCCAGTCAGTGATTTATTTGAATCAATTATTTGCTGATATACACCAAAACCAGCAGACACTGTGGCTCTCCAGGACTGGATCCTGACTCCTATGGATCAGAGCTCAGAAGAGCCACACCATTAGAGCCAGCGGTAGCACCCAGACCTTCGACCTTTAGGCTGGGCACACACCGTGTATGTTTGAAACCATCAAGAACAGTCACTACAGAGATGGCAATTCACATAGAAAATTAGCATCTTCCTTCCAGAAGGGTCATGAACAATGGGGAAAGCTAATTGGGTGGCAATGACCAATGGGAAAGATGACAGGGGTGTGGATGACCAATTGGGAAAGATGACGGGGGTGTGGATGATCAAAGGGGAAAGATGACAGGGCATGTGGATGACCAATAGGGAAAGATGTGGGATCCTGGTGATGACACAACTTCCCCAAGGATGTTATTTTGTCCTAACAGCCACAGGAACCTAACGTCTTTTTGATGCTCTTTATTGTTTGTATGCATGCATTTTCTTTATAAAAGAAAGCTAATGAACAAATTCAAAACACATCATGAAGGTGTACATTAAATTAATTTGGGCAAAAAATATTCTGGCAGAAGTAAGTTAGGGGCACTGCTGTCCCAGGCTTTCTATAATCAGAGCAAAGGATTGTCATTTCAGAGTGAAACATCTACCCGACATCAATAATGTCTACCCTACATCAATAATTTCTTTCTCTTTGTATTTTTGGAGCCTCCAAACTTCACTAGGATTCAACGTGGCCCACTTAGCTTGAGAACGACGTCTTCTAACCATCAGAGCTGACGAGGGCAGAATGAGGATGACTCATTGTCTGGGGTGCAGTCTGTCAAAGATGAACTGTGATCTGGAAGGCGGAAAACTTTCCTGGATCAGGACACTGTGCTCTATCGACATGACGGTTTCACAGCATTGGGTCTGTTGCATCAGAAATGCCCAGCTGTGACAGCCTGTGCTTCAGCGCTTCAACTGTGAGGGGGATGGCATGACACTGTCCTGATATGTGGAAGTGACTAAAACCAGGCTTTATAGGGAGCTGGTGATAGCCATACAAAAGTCCTCTTCACCCATAAATCATTGATTTGTGAAGACCAGCCTGATGGACATGAAGCATGGCATAATTTGTATATGTGTGAGTGTGATGTGTCATAGTGTAATAAAGTAATCAATTACGTGGAGGAGTTTTTCCACCTTTCACACTCAAAAAAAGCAATCATGATGCATTGTGTATAATTGTCTTTTAACTATTTTTATGATTATTTTTGTAATGTACTTTTTTATTAGCTTAGCTTATTTTGTTTAGCATATTCATTTAATTGTGGGTTAAGTTATCATTTTGATAATTTTGTATGTGAGTTTTGCCTATGTTCATTGCTAAGGAGATATGATCTTCTGTGTGCTGTTATTGAAAAACGAATAAAAAATTTACATGAGAAAAAAAAAGCTAGGGCATTATCAATGTTGGCTAGACATAGAGAAACAAACCCACATCCGAACAAACAACAGATGTGCTGTTTCAAACCGCCTCCCACATTGCCCAAGAGAAGGGAGTCACCTACAAAAGGGGGGAATCCACTACCCCTGCGCTCCTGCTCTCTGCACTTCGTCTAGCTGACGCATGTGCCAAGCTCACTGCGGCTCGAGAGTGAGCTCCTTTTGTGTGTTATATAACCCATGCGTGAAGCACTTTGCCATGTTGTGACACACCTGCGTCCCAGAGTAACTAACAGAGCTACAACTCCTGCTTCTCCGCCACACAAACCCAAAACAAAGATGACAGCAGGTTTCTGTGCGCATTATTAGGGAACTTGCAACGCACTTCAAAGAGTTACGCTACCCCTGTAGTTCAAGGAGGGAAGCAAGACAGGCATAAATTAAAGCTGATGTTGTGCTGAGAGATTGCAAGAATTAAAGAGAATTACGTAAATAATTTTTTTTTTTTGGGGTACATTCCTCAGATCTCTGCAGATTCGGAGAGTAAGGCGTTCAGTAATGATGAGCGTCTTGGGTTTGTTAGCAGGAGCTCAAAGGTACGCGAAGGATTCAGACATAGTAAGCCGCAGAGCTGGGTCACGCTTTTGTGTTTGAAGATGATTGTGGAATGATACTGTACCACAGCTGTCCAGAATCAAATATGTTTCCAGTCTTTTTTCCTTTGCAGAAAATTCTCAGTATTAATGCACAATGGGGCCCCAGTTTACATCTGTAAATGTTAATATTTTACTTAAAATGAACAAAAAGGTAAGTGAAAAATTCATTTTTTTAATACACTGCCTTTTTAATAAACCTAGAAAATACCCATCTGGCCCTGTATTCTTGGCATAACATAAGAATGACATGTTGAGTTAACGTTTTGATGAGGAAATAAATCTTTGTATGAGACAAAGACAAGCAAGCAGTTTGTCTGGCAGACTTAACATCTCCATTGCACCAGAGCGAATGCATTCACACACTATACACCACCTGCTGTGGTCTGCTTGTTAGCGTACCACTTAACCTCGCTCACACTGATCTTAGTCAATCCGCCTTTTTGCACACACGCCGGCACCTGTCCCATCCGCCGTGCCGTAGCGGTGAATGCCTCCCGGCAATAATGACGAGGCCGGAGCAGTGAGGCCGTCCCGCGGCGTTGTTTATATTTTACAGGGCGAGCTGCAAACTGACGGCGGTGAAAAAGTCTCTTATTGATGTGTTTAAAGGGCTGCATTAAGCTGCTCTCAGTGGCATCTGCACCGGTATTGATCTCACATCGACCGCGCACACGCTACGCTCTCACAAATGGCTGAATGTCTCCTCTCTCTCTCTCTCTCTCTCTCTACCCCCCTCTCTTTCTCTCTCGCCTCCTCAGCCTCTCTCCTTCTCCCCACCCCCATGTCTCCCCCTCTCCCCTTCTCCCATAATGGGTTCTTTGAGAACCCTCAGAACCGCGCACAAGGACGACCTGTGATAGAGCTCAGGGGATGCCGAAGCTTCGCACGACAGTGAAACACTCATCTTTCAGCCCCAGCTGCGCATACAAGAGAGGGAAAGGGCGGCGTTGGCCACTCCAGTGTGACTGCGGAATCCGGGGGCCGTGAAACCGCTGCTGATTGTTCCAGGTCATTCTGTATCCCCAACGATCCACAGCACCGCGTTCCCCTCGCTCAGAGGACGACACTCACCCCAAAAAGCCACTGACCCCGTTCCTCACCGCAGGCCTCGCCTTAGCCTTCACCCCATTTATTTTCTCTTCCTCCGGAGAGTGTTTGAAGTTCATATTTTCCAGCTCCGGGAACAAATTAAGGAGGAAATTAAACTGTTCAGATGTGACCTCGTGGAATGCTTACAACGAAAACAATGGGGATGCGTTATTAAAGCCATGTTACGCAGCTGGATTCTCGCACTTTGATGTAGGTGTGTTTACTGCTGCCGTGTTGCGTCTCTTGTGTGCAGGTTGACACACGCTAAATGATGCATGAAATAAAATGGCAGCACAGGAATCCTAACCAAACCTGATAAGATATATCACATTAAGGGAAGGCAAACCTATTACATTTCCATGGCAACTGTCAAGGCGCACAGCCAGAGGGACTTGCAACAAGGGAGCAGGGAGTGGGCCAGGAGACTGTTTTTTTTTTATCAAGCTGAAGGCTCCAGACAGCTGCTTTCTATTGGCCAGCACTGGTTGCGGAGGGCAACCAAGGGCCGAGGCCTGTAGTACCAGGCCTGTGGGCTGTGGCCTAGCGGCACACCCGGCCAATACTCATTCCCACATTTCATTATGTTTGACCGCTAATCTCAGCCAAAACACACTGCTACATTCCGTTACACTTGACTGCTTATTGATGGTCCTTTTCCTTTTGCTTCCACGCCCTTTTCTCTCAATATGGAATGTCCAATTGTATTAACAAGTTGTGCTCACAACTAAAACCTCCCAATCATTCAACTTGGGAGAGGACAAACAAACAGCATTATAAACAGAAATGTACACAGACCCCAAAAGTCTCATACATCGTGTATGGACCATGACTCCAACTCTCATGCTTCAACATCACACACAGTCACACACATTTTATACATCTTTTAAACACTTTACCTCTTTTCCTTCCCATTTCTAATTCAAAGTCATAACCCCCTTTCTCATACATCTACTGCTTTCAATTTAGAAGAGCACAGAGGAGTGCGTGCTCTTTTCAGTCGCCATTTCTTTTCACACTGCAGCCCACACGCTGAGCCTGAACACACAGGGAGACACCTAATGTGCACCACCAGGAGTCAGTAGAGAGCAACAAAGACATGGAGATCCCAGCTGGACCCTCCCTCTTTGGGAAATGCTCTAGCCAATTATGTGACGCTTGGTTGGGCTCTCAGCCAATCAGACATATTGACAGATTGAATATCAGACCATGGGGCCCATCCACATACTGGAGGAAAGCCTTCATACCATAAGTCGCCCAACAGCCAATGCTTGGCACTGGACTTTAAGAATGTCTCAAAATGGAAAAATCACAAGCATCCACCAGCACCATTATTCAATTAATCATTTACTGGAGTTCAAGACTGGTTTGCATGAGTAGGCAAGGGATGAGATAAATCCAAGAGTTGTTCGATTTGGCTTTAATGCCCTTTCATAATGAAGGACACCAAGTGTAAGTATATTTCCATGCACACTCCCAAATGTATGCGTCTACATATCATATATATCATATATTGGAGTCATATATATTACCACGGCTTGAATGTAGCTCTGTTGTAAAATGATATATATGAACCCTGAGACTACTATGTGCTCATGAAAATAACATTTTCAGCCAGCTGGAAGCAGACTGAAGGGGGCCTTCATATCCGAGCGAATGCCAGGGTTAATAAACACCGTTCTGTGCTAAATGGCCCCATCTCAGGAGCGGCAATGCCAGCATTTATTTTAGCTCTGCCCAGTCGCCAAACAGGAGCCGTGCGTACCAGCCAAGCCATTGACAGACCGAACAATAAGGGGAAGAGGCCCCGGAGGTGAAAGAGAGGGGAGGGACAGGGCCGAACTCGGAGCCCTGGGAGCGGGTGACTTGCCTCCCCGCTCCCAGGGTCCACAAACCCAGCCACAGGAAGCAAGAACAATGGGGTGGGCTTGGAACATGGACCGGGAGGTACAGGGGGCTAGGCCTTCAACAACAAGTATCACAGCCCACAGGCATGGAGCGGTGGGCTGGATGCTCGGGAACGAAATACAGATCTTGAAAAACAAACAAAGCCAACCGCGTTAAAGGGTTTTAATAAAACGAGAGGACTCAGTGACAGTTTTTATTTTCCTCCACCACCCTTTCTTATGAAAGGGAGCGCAGGCTTCCATAAACGCAATGCTTCAGCAGACAGCTTGTCGCGCCGCCGTTGTCAGCACCGCAGACTGTTGCCCGGAGGTAACGGCGGAGCGCGGACCCACGCAGAGACCCCCATGACAGGCACGTCTCAGCTCCCTACAGTCCCTCTCAGGGCCCAGATTAATATGGAAAACCATGCAAATCAACAGAAACCAACGTATGCACAAGCTGGTTCGGAGGACATATTTAATATGTATGCAAAACCGTAACATACACATAATGTATTTCATAAAACACATGAGGTTCAATTAGTTTTCTTGATGGCGTTCGCTTAGAGGGAGAAATGCTGCATTTTAGTCTTGGTTTTCATAAGACACGATACCCAAAATGTATAAAAATTCCTATGCTTGCCTTCTAAACAATGTCAAACTGTTCGGTAACGTTTTGGTTCAGGTTTCTACTAGAACACACCATACATGAAAATATTATCAGGACATATTAATAATGAGCTAATTAGATTCTTCTGAAATTGGATTCATTTGTTAAAATAATTATTTACTTCACTTTGTCATATTCTATTTAAATATGATTTATAATATATTTGAATGATAGTAATAAATAATTAAGGTGGATATGTAAATGTAGTGGTGCATTACTGGTTCATATCACTGATGTTGGCTACATTCATGTATTTCACATTGGCTGTTCATATTTCCTATCCATATTGTTCTTCAGTCTCTGCTTATTCTCTGGCTTCATCCCACATATTTTCATGTTCATTTGATGTCTCTCAGATAAATTCCAACCACCTTAATCCAGCACACTAAAACATAAGCCCCACTTTTAATCATTTTGACTTTATGTCATATCCTGTAGTTTGCAACTGGAGTTACACAATGATCTAAGCCTGAAAATGGGACATGTCAGTGAAAGCATTACTATTTTAGCCGTAGAAGTAAATTTTCTTCTTTCTGATTTCTAATATTTCCCACATCCCAAAGCATATGATATTGAATACGTTACTGATTGCTATTTTAAAGTTATCCAGTTCATTGTGTTATTTACCAAACAGTATTACTACACAAAGGCCTTACTTTATTTAGTTCTCTGAACTCCTACGTCACCTCTCTTTGCTTACATTTTTTGAGTAGTTCTTTGAGTAAAATCAGGAGGTAAACTTGGCTTGAGTGGGCTTTTAATACAGTGTCTCTAACTTGTGCTCCAGATCTAATTTCTTCCAGCATCTTGGGTTATTCAGTGGACTCCTTAAGCTCTGCCCAGTCTATTCTCTCAAATTCCTCAGAGCAATAACTGAACAGCGACTGTTCAATGTCTATTAATGCTTTGCTATCCTTATAACCCCAGTGCCAACACAATGCCAGTGTACCAGTGAGCTGGTGAATGACTGAATCTGCAAGTGAGAGAAGGAATGCTACCATTTCTAGTTTCTTCCCATAAATGCTTTTCCATCCTGCTTCTTTATTTTGCAATATTCACAGATTGTTTTCTCCCACATCCTTTCAGCATACACTTCAGAACTCTTTTCTAATGGGTCTGCCGAGTTATCCCTTTGATTGCTGTGATTGTCTTTTTGCAGGCTGGTCCTTTTTGACTCCCCATCCTCTTATACCTAAACACAGTTCTGCCTCTGTGCTTGAATTCTCTCTCCCAAGAATCTTCTGCAATTCATTTGCTTCTCATTTATCATCACTGGATTTCTTTAGCCTTGCAGACTCACTTTTCATTCATCCACATTTCTATTACCTCCGTATTATCTCTCTGTTCCTCCTTATCTTCAATCTTCAATTCAGTCTACGCAACTTCGTGCTTACATCAATTACCATAAACAGGTCAACTAATTTTGTATGTCGTTCTTCGTTTGTCAAGCTCTGTCTTGTATGGATCTTGTGTAGTATCGAAACATTTACCAAAATTAGGATGGATAGAGCCCAATTACATTTCACTGTCTTTTGTGAAGCCACATAGATTTGCTGTATGAGAAATATGAACCTTGGGTAAGTGTCTGGTTGCATGGACCAGGCATTTTTAAAATCAACCTTGCATGGGACATTGACATGACATGCACTTAAAAGAATACATTTCCTTCCACTTCCCCAAAATGTATTCATTTTCAGCTCAATTGTTTATATTGTGCTATTTCATAAGCCGCTTGCTAAATCTGACAATGATTAAACTGCTATTATTATCAGTGTTTTATGTTGCGCAATAATGCTAATGCTGTAACACAGGAGCCATTTGTTCTGTTTTCCTGAATGGAATAAATCACCGCGGCTCTTACTCTGCCTGATTAGAACATAAACTGCAGCGTCCCTCTCCTTCCATCCTGACCAGCAAATGAACTGAATATTTACGCAATCAAGATTTAAATGCTCTTTGTGTATATGTGTGTCTTTGTACACATACACATATATATATATATATGTACACACACACACATACATATGTATGAGGTGTGGCTATTAAATAATGAGACTGGGCTTATGTAAGTTGAACCACAGCGTGCATGCACGAACCATGTGGTATACATTGACCAATGGGCAAGCATAAACAACCCCTGAAAGTTTCTATCCGCTCGCACCTTCAGTTCGCTGTTCCGCATCGCTTGAAGTAGACGTGTTTTTTCTGACGTGTCGTGAAAATGGTCAGTTCAAAAATCAAGCAACGCATCAATATGAAATTTTTGGTGAAACTGGACAGCGAACTGAAGACGTGAGCGAGTCTCTTTAACAGCCAGACCTCATATATACACAGGCATTATATAGATACATATATATACGCACGCACGCACACACACATCTACACACAACCACATTTAATGTGCACATATACGTACACATATTCATACATGTAACATGTAATACATGCAACATGTAAAGGAAAAGTACAGTGGAGGAATGCCATAATGGAAAAAATGCAGTAATGTAAAGACAAATTATTTTTATGATCCACGATGATTACTGATTTACGTTGCTTTATGGAGAAACCTCTCCGTAAGAGCACAGGTGCGGCTGTCAGACGGCTGGCAGGCGCCGGCACGGTGGCACGTTTCTGCGAGAGTTTACTCAAGCTGTCAAGCCTGAGATCCACTCCACAGAGATTACATCTGTCAGGACGAGACGCGGCATGGCAGAGCCCCGGCCGCGTCTTCACCGCCAGCTTCGCTCCTCGCCGATAAGTGCTCTCAAATCCCCGCAAGCTGTTTCCCGCGGAAGATCTGGCTGAGGTGCCATCATCCTGAGCGAGTAAAAAAATAAAAAAAATTTAAAACTGCACACCAGCAATACCGGGGGAAAGGAGGATTCCGGGGGAAAGCTTATTGCAAACACCTAACGCCTTATCAATAATGCATTATCTCGGTTATTTGTTTACGCTGGTAGCTGCCGCCACTTCATTGTTTTTTCATGAATGCCATTTACTGCATATTTATTGCGCGTTACAGAGAGTAAACACAGAAACAGGCAAATTGAACACCACAAATATTTATGGCACTGTATGGAGTTGCTGGGAATGAGATGAGGGCTGGCGGAGGGGTGACACTGAGTGTCTGTGTGCGCGGGGCATCGCGTGACACAGTACCGCGCACCGGAGAACCTGCTGGACGCACCGCTGACAGCTTTCGGCTGAAGCATTGGGCCTTTGAAGAGGAACAGGGAAGGCAATGCAATTTTTGTATGGAGGGGTTGTGAGGGTTATTCTCTGACAGCTTTGTGCAGTATTTCACACACAGCAGGGGGTTCATCTATCCAGCTTCTCCTTCCCTCCATGTCTCTCAGCCTCTCTCTACAAGAGGCCAAGCCTCCTTGGTACACAGGGTTTGAATATTTGGCCTGGGGGAAGGAGTGGAAATCAGTACAAGGCTTTAATCCAGTCTGCTCTCATCCCGCCCTCTGCAGAGAGAGGGAGAGAGAGAGACTGAGAGAGAGAGTTAACAGGAGAAAAAGGGTAGGGATGGGGAGAGGGCTGTGGACTTGGGAAGAAAATCAAATTACACCTCATAACAAAGGTGAAAAAAGGCGGAGGGGGAGGGGGAAGGCAGAGAGAGAGGGGAAGAGAGGGGGGGAGGAAACGAGAGGGAGAGAGACTGACCTGTGCTTGAACAGTGGACTCTAACACCTGGCTAGAGGCTCGTTTGTCTTCGAAAGTTAAGGGTCACCAGGGTTATGTCTCAATTTATTCGCCATCAAGCTGTTCATTTCTGCTGCCTGCCACCATCATTATTCTCCATTTCTCCACAGCTGAGGGTGTGACACAGTGTGACTGAGCACTTATTGGCAACACGCTTGTTAAACAACCATGCCATGATGAATTGATTGGCTTAACAGTGTGTGTGTGTGTGTGTGTGTGTGTGTGTGTGTGTGTGAGGGAGAGAGAGAGAGAAAACTCCCAGGGGTGTGTGTGTGTGTGTGTGTGTGTATGAGAATAGCAAGTAAAGTAGTAGCATGTATGCACTGGTGTGATAACGTGTGCGATTCCCGTGTAAAATGGGGTTTTGCTTAGAGAGTAGTCTAGCTGCATGAGCTACCTGATGATGTATGTACGAAAGTGGGAAGGGCTGTGCAAAGCTGGTAATATTTCAGGCCCTGCTAATAGAAAACCCGAAGAATGGAATTGTGCAGCTCAGCATGACTCTCACCAAATTAAATGTAATTTTTATGAATAAACCTTCCATCGCATTTCCACAAAGGGCCCATTTCATGTCTCGCACGCATGAGTTGTGCCATTTTGTGACTGAATTGATCGTATCAAACACAACATGGATTCTATTAATGGAAACAATATTCTAACTAAAGCTCTAAACATTCCTCTAATTTTTCATTATTATTGTAACTGTATATTTCATAATTATGCACATATTTATGAATTTGATTTATTACAATAATTTTATTAATGATGATTATAATAACTGGTGTTAATCTATGTGCTCATCATATATTTATAAGGCTAATTAACAAAACTCATGGAATACAAAGTTGATTCAAAATAGTATATTCATGCAATGTGTAAAACATACAAACATTTACTTCTGCAGATCTTCTTGTCCAATGATTTCACAATTACTTCGCAATCACGTACTAGCAACCTCTAAATTACAAATGAATTCACTACGTAAACAAAACATTCTCCTGCAGTTACACTGACACTAACAGACCAAAAGGAACACATATACCCATACACATGTTCACATCCGAGCGCGAAGAACCGCATACCTACACCATGCTACTAAGAACAAAATAATCAGGAAGGACTGGTTGTGTCAGTAATGGGTTCTGTAGTTCTGCGGGAAAAATCAATAGTTTGGAAATGGAACTTGTGGTCCTGAACCTGATGGGAATGTTCACCGCAGGTCCACCAACGCCACTCAAACATTTAGACCATGTGATAACAGAAATCAGGTATGCTGCTTTCACATGGGCCGTGGTTGACAGTAGGCAGCAAACTTGATGACCCCATTTTCAGTGAGAGGAGGACACAAATTCCGCTAAGGCTGGTGGAATATTCCATCTACCAAAGAGGTCGATCTTATCTACCCTAAAGGGTTCCGTTTTTTTAACTGCTGCCATTCTCCACGGCGTTGCAGTTAAACTGGATGTTGCCTTCCTAAGAAAACATGGTGGATAATGAAAAGCAGTACATTGTTATTTGATAATAATCTAATAACAATAATCCATAATTTTTTTTTAATATACCTTTGTGCCTTTTTTGGTCAACACAATCAATGATCAAAATTAATAAATGATGATTTTAATGATAATAACGATTTTAAAACAAGCATTTTATTGTAAATATGACTTGGAATGTTTCGCAAATCAACATTTACAAGCGGTGGACAGCGATGAGCCATTCAGCTTCTGATTTTATGCCAGTGTCCATGAAAAAGCAGTAATTTAAAGAGGAGTATTTGAATTCAATCGGCAGCACTTTGCAAGCCCATATCCTGAAGCGCAAGAGCGAAATGATATCCATTTCACACTCTTGAGGCAGCAATTTTTCAAATGAAAGCAATTTTTCAACAGTAACCAATTAGCTTTATCAATATATTGCTAGGTATTCAGCTCACCTAAAAATGTATTGATAAAGCTGTTTTTCAATGAGCTATGAGGTAAGCGATCCCATTAAAGTACATGATTTATAAAAACACAAACATAAAATTTGAGTGGGAGCAAAAACAAATTAGTTACAAGCTGGGTAAAAAAAAAAAATCCAAACAACAGGCTTGTTTCTCTCATTGACAAAGGTTTTACCTCAAGCTTTGCTCCTTAGTTGTTATTTTTGCAGCTTCTCGTAAAAGATCTTACCTTCATCCCAAGAGCAGGCCTTGTGATTGATACGTTTAAGAGGCTGTTTGTGCCAGGGAGTACAGCAGCGTACGCAAACGGAGCGTTTCATGAAAGCGGCGGAGCGATGCACCGCTCACTCCTCCGTTGGGGCCTGGCTCTGACGTGTCTCTTCAGCTGCTTGCCAGTTTCTCTGCTCATGAAAGCCTACCCAGCATTTGATCCTAACCAGGCCAAAAAAAAATCTTGATCTTGCATTACCAACTGTGTTTGAATCTATTCCAGTGTTTGAGGAGAATGTAGCTGCTTTGGATCTTCGGTTCTTATCACAGAGATGTCGAGGTTGGACACTGAGATTTTTTTCCCTGTCTCTACATTCATTAATTCACGAGATGTTTCGATGAAAGACGATTAATGCAAACAGCCAGATTATCGTTTTTTTTCTGTTCCTCATTGTATTTCGGTAGATGTAAGCCTGTCAGGTCAGAGACGTGTGCTATAAAATACAGAGGAAGAAGGAGCACACTCGACTTAACAAGGTGCTGGTGAACCTGCGACCTTTCAATAAAGGAGAACAAGATGAGAAAAAGGGTGCGCTGCAGTTTTTCTCTGAAAATCTCTTTCTTCAGATCTTGATGATAGAACTCTGGTGCTTAAGGTCTTTTGCCAGCTTTTTTCTAATTATAACGTTTTGTAATAAAAGAGTGTGGTTTCCACTAATGTGTAATGGTCCAACTGTAATATTGAGAAAGAAAACATTCAAATGAAAACCAAATTAAGGAGGCTTTTAGGCAGACTGAAAGCGCCTGTACATGGAGCAGCCGTGGGTCGCACAGTTGGGTGTTCACCTCCCAGCCACACCCTTATCAGCTGTGCAATCTGTGAGCAAGGTCACATGTTGTGTTCTTCTGACAGCAAAGGCAGCATGTGATTGGTCGTAAATCTGCCGTGTGGGAAGGAATGAGTGCTTGTTGTCCTGTGAATCTGAGGATTCATGTGTCTGTAGCTCACACCTCCTGAGTCTGTGGGAGACCATCACTCGGTAGGGCTCAAATAAAAGCAGGTCAACTTGGGTGGGAAAATGGCGGAAAATGGAAGTAATTTCTGAGGAGCCTTTCTTTACAGTGGTTTGTCCAGATAAACCTTATCTACTGGCGCAAGACACAGGGATGGCGTTGCTACACATGGCCACACTGCTCACTGGTAGTGATGGGAAGCTAAAAACCAGATGCATGATGGTCTTGACCTGAAACGGCAACATTCACTTTATATTAAGCAGTC
Source organism: Albula glossodonta (assembly GCA_019788955.1). NCBI lineage: Eukaryota > Metazoa > Chordata > Actinopteri > Albuliformes > Albulidae > Albula > Albula glossodonta. Next base: position 907,748 of record JAFBMS010000027.1, read on the forward strand.
TGAAGTATGGCCGACTCTCCATAAACAGGTAGAGGAAAGCTGGTCTTCCTAAAGCAGTAGATGAAGCAGCTTGTCCTGCATTTGTCTATATGCCTCATCGTCTTCTGTGCATCTTCACAGAGCAGCCAGGTTTCAATGCGACCCATCAGGACACTGAATTGGGGTGATTAATGCTGGTAATTTACAGAGATGGGGATCTGTCGCAGAGGGCATTGATGGGTCACAGCGAAAGAGTCCTCCCTGTCAGACCGATCAGAAAGCTGGGGGAGAGGATGGATCACCCACGGAAACAAGAACCTCACGAGGGGCCTAAATGTTTGCAGTACCAAAATTAGCTACACTTCTGTTACACTACAACATACCTTATATCCCATACTATAACCCAGCGTCTCACTGGACCGTCACGTCAACATTTCTGTGTTACTTCCCCTTCTCCCTCTCTTCAGATCAGTACCAAGTAATACTCGATTTCCTAGGAAATGCAGTTATTTTGCGGTCAGTCATATGAGAGGGGTACGTTCTGTATGGCTGCCATCGCACCACGTGGTTCCGAACGGAAATTTAATAAGCAAAACAGGGACATGGCCTCCCTCTCCCACTCTCCAGCAGGGTCCAGAAACCGCCAACTGGTTGAAAAAAAAAAACCACCACCACCAAAAAAAAAAAAACACAGCAGTAAATTAAAAGGCCTGCTCACTGGAGAGCCATCCACAGTGAACACGGGTACAGCGGCCTTCCAATCAATGAGCTCATTAAGACTTTGTATTAGACCTTACATCGCCACGTGCCATGAAAAATAAACGGCGGGAATTCATCTGGTTCCTCTTCATTTAGGAGAGTTGTGTTTTCCCCTGCCTCGTTCCCCTCCACAATATTGGTTTAAATTATTAATAGTGTTTTTTTTTTCCTCCCCTTCGACGCAAGCCTCTCCCACTCCCTCTCGCGGGACCGTTCATTCAGCGGCATTGCCGGCGACGATATTTAATAAAGCGGTGCAGGAGGGGAGATGCAATCTGACTCTTAAATCAATTGGCAGCTCGCGACGAGTCCATTACTATAAGAGCGGCTTTATGAATATGATGAATGCGGAAGATTACTCTCGCGCAGTCCTGCGAAACGGGCACGCGGGCCTCCTCGCACAGCTCCGCCAGCGCCTGTAACACGGCCGTAATCAGGCGGCGATCTACAGAGCCGATCAATCTCCGCACAACATGGCGGCTTTCAAAACAACTTCCCTAGGAGTGCTTTGCTTAAAAAATGCTAACTCTGGCATAAAGATGTATATTTAAATCATGGATAGTAATAATAGGGGTGTTTTCGCATCATGTCATCGTGGCTCCTCACAAATCCTTATGGGTAATTTGGCTTTTAAGAGCTCAGAGCAGATGCCTCTCAGTGCCCCAGTGTGGCTATATCTGCTGACAGATCATCATATTTCTGACAGACCCCTGCAGAATAGTGTGATGAACTACCATCCCCTACCGCCTGTCAGAGCCGGTTTGGAGCGACACATCAACACACACACTCACACCAAAATCAAAGCTAAAACACACAAACACAACACATGCAAAAAATACACAGGCAAACACAAATTCAAACACGCACATTCATTACAAAGCACTCAGACGTACACACACGCAGGCACCTCCGCCCGTACATTATAGGAGTACCCCATCTGCACCATGCGCTTTCAGGGGCTGCAGCCACGAGAGGAGACTAATGTTCTGCTATAGGTACTCCTACACCCATCAATCACCCCACAACATGCCCAATCTATCTCTGATCTGCCACTCTCTGGTATGCAACCATCTGTACCCGGCGCTATACAGGCGTCGCAGTCACTTCTGCTCCAGCTTCACCCCACAGAGCCTTCAGCCTTGAATGGGTGAATGGAGCAGAACGAGTGAATTATTTTAAAAAGTTATTTAGCCGACACTTTTATACAAAGCTACTAATGTTTGACTGGCCAACCAGGGGTCAGTCTCTTGTACTGTGGGTAGACTGGGGCTTGAAACACCAACCTTGCGGCTATCAATCATGCACCATTGCGAATAGGCTATGTGGTGCCCCAAATACAACTTATATGGGTCTACTAATGCTGTCACTTTAAACTTTCGTTTTTTCCACTCATTACAGATCCAGGATCAGTTAACCCAACCTCCATCACATTCCCTACCAGTATGTGAAAATAACTTGAACTTATTCAGGGTCAGTGGATGAAGCTACCTCATTTTTGAGGGAAGAAAAAACAGACTTAACTTTGGAATGCAGAAAAAAAATAATGACATTCAATCACAACCAAAACAATCACATAAACCCTTTTTTCTTCGATTTTTCTCTTTTTTTGGCCAGATGTTTACATACATTTACACAGAGTAGTGAAATAAATGCTACAAAAGTATAAACTTAGTAGCTGTTCTCATCCATTCTATCTTGTTAGCCTGTTAGCATGAGAGAGGATTCATTCCGTTAATATCCCGAGAGCGTGGGAACTAACTCATTGGTGCAGTACTCAATTCAAATAAAATGAATGGCAGTTCACAAGGTCGACCAGTAATGGAGACTACAGTCTGATTAACATTCCAGCAGCATTTCAGGAACAGCAATATCAATTATAATTTTCATCACCATTATTCCTCCATAAAACAAAAAAAGGAAAAAATTGAAGTCATAAAAAAGAACAGAAATTCTCCATATCTTGGGTAGGCACAAGAGGATTCCCATTACATCAACTAATGTGTACCAGAGGGCAAGGCAAAAGAACAATAAGAACAACATTATTGCACAAAAACAATAATATGAAAATGAAATGTAGCACTTAAAATATGGAGCAGAGGCATATGAGTTGCTAAACATGAGCTTCTATCGATTTGCACAAACAGCACAAAAGCCAAATATGGATCACTCAAAAAAAATTAATAAATAAAAACCTGAAAAGGTGCACCGTGACTAGCTAATGCACTCAAGAGAGGACTTGGGACGGCTACAGCTCCGCTATGAAGGTCACAGAAAAAAAAAACGTCGCAGTCCGCAGGTTTACTCTTGTGGTTCCAGCTGAGCAGAGTTCCCATTCATACACGAACTTCAATTAAGGAATTAATACCTGAGGACGAATGAAACCCCTGCTGCCCCCAAGATGTGGGGTTGCCAAGCAACATACAGAACTCACAGTCTCTGCCACTGCTGGGTTAGACTCAGAATTACAATTAAGCATCATTGTTGGAAATAATTAGACAACACAGGTTTATTAGTATAATATACTTTCCATCACTGGAGGCATGTGCGTGCTCACTTCCCTGCGGGCCTCTCTGGCTTTGAGTGTAATTCAAGCTATTTTTAGGCAAAATGATTTTTCTATATGAAGTGATGGGTCACCACATGAAAAACAGGATCGTAGCATGGAGCACTTTCAAATCGCTGACAGGAGCGGGACGGGTCCATTGTTGTTCTGTGCTGTCTAATGCGCCGAGGTCACCGGGCCATTTAAGAGCCCCCAACCCCCCCCCCCCACCAGTTTGCAGAGAGTCAAGAAGGGTGAGGACACACAGAGGAAAAGCAAATTCTGTGCGTGACACACCCCCATAGCTATCAAGACGAACAATGTAAGTCAATAAGAGGCAGAAATTAATCAATGCTACTACAGCCATGGAGGTGGGAGGTGGGAGGTGGGGGGTGGGTGGGGGGCGTGGGGGGTGGGCGGTCACGGGGAACAAAGAGAGTAAAGACACAAACTATGTTAATTAATTTTCCAACAGAAAACACGCCCAGGCACTGTGGCGAGATGAATGATCTCATTTGCGGCAAGCCAGCCAGGTGGCAGAGACCCGGGCAGAGGGCTTCGCTAGGGCTTAATCAAAGCCACCAGCCTAAGCCCTACGGCGGGCCGCAGCACAGGCACAAACGGCAACATCTTTAATGCACAAACGCCAAAACTCCCCTCTGTTCAGTCAGCTCAACTTTAACTCCTCAGAAAGTGGGGGTGGCAGCACAAATACCAGTTAAGGACCCCAACCCTCCACTTCTCAGCCAATCAGAGGGAACCTTTTTTTTTCCTGGTGATTACATCATTGCCTTAATCGTGCTGACTTAACGACTGGGCCCGACCCAAAAGCCTTGGCCTCTACAGCCGCGTCGCTGCTCTACGTTTCCGAGGCTCCCTGTCATTCACACAGTGTCTACAGATTAATAAAGAGAAATGAGACAGAGAGAGACTGGTGTTTATTAAACAGGTACATGTCCCCTGAGAGGGCAGGCTGTCTGAGAGGCCGGCTGCATGGATAATGGGGGCCAGGGGGCACCCACCATCGCCGGCCTGTTGGGCCTTCATCAGCAAACAGCCTGAGTGGAGATTAAACTCCTTTAGGGGCTTCTTCAACCAATTAAGCAATTTAAGAAGTAGTAATTTGCAGAAGTGACTGGAAGGAGGAGTGAAAGCAGACAGTGCACACAAGATCGGCTCTGTTTAGGGCTGAAGGCTGTGGAGGGAAATGGAATCTAGTAGGGATTCAAAGTAGGATGGTGGACATCTGAAACCATCCTGGTAAACATTGTGTTAAAAAGTAAAAGTCAAAAGGTTTTTGCTCCTGAGACTAAAGTAGAGAGAGTGAATCCCAGAATCCCAGTTTCCGTACATCTGCCTGAGCTCCTGGCCTCAGCAGAGGCCCCCTGTTCAACCCCGTGCTGCCTGACCAAGCACCAATCACAAGGCAGCACTCATATTTTTGTCATAAAGGGACGTTTCCATGGTATTGTGAAATGTGATACACCTGTGCTGTGATTCAGATCACTGGGAGAACTTAGGCTTTTACTGTGATTCCAGCTTCTTCAAGTCAACAGAACAAGAGACCATTCCTGACCCTGCTAATCCCTGAAAATGATTTCCCTGTGAAATCAAAGTGATTTGAAAAGTGATTTCAAATAAATGCAAGCATTCTACACTGGCTAGTGTAACTATCCATGTTTAAACACAGTGCTGGAAAAACAGCTGAAGTCGGGACAAATTTTTGTTCTGGGGTCATGAGCAAAAGCAGCCAGAGAACCCATGATGTAGCCACCCTCGGGGGGTGCGTTTTCAGTGATGTGCCCCCATACAGCTGATTGTGCTACATTGCTTAGTGAAAGAGACAGCAGGGAGATTACTGTGAGAAAGCCCTGGCGGACACAGTTGGGGGCTTCTACCCCCCCCCCCCCCCCCTCCGAAAACAGACCCCACCATGTTTGCGACAGCACTGGAGAATCCCAATAGACACCTGCACTGCGAATTATTCATGTATCTCCTACAGGCCTCTCTGAGAGAACACTAACGGTGCTGAAACCTTGTGTGGTCACTGAGTGAGAGTGTTCACAAACACCAGGCCAGCCATGCTTCCCGGCTAACACACAAACACGTACTCCAGCACCTACAGTCACATAACCTGTATTCACCTCATTATAAAAAAAAAAAATACATATACGCATACATACAAATAAGCAAATGCAAATTACAATCTGCCTAAAGCTTATCACTGGGTATAAGACTTAGTTCCTTACCTGGCATTGCTTATTCATACTGTCCATCAGCATTTCATATCAGATATGTGCATGACACATAAGTATAACAGAAGCCAAGAACAGGTCTATCACAGTCAAAATATTAATGGTCTATCTGGCCTCATCTGGGAAGGCATCCAGTCAGCATTTGACCCCAAATATGACCATATCAATTTTATGAGTCTTTATTGCTGAAGTTATAAATATAATATCCAGCACTTCTCCAATATCCATCTCAAAATGTACCCTACAGCAGGAAATAAGCGTATACAATAATGTCTGTGTAAGCTTATCTGAAGGTCAGACATGGCTAAATCCTGACCAAACACACTGGTTTAAGATTGATTTTTGCATATCTTCATCTCTTTACTGCAAATGTTAAACATGTTTAATGTATAAACCCACTCACACAAATGTATCTAAATGATGGAATTTTTCAAGACTTTTTAAAAAATCTCTTCAAAAGGAATACTGAGCTCTGAAATCTAAGGGTTTTCCACAGGGGAGTGTTTGTGCTAGTCATTTCCACTTGGCCGGGGTTATTTGAATTTTTCCGAGTTTTCTGTGTAATTATTTCCAGAGATATGGACCCGGTGCAGCCCTGACTTCTGCCATGGTTACCCAACCAACACGTTACTGTCAGTGCTGTGGCGTTCCCCAAATGTCACGGTAATATTACGAAAAAGTGGCATCAGCTGGATATCTCTGACCTTCAAAGGGTGCTGAGGGGGCATGTGGTGTGATTTACTATCAGCAGTAATGTAGGAAAGGCAACCTGCCTCTCCTTACAAGCACTGTACTGCTACTGGATGAAATACACTTTGATCAGCTGTTCAGCTTCGTAATGCAATGCACCTCACTTCTGCTGAAAATTGAGACACCATGGATCGAACTGGGAGGCTTAAAAACCGACTGATGCAGGTGGAAAAAAAAATCTGAAGATCTATGTCTTTCTTTTCCTTCAATAGGGTTCAGGAGCAAGGCTTATGTGACTATCAGTTTTTATTACCATGGTTACATATCTGTCCATCTCCTCAACCCCACCCCCACCCCCACCCCAAACACACACTCCACCTCCAGCCCATACAATGGACTCATTGGCTGACTGGCCATGTGAGTGACAGGAGCCCGGCAAATGACAGAAGCCCCTGAGCCTGGGTGCGATATCCAAGTCTGCTCATTGGATCTCCAGCCAGAAAGCCCATACCTCCACCATACTCAACACACCTTTAACCTTAAAGCTCCTGGACCTAACCACTCCGGCTGTCAGCCACATCTAATAAAGTCCAGTTATATGGGAGATAATGAACTTTCACCTCCAAAGCATATCATGCCAATAAAGGCATCTAAAACCTTTTGATTCTGAGGTCACTTCTTATTGTGCTGGTGAAGAGATCCAGAAGGGCACTGGGGAAGAGGGCAGCTCTGATGCACAAAGGGGCAGTATTTACCCAGCCTGAATTGCAACCGGCCTGCTACAATTTAAGTCTTTTGTGTTCTGAACCCCAATGTTTTTAGTAGTCATCAAACTACAACAAACGGTCTGTTCACAAAGGAAGAGTCCACAGTAATGTAGTAATACATATTCTAATCCATATTCAAAGGAACAGTCAGTAGTAATCCGTATTCAAAAGAACAGTCAGTGGCAATCCATATTCAAAGGGAGGGTCATACAAGGGAAACTTACATTTATCAAATGTAAGTATTATGTTGTCCATCTTACATACATTTCATTACTTACTGTACAATAAACATTAACAGAACCATAAATATTTCAAGATGCACAAAGTAAAGTATATTCCTAATAAATTGAAAAAAATACTGATACATTAACATTGTAATATCCCGTCTTGGGAACTCAGATGGTTATATCTTGAGAATAATGTTCATGGAGGTGTGATATCTTCAATACACAGATCCTTAGAATACACCTTAGACCTTCCCTGAGTTTCTGTGATTAGCCATTTGTAAGTAAATAAATAAATATAAGGCATCATTTATAATGTACTGTACCTATTTGTTTTTCAACATTGCAGGTTCAGTTTGCTCTCTAGTTGGCAGGTGTTGCTTTTACACAAACTCAGACACTTACAGATCACAGCTCATGCCTCTTCTACTAAATGCAACAATGTAGCAGCTGGGTCTGTCATTTACAGCACAAACACACATGCAGATGCACACTTTCAAACATGCATCCACAAACAAACATTTACATTTACACATACATAGACATGGATATGTTTGCATGCATGTAAACTCATGCATACACATAGATGCTCACATACATGCACACACACACAAGCAAATGTAAAAACAGACAAGCATACATGCACAAACATGAATGTCCATACTGAAAAACACACACACACACACATACACAGGACCACACAGCCAGGCACACACACGTGCACACACACACACACACAGGACCACACAGCCAGGCGCACACACACACACACACACACAGAAACAGACACACTGAGACACACAGACACACACAGCATGTAGTGCACAGGGCACCTGGGACCTGGGTACAGGATTCTGTTTTTAATCACGGCCCTAATGGTCACACAGCCCGTCTGTCCGCACCGTCTCAGCCTGAGCCCAGACTGCAGCCCCTTCCCTCACAACAAAGCAACAGGGCTCAATCCACCACCTGCAGCATCCGCCTGTCCAGCCCCTGCTCTTCCCTGCACAAATTACACTGATGAAACAAATCACCGGTAAGAGGATGACAGCACAACTCACAGCATGCATTCAGTCCCAGCTAATGGCACACAGCGGCATGCTAGCGCCAAGTTAAAGACATGAGTCTGTCCACAGTCAAACTGAGCGCCGGCCCAGTGTCTCGACCGCGAGCAGCTATTAGCAGGAGAGGCTAATAAATAGTCCTGTTGGAAGGCCGGCCAATTCCCCTGGGTCGTGACGGATTATGGGCACACTGCAGTGGTTTGATCCTGATTATCAATCACTGATATACAATAGGCCTTGGATATTGCGGATTCCCGGCGATAGCTACCGGGAGAGAGGGATCGATACAGCTGGGAGTTGATAAGGAGGTGTCACAGACTCAGCAATGTGTCCTATAGTTCCTTCAGTATTAGCGTGAGGACATTGCCTGTTTACACGAACTCCACTTGGCCTTCTAGGAGTGAGATTCTGATATTCAAGCGAACTGCTCGTGCCTGGTTAATCAATAACTCACATTCATTCCCTTGTCTGTGGAGATAAATGGTTTCTTTCCAGCTGTTTCAGCTGCGCTTTCCTCAGGAGTCGGGCTTTAGGAAGCACGAGTCTCTGGGTATTTAACAGCGTTCCTGAGCTCCACCTTTGGCCTCACAGATGCGGATCAGATGGAGACGTTGCTGTGCTACCTGCTCAGTGACATCACCTGCTTGTGCATGGCCAATCACTCAGACCCACAGGATGGCCAGCTCCACCTTTTTAATAAAAAAAAAGTTGTCTTCTCGCCATTTCACCCAATAGCACGGAAAAATATAGTACAAATTTGGTATAATCTATCCAATTGCGGCTAATGTAGCCAGATTTTGGCCAATGTGAACTGTCCTAAGTGGGTAGTTACAGGAAGTAGAATGCCAGCGTTTTCAAAACCAATCTGGTGTGAAAGTGGTTAAAAGTTCAGTGCTGTAAGATGTGACCTCTGACCTCAGGCCTATCAAGGAAGGAAGTACTGCACTAGTGGACTGCTTGGAGGTTCTGGTAATGTCATAAACTTCCATATAACTCAAAAATACCACAGGAAAACTAGGCATCACATTATTTCCTCTTTTTTCCACCAATAATCCATTTGAAGTTACTTGTTAGGGGGTGCAGTAACAAATAAGTTTGAACCCATGACTTGTAAACGCAGTCACGTACCCTGACCATCGTTCCTCACCAGCATACCCAATGATAAAGAGGGTCCAGTTGTAGCCAGATGACCTTTGACCCACAGCCCCCTGTGGAAGAGCATCCTGCAACAGGCAGCAGGAAACATGTCTGGAGAGGTCCATTCCCACCATGCAGCCCGGACTAATGTAACACCTGCTTGATTTATGACGCTTGGGTGAGGTGTTTATTTACTTCACTTGAGGGTGGGACGCAGTCAGTATAGTCTAAACTGTGTGGCTTATTTATGTGCTAAGGGGTGGGGGTGGGGGGCAGTGTGGGGGGGGAGGGCGGCGGTCTTGTGATTTATCGCAAGGGGCACACTCAAAGATAGAGGGATCTTTCCCCTTTAATTACATTATCAAGGTAATGCCAAGCCACTGGGGGTCCTGTGGGATTTGCCTCACATGGTTTCCCAGCATCCTCCTGGTTTTCACAGAAGAGGGCCAGCTGAGACTGGAGGTAGGCTACAGATGACAGCCTGACATCACAGAGATGTGTGAAAATATCACAGAGAGCCTATATCTCCTGCAGGCTTCGGCCAATCATCAAGGGAAGAATAAACAGAGCTGGAAGCGTGTCATTTGTCATTTTCCAGTAAGTGCACTTTCCATTGTACTAATTACAAGCTATATAATGAGCAAAAAAATCGAATGGTATTTTTTTGTCAGAAATATGTTTACTCTTTCGTATAAGGAACTGCCTGAGCGAAAATTGTAAACAACCTTTGAACTACAGTGCACAGTGGTGTAGCTGCACAAAAATTTGATGTAAAACAGCGCCTTTCAACTACTGGTACAAGCACACCAAGTCATCTTTCAAAACTTTCTTGTGCTCATCTACATATTTCTCAAATCATGGTTTTTTTCCCCACAGAAAAAAAACAAAATTTTTAATCATGTGATGACACGATTGGGAGTACTTTCAAATTGAGGGGAACGACAGAGGATGTAGATGCAAACAGGATTGGAAATGGGCAAGGAAAAACAGCATCATATTAATGTTCACTCAGGCAATGTTTTTTTTAATGGGAACAGTGACCATACCATTCACTGCTACTTGAGGGGGTTTGCACTTTTAAACATGTTACCTACAATTTGTGTGATTTGCGCATACATTTGCATGGCAACTACGCCACAACAGGGGGTGTTAAATTGGCATGTGCCACCCGCCAAATACGGGTAGGTTTTTGGCTTTGGTGAGTAAGACTGTCGATGTTGGCCGGCAACATTGGCGGGTACACTTTGTAAACATTTTCTTTATTTTAATTTTAATGGGCTGTTTTTCATAGCTCACATTTTGTAGTCTGTAGTGTGATGTTAAATATTTAGCTGAAATAAATAGTAAGTTCCATTTTCTGTGTTGGACTGAAAAGCTGTCTAGGGTGTGTCCCTACCTTTAGCCTATTGCATGCTGGGATATACCTCATCCAACCTCCTGCAACCCTGGACTGGATGATGGAGGTACAGATTGATGGATGAATGGCTGATGCCATTTTGTCATTCTTTCAATTTTATAATTCTACCGTAATAATGTTCATGTTCATTTTTTAATTCAGTAATTCTGGATATTTAGTTTCTCCTAATATTTATTCGTTCAGCTAAGTGAGCTTATTTTTCATTTTCTTCTCTTTTAAATGGTACCAAACAATTTTGCCATCTCGCTGGCAAGTCAATTGTTTGCCTCATAAAACACATTTGTCCAACCACCAGCTTCAGCCTCTACTTAAGTGAGGCATGTTTACTTCCAAACCTGTTCATTTACCCAAATTGTATTATTTAACAACAATGCTAAGTGTTGTACCTTTGTCCAATTTTGATTGTATTTTATGTTCTTTATCAACAGAAAATCATTGTAGTTTAATGATTGCCTTTTTGTATCTAAGGTTGAAGCTGACATAATTACAAGACACAGAAGGACACATAATAATGAGCTACTTACAGGTTTATATCAAATCGGGTTGACCAGTTTTATTTCTACTTGTCATTGTTTCATTACTTGTTCATTCAGTATGTCATTACTCTTGAGTTTTTCTTGTCTCAGAGGCTCTGCTGTAATTACTAATCAGTGTGATTCAGCCATCTCAGTGGGATTAATTGCTCCACAGCTTCGTGACAGGGGACTTTACAGGCCGGCCCTCTCACCCTGAGGTCACTGGTCCATTGTTCCCCAAAGAATGAATGAAATCACATGATAATGTCCTCACTACCACGAAAAAAAAAACCAGGCTCTTGGGTTATCGTCATTGCTTGTCAGTCTTATCTTGGCATATGTAGGCTGAGCACAAGAGCAGGCTTCTTCCTGGTTTTGTTGACAAACATCCGATTTTCAGTGGCCTCGACGTGACCCCCGTCGCTTGCTTTGCAGCTATGTGGAACCAGGCGCAAAGCATAAAATCTGAAATTTTTATTTGCTAAATTCAGTGTTTGAGTATTAAAATGGAAAATTATTCAAATGGAACCTAGTTATCTACATGGAATCTATATCATTACTGATGGCAGGACATGACTTTACATATTTTACTGTCTGTTTATAGAGCTGGATTTCAACTGTAATAGGTTGTGTCAGGTCTCTTCATAAAGGGTATTACCAGTGAGGTAATTGAAACTCTAACCTGCACCTTCCTTGTAATGAGTCTAGTGCCTTGTTACCCAGAGGAATTACTTCCATCCAGTCCTGCAGAATGAGTTCTGGTAGTGAGAGACTGGGTAGTGTTGATTGGGAAGCAGGTTTCATTGAACCCAAAATGGGAGTAGCTATCATGTAGTGTCAGTGACCCGATGATTTAGACCAATGACCACAACGGCTGGGAGAGGAGATCATTTTCAAATTGTTCAAGCAAATCAATCAATGACTGACAGGTGAGTGTAACTCCACCCTGAGGGAGACCATGAAACCTATTTCAACCATCACAGAGTATGTTCCAAAGGAACAGGTCCTGCCTACTCCTGCTGTCATTCCTCCCCACCTTCCCTCCATCTCTCTTTGTTTCCCATCCTCCCTCCCTCCCTCCCTCCCTCCTCTCCCACATCTCTATCCTCTCCATGCCTACTCTCTCACTCCCCCTCTCCACACCTGTGTGTCCCACTGCACCACTACAAGGGTAACATTTCACATGGAGCGCTGCTCAACATGTGCCAAGATTGAAACAGGTCCTTGACAAAGAGACGCACGGATGGCCAGCTGAATAATAGATGCCTACAGATCGCAGGCTCAGCCGTTCGGCAGCGTGCCACCCAGGCCCGCCCTGTCAGGGCAGCTTTGCGTTTGAGTGGTGTATTAATTTTGCTAGGAACAAATGCACCGTGTGTCAAGCCGATTTTTTTTTTTTTAGAGGGTATCATCAATCCTTTATTGTGCTTCCAGGAGCTTAGATGAATGGGCCGGCCCTTTCCTGGATCCCTTTTTCTGCTGAGAGCTCGTCCTGACGTCCTGGGAGGCCAGCCCAAGACTGACGATTCCCCAAAGTGACAGCACGACTTATTAACTCAGCGAGAGGCTTTGACAGCTGGAACTCCCCCTCGGTGCTGTGCGGAAGGGCTGGGCAGATAGGTTTTAATGCGGTGCTCTCTGGTCCCAGGGCTTCAGAGCCGGAATGCGGTTTGACTTACAACTCTCCAAAACCCTGTGACAATTCATGCACGACAGACATGATCACGACGGGCTAGTGAAAATGTGGAGCGAGGGGGATTGGGAGGGACCCCTGGGATTGGTTTAGAAGGATAGACACTGCCAAGATAAAAACTGAAACTTCTCCCTGCTGCATGTTCAAAGTTTTAAGGGAAAAGTCAAATGGTGACAGTAGGAATATGGTGACGAAGATACCATAAACAGACAAAATTTTGCTTGTGATGAAATACTAGTTCAAGTATTATGATTCTTATCTCGATAGGCGTCAACACATTTAATATCACACGTTATAAGAATCTTGAAGATCTTGCTGAATTTTTCAACCATCTTGCTGATTTTAAAACAGCTCCTTTTTATTCAGCTTCTATCATTATTTAAATTACTTCATATGTTAATTTCAACGCTGGAGATAATTCCAGAGAGTTCTAACATACTATTTCATACTTACTTCCAGTCATCTTTGAAGAATTAGTCTCACTCAAAAGGGAATGAAGTTTGCAATAAGACCAATCATACGGTTTACAGAGATGAAGACTGCTTTGAAAGAGCAGGAATAAATGGTACATATAACAGTGATAAACTGAGACCCAGAGCCTCTGTTGTCTGGAGCACACATCATTGGAAACGCTTGTTAATTTTAACGAAACTGCAAACAAAAACACTGCTTTTCTGTAAACCACATTTGCCATCATAACAAGCATACAAGACATAGTCTTTTTAGATTAAACAGCATTCAATAAATGTGGAAAAACGGAAAATTGTGGAAAAGCATTGCTGGAAATGGCCATTTTATTAGACCAGGCATCTGCGACCATGCAAATTAAGACTTATTTGGTAGCACATGCTACTTGTTCTTTGGGGTGTTATACAAAATCATAAACTGTTAGCTTTTTGATCAGGTTTGACCTGACTGTTGTTGAAAGAACAGTAGCTCATGATATTTCTGTAGCCTACAATACTCCTGTAGTTTATGATTACACAACATGTAATAGTGACATCATTGTCCAAAATGATTACATCATATATTAGAATTATTACACACTCTCTAAGTACTGGTACATTTTACAATGAGATAAGTCGAGAACAGTAGATCATGTCTATTTGAGATACAGAATGGGTCAGGCAATAAAGTCGTTTCCCACAATGTAGGGGTAGAGCAGGTTGGAGTTGGCAAAGGTTTCTAAGGTTACAGCTCCATTCACTCTGATCAACTGCACTCCAGGTGCCCAGAGGCAACTGTGGTCAGTCACTCTCTCTTCCCCCATTGGCTGAGGCTCTCCTATAGGACTGGCTTGTATTCTGGAGAAGCAGCCAATGGAGGTGAGTGCTGACATGGGCACAGATGTGGCTCAAGGGACACAACTGGCGAAAAGAACAACTCAAAAACAAAAATCAATGCAATGCAAATGAATACCACACAATTTAAAACTGATGCAAAATATTGTGTTCCAGTGCAGAATTAAGGTCAATATTGACCCCAAATTTTCTGGATTTGCACCAATTATTGGGCACAAACCCAAATACAAAGTATTCAGATGGTTCCCTGAGCGACCGTAACTGCCAGAGGCTATTTACTGCGTTTAATCACAATCACACATTGTGTTGTTTATTCGAGGCGTAAAGCCTCCCTAAGTGCCGCAGTGCTAGGCATGATGGGTATGGAATGGGGATAGGTGGGAAGGGAGAGTGACATCGCAGCCATTCGTCTGCAGCACAAACCATTACAAAGCTCTTAAACAGCAACTCCCCAGTGGACCAATCAACAGAGAGCACGCTATCGGAAAACTCACAGCATCTGTGGCGGCAGGCTTCCCCACTCATGAGTCTCCCCTGACAGTCCCATTCCACTTTCTGTGTTTTTTTTTATGTCTTTTTGTTTAGCTTTTCGGTTACTTTGACAAAACTCATTATGCAGAAAAATAAATAGGGAGATCGGTGGGGGACAGCGACGCTGCTCGGCACAGCAAGCATCTAATTATAAAAGCCCGACAGACTCCGGCTAGTAATTTGGCTACTTAAAAGAAAAGCTAGTGATCTGCAAAAACCATTAAAGATCGGCTACTGTCGGAGGCCATTACAGGGGAAAAAAACACATTATGCAAGAAAATGAAGTTTTATTTGTACAGGTTTGCATCTTTGGAAGAGGGTAACGGGCTGTAGATGACAAATCTGACAGGAGAAGATAGACGCAAGATCGCCAGACCTCCACTTGAGCCGAGTGTATCACGTTAAAAAAAGAGCAGTCCAGGACAAACAAGGCAAAACCTTTCAATTTCGACTTTTAATGGTACAAATACTCATCCGCCCTCCAAAAGACGGAAAGCCCCCATACCTTCGGCTCCCTGACAGCACGCAATTACAGTGGAACAATCCCTCAAACCTCAGACTTAAACATCACCATGTTTATTTCACACCTGCACCGTTTCCCATTTACATTAATGTAATGGGTTTTCGAGACCCATTCAGTGGTTCTATCAGACACGCTGATTATCCTGGAGGGCCTCGTTTTTGAACAGAAACCTCAAATATGGAAAATGTGCCTCAGGATCTCATGTTTGTTTATGAAACAATGAGCTGGCTATGCATGACAAGACAAACAACTGAGTCACATTATACTATGGTCTGGCCACTGACTGTTTATGATCTACATATGGAAATTACTGAGAGCTCCTGATATTTTGGTACATAAACAAATAACAAGTCAACATTCAATTATGCAATTACGAGAGGCTATACTGTGAGTACAGTTACTGTTAAAGGCCACTGTTGAGCAAGGCTTGAAACTAAGTGCCTTTAACCATGACTATATTCTCAATATAGCACTGCTGTAAGTGTCTTATTACTTTGATGAAATGGTTAATGCACTTTTAAAACTGTTTCAAGCACACCTTGTAATTAAACATATTATTTTAATAAGAAAACCATTACATTTTATCGTGCCAAGAGTGTGTAGTTCCCCAACAAAACCTGGTTGCTATGCAACAGAAAGAAACGGTCTGCTGAGCTGAGCTAATCTCATATAAAAGTGATCATAAATCGGTACCTGTAAAATCATAACCTGACAACAATTTTTTTTTTATGTGATCTAACCAGGTAACTTTCCTCCATGTCATTTTTAACTAAATTTTTGTCCACAGAAAAATGTCCACCGAATAGTCAGGTTTCTCCATATCTGAATATGAGATGTCAGGATTAGCATAACCACACCAGCGTGCAAGGGCTGTTTCAAAGTCTCATAGTTGAACATTTGGTCTTCTTTCCTTGAGGGGCGCGAGTTGTGCTGCTGGGGAGAGTAGGCCAGCTGCAATAACATGACCCAGGTGCCTACAACGGCTCACTGCCAAGGCCATAACCCCCTCTCCGCCCCCCCATACACCACCACAGCACCAAACTGCGCTCTAACAAGCTTAAATTCACACACTAGCATCATTTCCCATATGTTTAGAGTTCGGGTAAGGAGTACAGACGATATCTTTACCACCATACTTTCAAGTCTACAGCCTACAACAAATGTGAGCACTGTAAAATTATAGAGATACACAAGACTCAAGAACTGGAAGTCAGTCAAAAAAGTTGATTATTTCTTTTTCTAGGTAGTTGAATTAGCACATTAATTGGATTTTGTCTTTTTCCCGTGTTATATAATCTGGTGTTGTTTTGAATTAATACGCATTTTACTGAGCACAGAATGTTTTCAGAAAAACTTAGAATTATGGAAAAAGAAATGTTCTTTACAGTTTGCCTACAAGTGATGGCAAGGTGTAACTTGTGGATGAAATCTAAAACACCCCCCTCCTTTGTTCCTACCCTTAACTGAACTATGCAATCAGCTCCACAGCAGCCCCCCCCCCCCCCCACCCACACAGCCCAAAAGATAAACAATGACACAAATCTGACTCAAAACATATTTTCACTTTATTAATTATCCTGGTGGAAATAGCAGCATTTGAAAATTCTGAATTTAAACCAGACATGGCCTGCTGGTATAGAGGATGTGAATGAATTAGCAAAAGCGTATTTAATGGATCCCATCATTCAGAACCTAATAGCATTGTGTGAATCTCTAATTCTTCCTACATTCACTCATACCTTCAGACAGTATGATTACCAATGAATTATTTACTACTTTATCCAGTGTCCTAAGCCACTGAATAAAATCATCTTTTGATTTTGTCAATGTCAAACACTCAAATACCAATCTAACAGGCACTCAGCGATCTCACCATTGAATATGTTGCATAATAGAACTGGTTTAATGAACAAGGGAGATTGACGTTTCAATGTCAACGACACCTTCCTCAGAGTCAAAAGAAAAGACAAGAACAGCACCAGGAGGTATGAGTACCCTCCTATCAATTACTCAATGTAAACTGTGTATGTGTACAGTGTGATAGCACACATTCCACATACGCAGAATGACATACATAATGTCTTGGTGACATTTATAGGGGAAGAGAGGAAACCCAACAATGATGTCAATGACACAATTTGAGTATGCAGACATTACAAAAAAAAGAGAGCTTAAGACACGTGTTTAACCCGTTAGGCTCCACACTATTAAGAATGTGTATCCAATATGCCTCTCTTCAAAGCAATTTCTTTATAATATCGCTGCCTCTGGGAGACGTGAACTTTCTCAATACCTCAAAATTTTCAAGAGGAAACGGAGCCATGTTCGGCTTCAGCACGGTGTCACGCAATAGCATATTCATATTCTTTCTGCAGATCGCAGTCTTGTGTTCAGCTATACTAAGTTTCAGGGCTCTCTTAGTCTTGCCAATATAGATTTTAGAACAAATACATTTCAACATGTTTATTACATGGGTGGTGCTACAGTTGATAAAATGATTAATTCTGAACTTGTCACCAGAACGTGGGTGACGGAAAACTTAGATATGATTTGAGTTGGAACAATGAACACAATGTCAACAGTGATAAGACCCTCTAGGGGGCGCTGGCAGCCAGGCGGGTTTAGACTGAGGACTTGTCAAAATACTGTGGACCACTTTGTCTTTTAAATTACATGACCTTCTGAAACAAACAAGGGGAGGTTCGAAGGTAAAGTTTTTCAACAGTGGATCACTCTGGGGAATAGGCCAATGTTTGAGAACAATGTTTTCAATTTTACCAGCGACCAGACTGAACTCAAACAAACATGGGGAGAAGCAGCACACTTAGCTTTTCAGAAAAGGAGAGACTTGCTGTCAGTTTGACGGGCACGGTTAATGGCAGCGGCAACATCGGCAATATCGTAGCCTCTCTGAAGAAATATATCTTGCATCTTACAGACATTGTTTTCAAACTCTAGGTCAGTGCTGCAGTTACATCTCAAATGCAGGAACTGACCTATCGGTATGTAGCATTTAAGTTGACAAGAGTGGTTACTGTCTGCTCTTAACAACGTATTTCTGCTCAGGGGTCTACGGAAAATAGTAGATTTAAGTTTACCGCTAACACCTTAGTAGATATTGTCCTTGCTGTTGAGCACCTCTCTAGTCATCTTTTTATAGCGGGCTTGGAGCTCGTCTGATACTCTTTTTTATAGAATAACTGGTGACAGCCCTCATAGAAATGTATTGAAGAGACAGAAGGGGAAGGTAATGAAATCAATGTTAGCAGATGGGAACAAAGAGTGGATGTCAATTGAATCTCTAGATTTACATCAGAGGATGACAAAGTATAGACTTGGCTTGCCCATCAGCAGGTGTCTGGCTAACCAGGAAACCAGAGAGCCATGAAACCAGCTTACATCATTTCACAGTGAGGCTGGGCCAACTGTTGCCTCACTAATGTGAACCTCCTGGATGTTGTCTTAACTGTGCCTCTTCATGCATTACTATAACATTCATAAACTTTTGATTAGCAATAGCACTGGAACTTTTCATATTGACTGGAAAAGTTCCAACAAGAAGGAAGCAGAGAAGAAGGAAGTCACATGGGAGCTGACCACCTGGTCAGCATATAGAGTCAATGGTGCTAACAGCTGGTCTGATACACAGGTGATCAGGACCATACATCCAAACAACAGCATCCAGTAAATATCTCCCAGGTAACCAAATACACTGTGTTCCTAGTGGCCAAGTCAGTCATAAGCTCATTGCTGAGCTCCAGCAGCTACTCCCGGGTGCACTGAGCTGGCTGGGTCAGTAATGACCACAGTCACTGCCACTTAACATTCAGCATAGACTGAAAAATACACCTATCGGTTTTCAATTTGTGAACTGAATTTCAGTTCATTTCTTTAATAACAGAGCCTGGAAATGGAGGTGACTCCGGTTGGAGAAGCAGTGCCCTTGGGTAGGTCCACACGATACCACCCCATTCCTCTGCACAATGGGAGCATAGCGCCCCCATGGGGTGGGCGATAGGGCTTTGTAAGCTTTTTTGGGTGGGTCAAGTGACTTCAGGCTGCAGACAAGAGCACAGCTGAGCAAAAAACATGCTGGCATTTTTGGAAAGTACCCCTCCCTAGATTTGACTGACCTGACCTTTCATCTATTCTCCACCGCATCCTCCCCCCATTACTGTCTCCACCCCCATCACTTTAGAACAGCCCTTATTGGGCCCCACATTTTCCCATGGCTGGGTATAATTAACATGAATGACTCAATCAACATCAGCAATGTGAACTTCAGAACGGAAAGGAAGATTAGTACAAAATTAGACCTGCTTTTTTGAATGGGTTCTGATTTTTGAATATACAGGATAAAGGCATACTTGTGGGCACCAGGGACAGGTAGAGAGGCCCTTACAGTGTAGTCCATTCAAGAGCAAGCTCTTGGTTTTTCCCTGATGTCCCATTTATTATTTTATGTAATTTTATTTAACCTTTATTTAAACAGACAGGCCAATTAAAAATAAGTTCTTATTTACAGTTACTGCCTGGCAAAAGGCAAAAAGCCTCCGGAGGGGAGTGGAGGGTAGGCGTTAAGGAGACACTGAACGCAGACATGACAACAACAATAAAACCAGGCAGCCAATTAGACCACAAATAACAATAAATTAAACAAAACCAAATCACAAGCAGAAGGGAAGAGCAAACACAGGCCAAAACATAACAATAACAAGTCCTGCTCGTTCTGGTTACTTCTGCTGTGTTGACGCTAAGTCGTGCTGAATTGGCATCAGTAGGTGACGTGGTGAAGGGTATAAAGCTCTTGGAAATGAGCAGTGGGTTCAAAGGCAGAAATCATATACAACATAGGAAATGGGGAAGCCAATTTTTTGGAGATAAACACATATTTTCCACGTACAAATACATTTTAAAAACAGTCCCAACAGGCTATTATAAAATGCACAGTTCTGAATTCTTGCCATTCTCCAAGCATTTACATGGTGAGGCAAACCGAACAACCTGAGGGGCAGGGGTAGGGGTAGGCTTTTTTTCTCACAACTGCCGTAAAATTGTTTTCTGGAAGACTTCAAAAACCGAAAGAAATTTGGCAGGTGGGCCTGACTGTCCTCACTGGCCCTGTCTCGTTCCCTCCCACCACCGACCCCCTTGCCCCCCCACTGCAGAGGAGAGCAGAATCCTCCATTTAGGGGGAATAGCATCCGTAGATATGGTCTGAGGTGCTTCCACAAGGGCAAGCCCATAGCTGGGAAACAGATCAGCAGGATGGGAGACTGCATCAGTCCTCCTCTCCTCCACAGGGAGGAAGAGGGGTGTGTTCAGCCTGTAAACCAGAGCCTTTCCTTAAAGTTCATTATCTGCCCTGAAAAAAAAAAAAACATTCAGACTAGCCTCCACTGGGATGCTGAAAACAGACATCGTATCGAACGGAACATGACAAACAAACATCAGCCATTTTGTTGTAGGAGATAGGTCAGTGCAAGTCTGCTGAAGTACTCAACATGCACGGTTGTTCTCTATGTACTACTGTCTCTGGCAGTTAGGGTCACCGGCTAACCAGCAAAAGACTGCGTTCCCTCTCACACACAGGAGACGATGTTGGGCAGGGGACGGTGTGAAACGATGAGATGGAGCGTTCCGCTTCATCCTGTGGTTGCAGGCTATGCTAATGTTTTTCCCGTGTCTGCGTTGCGCTTCCTCTCCTTTGAGAGTTCGGACTCGGCGAGCACGAGATGTTTCTGCAGAAACCAGCTTGAGCAACCCCCCCCCCCCAGGTGTGAGGAATGGGGGCCGACAGGGACACGCCTACCGACGCACAGATACACCTTCACCCCACACTCCTTAAACGGCTAATGGAAACCCAGCTACCACCAAAATATCTTACTGGTTATTTTTCTTGTAAATGGCATGCACTTTATTTTTGACCTAGCCAGTAACTCAAGTCTCAGGTTTCATAAGGGAGTCAGTCCTACCTAACCTGTGAACTGGGGATCTGAAAACTCGGTGCTCTGGGTCACACAGACTTCATTCTTAATGACAACAGGAGATCAACAGATAGCAATGAAGGGCAGCTCTGACAGAACAGACAGACCTTTCTATTCCACTACCCTAATGAAAACCCCAACCCCCTGGAGAAAACTAAGAATGAAATTATATCTATTGCTTATATGATAGTAATGAGTACACAGATAATAATCACACAGTTTGATTTGGTTGGTTGTAATGAGAGGCTGTTTGACCCCTTGTACGTGCTATCTGGGGGTGGGGGGGGGGTGGTGCAGGAGTGTACCATGTGACCTTCAGTCCAGGAGGAGTTACTCACTCAGCCCTGCCGCTCTCCCTCTCCTGGTATTGACCCTTTCTGGACGGAGCTGGCCGGATTGATTCACGCCCGCACTCAGAGGGGCCATTCACAGGAGTGATGGGGGAATTAAAGTGAAGGGCCTTTTCCAGGAGCTGAATTAAACAGGGCCATGATGCACTGCCAGGAAGAGCTATCGACGGCCGTCCCCCAGGCCGAGGGGAGAGGCGGGCTCTACCCCTCTCTCCCTCTCTCACTGATTCAAACTCCCCCCAGTGGATCAATACAGAATTTAAGAACAGTTTCCCCTCTTCCGATTTCCATTTCATTTCTTGTTTCTAAAGGAGGTCAGCTTGGTGCCAAGCTAAATTCTTCCACTCAAAACTCCATTACATAACAATAACTGCAGGTAATCCATACTGCCTCTCAATAAAATGTAAATGTTCTTTATAAGTCTTATTCAAACATTATTCGTACAACCTACGATATCACTATAAATACCTTAAATAAGGCATACACCTGTATAGCTGTAGCAATTAATTAATTTCTGACTTCTAACTTATTATTTGAAAATATAGTACATATATTTCTGTCTGAAGAGTAATTGCTTGAGTAACTGAATATTGCATGAATGTTTAAAAACGCCTTATGATTTCTGGAAGTGGTATTTTATCTGAGTAGTTTGAACAGAAAATAAATTAGCACGTAGTGAATATCCCTATGCGTAGTGAAAAGAGCCCCTGGGCATGTCCACTAGCCTGTGTCTTTATTAGAAACCATAAGATCTGCTTTCAGCTCCAGTATGAGCACAGAAGACAGATGAATTTAGATTAGACAGAAGAGCTCCAGTGTTCTGCGTAAAATTAGTCCGCTCTTCAAACGAAATATAAATCAATATCGCTCTAATAGAAAGAGCAGCCCAGATCCCAGCACTCGAGGCCTGGAATAGCGAGAGTCGCCCTTAGCTCCGCGCTTACCAGGGTCCCGATAAGAGACATTTCTGACAGTTAAGATAAATCTTGCAAAGATCAATCAACCGTCCGCGAGAGGCACCCTCATATATTTTTGAGGGGTCAGCCGACGCCCTATTTTTCTCTCAACCCTGCTGTCAAAGCTTATTGGAACAAGGAATCAAACAGTAAAAGTCCTAAGCACTCAAAGCTAAAAAACTTAAAGAAAATAAAACCACTGATACGTGCAAAAAGGGGTTTGCTCCAATGTTCTCGGCCTGGCGCTGAAGCGAAACTAGCATTTCATAAATCATAAAATGGCGTTATGGTCCAAGCGCTGGGGAGGTGAACACTGGCGGCGACTTCGTCATCATGAGACTGGCAGACGCGGCTGTCACATTTCAGAGCGTTGACAAACATCAGCTCTGTCAATAGCAACCCAGTGCAATGCAAACAGACTCACTCTTCCATACTAACTGATACCTGTTTTTTTTTTTTTTGTTTGAAGATGGGGGACTTAAATCAGTCTGACTCAATGTTCACTCACAGTCTTAAGGCCTCATACTAACTTTCCATTCACCTCATATTAGATAGCTCATTATTTGTGTTGCTTGCTTTGTAAACATTATTTCTTAAGTCCATTTCATCAAGCATGCCAATAATTCCGTAGTCCACTGTATATTTAATGTAACCATTACGTTTACAATGGCAAGACAGGGCATCTGTATTGATAGCCGACAACTGCTTCATGATTTCTGAAGTGATTTCCTAGTGGCTAAGGCACATGACTGGGACCCCTGAGGTTGGCGGTTCAAGTCCCAGTCCAGCCACAGCAAGAACACCATTGCTGTTGGGCCCCTAAGCAAGGCCCTTAACCCCACATTGGCCCTTGGTTAGTCTAATCAACTGTAAGTCGCTTTGGATAAAAGCGTCAGCTAAATGACAGTAATGTTATACTTGATAACAATAATTGATATGAGGGTATATTACAGTATATTACATATATGTGAGGGGGAGGGGTGGGGTTACAGGACTCCTCCCCACAGTGTGATTCACATATCATTAGATACAATGCCTTATGAGCCACTATATATATCCTTGTGGATATAGCACCTGGTTGTCAAAGCACTGTCTGACAGTAGTTGTGTGCCTGGCTATGTACCATCTCTCACATGCAAATGTCATCACCAGGGGGATTTCCACTGAGTGGAGGAAGGGGAAGAACAGAAGGAAAGCAGGAGCTGAGTATCTGGAGAGGCTATAAAAATCCATAGTGAGACCCAGCTGCCATCTCTACAATCTCAAGTCTACAATCACAGGGGCGGAAATGACACAACGCTCACCCTGCAGCAGGGGGGGAGGGGGGGAAAGAGTGAGAGGGAGGGAGAGGGAGAAAGAGAGAGAGAGAGACAGAGGGAGGAGGAGGGCAAAAGTGCACTGTGACACTTAAGAGGAGGGAAACCAGATTTAAAGGCAATGCAGAAACAGCCAGAAGGTGCAGTGAGAAGTTTTTACAAAAAAAAAAAAAAGATGAACTACAGGAAATATGAAAATAGCAACATAAGCAATATCTAACTTCTTTAACACCAGCCGGCAGAAATCTGCACAGTGTACAGGAGCAGAGCCAGGGAGGCGTGGCCAGGCAGTGACGGACAGGGGAAGAGGAGGGGTTACAACTATGTCCAGCTGATCAAGGGTGTGGTCACACACACAAGCACAAAATAAACACATACCAATCCTCCTGACCAAGCAGGCAAATCTACAATCAGACACACAGATTCCCAAATTCATTCCACAACTCCAGAACTACAGCTTCCAGTCTACTCTATGTATTATAATAAATGATCTCTATCCGTCGTAAAAAGGGGTGATGGAGACATTATGGAGAAAAGGATGGAGAAAGGAAACCCTTGATCAACATTCTGTTCCAAAGGAAAACCAGCACCTTCCGGCAAATTCTTTTCCCAGCCGTCATTTACGGAGTCACTTAAGCACATGGCGTGGGATTAATTGAGCCTGAAAATTGGTCCAATTACACAATTAAGGGCCGGGATTAAATGGAAACTCAGAATGGTCCTGTGGCTCCACAGGAGCGCAGCTGGTTGCTTGGGCTCCCCGCATTAACAAAAGAAAGCAGGATTAGAGGATAACCAGGACCAGCTTCTCCAGCTTTTTACAAAGCTACTGTATAATAACACCAGCAAAAATAAGGCATTCTGAGCAAGATATCACATAGAAAGTTCACATAATATTACCTATCAGGTATGTGGAGGATTTATTTTCAAATGTTTTTTGCAAAGCAATAAGACAGCATTTTCTGTATAAAACAGATCTGTTTGTAAGCAATATAAAAATGTGAGGAAAATGTAAGATTAATAAAGTTGAGATGAGAATATCAGAGCTGGGTCTTTGCGGCAGACAGCTGCACCCGGTCTTAAATGCAGAAGCCGCACTAGGATCTCTGACTCCTGCAGATCCCGGCTCCACCTTCCGCCCCAGACAAAATAATTCCATGCTGCTCGCAGGCCGACTGCAACCCTCGTTCGCTCCCTCCCGGGCCTGTAATTACCAATCATTTATTTGATTGTTCATTAACTTCAACCCCAGCCTGGAAATATCCAGCCGAAGCCTGTCATTAGCGGCTGGCGATGTTCCTTTCCTGTAGTTTCCCCCTCTCTGCCGTGTGCTTCGGTGCGGTCCTGCAGAGGGAGAGGACCTGGCTTTAACCGCCACCCTGGCACTGCGGCAGGAAACCAGATACAAACTGCCACTGCACAAGAGGAAAGTGATGTCACGATTGGCAAAGCCAATTATTTATTCAATGCTGCGCAGTCAATTTAGACTTCTGGGAAAGGGAGGGTGACCACACGGACATCAAGCTAGGCGGCTTCCACGGAAAACAAATTTTGATTATGTTGTGACGGAGTCATCGGGCACACTACAAACCAGGAGACATAGAGCACAATACAAACCAGGAGACAGAGGGCACAATACAAACCAGGAGACATAGGGCACACTACCAACCAGGAGAAATAGGGCACACTACAAACCAGGAGACATAGGGCACACTACCAACCAGGAGAATTAGGGCACACTACAAACCAGGAGATATAGGGCACACTACAAACCAGGAGACATAGGGCACTATACAAACCAGGAGACATAGGGCATACTACAAACCAGGAGATATAGATCACTCTACAAACCAGAAGACACAGAGTACACTACAATCCAGGAGACATATGGCACACTACAAAGGAGGAGACAAAGGGCACACAACAATCCAGGAGACACAGGGCACACTACAATCCAGGAGACATAGGGCACACTACAAACCATGTTGCTTTGCTAGGTTTCCCAGTCTCAGCACC
This sequence comes from Albula glossodonta, assembly GCA_019788955.1. Lineage (NCBI taxonomy): Eukaryota > Metazoa > Chordata > Actinopteri > Albuliformes > Albulidae > Albula > Albula glossodonta. Next base: position 933,770 of record JAFBMS010000027.1, read on the forward strand.
TGGCTGACTCAGTTATTTCGATATTTAAGTTAAGGGCTGTACTGATGTAGCATTGGACAGAGGTATGACAAAAATCACAACATGCTAACAGTACAGTACAGAACAGAACAAAGAGCACTCCCTAATAAATATACACCTTGTAGCCAGAAATAAAGAATAAATGTATTGGGTTTAGTTTCACAGTCCTTGTCAACTCCCTAATAAATATATTGCCTTCCAATGACCACCCAACAAAATATCAAAAACACAGACAGTCCTCTTCAACACATTAAAGAGGTCCAAGAGAAAAGCGCCCAAATCTGACCGCTGAAGGAAAAGAAGTTTCTGCAAAAGGGCACGATTCTCTTGTTTGAGCATCTGGAAACTCTGGGAAAAACGTGCTCTGTGAGGGCTGTCAGATCGTATTAGCTTCAGTGGAGGAACAAAGAAGCGGCAGGGTCTAATTTTAGGTGGGATCCAGGGAGACCCGCTCCTGTTGCCGTGTGGGAAGGCGAGGCGTGAGGCTGTGTGTGGGAGAGCAGTGGCGGTACGAGGGGGCGGGGGGGGGGGGGGGGGGGGGGTTGTAGCGGCCTGGGTTTCGGCTTGATCCGTGCGCAGAGGCCGCCGCCCGCTTCAAAGGGCCCTTAATGGCAACCAGAGAGGGCCAAAAACGACCAAAACAGCCACGCCCAGTCACAGCCCCACCCCACCCACGCCCAACTCACACACCCACCAAACAGACATGCTGAGAAGCTGAAGGCCGGGACCCAATCAAACAAACTATGCCTCTTTAAGGTCAAATGTAATTCAATCAAACCAGACTTTACATTTCAGCATGTTTCTTCTGAGTTTTTTTTACTGTACAAACAAACATGCCCTTTGAAATGTGCTCTTTTCCTGCTAAAATATAATGGCATTAATATGCCCTTAAAAGAATAAAGTCTGTTTTGATTGAATTGCACATTCCCCTAAAGAGATTAAGTACATTTGATTGAATCTCAGGAAAAACCTATAGACTATTCCCCTCTGAGTCTGGGGGAACTGTGATGACAATAGCACCTTACATATTTGTAGGATGCAAGAGATTTAAACTTCTTTATTGTCCCATCACTTCTGCACTTGCTCCTCTGGGAGACAAAGTAAGTGCAGTAATTGTACCACATTTTGATCACTTAATTAGCAAAGGTAATTGTCCCTGTTGTCCAAACCCAAACCCACAACCCTGTCTACTCTTGACCCAAAGATCTAAGATTTTTAGTTTTAAAACTCTGTAAAAGCAACAAAACCCAACCCTGCAAATGATCTATCAACTGCACAGCAATATGGCTGAGAGAGAGAGAGCATAAACAATGTCTAACCTATTTAGCTTTCCAACCGAGAAAAAAGGAAAGGGAAAAAAAACAAAAGCAATGTCTTTTAAAAACACCACTCGTTCTGTCACATCCTAAAGACTTCATCTGCAGGCTACCCCTTTCATCTTTTCCCTTCAGCCTAAATAAAGAACGATGTCGCCTTAACAGGCTATCATCTGACCAGCGGCTTTTCCCAAGCGATCCTGCCACCCAGTTGGCACCGAGACAAAAACAAAACAGAAAAAGCGAATGAAAACAGCAGTCCGTTTGTTCCCGTAGTCCGGCGTCTGCTGTCACCCTGCCGCATTGGACAAAGGCCTTCCGCCGCCGCCATCAAGGTGACAGCAGCTGCTTGCTCTACAATTACCGCTAATTAAATTCCCCTGTCCCTTCATCTCACCCAAAACAAATGCCTATTGTAGTATCTGGTCTTCCATGACCTCCCCGCTGACACACCCCAGCTCTCAGGGGAAACGACAGACATATCACTAGACACTGGCTTACAACAGGGCACGACCCAGCAATCCGACAAAGGACAGGACAATACAACTCCTATTACACCCAAGAGAAACATCTTCACCAAACCCTCCATAAAGTCCATGTATAAGGGATACCAAACCCACTTTGGGCAAAATATATAAAAGGGGAAATAATTAGTTGCTCAACAGTCAGGATGATAAAATTATAATGAAGGGATGCTTATCACTTTTAATGAGGAGGGGGAAACTGATGTTTTAACGTCCATGACATGTTCCCCACAATCCAAAAGGAAATTTCAGGTTTTGGGGTAGTTCTAGCGAAGCTGTCTGGGTAAGGAGCCCTTATTGTATCTCCATAAAGTCCCCCAAACTCTCAGTTGCCCGACACCAAGCCACTCAATTCAGATCAGATGCCAGGGTGCGACTGACGTCACTTGGCCGATGTTTTGTTGTTTTGTTGTCTTGAAACAATCACTGCATCTATTGCCCTGGAGGTGCGATCTGTGTGTGAGTCTCCATCGCTCATTTGCATATGCAAAACAAATGAACAAGATCAATGAGCGAATCCGAGTTGCCGCTGTCAAACACTTGCGGTTCTCTGAAGCTCCTAATTACACATGTAAAGTGGGGAAATTGATATCTGTGGCGGCGTTGCTTTGCTGTCTGTCTCTCTGCTCGACGCTCAATGGATCTCAGAGGCAAATATGATGTCACTCCCCGCCCCCCCCCTCCCAGTTCGTGGTGTTATCACAAGCCATGGGAGCCCATTCACAAGCACATGTGGACTTTTCGGGAGGGGGGGCTCATTGGGGGAACATCACGGAGCAGCGCGGATCCACGAAGGAGAGACTTTGTTTAATGTGTTATGGAAACAGCAGAGTCGGCATGTTGGCGTTTCCGTCGCGTGGGGGTGGGGGGGGGGGGGGGGGTAACAGATGTTGGGGCGTGGGCTGCAGCTGCGCCGCGCCAAGAAACCGTCAGCGCGTTCCGCAAACGCCGCGGGAAGAGCTGAGCGCCACGCCGAGTTCCACGGTTCAGAGCGCGCTCAACCTCGGAGTTACCGCTCCCAATTAATTTCATACCAATTAAGCACATCCCATAGCCAGCCAGTTTCCAGGCCTAATTAAAACTGAGCATACAGTAGGAAGTGTGTGTGTGTGTGTGTGGGGGGGGGGGGGGTAATGAACGCAAAGGAAATAGATGCTAATGATGTGCCATTCTCTGGTCTTATTATCACACTTCACAACTGAGTGGTTTTGGGCGTCTTAATCAGCATTTGCTCTTTCTTTGCAATTGCGGAGGTGTTAAAACTGTGCCCAGGACCCAGTCAAACACACTCAGTCTCTCTAGGGGCATATACACTTGAATCAATACAGACTCTGCATCACAGCATATATTTCTTGGAGTATTTTCTTTGTTATTGGAGACGAGTAAACTTATCAATGGTAATGTGTTCTTTTCATTCCGTAACAGAACAGCACATGACCTTAAAAGTCTGTTTTGATTGAACTGCATATTCATTTAAAGAGACTCAGTGCATTTGATTGGGTCCCGGCCTGTGTAATCTGTGGGTGTTCAGTTCAGAATACCAAACGTCCAGCAACCAGACCCTTTGTTTGTGAATTAATACTGAGCTAGCCAATTATGTGCTTTTTATTTCCTATTCCTGAGACACCACCACTGAGTTATAGATCTGTATATCACATGGATGGCTCATCTAAGCCTCTCCACCTGCTGTGAGCCCATCCCATTATTTTAAGAATCCTCAAATTACTGCCGCCTCTCAGGCAGAAGCATATCACCGCAGCAGAAATCAACCTGTTTGAGCAGGTCCTGGGTGTTAAAATAAACAGTCGAACGAGACGCTCTGGAGATGACAGCTTTAGCTGTCCCCACCTCCTCCAATTAATGCGCTCTACACCTGTTCGATGACTGACAGGTCACTCTGTTCTCAAACAAAAGCAGAGACAGCTCAAGGTTGTTTTCACTCATTAAGCGGCATGTTTAAAAAGATTCTCCCCCGCACAGTTCTTTGGAGGAAATCTCTGGATATTGACAGACTAGACAAGCAGCTATTTTCCTATGAACAGTGGGGTGCTCAGTCATTGAGCAGGTTTTCCCAACAGGGGTGGTCTTTTTCAGAGAGCTGTCGGTGGCCACTTCTCCTTAAAAGGGTGGTCTCGTTTGGGGTTCTCAGTCGGTGGATAGTTTTCCGGAGAAGAGCAGTCTTATTTGTGGAGCTCGATCAGTGGCTGTTTTTCCTGAGAACGGCGTTCTCGTGCAGGGAGCGCAGTCGTTGGCCGATGCTTGATGGCGCGAAATGCATCACAGGTGTTCGCTGAGCTGACGGGCTGATATCCCGGGCCTGGGCGGGGGGGTGGTGATGATTGATGATAAATACGTGCTTATGCGGGATTTAACATGCCAAAACTCCACACTGATTTAATGTTGCGTCAAACGCTGCTGGAGGACGAAGGCTCCTCCTGTCCCTCGCACAGCCAGCGTTGGCATGGTGACCTCGTGGGGTTTCACAAGCCAGCAGGGCACATCCGCTGACAGATCTATGCCCTCATAGAGAAACGGTTTAAGAAAGACCGTAATGACATCCTGTGTCTAAATTTCGGTGCACCACTCATTTCTATAGTTCCAGTAAACATATAAAATGCATTTCAAACTGTTGTAATCCAGACATAAACCTGTTTGCTGATCTATTTTCCCACAGCAAATACAGCACTGGGCTCGATTCCTCGCATCTGTTTGTGACAGCTTAGTCAAAACACGGCGGACATGCATATTAATTCTGTAAAGAACAATTTCATGGGGTAGAACTGAGCACTGAGAGAACATTAGAGATTAGGACAAGACTGCGCATTTTTTTAATAAGTATCATTTTTCTTTGCACCCAGGGCTGTTTTTATTCTCCATTTCCAAATAAGTCCACGTAATCTATATGAATACATAGTGCATGACTGTTTTAGTCCAAGTCACGAGGTGGTATGCTAAGAGTTTAACTCTGTTATGGCACCACAGAACAAAGACCTACATTCTCAAAGCATTCATTATGTACCTACGAGTTCAAACACACAGTATTGTGTATCACCCAGCTTTGCATGACAGAACAGAGCAGGGGATAGGTGGATTCTGGGGGATTGTTTAGCAGTGTGGTCTGAGCCGTGTGTGTTTGTAACAAGCCCAGAAGATGGCTGATCCATTTCCTTTGGGCGACTAGCAAGTTAAATCGCCTTGTGATGCATTCAGCTTTCCCGTAATCTGAATGTCTTTAAGCACCATGTTATAACACTTCAGTGCTAAAGATCTACTGATCTCCTGGCTAGCTATGCTGTGTGCCAGAATTAAACAGCTTATAAAAGTAATGAGCAACAAAAAAGGCACAAAACAGGAAGCTCCAGCAATTGAGTGGCCAGGGGTTTTCATAATGGTGGGAGGTTCATTTTATGGCACGTTTTGTTTGCGTTCATTACATAAAGGTAACATAAAGGTAGTGATGGGCTAATTGTAACACCACATTAAGTCATTGGTTTCTTACACAGAGGTGTAGGATTCAAGATGAACATGCTTCTACCCAGAGAGCCTCAGTAGAGCCTTAAGGGGTTGAGAAGCATTATGCAGACATCATTTATACGAAATGTAAACATCTCCATCACCAGATCTGGAGCCAATTGAGAATTGCTGGAATATTTTCAAACAATGACCAAAAACAGCATTTTCCACTTGCAGCAACTAAACAAGAGTTGATTTTCTTGGAGAACCATAGTGTTGCATTCCTACTTCAGAATTTCCGGTGCTGGTGGATCCCTGAATGTCATCCTGGATGCAGACCATACCTGCCTCACATGGCGCCCCGGCAGCCTATTTTAAGGTCCTTCCCATTGGATGTCTTCATTCTTTTGCTGTATGTGGAGCTGAGTGGTTTTATCGGCTGCTGAGAAATCTTTATGGAGTTCTGATGCATGAAGATGAAGAACACTGCGACTGCATCGCCCGGTTAAGTTGTGCGCCACGTCTCGCTGGTAAAGCACTTAAGAGATACGTTTGATGTCAAATTTCCAGATGGTTTGGAAAAATAAGATCACTATGGGTAAAATCAGCACTACACATACATATGGAAAAATCGCTAAGATGTTATGTTAGAGGGCAGAGTTAGACTGTATTATGTTACTATCAGACGTACACTTCTGCTCCTACCAGATTACAACGCCCTCACAACCACCTGAGGTGACCAATAGTAGTAATTGCCTGTCCCTATCTGATGCACATGTTTCCATAGAAATGAATGCCGGGTAAAATTGAATTATTCAGTTGGCAGCAGCGTAGTATTGACTAAACGTGACTTGGAATGTTTAGCTGTGATGTAAGTATTACTGCAGATATTTTTGGAAAGTACAGTTTTCTTTTGGAAGTGCTTCACAGAAAGAGAGTATCTCTACACAAATCACAATGCTGCCCTCTGGTGTTGGATTTAGATAAAGCAAAAGTAATCCACTACTCTACAGCTTGGGCCTCCCTCCACTCATATATGAGATGGTCGAATGTGATAAAAACATTACCTGTAATAATTACAGCACCTTAGAGTGTAAAACTTGGGCACTAAAACGAAGCCATCTGTATAAGCTGAAGACAGATGCCAGTATATGTTAGTGTGCTGTGAAGATCAGTTAAAAGGGTCTTGTTCGGGAATGGGGAGTACCAGTGGAAGGCATCTTGCCAGCAGATGGCGCTAGCAGTCTGAATTTAGACATTTAGACACTATGGAGAAAACCAGAAATTGATTTTGAATAATTGAGAAGCTGGGTGGCACATATTACAGATATCTTATAAACAGAAACCCCAGTAAATCTTTGGAGCAACTAGCATTATCTTGAGTAATCGAGACCAGCCTAGATTCATTATTTCAACAGTAGCAGTGCTGTCACCATCACACCCCAAAGAATGACAGTTTTTGTTTTCTCCTGAAATTTGTTTTCACCTGAAATCACGAAGCAAGTTCACATCCAAGAAACTAAGTGTGGTGAGTCAACTGCGTAACCAACAGTTTTGATTGGTCAATAAGTGGCGAGTAACAACCAAAACCAGCATGCGCTGTGGCCCTCCAGGACTTGGAGTGAGGACCACTGGTTTAGACACAGAGCTAAGAGAACACATAGCTCACACAGGAGCACGGTTAGAGACAGGCATCTGAGAAGGCAGTCCCAGAGACAGATGACTGAGAGAAGAGAAGGCTGTCATCAGACAGGGTCCTTTGGAGGTGAGCTACGGTGTAATCCATTATTCAGCTTAATGATTCCCTTCGTTTCCAGCTCAAGCTCACGTGTGGTGAGTATTCTGGTGCAAAATGGCTGCTGTGTAATACCCAGGTGCCTGAATGGCTACTTTTCAGCCTGTTAGCCTGGTTCAATGAAGCTATGCTAATGTTCTGCGTCAACTTTGAAATGGTGCAGGGAACTACATTAGCTGGAAATTGTCGCTTTGATGTTGAACCATGGATGAATCTCTTGAATATACCAGGATTTACCGGCAAAGGAATGTCATCTATATCTATTTTTATGTAACCTTTCTTTTTGGAATAATTTGAATAATCACTCGATTTAGTCTAAGGGAAAAAAATTCAATGCAATGTCTGAAAGGCAGCACCCTAACGCCCTCTAGTGGTGTTAACTCAAAGTCTGAGTGATGAAGGTCTTTGTGTTCATGGTAATACAAAGAAACATGTTACACAAGTTATACACAATTTAGTCGAGTTCTCAACAAATCCTCAGCATTTACCTCATAAAGCATATACCTTATTTGTGTTATATTGTATGTGTACTTGCAATCACTGTTTTTTTCCCCCATTTTATCCCGGTGGCTTCAGTTAATCCTGTTACACGCAGTCTTGCTCAGCCTGGTTATTATCAATGACTCACAGCAGGTTCCTACTCAATGCTTTTTAAATCTATCATTAAGAGTTATATGAGGTCAGATAATGAAGAATATCGACATAAAGGCCAGTTATTCCACTGAACACTGCAGTGTATGGATACACAGTGGCTGTATCCAAAATCACAGTATAGCCTCTTGACAGTCTGTCAAAGTATCAGTAAGGTCTTCATTAGCTCTGGCCTCCATGCCATTAATGTAAAAATTCTTCCCTGCCTCCTTCAAGGGAAAAGAAGCCCGCTGTGGTTGGAATATTGTTTTATAAAAATAGGGCCTCACCAGAGTAGGAAAGGAGAGGAGCTGTTGAACCCAGTGCACTCTGGGAAAATTGGCTTGTGGGCTTTTCCAAAGACCTACAGCGGAGAAATTATTTTGTCAATGGTGAGGTACTGTGAGGACTGTCGCAAGCTTGATCTGGCATGGTAAGTCATTGACAGAGATTTAGTCAACAAGGAAGGATGGTCCTTCCTTGTTGACTAAACCTCTCCCTCCTTGGCCAATCCCAAGGTGAGTAATGCATCAGCTGACACGGCTGCCAGCCAATCAGCACTGGCATGGTCCACATTCAAAACCATGGGTCACAAACATAAAATAGAACAGTGCCTTGACAAGACAAGCTACCCAGCAGTCCTGAAAGAGTGATTGGTCAATGAATGTTTTGTCCAAATATAAATCAGAAAAATAAAGTCAAAATCTTAACAAAAGTTAAGATCACAGTCCATGAGATATGTCTGTATCTGCTCTCAGGCAGTTACCCACTCTGTTCTGGTCTGGGAAGCATGACTGCCAGCACTTTGTTGCATTTGTAACTTCTCTCTGCCTACCAGACCCATGCTCTCAGATCCGGGCCTTGTGCCTTCCAGTCTTTTCACAGCCTTTCCGATTCCAGCAGCGCTACTGCAGAAGTACTGCAGGAAGACTTAGGACTTGGGCTGCAGGTTCACTAAAAGTCCAGAGTGTTAATGCCCGACCCGGCACCCAGTTTGCTAACCCATTGGAGATGGCCTTTGATCAGAGGAAAGCTGAAGATATAACCCGACAGTCATGGGTTAGGAACAAGAGCTTAGATCATACTTGTTGTTTCAAGCTCAAGGAGCTCGTTACTCCATCTCAACAGCAGTGACCAGATGCTAAGGCTTCCCAATGGCACAAGGAGCCTGGGAGAACCGACGAACAGAACTGCATTAAACAGGCTGTGTAAAGCAGCTAACCATACAGAGGAACACGAATAGAGAAGAACACAAAAGGGGGGTGACGGTTCTCACACAAACACACACAAACCCCAGTCAGAAATGCTGGCTTTTGGAGAATTTTTTTTTTCATGGAGCACAACATTGGCCTCTCCAAGTGAATGGTGTCAGGAAAAGCGATTCTTCACTCCTGCAACGCCCATCTGAATGACAAAAGGAGAAGGAGCCCTCAGCTCTGGCCTGGCAGATGCCAAGCGGAAAGGAGACGGGAAAACAAAAAACACAACGGCCGGCGTCTCCCCCGGACTGCCGCAAACAGCCGCGCTCCTTTCACAGCGCCGGCCTCTGCCTTTCATGCCGGCTCGTCTGCGTGGATCGATGCCCAACACGGCCCCCGGGTTCCGCTTTTCCGGGGCTGTTTTGCCAACAGGGGAGGCCAAGGCTGCCATCCCAAAAAGGGTCGGGGGGCCAGGAGACCCAAAAAGGCGGGTTACGGGGGACTTGGGTGAACCCAACCAGAAGTAAGTGGCCTTCTCACAAGACGCACTGTTACTGGAACTTAATTAGAGCCGGCCTCACGCAGTGACCCGTGGTAATGAGGCAGCGAAGGCCCGCACTATAGCGCCGGCCCACTTCAGAGACAATAGCGCCCCCTCCCCCGTTTGGCTCCACTACAGCAGCAGTCACTCTCAGTGCTGGCAGCTGATACGCTTCACAGCTCATGAAGAAACCAAAGCTTTGCCTGGATCCTGCTACTCTTGCCTCTTCACTCATCTGATCATAAAAAATCTGCTCATCACTTATAAGCAGATTCATAAATTACAGCATAGTGCTTCTCTGCATCTTTGCCATTTGTGGGGAGTCAAATCAGCATTTCAAAACTTAATGATAGCAGACAGTATTAACAGAAAACCATATAGCAATAAACATTACAGGACTCTAATGGTGTTACAGACCATCAAGTATGGGGTATGGTTTCAGTGAACTGACTGAGGTAACAAATGTCCACACACACACAGACACACACGCACATATGCGCGCACACACACACACACACACACACACACACAAAGAGACACAGACGCACGCACAAACAGGCACAATCACACACACAGACACACTCACACACAAAAACACACAAACACACAAAAAGACACAAACAGACACACACAAACATTCACATGCACACTCACATACAAACACAGACATACTCACACACAAACAGACACATACACACACACTCACACACAAAGAGACACACGCACACTCACACACACTCTCTCACACACACACACACACACACACATCCACTCCATATGAGAACACATTCCCCCGGCCCCACTGCCACCGTGGTCCTGCCAGGGAGAATGCTAATGATGGGGTTCCCCTGCCAGCGGAGGCTGGGGAACAGTGAACTCTCCCTTCAGAGCACTCTCTCAACATCCACTCCTCACAATGCGCTTTCACCGCAAACACAGGATAAATGAACACAAAAAAAGGGAAAAAGCTGAAAAAGCTCAGGTCACCCAGAAAGACTGAACAGAAATAAAGACATGAAGAGAGAATCTCCGAAAAGACTACATTCTGCTTCAAGACTGGGGGTGGGGGATTAGGGTGGTTAAGAACAACTTATACTTACCACATCTAATAGGCTCATGGTTTTTCACATTAATATTGAAAGGTAAATATATAAGTGAAAAACGTTAAGTGATATTATAGTGGATGGTCACAATAGACAGTAAAGAATATTGTATGTAACAGAGATTAGAATTAAAAAATAGCTTTTGACTATACACAAACTTCCATAAGCATTGGGCTGTCTACATCCAGCCATCTAAACAACCCATATATCTGACTGGCTACACAATCCCTTGCAGATTCCCCAAACCTTCACAGCAAAACGGACCTATATGCTCAGTTGACTCTATGTGCTTAAATAAATGATAACATACATAATGCATTTCTAATGTGTTTCTAAACATATGCCATCCATTACAGATACAGCCATTATTACTCCTTTAAAATTGTTTCACACAATCCATCAATGTGGTAGTGATTGATATATTGAAAATATTTATACATTTCCTATTTTATGAAAATATGTCCCTTATGTGCTAGATGTCAGTCGCTTAATAGTACCGCTTGGTTTATGCCCTGCTATACCATGGTCTAGCCGGCCTCCGGACACTGCAGTCATGTTCTATTTCAGGCAGTGCGACAGACGGTAGTAGCTAGCTGTGAGACCCCACTTCCTCAAGGCAGTTCTCCCCTGCATCGGTGCTTAACCTCCATCTCATGTTAACCCCCGGTGTGGAAAAGTGATAATGAAAAAGGCAGGGAAAAGCACCTCAAAACTTTGGCGGCTGTGCATGCTGTTATTGTCCTCAGAACCGCGGGTCCGGGCAGGATTTCCACAGTAAACGGCGGAGATCCCCCCCCAACAACCCCCGACCCTCCATTCCCCACACCCACAGCTTCCTCCCATTCTCTTCCAGAGGAAGCAGGACTTGGCGGACGCTGGGCACACCAGTCATAGAAAGCCAGCCCAGTAGCAGTTCCCACAAAGTCTCGCATCTCTTGTTATGGGCTATGCCGCAGTACCGTCCACCTACCACTAGGGGGGTTAAAAATCTAGTATCTCTCAACTCTGAGCCCTTCACTGGTGTTACTCTCAGCACAGTTCATTGCTGTTGGAAGAGCTTTTCCCTTTATTTCAGAGAGCTTTCCAATCCTCTCATGCAGCTTCCTTCGGCATCCAGAGCTTCAGCGGCCACACACATTTCACTCCTGTACCCCTCCGTAAGTCACATGCGCTGCACATCAAGAGGGATGTAATGAAGTGTTGGAGGGGGTGACGCAATTCAGGCGCCTGAAGTTTAAAGAGCGATTCAAGCCATATACGGTACCTCCAGAGTGGAACAGAATGTATTTTAAGACGTCTGGGACCGCTGTGAAAATGGAATCATAGTGTGCGATCCATTCACGACACTTTTCTGGATGTGATGGTTTTTTTGTAGCCCTGGGAGATTTTGAGCAGTCTGGTAATTCTATATTTTCAGTTTGTTCTCCCCAAATGCTCCCATAATGCTGTTCTGCTCTGTACAGGAAAAAGCGCCCTCAAAATGGTGTTTCACACACTGCCATAATCCCATTCGCTCCTTTGCCAACTAACCAGCTTACCAACTTTATACATGACCCTGGGACTCAACTTAGTCTGGAATTCTGTGCTGGGTAGTGATTTTGTCACATTTTAAATTCAGTAAATGTATTTTAAGGTAAGCCAAGGGGGTACGGGATTCTAGAATTCTTTTCTATGTCTATCACTGCGAAGAAGGTAGGGAACTCTGGAATTCTTTTCTACCACTACCAAGCTGTTACCTGATGGTCATTAATTGTTGAGCCTGTTCCTTGGGTCAAGCACAGCGGACAGGAGATGACAGATAGGTTAATCTACAGTGTCCAGTGATTTCACAGAAGACTTGGCCAACAGGAGGTGGTCTGGCACATCTGTTTACAACATGAGTAAAATGTGATATCTGTGTGTCCAGACCTACCACTTACTGTAGCCTTATGTAAAGGAGTGTAATCGGATGACCAAAGCTGTATTCAAAACATAACCATGACCATTGTGTACGGTGAACATGCTCAAGGAAGGTAAAAACCATAAAGTGAAGACCATAAAAATGCCTGAACATTGAGCCGTGATGTCATGAACTTTCAACTCTTAACGTGCAGTCCAAAATATGGATCCCAGAGAGGCCTTACCTTAGGCCACTTGGGGTTGAGGAGGCGGGCCTTGATGGCGTCATCGAGGGCGATCTGGTACTGGCCCAGCTTGAGGTGGGCGGCGGAGCGGTTGCTGTAGAGGATGCAGTTCTGTGGGTCGGCGGTCAGGGCCTCGCTGTAAAGCCGCACGGCGGCGTGGAAGTCGCCCCGCTGGCACGCCTCGTTGCTCTGCCGCACCTTCTCCATGAACTCCGCCTTGCTGAGGCCCGGTCCCTCCACGGCCGCGCGCACCGCACCGCCCAGCGCTCGCGGGCCAAAGATTGAAAACTGCCACAGAATGAGATGGGCAGAGAGTCAGCAGAAGTGGATGTGACTACATGGCTTTGAACTTCCACAGGTGGAAGAGCCAGGACATATTTCACATGGCCAAATATTGATATGACTTGATATGTTTGTTTAAGCCTAACAACAACAACAACAACAACAACAACCAGAGATGACAACGCCTAGCTTCACAAAGTAAAAGTACTACCATGTATTTGTTCCACCCATACAAATATTTCCTCCCCTACCTGATTGAAGAGTTATGCTGATCACAAGCAGCTGGTTTAGTGCATGGAACCTGAACAAACACATGGTACTACCACTTTCTGCTGTTGGGCTTTTCAAACTTTTACAAGAACAATACATATATTTTATCTATGCAAAGATTGCAATGTGCACAAACTCATTCAGATACACCGCCGTTGTGTAATTAAAGGTGTGATGATGCTATAATCTTGAAGATTGATTATCTTGATTTGTTTGATGCTAACTTGAGCTGAGAGAGAATACAGTACACACTGACAGCAGTAGCACTGATAATGTGGGGGTTGTCTGAGGGTCCACTAAGGATGCCCACCTGCATTGCAAAGTTTATATTTAATGTTTACTTTTTTGCATATTTTCATGCTCAATTACTCAAGGCAAGCATACAGATAAGCATAATTCTACGGTGAGAGGAACTGATAACATCACTAAACACTTTCGCTTTTCATTTCAAAATAATGAGGACTGGTCTATAGCTGCTGGAAGTATCCAGTTCCCCTTAAGCGGCCATCTGGGAAGAGCAAAGAAAGCTATTTTTGTGGTCGTCCTATTGATTCAGTTTTGCTAGCTAAAGTAGATGCTGGTTGGTTGTCCAGTCACAAACAATGACTGCCATTCAAACAACAATGATGTCTTTCTTAAACTTCCCTGCAGGTCAAAATTGTGCTTTTGCTGAGGTTTACTCCTTATTATAGCTTTTTGAGTATTGCAGTAGTGGAGTTCGGATGTGGCTTGTTTGTTTACGTCAGAAACATAGTTTGAGGAGTCCCCTCCAATGCAGCACCCAGAAAGACCAGGCTGTGCTGCAACGTTAACACACTGCAGTCAGAGAGACCAGACTGTGCTGTAACTTAAACACACTGTATTCAGAGAGACCAGACTGTGCTGTAACTTTCACACACACTGCACTCAGACAGACCAGACTGTGCTGTAACCCTAACACACTGCACCCAGAGAGTCCGACTGTGCTGTAACTTTAACACGCTGTAGTCAGAGAGACCCGACTGTGCTGTAACCCTAACACACTGCACCCAGAGAGTCCGACTGTGCTGTAACTTTAACACGCTGTAGTCAGAGAGACCCAACTGTGCTGTAACCCTAACACACTGTATTCAGAGAGACCAGACTGTGCTGTAACTTTCACACACACTGCACTCAGACAGACCAGACTGTGATGTAACCCTAACACACTGCACCCAGACAGTCCGACTGTGCTGTAACTTTAACACGCTGTAGTCAGAGAGACCCAACTGTGCTGTAACCCTAACACACTGCACCCAGAGAGTCGGACTGTGCTGTAACTTTAACACGCTGTAGTCAGAGAGACCCAACTGTGCTGTAACCCTAACACACTGCACCCAGAGAGTCCGACTGTGCTGTAACTTTAACACGCTGTAGTCAGAGAGACCAGACTGTGCTGTACCCCTAACGCACTGTATTCAGAGAGACCAGACTGTGCTGTGACATTAAATCTTGTAATCTTTTGTATACCTTATATCAACAAATAACACCTGGTAACAATTGTGACATAACACTGATCATTTAAAAAAATTTTAATGATGCAAATATGTTTTGGTACAAATACAATGCTATGTGATATTAATTATACAAGATTATACATAAGACAAATATATATGTATATATTCATAAAATATACAGGCTTAGTTCCAAACCTACACAGTGAAACTACAAGGGAAAAAGAGCACCCTCTCATTAGACAAGAAACTCTATTAAATAAATACAAGGTTTGATGTAAGGCAATGGACCCAGAAAAGTCACCCCCCCTCCCCTTGGGCTTGTGTGATATCTAGGTTCCCCCTCTTGTTGACCTTGCCTGTGGTGATGTATCGTACGTGAGAGGTAGGATGTTCGGCTTCAGCAAAGCGCACAGCTACAGCCTCATTAGCATTCCTACATCTGATAATGCTATGGGGTCCAACAAAGGTCTTTGACTCCCTGCTATTTTTAACGATGTATGACTTACCACAGGGACAGTTTATGAGATACATAACTGATCTGGTATGGCAAGTGATGACTCTTCCACTGTGAATAGTTTTACCGGTATGAATGTGCCTGAATGTAGTGTAATTGTATTCACCGCAGGCTCGATGACGGTTACCCTCAGTAATGGAAGCTGAAACAGATTATAACTGTGGGGGAAGAAGCATGGGAACCAAGTCTGATATTGTACCTGCTGACCTCTTATAACTTCTCCTTTTTTAAAAAACTGTAAGGGGGTCTGGCATATAGTAGATAGCATGAATTACACATCAAAGTTATAGACAAAATAATCAGAAGTGTTATGGTAGACTAGAATGCAACTTAGCAAGCGCTATCGCTAATATCTGTTGTTGAGAACCATTACTGAACTCTTTATTTGTGGATATAAGGAGGTAGAGAAATATATTCTTCTACGGAAAATATCTGGTGAACCAGAGAGGTTTCTGTAGGCACAGACATAAAAAAAAAATCACACAGTGCCAGCTGAAGACTAAATAAATGAATGAGGTGGAATAAGCAAGATGACTGAAGCAGTGCCTACATGATGCTGATGATGATATAGTAAGGATGGGGCCAGACCTCAAACAGAGGATCCCTGTTGAACCCTTTCTCTAGCAAACTGCCTGGGGATAGCCAGAGAGGAGCAGCAGCCAAGCAAACAGCTGCATTGTGACGGCTGGGCTTTGGCGGTGCGGTAACATTAGCCTGAGCGTTGCTGAGGCGCTGCGCGATCGTTGAGCCGCAGGCCGAGAGGCCCGGCCCGCGGAGAGGAGCTCAGCTGTGGGGGCTGACTCCCGATTCTGCGTCGAATTTACGATTGGGACTCGGCTCTGGAGCGAGGAGGAATGGGCGGGAGGAAAGGAGGGATCGGGTAGGAGCAGACAGAAGAGATCCAGTTTCCATCCTCCACATAACCTTTCAAACATGTCACGCCCCTTCCCAACCACTCCCCCCCCTCACACACACACACACACACACACACAGCACTCTGGAATAGCACAGCAGCAGGGTAATTACTTCCAGAAAGCGAGAACAGGAGAGAGAAGGAGATAGAGAGATAGAACGACACAGAGACAGGGAACCGCAGAGGAAGAGAGTGAGGGGGGGACAGACAGAGGGAGGGAAGATGGAGGGAAGGAGAGGAACTTTCGCAGGGAAGGGTGTGAGCGGTAATCGGACCACAGCTCGAGCTCAGGAACACAGTGCTTAGGTTGAGTGTTTAT
Organism: Albula glossodonta; assembly: GCA_019788955.1. Classification (NCBI taxonomy): domain Eukaryota; kingdom Metazoa; phylum Chordata; class Actinopteri; order Albuliformes; family Albulidae; genus Albula; species Albula glossodonta. Next base: position 950,245 of record JAFBMS010000027.1, read on the forward strand.
TACCAGCGGCCTGTTCAACACAAAGTACAGGCAGCGCAATGGAGGATATCTACACAGCTGGTCACTCTGCACCTTCACACTGCACTCAGACAACACCACACTAATTACACCCTTCAGACTCTGCTCCTCACATAACCGACAACAAGCAAGAGATAGGAAAAGCCATGCAGGGTGTGCACAAAAAAAAAATCACTATCCTTATGCATGGTGACCAAACCACAACAACAAATATTTACTATTAGTTTGAAAATAGCTAATACGATGCTACTTCTTCATGACAAAATATAGGCCTACTGCACAGTCTAAAAAGCACACCAGTCACTCATACTTTTACTGACGTATTTTCATTGCAAACACACTGCAGTGATACTAACATGGTGGGAATACACATGAAGAGAAAGATGCACAGCTATTTATGCAAAAGAGACTATTTTTACATAGCTGGACATGTAAATTCAAAGTGTGCCCAGAATATTTCATTACATGAATGTGTTTTCGTTGTGTATTATCTGCAGACAGTGTGAATGAGTTTGAGTGTGAGTAGATGAAACATCAGTATTAGGAGTGTTAAGTGTGCAATACAGATTTATGTAACAATATGACTGAAGAACAAGCACTTGGCACTGAGTAAAACCAAACTGCCACGTTTCAACTGCTGCTTTGCTGTTGGTCTTGTTTTGTTCTTTTAAAGCTATTTCTTTTACAGAGAACAGACATAGTTGAATGGGATTTGACAGTGTTTTTATTGTATCCAAATGTATAGTGCTCGTGTGCTTCTGCGTTTGAGTGTAAGTTACATTACATGAGTGTATGGGCGGGCTTGTGTGTGTGTGTGTGTGTGTGTGTGTGTGTGTGTGCGCATGTGTGTGAGAGTTTATGCCAGAGCATGCATGCGTGTGTGTTAATTCCTGTGCATGCGTGTGTGTGTGTGTTTATGCCTGTGCATGCATGTGTGTGTGTGTGCCTATGCCTGTGTATGCATGTGTGTGTGTGTGTGTGTGTGTGTGAGAGAGAGAGAGTCTGTTTTTCATGTCCGAAAGTCTGAATGTTGAATAACGTGAAGGGGAAGGAAGTAAAATACTATTTGCTGGAGTTCTTCTCTTGGCACAGTTCTAAAAATTGCACAGCGTCTGTGCTGCCAAAATGGGTGGGACCCCAGGCCACAGTGGCAAGCGGGCTCAGGAGAGAGCCTTCCATTGGTGTCAGCTGAGCCGGGCACAGATAACAGGGCTGGGTGTTTACGTTGGCTGCAGGCTGAGAGAGAAGCACCAGGGAGGGGAGAAAGGAGGAGTAATGAAAGCCTTGGCCTCCATAATTCCGAACAGACAAATTTGGGAGCTCTGATTTTGGGCTGGAGTTTGCCGTCCGGCTCAGCTGAGACAACAGAGAGCAAGACCACAGGATACGCACACACCAACAGACACATATATATGCACACACATACACTCATACATACATGCACATACACACATACACAAGTGCACACACTCACGCATATGTGCACACGTGTGTATGCGCCCACACATTCACACATAACAAACATGCACACATACACTCATCCATTCACACATACACAAGTTGAAATTTTCTGTATTGTGTATTCAGTTTGTATTGATAACTGCAATTTCAAAAATAATTGATACACACTCACTGATAACCTTATTTCTAAAACTGCAGCATCAGAGCATCTGATCATAAAAGACCATCTGAAAACAACCAGCATAATTGCAGCAGGGTCATGCATCGCAACAAAACTATTTTTGCAGACTCACTGGTCCCTCATTTATCAATTTAAGCTCAAAAGAGCCCACTTTCAAACCTGGAAACTACCTTACAACACGTCTCACATGTGATTCATTAAACGTTCTTTCCTCGCCAATATGAGCGTAAATATCTTCAGCATTTGATAAGTGTGACGACTGCAGCCAATCGTTCATTTGCACAGCACGCCCTAGTATATACTGAGTGTGGAGGCCTCGCCCACACCATATTCAGTATAAATGTGGAATGGAGCCTTGATAAAATCCAAAACAGAGAAAATTAGACACTGACAATAGAGACTCTTATTTCAAAAGTCACAGCCAACAAACAAATACTGTTTAGAAAAAGTTGCATAAAAGGCAGCACAAAATGCAGCACTGAAATAGATTACTGTCAGACAGGAAAAAAACGAACACCCTAATGTTAAAAGGGGTTTGGCTCCCTAATGTTAAAGATTATCATAATGACAGCCCTACGGTTTCATAATTGTTCGCTTTCCTTAAATAGTCCTACTATAAATATTTTAGATAAAAAAAATGGTCAGACCTGAAACAGTCCACAAAATGAATTGTGGCCAATTAGCCTGCAAAAGAAGACTGTAAAACAGACGGGAAGAAACCAGGGTGTCCCAAAGCTATAGCTGCAATGTTATGCAGATTCCAATAGGCCTGAATGATGTCACACACCTTCTATAGTTTGTACAGGAAAGAGCCACCTGTCCTGGACCATGCTGATACATTGCTCCACAGTGCATCACATGCTTTTGTGTGCAACATTAAATCCATGCTCCTACTTGTTTCCAAGGTACAAAAGGATTATTAAGAAAGTCAGGAGATTACTTTTGTTCCCCTTAGAAAGCACACAACAATGTTAGACCAATATCATTTGCATAATCTTGGTTAAACTGATAACCCTATTAATTATAAAATCTTTTGTATTGCTACATGACTACTGTGATCCATTTCGTGTTTATTTAGTCTGCTTCTTAGAGGAGGGGGAGAATAATTGTTCTGGGTCATTCAATAAAGATTATATAGATCTATATTTATATATAGATCTATATAATCTATACTCTTATATCTAATTTAGATATTATATCTATATTTTACTCAACTAGGTTATCTGGGACATTGTACCGTAACAATTTCCATATCATTTACATGTACATTAACTTAACTAGGCTTTAATATCGTATGAGATTGATATATGCAAATACTTCGGCGTCATAATAAAGGAAAACAATCTAGTAATTTCACGACCATAGGAAAGTGCCTCCCCTTTTCTGTGTCGTTTGAAAAATATTTTTTTAAAAAATAAATAAATAAAACGCTAGGCAGACACACTGCAATCTGGTGGACGATACTAGGTGACTGGTAGACAAATGATGAACTGGGGTGTGATATTATGTTCAAGTTGGCCAATCTTAGCCAGCTAGAATTCTGAGGTAACTGTTAGCAAGAGCTAGTGATAGAATTGGTCCAATACTTAACTAAATAAGTAGCCAGAAATAAATAAATAAATAAATACATAAATAAATAAATCCTGGTCCGTGGTCAAAGCTAATAAGCCAAGCAAGTCTTTCAATTATCGCACAATAACGCTTACTTTAGCTCCCTGAGGTCATAGCTGTGTGCTAACGTTAGGCAGCACTATCAAGCTTACTGATATGAAAATAAATGCCTCGGTTAGCCAGAAAACGGGGCTAAATGTATTACACCGTCTTCAGTTACATTTATTTTCTAACTTTTGGTTTATTTTATAAATAAATAATTTTATGTAGCTGACTGTAGCTAAGCATGAACATTTAGAGATAAAATGCTGACTACCCAGCTGGTACTAAAAGTCATTGACAGTTCGCAGACATTAACTGAGAATGAGTAGTCTGATACTTTTGTTAATATCCATAATTAATAATAAAAACCCTAATACTTATTAATATTTATGACGATATTAAAAGGTTAAATTAAACAAAGATGGAAAAATGTTACCTTCTTCCCTCACTCAGACATACCATCTTTCAGCTCTGAGCAGCGTTACAAAACACTTATTCAGTGATATTCATGCGTAATTTTGACAGAAGTTCACCAACTTCATGCATGCCCCCGATTTTTTAAATACACAGTTACTATTGTGCGTTCCTATCATTAATATGTTTTGTGTGGTATGTCCCTCAGAATCTAAGGGGACATACCACACAAATTAAAGACTTTTTAAAGACTTCATAGCCATTTTTGAAGAAAATTAAAAATTTTCAGTACAGAAAATTGTTTTAAATATTACAACAGCAAAAAAGAAAAACTTAAAATGCAATTAAAATCTCCTCAATGTGAAGCCAAAATTTACAGTACAATTTTTGAGCAACTAAGTTTGCTTATCAAAATCACAAGATTTAAAATGGCTACGACGACCAAACTAAGATATATTAAAACTATAAATTCACAAACAGTCGTGTGCATATTTCTTTTCTGACAATTTACATCTGAAGTCAGGAAAAATGGTCTTCTGCATTGTGTTTGGGGTCTGTATGGGAAGGAGGGCAAAGTTCCACTCATACAAAAATACTACCAATTGAAAGAGCTTCCTTTGCCCTAAATTTAAAATGTAGCTCCACTTCTATCTGAGATCCATTCTACCATAACCAGTTGGTCAACCCATGCCCATCCATTAAAGCTCTGGAGGACTGGGGATCTCATTTGACTTATGGAATAGGTCATATGTCCACAAGAAACATCAAGTGAAAGATTTGTTCTTCATCTTCAGTTTGACATCAAAGTTCACTGGCAGCCATGATTTATTTTTCAGTCACAAGACCACCAAATGTATGTATAATGATGACAGGAAACTAAATTCATTCTTTGTGGTGTTCGGAGATTCATATTTGAAAATGGAATGGATAGTTTTCTATGAAATATTTTAATTGAAAGAAGTTTTTTTGGAAAGATTGGAACCAGACACTATATATTCCCATGATTCATTCAGCATCCAGAAGTCCAACAGCCGCATTTAACAATTAATAATTTGTTTTCTGTCAACAACAAATTAATTTATTGTTATATTATATTATCATATTTATTATATTAACTGTTCTATCTGGTTTATATTCCATATGTCAATGTCAAATTATTCCTGGGCACCTAGAAAAGTAATGTGTAAAGTAGTTCAGACTGAGAAACAACAATATACAGTTTTAACCATTCTTTTCTTGCAGCTATTTGTCACTTTGAAATTAAATCAGTTTGAGTGGGTGTGACACATTTACTTATTCATATTAATGAACCACAGCCTTGATTGGCTAAAAGAACTGGTGACCGCCCAACTTCTTCATCTCCTCAAATCCTAACCTGCTTTACAACATGCAAGTATCTAGGCCAATAGATGACAATGTTCAGCAGCTGTCAGTGTGCATCAGACCCATAGCCAGACATGTAGCTATAATGGGGTGATTGGTGACTGGTTGGACTGCCTAAAATATTTCCACACATTTCCACACAAATCAGATGGATATATAATGTAAATGACTCATATAACTCTCAAATCACCAATTTAGGCAAAATTTCAGACAAGTCTTGGGGCCTACGGGTGGTGTCCCGACCCATGAATCTGACTCTTTCCTGCGTTCCTGGTGTGCATCACAGATAAACCATACTCCTGGTCAGAGTGGGCTTCTGCAGATGCATGAATGGAGTATACGCCTGTCAACTTTGTCATCCTCAAACAACATAGGCAGTAATTAATTGGTGGTACATCTGAAGTGTGGAAAGAAGCCAGGATTAGTCATCATGTGACCTGAAAGAGCCGCATGCCTACTACTTCCTCCTGATGTCACTGAGTCACTTACAGGAGATCAAAGAGTTTTTTTTTCGAGTATGGGTTGGGGAAAAATATAATTTTATATTTTTATTTTAATATTTTATTTTAAAATACACTTTTATGGGAAAGCAGAATAGGTGATTCTAAAGTTTAATCATCAAAGTTTTAAAAAATCAGTAAATGACAGAAGGTTCTAAGATCATAGATTCCCTGATTACATTAAAATAATTATTTAAATTATGTATTTGCTTAGTGTCATGGGTTGACAACATGCAGTGCTAAATTGTTAAGATGATACCAAATCATACAATAATGATACAGAATGCTAAAATAATACTGTCATTACCTCATAATGTGACAGGTATTGTCCCCAGTGGAAAATTCCATGTGAATGTATCAATATAATAATTAAAACAATGTGTGAGGGGATTTTGAGCAACCTAGTGGCACTGCAGCAGCAGTAGCAAGGCACAAGTTTACCTTTCCTTCAGCTCCTATATTTAATTACTGACAGCCAGTGCACTCTGTGTTCCTGCATTGCATTGTGGGAGTTGCCCAGCTCACTTCAAACAGCTGGCTGAAACGCTAATTCAAACAGCATGTTCCCTCCACTGGTACTCACTCCGCTTGGCCTCACATTCAGTGTAATCCATCAGTGTGTGTGAAGGTTTAGACCATAGTCTGATTCAGTCTGCCCACACACACTCTCACATGCTCACACACACACACACACGCTCACACGTACACATACACGCACACTATAAACGCACACTCGCACACATAGGCACGTGCACACAAACACACACTAACGCAACCATACGCACACGCTAGGAATATTGAGGACTGTACACTCAGGAAAAGGGGGGCCAGTCTTCTCCTGACTCCAAAAGCAGGTCTGCCCCCACACCCCCCCCCCTCCCCTGCTTTGCTCAGGTCAGGAGGTTGAACTGCATTCCTGGGAAAATGAAAACAAGGCAGGTCTCCTGGCAAGGGCAGCGTAGCAACATCAGACAGCAGATAAGCCTCTGGCTGCCCCCCAGCAAGACTGCATGGTAGAGGTAGCCCTTCCCTCCATGTTCCCCATCTGGGTATCAGTGCACAGATAACACAGCTGCTCAGACTGAGGTCCACCAAGCTCTACATTCACTTACAGTCATTTCCAGTGTTTCAGAATGCATTCCCTAAATAATTTATGTGTCATGTCCTTGCCTGTATATTAAGTGGGGCAGGTTCTGTCAGTGCTGGCCCTGTTCAGTCATAGACACTGGACGTGCCCTTGGCTGGTCAGACCTGCCATTCCTTTCCCCCAGCTGTCACTCAGCAGAGAATTATGGGGAGGGATCTGGCCGCTCTAACAGACGTGGGAAGGTCGTTCCACCACTGAGGAACCAGAACAGAGAACAGGCATGGTCGTGCTGAATGACCACCTGGCACCCAGAGCAATGGAAAGGAAGGACACCCAGTGATTTTAGAGGAGAATGGTCTTGCTGGGATGTAGGGCGAGGTCATGGAAGGCCAGTGCCTTAGACCAGATACAGGCAGAGATAGCTGACCTGAGCAGGGCGACGAACAGCAGGGTCACATGACCTCAGCACAAACTGGGTCAGAACCTGAACCAGCACAATCAGCCTCAAAAACTAACTTCATGCAGTAAAGTGAAAGCTATCAGACTAATTGAGTATAAATCAATGGGCTCACTTTGGCATATGGCTCACATTAAAAAGAAAACATCATAAGTGGTTTTCACTGAATAATTACAATATTTAAATGTCAGGAAATAGTTGCTGTTGCTGTTGGATGAAAAGCTCATTCTTTTAAATGCTGGAACTGCCGCTGAGCTAGCCACCCTGTCATAAGACTGACCTTGTAAATTTTGTGTGGCAACAGCTAGCTTTCACATTAGATTGCCACTAGCTAGCTAAATTTAAAATTGAATTGTAAAGATTGCAACTCCATCATAGTATCCAGAAACTGTGTCACCAACCTAACTGGTCATTTACAAAGGAATAAAGTCTATCATTTTGATTCTATCCCATAATTCTCCTTTTGCTCTTTGTGCTCCCCTCCCCTGACAGCATTGCTAACAACAATTGTGATAGAAGTCATAGTAATAGCAACGGCATATAAAATCCCTTACACATCTATACCTTGTTCAAATTCTGCCTTTGCCTCATGGTGAAAGCTCTCGGAGTCCGATGACTCGAGCTCCTCCCTGGAGTCGCTCCGGTCCAAGACCACGGCTACTGTAAAATTAGCTTTGCCATCTTTTTCTGTTGGCTGCCATGATTGCTGAAATTGCAGTTGGAATATGCTCCTACAGAAATAGGCCAGCTGTGACTCTACCATACAAGTTAAGTGGAACATCAAATGATATTGGCATATTTGCAGCCAAGAATGTGGTACGCTTGGGTAAATGACATCAGAATAAGAAAAGAGCTGTACAAATAGGCCATCCCTGTGGACACTAGCTCAGTAAAACTGCATAGGTTTATGCTGGACGAAGCCTGAAGTTCAGTGCATTAAAATTAGCGTGCCGACAGGGTACAAGAACTACTGCAGGTGTCAGAAAACCTGCTCCAACAGTCACAGGGTGTAGAGGGGTAAGGACACCTGCTCCTAACGTCACAGTGAGTACAGGGGTAAGGAAACCTGCTCCTACAGTCACAGGGTGTAGAGGAGAAAGGAAACCTGCTCCTATGGTCACAGTGTGTAGAGGGGTAAGGAAAGCTGCTCCTACAGTCACAGGGTGTAGAGGAGCAAGGAAACCTGCTCCAACAGTCACAGTGTATAGAGGGGTAAGGAAACCTGCTCCTACAGTCACAGGGTGTAGAGGAGCAAGGAAACCTGCTCCAACAGTCACAGTGAGTAGAGGGGTAAGGAAACCTGCTCCTTCAGTCACAGTGAGTAGGGGGGTAAGGAAACCTGCTCCTTCAGTCACAGTGTGTAGAAGGGTAAGGAAACCTGCTCCTACAGTCACAGTGAGTAGAGGAGTAAGGAAACCTGCTCCTAACGTCACAGGGTGTAGAGGGGTAAGGAAAGCTGCTCCTACAGTCACAGTGTGTAGAGGGGTAAGGAAACCTGCTCCTATAGTCACGGTGTGTAGAAGGATAAGGAAACCTGCTCCTATAGTCACAGTGTGTAGAGGGGTAAGGAAAGCTGCTCCTACAGTCACAGTGTGTAGAAGGGTAAGGAAACCTGCTCCTACAGTCACAGTGTGTAGAGGGGTAAGGAAACCTGCTCCTATGGTCACAGTGTACCAAGCAGACGTAGGGAACCTTCCTCCTAGAGTAACAGGTGGTAAATGGGATGGGAACCCTGCTGCTTTGTGTCACATTTATCTGATTCAATGAATCAACATCTCATGAATACCATTATTTGAATCAGGTCTGTAAGTACCAGACTGGAACAAAAATGTCATACCCATGGACCTCAATGAAGGCTTTCCTATCTCTAATGTAATAGCATCACTATGGCTAAGCAACCCATCACTGGAATATGACATGTTACCATTAATATGGCTATGAATATTAATATGACATTACAGTTATTTAGCTGATGCTTTTATTCAGAGCTACTTACTTGCTGTATTCCGACTAAATAGGTTATGTAGTTTTCCTTTTTTCAAAAAATCCCACCATTGTCCACACCTGAACCAAATCAGATCCCTACAAAGACCTTCTCCCACAGACTTCTGAAGGAGTGGTCTCTGTCGCATATGAATGAAGTTCAATATTTTATAAACCGCAGATACAACACCATTCATATACTGCCCATGTCATCAGAGAAACACACAGTCAACAAAATGATGCCGGGTTCTCATACCTGCAGGTTCCCAGCCTGCCAGGAGGGGACGCTAGAGAGTAATTAGACTCATGATTCCCATCTAGCTTAACCCCTATCTTTCCTCGGCAAGGCTGAGACAATTGCTGCCTGCCAATGCAGACCTCCAGCCAGGGCCAAGCAATAACTCCCTGTGATCTCTACATCGTGAATCACTGACAAAGTAGAATCATAATTCTGTTTTATTAAAAAGCAGAGAGCTGTAACTTTGAAAAACTACCAGATTATCCTGTCAAAAAGCTTTACATGTTTTTCAGGCCAGAGACCAATTTCAGCCAATTTTTCACTGTTGCTCTTTTATTGTTAAAGTTATGAAATACAAACTAATTTACCTGGAAAGCTATCACGAATAGAACAGCTGGTTCATATTAAAATGTGTGAACTGAGTACTTTTGGATTTAAAATGTATAAAACATATTATCTCAATAATTGAGATAACATTTTCCAATAGACAAATTAGTTCTAAACAAAACAGTCTGACATGTGTTGATGGCTGTTACAGATCCTAAGTGTTGAACCAAATCCTGGTTAACGGCAAATGCATCCAAAAACATGGTAGGGTTGAAAGGGCAATACAGGACTTCATGTTAATGTTACACTAATACAGTGTATTTCAGGTAAAGACTTCAAAACTTTGCCTACATCGTGTCACATCCTTTGTGATAATTTTTACCATGAGAGGACACCATTAGCTAAGATATAGCATCAATTTCATTCCAAAGGTTTTTGATAAACAAGAAATCTGCGTGATCTGAACTGTCCTTTTAAAAAACAAATAGTAAAACTGAACAAAGAGTCTTACAAAATAATATACAGGCCAACATGGCGGCCTGCTAAATGTCTCAAAATGTTGCTGGTCTGTATTGGAGATAATAAGCAAAACAGTTTGTTCTTCTGTGTTTTAGGACGGTTTCTTATGAAGACCGTAGCTGTTGAAACACTGTGGCATGGGTGGTCTCCCAGCAGCAGTCTGGGTGAGAGTTTTCAGCCAACAGACTCTCTTTCTCTCTCTCCCTGTCTCAGTCACAGTTTGCTCAACAGTTCACTAAGCAGACTAGAGGAGCTGCCCCAGCAGGCAAGACAAGTCAACCCTCCTGCCAAAATGGTCAGAGGGCCTCCAAAATCCATCCCAATTTGTTGCCTCTCTCTAGCAAATTTCTCTGCGTCAAATGATTTAATGTTTTGCGGGACAGAAATAGCCTCAAATGTGAGTGAAAACCCCTATCTATGCCACACGCAATGCACACCCAATCACCTATACATATTTCTGGGATGTTGTACAAGAATGAATTAAACAGTGTTCCTTCAAATGGAAGTTAAGAGTCTGCCTACATGCCTGCTCCTCTCCATAGTTACATAGCTGTTTCGTCTGTGTTAATAACCTTTCGCTTTCTAAATCCTCTTAAATATGTGGCCATTGAACTGCCTCGAACTGAACAACAGCCATATATGCAAAGCATGGAAGGTTTCTTTGTGGTAACACAAGCCAGAAAGTTGCTAAACACAGTGGTTTTCGTTAGCTAAGCTATCTGTCAGACACACCTACTCGCCAATTTTTCAGCTTGAGTTGACCACACACCAAGCGGCAAGAAGTCTCTGCTCTCCTTAAAATAAACTTAACTACTGTCAAACAGTTACCTCACCTGACAGTAGTTGTTCTAACACAAACCTCGAGTAATGTTATAGTTTAAACAGTAACACTTTCCTGTCAACACAGGGTTCATAATTGGCCTTTCACATTTGAAATTCACACAGTTTTGACAATTGAGACAGCTTTGGAGATGTGATAGTTTGTTGTCAGACAATGGCTTGTCCTTGGTACTGCACACATTTACATAATCTGCATTCAGGGGGCAAATTTTTCAGCCAAAACAAGGTTCAAGATTCCACATGTGGGGATTTCAGCTTGTCATTTGTAATTCGTAAGTCTAAAACATGCTGTGATGTAATGGGTTTACAGTCTCGTTAATGGGTGCCCAAAAAGAGCAGCTGCAATGTGCGATTCACAGAAATGCCAGCAAATTCATGACTGAGGGACAACCACACAGGCCTAGAACAACTACAATATTTGAAAGAACTGGATTCTTGCAAAGAAAAAAAAATCTCTCTTTCAAAAAACCATTAACATATACGCAAGGTGCTTTGATTACGCATTTACAAACATTTAATCGGAATAATTTAAATCAGGTGCAAAAAACGCTGAAATTGAAAGTAATACACTGCTATTGGCAACTAACTACGGACTCTAGGCAGTGACAGTGGAACACTTGTGTGTATATTGAACTGGTTTCAAACTAGTTAAGATGATTACAGACTAGTTAAGAAGATTATTTTTTTTTTTCAATAATAACATGGTGCAATAGAACGGTCTCATCTTACAACTGTAAATTATGTATTGAATTCTGAATGACAGAACAGACAATAGTATTTGCATGCAATAACGTGGTAATGCCTTGCATTAAAAGATTATTATGGGGGGTATGGATAGACACATTTTAAAGAAAGCAACTATGCGCATGCTTCTATTAAAGTCAAAACATCATTCAAAATGACATTTGCGTCGTACAGCAATGTACAACAAACGTGAGAGGGACATGTTAAAAAACCATACTGTAATATATCTGAATAAAAAATCACTACATATAAATAAAACTCCGTCGTGGGATTATATGTTGGTAGATAAACTCTGAACTGAATGTCGTTTGAGTGTCGTGTGCGGTTGCGTGGCAGCCGGGTCCTCGCGCATTGCGCACATTGAGCGTGCAGCATTTAAGTTGTGGAATTTTTTTTTATAATGTAGTTCAAAAGTTAGTGGCTTCAACTTAACGGGAAATGAAAAGAGAAAACATTATACATGTTGCATGACTAGTTTAGCTCCAACGGCAAAATACAGTTTCAATATAAGTTCTTGTACGGTAGGACACAGAGAAAAAAGAAAATAACAAGAGATGTCCTGTGCTGAAATACTGATTCATGATGTTTGATTTCAGTCTGACCTCTTCCTTGCATGAAAGAAGAAAAAAAAACAATGGCGAAGAAATACGACGTACACACGCGCGCACTCACATACATACCGATGAATTGTAATGACAACAGTGTCACTGTTTGACATGGTACCAATTCAACCGTTAACGATACAGTTTAGATAGGTAGGTTGCAATCGTCCCAGGGTTGATGCAAGATTGTAAGTATGAAATGAACCAAAATGCAATAACCGATAACCGATGAGAAGTATTTTCTGCGTGGTCATCCCACACAAAGTAGACACTTTAAAAACGAAAAAGACAATTGAGCTTTTTGAGGTTACTCGTAAGAAATATTTTAAAAGTCCCCACAGCGCGACACAGGCTCACATTTCGTCCCGGATCATTTACCTTTTCTCTTCTCGTTCCTTGCTTCTCCATCCTGTCTGCTACTTCAGTTTCCAGCTACAACAGCATGCAAATTTCATCCCATGTTACTTTCCACACCGATAGGAAAACGGGTCTCTTGCCTCTTCAAACAATCCACGACCTATACTTGAAAATGTCCTAATGGGTGCGTGCAAAAAAGTGCTTACAATTCCGTCCACATAAGTTTTTTGGCGTCCTAGAGAAACTTTTCCCAGAAAAAGTTCGCCATGTTGTCAAATGCCTTTTCTCTTTTTTTGCTGTTTTTTTCCTGTTGCTGTAGCGGATTTTCAGTCCCGTCAGAGGCTGGTCTAAACGGTATGGCCGCAACAGGCCAGGTTTCAGCCTCTCAGTGACATCAGAAGCTATACCTAACAAGAAACGCCGTTTACAGGCGCACCTTTTTCTGCCCTGGATAAACGTTAGTAAATGAATACATTGATGGATGGGTAGCTATATTTCATTGTCAGAAACCACTTCGTAAAGAGGCGTTATGTGTATGAAGTTATCTATTTGTAGCAACTTAGGAAAAATAGATGAGTAACCATGTTAAGCCATTGAGCTTGCGTTTATTAATGTTATTATTGTAAGTTTGAAAATTGAAACGGTGGTGAGTAAAATAGATTTACAACACAAATTGAATGGAATCAACATATTTCACATCCTTTTCGTGTGCCTGTTCATTCCAAAGTGTGTATTGCAAGGGAAAAACAGCTGTACTGAGAATTCTGTTAAAGGGAAGCATCACACATTTTCAATATTCACATATGTTTGTCTGATGTTAGACTGATTTCCTCATGTCAATGCTGTAAAACTACACCTCCCATGATGCATTTTTCCTGTGTCTGGCCTTTTAGGCATGATCCTAGGCAAACTTGGGTTTTGGTGTTAAGGGGAGGAACTATTTTTTGGATAATCCTCCTATCATTGACCAAGAACGGGAAGTGTCAGCAGAAGATTCCTTCAACACACTGCATTATAAGAATATTTGAGGTGCCAGGCGGTCGACAGAAACATTTAAAGTGCCAGTTTGGTGCTCTGTTGTGTGTTGCGCCTGGCTATGTAAAGCATGAGGAAACCGCCCCTCAAGGTTTTGCCTTACAGTACTTATCCCAGCAAGACATAGCAAGACACACATGACATAGAATCATGTATTATTTCTGAACACATAAACTGTGCATGCATTTTAGGCTATGGTTAGAATATATATATGTGTGTGTGTGGAAGCGAGAAGGTCCACTCAGGTGACCATGCAATAGCATAAGTTATAGCACAAGGTAGAAGCATTCAAAGATGAGTTCACAGCACCAGACAGCGGCAGGGGAGGTTTAGCTTTCTACGCCTCTCAGTTGGGTGTGCACCGTGGGGCTTCATGATGGCCTACCAGTGCTCACTGCCAAAATGATAGAGGTTCTAAGACTGAGTCTTACAATGGCCAGTGTGGCTGTGTGCTCAGATTCAGCAGGAGAGCTGACTGTCATACATGCCATGCTGTTAGGGCTGTGACCCAGTTTGCAGTGGGACCTAAAAACTATTTACTATAATTCCAGAATCTGTATATGCTCATTTTTCAAATATTTATCCACGCTAGCGGAAAAAGGTGCGTACATTTTTCTGTTAAAGTAACCTGTGAACTAACCATATCCACTACAGAAATTGAATCTTTAAAGAGATATAAAAAAATATTATTCCAAAGTAGAGTGTCTGGTCCAGAGAAGACCAAAGCAGGGTATTACACTGACACTAACCATCTCCAGTACTAGTGGCTAATTGGTTTACCAGATGCCATCAGATAAACATTAATGCAAATTTTTAATGGAAATGAATAGTCTTGCAAAGTTCCACTTTCTCCAGTACATTAACAGTATTTTTACAGCTGCACACTGGGTTACTGTTGAACCCTGTATCTAACTTGCAGTTGCCCTAAGGCATTCTACTGTGTAATGAGAAACACAAAATAAAAGCAATATCTTCTACACAGACAAACAATTTGGTCTACTTTAATACTAGAATTCCAATCTGCCTGGTTTTAGCTCAGTGAACTAATTAACCTCATATACCATAACGACAGTGACAGCCTACAGTGTGTTACCAGTGCATTGTTTCACATAAGCTAATTCTGAGACATTTTCAAAGATTTTAAATTGTGTTTTTGCCCAGCAATTATTTCCATTAAAAAAGAATAGGTTGTGTTAAAACAACTGACATAAAATATTTTGGTGATATGAATTTTCAAAATGGTTTGATGAATTAATTTGTTTTTGCTTACTCATATTCTGAAATAGCATTAAATACATGCATTTTAACAGGTTTGTTTTTTTATAAGTCATACTGTTGTAGTCAGAATTATTAGCACCCTTGGTACAAATGACCCAAAAAGGCTATAAAAAATGAAAAACACATGTAATAAGCTAATGTTCAAAAGAGTAAAAAATATATTCTATAACTCAGTCTACAAACAGTTTATATCAATTTAATAATAACATTTAATCTATAAATACTGGTGCCCAAGATTAAGATCACACGGCTTATGGTACGTTTCATTTCAAAGTGTCAATAATTCTGACAACAAATGTATATCTGTCATTCTCTGGTTTGAGAGGGCTGGGCAGTCTTTAGGTACTGTCAGCCAATCAGGGTTAAGGTTCATTAAAATTAGTCAATGTGTTACACCCACTGACATAGCTTCTGAATTTCAATGAGAGAGGTGCTGGGAAATGATTACGAATATATATGAACAATTTTATTCAAAGAATACTTTACATGTTTGTTTTGCAGATGGTTTGCTTACCATGTCAACTGAATGGAAATGAAATCTTATAATACTGTCACCATTTTAGGCACAAATCTAGAAATGTCCACAAGAGGGCAATATTTTACACTGCTTAGTGGTAGCCTCACAAATGCAACAGGCCTTAAGGGAGAATATTACATTGTACCTCAATAAAGTGCATATAATTGTATGGATTCAGCATTATGACACATATGAGCTTGGAACATAATTATAAAAAAAAAAACAGAATTATTGTTTGTATAAACAGAGCACCTTTCAAGTAGGATAACACAAAGATCTTCAACAAACAATCAATTTAAAAACACGAATCAATCGAACATATTAGAAAAGATCAAGATAACGATTACTATATATGGTTGGTAAAAAAAAAGAAATCAAATTAAAATACATTTAAAGCCACTCTGTTGAAACATTAGAATATCTGAAGTCTAGTTTTTAACCTATACTCTAGCCCAGTGGAGCTTTGTCTGATACCATAAAATTCCAATGAATCTATGTTCGCTCAATGGCAGACCGCACAATGTGGTGCAAATATTCACATGCTAGATATCATTTTACCAGGATATCACAAGGGGCTCATTCTCAGGCTACAAGTAGCACTCCAACACCTTAACCTGACCATAACAGACATTGGTTGTTTGTATTTTCCCAACATCTCTCTTTTGCCTGAACCGCTAAAACAATGTGCTTGCTTCAGAGTGTACATCTACATCAGCCACCTATTGCCTGGTTCAAACACACGAACATAAGCTACACGAATTGTGTTTTGAAATGTTGGTCTTTTTTATTTTATATATCTTTTGTACCATGCTGTCTTGTGTTTGTGAAAATGTTGAACTTCATTTATGAGTGTGATTCAGGAAGCTGAAAACTGATGGAAGCTGAAGACTAGCATTTTCCCTCAAGTGAATCGCAACAGCCATGGAATGCCACAAAAAGTGCACTAACAGTTTCACAGTCAGTCCTGTGTAATGTTTCACATTCGGTCCTGTGCAAACAGTTTCACATTCGGCCCTGTGTAAACAGTTTCACATTCAGCCCTGTGTAAACAGTTTCACATTCGGTCCTGTGTAAACAGTTTCACATTCTGTCCTGTGTAAACAGTTTCACATTCAGCCCTGTGTAAACAGTTTCACATTCAGCCCTGTGTAAACAGTTTCACATTCAGCCCTGTGTAAACAGTTTCACATTCAGCCCTGTGTAAACAGTTTCACATTCGGTCCTGTGTAAACAGTTTCACATTCACTTCCATGTAAATCACACGGCAGACACTGCAGTTCAGAAGCACGCCGTCTACTTGCATATGAGACTGGAGTAGAGGACGTGCGCCACGCCGGTGATGAGGTTGTGGTTGGCGAACTCCAGGATGAGGAGCAGGATGGGATACTCGCTCTGGCGCTTCCACAGGGCCGAGGCCTGATCCAAGCCCATCCAGTTGAGCAGCAGGACGTGCATGGCCTCGGGGAACAGCTCCCCCGCTAGCTGCTCCGCGGGGGGCAGGTCCGTGATTCGCTCGATGTGCCTCATCTTAAAGCCCTCCACCTGCTGGCTGATGCAGGTATTGGCGGCGTGGAACTGCTGGCCCAGCCAGCTGCCGACGGCGCAGAGCAAGGGGCTGGAGTAAACCGACCCCGCCTTCCCGGGACCCCGCCCCTGCGTCCGCAGCAGCCCCAGCACGGTGTCGGCCAGAGCCCCCTCATCCAGGCCCTGAGTCAGGGCCCTCTCAACACAGGCCAGCAGGTGGAGAATTCTCTCCTGCTGCTCTGTTTCCATGTCACACTTGAGGCCCCGCAAAACGCCATCCAAGCCCTTCAGTCTCTGAGAGATGGGGTTAAGGTCATCCGTCTGGGCGGCCAGGTCCCTTTCCGCGTGGCCGCAGTAGTCATGGTCGGCCGTGGACATGCTGTCAGGGAGGGGCGTGTCAGGGGTCTCCACTGCTTCAGGTAGGTTCAGATGTGTCTTTGAGATGTTCTGGGACCTTAGTCTGTGATGCACTTCCCTGCTGTGCAGCTTTATGATGACGTCGGGCTGGGGAACGTTCAGCTGGACGCTCAGGTCATAGTGCTCATTCAGCGGGCCATCGTTTATTCTGGACTTCCACAGTTCCTGTGCAGGAGACAGGTCGACATGGTGAAGTACTGGGTGAGCAGCACTATGCAAACAGGGCAGCCATCATTCTGTGAGGCTTATAGATACTGGAGAAATGTTATATATGTATGTATTTACACATGCATCAATTTATTATATAGAACCTAATACTACAACAAGCAATCAATTCAAAATAAAAGCAATACAGTACAAAAGAAATTTTGTAAAAAAAAAAAAAAAAAACATTACATTTGAGGCTAATAGCTATTCTATATACACACAAGTTCTGTAGAATAGCTGTTTAGTTGGCCCCAAAGCTGCTTTCACCTTATAAAGGCTAAGTTTAACGTTGGTGTTACCTGAAATGTCTCCAGCACGAGAAGTTGCTCTTCTTTGTTGTACAATTCAAAGGCTACCCGAAACAGACCCTGTATGCTGTAAAACCACAGACTGTTGCTGACCGTGGGAACTCTCAGTCCATGAAATCGGAATTCTGCAGGGGTACAAAAGAGATTGGCAAACAAGTTCCACAACCTATGTGCTCATTTATTAGACTGATCAGTTTTAAGTAGGTTAGGATTACCTGGGGAAAAAACGAGCTTTGTGGCTAATCCTTTCTTTGCGAACTTTGCATGATATCTTTGGTGATTCTCTGTCCTGATATCTGTTTTTGAGAACACGTCAGCGCCTAGAAAAAGAGGTACTGCTGTCTCCTGGATGGAAAAGAAAATGGGGACCGCAAATATTAACTAAATGAAAGTCATAAATACACTGTATTTATAGATACTGGTCAATACTGTTTATTACATCTTAAATGGTAATGAATTACATATCTGTCTGAAATCCAGTCAAAACGTTTTAAACATTCTGGAGTGTACTGAAGGAAATAATAAAATTTTTCAATCGCAATGAAACTGTGTATCTCTATCTAAAGATTAAACATTCTTGGAATGGCAGGTCGTTGTAGATTAAGTTATTTTGCAGTTTTCTCTGAGCCATTAACTAGCAATGACAAACCTAGAATATGATAGTATACACACCTCAGCATTGTACTTCTCGCAAACTTTAAACGAGCTTGACCCAGCAAAACATAGGAAGCGAATTTTCCCTTCGCCACTATCCCAATGTGGAAGATAAACAGAAATAGTTTCTGGTTGTGTTGACATGCTTCCATCACATGAATTTGTTCATTACAATCTAAAATTACATTAATATTTAAGCACAAATACTTCGTCCTGTATATAATTATTCATTCAATAAAGACTATTGTTCCAAATACAAGCTTAAGCGGTTCATGCATTCATGTGTTTCCAATGTAAGCGCACAATAACAACAGAGCGTCAAATATTAACGTTGCTTCCGTCAACCTGTGTTCTGCCAGCTTCCGGGTCAAGATTGTCATAATAAGAGTCATCCGCAAAAATGTAGAAATTGCACTAACACTGTTAAGTAATTTAAACATAAAACAGCGACGCGAAAACCAAATGTATAAAATATGCTTTATATTTCGCAACATTTAAAATAAACATACATTTTATTCAGTCATTAATATAAAATATAGGACTCAAACTCTGGAGTGTCAAAATGGGACTGCACAGAAAAACCTGTACTACACGTCCCCATGAAAGTGGGGCTGGAAGTACTCAGGAACATCCCTAGTATCCAAAATAAGTGACTTTGATTGTGGTGTGATGTCTTATGAACTGCTAATGGCAATTAACTGGTTGTGATGACCCCATGTGCCTTCCATCTTTGACCAGTAGTGGCCGCTCACTAACTGGCTGTACTAGTTGGGTGTGTCTTTGGGAGTTACCTGTCTTAACCATGTGTAGGGCAAACAAGGAGGTCACTTCCTTCCTCTGACGTTCTTTGTCGTCCCACTTACAGATACACCCGTCATGATTCATACACTATTTTCGCTACACGCCCTGATAAATATTCCCCTTGTCATCTTTTTCCCATACACACAAATATATGACATGAATTAAATAAATCTGTTTAAAACTTTAACTCCTCTGTGTCCACCTGTTTTATGTATTGATCTCTTACAAACAGGTCGTTACAGGTACCATGTTTACAAATTGCATACACCTAACTAAACTGTGACAAAATATTAATCTTAGTTCCTTAGCTCAATACACATATATTATTTAGCAATTGCAAACTTTTTTGAACTAATTTCTAACATGATCAATGTTTTTTCAGGCAGCTCGAGGATCGGATATAGAGACAGGCGGAAACATCATATCCAACAGATTAGTGTGCATGGATGCCTTTTACCATTAAATACGTATATTAATCATTTTAGATCAGATTTACCAATCATTTTATGTAAAACAACATTACATTTCTTAGGATACAGACATGGCAATAATGCCTGATGTACAGGCGTCATACAATTCAACAAAATTAGTTGTTTTTTTTTGGCCATTTTCAGCAAGTGACTTTTTGCTGAGTTGGTGTCATTAGTACGGTTAAGGCACAGGAATGTACTCGATAGCCAACTTTGAGCAAGAAGGTGTATGAGTTCTGTCCTTCATTTGTTTGTTGATTGAATATTTAACCCTACCTGAATTTGATTTTGTCTCTCCAAATACAGATAAAATCACGTGTCAGTAGTACTGCTTGCTTTCATGTTTCTGAGGCAAATGCAGTTACCCGATTACACCACAAGGTGTTACCCTTGAGACAGAGCTCAAGTTTTTTTGAAGGACAATGCACCCAGGCTGTAGATGCCTATACAGTACGAAGCTCATGAAAAGTAAAGTAGGCTTATATGACAATTGTGCATTTTATCGTTGTTTTGTTGCCTGTATTGAATTGTTTGTACATATACTGAGCATTTTGAATTTTATAATTGTTACTATGAGATGTACAATGTACTAACAAAAGGTGACGTAAATGGGATTTAATAATTTAATTGTATTATTATGATATACTATAATATGACTTCCATATAAAAGCAACAATGCATTTCAAATAGATAAATAATAATTAGTGTTTTTAATTGAACAAGTCAACCTATTCTTTATTCATGTTTTTCTGTTGTAATAGACAAAATGTTAATGTTCTCTCACTGTATTATCACTGTTTATAAAGCAGCTATAAACTGGTATTTGATATCTATTGATGTGGATACCATCATCCATGGCAGCTACCATTCTGTTGGTCTTCCCCATTCAATACTTTCTCCAAATAATGTTCTGAGCAACCAGCCTCTCTCTGCACAATATGGCCCAAATATCTTTTCCTTTCTCACCCTGACTGTGTCCTTAAGTCTAATTTTTAGTCATACTTCTCTCAGTATTCATTTTATCTGTATATTGTATTTATTTCCACCTTTTCCAGACCAACATCTCACAGCTCCTTTGTCTTGTAACCTGTTCTTTCCTCAAGATCCATGTCTTTGAACTGTTGAGCATAATCCTCCTAATTTCTTGACTATTCTGATATTGAGAGGGTTGTTTAGGAAGAAAGCTTTCTGATTGGTGAATTGCTCCCTTGGCAACAACAATTCTTGATTGTCTTTTCTCACACTCACTATTGTCACACTTGCTCCCAGTCAGCCAGCTCAGCCACGCCCACTTCAGCCCAGCTCCACCCCCCCAGCTCATCGAACACACCTGCACCTGATCATTCACTCAGCTCCTGGCTACTAAAGGACTCTGTTTGTCTTGTTTCATTGTGAGGTATTGTTTGTGTGACTTGTTGTTGTGATTGCGGTTGCCTACTGCAAGTTTGAACCTGTTTGCTTGACCTTGTGTTTCCTTTTTGGATCTGTCTGGGACTGCTGTTTCTCCTGTTTTTTGGTCCAGTTTACATTCCTGTCTAAAGTTTCCATTCCTTATTAACGTGATAATTTCTGACTGCACTTGGATCCCAGCTTGTGTCCTTACAACCATACTCTAAGATCCAGCTGTCGAGATATTGGAAGCTTTTGACCTTTTCAATAGCTTCTCTGTGTATCCTGATTTCAATCTTTTCATCCATATTCTGTGTAAATCTCATTACTTTGGGTTTCTGCACATCATATGCAGAAGACCTTCTCAGAGCCAGCGGCTATCACCTGATTATCTGCAAATCTAATAGCTTTGACAAAATACCCTCCACCTTTGATGAAGTCATTAACAGCGTTGAGAGCATCACTCATCAGTGCCTGCATGTAGATGTTTGATAAGAAAGGGACAAGAGACAGCCTTGTTTACCACCCCTGCTGATGCTAGCTGGCTTGGTTTCTCCGATGTTGAGTTTTGCTGATGCTGACTGCCTCATGGATAAAGCTGCAATGAGCTGTCTGTCCTTCTAGTCTATGCCAATATCCTCCTACATCCTCATAAGTGTGACTCAACAAACTTGGACAATTGCTTTTTCACAGTCCGTAAAACAACCAAGTGTTCAGTTCATACTGCTGGAATTACATCAGCCTGTCCATGACTGGTCATTTGCAATGAAATTATTTGCCTTTGCCTCCAACTTGAATATAAGTATGAGTAGGATGATCTTTGACACATGGAATGTTTGATTAATTGTCTAGTGGTCATCATATTTTGGGACATTAGACCTCTAAGTTTATCATTGTGCCTTTGAAAAAGTAACTTTCCCAAATTGCTGTACATTTTCTTGCAGCGAGAAACTGAAGCGTTATGGAATTTGCAATTCAATGTTTCATCTGCGTTCATGTCCCATCAGCTTTTCCACTTTGTATCGTTTTCATTGCATGTAAAATTTTCTCCTGTGCTAAGTCAGACACCACGTTATCCTGAGAGACTGACTGTATGTCTTCTATTGTGATAGTATGTGGTTCTACCCTTCTGTCATGCAAATGTACTATCTCCATCTTGCTTTTCAGCATCTAGCTGAAATTAACTTTGAACCTTTCCGGCGCATTTCTGTTGTCTGCTTGTCCACATTCATTAAGATCTTCAACCTCACTGCACTTAGTCCCAAACCATTTCTCTCTTGATATTTAAGTCCCTTGTCTGATTCATTATTCAACTATCTATAGTGTCTCCTCCCTTTCTCTGAATCCTCGTTGTCCTACTTTCTACGCCCATACATTTTCCTTACCATCTGCTCATTGTTACCCTCGTTGGCTTTAAACCAGTGTGTTCTTTGTATTCTCACCATTGGCTCTTTCAATGTTGTTCGGTGTTCATTTATGTTGATACAACGTTTCCTCTGTGCAGGAATTCATTCATGCCCTCTGCATAATGCTTACGACCATTACCTTTGAGTTCCTCTGTCTTCCGTTTTAACTTCATTCTCTTCCCACATAGCTTCTTCAATGTAGCACACATCTTACAGATAACAAGGTTGTGATCTGATAACATATCTACACCTGGATAGGCACAGCCATTCATAACATAATGAAATCTGTGCTTGACTAAAATACAGTACAGCTGGAACCTTCATGTGTCACCAAAGTCGGCCAAAAGAGCTCCTCTGATGGTCCTTTTGCCCAGCCCAAATCTTCCTACAGAAGTTGCATCACTGCCCTCTCGTATAACTGCCTCTATCCAACAAACACAACATGGTGACTACCTTTCCTTTTGTTTGTAATTTTTTCAATTTTGTTAAATTCTAATTTAACTTCCTCATCACTGTAGTCTGATGTTGGTATCTAAAACACAATTGCCACAACAGCAACAGATTCAGCATTATTTCCTATTATCAGTCCATTAGTGAAATATTCAACTTGTGTTAACCGAATTGGCCAGTCTGCTTATCCAATCCAGATTTTAAATTAATTTAGTAATTAATCCAAAAGGCAGAACTGCAATAATCCGGTGTAAAAATTGTGAGGTAATTGCATGCACCATCTATTTTATTAAGACACATTTGTACAATTCTTGAGTCAAATATTCATATACCCTGCAGTCTGGTGCATGCATTTTTCCTTTACACTACCAACCAAAGGCTAGCAGACATAAAACACATGGCCACCATTTCTAGGGCTTTTCACATTACCATGGATGTTCCTGAGTAATGTGAACACCCCCTTAATTTACATAAATTACAATAAGAAAAAAAATGACAGAAATCACATTTAGAGATTCCCTTAATTACATTATTATTACAAATGACTAATTAAGAATCCTGTTATGCTAATTCTAATAATAACTTACAGAAATAAATGACATTGAAATGGCTTTAATGATTTCAGAGCAGAACATGCTAAAATACATTCAGGTCTAGGCTAACATCTGAAAATTAGATTAAATATTGAGATTAAGATGCACTGTGACACTAAAGAGTCAAACATATATTGGCTCAAAGCTGTTGAGTGCTCTCCTTATTTTCAAAGATAAGAACCTCCTATTCCTGATGACAGGATCTCGAATACATGTGAGGTAAGGACCATCATACGTTCTCCTTTTCTGACTGTCCACTCCTCATACATTGTTATGTCCATTGAAAAGGTGCCAGTTGATAAATACCTGGGTATATGGCTAGATGAGAAACTATCCTACAAAATCCATATTGACAATCTCGTGAAGAAACTTAAACGTGGTTTTAATTTTTCTTTTAAAATAAATTTTGTAATTGTTCAGTCCACATTCCTTCCTGTAATTGATTATGGAGACATAATACACATATATGCATGCAGGCTCTTCTGTGCTGCAGAGGCTGGATACAGTCTATCATGCATCTCTGTACTTTGCAAATGCCAAGTCACTCACCCATCATTGCAGCTTATACAAATTAGTGGGCTGGACATTGCTGTCCTTGCATAGACAGCTACACTGGTATGTATTCATATATAAAGGTCTGTTGGATAAACTACCCCTTTACCTCCATAGTCTTCTCTTTCACCACTGACAGCTATTTAATGAGGTCTGCTAGGTGGTTACTACTTCGAGTTCCCAGGGCTGTTATAGCATTAGGCAAGACTGCTTTTTCTTATTGTGCCCCAGAGGCATGGAATAGTCTAGAAAGTATGCTGCATTTAGATGTATTAATGCCTCTCGGTGAGTTTAAAGCTTTGCTTCAGAATGCTGTGCAGGAGGAGTGTAAATGTATCCTGTGGTCTGGATTGGTTAATTGATGATATGTTGTCATATATTTTATTGCTGTAATGTTTTAATTGTGATGTAATGTAATGTCATGTAACTGTTTTAATGTTCTCTGCTGTCCTCTTGGCCAGGTCACCCTTGTAAAAGAGACTTTATATCTCAATGGGTTTTTTCCTGGTTAAATGGTAAATAAATCAATAAATAAAGCTGTCTTGGGGTTGTAGCCAGTGGTGCAAAACTGGGGTCATGCCCAATTCATTTTTGGGGAGATGAAACAACCTGAATGCAAACTTTTCCTGTATTTCTCTTCTGTAGATTTACTGAAGCAATGTACTTATATACAGTTAATTGTAGCTAATGTGACATTCCTTTTATATTTACCGACAGTTGTATGGATTCCAATCAATAAAAAAATGAAAAAAAAAAAAAAAAACATTTCCTGTTTCAGACAGCATTCATGACACTAGATTCCTAGTCCCCGATTTTCAAAATTGAGGAAACAAGAGATGGACTTGCACAGTCCTTTGCTTATTATTCTCACTCTGTTCTGGAATCCAGAAGGAATGTCAGTAGGTGTACATTTCCACATAGCAGAAAAGCATCATTTGACCTAGCGATGGACACTGAGGACGACGGGACCTATAACATCACTCACCCCTCTGCTGTATTTCTTTGTGCAAAGTAAAACACTAGACATGCCATTTCCTATTTGCATATGCCCAAAGAATGTTCTGAATTCTTTTTCCATGTTCAAATTTTTTTTTCTTACTTACACTAATTAGTCTATTAAAAGTGACATGAAAAGTCATGGACCAATCTCCGCCCAGCGTGTCCCTTGGACACACTCCCATTTCCAGACTCCCACGCCAGCACAACATAGGCCTGGCTATGTATACATCCCACAGTGAAAATATTCGAATTTAACTTTAAGTTCCAATACCAATTCCACCGCTTTCAAAAAGAAAAAGATGCAATATAGATCAAATCAAAGACAAACTAGCCAGTGTTACATTTTAAGCGTCAACAACGTTGTCAAAAAAATCAACGTGTAAAAAAAAAAGGTACAGTATCCAAGAGACGTTGAGCTAAGACAAGCGAGGGGAAAACAAACGGATCAGCAAGACGATGACGTATTCGCGGAGCCAGTCGGCTCGTCGCAGGCGTTGTGTGAAAACCGCTAGCAGCCCAGGTCCTGTCTGACGAAAGAAGCTCGGCTTCCAGGGACGTTGGGCTATCGCCCTACTGTTTTCGCGGATATTTTCTCCACAGTAAAAGAGGTAAGGTGCATTAACTGTTATTCCACTGATAGTTTCACGGTGACATTCCTTGTTTTTATTTTAGAAATAACGTTACGGAAGAATTTTCTGAGGGGACAAATAAAACCACTAAATAAAAGGTATCCTAGGTAGCTAGCTGGCTAAGTTAGCTAGCGCATTGCTATGAGACAGTTGGGGAAAACAGTGAATATCATCACTGCCCAAAATGTGTGCATGTCGATAGCTTGTCAATTGGTCCTGGCTATACTTCCATGAATAGAAAATATAAGAGAGGGCGTGACAGGGAGAAAATAACTCGTTTCACACTGGAAACATGAAGTGGAGGAATTCTGTGGTTCGTCCCTCCTTATTGACCAAGCTCCCAGTGAAGCTAGCTGGCTAGGATAACGTAGGTGGATGCTTAGTTCTGTCATGACGGTATTTGCTTTTGAGGACCAGCGCCAGCCTTTCGGAAGAAACCTGTGGCATTTCTGTGAATTTTGAAGATTATATTACTACCTGCCAGTAAATTTTAAGTCTGTGACAGTAACCTAACCATTTTAGCGTTGATTGCAAGCTTTATGCAAACAGCTGGTTATCTAACGTTAACCTTATTAAGATGGAGTGATGGCTAGTTAAGTCAGGTTGTTTCTGGATTAGATAATGGCCAGATAAATACTGCGCTCATATGGCTTGCTAACATTAACAGGTCCGAGAGAGAATCATGTTCGCCTACAAAATCGCTGCATGTGAGATCACTTTAGCTCATGAGACCACTTTTGTAGACTTGAAACAGTGTCATCTATGTGAAACTTCAAAAGTGACAGGCGAGCGAAAGAATAACCCAAATGTATCATGATACTTGAAAAAACAATTAGGAGTTCTAACAGGGAACCCCAAAGAGGCTACCCTTATTTGTCATTGATGCATACCACAAATAAACTGCTAATCATCGCAATACTCCTAAATTTATTCTGAAGTCTCACCTCTGGAATCAAAGCTGTTAGCATTATGAGTATTGCATAAGTGTAACGATTGAAGAGAATTCACTGTATGACAGGAGTAATTAATCCAATTGATGAACAGGCATTCGTTTTGCTAAGTCGATGGTAAGTTTTTATTAATCAAATGCTACAATTTATTAAGAGTGGCCGAATATTGGGGTAAAAAATCCCTTGGTGTTCCGGTGTTGGGTACATATGGTACTGATATTCCAACACACAGTCTGTTGTCATGGGTTTTTGTTGACTCATTGTTTGTTGAATTGTTTTTGATTGAATTATTTTTTCCATATATCATTGGTCATATTATTCATATTGAATATGTTGGCATGCTACTCCCATTTCTGGCGTACTGTATTTGCTTAAGGGGATGCACTTAACAGTTTGACATGAAATGCTTTTTCAAGAGTAGAGGAATAAAACCATTCTGTTTGTGCCAGTTCCAGTATTGGAGGTCTTGTGAATTGCTCTTGGATGAAGTTAGCTTGATTTTAGTCATAAGACCAAGACATACCAAAGCAGCAAGTTCCCTGGGCTTGAGAGGGGTACAGTTATCTCTAGGATTTTTGGCATCCTTGATGAAGGTGTTCTAATAGCCTGTGCAATATTAAACTGCTAATGTACTATTAGCTGTGCAATTTCAGAAAATTATATTTTCCTAAAAAAACAGTGCAGTAAGTTAAAAATAAAATTCAGTGTGGAATATTTCAGTTATGAAAGGTGGATGTCAAATTATTGAATGAAAGGGTATGGGTGGACTTACGAGATGATTGTCCTACACTACCAAGGGCATCATCTTACCCACATCAACACTCACAACAATATCATATTCTACAATGTGGGAAATGTCAGGTATCACAGTGGCTGGGTTATCCTTTCCTAATCACTATAATCACTTTAGTGTATTTATATGTTTGTGTGTGTGTATATGTGCATATGTCTATTATATAGTCATAAATTTTTTTATCTCCCTGTTTTTAGTCTCTGTTATATTCCCATTTTGTGCATAAAGTTTGCTATAAAAATGACTTGCTTGAAAGTACAAGCATAAATCTTGGATGGTGGCCCCCCAACATGGATAAATTCCACTTGTGTGCAGTCAGCTGCCATTAAAAGTCACCCACCGAGGTTATCACTGCAGGTGCTCCCCTGACAGGGTATTCAAGCTTCAGATGCAACTGAAATGATTAGATGGCACTGGGCCTTTGACACAGCAAGTGTCTTGTGTCATCTTGCTGTCACTGTTCATCACTACAAAAAATGGGAGTACAGGGCTCCAGATTACTTTTTAAAATAAAGTGGCCCGGCCACCCTGCTTACTTTTGTCTTTATTTACACAGATGGAAGGCAGAGAGGAATATAGACAAAGAGGGAACATAGCAAAGAAAGTTGGAGCTGGGCCTTGAACCTCGGTCTCCCTGGGGCCATATGTGGTTGAGATGGTTGCTCTACCCACCATTCTCAACAGATTACATTTTTATATTGGTGGCACTGGTCCCAACTAATTGAAAAGTTGTATGGCACAATCACAAAACGTAGTCATGCCAAAACAAAATTTAGTGGCACCAATATTTTGAATGCTGTTTTCAGTTTCTTTCAGTAGATTTGTTTTTCATCATACTTGTGTTTACAGATGCATCATTTGTTAAGGTAATATAAAATGAAGTGACTTTATTTACTTGAAATAGGTGCTATATTTTATTTTACATTAATTTCTTTGTATTCTGTAATTGCATTTCTACAGCAGAGGTAAATCAACAGCTCAAATAAGGAGCATCACAACCTAAATAACTTAAAGTACCAATAAACGAAACAGAAAATAACAAATATAAACATAAATGGGATTTGATCAGCATAAAATTGTAAATAAACAGAAATTTAATAGACATCCATCAGTTCTGTGACAGAATGAAACTGAAAAGCCAAGAACCCTAATCAAACACACACACACGCACACACACACTTTCATCTTCATAGCTATCAGCACATGTGGGCACAGATCGAAGAGCATTTGCACCGGAGCCCTGTAGCAACAGACTAGGGAAACGCTGACCTGACTTAACCCCCCAAAAAATGATACCGACACAGATTTGGCCTTGTCTCCACAGAATGCCAAAATTAGTAGAGGAATAGAATTGTTATGAGATTCAGTCAAGCTTTTAGAAGCACATGTTTGCATGTATATTGAATATACCTGTCTTATTAGGCACACTTTTTATATTGGCCCTCAGAAATTGGTGATTAAAAGCTTGATGGATTCACATATTTGGTTGGGTAACTATCCTACATTTGTAAAAATCTACTTGGCCACTTTGTGTTTTTTGCCTAGATCTAATGGCAATCTGTGTACAATCTGTACAATCTATAGGAGAATAAAATACATTACAAACAATCATTTTTTATATCATGATTAAATGCACCTTCTACAAACCTGTGTGACTTTGCCTAGAAATAGTTCTGCAATCTGCATGATATTTAGTGAGGACCCACATGCCCACTTCAATGTTAAATTCTCTTTTCTGCGGTTCTGGTGTGTTGACAGCAAAGCTGAACTCCTTTGGTTGTCAGCCTTCACATACAGTCCTGCAGAAGCAGGAAACCTCCCTGATCTGAATGACTCCTGGTCTAGTTTGAGCCAGCTATTCACAAACAGAAAGACAATTTCATTTAGGAAAAAAGATCACTGTTGATACACTATATCTTGGTGATGTGTGTGAAATCAGTATGTGTGCAGTCTGTCTTAAATTGAGGTACGTTCTTCAGATAGTAAAAGCTGTTAGATGTACTTGGTGGATTTTCATGGTCCCAGACACTGACTTCAGAGATGGAGGAGTCAGCTCATGTTTATAGTCCTCCACTGTGACTTTGAACAGCCTCCCCAGTGACTGGTCTTTCTGCTGCTTACACAGGCTGTCAGAATCAGAGATGTCAGCACCACATGCAACAGTTCTGTCAGCCAGGGGTTTCAGAGCTGCTCCAGCTCCTTCAGGGGCCTCTTCCCTGTGGGATGCTCCAGTGAAGTCCCAAGTGATGGACTTGAAACCTCTCATGAAGAGGATGCTACTCAAGGATCAGTGGGACAATTAGCTGTGTATCTGCTGCCATGACAGAATGAACTATTTTGTAGTTGTTGTAGGATCTTGTCATTTTGGTCTACCAACACTTTCCATTTTACCTAATGTTTTCAGGAGTGTGTCAGAGAGGTTAACTTTATATATGTTAAGGCTTATAGATTTGAAGTCACAAACCCGCTGCTTGCCATTATTATTATAAACAACATCCATACTGTGATTATATACCATCACCACCCAGAATTACATACCATGATATGCATGTAAGGGTATACCACCCATCCCTATTTTTAAAGGGACGATTAACGTTATACAAACAGTGTAGCCTTGTTAGAACAAACAGCTTGCCTGCTTAACTGGCCTAGTCCTGTGTGGCTAATGATGGCTCTGTAATAATGGTAATGTGTATAACATGTAGTGTTGGCATATAGGAAAAAATATGAAACAACAGATTGTGGTGTGCAAATGATATAGAGATTAGACTGATATAGCAAGAAATAGAGTTGGTGTTTTGATTCCCACAGGAGTGGGATCCTATAAGAGCCACACCCTACAGAGTCCAACATGTCTGCTGGTACAAGTGTGGCCTCTCAGACATGATGAGTAATGTTTGGTATATGTTCCCTGTCAGCAAACCTCCTTATGAATAAGGAGCTTTCAGACGGTTTTCAGTGCAGTTTGGGCCACAGATACCATTTTGTGACCAGTGGAACACAAGCCGGAGACTATGGTTTGTGTCTGAAAGATTCTCAGTGATTCTGCCCACTCAATAAACAGGGCAGTGTTTTAGCTCACAGCTGCATAGTTTCGGACTTCGACAGGATTGCTCTAAAACCACTGTCAAGCCCTGTTTTATGGCCCTCTGACAAATGGTTCATTTGGGACCACCAACTGCATTGAAGATCAGGGTTGGAACTTTCTGAAAGTTTTTCAGACTGAAGATGTTTTTTTTTTGCCTATCGGCTGGATGCATTGTATTCATTTGTTGAATTTTGTTTTTATATTTAAAGAAAGTGTCATTGTTACTGTTTATTCAATAAAATATAACTTTAATCAGATGCAAAATAATGTGTTTGACAGCATTACAATGACAAATCATTGTAACACCATCATTGTAGAAGTCAGTGAATTCAGCACTGGGGAATGTAGGCAATCTCTTTGGCAGAACATATAGCTGTGAAGGTTTCATTTGTATTATAAAAATGAAAAAGCACAAAGTCTAGAAAACAAATTAAGATGCCAAATAATTTTGGGTGTTCAGATAATCCCACTGTCAGATGACCAGGATTGTTTATGCTTTCAATTGTTCAATGAGGTCCGTCCTCCAGACCTCCTCCACAGCACCCTTGCAACTGAGCGATTCCAGAGGAAACACTATAAGTTCATCAGACTGCAAGCTCTGCTTGGTGAAATTATCAACAGGTGCAGAAGCTAAAGCTAGCACATTAAAAGCTCTCATATTGGTACTCAGTATCACCAGATACTCACATTTTTGCACTCAGTACTTGGTAAAAAAATCTGGTAGTTCACACTGTGTCTCCAGGGCTCTTTGTGTGCTAGGGTTTAAGCTCTCTGACCAGGAAGGTGTCTGTGGCAGCAAGGAAATGGATAAGGGCTGCCAGTACAGCAGCATTTGGCCTGAAGCCCAGTGAAAGATTAAGAGGAAAGTCACGGCAGGAATAGTAAATTACTGCTACTAGCCATCGAGGGAATAAGGGCACATTAGTGTTGTGTTGACAGTGTTAGCAGACCTGTCAACATGAAAAGAAACTGAATGAATTAGCTCAATATACTGACTAAACATAAAAGTTTGCATGACATCATGGTGCTTTGAAGTGTGGTTATTTGTTGAAATCCATTCTTGAAATAACAGTTAAAAAATCTATTAATGTTGATGCTAAAGTTTAGTTTTTCGCCACTGTATCTCTGTTTTCATTGTTTTCCATCTGTCTATATGTGGAATTATGAGGCATTAAGGAAGACCGTGTAGTGACTCAGTATTGGGTGGAATTAGGTCTTTAAATCTGTCTTAGTCTGTGTCTTAACACCTGCCAAAATGGATGCAAGTAAAGCTCAGCAAAGACAAGAGGTTGAGCCTTTTACATGGACATTTTGTTTCCAATTCTAAACTTGTACCAAAAACATTGTCTCATTTTTAGTAGTAAAACAGTCTTTCTCCCAGGGTGACAATTGTGCTAAACTTAGTCTGGAATATCCCTGCAGGGTCAGTTCCACACATCACTGACTTGGATAGCTGCTTCCCTCAGTGTAGGGCTGGCTAACACTGGCCCTTGTCCACACATTTATTCCATGTGCATAAAACACATGCTGTAGGCAACAGCTTTAATTCACCAGTTAAGTGCAGAGTAGGAAGGAAAACCAGCATACCCTTAGGGAGACCTGCAATGAGATGGGCGCATAGTGGTGAGGAGTTGGATCAATCAATACAGCAGCCTCAAAATCATTATGTTAAGTAGTCTGTAATCTCTAGTGCCTCATGTTGTTTCTCCAGGTAGCAAAGTCATCCAGCATAGGATCCCTGCAGTTCAGCCGGTGTGTTTTAAGCTGTCCGGTTCATGACTCCATCTGAATGAAGGTGAAGCTCTCTGGTGTTTCCTCCTTTGTTTTGAGGCTCCTAAGCGATCTCATCCACATATGTAACCTGATTACTCAGCTACGATACATGATCATTGTCTGCTGTGTTAGGTTTCATGGATGTTGCACTTCTGTAATCTCACCTAATTGTCTGAGAAATGCATTTACTTAAGCAGTGGTGACCACCAGGCATGTGGCTTTGGGAAAGCTGTTGGGGATTGTTTTGGCAGAACTGCGTTAGGAAAAACAGACTCTTGTCTTGCAGAATTTATATGTAATTCAGCAAGTCAGTAACGTGATGGCATAGAATCGATAACAGCCCTGTTATGGAAACTTGTTGCTGTTTCTATTTCCCTGAAAGAACAGTGGAGGAGAGGAAAAATTTGAAGGTACACAACAACCCTGTAAACATGCAGGGAGTTGAAGCCCTCATCTTGCTTGTTATTTATTTCATGCATCAGTATGCAGACAGAGACAGACAGAGTTCTGTCTGAGAGAAGATAAAAGGTAGTTAATGGTATGTTTGCTTTTAGGAAGGATAGAGGAGATTGAATCTTCATAATCTCTATGTCCAGAAGTAGCTCTTTTCCTCAGTCTGGGGTGGCTTTTAGCGTGTTAGCGCCAGAATCTTAGCTGTAGATCATGTAGAATAATTAGCTGCAGATCACGTGATCAGTGTACCTCATATATAATCATTAAATCATAGGAAAGGATTGCCTTTGGAAAAACACCACGATGACTGTAGCTGACTCAGCCTTTTGTTCTGCATTACAAAGTCCCTTTGCATGTCATACCCGGGCTGTGTCGCTCTTTTTCCTGTGAGGTCAGCACTGAAAGCAGGCTAAGCCTGGGTGGCATTTCTCAGTGTCACCAAGCAACCAGATCATTTGCATTCCAAAGCAGCGGGGCTGCTGGAGAATATCCCGTATATCGGATGCCCCAGCCCTTCTGCATTGGCTCTAAATCAGCGACGTGCCCTTGTCGCTCTTAATTAAAAGCATGGCATTAGTGTCAGGTGTCTGTGCTCAGACTGGCTGTGCTCACTCTGCTTCAGTGACAGCCTCAGTGCTGTTCGTGAGTTTCCAAGTTCCATTAGTTTATTGGCTTGTTGGGATGTGGGAGAACTGGACCTGAGCCAGCAAACGCTGACCCTGTTCCCCCTGTGTGAGTGCCCCACATTCTTCTGGGATTTTCAGACCAGGAGTTGAGTATCATTGACTTAATGAGACTCAATGTCCCGTCCACATAGCTTTCAGAATCTTTTTTTTTTTTTAGATAATGTACGCTTTCTCTGCCTTATCAACTAGCTAGAGCATGGGGCTTGGATTCAGAAGTGACACCATAGGTTTGATATTGGTGGAGCAAACATTAAACTTCTGTCACCTTCCAAAACACAATTACCACTAGTCCCTATGGCGTCACTACCAGTACCAAATCATATTGAATATAAGGACTTCTAAGAATGAGTACAAGTGCATATTGAAAGCTTATCCTATTTATGGAGAATTTATATACCATTAAAATGATTTATCTAATTATTCAGGGTTTTTCATTGAATATGGAGTGAAAATAATAAATGAACCATGCAGAAACTTCCTTTGGATGTATGATTTTGATGCACAATTGCACAATTCACATTTCAAAAATGGTTATTGAGAGCAGAAATGAAAAATTCAATTTGTGAGTGAGTGTGTGTCTTCGTGTTTGTGTGTGTCTGGGCATCCTATATTGAATGTGGTACTGCTGGCCAATGATAATAGTGATTACAATGAACTCAAATGCCATGTTGTATTTTTAGCAGTTAAAAATAGGATGAATTACCGGTAGTTTTGGGCATACAGTAGTATTAAGGAAAAATAAGCAATGTAAATACAGTCTATAATATATTTTAAGCACTGTGCCTTTGCCCCACACTGTGTCAGCTAGCCTAAATGTTCTCTGTTTCCTTTATCATTCAGTGCCACAACCATACAGAGAGGGATAGTCCTCCTCTCTAAACAAAGAATGTTAATTTATCCGATTCATCTTTCTTGTGAACCTACTCCATGTAACCATGAAACATATTATTTGTCTCGGCCCCAGATGAAATAAAAATTGTTACATTTAAAAATGTCTTGTCTAAGCAATATGTGCTTTATTGAAAGGCTGTGAAGTAACACGGGTAGTTTTTTAGCTTCTTGGGAGTCACATTTTGGAACCACGGAAAATGTGTTTGTGTTTCATTTTTTTGTGTAACCAGGAGATGCGATTTGTGTAGCTTGTCTTCAGATTCTTGCGTACTGTCCTAGCAACAGAGTAAACGAATGTGTGCAGTCTAGATTGTGAACTTAGACCAAGCACAGTGTGTCTTTGTCATGGTGCTTTGTTCCCTGCTATAGTGATTGCACTCTCACCCATGTCTCCCATTCTACAGGCTTTCCATTTGAGGTGCATCCGTCTTCTTTTAGCTGTGTTCTTGGGAGCTCCTCTACCCGCTGCCTTGAAGTTGGGGGCGGCGCAGTCCATGTGTGGGGAGGCTAGCCCCCACCCGCGGCTTGTGGACTCTGCAGTACTCAGACGGGAAACATGAGCACGCCCAAGCCCAGTGGTCTAAAGGCACCCAGCAAAATTGGTAGGCCAGCTGGGGCAGCCACCAAGACCTCTCCCCCCTCAGGTAAGAGCTGATTCCCAAGGAACTGTATGCAGGCTAATAAGATGTAGATACTAACAGAAGGGACATAAACTAGTTAAACCAGGGTATCATTTTGTGTTGTAAAGGTTACAAAAATAAGTATAGAAATACAAAAGAAAAAGAAAAGCACATAAGGTATTTGAGTCGGAAAATTCCCTTTTGACACATCATCTTTCCGCTACTGTAATCCTTGTGGTGATGTGTATGAATGATATCCATTGTGTTACTGAAATTGGTTTTGGCCACTCCTTGTCCGTGCCTGTTTGTCCCTGCAGCCATGCCAAAGCCAGCCTCAGTCGAAAAGCTGCCCCTTTGTCCCGGACCTCCAGAGGCCCAGGACACAGCGGGGGAGTTCAAGCTAGGGGACCGTGTGTGGGTGAATGGCAACAAGCCAGGCTATGTGCAGTTCGTGGGAGACACCCAGTTCGCTCCCGGCCAGTGGGCGGGCATCGTCCTGGATGACCCTATCGGGAAAAACGACGGCTCGGTGGCGGGTGTCCGCTACTTCCAGTGCGAGCCCCTGCGAGGGATCTTCACCCGACCCTCAAAACTGTCCCACAGTCCCGTGGCCGAAGGAGAGGCCAATGGCACCCAGCCCGCCTCTGCCTCCCAGGCCAGCTCCCCCACCTCCACCAGCCTGGCCTCCAACACGCCCAGCGCTTCTGCCGGTGCCACACTCGCCGCCAAGAAGGCTGTGGCCAGCACCCCTGCCAACAATATGGCTCGTACAAGGAGCGAATCTCTGTCCAACCTGTCCGACATGGGCTCAGCCAAGAAAGGTGAACGGGAGCTGAAGATGGGCGACCGTGTCCTGGTAAGACCCCTTTGCCCTCCCTGCCATCTTTTATAATTTAAATTTGTCCTTGATGCCTGAGGGAAACTACACATGAACTTGTTCTGATACCACTTTGAGGCATAGACGCACACAAACCAGTTCTGTGATCTTTATGTTAGAGCAGTACATTTCCTGCTGTAACCAGGAGTCATGAATGTTAAAATCTCACTACAAGCACTTTCAAAAAAATGAATGTTAAAATCTCACTACAAGCACTTTCAAAAAAATTAATTGCATATGCTCTTTCTTTAAAGTGACTGCCAGCAAGAGATCAAAGGCAGCACCTCAGAACTTCACCACAAGAAAGCACAGCTCCAGACAGGGTTAGGTAGTTTTAATATTTGTGTGAGTACAGTGGAACCTTCGCTGCAGATTAAATGTGTCATTCGCCTCAGGAGAATATCACTAAAGGTCACATGGTCTGTGCCCATATTCAGAGGTGTTTCCAAGTTGTTGCCATGGCTGTTTTTCCCCAGTGGCTCATTAAGAAAATATCATTGTTTTTGTTAAGCTCTGGTACATTTAACTAATGTACCATTATTTGGATAGCTTTGATGCTGTTTTTTTTCATATTCTATCGTGTAGTAAAGAAATAGCCTAATTTGTCTATAGTCTATATGGTCCAGTACCATTGATATGTATTCTTATACTCAATGTGAAAGATTATGTATATTGGAACCTGTTGGAAAACTGATATATAACATTCCCATATTTTCACGTCTGCTAAGCCTCCCTCCCTTAACTCCTGTTTCAAATGCCCAAAAATACTCCTTGTCCTATAAAGATGGCCTGTATAACTGGCTTTGCAAAACATAGAGGGTGATATTCATCACTGTCTGCAGATCAGAGAGGGCGGTGTTTTTCTCTGTCTTTGCTGGTTAAGGAAAGTGGTGTTTGTAACTGTATGTGTGGATGGGTGAGGATGGGGTTAATCACTTTACTTGCTGTTTAGAGAAGGTGTTTATCACTGTCTGCAAATCTGAGAGGGTGGGGTTTATCTCTTTCTTTGTTGGTCAAAGAAGGTGGTGTTTGTAACTGTACTTGCAGATCAGAGAGGGTGGTTATCACTATCCTTACCCGAGCTTTTACTTTAGGAAATGCTGCCAGTGTTACACTGTGACATCACACAGGACAAGGATGTGATGTCATCCCTCACCTAGCGATGCTGTGACCTACCCAAAAAGTATCTCAGTTTGCCTGTACATAATTGGTCTGTGCAATGAACTCTAGTAGACTACTGAGCATTTCTGTATAAGGTCTTACCCATGGGCCCAGTCCATGGCAGTGAGATGAATGACTTCCTTCCTGAGGGAGCCCATCTCTGTCTATCAGGAAATGCCTGAGTGTGAACTACAGATGGCTCAGTGTAAAATGAAAATAACAATGCTAAGCTTGTGAGAATAGGTCTGCCTGGAGCACTGACACCTGCTTTTCATTTATTCAGGTTTATTTGATTAGGGTTTTGATGTTGGAGTGGAAACTGTGGTAAACGGAATGTCAATTACAGTCATCCCATAATGATTGCATAATGTGTATATAATTCAGTACTTCCTGTAACAGAAAGGAGCTATTTTTTGTCTACAACAAGAATTGTTCATTGTTGATTTCACTTTGATAGATTAATGTGCTGCAGTCTTTAATTAACATATTCACATGTTGACATACACAACCGCTCTCTCTCTCTCTCTCTCTCTCTCTCACTCACACACACACACACACACACACACAGAACTGAACTGATTAAAAACACAAAACAATCAGAATTAGATAAAGGAACATATATCTTGCTCAAGAATGCATTAGGGAAAATGTTAGTGTGAAATTATTATTCCACTTCTGTGCCCTGGCAGGTGGGGGGCACCAAGGCAGGGGCGGTGCGGTTTCTGGGAGTGACGGACTTTGCTAAAGGGGAGTGGTGTGGAGTGGAGCTGGATGAACCACTGGGCAAGAACGACGGGGCGGTGGCAGGCACCAGGTAATGCCCCACTCACACCTCTTAATGCAGTTCATTCAGAATGATGATCTTATTGGTAACTATTGTGTGGCAGGTCTTTTGGTTAACAATTCTTTATAGCATAACTGACTCTGTGGCTGAGTGGCACGACATTGTTGCTACATGTTGTTTTTTAATTGTTCCCAGGTACTTCCAGTGTCAGCCCAAGTACGGCCTCTTCGCCCCAGTGCACAAGGTGACACGAATAGGCTTCCCCTCCACCACACCGGCTAAGACCAAGACCAAGGTGCGCAAATCCACTGCCACTTCCTCCAGCCTGAAGCGCAGCCCCAGCGCCTCCTCCATCAGCTCCATCAGCTCCATGGCCTCCTCCGTAGGCGGCAAGCCCAGCCGCTCCGGCCTGGTGAGTCACGTGACCTCACTTCCTCTCACCGCACCCCCTGTGAAACCTCCTTCCTCTCAATCTCACTTCTTCTGAAATTGCCATATTTATGTGCACAGTTCACTAATACTAGTTGTGCCAAGTATAATGCACAGGAAGGGGTGAGTGCATGAAATGATATCCTACTGTGGTCAGTGTCTGACCCTGTGTCCCTGCCCCCAGCTGACAGAGACGTCGTCCCGCTATGCACGGAAGATCTCGGGCACCACGGCCCTGCAGGAGGCGCTGAAGGAGAAGCAGCAGCACATCGAGCAGCTACTAGCCGAGCGGGACCTGGAGAGGGCCGAAGTGGCCAAGACCACCAGCCACATGGGCAAGGTGGAGCAGGAGCTCAGCCTGATGAGGGAGAGCCAGGAGCAGGTGAGGGGGGCACCAGACTGCACCCAAAAAAGAGCCATGACTGACTGCATTGCAAGCATTTAGCGTATGTCTGTCTCTAGAGCAACTTATGTTACCAAGTTATATAGCTGGATGACTAACAGTTCAGGTACAGTACTTTGAAAGCAGTACCCCACCTGGGCATTGAAACCGTATGATTTAAGTTACAAGCCCTGCCCCCTAACTATTTTACCACACTGCTGCACAATAGTAGCACAGCAGACTGACAACTGCTGAACAGATTTTCCCCACAGCAACCGTCACCGCAGATTTTGCAGCTGGTAAAACTGAAAAAGTAGCACATACTGTTACATTAACATTCTTAAATTCTATTTTTTACAGTTATAACCTTTCATTAAACACTAAAAACTTTCTTCACTTTGTTCACCTCTTGAACTGTTTGAATTTTGAGGTGCGTTCCTTGTTTGACCGTTCAAGAGCAGGTTAGGCCAAGTGATTACAATCAAGACAAGCTTTGTAAGTTGCTCTGGATAAGGGCGCTTGCAAAAGGACTTCATGTCAGTGTAAACTGTGTCAGAAAACCATTTTAGCTGTAGTCGTAATAGAGTAAACTGTAAAATGGTTTTGGCTGTAATCAGGACTGGGTATGGAGTGTGTAGGTCAGTATAAATAAGTTAACTTTCAATTAAGGTTCCTCTCGTTGATGATAACATTATGGCCCGGTTAGAGCTGGGAATCGGTGTTCTTAATTTGTTTTTGACCCTGTGACTTACGCGTGTCAGTGCATTAACAGTAGACACACTCAGCCATATGCATTCACAGATCAATGCAGGCACTAACTATATTTTGGACAAAATCATGTTGAATGTCTTTCTGAGTGCAAACATCTTTTCCTGTATGAAAAACTTTTTTAACCAGAAACAAATTATGAGCACCAGGTAGATTAATGAAATATAATGTAATTTTAAAAGTTTATTTTAATAGATTACTTAAATAAGCACACTAGTTTTGGGCTTTTTGTATTTTTGCTTCTGTTTAGTAGTTTTTAGTTATCTTTATTATGATTTTACATGCACACATACCTCTTGTGTACCTAAAGAGATTAAGCAGTAAATATGACTGGCTCCAGAGATGAAGACCTCTCCCTGTCTGTCTCTGTCACTGATTCAGTATATGCTGGACATGGAGGCCAAGATGGACCAGCTGCGTATGCTGGTGGAGACGGCTGACAAAGAGAAGGTGGAGCTGCTGAACCAGCTGGAGGAGGAGAAGAGGTGTGGGGAACAGAGAGGGGAGACTGCTGTAAATGAAGGGTGGAGGGTGTAGAGGTTTGGGGTACAGAGAGGCGAGACTGCTTTAAATTAAGGTTAGGGGGTGATAGAGTTGTGTATGCTCTGCGAACCGGTAAGAACATTCTGGAGAACGGAGTCCTGATTAAATATGCTCTCCTCTGTCTGAATAGGAAAGTGGAGGATCTTCAGTTCAGTGTGGAAGAAGCTTGCATTACCAAAGGTGACTTAGAGGTAAAGAAACTGTCTCACTTCGTTTCACAAACACAGCCACACGCACATGGTAGTACAATGTCACACAGTTACAACGGTTTCAATAGCGAGATATTAGTTTTCTGTCTTTCAGGCCCTTATAAATAAAATACATTATTATTGAAGGAGTACATTGTACCTGGACTGGCATTAGTTCCTTTTGATTGATGAGAACATATGAACTGCTGCACACTTACACAATGTGTAAAAACATTTGGAGCATCATACCACAGAAGGTGTAGGACTCAACCGTGTTGAACTTAGGTACAGTAGGGTATGATTGTTAAGTTGCAGTCATAATATGGCCCCAGGCAACATGCTCTCATACATACTCCAAATAAACAATGTTTACCACCTGAGAGAGCCAGTAGACACAAGTCCTATTAGTTCATTGGTTGTCATGGGTCCCAGTTTGAGGACCCAGTGCAGCGCATCTTCAGATGAACCCCCACAGTCCGCAGAGGGTATCATGCTAGATTTTAGCATTGTGATGATTTATAGGCTGTTTAGTCTATAAGGCTAACATACACAGAGTCTCTGGTCCAGGAACGCAGGATGCACCTTCAGGTTCTGTAGATTAACCAAATATTCAGCTCCTGCAACTGTTCCATCTGCTTATGCAGTCCTTCCGTTTTGTAACAGAACACAGAGTGTCAGTCTCCCAGAATACACTTTGTGAGCTACTTTTATAAAACTAACAATACACTGCTTCCCACTTTGTTCTTCATATCATATGTGTTTTTTTAAAAGAAAACAGAACAAAAATTCAAACATTTTTTTGCGATGATGGTGATGATGATGCAATATCATGGTCTAAACTTGAAATCCTTGTTGTGATGCATATTTTCCTGTAACAGCTTGGCACATGTTTGCAAGTGCAGGTCACATCTCTCATGATCTTACATTGAATCACCCTTCAGATGTCCTCTGTTTCTCTTGACACATTCTTGTCAGATTTGGTGTCATCATTGTTTTCAACATTATTACTTTGTGTAGATTCCATGGGTGTTTGGTAGTTTGTCCGTCAAGCTGTGTGGATACCGCCATTCAGATATATGTATAACCATGCAGTAGAAACAGCTGCATTATGTGAGTGAGTGAGACACATTGAGATCATGTCCCAGTGAATGATGTTTTCTGTTCATCAAGGCATTTCCAGCACTTTCTTTGGATGGGGTCACTGTTTTACAGTTCCATTTACCATCTCCATTTACCACCTGTTTTGAAAGACTGGTCTAAGCTGTCTTTTCTGTTGTTAACATCTGTGATTCATTCTTTAATTTCTGCTCATTACTACTACCGCCGTGTTCGGCAGCACGATTCTATCACACACTCTCCATTTCATAATATATGCTTCCTCACCATCGGCTGTGCTGTAACAGCAAACAGCTGTGTCTGCGAAAGCGTTGCCCATCCCCATGCTTTCACTCTCACGCCATCCTAACCCCCTCCTGTGTCTCTGCCTCTGGCTCCGCCTCTGTCTCCACCCAGCATTCCCTCCCAGTCCCACTCATCTCCGCCTCGCCCCCACAAACCCCTCCCCTCCCTCTCCACTCATGGACGATGCACTTGGCATGGCCTGCACGAAGACCCTCCCCACCACCGCGTCGGGCTGGCATGTGACAGTGGCACTGGTGTGTTCTCTTCCTCTTCCTCTTCCTCTTCCTCTTCACTAACAGACGCAGACCATTCTGGAGCACGCCCGCATTAAGGAACTCGAACAGAGCCTGCTCTTTGAAAAGACCAAAGCTGACAAACTCCAGAGGGAGTTAGAAGACACTAGGGTAATGGACCTCACTCTGGCGTGTAGGAGGTGTGCTGGGCAGGGCGGGGTCTCACAGGCACACAGGCCTGTTCTCTGGGGCCAAACCCTCCTCCTCTGGGAACTGTGTGAGGTTCTCCTACCAGGGCTTTTCCTGACAACTTTTCATCTGGAAATTACAGTTGGTTTCAAAACACCACAGTTTTCCCATGATCTCACAGCGCTTAAATATTTTAATTTTGGAAAGTCATGGATAGTGATTGATACTGATATGGAAAATCGCCTAATTCTCTTAAAGATAATCTTATCTTTTATTTGATTAAAATAAATCTCTCTCTCATCCTGATTCATTCATTTTGCTATATCAGTAAGCTGATACTGCTGAGAACATTCAGCTCCTCAGCGTTCAACGACTGTCATTGGTTATGTGTTCACTGCCAAGGTCATCCATAAGAATTTCTGCAGAAACAAAATATTTGGAAAGTGACATGTTACCAAAAGTATTTCCCCTCTGAATTCCATTTGTACAGTTTTTTTTTTAGTTTTTTTCCTCTTTTTCCCCACCTAAAACAAACGTTTTGATCTCCTGTAAGCTATCCTGTCCTGCCAACTCTGGAAAGAGGGAGCTGTTGGCACACAACTTCCTTAATTCACGCTTCTTCAATTCAAACTCGCTTCTTTAAACACTGCAGATGCACCAACAAATATATGCTGCTTATGTCGTCAGATGCACTCAGTTCATACATGTGTAGTTGCTCAGCTAACTAGGAGAAGCAGATAGAGATGGATGAGGCCGACTAATTTAACTGGCCTAACCCCTACCATTCCCTGGCGAGGCTTAGCCAATTGTTACCTCACCCATACCAACC
This sequence comes from Albula glossodonta, assembly GCA_019788955.1. Taxonomy (NCBI): domain Eukaryota; kingdom Metazoa; phylum Chordata; class Actinopteri; order Albuliformes; family Albulidae; genus Albula; species Albula glossodonta. Next base: position 993,276 of record JAFBMS010000027.1, read on the forward strand.
TCTTTTATTTTTTATTAAAGATTTCACACATTTTAAATTACTATATGGAGTGGGAATATGGGGCATAATCAGCTCAATTTTGATAGCTAACTTAACAAGTCTAGAGATATTGTCTTTGCATTTTCCCAGAGAACTCTAAGTGTCTGATTGGCTTGGGTCAGAACCCCTGAGCTATTTATGGACATATTGTTCATTAATGTAGAATGGTTGGACATATTGTTCATTATTTTAGGATAGCGGCCAAGTTCTTTGCGCTGAGGTTATTGCAAAGGCCATATTTGGCATGTAATGAGGCAAAGTGAAGAACGCTGTTGAAATGACCGATAGTACTCTCCCCTGACTGCTGCTGTCCTGCTCTACTGTATGCTTCTCACTCCCTGCTTTCAGTCTATCCTTTGCTTTCCTGGGTTTCTATGATCCCTGTGACTCAAGCCCCTTCCAACCCCCCCAGCCCCCCACCCCATGTCCCTACTCTCTTCCCTTCCCCTCATATCATGGGCAAAAATATACTGTGATTCTTACATCTATATATTTCAAAAGGCACAACATTTAACCTTTCTGTGGAGATCAGGCCAGTTCTCTCCCAGTACTTAGCAGCGTTAATGAGTTACTCCCATCGCAATCAGCGTATAATTGTTATGCCAATAATCTTTGAACACAATAAAAGTTCAGTTGTGAGATGCATTGTTTTCAAACTTACATGCAATTTTTATAGTTTTATTATGAATTAACCAGCTTACCTCCTATCGTTTTTTCTGGAAAGGCTGAACCGGTTGTTATGTCACCACTGTGGACATCTGGCTATAGCTGGTAATAGGACTCTAACACTCAATCGCAGGGGCTGCATCCACTTCCCAAACTAATATATTTTGCATGAGCCACCTGGAGGCCTCCTCTGCAGCAGAAGTGGTAACCACCCCTGTGAACTCCGCTGAATGGCCAGGGCTAGTGGTGTGGGGGTGGGGCGGCGTATTGGGTTTCTGGGAGTCCTCAACAGAAAGAAGTGTTTTCAAACTGAAATTAGTCTGTGAAACTTTTTATAATTATTACTTGTTCATTTTTGTCTTTTAAAAAGCCCCCAATCTAAAAATGTCATGATGATGAGACTTATCCCTGACAGTGCAGCAGCAGTCTCACATGTAAGCAGGTATAGCACGCCTATGCAAAGGAAGTGTGCTAATGCCAGCAACAGGTTTGGTTAGGTCTGTGCCTGAGGCCCACTCTTCACCTGAAGTGGTTCATTAGAGCACTCTGAATGAAACACAGCCAGGCGGTGGAGAGTGGCCGTTGACAGAGATTTACTGTTCTGAAGGTAGCCACTATCTCTGAGAAGTCACGGATCATGGAGCTGGAGAGGGAGCTGTCCCAGCAGGCCAAGGAGATGGCGGATCTTCGGCTCCGGCTGCAGTCCCTGCCAGGGGCGGACGGCTCTCCGGCCCCTCCCTCGGCGGAGCTGAGCACGCTCAGAGCGCAGCTGGCAGCCCAGAGCGCCCAGCACCAGGCCGAGCTGTCCGCCCTGAGGGAGAGACTGGAGGCCGGAGAGAGCGGCCACAAGCGGGAAGCGGCCCACTTACGGGCCACTTCAGACGGGCTCTCCAAAGAGAACGAGCTTCTCAGGGCCAGGCTGGCCCAGGCAGAGAAGGTGAAAGAGAAGGAGGCCACAGGAGCGGGGAAATCTGACAGACGGGAGGTGGAGGAGCTGAGGGTCCATCTACAGCAGGTGATGGAGGAGAAGGAGAAGCTGGAGGAGTCACTTCGTACCAGCATGGAGAGGACAGAGGAGCAGCATTTGGTGGAGATGGAGGATGTCCTGGGGAAGCTGCACACCACCGAGCTGCAGGTAAAGAGCTAGAGCAGGGGGAGGAACAGCGCTGGGAGGGACAGCATTTAGCTGCAGGTGGAGCTGGAGCAGGGGGAGGGACATCACAGGGAGGGACAGCATTTAGCTGCAGGTAAAGAGCTGGAGCAGGGGGAGGGACAGCACCGAGCTGCAGGTAAAGAGCTGGAGCAGGGACAGAACTGGGAGGAACAGCACTGAGCTGCAAGTGGAGCTGGAGCGTGGGGAGGGGCAGCACTGGGGGGGAATGGCACTGAGCTGCAGGTGGAGCTGGAGCAGGGGGAGGGTTTGGGGACAGAGGGCCACCCTGGACACCCTACACTGCCAGTAGGCTGAAGGTGACCAGTGCAGCCAGGGGTTCTGTGCCTCTCCAGGTCAGAGCAAGTCTCGTCCTTTACCCAATCTGGCACGGTGGGCTCACCTGTCCAGTCCACCCATTCTCATATTCCATTCATTTTCTTTTCATCATTTAGCAATTTCATACATCTTCAAATTGTGTCTAGTAGCTTCCATTCTTGGGTGATACACTTTTTGCATTCAGCATTTCTGATGTAAATGTTGACATTTTGTTTGTTTTATTAATACATTTCCAGCACTCTTCCACTCATTATTTATTTTTCACTCCACCCCACCGTTGGCCACATTGCTGCACAGGTCAGTGAGCAGAGCAGGGAGCTGGAGAGCAGGAGCCAGCAGGTCCTGAGCCTGCAGCAGCAGCTGGGCAGCCTGGTAAGGTCTGAGGTCTCCGGCCCCCTGGAGGGGCTTAGACTCAGCTCAGCATTCCCATGCCTCATGTTTCATTCTCTCCATTAATGTAATGCTTTTCTGATGTAGATTGGGAAATATGGTTGGATTTACAGCATAGGCTTGCAGCTATTTGAGTAACTTTAGAATAATTAGTGTAACTGAACCATGCAACCTGTATGTTGAACATCCTACCTAAAGTGTTCCTTCAGGTAAGTGCAAAAGATCGGAAACTCAGTTTTCAAAAAGAATGGTGAAACTGAATCTCTGTAATATTTTACTCTACATCTTTGGAAAATCTTTTGCCACTAGGGGGACACCTTCTTCCGTTTTCACTGCTGCCTTAGTCAGCCAGGCCATGCTGACTCCGTGTTGCTGTGGTTTAGCATGCTGGAAGCTGACTCTGCTAACTGATCCAGGATAACCTTATTTAACCCTTATCCTAATCCAAACCATAATGTTAAAAGGAACAAAATAGATCCAGGGCCAGTATTTGGAGAAGAGCTTATCTAGTCCTCACGCAAGGGAGCTGTGTTTGTGATGCCATAATTAAAATGACTCTCGTGAAGAATCTGTGATAGTTAATCCCACAGTGAAAGATTTGTCATATTTACAATCTGTGTCTATTCCTTGCAAGTCTGGTAAATAAGCATTGATCTGTATACCTCTTGTCATGTTGTTGAGACAATAATAATTGGTTATGTATGTTTATTGTTATAGAAGCAGAAGTTGGATGGAGGCTCGGAGGAAAAGAAAGCAGGGATGCAGGCTGTGCAAGGTAAATATTCTGCGTTTTAGCAACGGCAGAATTGCAACGTGACAAAGCTACACTTCTATGACCTCATCAAACCATCTTGTTCTCCACAGCCATCACATAAAACATTGACAGCTGTTTCAGAATCTGTTTCAGAATCCTTTTTTTTTTAGGAAAAAGGGAGATGGTGCTTTGGCTCTGTAACTAACTTTAGACATTAGAAAAGCTAATCTTGTGTCCTCTTTGAAGACTGAAGTTAGGACACATTTGGTAGAAATTAAATTTTGTAAAGAATTTTAATATCCTTTAATGTAATTTTTTGTCTTCTGTTAATTGATTACAGGAAAGGCCTTTTCTGCTATCTGTATATAGCAGTGAATGATTAAATGTATCTATTCTGATATGTTTTTTTGTGTTTAATGTGTTTTTCATTATTGTAAATTGATTACTTAAGCACCCTGTGCTATCCTGAATGGAAGTTTCTGTAGAAATTATGATTATGCTTAATATTGTGATGGCCACCACCACCATCATTACCATCATTATTTTTATAATTACTATAAACAGTAGTAGTAGTGGTAGTACCCTTAATATTCATTAATTCAGTTTCAAGAGAGAACAGAATCATTAAAATCTTTAATTAATTTAAACCACGGGAGTGTGGAAGCTACCAGTAATACAGGAAGACATTAATGAGAAACAGGAATGGGCAGACAAGTTAGATTTCAGTACCACCAACGGTGAAGTACTTCATATTGGCAGTTAGAATTGTAAATTACAAGAGTAGACAGACAGCGGGGGTCTAAAGTCTCTGCATAAATGTATTTGTATATCTTATTATTTAGCATGAGACTCAGTTTTAAACCCTGGTTTAACTGCAATACCACATAAGACATGAAATCGTAAAGCTCTTTTTACCTCTGTAAGGGACACGTTTAGTTTCAGGGACGTGTTTAGTTTCGGAGAGAATGGAAGTGGTTACCGTAAGACCTGTTCCATAAGAGGTGAGATGTCGGTATTTTTCCCATAATCCCTTTCCCTGTCCTGATTTCAGAAGCTCTTGAGAAGCTGCATAAGAAAGAGGAGCAGTGCTCAGCCCTCTCTGCTGAGGCTGAGGATCTGAAAACTGAACTGGCAGGTCAGTGCTCGGTCTCCAGCCTTGTGTTTGCTGTGACACATGATGAAGAGTGTCAAAAAGTCACTGTGGAGTCAGTGTTAAGACCTTTTTTGGGGGGAAGAAGGCAAAGCAGGCATACATTGACTATATGTTACATGATTCCAAACTGATGGGAGGATTCCCATACAGTGATGTCTGTAGCTGGATGTTAGCATTAAAGATATGGGTTATTGTTTCTCCTATTCTGATCTACTGGGCACCTGTGCCTTTTGGCTCACTGCTCTCGATGTGTAATGCAGAAGGATGTGGCATATATGGGCTGCTCTGTATGTCTCATGGTGTACATCCTCGAGGATTTCAGTTTAGGATTTAGATAGAAAACGGAATGAATTGAGCTGTACATGAGGATGAAGGTATAGTTTTTTGTCTAAGGTTCCTGCTGAGACTTTGATGGGTCTATGTGTGTGTGTGTGTGTGTGTGTGTGTGTTTGTGTGTACATAGGAGTGAAAAGGAAGATGAAGATGCTGGAGGAGAGACAGGACCAGCTGGTTAAGGACAAGGCTAAACTTGAGAAGGACATGGCGGACATGATGAGGTCATCAGGTGATAGCTCTTCCCAGCTCACCAAGATGAATGATGACCTCACTCAGAAACAGAGGTAAAAACAAAACACAAATTCCAGATAATAAGTTGTTTTCTGGTTATGGTTAAACAGAGAATATTGCATTTGTGAGTTAATGAAATAATATCTTTTTATTCATTTTAATACTTACTGTACTTTTTTTGAATACCAAAGCACGAGACATTTGTTTTAATCTTTATCTGATTTACATGAATATAACAATGTGCATTGTGCTGTACTGGAGCTGAAGTACAATGTGATTTGGCTAAGCCAGTTAGTTTTGGTTGTTATTTTTTGAAATGCTAAGTTATTGGCTGTGCATTGTTTTTGCTAAAATTAGAGCAGTTTTGGTAAGCTCATGTCTAGCTGTTTAAGTCCCCCTCTGGGGTTCTGTTTTTCCCCTTAAAAGAATGAAGTCCAGTCTAGTGTCATCACCAGATTTATGAATCAAACTATTTAATATGGCCATTATTAAAGCCCCACTCAAGAAAGTAATTAAAGAAGAAAGCAATTAAAAAGTTTGATTTGGCATTCAGTTAGACATTGGTAGGTCTGTGCGGTTCATTCTCAAACCAAAAATCAGCCTACTTCTTTATGTTGTATACATCATGAATGCATTGTAGTTCCATAAAAACAGCCTGCTGTAACTCAGCACTTCCAAAAAATACTGCAGTAGTCAAATGAATTACAGCAATGCCCATTTGAAAATCGTAAACAATTATTGGCGCAATTGAATGATTATTATCATAGCCTGTCACAGTAGATAGAAGATATGGAGGATTTATGTAAGTGTGACTGTGTAACCTGAATGGAATGTGTACCCTAGCATATTGAAATACTGCTCCCCTCCTCCAGGAGACTGGAGGAACTGCAGACCCTGCTCTCAGAGGCTAAGGAGCTGGCAGCGAGCTCTGAGGAGGGTCGGAGGAAGGATCAGGCACGGGCGGAGGAGGACCGACAGAAGAGCAGGGAGAAGCACCAAGCTGAACTCAAGGTCCTTCAGGAGAAGCTGGACCAGATGGTGAGCACATGAGCTGAAGGGGAGATGTTGAGGGACCACAGTGACTTTATTACCTGCATTATGAAATGGCCAGAGACATTCTACAGCGGTGTGGCTTCAGTTTAGGGCTGGGCGATATGTTTTAGCACAACATGCAAACTATCATAATAAAAGTATTATAACATGCACATTCTTGGCGACCATGTCCATGCTATATTACAAGTCAGCCCAGGCATGCTATCAATGTGGAGACAAGCAGCACTCTTAATGGGGATGAGATAATTCCCAAAAAAGGCAGTATTATCATTTCAGTGATATGGAAGCAGCTTAGTTTTGTGAGGTTTTATATCGGGCAAACCACTGTCCTGTGTAAAGTTTGTAGCAACTAAAAGTGGTAGCGCAGCAAGTTTATTCCAGCACCTGCAACAGAAACACAGCGGAATGGGAGCAATGTGCGACAACACAAAATGCAGATACTAGCTGCCGTACCACTCCCAAAACAGCTGTTTTGTATCAGTAGTTCCCCCCTGAGATGCAGCTCCTCATACGCCTCTTCCCTCCCATCAGGAGCGGGCGCAGCGGGTGGAGACTGATCGGCATGGGCGGGAGCTGAAGGAGCTGCAACATAAGCTGCAGCGGGCGGAGACGGAGCTGCACAGCACACAGCAGAAGGTAAAGGACCTGGGGGCCAGGCTCGGTGGGCAAGCTTAACAAGACCAGGCAAAGGCTGAACTGGTCTTGGATGTCAGTTTTAACCTTTATGTGTCTAGGCCACATTTTTACGCCAATCCCATGATGCATCTCTTGGCACATGTCCAGTGGCACACTGCCCTCAGTCATCTGAATACTGACATTCACAGGACCTCAAGTCAAGTCAAATTGTCTTTATTGTCATCTCAGCCATATACACAGTCCACAGGGCATGTCCTCAGGGCCATGGTGTGACATACAAACATACAACATAAACAGCATAAAGTGCAAACACCATATAATGCAACTAGACAAGACATTGTGCAGTAATTGGGCAGTATAGCAGAGCAATTAAACAATAGACCAACTGAAGTAGCATTTCTGTGTGCAGTTTGCAGCTGTACAATTGTAGTGCAATAGAGGCATTATACATACATTCACACACACACAAATAATTGGGGTGTATGGTGCCTATATTTATATGGTTTGAGTATAAATGGAGCGATTACTGAAGGAGTGATTACAGATCACATTCTAAATTGGTTGAATGGCAGAATGCAAAGAGTCACAGTAGGAGGAATCATATGAGGTACTGTGAAATGAAGTCCTGCTGGGGCTTTTGCTTTGCTTTATGTACAAAAATGACATTAGTGTGGAGGTCAGGTGCAAATTAGTTACACTTGTTGATGACCAGGGAGCCTGTTAGTTAAGTCATGGTTGTGGGAAATTAGAATGTATTCTGTTTGAAAAAGAACTGGAAGTAATGGTTGATCAAGGTTTATCAGAACCAGGACATTGTAGGAGTGAAAAATCCCAGGATGCAGGGATATATTAACTGATTTTAAATCAAAGGAGGTTATTGAAGCTATATAGTGGCTTATTCACACCACATTTGGAATACTGTGTGCAGTTCTGGCCACCAAACTGTAACTTTAACGTTTTGATCTCAAAATATATTGAAAAAGCAGCAACATGAATTTGATAATCATTCTCTGTAAAAAGAATAAATTTCAGATGAACTACAATCTACACAATTGTTGAAGGTTCCAAAAATATTTTTTTGGTTTTTATTTATAGTTGCAAGAACTTGTGCCAAAAAACAAGTATTGTCCTCATAAATAATTTGTACTGTTTTATGCACGTTGCAGCGGAGTACACAGATTTGTACGCAGGCTTCTGGATATTCTATTTTAAGTCCACAGCTTCTGAACTGAACTCAGTGCCAGAAGCTAATCTAATATTGACCACAGAGATGTGAATTAGCTTGTTGGATTGTACATGACATTTGAACAAGGCCTGGGCAATTACAGTATAATTTGCTTATGTAATGTTTATGTAATTGGGAGAAAAAAAAAACTGTAGGCTAACTGACGTTGATAACCCCAAGCTTTTAAGTCACATGCTTTGAATTCGAGTACATATTGGCATTCATTGAAAATATAAGTTTGTGCATGATTTAAATTATAATTAAATGAGTCGAAATAAAATAGTCATTGCAACATTTGAACTACAAAGTATCTGTAAGTAGGCCTATAGTTTTTTAGGATTTAAAATAGTTATTGGGATACTGAGAAAAGACCTGGGCGTGGGTGTTTACATTCGCTCTTTGTCTGAAGATATGTGTAGAGTGCTTTTTGGGACATGCTTTATTTATTAATGTGCAGGGTTTTATTCCAGGCTTCTCCACAAACCTCAGAGCAGCAGGAGAGGAGAGCAACCCAAACCCTTCTGGAGGAAAGCAGAAAGATCCAGAAAGACCTCCAGCTGCAGGTGAGGAGACAGATTTTCTGCTCACCTGTGTGGTGGGAGGGGCTACAGGGGAATATTTTTGGGGTGAGGTGTACAGGTTTTGGGCTCACCTGTGTGGGCATGGTGAGTTTTCAACTCACCTGTGGGGATGTGGTGGATCGGGTATAAGTGGAGTATTTTTTGGCGTGAGGGGGACAGCTTCTTTTGGTGTGACCATTTTCTCACTGAAACCTATAAAATCCGGTACATATCAGCCACTATAATTGTTTAGCTTGGTAGCCTTGTTGAACTTGGAAGAAACTACAGATGCCTAATTTTGGAAAAACAATACATAAACCCTCATCTTTTTTCCTGACCCTTTTTCTGCCTTTGTGTTCTGAGGTGTTTTTTTTATCTGTTTTGGCTTTTGACATTGATTATAGTGTTACTTCAACTATTATAGTTTTATCTTTTAAATAGTTCAAGCTATAAAATACAAAAAGCCCTTTTGCGGACGTACCATAATGTGCTTTTGGCTTGTCCGTTGACCAAACAGCTCTAAGCGTGCGTCAGAGAAGTGGCGTAGTTCCTTTAATGAATTGTTTTACATGCTGACAGATTCTCTATTTTTAGAGTTTATGAGCTGTTTTTGTAATGACGATGAAGGATGAGTAAGAGGCCGATGAAAGCGAATACATTATTCATTAGATTAGCAAATGCCTTATGCGGGGCTTACATAACTTAGTACAATGCACACTGAGCATAACCGTGCATGGTTCAACGGTTATATTGTTACTCACGTTTGCACACAACCATACACAAAACTTCTGTTAGGTAGTATACATTGGACATTGGTGTTGGTAACAATTACATTTTTATTGCGGTTACGTACACATTACAGACAGTGGTGAAGTCACACCACCCTGGCCATTGCCAGCTCCATGGTCAATATGTATGACTGATGATACAATGTACAGATATATAATAAACATATTTTGTAATTAAATGATGTTATAATCACTGTTCCTGCTCACTGCCGTGGACATTAGACTTGCCCAGCCAGTGTGAAATATGTGCTTACATAAGTGCTACAGGGTACTGTTTTTTAATGCATGTATGTCGTGTGATTTGTACACGCTCGATTCAAATCATGCGCTTCAAATCATTAATGTACAGCGAGCCGGTGGCTGTTTCTCTCTCTGTGTCAGAGGAATATGGCGAGCGTTCACCCTCGTCAACGTTCCTTCTCCGGTCTGTCCAGATGGCGGGAATGGAGATACTCTATGAAAAACAGATTAGAGATTAGATGAGCGCTCGAAGAGAACAAAACACAAGTGTTTGTGTGTGGCAGCTCCACTCACACGTTTCTGTTTATGCTGTTGGGAGGTGCAGTAAGAGAGTGTGCGGACACTGTGCACGCTGATGCTACGTTTGTTTGACTGAATTTTTAGTCTTAAAATGCAAGTTAGCATTACATTCAGAGAAGTGGACAGTGGTTAATAGAAATATTTTATGCGTGTGTGTATATGCATGCTTGAGTATTTGTGTGTGGGTGTGTGTGTGTATATGCACGTGCAAGCATGTGTGTGTGTGCTGTGTGTGTGTGTATATAGCAGAGTTTATCACTCCAAAAGGCTAAAGCATTTGCAGGATCATGAAAAATACACCAGATTACAAGAGTGTGGGATTATTAATCTCATCAAAATAGTAAAATGAAGCAGAATCTAGCAAGATTACTAAGTGTTCAAGACCACAGCTCAGCTGTCATGTGGCACGTTTCTTGTACTGCCCCCCCCCCCCATGGCCCCCCATCATGACGTAACGCACACACGCCAGCTTTAACCGGTCTCCACAGCCCGCAGCGGCTCACGGCCGTGCCTTCACGCCTCACAGAGCATCATATTGCGTGGGTTAACCCCTGCACCCGTGTCCTGCCCCACAACGACCCGTCCCACAATGCCTCATTCCTGGGGCTCACTGTGGCCCCGAATCCTGGGCCTCAAGCTCTGACCATGGAGAACCCAAACCTATGGAGAACCCTGTCCCACTCAAGACAAGGAAGAAATGGGACTGTGATCCACTGGAATGCAGTAGCCAAAACGGGCTACATCGTGATGGAATCCCTATTAAGGCTGATGTAGCAGGAAAAGTGAACTGGGAGTCCGAGGCAGCCTTAGCTTCTGCTGAGGAAAAGACAAAACAAGACAGTAAGCTCCAGTGTTGGCCACTGATTGGATGATGATGGAAGTAGGGATAGAGTTAGTGGCTGATGGCATATAGAGAGTGAGTGTGCATGTGTGAATGTGTGTGTCTGTGTGGGGGTACCCTTTCAAAAATGGAGCACTGGAAAAGCACAGCAGAGAGAGGAGGATGGAGGTGATGGGAGGACTGGTGTCAGGGAATGATTGAGGGATGAAAGGGGGGCGAGTGAGGATCAGCTAGCAGAGGGAGGGAGGGAGGGAGAAGGGGAAAAGGGAGAGGGAGGGGGGAGGGAGCACGCTGTAGAGGCAGTGGGGGAGGAGCCTGGGTGCATCAGAGATGCGCATTACGTAATGCAGCCCCGTCACTCCCCAGTGCATGGAAGAGCATGCACAGAGCTCACACACACACACACACACACACACACCCTGCACGCGGCTCTGTCCTAGCTCACACTCTACGCGCAGCTCTCTCACAGCGCACACTCACGCACACATCCACCCTGCGCGCGGCTCTCTCCCAGCCCTGTAGCTGCTCAGTGTGGGGACTCGGACATGGACGTGGCAGCCTTACAGCAGAACTACAGCAGCCACTACATCCCTCACTTCCAGGTAACACACGTGCCACCTCTGTCGCTCTGTGTGGGGGGGTGAGGAAGGAGTTGTGGACGCATATCTCGCATTCAAGTTTGTTACTACACAACAACGTAAGGCAAGCATGCTGTCTTAGACTTGGATGAATCAGAGAGATTGTTGAAGGAAAGTGTAGGGAATCCTCTGTTGTGGAATGTGAGAAGATGAGGGCAGGTTTTGGGTTTAAGCGTAGTCCTGTTCTGTGATGTGGTTTATGTGGTGTAATGACTGTAGCGGATGACTCATAGCCAGTGTGTGCTGAATGGAGCGGGCTGAGGTGGTGGGAATAATGGAGCCGTATTCCCGCCGTACTCCCGCCATAAGGGTGGAAGGGGATCAGCGTGCAGCGCCAGCAGCGGAGCGGCTGACGGTCTCACGCTGAGAGGATAGTGACAGGATACGGGCGGAGGCGACCATGCTGGCTCTGTTATGTAAACAAGCGCCGTCCCCCATAGCCCTCAGCAAGCCTCTCTGCTCACAGAGTAAGGGAAAGGGATTTCTCACAGGGAAAACAACCTGGGCCAAATTCAGCATGATCACATTACATTAAATGGTTTGAAAACTGAAAGACTGAAAGTCCTTCGTGTGCAAAATGCAGGCGACTGAAGTGTGACATCTCTGATGTTAAATATCTGTGCTGGCAGTGGCAGGCAGTGCTTGCGTGAAATGAATTATCAGTGGTGGTTATTTTTAGTTGTCCTTGGTGAGGGTTGTAATTAAGAGACTTAATTGTGGAAAATTGACTGTGAAGAAAGCAAAGGATTCCTCTCGGGCTGCATGAAAAAAACAATTTGCAACCCAGACAGCCAAGAGATGGCCACTACGTCCCCAGGAGATTATGACAGCAAAAACGCAGAAATTGAAGGAATATTTTAAGCGCAATCCCTGAACTCTGGTGGTGATTGTACACATTGTGCCTATTACATTTGTCATGTTTATTTCACATTTGAATGATTTTTTTTTTGATGACAAACTTTTGAATGCCATTCGGTGGTAACATTTCAATTTTATTTCTTTGGATTGTTGAAAGAATGACAGAACTCAAAGCATCCAACATAGCAAGGGCTGCTTGGATCAGGTGTGCTGTTGTGCTGTTCATTGTGTTATTATTATTATTGTTATTATTATTATATACCACCTTTGTTTGACTGAATATTACTGTATTTACATTCTTGCATTTTTATTTACTCTGCTTTGTTGGTGTTGGTTAAAAAAAAATGCATTAAAGTGTTAGCTGATTTAGTATGTGTATGATGACTGTCACACAAGTTTAAGCAACCCGAAGCGTAGAGATGTTCAAATTTGTTCATATCTAAGGGATATCTTTTGTGTTACTACATACCTGCTCAGACAGCTGCACAAGTGTGAGCATCTCTGTCTCCTCGGACAAGCATAATTACAAATATGAAGAGGGGAAGGAGGGGTGAAATAGCCAGCTAAAAAGTCATTAGCAAGCAAACATCAATTTCAGTTAGGTCAATGCTGGCTCCAGCTCTTGTCACACTGGTAAAGAGACAGTGTGCTTCAAGCTTCACGGCTCTGATTTCCCCACTCAACAAATAAAACAGGCTGGTATCACCTGAAAATTTCTTTCAAGCAGATTCATGTCCCTGCAGATAAAATGTTAAGAAACTGTCACTCACTGCACCTGGGGACATATTTTGAGGAGATATTTTCCTGTTTGTAATGAAATATCTGTCACAACATGCTTGTGAACTTTTTAAGAGAGAAATTAAGGACCATAAAAATAGGTTGGGGATTAGTGTACATGGCAGTGAACTTTTTCAGGAAGCTATTTACTGTGGTGTTGTCACAATACTTTAACAGAAATATGTTAAAATCCCCTTCTCTCTGTTGTCTTTCCTCCAGCTTGATGCTCTGAAACTGCAGAACTCCCAGTATGAGGAGCAGCTCAGCCTGTCCAAGGAGCAGCTCACTATAGAGACTCAGCGGATGGGCAGTCTGTGCAAAGAAATGTGAGTAGTCGCCCTCTCATCCTCCCCCTCGCCCCCTGGTGTACAGTCAGGGTAGTGCATGCGTGTCCTAATTACAGCCGAGCTACTCCAACAAGAAAAACAAAGATGGAAAATAACTGCAGAAGCCTTTATTACAAATTTATTGTAAGGACATAATTTTGGGTGTAAACCTTGGCCAAAAGAATTACACAATGTTGTAACTCTCTTGGGGTGCTAAGTGTGGTCACTGGGGATGGAGGAAAATAGGAGAATGTCCAGGTGGATGTAGGTTTTGTAGCCATGCTGAATCTGGGGCTGACTGGGCCATCAGTCAGCATATATGAAGAGTAAAGGCAAACCAAAATTAATGATTAAAATCAAGGGATAAATGAAGCAAAAGAAAACAAAGTAAGACAAGCATCAAGCAGCAGGCAGACTGAATGTGCTCTGACAGCAGGCAGCAGCAGGTATGGCGTGTAATGAGCTGCCTCTATGCTTGTCAGCAGGGTCCGTGTAATAGTACAGCTTTTGCTTCTTTGCGGATAGCAGGGGTTGACTTGTTTTGGCTTTGGGTTTGCTTGCTGCTGTTTGGTCCTGCAGCTCTGCAGTGAGTGAGGCTGGTGGTTTTCACTCTGTATTATGTGCGGTGCTGAAAGGACAGCACATGAGGGCTCTGCCATTTTACACTTTATCAAGGTAATTGACCTCAGCCGCTTCAGTGAGATATTCAGCTGTGAAATGGATAACGAGCCAAGGAAATGTTTGTGTGTGTGTGTGAGAACTGTATAAGTCTCTCTGGAAAAGAGCGTCTGCTGTATGTTGACAGTTGAGGTGGTTTAGGGACTCCCAAATCCCAGAAGGCACTTGGTTGTCACCTTCACCATGAAGGCCTGATACAGTTTCTCTCTTTGCATAAAGAGTATCTGCTTTGGCAGTCTAGAGGTTTACTTGTTTTCCCTGGTTTGGAATTGCCAGTTATGTCTGTCACGCTTTCTGTAAGAAGCAGTAAGCTAAAGCGTTTGTATCCCTCCAAGCAAGCGAGTGACTCCTCCCTCACCACAGGCCACCACAGACATGGGGAGCTATCTCCAGGCTCTACTAAAGGAGACATGCAGCCTCCTCTTTATGATAGTCGGACAGTTGGTGGGCTCAGTTTTGGAGGAGATAACCTCCAGGGTAAACCAGGAAACCCTGCAAAGAGGAGCTGATTCAGGGGTAACCCAGGAACGTTTTTTAGGATTTAGCTACATCCCTTCTGCAATCCTCATCAAAGGTGCCACAACAATTAACAATTCTTAAGCCTAAGTGAAGGAAATTACCCGTCCGTGGGCCAAATCCACCGGGACAAATTTCCATCCAACTCATTGAATAGGACATGGAAGGCTCTTACTTGGCGAGTCTGATCCTCCTGTCTGTTCAGAGTATTGTGGGTTATGTAGTTCTGTATTTACGTAAGTGTTCCTCTTTGGTCCGTGGAGCTTCATGAGTCAGCGGGGGAGGTGGACAGTGACGCAAGCAAACCAAATGTTAAAGTCAGTGTCTCACGCAGCGCGTTCTGTCACGCTAACCAGCCCCGCAGTGATCGTACGAATCCTACAAAACCCGTCACCAGCAGCCTAGGAGGAGTTTAATGAGAGGGGGAGGTGAGGCCGATTGGGCCTGACCCTGGAGGCAGGACGTCTGGGCTCATTATGAGGGAGTAGGGGAAGGGAGATGAAGGCAGCTGGAGGGCAGTTGTTTTCACAGAGCGTACATTCTGGAGGCAGGCCGCTGACACAAGCACGCTAACTATGTTAAACTGACTAAACTAACAATGTATGCTGATTAATAACCACCTCAGCAGTTTAATTTTCAGGTCTGCAGTTTTCAACAAACTTCCAGTTTGTATTAACTGGTGGTAACTGTTGAAAACTTCAGAAAAGAAAATATTCAGGAGTGCTGGCAGATTGTAATAAGGGGAGCTGAGCAGACTGGGTTTTCCCATTATTTAGCTGTTGTGTGTTTTACAATGATAGAGGTGAGCTGGGTTAGGAGCTAGCAAGCCACAGTAATGTGTGTTCAGAATGTATATTTTTCCGTTCTTATGACAGACAAGATATTGCTTTTGATAGACTTCATGTTCATAATCGTCACAACCTAGCTAGCTACATTCTGCTAGCAAAGCATTACTCAACAGTGGCTCCATTGTTAAGTGGTTTCTGTATTTGCCTTTGTGGGAAGGATATGCATACTAAGTGTATAACACTAGAGAAATTCTAGGTTTCTGCTGGTGCATCTCTTACTCAGAGTACATTTCACCACAGACTGGAAACCCACCTTTTAAGCACCATCTGAAGGGGTTTTCTTTCCCTAAAAGCATGATAGTCAAGGCTTTACTTTAAAGTGGGGGCTAACTTGGTTTGAGACAGTCAGACTGAGCACGGCTTGATTTATAAAGGATTTATTTTTGCTTTAACCCTATATCAGTTCTGTGCACATCGAATCTTTTCGATCTTTTTTTAAGGCTGCAATTTTATTAATAGTAAGACACCAAAACCTGCGCTTAGATCAGACCTCCTCCAGTCTATTTTACTGCCTGACTTTGCTGGAAGAAATACTTATTGGGAGAAAAATGGGAGATTACCGACATATAAGCACTAAGAATAGGTAGCTGGAATAGTTACACCCCGCTGCTGTACTTAACTTTAATTGTTTCAATATGTACCCAGCTGCTAAGCAAATAAGCTAATGGTACTGTTACTATTAAGAATAATAATTATACCAGGGTTTCATTTAAAAATGAAATTTCTAGTTAACTGAGGTGAAGTTCTGTTCGTATGGGATGCCACAGAGACGTCTTTGAAGAGTATTCCTATGAGCCCTCGCTAGCGCTCAACGGGACGAAGCGTCCTGCCTTGCTGAAGAGACGTGTCTGCGTGCGGATTCCCGGAAGGTTTATGTAACAGCCTCTCCCGCCTGATGGAGAAACATCCTGCCCGTCTGACGCAGGCGTCTATTTATTCCGTGTCTGTTCAATTTTTGATGCCGCGGTGGCATGCCGTTCCGATGGCTGCTCCCACTCCGGGGTCCGTTAGCCGTGAGGACTGAGATGCACTCAGCTGCAGTATTCCCGTGTACACGGCATGTTGGGATCACCCGTAAAGCTGCGCGGTTTGTTTCCCTCACATGTGAGCCGAGTCACATGTGAAGCAGTAGAACAGTATCCAGTCCAGTCTAGACTCATCATCAGAAAGTGAATATTGTCATTGCTTTTCAAGAGGATAAAGTCATTAATATTAGATCCAGTGATAAGATCCAAAGTTGACCTCAGAGCATGGCCAGGTCTGCCCCACACTTTCCATTCAGCTTTAATGAAACTGAACTCTGCAATGAGACTGCTCTAAGTTTAATGTCATCTAGCTAATCACTAATTCCAACAACGTGGTAGATCTTATGCTTTTGGCTTTGAGTGTTGCATTTGACATTGGGGACTAGAAAACTGCGTCAGTCTCTCTACCACTGTTCAAGAATGGTTTACACCTATATGTTAGAGAGACTATTCTATTTGTGAAAACAGATACTTCTTGTTCCTCCTAGTATTTTGTGTTTGGTCATATTTCTTTACGTTGTACATGTTTCCCCTGGTAAAATCTCTGACTATAATGTAACTCTCCTCAGTTGTGAAACATTACATGAGTTAGAGCGTTGGGTTGTGATCAGGCGGCATCAGTGTCAGAGGGGGATGATGGGACAATCTGAGCACGTAACCAGTCTCCTCACAGGTCCTGTGTGGCTACAGGTGTTCATTAACCTGAGCAGGAGCACACCTGACTCCACCAGTGTAATCCAAATGAATAACTGCTCTTGGTCCTCACATGGTTTATTACTTGTATCAGATATGATCCTGCTGGGGTGGCATAAAGTCCTCTGCAGACCAACCCTCAACTCCGTTAGGGCTAGGAAGAAACTGCTGTAAAATGTAGTTGTATGTATTGGCTATAAGCATTAATCACATAATAGTCAAATCTTGAGTTTGATGCTGTTATAGCAAAATAATTGTAATACCAATATACATTTGCCTAGAAACCTG
This sequence comes from Albula glossodonta, assembly GCA_019788955.1. Taxonomy (NCBI): domain Eukaryota; kingdom Metazoa; phylum Chordata; class Actinopteri; order Albuliformes; family Albulidae; genus Albula; species Albula glossodonta. The sequence continues at coordinate 1,010,624 of JAFBMS010000027.1, forward strand.
ATATTTCTTCTCATTTTAGCAATGTTGATGAACTCTCTCTTCACACCCCTACATAAGACATTTGTTAAGATTGTTGAACCCTTCAGAATCCTTGCGTAATTGTTGACAATCTACAGGTTTTTGTCGAGATGCTCTGACAGGTAAAACAGGCATCAGCAGAGCTCAGAGCTGTGAAGCCCTTCAGAGCTGTCTTCACTCAGAAACATTTAAATGATTGAGTGGCTTGATTGCAGAAGTAAATTATTGCAGTTCAGCTCCTGCCTGCATTAGCACAGCTGTGTAAAGTAGCCTGAAGGCATTTGTCACAGAGGAAGTGTGTGGCAGTAACCCCCATGCCCTCAGCAGATAGCAGTGCCTGTTCCTTAATGCCTGGCAGGGAAATTCATCATGGAACGATCAAGCCATTTGAATTCAGACAGCGTGAAATATCCTTATGTCATTTTGATTCCTGAATATCACACCAAGATTTAAGCTGAGTTAGAACACGTACGGGTCAAATAACTGAGGTCCCAGAATAAAGGCTGTTATGTTGTGAATGCGCCAAATTATTTGCATGTGCTATCATTCCCCTCCGTGTGGGGGATAAACCTACAGTAAGGATGGAGTGGACACAACAGTGTGTCCGCATATTTGAAAGGTTTAAGAGCCAGGGATGTAAACCTGAAAAGGTTGATTGGGAGATCAATAGCTGCCATAAGCTGTAATAACCCAAAGTCCAGGAGATACAGACTCACAATGTATGTCTGTGAATGTATCTATTATTTATTGCCTCTGACATCCCAAAAAGATTTACAAGAGTGGAAAACATTTTCTGTATGTTGTCATGTATCATTGTTCTGATGTCACTTTCTTACTGACAGCCAACATCTTGTCTGTTGCATGTTTGTTAACAGCTGCTTCCCATTCATAGCAAAGTACAGACCCAGTCCTTCAGTAAATCAGCCCCTTTGTGTTTAATTTGTGTTTGGCAAATGGTACATACCATTTCAAACTAAAGTTTGTGAGTGAAATGGATTTTGAGAGCAAGATGCAAGCAGCAAACCAGCTCTTTGATAGGTGTTAGCTGCAAAAGAGAAGTCTGTTAGAAAATGAGGTGACAGTAAGTATTGGATTCATCAAGTGCATTTTGAAATTTCTGTCAGTAATTCAGAAGTTGCATCATTAACCAAGATCACAGAGTTGTTTACCCCCTCAAGCATCACCAACCATTTCTGTAGCAAAGAATGAACACGAGTAGCATTTAAACAATCGTTGCTGTATTTTATTTCTTCAAATTCTAACAGAAGTGAATGGGAGATGAAAACATCATAAATCCAGTGTGGAAAGTGGGAATGTGCTCTGTTAAATGGGGAATAGTGGTAGCGCTGTGTGTAAGAGGGTAAGTTGTTGTTGTGGTGCTTGGCGTGCTGTCTGTTTCCAGCCTGCTGGTGATGAAAGGGCCCTCTGTGGCGGGCTGGGCCGCTGGGAGATTGGGCCCTTTGTTCTGCCTGCTCTGCTGCACTGTCTCTTTGTGCACACCTTGCATGACCTCACAGGGACCATGCATTTCCAATGCTTCCCCTCCGTTTGAAGAGGCTTTGTTTCCTCAAGGCACTGGAATGGACCAGTTGCTGTCAGTCTGAAAGATTTACATCTGTTTGCTGCTATTGCTGGTACTTGCCTCGAAATTCAAGCCTGCGCTGTGATTCTCAGGTTTGTGGTGAAAGGCTGAATTTTGATAGGGTGCATTAACCCAGATATGATATCCCCCTTTTAAATCCATAGGCCCCCCCCCCCCCCACTTTGTGCAGTTGCCATGGCGACGCACTTCCCCCCCTACTTTACATGACTCTCCGTAACCATCGCACCTCCCACGTGAGCGTGTGCAACACGTGCGCTTTTGCATGTTTCATGTGTGTTCACGTGCCACTCCGTGAGAGTTTACTTATAACTCTCCGTAGTGAGGAGCTGAAGCTGGCTGCTACACAGAAGTCCCAGCACCTAGTCGCCCTGCAGGAGGAGAATGGAAAGCTGGCCAAGGAGCTGGGGCATGGAGGACACCACAAGGTACAAAGCCTCAGCCCCCCGTGTCACAACCCAGTCATACAGCACACAGAGCCACTGCTAGCAACGACCTTTAGGGCTCTGGAGTTTCATTAGGAAAGAGCTATCTTTATGTAGCCCGAAAACAGCATGTATTTAATGTGTTTGTTTCGTTATATATAAAAGACTCAACAACCTGCTTTAATGTATCAACTACTATTGGTTAAGAACGTCAGAATCCTCTAGTATAAATCCCAGAATATGGCTGATGTAGACAAATACAAGAAAAATCATACTGTAATCAATCATTTTATTCAGTTATTAAAGTCTAAATGTTGAACTGTTTTTTAATTATTCCTGATGTAATTTTTAATAATACTTTAAAATGTGATGTGAGTGTAAAGAGCACGTAATTGAAATTGAACTAAATTAACTCTTCATTTGTAATTATATTTAAAAAAGAAAACAATTATGTTATGGTGTTTGGAAATCACCAACCTGTACGAAATACAGTTTTTAACAAAAGATGACCCAGTCTCTTTCATATGACTACCAAGCTAAACCCAGACAATAGTATAGTAATTGTATAGAAGAAGGTTGAAAGCAGTGATGGACCTCAGACAATGAAATCCTGACCGTCGCCTCCCAGATGAGACTTACAGCTTTGTTACGCTTGATTGGCATGGCATTACAAACTGCAGTCACTTATTTCCTCTCCTCCATTTCAGAGGCTGGGCTTTTAAAATGGTAGCAATAAAATGTGACCAACCTGACACTGAAAGAGGTTGTGTTTTCCATTGTCTTTCAGCTTGAAGAGGTGAACAGCCAGCTGCAGGATATGAAGAGGAGGTAAGGAAGAGGTGATACATTTCAGGGGTTCTGGGTGGTGAAACTAGCTTAGCCAGCTAACATTAACTAAGTACACTGCAGCCATCTGGTTAGTATAAATAGCATCTGCCACACCCTGTCCCTATTTGCAGTAAGTCACGCACTTGGTAGCACGGTAGTTTTTTGGTTTGACAAATGTATTTGTTAAGAGGGCTATGGCAGCCGTATAGTAGAGGACATACTCGTAATTATAGATGTGTCATCCCAGCCATGTTTTCATCAAGAATATTTACCAGATGATAAATCTTGGCTAAATTACTTTCACATAATTAAATTTTTGGTAATACCTGCAGTAATAAACAGTGGTTCTAACTGTAACTACAGTTTTAAATTACTGCTGTGAGCACTCATAGCCTCAATTAAACCGAATTGCCTGTGTGCCCCAATGTTCCTACAGAGGGATGTCACTGGGGCATGTGGGTGTTCAGTGAATATTTCAATATCTTCATTATGTTGGGCTCTGTAACGCCACCATGTGTTTTTGTTGTGCCAGCTAAAGATACTTCTTTACCCTAGCGTATCTTCAAAGAGATATGAACTATTTTCAGAGTAGGGTTCTAAGATTAGTTTATTAGAAAATAAAAACAGAAAATAATTATTGCTAAATGATGTACTTTGGCCTTCAGAAAGAACCTAATACAGGATATTTACAAAGTGCAATAATCAAGCAAATGACTGTGATCACAAGGCCAATTATATTAAATATTTATATTAAATATTATATTAAATATAAACATTTTGTGTGGGGTTCGAAATGAAGGGCTTATACAAGGGGAAATCATTCCTGTTATTTCTTCATTGAAAGAATCACCTCCCAAACTCCTTGATCTTCTTTTCTCCACCGTCCCATGGTCCTTCATTAGTTAGCTACTTACAAGGTCTTTGTACGCAGTTCGCTTGTAGCACTCTTGTAGACTCTTTTTTCTGAGCTCAGTGCCCACAGCTATCCGTTAATATCCCTTGTAATCTCAGCATTAACTTACTCACCCAGTGTGTTACTGAGGAGGAAATTAACCAGAGAGATTGGAAATGATGAAACACTGCACCTTGATTCACACAACAACGTAAATCCAAAAAATCCAAACAGTCCCAAAAGTGTACTGGGAAGAGTACTGGGAGTTTGCTGGGAAAAGTAGTTTTTAAGGTTCTCATTGAGTGTACAGTACGCTTCAGGTAAAACCTGAATCTAGCACAGGGTCATGTGCATTAGTTGTATGTTTTGTATTTGTTTTTATGACTGACGATAACCTCTGTCTCAACAATGTTATTTGTATGTAATGGCATTGTTCTCATTTAGAAGCAGGGGGCACAAGGTAGCTTCCAGGAAACCACTGAGACCAGTGTTTAAAAACCATCGCATCTTATATAACAGCACACTCAGCACTCTCTCCCAGTACCTTTAGAAGTCTCTTAAAAGCAGCAGCAGTAGTGCTCTCTATAGTTGCTTTTCCTCCTAAAGTGTTATATATTCCCTCAGAGACAATGCACCAGGGAAGGAAGTGGATGAAGAGCAAAACATCCTGGAGCAGTCCCTCCAGAAAACCAACGCCTTGATTCTGGAGAAGGACAAAGAGCTGGAGACACTGAGGAATGAGGTAGAGCTGTCACCGCTATGCGCCCTGAAGTTTTCAGTTTGATAGATACTTCCATAATGATGATCATCTAAATAATAAGCCAGTGGTGTCAAACTCCGATCCAGGAAGGCTGCAGCATATGCTGGTTTTTGGTGTGTCTCAGCACTTAAATGATTAATGTAAATCACTGGTTTGCTGTAGACTCCACACACCTGGCTTCCAAGGCCTGAAATAGCTTCCCGCTGAAAGGAAACAAGAACCTGCAAACGCTATGGCCCTCCAGGACCTGAGTTTGACACTCCTGCACTGAGAAAAATCCATCTCCCACCATAGTTTGGTTGCCCATGCAGTTCTTAAGAAAGTCCTATCTGAGGTAGAATTTAAAGCGTGATGCTTGAAGCCTGTAGAAATGCACTGGCAAAATGACCGAGGTTGGCATGGGTACAGACATGGGCTCCTAGTCAACATCCAGACTGTGGTTTAGCTGATGATTGTAGCGTGCGGACGCCCACACGATCTCACCGGTGTCCTGCGTGCCTTGGCAGATCGAAGTGCTGCGTGGGGAGAACGCCATTGCCAAGACGCTGCAGTCGGCGGTGCAGTCCCTGGAGACGGACAAGGCGCAGCTCCAGGGCCGTGTGCAGTCCCTGGAGCAGAAGCTGGCAGGGGCCCCGGAGTCCGCCGTCAGCATCGGCTCCAACGGTAAACCCCACACCTGAAATCATAATGGGAAAATGCAAAAAGTTTCTTAAAGTTGCTATCACTTATCATTAATTATGAATAATAATGAGTTGTTATCAATTATTTTACCCATTAATAAGGAATTTATCATATCCCTTTATTCTATGAGTGACTTTTTTAGACAGTTATTGGTATAGTGTCCATTTTAAATAATTTCTTACATAATGAAAATAAAACATTGCATTGCACATTCACTGTAAATTTTTTCGTTTCAAAACTATATGGTTAAATGCTATCAATACCAAAATGCTTGCTAATAGACATTAGTGCTGCGCTTTTCCCAAATCTTATTGTGGAAATGCAGTTTGGTTATACCAGATTTAAGTCATCACAACACTGCTGGTTTTCATTCAGACCAAGGGAGTTGCCGTCCTTCCGCACCTGAGCTTGTAGTGACAGTGAGTGTGTGTGTGTGTGTGTGTGTGTGTGTGTGTGTGTGTGTTCTCCCCCCAGGTGATGCAGCTCTAGCCCAGCTGAGAGAGGAGAAGGAGTTTGCAGAGGGCCAGGTGAGACACCATTGCACAGACTGTCCCTTTCATTGGAGACTGTGACTGTGCCACGCAGTACTTAAAGAAAGAGGCTTCAGACACTGAGCCAGTCACCGACCGGCAGCCTTGTGACTGGAATTAAGCCAAAACTTTGATGTACCTCCAACCTAAACCATAATGAAAGTACTGAGGCTGGGATTCAGTCAAGCACTCAGTTAACTTATCCTTAGATTTTACTTACAAGTAAATATAACTGTTAAGCTTTTTTCTACAAGAACAGCTTGGAGCTTTGATTTTCATGATTGCTGATCTTGCAATACTGTGTCAGTGAAGATAAAAATAAACACTTGCATTTAATTCTGAGCTAAGGTAGACAAAACCAGCCCTGTTTTTCAAGATACATATTCATAGATGCTTTTCAGGTTTTTTACTTTACTTAAATGGGATTTACAATGCTGGGTCATTAAATTGCTTAAGTCACCTAACTTAAGTCAATCTCTTTTTGCAATCATTTTGTCTTGCAGTTGTGTATGGAATTTTAGAAGTACAGCTGGCATTGTTTTTGTCATAATTAGCATTAGAAGCATTGTGATAACGATAATCGGCAATTCTGTACTCTTACGTTCACATCTCAGGCACCATGTACTTAACTAGTGATGTTCCACATTGTACTGACATCGCATTGGCCTTTGTAATTTGTTAATGTTCACTGTTTAGTCTTCTTTGGGTGGCCAGTCGGGTTTACATATCAGAAGTTCCAGGCTGTCTGTTTAAGAAAGTGGAAGTAATCTTGACAATTGAAGAGATGTGATTTAATTCAAATTCAAAATTCAAAATGGTTGAAAAGTTCATTTTCCTGATGATGTAGAGTGGAACTCTAAATTAGCAGTAGTTTGTTGAGATGATCAATTATGATAAAATATTAATGATTTCAAGGGAAGGGCTGTATTGGAACAGTATGTGGATTTAGTAGAATGTTTTGTGATGGTTTTAAAGTAGTTGTTTGGATCTAATATTAGTTTCTGCAGACAATTGTCGTTACAATGCAACTGATACCTGTTCCTGTGGCTTCTACTCCAACCCTCTCCTCTGAATCAGATTGACTTCCTGAACTCTGTCATCGTGGACCTTCAGAGGAAAAACCAGGAGCTAAAGAGCAAACTGAAGAAGCTGGCGGAGGCGGCATTCAACGGGAATGACGATGGGGAGCTGGACAACCATGGCAGGTAAGTCCCTTCCACCGGTATGCCACCCTCACCACCCTCCTGGCCTCCATACAGATATACTTCACAAGAACTTACTGCAACATCGACCATATCCAGTATCACCTTGGAGTCTGGGAAATACAAAAAAAGTAACAGGTAGCAGGTAAGCTGCGAACGTAACAGCAGTGTTAGCCAGTTCTAACTTGGCTTGCAGGCTCCAGTGGAGCAATATGTAGGTTGCTTGGCAAAGTCTTATTAATTATAAGACTCTGGGGTACATCCTCACTTTAAAGCATTTAATCTTCTAAATCCATCAAATTCAGCTTCTTTGTTTATTCCCATGCTGTGAACAGTAGCTACTGGTGTTAGAGAATTACAGAGTTAGCATTGCTGCTTTTATTATCCAGCAGTGCACTATTTCATGACTAACATAAGTTTTCACAATTCACAGGCTTAAATGTCTGCATCAGTCCTGTTTCCCTATATTTTATTGCTGAATGACTAGGGAAATTTCCACGGAGACAGATATATCTGTGATAGGCACATATTGGCCAATAATATCTCTGATGAACTTTTTGGGCCCTTACATACCTACAGGTCACAGTTGTGTGTCTTACACTGAGATGTCCCCTCCTCAATTTGTGTCTCCCTGTGTGTTTCTCCTTGTCAGCCTGTCTAAGAAGAAGCCCACCCCACGGCTCTTCTGCGACATCTGCGACTGCTTCGACCTTCACGACACGGAGGACTGCCCCACCCAGACCCAGTCGCCCGATTCCCCCCCTCACACTACCTACCACGGCAGCCGCGACGACGAGCGGCCCTATTGCGACATCTGCGAAGCTTTTGGTCACTGGACCGAGTCTTGCAACGACGACCAGACTTTCTGAGGTCCTCCCTCTCACCAGAGCACACACCCAGACTGGCCTCAGCTGCACTCCTGCGTTCTGTTTGTGTGTGCATGTGTGTATGCACTTTTATACCTGCTCAACCCTACGCCCCCATCCTCTAACAGAGAACCCTCTGCCTGTAACATTCCACTCAGTTCTGCAATGCTCCTGCCAGAACCAGGGAAATGGGAACGCTGGTCAACTACAGAAGTCAAAACTTATGAAGGAAAAAAACTGTACGGAGATGAAAGAACTCAGCCTCGCGGTCATGTGCGTGACCAGAAAACAGGGACCAAACAAGTGCTGCACTCTAGTGGTACATCATTGTCATTGCATGACATGAGATGCAACCAATGAGAGCCATCAGCCATCTAGAAACATTTCCCATAACTGCCATTTTTGGTCATAACCAAAAACCAAAAAGCTTTTAAAGCTTGTCTGTTTTGCTCGCTTTTTCGCCGTATCATGGGGATAGATGAGAGAGAATGGTTTATTTTTATCAGACTCTCTCGGACACCGTCGTTAATAATAAGCGGAGAGGGAGCTGGGCCTGTGAGTTTGTTTCGTGGTGATCAGTCCTACAGGGAGACTCATGCCGGGGCCTGACAGTCACAAGGGACGAGGCCAAGCCAACCGCTAACAACCACACTGCACTGCACACTTTAAACTTCACGTTTCCTATTCCCTTTTTAAATATGTATCCTTTTTAACTGCCTCTCTATGTGAACCTGTTTAAATAACCCTTTATAGATTATAAATATCAAATCGTAATTATACTGTCTGATTTTACGTAATGCATCCTCTGTCCTCTTTTTGAATGTGGAGTATATGTACAAAAATGGAAATAAAGGATATTGTTTGGATCATATTGTATCTCTCGGAATACATGTAAAATAAATGTGGAAAGTAGACTTGTTTTACTGTAAATAGCTGCTGTATTTTACTCAGAGAAAATGTACTCATCTTGGCACAATATGAAATGTACCTGTTTTTGCTGTTTCTTATTTCTGTACCATGGGCTTGTTCATTTCAGCTGACGTATGACTGGCCAGTAAAGCACACAGTATGTCAGTATTAACTCCAAGCAAAATGTGGACTGTTCCTACGTCAAATAATATATACTTTTCATAATCCAGAATGTCATGATATATTTATACAAATCCACTTCTGTAACTTATGTGGCGGCTTTTGTCTTATCTGGAAATCCTCTTGGCACCCAGGGTTAAGTGTTGTTCCACAGTGTGGCTTTTCAGTTGATCTTTGATATCCGAAGGGGATGCCCCCTTTCAACAGTTGGAAAAAAATTAAACAAGAAATAACACATCTGTGTTCTGTCATATTTTCCGCATTGGACAGGCAAGTATAAATAAATATTTGCGCATGCCCCTGAATTTGGGTCAGCTGTATACTAATTATCACAAACACGTCATAGACCAATATTTGAATACCATTGAATATTTGTAAATAGTGTTTAATATTCCTTAGCTGTTCGATATTTAATAAGTAGGCCAGTGGCAAAAGTAAAAGTGTTGTTAAACAGAAAGGTACAGCAGCTGTTAAGAAATGAGAACTAGTCTAGTACATGCTGTTTTTATGATAAAATTGATAAAGTTCAATTCAGAACCTGCTTCCTATTGCTAATTATTCCCAAGCATTCTCTCATACTGACATAAAGTGCAAAGACTGTTTATATTCAAGTTGGTTTTTCATAGCCAAAGTTTAATGTACAAAACGGCCAAGTCAGAATCGTGAACATCATACAGAATCACCCAGAAGGTTTTTTTTCCACTTCATTAAATATTAAGTGAAAAGCTCAGAAACAGGACTGTTCCCTGGTCTCTTACAAGTAAATGCGTTATCATTCTGTACAGAGAAACAGCAGATCGTGTCACTGAAAGACAAAAATTCGGTAAATTACACATGGATTCTATCCGCATTTGTTCCTCTTTTTCACTCACAAAAAAAGGCTTTGGTTCTCAAATTTTCTCTTCACAACCAACATGCCAGACAAGACTGAATTCAACCATAGCTTGACACCTTTCACATATCTGCAGCAACCTTACTGAAGTATACATTCACCACAGTAACCTAACACAGCTATCGCCGTACAACACTGATAATCACTAGTTACAACTCCAACCACACATATGAAAAATAGGGGAGAAAACCTGCCAGCTAGAAATAAGTTGTTTAAAATTGATTTTCAGCATGCGCACTGCACATTGCACATTTCAATTTCTCAAATTTCACTTAATATTTTAAAAACTTCACAGGAAAACTATTATTGCATACTTATTACAATGAAATGCTTACTTTATACTGCAAAGTTAAAAACTGCAGTACATCTATGTAGTTGTCCTAAACCCATAGAAACAAATAAAGCCACAAACACTTTTTCATATAAGACACTATTCATTTGTGTAAGAAAGTTCCTAAGGAAAGGGTCGTTTCCATGTGCCTGCTCCATAAGTAAAGTGCAAAACATCTGTAACGTTGCATATTGCTGTAAACTCATGGTACATACACATCAAGTAGCTCCTGACCTTTGGCATTAAAATATTTCGTTGAAAATCAACAAAGCTCTGAAATTATAATAGTACTGAAAAAATCACAGGATGACGATGTAACAGGTAAGGCACAATATCAGTGAAAACACTTGGCGTTTTACACTTTTTGGTAAAAAAAAAGGAATTGTTTAACTTAAATAGTTAATTTATACCCCTTCGCGACAATAACAACGGATGAATGAACGGCTTTCTTCCACAATTTCTAATATAAACAATTTCAATATAAACTGTAACCTGAAAGGCAACCAAAGTAATTAATGTAACAACAAAACCCTGGTTAAGACTTTGGTAAAACTCTAAAGCACTGATTCATTCTTATTATACATTCCGTGCTTACTGTGCTGTTCAAAGTTGTAGCTACATATTACATGATAACTGCGTTTCTGAGGCAGTATATTAAATAACTACGTTTCTGAGGCAATATGTTTGAGGGTAAAATCAGCACTTTATACAAAAAAAATGGTTTAAAATACTATTTTCCAAACACTCTTATCAAAGTTTCGACAACCAATATCTCTGCTAGCAATAGTTGAATGCAATATCACTGCACCAAAAATGACTGAAGCTACAATGTATAATTACTGACCTGTGTAAACGAATCAAAAGGTTTTTCTCAATAGTCAGTGACTGATTATTGTTGAAGTACTGGTAACGTACTATAGCGTCACCTTTTTTGGTGTCACCACCTGTTTTGTGGTGATACACAGTCTTCCACATCTAGTTCTGGCCTTTTATGTAAGATAGGGTTTTATACCTTGTGCATGTTCAACAATAGCCAGAGAATGAGGTAAGAAAAATAAAAAAATACAAGGTGGACACATATCTTTACATGAAGCTGCATCCATAAGTAAAGCGTTGACAACGGAGGAAAAGAGTGAGCGGTCCCTTGAAATGGAGCAGAGAGATTCCTGAGAGATATAGGGAGAGAAGTCCTCGTAACAGCAGAGGCTAGGACCAGCTCATTGCGAGATGTTCCACTCCAGAGTAAAACCACACATACCTTTGTGCTTCTGAGTACACAAGAATGGCCAATACAAGACCATAACGGAAGAGGTAGTCCTATCCCTGTATTTTTTCCTCACGATGCAAGGAAGAGGCACAACAGAGGTAACCCTGGAATGTGTGAACAGCGCCCTCTGGCCCTCTGGAGCTATAGTGCAAAAGAAACTCCGAGCCCAGGCATGCAGGAACCTATGGCTTGTAAGTAGAAAGACTGCCACCGTTCTCCGGCCCCTTCTTCTTCCACTCTTTGCCCTGATTCGCTCTCCACCAGGCTAGGGCTCGTCCGTTTGGGTGTGGATCTGGGCAAGGGCCTCCTCCGGCAGCGCGCTGGGATCGGTCAGGATGGAGGTGGTCGTGCTGAGTCGCCGCAGGGCATTCAGAACCGCTGGAGGAAACAGGAAACACTAAGTGACCCGAGGACTCGCGGACACCGCAAGGGACCCGCGGCACCTGGTCATTTTAAACGAAACACCCCTACATTCAAGGGGAGTGGGGTGGGGGAGGGTTAACTATCCCCCCCATTATACATTCAACCCAGCCTCAAGCCCTTCCCCGTGGCTCAGTAATCGCTTGGAGACGTAACTGTGAGAAACACAGACCTCATTGGCCTAAAAAGCATTTAAGTGTACAACAGAGCTTTGAAATTTATTTGCAACACAATGAGACCTCGGGGTTATAACCTTACTACATTATGAAGAGATGATACGGATATGACTATGGAGATCAACCGCAATGGGAATTGAACTCTCTTGCATTATGGGAAACCCTTTCCACCATAAACTCCAATAATGAGATGGGTCCATGACAGGCCAAGCAGGAATTTTGTGGTCCTCGCTTTAATATTCAGCCTTAGAGGAAACCACTGCTGATTGCTTTGTTCGCCTCTCTGTAAGTGACATTCAGGGCCCTTTTCTTAGTCTGACTAATGCTCAAAGCCAAGATGGAAATAACCTCAACATAAACCAGTGTCAACAGCCAGAGCACATTTTGTACGCTGCCAAAACCAGCACAAAGAGCGGGAAAATGTAACAATAATGGCACTCAGTCTCACTAGTCTCCAGGGGCAATGGCGGTTTTTGAAGTTTCTTGCCATCCGTACCCATCTCATACTAACAATGCTAACAATAAAGTGGTTATGTATGCAGGCCCAGCCAGCACATTACTCATAAATTCCATATACGACTTAGAAGTACATGTTGAATACGATTAAAACATTTTTACTACAAAGACGCATTAACTTAAAAAAACCTTAGAGCCTTGGTTTTGTAACCAAAATAGTGGTAGCTTGGCGTACATAGTTGACCGTAGTATTGTTAGCACTGTTAGCTGAAGAAACTTGCTAATTACGGACACTCGCTAATCATTGCTAGTCTATCAATCAGTTGAAACCTATTCATAGCATTACAGTGCTATATTCCTCTGTGTTATAGGAAGGGCCCAGTAAGGAGCTGCCAGTCAGAACTGCCAACCAGAACTTCATTGTTTAAGCAGAACCAAAACCAGCTCCAATTCCTCTAGATTTCCTCCAGTTGAAAAAGACACTGAATCCGTCTATTCACAGAATAACACATATAATGACTGGACCGGGATAATGCAGTGCAGGACAGAGTTATGAGCCAGCGGGGGTCACAGCGTATAATCCTCGGTGCGGCGTTCAGTTCCCCAGCCCTGCTGAACATCACTCACCGGGTCTGAGGGCCGGCAGTGCACAGTGGTGCTCCAGCCACTGCAGCGTGGTCTGCTGCAGCTCCTCCAGGCTGCCCGTCGACACCGTGCTGCTGAAAGACTCAAACAGCGGCCTTATGATGACGCTGAACTGCAGGGCTAGAGGTCAAGGGTCAAACCCATCAGCTAAAGCATGCAGCCAGTAATCAACAAAATAATATTAGCTGAACTAATACATGGTAAATCATGGACTGTATTAAAGTTGCAATGGATATGATATCTTCAAGGTAAATAAAGTCTTTGAGTTCTCAAGTTAATTTACATGTATTAACTTGAAAACTCAAAGACTAGGACCCAATCAAACACAGTATCTTTTAGGGGCATATGCCATTCAATAATAACTGAATCTGCATTACAAAATAAGTTTGAGTATTTTCCATATTATTTGAGACAAGATCACTTGAAAAGATTTATTTTCACTGTGAAAGAGAGAAGCATAAGCCCTTAAACAGAGTACTGTCTGTTTTGACTGAATCACATACACCCTTAAAGAAACTGAGTTTGATTGGGTCCTAGCTGAAGTTTGTTTTTTGAGTCAAACAGAAGCTTGGGCTTTTTTTACTGAAACGGTGTTTCTATATAATCCTCGTCCTAAATTCTATAGTCTCTGGTTGCCTTCTTGGATTCTTAGACAAAAAGATACAATCCAAAACTTCCAGTTCTGAAGGGTTCTTTTCGTCACATATTTGTTGAAATTGTCCCACATGTATTCAGAGCGATCCTTCGGTACAGGGACTCCAGTCGCAGGCAACTTCTCATGACAAAAGCTGGGAAGAACAGAGGGCACAGGATGATGACATCACATGCTCATAAACATCTCATAACAACAGGTAAACCTTCACCCATTTACAGCCGGCTAAATATTTGGCAAGTCCACTCTAGACTTTCTAATCCAATATCTGAGGAAACTCAGGTTTAACAATTCACAAAAAATACACAATACAAAAACATATTAATACTGAGACACTTAAGGAAGTCATTTTGTCAATAAAATGTGTTTCTTTGCTCACAAATGTATCAAACACAGCCAATAATAAACAGAGCCAAGACAACTATTCTCAGACACTATTCTCATACTGAGAACTGTTTTGGAGCAATGATGAGATATCTGCACGAAAATATTTCACATAACTGTTGAACACAGTTAAAGTTACTAGAATCACATATTGTGTTTAAAATCTGTACTGTAATAATAACAACAATAATGCACATAAGGATAAGACGCATGAAATATAAAGACAGCCTTATTATGATATTTAATGTGATAATATTTAATGTGAAATATTAACACTGTAGTTAGCATCAACCTTCTTTAAAAGCAGCATGCAGTGAATGATGGCATGAAGAAAGCGTGCGATACCCCACCTGCAGAGACTCCCCCAAACCTACCTGATGGACCTGTTGAGCTCCTCGATCTCCTCTCGGAGACGCCGGGCCTCCTCCTGCGTCTGCTGCCTCTCGTGCTGCAGCTTGTGGATGTACTCCAGTGTCTTCTGCAACGTAGCCGCGTGGCTAACCTGTTCCGGCACAACCAAAGCCAGCTCTGCTTACCGGAGGCCGCTTCAACACGACCGAAACAGCCCCAGCTCCTGCATCCTTTTACGTTTGCTACCTTTGTCTCAGCGTGTGTGAGATTGTGCATGTGGGTGTGCGTCTCTACCTGCACAGGTTATGCCTGCTGAGCTCTACACACACCTCACTGTGCCACTTCTGTCACTTTCTCACACATGCACACTTTATTCATCCAGGAAACGCTAAATGTTTTGGTTCGCTGTATTTCAGCTTTAAATCCCAAATGCACCTTTTACGTGTCAAGAAAATATAAAACAAAAAAAATGGAGGAGTATGTTTTGTGAATGACAACTAGAATCAAAAGAAAAAAATAAAAACAAACTGGTGAGAGCATTGTGGGAACTCCTCTTACTTGTTTAGAGCATTGCTTGATCTTCAGCGTGGGCACCAGGTTGCTCAGTGTACTGAATCCAGCATTGATGCTGAAACGCCTCTTCTGCTCTGCAGAAATGTAACTGGGACGACAGCTCTGTAAGAGAATAAACATATAACAGACCCCAGTGTATTTCGCATGCTGAAGACATGACAGTGCCCGCACCAGTCTAGACAACATGAACTTCCTGTCTGAGTACATCTGAACCAGTGAGAAACTTTAAAAGAAAAGAGAAAAAGAACCAGTAACACTGCAAGCTTGCTATCTCGGTTGTTTGGAATATCACTTTCAACATGAATCTCTTGAAACATGCAAGACCAAAAATGATAAAAGTTAACATTTCAATCAGACAGGATTCAAAAACTGTGGTAACATCATTTAAGGACAGAATGAGTTTGAGCGTCCATACTTGTGTGACATCAGCAGGGGCGGAGACTATGCTGCTAAGAGGCGTGGCCTCAGCTTGCAGAGGACCAGGTGTGATGATGACGGTGCTACCTGGTTTGGGGAAGGGACCTGGAGGAAGGAAAGGCATAAAATGCCTAAAATGACCAGGAGAACACAAGGGCAAACGCTATATACCACCACCAGCTTCACCAGAACCTCTGTTCTCGTATTAAATACATACACTTTTCTAGTTTCAGTTATTCAGCACCTGGTCACCATAACTACAGACACAGAGGAGGCAAGTTGCCTTCTGCAATGCATCTCCAATTATTGAGAAGACACTGCCCCCTAGTGGAACAGAGACTGCAAACACAATAAAAGGGGTAGATCTTACTATTGCTTTCCTCTGAGTTTAAGCAGGCAATAAAAGTCAATCAATAAATGATAAATAAAAAAATGTTGCATTGACATTTTAACTTTATTTCTGCATTTATATAAATCCTGTATGCAGCTGTGTTCCTCAGAAGTGGGATAGTCTGACATGAATAAGCTGCTTCCTTATGGGAGAAGCTCTGCATGGCAGTGACTGAATGAATGAGCAGGTATGTTTCTTCACCTGGCAAGAAGAGAGGGGGAGCAAGGAGTGGATTGGCAGGAATGATCTTTGGTATAGTTCTCATCCTTCTGCCTCTGGTCACTGATTGGCTGGGTTTCAGGGTCGCTGACTGGCAGGGTTTCAGTGGCTGAAGAGTGGTAGCGCCCCCTGCAGGTGGCTGAGCCCACGCTGCAGGTTTGTGAGGCATTCTGGGAAGGGCAAATATGGGAGTCTGGGGGGCTGTTGGGGTGGCTGCACTGCTGCTAACATTGGGCGAAGGCAAGGGCTTCCATGTTGCCATGGAGCTCTGCGTTGGCAAGGGGTGGGGTGCAGTATTTGGGGGTGGAGGGACCCCTGGGAGGGTGGACACATCACCGGGGACAGGATTCTGCGGTCCAGAGAACAGGGAGAGGTAGCCCTCCCTATGGGCTGTGGTGACCGGCATTTCAGCACCCTGATTGGCCATATTGGGGGGTGGGGTTTTCAAGGAAACATTGACTGGGGGCAGCACAGGATCCTGGAGTGACATCACAATGACAGAAAAGAGACAGTCAACATCAACCACAGCAGCAAACCACATCTGGTCTGTATTCATCACAGTGTCTCAGAATAGGAGAGCTCATTTAGGATCAGTTTCGTCTCCTAGTTAGTAATGGACAAGGTTGGCATATAAATAGGGGAGTACTGATCCTAGATAAGCAATCCTAATGAGAAACGATTTCTGAGTATGGGCCTTGGGTCTGATGCCACAACTCAATGTTCAAGAGCCTCGGCTCAGAGATTACCCTTGGGTGAGGGTATGTTTGACCATCCTACTTTTGAAAAGATCAATATGGCTACTGTACCTGAGTTTGAGGCGGAGCGGAGGCAGGGAAGGACAGAGAGGAAGGTGGTGTCTGCCGAAGATTGTAGAACAAACCTAAGAGAGGCAAGAGCAGAGGAACCGGGGTCTGATACAGTGAGGATCTGATGCTAGTGCTGTAACATGTGGGCCATTCTGTGCTAAAAGAGCTAACGCTTTAACCTAACACACTCCGTTTACCCCTGTTCTGTACACACTGACAACTACATGTTAGCGGTGGATAAAGCTAAACTTTGTCCACTACTGCTACATATATGATGAAGCCCTGTAGAACATAAAGGCCCTCTAATAAACTAACCTTGCATTATGATACTGATTGTTATATTGTGATTTTTCGCAGTTTTTCAATTAAATATTTTTAGGCGAAATTTACAGCTCTTTTTGAATCCTCATTACCCATTTTCTGATAAACTGCAAGCCATGAAAACCGCAACACTGAAACAATGGATTGTTTGAAATAAAGTAAATAAACTAAAAGAAAAAAAAACATTTGCTCAATATTTGAACTCTAATATGTGGAGATATACAATGTTTTACCACCAAATGCGAGCTTTTTGCTTTATAAATAAATTCCAAATTAATTTAAAAGGAATCTTTATGGTTTACTTGTTTGGATGTTGTAATAACTGCTGCCATAATGTGTGCGTTAGAAACGCTCAGTTATACACTTTAGTCTTTATGTTAAATACATATTTTATGCGTTCTGTACTGTGGGTGTATGTAGCCTATTCGTACCTGGTAAAGGGTCACAGAGGTTGGGCTGCAGGTTGATGAGGCCTGGCTGGATCATGTCAGCATTCCCGGTGTGAGCTTTGGGGAGGGGCGAGAGAGCGAGAGCAGGGATTGGTCAGAAGCACAGTCACTCACGCCCTCCCATTCATTAACGACACACTGCATACACATGACCGCAATACCATTTCAAAAACACTCATAAGATAATTGAATAAGTCTAAAGCTGCCTCCTGCTCTTCACAAAACTCTTACTGAGGGACATCTTGGCACATAAATATATTCATTCATGAGTTTAAGGGAGCTGGGTGTTGAGCACTGGCATCCAATCTAATCTGGTTAACATTTTCTTTGACATTTTAAGCATATATTGAGAAAAGAGTTACAGGACTAGTTTTAGAAAGACATTTTCATTGACCCATTTAAGCTTGAAATGATATATTTTCCAATTAGATTTTCTCAAATTGGAAAATATATCATAGATGGGTAAATCTATGAAATGTTTAATAGATTTACCCATCAGACTGTTGTGACTGTAACTAAAATCTAATTTCTCTGAATAAAACTTCTTGATTTTTCCTGATTAGAAGTTAGGATCACCAGTGCAATATAACTGTCTGGGGAAAAAGTGGGAAAAACTGGATACAAGAACTGGACACAAGAACCTATGTCTTAATATTACTTGTCTATTAACAGCAGAACACTACTATTTCAAGACCTGATGCTAGCTTATGAGCTAACTGTAAAAATGAATACATTTGTCATGCTATAGTTTTTTGGCCAATCTTCCCTGACTCTCCAGGGACAGTGGGATTTCTGATCCCTCTCAATGAATTTTCCAAGAATTCCCAAGACATTTGGAATGTTCAAGGACTGTGCGAATCCTGTGATTGTCAACTGGTTTAAGGGAATTGATCAAAAACAGGAGTTTTGGGGTTTAACGGGGTGGGTTGCGTGTTTGGGAGGGGTGTGTGGAGCTTACCTATCTCCCTAGGGTTGGGCCAGGCCATGGGCTGGTGGGCGGCCAGGCTGGAGAACAGTGTGTCCGAGTTCTCAGACAGCAGCATTTCGATGTCGAAGATGGAGTCCATTTCCATGGGAACGGGTGACTCCGGCCTCTGAATGCTGCTGCTCCACATGCCCATGTCTTCGCTGGAGAGAGTGTCTGGACAGATGTCCCCAAACAGCGATAACTGCCACTGATCCCCGGCCACCTTAAGATTAAAAACGTTCTCATTTCATACAGAATGGCAACGTATTACAAGCCAATGAGGCACTCACTGTCTAATACGAAAAACATTCTGTTCAATACGTTACAGTCACTTCTGAATGACATCTGTTACCCAAGAATTCAAAATGTAACACAATGTCAAGAAAAGACAAGGCAAATCTCTAGCAGGGAAACTATTTGCATTGAACGCTTCTTTTAAGGATGCCTTGGAAAGACAGAAATTTGACGTTTAGCAAGAAATTTGATGAAAGATCAGGATATATAAACTATTTAAATATTTATACATTAAAATATGGATACATTAACATGCAAAATCAGAGAAACTGTTGCAAAGATTTTTAAAAAGTTGAGAAGTGGATGATTAAACCTTATGTGCTTTCAACAAAACTGAATTTAATGATACACATGTCTATGGTACACAGCAGATACGCTGCAAAAGCATACCTTGAGGAGGCTGGAGAGGTCGTCATCCCTGTGCTTCTGTGACTGTAACAACAATTGCTTTAATCTTTTTCTGACAGCACAGAACAGACTTCACAATTACACAATGCTAGCCATCATGTCCCACAGAATATTTGGTTGTTCCCCAGGGGTCAATTAGGGACCATTCAAAATGGGGTTTCCCTATCTTGGCCCACATGGAGGCAGTCTCTTGATAAATTAAGGCTGTTGAGCATGTGTTGAACACAATGCAGGTTTGACTTTTTGCATTTCAGATTCTTGTTGAAATTCTAATATTTCACAAATGGTTTAGCTTCAGTGACCAGCTGTCCACAATTCAGGATTGTTGACCCAACAGACTTTACTCATCAGTCTCCAGTCTGGTCAATTAAAACATGCAGAAATTAAACAGAAAATTACTTATTTGATAACTGATCTGACTGATTAAAATAATATGAATCTACGAAATGTAACTGGAATGTAAGGCAGCATAGACAGTAGGGCCTAGGACCTCAGGACCATGTTTGTGAGAGCCCTACTCCACAGGACAGATAAAATACTGATAAAACTGAGTTTTGCTGGAAATCACTGTACCCTTTTCTTGAAATACGATCTCCACTTGTGGTATTCTCTGACCATCTCAATTCCCCGCTTGCAGTACTTCCCCTCCGTGAAAATCGCCTGAAAAGGACAAAAAGAGGAGGATGGAAAAGATGACAAAAGGAGATTGTAAAAAAAAATACTTTACATTTCCCAGTATATGAAAAAAAAACCTAGACAAGTACAGTACCCTCCACAAATATTGGCACCCCTGGTAAACATGTGCAAAACCGGCAGTAAAATAGCCAAAATAGTCAGCAGAATGTATATTAATTAATTATTAATAATAATTTTTAATAATAATAATAATTAATTTAAAAAAATAATGTGTATTTGGTACAGTGTACACTGCTGTGAAGTCAAGGCAGTTATCATAGTGTAATCAGAGTGTGAGATACAGATGGTGGAGTTATCATAGTGTGAGATACAGATGGTGGAGTTATCATAGTGTGTGATACAGATGGTGGAGTTATCATAGTGTAAGGTGCATCATAGGGATGGTGCATGCAGGAGAAGGTGCCATCTCACCTCTGGACGGCGCTGGTCTTCGGTTGAAATAGATCCGTCCAAAGGGGTGACAAAGTGACACACTGGATTGTCCCTCTTCTCCACATCTGAATAAAGACAAAAATGCTTATATAGACAGGGCTCTGTGATACTAGGGGCCAAGGTAGCTCCGCACCTTTAGAGCTGTACCAGAATTTCCCACTTTCCTAATACAATACCATAGAATACTTGTGACTGCCAGATTCTCAGCCACCATATTTCTTCTATCCTATCTGCTTCTTAACTACAGGAGGTTACGGCTGATGACAGGAGTTAATGGGACTATGATACAGTGCAGAATGCCTAATGCCACAGTATTATACTTAATCATACCCCTTTTCTCAGGGTGCATCAAATTTTAATGCTTCAGCTCGTGACATAGGGCGATGAGTGATTATTAAGTCTATATGATCTGTGGTATTGTGTTGAGAGATTGTGGCTGTGAAAGGGATGCTGAGATTTGTAGTACATTAGGAATGGAGCAGAGAGGGCCTCACACTGTATGAACCAGGCTCTCCAGATGGCATTGTTCAAGCGGATTTTATCCCTCAACTGCAGCTTCAGACCTTTGAAGTTCTTCCATTTCGGCGAAACCAACATCCCACTGCAAAGAAAAAAAGAAATATTTTATTCCTTTACCGACACTGCTCACTTTGTAGTAGGCACACAGCTGAGTAGATACTCACAAGCTGCTGATCAAGTGCGAGGCTATCGATTGCTCTGCTGATCGATTACTCTTGCCTTAAGGATTTCCTGTTTGGTGACGGATGTGTGTGTATAAATATGCAACAAAAATCAAGTACTTTCCAAGTAGGACAAAAGGGCAAACTTACATAAACTTAAATGTATCACACAGCATGTAACCTCATTCTAATTGGCTCCCATAGTTGAGTAATGGCTTCCAGCAGCATTTAGAGCAGAGTATCTAATGACCTTTACACACTGTGACTCCATACTGTACCGTGACCATTCTGGCCCAGATAATTCCTGTTCACATTATTCCCCCAAGCACAGTCTCATTAATAGCTACTGACTGACTTACTATTGCTAGAGATTTGTCAAATGGAGACACCATTAACTGGCAGTCAGATAATATATTAAGCAAACTATATAAACTAATGATCTTATATTCAAAACCACTATAGTTAAAGACGATTAGACATTCTCTAATCGGGATTAGATTAGATTATTTCTGACCTACAGGCATCACTGGGCCAGTGACAGAAATAGTAACACTGGACCCTGAGCACTGGATGCTCTGTAGACTCCTGCTAAACAGTGAGTCTACCTGGGCTGTATTACTGGCTCTCAATGTGTTCTTATGTTCCCATTTATATGCACTTAGACAGTCAACACTCGAGTCTCTGAAAACAAATCCCTGAGAGGGACTGCCACTGATAGAGAAAACTGGGCAAGCCGGGATACTGTATCTGCTGACAAAACTCAACAATTGGAACATCTAGCAGCTGTAAGGATGCTAGGGCTATTTCTGGACTTTCACCTGTCAAGCTTCCCTCAGAAGTCTCAGCCTCTTTCATGTTACCACCAAACAGAATTTCTCTGAAAATATGGACATCTCCTGTTACAATGAGTTACATCAGTTCAAAGTACCGATTCTCTAATCTCACCCACGGTCTTAGAGTATCAAAATGTCTCACATAAAAAATGACTTATAGCTATAAACCTGATGATTCAGAGCAAGTTATTTTCCCTAAGTGAAAAAAACATGCTGAACTAGACATTTGAAACTTAGTAGATGTAGCCAGGTACTTGAACTTCATTTTTCAGTAATATATCAATTTCATATATTAAATTTCTTTTCTAGAATTGCACAAGCGCATTGTCCTTATCCTTCCGTTACACATACATTTTCAAGTTCCTTCCAGAAACTTTGCATTTCCAAAACATAAGAATAAAAAAACACTTGGCAAATAACATCCAAGACAGTTTTGCAACGGTATTATCACATTTATGAATTATTTCACATATGAAATAAGTTCTATTCATTATTTTATATTGGATCAATTGTTTTCCTTAGATAATCCCTCCGATTGTTTTCTATAGTTGTGTTGTAACAGTTGAGATCAAGAGCTCCCCGAACAACAGGTTGCACAAAATTATATAGCATACAAGCTCAGCCCTACAGCATTTTTCTGACCTATGGTAAGATGGCAGACCTTATGATACCACTCCAAACCACATCCCTATGCAGCGAAAATTAACCAATTACATTCTATTTGTTCTCATGTTATTTAAATGATTTTTTACACGTCCAGGATGGCACCGTCCCCAAGGCATGTTAGCAACTTTTACTCCTTGAGTTCACTCCCTATGTCCCTGAAGGCCAGTGGATACAATCACTACACGAGTCACTGGGGTCATCCTGGACGGCAGAAAGCCCATATTCAAGAACGTAGGAACTCCTCCACACAGACTCTTTCAACTTAGCAACTGTTTAAAGTTTACATTAAAGTATGAAAAAGAACTATAAAAATACAAAAGCTATGAAAGACAAAAAAGATTAAGCGACAAGTTTCTTGAATTCACACTTTCCACGCTGACATTTGATTGGTTTTTATTAACAATTATAAATAATAATTGATTAATCGTAGACTTTAGGGCATGATCCTAATATGTGCACCTTAGGAGTCACAGGGGATATTAATACCGGTCGTCACATTATCTACTGTTCAGACTTTGAATTATAAATAACATGGTGAAGGTAAAAACTCAGCTGTAGCAGCACTGAAACAACATTTTATCAGAAAGGAGCTTGAGTACCACATCCAAAAACTTAAAATAAGGAAAGAGCAGTAAGTCTTTATTGGGGAAAGTAACAGTTATTACTTCAGTACATATTCATGAACAAACGCCACTTTAATGACCAGACAGAAAAAGCGATTAGCATATTAACGAACTAATACCTCTTCAGTCTGAGGAAAATTAATGACTTTTTTGTTGCAGTTCTTCTCCCATTGTAATTTAAAATCACCAAAAAAATTGTGTAGATAAAGAGATGAGGATTTGTGTTTACCCAAAGTAAATCAGCAAAACCACTTGCAAAGCTTGCCGGGCTACGCTATCATTTAGACAAATCATGTGGTTTTGCAATGGATAGCCAAGGCTAGCTCGGCTGGCCATCCCAGTGCAGGTAACCCAGCAAAGGTGGGTTTCTAAGCACAACAACCAGCTAGGCTTCTCAATCCAGTTACCACCTCCCCTCAAATGGTCTGGAGGCCATAGCAACAAATCATAACGGAGAGTCCCAAAAAGACAAACGGTTTCTATCTGAGAGGCTGTTCCCATGAGGAGCATACCAACAGCGGCAGGAAAAGAACAGACTCGCACTGCAACATCCTGCCTCTTATGACCCAACAGGAAATGTGCTGTCACACCCTGATTAGACAAGAGATGAATCAATAAAATTCACAACGGCTCCTCTGAACACCAGATGATCCGCACAGACCCCCCCCCCCCCCCCCCCCCCCAGAGTCCCATGCCCCGGATAAGAGTCACCGCCACACTATGATGCCATCTGGGCCTCTAACTTAGGCATATTTCAAACATTTCAAACAACCTCTTTTTTGGAAACTACATCAGTTCTCTTCTAACTTAATGTGCTTTATTTGACCATAAAAATTGAGAATACCACTGAGTTAGCTGATTTGAAACATGATTTGGGGGATCATAGGGAGTCAAATAGATTGAAATGAGGGATTCTGTCATAAACTTTTAGCGCACCATTCCTCTCAGATTTTACTGAGTTCCTGCAGCTCTAACACTCACAAATCAACTGATTAAAACCACAGGCTTGCAAAGCTGACACTGATCTTTTTACAGGTGTCCATTACTTGTTTTGTATTTTAATTTTTACGTATAATTTTCTGTACATTCAAACAAAAATCGATGAAAACATGATTTATAAATGGACACAAATGATAAATAAGATGGAAGTTAGATGAATTATCCACTTATGGAGTGACGTGAACAAACTCAACTATTTCTTTCCTTCAACCCACCAGCCCTTTATCTAAATAAGAGACAGTTTATACAATTTGTGCATTTTTGCTCTTTTCCCTTTGCAATTTAAAGAATCACGATATGTTACGATTTTAAATACACGGGCAACCAAAAAAGTGCACAGCACAGCAGAGAAAAGCCCCAAAGAAATCCACTTATACGGCTGCTTTGAGCAGCCTGTCAGAGTAGGCCCAGTCCGCACACTTGAAAGGGGTTTTATACACCGTGATAATAGCCTTATACACAGCTAGGTAATCCCATCTGCCATACCAGCACACTGATACCGCGCATGTAACAGATAGGATGAGACGGCATGTACCCAATTCAGCTCCAGAGCAGCACATCTTTCTCATGCTAATGAAGCTCTGGTTAGGCTGTGCCTAAGCGCAAAGTTTAGCTGGGTGTAAGTGTACAGGATTAGCATCCTATACGGAAGAGTACCTCTCCCATTAATAAAGGGAAAAAATGCCAATCTCTTCACAACAGATGATTCAATCATTACGCTGAAAGAGGGATACAATGTTTCACTTGAAGAAATTCCAGGTGGATTGCAACATTAGTCAGAAATCCGAAGTCTGTTTAAAAATGTAATAGCTTCATATGTATTCATTTTAAGCCTGGGCCCTGTTACTTATCTGGCTACCCGAGATAGCCAGATAAGTTTGTTGACAACTTGGGATAATTGAGTTTACAATGTAGCCATACTTTTTACCAAGGGGAACAGTGTCTTAAGACTAGACCTACAAAAACGTACGTTATCTGAATCATATGGACTTATGTATGGCACCTGGTGACAGAACACACACTCAACAGTGCAGAAATGAACACACCATTTGTTGGAGGCGTTCTTGTCATCGACAGCGCTGTCATAGTAAGAACAGCGTTTAAGAAGGGAATGCGTTTGAAGAGCAAAAATGAGTGATACTAATTCTCTAGTGAAAGACAGCACATTGAAAGCCCTGTTTTCTCACAACGGACACTTTTTTATGCTGCTGTTGTAACATACGTAAATACAGCAGTATATATAAAGTATACTTTAAATATAATAAATTACTTTATTATTAGTAAAACATACTGGTGTGAAAGCTTAACATAGGAGCTGCTGTATCCAGCTGCTGGCTCAGAGTAGGTGCCCCATAGATGGCCTCCCCCACTGGCCTGTTGGCACAGAGCTTCTCTGCAGGGCTCTGGTCCGCTCTCCCAGTCTTTCACACCTTGGCTTTAAAAATTTCAATATGTGATGTGATTTTGCACATGGTAGCCTCATGCCGCCACTCATATGCAAACAGGCGAGTGCTGAGTGCTTCAAAGGTTTCTTCAAGATGGGGGACTGCTACGCAATCTTCTCAACAGGAAAAACTGGATCCGTGTTGTAAGTGGAACAGAGTGAAACATTTTTAGAAAATGTTAGTCCGGGTGCTGAACTATAGTGTCTTGTTTGTCAATGGAGACCACTTGTTGACCACTCTCTGCCTTCATGTCCTGAATACCTGTTTGCAGGTAATTGCTCCAAAGACCTGACTTTTTACACTATTAATTACTATAATTCACCTCGTAATTTAACGGGATCTCCTTGGACCAGGAGGTGAACTAATTCAGTTATGTAGTTGAATAGCCCTGGTTGGGGTTTTTCCGAGAGCGTGTTGATTTTTAGGCCGTCCTTCAAGCTACACGTTTGTTTGTCTGGTCACATTACATATTACCTTGCAACTCTGTCGACGTGAGAAGCAAACAAGCTATCAGTTAACTTATATGAGTTAAAACACAATGCGAAGCTTAAAGAAACTTTACGCAAACGACCGAAAGTACAGAGGCTGCATAAAACTCCCCCGAATTTGGAGAAAAAAAAACTTTCACCAGTTGCCTTAACCAAACCAGGAAGCGATCATTAGTTACATCCACAGCAAGCTAACACGCCAGAGAACCATAACAGAAGCGACATCTGTACCTTAGCATCAATTTCCCAAACAATTAGCAAGCTGCTTTCTTGGGGATAACGTTTAATGAATTATCCTTATTTAACGACTAACTTTCACGCTGCTACTGTGTAACTGATTCTACTGTGAACGCAGTATTTCCTGCGCAATGCTGGATGGCTTACCTGTACGCAAGGGTCATGCACTCCAATAGTTTGGTAAGAGACGCATCGATGGACAGATGTGATGTGCTGGCCTTTCCAAAGTGATACGTCTGACATGTCTGTTTGTTAACAGTGTCAAAGTCGTAGCCCTTTTTAGGCGTATGCTCCATATGCAGAGAAGACACCATAAAGTGTCCACTGTGTATAATCTGTCGTTCGCGTCCATCTGACTCTCTCGTTTCCAGGTTTGGCTCATCTGTGTCCGAATCGTCATCTGTCTTGAAACTCACTAAATTACGGGGGCTGTGCCGTTGTTGTTCTCTAGTCGTCATGCCGTTGCCGTCGCTTGCTTGTTAAAACCCAACTATGCGGTACCATGACAAAGTACACTCGGCCAGTGTTCCTAGTTTCCCTTTCGTTCTAAAACTTTCATGGTGTGTAGCGGTTGGTTTACCCACCGAAAAGACAAATCTGATTGAATGAGGGGGCTCATCTTTCTCAACGGTGTCGCTTGTGATTGGCTAACATCAGACACAACAACTTCCCGATTCAGGGATTCCGTGGTGAGACGAGGAGTATTTCTTGACGCAAAGGAGAGGAGTTGGCAGGCAAACCGGTGCTGGTGTGGTGCGTATTTAGAATATGGTGAGGGTTTCCTCCTCATAGTTTAGTAGGCCTACAACAATAACAAAAATAAATACAGCCGCAAGCGGCGATTACGAGGTTCAGGCAGCTCAGCATAAATTTGAATAGCTGATGGATTCCAATACTTTCTATTGTTTTTGCTGCACAAACCGTTTCAAGGAAGAAAAAAATTACACTTAGAAAAATAATAATCCAAATTAACTTGAGTGATGAGACCAATGAACTTAATCGACTTAGCCCCTATAAACCCTGGTGAAGCTGGGCCGGTTGTAGCTTCACTAATGCAGATCTCCGGTCCTATTTAGCAATGGTGGGATTTGAATTCTCGCCCTCAAGGCTCCCAGACAAGAGTCTTACCCAGTGAGCCACCCATGGATGAATTTACTTGAAATCTGGAAGGATTGAGTCTAATGGCGTGTAGAAGAGCGCTCTTACATTATGTCTGGACATTGCATTCAGGAGTTATGGCTTACTGCGATGACGTCTTTTGACGTAGAAACTTCTATACAATATTTAAATATCTTTGCCTGAGGATGCCGTGTACCAAGTTTTGTGCAAATCGGACTAACTGTCTAGGAGGAGATAGATCTTAAAGGTATTACAAAAAATTAAAAATGGCGGAAGATCTATTATGACGCATACTTTTGGTCCAAGAGGCTTTTGTTCATCTGGAGCCAAGGCATCAAGGGGGAAAAGAATTCTGATTCTAGCCCCAAGGGTTCAAGAGTTACAGCTCAAAACGCATCGTGACTCTCTGTAGCGCCACCATGTGGCCAATTTTAATTACCTGAGTAGTGGGAGCACCTAGAAGCCTATTAACCAAACCTTCATGAACAGATCAAGGTAGATGTGTCTTAAGTATAGATTGCATGACACTGCTGTTCTAAGGCCCAAAATAAGAGCAACTAAACATGGTTTATCCTGATCTAAGTGGGCAATTGGTGTGGTAAGTGGAAACAGTTATGTATTCTGGTGTTGAATCATACAAAAATTGTAACAAATTATGTCAGTTGTAATCTGTCCTGAACTGAATTGGGAGTGACAATTACAGCTGTAACTAGTATATGGAGAATTGTAGTTGGATGCAAAAATTAATAATGTGTACCCTCAAATGATTAAATTGATCAGTTATGTATATATTTTGTTTTCAATGATAAACATACATGTATTTTCATTGACTTTATTTTTTCATCATTAACATGATGTGGGTGGCCAATGACAGAAAAACATACTTGCTATAGTGGCTGCTTTTTAAAAGGTAAGTCATACAATTGTTCGAAGTTATTTAACTGGTAAATTTACCCACAACCTCACTGCAAAAGGATTAAAATAATTCACAATAATTCTCCACAAGCATTTTTGTAGGTTTTTATTATTTAAAAAAATCCATTGGACATAAAGCCAATCACTACTGAAGGAATAAATATGTCGAAACCAAACTTCTGTACAAGACAATACTATTGAATGCTGAAAAAAAGAAATTATGGTCCCAAAAATATATATATTTTACAGTTCTTCTTGCTTTTTTTCATCTAGCAATAGTTTTAAATGATCGAAGGTGAAACAAATAAAAGCAACAGCCTGACAGGATACAATGGTGAAATGGAAAACAAAACATACATGTCATTTTCAAGTTGAGAGAATAGCATTAACTATTAAGTCAATACATGGTGTCTAAGTTCCAGCACTGCTGGACTGTAAGTGAGGTATTCAAAGGGCCATTTTACCAGGTCTTAGTTATAACCCAATATAATGAAATGAGTAGCTCTATGTTTGATTTATTTTCTTCTCCCATTAAAAGAAATTCATGATCCAGGACTAGCACTAGGGTCCAATTTCATAGCATCTTGCATTGTGTCCCTCTGGTCCCTGCAGCTGCACTTTGCTTCTGTTATTTGCAATGTAGTCCAGCATTTTTTCTTTAATTCTTCTTTCTTCCATATCAAATAATATAAAAATCACAACAAGTCACCAGCACCCCAGCTCCCAAGGTTTAACGAAGAAAGCTAAAGCAGGAAGTGATGGAGATACAGATTACTCTATCTCGGATCTGGCTTTCAGAAGCTGAGGGAAGACCGCAGTCCACATGAAAATGAAAGCTCAAGCAATGTGTTTCGACATCCCCAGCAGGCCATCTGAAAGACATCCAATCAATCTCTCATCTGAATTCATGTGCAGCCCGGTAGTGCTCTCCAATTTGTGGTGATAGGTAAAGACAGTTTAATTTTCACTCAATAAAAAAAACCCTCAAAACTTTACAAACAGAATAGTGACAGAAACAGCGGAATCTCCCGACATACAGTATGTGAACAGTACCAAACTTACTCTCTTCTCTCAAGAAAATAACCATAAACAAAAAAATCTAAATCATGAAATTCTATGGTGTTTATAATTGGCAATAGTGTCTTACAATTGAACCACAAGCCTCCCAAACATTTAAAAATGCATAACTCTCTTAAAAAAATTAAAGGAAAAAAATGAAAGAAAAACAGGCCATCCTTTTGTAGCACAGTTTTGTAATAAATTCTGATCACATGCAGATAAATGCTGACCGGTCAACAGTCCTGCGTGTCAAAATTTTAGCACACCGTGACCTGGCATCCAGATTTTCACTAGAGCAAAGGAGTGCTGAACACCGGTATAATTCCTTCCATATATGATTTAAGGCCAGCCACTTCCACAAGCTGAAATGTGTGCGCAGGCATTCAGTTTAAATAGAAGTTTGGCTAAAAGAGTGGAATGTTCTCCTAAATGACTGAAAATACAGTAAAAATCTACACAGAATCATATTCACATAGCGTTCAACTGAAATTGTGTCTTCTCAATTCTGTGTTCAGTATTGTGGAACCAAAAGAACAGTGTCGAACATTTGTCAAAGGCCTGCCTGGGCTCCCGAGCATTGGACATGGAGACCTAGTTTGGTACAGTGTCAGTCAAAGCATTTAGTTTGCCGGTCTATATGTAAGCGTATTTTGACATACAAACTATTGTAACTACTGGTAGATGTTGGAATGGATATGTACAGTAAAGAAAGTGATCGAAAGAAAGTCAGAGTGCAGTGTCTGTCTTCCTTCTGAAAAATCCATTTTATCCAAGAATGATAACGCTCAAACACCTTCAGGCTGACCCCAGTCACATTAGAATGCAGAAGATCGAAATGTGTCATTTCTTTTCCAATGTTTTTAAAATTGTAACCTGCCTATTTATTCTTTTCCTTAAAATTATAAACGTAAAAATTACCCACTTAGAACAGAACTTGGGTGACCATGTTATTAGTGGTTCGAAAATAAGAACTGGGCTCTTCACAAATGACAACATAAGTTAAAAATGTGTTTAAAAACAAAATTAAAAAGAGCTTATTGATTTGGTAACACAAGGCACAAGACCAAGCAGGATCTATGCTACATGCTATGGTCTTCACAAAAATAGAAAAAAAAAATGTGGCTTGTACCATACATTAAATATTCGTTGCTGTTCTGATCGTTAAATAAAAAGAGATTCGAAAAATTTCAAGACTATTAAAAAATAAAACTACAGCAGCGGAACCATCTGTGATCTTGACATTAATAAACAGTGCGTTGACCCTCCTGAGCAAAAACAAAACCACGTTGAACAGAAATAAAAATGGGAGAGAACTAGAAAAGGAAAACGTGGGAGAGATTTTTTTACAGGTGTGTTTCGCAGGTGCAGTTCTTCAGTGTTTTTCAGTGGGCCTAGTGTTGCAGATTGTTCAGGTGCCAATGCCCCCGCCCCCTCTTCTGCTCCTATTGGCTGGTAAGAAGGCTGGGGTGGGGCAGGGGGAGGAGCTTCTCTAGGCTACCATCAATGAAGAAAGTGACACTGTCTTTTCTCCCTTTGAAGGAAGCAGAGGACTTAGGACTGGGATGTAGGGTAATACAGATAGATAAGGGAGGAAATTAAACATTTTGGTGAATTTAACTCTCCTCATAGTCTTGGGTGGGGGAATCCAGTTTGCCCTTCTTACTGGGAGGAGCTCCGTCTCCCAAGTCCTGTTTCAAAAAGAGGAATAAAACAACACACTGAGATATTCATCCTTCATCCTCACCAGTTGCAATTTCCAAGAATTCATAGTAAACCAACAGAATACTTATTTCCCTGTCCTGAAGACATTTTTATTAAGCTGCAAAAGTGTAGGTCAGTTATCAATGTATTTAGATGTCGTAGATTTGTGAAGGGCTCATGGGTGGCCGAACCTGAGTGGTTTTGTTGGTTTCCGAGGATAAGTCTTTCTCCCCCGATGACTGGATGTCCTTCTTGCTCATGCTGGATACAGAAGTATCCGAAGAGGAGTGATTTTTGCCTGGAAAAGAAAGACAATTTGCACGGATGTCAAAACCAACCTTCATAAGCGCACAAGTTAAAATGAACTTTGTGAAACTGTCGTAGGTTTTGGTTAAGACCTAGTTACATATCCTAAAAATGTAACTGAATAGCTACATACCTGAGTTAATTACCTTAGTTAGCTTGATGCAATTAGCAAATTCCAAATCCAGTCTGCAGTTATTTCAGTTGCTGAACTGGTTTTATATTTTCAAAATAACTGTCTGACATATTAACGTTAATAGTTTTTGTTATTAGAGTGGAGAGCAAGTGTGTAGCAGATAATTACAATTTTTCAGGCGCAAAACACAAAAAGCTAAATTATAAAGTGATCAATGTAGCCGATCAATGTATTGTTTACGATGTAGTTTTAAACCCTATTGCATAGATCATGTTGGAAATTTTAAATTGTTACTGAGGCACATTTGTCATTACTTTCTTTTAACCTGTTAGGTCAGTTAGTTGAAAAAACATCTGCGTAACAAAATGTAAACTTCGTTATTTCATAAACAGAGGAAGGCAGCTAAAACAGGCTATATAGTGACACCTTGTGGTATGAATAAGAATGCGGCAAACACAGGAAAAGTCCTGGATGGAGTGATGTTGCTAATGACCGTGAGGCAGCTGACCCACAGTTGGCTATCCTACAGGATGTGGGGACAGCTGTTGGACTGTAAGACTGTTCCAATCAGTCACCGCTTTCATCGCAGTGCCGCCTCCACGCCAGACGGGCAGAGGACGATGCCGTTCTCAGCCTGGCGGTTTTATGTCTGACCTCCTTTGTTGTCTGTGCCTGGTCGGTCCTTACCGAGGGACTGGCTCTGGTCGCTCTTGGCCTCGCTGCTGTCGCTCTGGGACACGGCCATGGGCTCGGGGGTGGGGCTGGCACTGCAGCTGGTCTCCTGTTTGATGGGGGAGGAGTCTGCGATGGAGCTCTGGTTGCTGTTGTCATCTGAGAGAAACAGGGAGATGCAGGCTAGTTAAACATCAGACAGAAACTGGACTGATATAACTGTGAGGAATAAACCATACTTAAATACAACATATTAATAACCACCCACCACCAAAAAAAAAAGAATAACATGATACAAACCATCTCAAATTCATTTATGCTTCCAACTACCCAATTATAGCATTTCCATGAGTTTCATGGGGTCGCCATCTATGGAACCAGCAACCAATGAATTATAGGCTCACCATGCATGTCCATCATCCCGGGGGAGGAGCTATTCTCTGGGGTCGTGACCTCTGATCCATACTTCTCATCCTTGCCTTTTTTCTTGCTCTTGTTCTTCTGCAACGTAAAAAGGCACATCACTATGAAATAATCTCAAAGCAAAGATAAAATACTTCTGAAACATCAGAAAGGTAAGGTGTTACTAAATGAAGACAAAAAATCTTTTTGTTTTCAACTTCATTCAATAGACTATCCAGTCCTCTTAACAAACCTTACCTTACCTTAACAAACCTAACCTTAACAAACGTCAATAGTTAATATCTATGATTCTTGTGCATTCTTACCCTATAACACAGACTTGTGATAAATAAAATTCCTTCATGTCTACTTACGACTGCTCAACAGCTGAGTAATTTTCTTATGAAAGCTGTTTTTCACATGGGTTATATATTCATAAGCATAATTTATCCAAATAATGGTTAGATTTGCTGCCTCTCTGTATAGAGAAAAATGAGTAAGGACACATTACGTCATCTGACTTCGGCTCTGTCACGGGGACCCACTTGTAGATTCGTAGGGACGTGTCACCAACGGTCACCCATTTTTTCTCCCTGTAAATTAAATTTAAAAAAAATTAAAATGAGGCATAAAATTCTCACTTCTCTGAAAAGTGATGTTATTACATTTCCATACATTTATAGTAGAAATCATTTCTGTCAAAAAATGTCATACACTGTCCTATATTTACACAAGACCACATACATTACAATACAAAACAAAACGGTTCTAACAGTGACCCAGCCTTTCAGCAATTTTTGAGGACCATGTAACATTGGCGTACTACTGTGTAACCCCTGTTAATGTAACATCCTGCTTCTTTGACTATAAAAAAAAGACTGCCGGCTGTTCATTGCAACATATGGGGGGTAGAGATGCACAGTAGTACCAAGGATTTTTCAAATTAGCTAGCTTGGTAGCCGTCGTTATATTTAGCCAATGCTAATGTATCGATCAAAATTCATCATCAAGGAAGCCTAATCGTCACACATCTTCTGTTCTTCGCCTGAGGAGAGCGAAGCCTTTCTATAAAACACGGAAAATCCTGTATCTGTGTATAAGAAGTATACGTTTATAAATATTTTCTCAAATGATGATTAAGGGTAGTTGATGTAACACATTTTTTGCTTACGAAATGCTAATATTCATCAATAATACCATCTAATCTAGTGTTTTATCTGGCATAATGGAAAGGAACATATTTCATTTTATATTCACAGACGAATGTCTTCAATTGCAACACGTCTGCAAAAAGCCGATTTATCATACTGTATCTATGTCAAAATTAATAAATTAGACAAATTAATATCATAAGCATTACTTTCCTGTCCACCACGCACACTTTCTCTGGTATAACACAAACACTGTAAATAAAATTTAGCAATTAGCTAAACAACCTTGTGAACATAGAATGAGCAGAAGATAAGTAATATGCATGATAAGAACAGTAAATATATAGATAATTCACAAATATAAACTTTACGATACAGTTTAACCTATCGTATATCCCCTGAAAGTGGGTTATTTTGCTGTCCTTCTCTGTGATAGCTACAGAATGCAGGTAGACAAAATAAAATCTATCAATGTAATAAATGAGATGATTAGGGGAAAAACATGCCACTTTAAGAACATGGATGCTAAATCGTTGCCACAGGGCCTTTAAAAACACTGACATTAAAAATAATATTGGTGCTGTCATGCAATATTTTAATCATTGCAATAAACCAGCAATACACTCATCAGATAACATAGTAATCGCTGACTTTCTAAATATGTATGTCCTTTCATCTTTAATTTTTTCATTTCAGAATTTCAGAAGGTAATCATTTTAAATAAAAATTATTTGAATTGAACTTCAGGATACTTGAATATCTTGAGGGGACTGAGGAAAAAAATGCAAAACAGGTTACCCCCGTGCATTGAAGATTTTAGAAACTCATTTACACAAATGTACGCTTTCCTTTGAAAAATTGCGGAATATTGTCATTTTTGAGGCAACTCTTTTGCATTTTCTTTTCATCTTTGTAAGAATAACTCAGACATATTCAGTACAATATATTCCTGTGTAGTGACATAACATAGCTTGAATATGAGAATATGAATCTCATACTGAATATGAGAGTGTAGAGGGTAATAAGAGACATGAATCAGTTTTAAGAGTCCTCTCATTAATTTATTCATGTCTAAACAAATATTATGACCAAGTATTCACGCAGTTATCCCCTTCATTCCTGTGGACAGCTTCTATTTGATCATATGAGAGAAAATTTTAGTCTTTAGCAATCTCAGGTCAGCACATATTGTGTAAAATATCCCTTCACAGTTAAACCCTCACAAACATAAATGAGAT
This sequence comes from Albula glossodonta, assembly GCA_019788955.1. Taxonomy (NCBI): domain Eukaryota; kingdom Metazoa; phylum Chordata; class Actinopteri; order Albuliformes; family Albulidae; genus Albula; species Albula glossodonta. The sequence goes on from JAFBMS010000027.1 coordinate 1,045,729, forward strand.
TCACTGAAAAACTTTAACAGTGCAAAGGTCAAAACAAAGCTGAGGCAATCTCATGAATTCATTCATGATTTAAAATATTTTAAATCATGAATTCATGATTTTAAATTCACAGAACAAAAGCAGCTAAAAAGGGGAAAATACAACAACATAAAGAGACAGACTAAAAATATACAGCACATGAGAACGTTAATAAACAAATCACGTGCCTAACCCTTACAGCTGAGGTCAATGAGGAGTTATCATGTTATCATCTGACTCAGCGCAACCTGGCTTTTGATCTCCTCAAAACTGAAACCTGCAGACGGTAAAAAAGCCAGACTGATTATAGATTAACAGTAGGCTCCACCCAAGTCTTTACGATTGCCTTCTTGGAAACTGTCAGGTCTGCCAATCTCAAACGTGTGGTATTTAGCTTTAATTGGAGTAACCATATTTTGGTTTTCTGATATGAGGACCAGGTGGGCATTCATGGGAGCCTCCCCCCCTTTTTCCCACCCAAATGTGGCCAACTTCCTGTAGGCAAACCTCTCCCGCTGCCTAAGAAGGTGACTACTCTGATTCATGTAACGAGCAACCCTGGCTTCTTTCCCCAGTGCAGATGCACTAACAATTACACACTGCAGAGGATGACAAAGTCAGCAAATACTTGGTTCCTGCATCCACAGGTACTCAGACAACCAGGACAGGCTGTTAGAAAGCAACAAAACCAACAATCTTAACTGGCATAGACCATATCATCCTGTGGCGATGTTGGACCAAGTTTTGCCTCGCCAATGCGGATCTCCAGCCATAGCCCGTAATGGCATGGCTGGGACTCACATGTTCAGGTGCAAGTTTTAAACTCTTCTAGTTAATACCAAAGTCCTCAATGTAATATATGCCTAAATTTTAAAGTTTTTTGTCAGAGAAATGACAGGCATTTATATGAGAAGACCCTCATTGGACAGCTTGTTCCCTCTCATTTTAAACCAATAGAACGTAAACAGGACATTCATTGAGGACAATTCCCGAATACACTCGATTTTAATTGAACTGTCTACATGAGATACGCAGGCTCCGTGGACCTATCCTATGGAGCAAACGGAGCAGTGGGCTATTTGTTTATTCATACACGCCCTCTGGAATAAGCAAAGCAAAAATACTACACATTCTTAAAAATTTAGAATATCGATGGATATTTTATGTACCAAAAATATGACAAGTCCAAGAAAAAGAGGATATCTGGAGACCCGTTTAACTGAATTTGAGAGTCATCCCAAAAAAGCAGCAGCCTTCGTCATTTAGGTACATTCACATACAGCGCCCAGGGAGCACTTTCACTACAGACCTTCATAAAGATCCCTACAGCGCACACATGAGGGTGCCTACCACATCCTGAGAGCAGCTGCCAGGTCTGAAGTGACGGTAGAATAAAATAAGCCCTGTGCATAAATATTAAACGTTGGAGTTGGTGAGGTACACTTTTTAAGGACGAGGACGTATTTTCCCCGGCGACATCCTGATCTGAATTCACAGTTCCGTGTCCCAAAACTACATGAATTGGGGCATCTTTTGTGATCATAAGTTTGTTGTAAAGAGGAGAGACATGATTTTTTTTTTTTTTACTCCAGACAGTGTCAAAAGCAGTTAGGGATGCCACCAGAGCACAGAACTTTGAAAACTTGTTCCACAGTATTCAATAAATTTGAACAGCTGAGCAAAGACGGAAAATATTCAAAGATACAAAAAAATATGAAGTAGCTGGGATTTAGTACGTCTTGTTAAGGTTATGGAACAGGGAATAGATCATTCGGATTTTGAATAGAGCTTGTCAGCAAATAACTATTGTGCCAAATGGGTGAAAATTTGGGAAAGATGCTGGAAATTACCCACAATCTGATTGCCTCCTTCCATACTTCCACAGAATGAGACATGATAGCCCCCAAACTTTGATTTATACCAGAGAACGGGACATGGAGGCCTGGTTAGATTTGCTAAGACAGAACACCAGGCAACTTGGGATGTTGAATCTAACCTCTCATGAGTCCTCAGCTCAAATGATCAAAAATATTTTAAGTTAGGGACCTCCAGACCTCTGGACGATTAGGATGCTGTAATGTTGCAAAATTAGCAAATGTTTATGTTATGTTTAGCTTTTAGGTACTACCTCAAACCTGATGTATGTCCATGACACTGAAATTCACTTTCACACAGATTACATATCAAGTTGTTTTTGATTTTTCAGCTGTCCAAATGAGGTTTGAAACAAAAACAGCCATGAATTCACCTTTCTTCTCCATCACAACCATGTACGTGGTTAGTTAAAGCAAGTGCACAAAAGCTTCAAAAAGAGAAGTGCCATTAACATTGTTCAAAATATAAAATTTCATTTAAAATTATTATTGGTTCATAAACTCTCAAATCCCAGGACCAAGTTAGAACTTTTTTATGACCAAGCCTACAAAATAAATGAATAACATATACAAAATATATATTTTTAAATTGAAGACACTACAATGTAGAACATGTAAGTGAATATGTAAACTTTATATTGTAATGTTAGGTTTAGTTAAGTGATTGTGTGTGCATTGAAAGACAAAGCAGTATGCATTTTCAATGCACATTTTGCTTAAACCACGCTAAAGATCCTCCAGTGTGAACGGAGCCATACTTTGGGAGCCCTGGTTTGGGGTACATGCATATAGATACACACAAACATCAGCAACACAAATATTGATAGCCCTTCATTAAGAAGTTCTTCATTGACAAAATGGTATTGGTCTAATTACAGAATACGGACGAGCCAACCAGCAAGCAATTGTCATAATTATGTCACCAACTATATGCTGATGCGCCTTCAATCTCCTATATTGTACGGATTCTTTCTTCCAATATTTGGTCTTATTTTAGTTACATAAACACACGGAAATACTAAACAACACTAAAATACTATTTACAGAAATAGGAATTTATTTCTTGCAATTCCTGAGTTTCTATACTACAAACCGAACATTTGATTAAATAATCTGTTTGCAGTACACTGTAATCTGTGTTTGCTTCAGAAAACTTTCACCATGCGTCTCTATGACATGTGCAACAAAATCTTGCCTTCACCTTTCATTGGTGCTCGTTATATTTCAACAATCAGAAACAGACGTGGAAAAACAATAAGCAAATCCGTGTGTTTACAGTTTACATATTAAAAATATACATAGTCATAACACGAAAATCACACTCCCTGTTGTTTTTGGATGAGTGATTTTCAAATACATTCACATTTGTCAATAACATTTCGTGCAACAACGAAATTATCATCTGAAATAAAGATAATTATTTAAAATAGGCTACAGGTAAAATAGAGCAGAATACATGCATCAAGGAAACCCCGGGCTAGTCATGGCTGAATTGTAAAAGACAAGACAAAACATCAATATTCACGATCAAAGACGTCTACAACACATCATGTTTATAATCACAATTAAAATAATCACCTAATCAATTAATAAGGGTTGCCTCCGCTTCATAATTACACAAACATCGTATATTTTTCAGCCTGAGTCATATTGCATGCTCAGCCATGCACTACTTCCCTCTCCCAGCCCCCACTAAACACAAAATCTATTTGAACTATAGGGCGACTCTAAGCGCTAAATTTAAAACCCAGAAACCGTAAAAAACACTATTCTGACTCAAGAGCGCCGTCGTCATATAGTTACAAAGTCGAGATTATATTTTGATTTGTGCCGCGCCAGTATCCGAAACGCTTAGCTTTCCACCCGGCATTTCAGCAGGATGAAGACAGCAAAGGCTTCATGTGACTGCAACGAAATGGCTTCTGGGGTTCAACCCACATTAAATCTTAATGGAAAAATCCATAATAAAACTACGGAAACCGTTCGGTTTTTGATTCGCTCCGGGTGTACGGCACACTACGCGTGAGCGCTTCAGTACACCTGAGCATACGGTACAATCCGACCGAAATCAATTCAAGATGACCCTTCTTTCGTTTCGTTCTTTCTTCTCGTTCTCTGTCGCTCTGTCTCTCCTCCCCCACAAGCAAGGCTTTCTGCTGTTAGATAACGAATCACAGCTTTATCAACTCTCTTACCATTTTCGTACTTTCTCAATAGCGGCCATAACCCGCTTGATGTCATCTTTCGCTCTGCTCCGGGTCTCGGCGCGGACCGACCTACCCGACATTGCTGCTGTTGGTATTATATTTTTTAAAGCTAGCCGGCAGTTCAGACACAATGCAAACACTCAATGTTGAGCTGCGAGAGGAGGGAGCGCGCCTGCGCCAACCACAGAGCACAGAGCCCACAGCTGCACAGCAAGGCAGAGCTGGAGCTTTGTCACATTCTCTGAACTACAATCCCGTACAGACAGCAGAACAAAGACTTCAAAGTTATATTGTCCACCCCCTGAAAGTACACACATGGGTCCCAAAGAGCAGTTCTAGTCAGGAATAAATTGTATATGTATTACAAGAGGTTCTTATTTTCAGTGAATTGAGTTCAAAGGAAAAAGGATATCCTTAGCAAAGCTTTTATCCAGAACAGTTTAAATTTCCTCTCACTGTTCATTGGTACAGCTGTATATTTTAACACAGGAATTTGAATTAGGTACCTTGTTCAGTCATACACATACAATCAACACTAGAGCTAAACATGGAAATGTCTGAGATGGGAAAACATGTTACTTAACCACAACACTAACTAGCTGTTCTAAAACTGTATAAGATATTTCAATGTTTTAGACATCAATCCTTTTTATTTACTTTCAAAATTAGGGACCCACAAGTATCAACTGAATTTCCATTTGTTCAATAGAAGAAATGCTTCTGACAGTTCACCGTACTACAGTTATCAAAAATAATGAGGGTCCAGGCATAATTCTAGGAAACTACCTGCAATCAAAAGTAAAATCTCTAAGTGGGATAACAAGGCATACAAATCAGAAGTCTTGCAGTCTTGAGTTTGAAGTGCCAGAAGGGTTTAGTGCCGGGAAATGTCATTTCTTACTACTGTAGTAGTGTTACAGTTCTATGGTAGCAAATAACTAGCTACCTACAAGATGCTAGGTACCCTTCTAACTTGGTATGTGTTCAATTATGTCAGAATTTTAGAGCATCAAGGAAGATTCAATACAGCCAGAGATGATTTCAGCACTCAGCAGACCTGCAGCACATACAAGATGGCCGCAATTGCTTAGTTCACCTCATATTAACCAACCCATCCTAATTTTTATGTTCTTTATGAAGACAAAAATACCTGTGATAACAGCACACCAGAATCTTATCTTGATAATCTTGGAAAGGGACATGACACAGTTTCTTTTCATGATAGGAAACAAAGCAATTGGTGTTTGTTAAATACGAACCGCTAACTGGCAGTTTAATGTTTTGCGTGTGTGTGATAGTAGCTCATGGAAAAGGAGAAGTCAAACATGGCACAGCTAGGGAATTCACACCTCCATCTGCAGGGCCATATGCATCCGTTGGGTGGGATGAGCGTTTTCTGTCACATGACCAGCCCATTTGCTGCTCGATCAGCAGAGTGTTTTAGGGGTTGATAAGAATAAAAGGACACTCTGTCTAGCTGGATATGGACGTTGGCATTATGCATTTTAAGTGTAGTTGCAAAAAATTGGAGGTGCTTTGTCAATTAGTGAATGTTCACTTTACATACGGATGGAGCCCACAAACACTTCGTTGACATCACTCCCTGGTGGTCTAGTGGTTAGGATTCGGCGCTCTCACCGCCGCGGCCCGGGTTCGATTCCCGGTCAGGGAATGTCTTTTGAGTCTCTGTATCCGTTGCACATTCTCTGCCTGCCTGCTTGGGTGCTCCAGGAAACCCCGCCCCCACCAGATTAACCCCCTGCGAAGCTCAAAGACCCTAAACTTACAAGAAATGCAGGGGCATCTGCAGTTCCTGTCCTGTTCAGGAGCTTCTGTCTGCCTTTCTTGTGTTACTCGGTCATGGCACAGGAGAAAGCACATTGTTACTAGCCATTATTCTTGCCAGATTAAACATGTTTATGAGAGATGGCAGAGACATGTTTAGGAGAGTCTGGCTAACTGCATACTGACAGGGTCAAGACCATAGTTAGACAAAGTTAAAAAATTGTAAAAGGACCACTCTGTTCTATCAAAAATGAAATCAAAAGGTTTCTCAGTGTCTAGTGATATAACTGTGTTACTGAGAACTGGGCCTTAACATGACCTGAAATAACACCCTTATGTTGTTAGATGAGTTATATCATTATACTGCTGAATGAGGAGTTGAATTACCTGTCCTATTGTCCCGGAAGCATCTATTGTGTAGCCTCTTGCGTTGTTCTCTTTTTCCAGTTCTGATGTTCTGAACTACAGGATCAATCTCTGTTGTGGGTCAGGTGACTCCAAGTCCTCCCTGCCATATGCATGCAGCATAATAAACATATATATATATATATATATTGTCAAAATTATATATGTTATTATAATGTTGTAAAAATGAACACATTAACACACTAAAAATGTTTTTGTTGTTGTTTTATACAATAGGTCCAAGGTCATACTCTTATACCTATTGTATAAAACACTGTTGTTGATATCTTTGCTACAGATTTATTAAAATAGATGCTTTGTGGTTGATTAATCAGTACTGAAACGTTTCTGTCATTGCAGATGTCCTATATGATCAACCCTTAGTGGGACTTTTATTGAATAAAAACACCCAGTCTTACTACAGGAAGTACAATTTTGTTTCTGGTGTTGCCTGTTAATGCAAGTGTATCATTTCCGGCGATTCAAGAACGCTCGAAATGGCATGATAATCACCCCCCAGTTTGAAATATCTACGGCGACTTCATAGAGCACACCATAAGCAACCAAAACTTTTGTATTTTTTAGCAATTGCATGGAAGGAAAAGAGTTTTGGACCCGCCCGAAAGTAGAACAGCTATGTAAACTGTGGAAAACAAAGGCTTCGCTGTACAACCCCAACAATGAATATCGTGGCAGATGGCAAAAAAGACGAGACTCTGAGGAAATTGCTCAAGAACTGGGCACGACAGGTGAGCGCTGGCAAACTCACTAGTAGTGTTCCTAACTTTCCTGAAAAAATTCGCCAGACCGAGCAAGAAAACACGAAGAGTGGCTTTCACAAAGGATCATGTCCAGGGAGGTGTGTTACGGAACATGATTGCGTTAGTACACGAAGTTTACGAGTTTTTCAGGGTAACTTTGTGTTTTAGAAAACAAAGAGAAAATGAACGCATACTAAACGTTTTTGTTAAAAATGTGTCATATTGGCTGTTAAAAGAGAAATGTGAGCTGTAACCAAAAAGCACCTCCCTTTAACCTCCTTCAAGCTACAATGTAGAATAACCAACAATGGTATATCGGGTGACCTAAGAGGATGATTGCTTTGGTAAGATGACAGAACTCCTCTATGTATTCTGGCACTAAACCATTCAATGCTTTTTAAAAGACTATTTTATTTATTTTTAAGATCAACTCTGACTACAACTGCGCACCAGGGCAAGGGAGCAAAATTGATATTTCACATATGCTCAGTATTTGTCCTCATTAATATGTAGCGGCAGAATTCTGTACCACTTGGAGCGCAGGGCGTGGCTTGATGGCTTAAATAAGTTGAGAATTACAGTACTCCTAATACAGTGATACAAATGTATGATTTTTTTTCATGCTTTGAACCAAAAATGTAAAACTTAATTTGTAAAGGTCTGTGGAAGCACCACATTTTGCGCCTGACCAATACTGGATTTTTGGGGTTGATGTCGATACAGACATTAGGGAGTAAAAATGTTTTGTTGTTAATATATTGGCCAGTATTCTTTATATATATATATATATATATATATATGTTTATTCACTCACTGACCACTTTATTAGGTACACCTGTTCAACTGCTTGTTAACGCAAATATCTAATCAGCCAATCACATAGCAGCAACTCAATGCATTTAGGCATGTAGACATGGTCAAGACGATGGCTGAAGTTCAAACCGAGCATCGGAATGGGGAAGAAAGGTGATTTAAGTGACTTTGAATGTGGCCTGGTTGTTGGTGCCAGACGGGTTGGTCTGAGTATTTCAGAAACTGCTGATCTACTGGGATTTTCACGCCGCATAAGGCCAAGGCCCTACCACAGCGGCCCAGGCTCAAATCCTGCCTGGGCCCCTCCCAGCATCTCACCCCTCCCCTCTCCCTCTCCTGCATTTCTGTCTGCCTCTCTACTAGAACTGTAGAAATAAAGTTGAAAAATCCCAAAAAATAACTTAAAAAAGAACAGGAAATTGAGGCTCCAATTCACACAGGCTCACCAAAATTGGACAATAGAAGGTTGGAAAAATGTTGCCTCGATTTTGCAGCAGAGTCTCGATTTCTGCAGCGACATTCGGATAGTAGGGTAAGAATTTGGCATAAATAACATGAAAGAATGGATCCATCCTGCCTTGTATCAACATTTCAGGCTGATGGTGTGGGGCATATTTTCTTGGCACACTTTGGGTCCCTTAGTACCAATTGAGCATAATTTAAACGCCACAGCCTACCCGAGTGTTGTTGCTGACCCTGCCCATCCCTTTATGACCACAGTGTACCCATCTTCTAATGGCTACTTCCAGCAGGATAACGCGCCATGTCCCAAAGCTCAAATCATCTCAAATTGGTTTCTTGTACTTGACAGTGAGTTCACTGTACTCAGATGGCCTCCACAGTCACCAGATCTTAATCCAATAGAGCACCTTTGGGATGTGGTGGAACGGGAGATTTGCATCATGAATGTGCAGTCGACAAATCTGTAGCAACTGTGTGATGCTATCATGTCAATATGGAGTAAAATCTCTGAGGAATGTTTCCAGCTCTTTCTAGAATTTATGCCACAAAGAATTAAGGCAGTTCTGAAGGCAAAAGGGGGTCCAACCCGGTACTAGCAAGGTGTACCTAACAAAGTGACCAGTGAGTGTATATGTATACACACACACAATACGTAAACACATTTTCTGCAATGGTCCCTCAAATATAGTATAAAACACTTGTGACAAAGATATTGAATGTAGACAGGATATTTTACATATTAACAATAAACTTTATTATCCAGAATGAGTCTGACATCAGTGCACTGTACAGTAAATTTCACTTATTATAAATAACTATAAATAAAAAAAACACAAAATATAATTTGAATTAAGAAACTAAACATGAAATGTTGCCTATATCACTTTAAAACATCAAAAAAATTAAAAACAAGGCAACTGTACGGCAGGCAAGCTACTGCCAATCCAACAGGGGCAGGTTTATGCAGGAAGCACAGCTTTTCCACATCTTAAAAAAATAAGTAATATAATAAAAAATAAACTTTAAATGCAAAGAATCTAAATCACCCTAAGCATTGTTTTTCTGCATTATACGTTATGTAAAAAAAAAAAAAAAAAGCTTTCATCGTGATGTATCAGTGGTGGGCCCATATTGGCAGATAAAATTGGCCGATCGATATATAAGTCGGGCTCTAGTTAAAGTGGATGTATATTTGGGGTTACCAGTTTAAAGCGGAATAGGGCGTGGTACGACCCTTTTTGGTTGTTGGTAAGCCTTAACGGCCCGCAAATGCAGAATCCTTTGATAAACATTCCTAATCACAGGGGGCTTCTCTCCGTCTTACTCCTTCCCTCTCCAGGACAAGCAGTGTGTGTGTGTATGTCAGTATGTCAGTATACTGTCATTTTAAAGCTTTGAAAACTTTTAAGTTTGTGATGACAAGTGTGTCCCTCAACGTAGCAGCTAAAATATTAATTGGAAAACTGCCAGTTCTTCTCTATGAACTCTCTTTCCTACAGTTGTGTACAGTAATGTTCAATGTTATTGCGATGCACATCAAGAGCAGATTATCAAAATTATATTTATCATTTTAATTAAGTCTATTTAAACTTATTTTAAGCGCTGTTTAGGTGAGAGGTTTTAGTAGTTGGCGTCACTTGTGTTCAGTGTTCAGAATGCTGGACATGAAACAAAGGCATTATTCGCTAGAACCAGCTGAATTCAGAGAATCGTTATTTTTATGAAAATGTCACTTCCCAGATGCACTTTATTTAATGCGTTACAATTAAAAGCTGTTCTAGAGATTCTAGGTGGCCTTAAATGGTCCTTCTCTTGCCTCAGAGGGAAAAATATGTGCAGGGCTTCTGATTTACATATAAAGCTTCCATTGCGAAAAAAGTTGAAAAGTTAAACCTATTTTGCTTTATGTTTTCCCCTAACAGTTGGAGAACTCCTCAAAAAAATGAAGAACTTAAGAACTCAGTATGGCCGAGAGAGACGCAAGACAAGTTTTTCCCCCAACGACAATTGTCATGTGTCTTCATCTAAGTGGTACCTTTTGTCTATGCTGACTTTTTTGGATAGATCAGATGACTCCATACTAACTGGTGCAGAAGTCGTTGATGAGGTAATACATGCTACTTGACCATTACTAAAATATTGCCTGACAGCACAGCATTGTAGTGTTCCTGACAGCATAGGGTGCTCTCTTTCTTTATTTGGTGAAAAAAATTGAATTGCATTGACTGACTTTGGTTCCATTTGATTGGTTAAATTAGTGACTCCCAACGTCGGTCCTTGGGGCACACTGTGTATGCTGGTTTTTATTCCAACCACAACTGCAATTCCAAAATCTTAACAAGCTGTTAATTGTTCATAATTGTTTACGCTTTTTCATGACTAGGGAGATAATTGGCCATTATAGCTATGCATTTCATGAAGAAAAAGCTCCTATGTTCACATTGTGCCATATTGCAGGTAATTGCATAAAGACAAGTAAAATGTTTGAACTCATATTAAAGACCATGGTGATTCTGGACACACAACCACTAAAACTATCCAATTGGTAGATAATGAAAAATTGACAAAGCTAATTATAATGAGCCAAACCTGCATTGTGTTATGAAGCATAAGGAAAAAAATCTGGAGCTTAATCATATGTTCAATGATTTAAGGAGTGTACTGATTCACCCCAGTCTTTAATTTGATCAGGTATAAAAACATACTCTTTTTGTGTATTTGTTTGCAAAATCACATAAACACAATGTGAACATAGGAGCTTTTTCTGATTTTTTTTGCTGAATGAGGAGTTGAATTACCTGTCCTATTGTCCCGGAAGCATCTATTGCGTAGCCTCTTGCATTGTTCTCTTTTTCCAGTTCTGATGTTCTGAATTACAGGATCAATCTCTGTTGTGGGTCAGGTGACTCCAAGTCCTCCCTGCCATATGCATGCAGCATAATAAACATATATATATATATTGTCAAAATTATATGTTATTATAATGTTGTAAAAATGAACACATTAACACACTAAAATGTTTTTGATGTTGTTTTATACAATAGGTCCAAGGTCATACTCTTAAACCTATTGTATAAAACACTGTTGTTGATATCTTTGCTACAGATTTATTAAAATAGATGCTTTGTGGTTGATTAATCAGTACTGAAACGTTTCTGTCATTGCAGATGTCCTATATGATCAACCCTTAGTGGGACTTTTATTGAATAAAAACACCCAGTCTTACTACAGGAAGTACAATTTTGTTTCTGGTGTTGCCTGTTAATGCAAGTGTATCATTTCCGGCGATTCAAGAACGCTCGAAATGGCATGATAATCACCCCCCAGTTTGAAATATCTACGGCGACTTGATAGAGCACACCATAAGCAACCAAAACTTTTGTATTTTTTAGCAATTGCATGGAAGGGAAAGAGTTTTGGACCCGCCCGAAAGTAGAACAGCTATGTAAACTGTGGAAAACAAAGGCTTCGCTGTACAACCCCAACAATGAATATCGTGGCAGATGGCAAAAAAGACGAGACTCTGAGGAAATTGCTCAAGAACTGGGCACGACAGGTGAGCGCTGGCAAACTCACTAGTAGTGTTCCTAACTTTCCTGAAAAAATTCGCCAGACCGAGCAAGAAAACACGAAGAGTGGCTTTCACAAAGGATCATGTCCAGGGAGGTGTGTTACGGAACATGATTGCGTTAGTACGCGAAGTTTACGAGTTTATCAGGGTAACTTTGTGTTTTAGAAAACAAAGAGAAAATGAACGCATACTAAACGTTTTTGTTAAAAATGTGTCATATTGGCTGTTAAAAGAGAAGTGTGAGCTGTAACCAAAAAGCACCTCCCTTTAACCTCCTTCAAGCTACAATGTAGAATAACCAACAATGATATATCGGGTGACCTAAGAGGATGATTGCTTTGGTAAGATGACAGAACTCCTCTATGTATTCTGGCACTAAACCATTCAATGCTTTTTAAAAGACTATTTTATTTATTTTTAAGATCAACTCTGACTACAATTGCGCACCAGGGCAAGGAAGCAAAATTGATATTTCACATATGCTCAGTATTTGTCCTCATTAATATGTAGCGGCAGAATTCTGTACCACTTGGAGCGCAGGGCGTGGCTTGATGGCTTAAATAAGTAGAGAATTACAGTACTCCTAATACAGTGATACAAATGTATGATTTTTTTTCATGCTTTGAACCAAAAATGTAAAACTTAATTTGTAAAGGTCTGTGGAAGCACCACATTATTAAATGTTAAAATTTGCCCGACCAATACTGGATTTTTGGGGTTGATGTCGATACAGACATTAGGGAGTAAAAATGTTTTGTTGTGAATATATTGGCCAGTATTCTTTATATATATATATATATATATATATATATGTTTATTCACTCACTGACCACTTTATTAGGTACACCTGTTCAACTGCTTGTTAACGCAAATATCTAATCAGCCAATCACATAGCAGCAACTCAATGCATTTAGGCATGTAGACATGGTCAAGACGATGGCTGAAGTTCAAACCGAGCATCAGAATGGGGAAGAAAGGTGATTTAAGTGACTTTGAATGTGGCCTGGTTGTTGGTGCCAGACGGGTTGGTCTGAGTATTTCAGAAACTGCTGATCTACTGGGATTTTCACGCCGCATAAGGCCAAGGCCCTACCACAGCGGCCCAGGCTCAAATCCTGCCTGGGCCCCTCCCAGCATCTCACCCCTCCCCTCTCCCTCTCCTGCATTTCTGTCTGCCTCTCTACTAGAACTGTAGAAATAAAGTTGAAAAATCCCAAAAAATAACTTAAAAAAGAACAGGAAATTGAGGCTCCAATTCACACAGGCTCACCAAAATTGGACAATAGAAGGTTGGAAAAATGTTGCCTCGATTTTGCAGCAGAGTCTCGATTTCTGCAGCGACATTCGGATAGTAGGGTAAGAATTTGGCATAAATAACATGAAAGAATGGATCCATCCTGCCTTGTATCAACATTTCAGGCTGATGGTGTGGGGCATATTTTCTTGGCACACTTTGGGTCCCTTAGTACCAATTGAGCATAATTTAAACGCCACAGCCTACCCGAGTGTTGTTGCTGACCCTGCCCATCCCTTTATGACCACAGTGTACCCATCTTCTAATGGCTACTTCCAGCAGGATAACGCGCCATGTCCCAAAGCTCAAATCATCTCAAATTGGTTTCTTGTACTTGACAGTGAGTTCACTGTACTCAGATGGCCTCCACAGTCACCAGATCTTAATCCAATAGAGCACCTTTGGGATGTGGTGGAACGGGAGATTCGCATCATGAATGTGCAGTCGACAAATCTGTAGCAACTGTGTGATGCTATCATGTCAATATGGAGTAAAATCTCTGAGGAATGTTTCCAGCTCTTTCTAGAATTTATGCCACAAAGAATTAAGGCAGTTCTGAAGGCAAAAGGGGGTCCAACCCGGTACTAGCAAGGTGTACCTAACAAAGTGACCAGTGAGTGTATATGTATACACACACACAATACGTAAACACATTTTCTGCAATGGTCCCTCAAATATAGTATAAAACACTTGTGACAAAGATATTGAATGTAGACAGGATATTTTACATATTAACAATAAACTTTATTATCCAGAATGAGTCTGACATCAGTGCACTGTACAGTAAATTTCACTTATTATAAATAACTATAAATAAAAAAAACACAAAATATAATTTGAATTAAGAAACTAAACATGAAATGTTGCCTATATCACTTTAAAACATCAAAAAAATTAAAAACAAGGCAACTGTACGGCAGGCAAGCTACTGCCAATCCAACAGGGGCAGGTTTATGCAGGAAGCACAGCTTTTCCACATCTTAAAAAAATAAGTAATATAATAAAAAATAAACTTTAAATGCAAAGAATCTAAATCACCCTAAGCATTGTTTTTCTGCATTATACGTTATGTAAAAAAAAAAAAAAAAAGCTTTCATCGTGATGTATCAGTGGTGGGCCCATATTGGCAGATAAAATTGGCCGATCGATATATAAGTCGGGCTCTAGTTAAAGTGGATGTATATTTGGGGTTACCAGTTTAAAGCGGAATAGGGCGTGGTACGACCCTTTTTGGTTGTTGGTAAGCCTTAACGGCCCGCAAATGCAGAATCCTTTGATAAACATTCCTAATCACAGGGGGCTTCTCTCCGTCTTACTCCTTCCCTCTCCAGGACAAGCAGTGTGTGTGTGTATGTCAGTATGTCAGTATACTGTCATTTTAAAGCTTTGAAAACTTTTAAGTTTGTGATGACAAGTGTGTCCCTCAACGTAGCAGCTAAAATATTAATTGGAAAACTGCCAGTTCTTCTCTATGAACTCTCTTTCCTACAGTTGTGTACAGTAATGTTCAATGTTATTGCGATGCACATCAAGAGCAGATTATCAAAATTATATTTATCATTTTAATTAAGTCTATTTAAACTTATTTTAAGCGCTGTTTAGGTGAGAGGTTTTAGTAGTTGGCGTCACTTGTGTTCAGTGTTCAGAATGCTGGACATGAAACAAAGGCATTATTCGCTAGAACCAGCTGAATTCAGAGAATCGTTATTTTTATGAAAATGTCACTTCCCAGATGCACTTTATTTAATGCGTTACAATTAAAAGCTGTTCTAGAGATTCTAGGTGGCCTTAAATGGTCCTTCTCTTGCCTCAGAGGGAAAAATATGTGCAGGGCTTCTGATTTACATATAAAGCTTCCATTGCGAAAAAAGTTGAAAAGTTAAACCTATTTTGCTTTATGTTTTCCCCTAACAGTTGGAGAACTCCTCAAAAAAATGAAGAACTTAAGAACTCAGTATGGCCGAGAGAGACGCAAGACAAGTTTTTCCCCCAACGACAATTGTCATGTGTCTTCATCTAAGTGGTACCTTTTGTCTATGCTGACTTTTTTGGATAGATCAGATGACTCCATACTAACTGGTGCAGAAGTCGTTGATGAGGTAATACATGCTACTTGACCATTACTAAAATATTGCCTGACAGCACAGCATTGTAGTGTTCCTGACAGCATAGGGTGCTCTCTTTCTTTATTTGGTGAAAAAAATTGAATTGCATTGACTGACTTTGGTTCCATTTGATTGGTTAAATTAGTGACTCCCAACGTCGGTCCTTGGGGCACACTGTGTATGCTGGTTTTTATTCCAACCACAACTGCAATTCCAAAATCTTAACAAGCTGTTAATTGTTCATAATTGTTTACGCTTTTTCATGACTAGGGAGATAATTGGCCATTATAGCTATGCATTTCATGAAGAAAAAGCTCCTATGTTCACATTGTGCCATATTGCAGGTAATTGCATAAAGACAAGTAAAATGTTTGAACTCATATTAAAGACCATGGTGATTCTGGACACACAACCACTAAAACTATCCAATTGGTAGATAATGAAAAATTGACAAAGCTAATTATAATGAGCCAAACCTGCATTGTGTTATGAAGCATAAGGAAAAAAATCTGGAGCTTAATCATATGTTCAATGATTTAAGGAGTGTACTGATTCACCCCAGTCTTTAATTTGATCAGGTATAAAAACATACTCTTTTTGTGTATTTGTTTGCAAAATCACATAAACACAATGTGAACATAGGAGCTTTTTCTGATTTTTTTTTGCTGAATGAGGAGTTGAATTACCTGTCCTATTGTCCCGGAAGCATCTATTGCGTAGCCTCTTGCATTGTTCTCTTTTTTCCAGTTCTGATGTTCTGAATTACAGGATCAATCTCTGTTGTGGGTCAGGTGACTCCAAGTCCTCCCTGCCATATGCATGCAGCATAATAAACATATATATATATATTGTCAAAATTATATGTTATTATAATGTTGTAAAAATGAACACATTAACACACTAAAATGTTTTTGATGTTGTTTTATACAATAGGTCCAAGGTCATACTCTTAAACCTATTGTATAAAACACTGTTGTTGATATCTTTGCTACAGATTTATTAAAATAGATGCTTTGTGGTTGATTAATCAGTACTGAAACGTTTCTGTCATTGCAGATGTCCTATATGATCAACCCTTAGTGGGACTTTTATTGAATAAAAACACCCAGTCTTACTACAGGAAGTACAATTTTGTTTCTGGTGTTGCCTGTTAATGCAAGTGTATCATTTCCGGCGATTCAAGAACGCTCGAAATGGCATGATAATCACCCCCCAGTTTGAAATATCTACGGCGACTTGATAGAGCACACCATAAGCAACCAAAACTTTTGTATTTTTTAGCAATTGCATGGAAGGGAAAGAGTTTTGGACCCGCCCGAAAGTAGAACAGCTATGTAAACTGTGGAAAACAAAGGCTTCGCTGTACAACCCCAACAATGAATATCGTGGCAGATGGCAAAAAAGACGAGACTCTGAGGAAATTGCTCAAGAACTGGGCACGACAGGTGAGCGCTGGCAAACTCACTAGTAGTGTTCCTAACTTTCCTGAAAAAATTCGCCAGACCGAGCAAGAAAACACGAAGAGTGGCTTTCACAAAGGATCATGTCCAGGGAGGTGTGTTACGGAACATGATTGCGTTAGTACGCGAAGTTTACGAGTTTATCAGGGTAACTTTGTGTTTTAGAAAACAAAGAGAAAATGAACGCATACTAAACGTTTTTGTTAAAAATGTGTCATATTGGCTGTTAAAAGAGAAGTGTGAGCTGTAACCAAAAAGCACCTCCCTTTAACCTCCTTCAAGCTACAATGTAGAATAACCAACAATGATATATCGGGTGACCTAAGAGGATGATTGCTTTGGTAAGATGACAGAACTCCTCTATGTATTCTGGCACTAAACCATTCAATGCTTTTTAAAAGACTATTTTATTTATTTTTAAGATCAACTCTGACTACAATTGCGCACCAGGGCAAGGAAGCAAAATTGATATTTCACATATGCTCAGTATTTGTCCTCATTAATATGTAGCGGCAGAATTCTGTACCACTTGGAGCGCAGGGCGTGGCTTGATGGCTTAAATAAGTAGAGAATTACAGTACTCCTAATACAGTGATACAAATGTATGATTTTTTTTCATGCTTTGAACCAAAAATGTAAAACTTAATTTGTAAAGGTCTGTGGAAGCACCACATTATTAAATGTTAAAATTTGCCCGACCAATACTGGATTTTTGGGGTTGATGTCGATACAGACATTAGGGAGTAAAAATGTTTTGTTGTGAATATATTGGCCAGTATTCTTTATATATATATATATATATATATATATATGTTTATTCACTCACTGACCACTTTATTAGGTACACCTGTTCAACTGCTTGTTAACGCAAATATCTAATCAGCCAATCACATAGCAGCAACTCAATGCATTTAGGCATGTAGACATGGTCAAGACGATGGCTGAAGTTCAAACCGAGCATCAGAATGGGGAAGAAAGGTGATTTAAGTGACTTTGAATGTGGCCTGGTTGTTGGTGCCAGACGGGTTGGTCTGAGTATTTCAGAAACTGCTGATCTACTGGGATTTTCACGCCGCATAAGGCCAAGGCCCTACCACAGCGGCCCAGGCTCAAATCCTGCCTGGGCCCCTCCCAGCATCTCACCCCTCCCCTCTCCCTCTCCTGCATTTCTGTCTGCCTCTCTACTAGAACTGTAGAAATAAAGTTGAAAAATCCCAACAAATAACTTAAAAAAGAACAGGAAATTGAGGCTCCAATTCACACAGGCTCACCAAAATTGGACAATAGAAGGTTGGAAAAATGTTGCTTCGATTTTGCAGCAGAGTCTCGATTTCTGCAGCGACATTCGGATAGTAGGGTAAGAATTTGGCATAAATAACATGAAAGAATGGATCCATCCTGCCTTGTATCAACATTTCAGGCTGATGGTGTGGGGCATATTTTCTTGGCACACTTTGGGTCCCTTAGTACCAATTGAGCATAATTTAAACGCCACAGCCTACCCGAGTGTTGTTGCTGACCCTGCCCATCCCTTTATGACCACAGTGTACCCATCTTCTAATGGCTACTTCCAGCAGGATAACGCGCCATGTCCCAAAGCTCAAATCATCTCAAATTGGTTTCTTGTACTTGACAGTGAGTTCACTGTACTCAGATGGCCTCCACAGTCACCAGATCTTAATCCAATAGAGCACCTTTGGGATGTGGTGGAACGGGAGATTCGCATCATGAATGTGCAGTCGACAAATCTGTAGCAACTGTGTGATGCTATCATGTCAATATGGAGTAAAATCTCTGAGGAATGTTTCCAGCTCTTTCTAGAATTTATGCCACAAAGAATTAAGGCAGTTCTGAAGGCAAAAGGGGGTCCAACCCGGTACTAGCAAGGTGTACCTAACAAAGTGACCAGTGAGTGTATATGTATGCACACACACAATACGTAAACACATTTTCTGCAATGGTCCCTCAAATATAGTATAAAACACTTGTGACAAAGATATTGAATGTAGACAGGATATTTTACATATTAACAATAAACTTTATTATCCAGAATGAGTCTGACATCAGTGCACTGTACAGTAAATTTCACTTATTATAAATAACTATAAATAAAAAAAACACAAAATATAATTTGAATTAAGAAACTAAACATGAAATGTTGCCTATATAACTTTAAAACATCAAAAAAATTAAAAACAAGGCAACTGTACGGCAGGCAAGCTACTGCCAATCCAACAGGGGCAGGTTTATGCAGGAAGCACAGCTTTTCCACATCTTAAAAAAATAATAAGTAATATAATAAAAAATAAACTTTAAATGCAAAGAATCTAAACCACCCTAAGCATTGTTTTTCTGCATTATACGTTATGTAAAAAAAAAAAAAAAAAAAGCTTTCATCGTGATGTATCTTTGGTGGGCCCATATTGGCAGATAAAATTGGCCGATCGATATATAAGTCGGGCTCTAGTTAAAGTGGATGTATATTTGGGGTTACCAGTTTAAAGCGGAATAGGGCGTGGTACGACCCTTTTTGGTTGTTGGTAAGCCTTAACGGCCCCCAAATGCAGAATCCTTTGATAAACATTCCTAATCACAGGGGGCTTCTCTCCGTCTTACTCCTTCCCTCTCCAGGACAAGCAGTGTGTGTGTGTATGTCAGTATGTCAGTATACTGTCATTTTAAAGCTTTGAAAACTTTTAAGTTTGTGATGACAAGTGTGTCCCTCAACGTAGCAGCTAAAATATTAATTGGAAAACTGCCAGTTCTTCTCTATGAACTCTCTTTCCTACAGTTGTGTACAGTAATGTTCAATGTTATTGCGATGCACATCAAGAGCAGATTATCAAAATTATATTTATCATTTTAATTAAGTCTATTTAAACTTATTTTAAGCGCTGTTTAGGTGAGAGGTTTTAGTAGTTGGCGTCACTTGTGTTCAGTGTTCAGAATGCTGGACATGAAACAAAGGCATTATTCGCTAGAACCAGCTGAATTCAGAGAATCGTTATTTTTATGAAAATGTCACTTCCCAGATGCACCTTATGTAATGCGTTACAATTAAAAGCTGTTCTAGAGATTCTAGGTGGCCTTAAATGGTCCTTCTCTTGCCTCAGAGGGAAAAATATGTGCAGGGCTTCTGATTTACATATAAAGCTTCCATTGCGAAAAAAGTTGAAAAGTTAAACCTATTTTGCTTTATGTTTTCCCCTAACAGTTGGAGAACTCCTCAAAAAAATGAAGAACTTAAGAACTCAGTATGGCCGAGAGAGACGCAAGACAAGTTTTTCCCCCAACGACAATTGTCATGTGTCTTCATCTAAGTGGTACCTTTTGTCTATGCTGACTTTTTTGGATAGATCAGATGACTCCATACTAACTGGTGCAGAAGTCGTTGATGAGGTAATACATGCTACTTGACCATTACTAAAATATTGCCTGACAGCACAGCATTGTAGTGTTCCTGACAGCATAGGGTGCTCTCTTTCTTTATTTGGTGAAAAAAATTGAATTGCATTGACTGACTTTGGTTCCATTTGATTGGTTAAATTAGTGACTCCCAACGTCGGTCCTTGGGGCACACTGTGTATGCTGGTTTTTATTCCAACCACAACTGCAATTCCAAAATCTTAACAAGCTGTTAATTGTTCATAATTGTTTACGCTTTTTCATGACTAGGGAGATAATTTGCCATTATAGCTATGCATTTCATGAAGAAAAAGCTCCTATGTTCACATTGTGCCATATTGCAGGTAATTGCATAAAGACAAGTAAAATGTTTGAACTCATATTAAAGACCATGGTGATTCTGGACACACAACCACTAAAACTATCCAATTGGTAGATAATGAAAAATTGACAAAGCTAATTATAATGAGCCAAACCTGCATTGTGTTATGAAGCATAAGGAAAAAAATCTGGAGCTTAATCATATGTTCAATGATTTAAGGAGTGTACTGATTCACCCCAGTCTTTAATTTGATCAGGTATAAAAACGTACTCTTTTTGTGTATTTGTTTGCAAAATCACATAAACACAATGTGAACATAGGAGCTATTTCTTCATGAAATGCATAGCTATAATGGCCAATTATCTCCCTAGTCATGAAAAAGCGTGAACAATTATGAACAATTAACAGCTTGTTAAGATTTTGGGATTGCAGTTGTAGTTGGAATAAAAACCAGCATACACAGTGTGCCCCAAGGACCGACGTTGGGAATCACTGGGTTAAATAATATGCCCAGTCACATCAGGGCATTCATTTATCCTTTAATTGTAATTGGCAAGGGATTTTTATACTGGAACTTAAAATGATCCAAGCAAGCAAAAAAGAAATTCAGCAAGTATTTGAATATTCGAATTTAAAAGAACAATAGTGTTTTTGAAGGACCACTTCACTGCTCTAATAAGCTCTACCTATTTGTTTTGGTTTTTTTCATTTGATTTCATTTTAGTGTAAATATCCAAGTAGTTTTGTTATAAAAAGAGAGGTAAATTACCTTTATTAGGCAAAGGAGTTTGTAATGGCTGAATATGTGTTAACTACAAGTTCCAGAATGCATTGCACTGCCTAGTGTCCCTTATTCAGCAGTTAGGCCAAGGATGGTTGTGAAGGAATGTGCTGCCTCACAAAATTATAAGAGATCCATAACAAAAAATTTTCATGCTTATTAGTATAGTATTGATTAAATTGGGTGATCAATATGACAAGGTAGGAGAGCTTAAAATGATTTATTAAAATACAGTAGACCACAGGCATCCCATTTTTCTATACTGATAGAATCACTGCAAGGCTTAACACTTTGTTTTTGATATTTCATTTGCATTCACAGTCTGTTCAAAAGTCATACACTCTTGCACTACCTAAATTTTCCCTTGAACTGGTAATATCTAATTTGAATTTAAAATCTGAATGTCTCTTTGTAGCCTTACTGGTAGCAAGCTAGGCTACTGTGTGTTAGCTGCACTGGCATGGGGAAAAGGATGAGCTGTTTGTTAGAGATTTGCCATGGACGTTTTTCTGTAGATAGGGTAGCTAACCTAAAACGGTGAATCCTGATGTGCTTTTTTATCTTCAGAATTAGCCCGCCAATGTGGAGTTTTGTTTTTTTTTTTATAATCATAAGGCCAGCTTGCATCGACTGGCACCTTAATCAAGTGATTCGGTAACCAGATTCGGTGATGAGCACAGTTGGTGAGCACAGTATTGCCGTTGGTTTTATTTTTGTCTTGGAGTGCCGACAACAAATCCTGTGCAACAGGAAAAGTGAAGTTTGTTTTTTTTAATCAACTGTTAAGTAGAGTTTACATATGACATCTGTTCTGTGGAAGAGTGATTTATCATCTGTTGCTCTTGTACAGGTGACTGAGGGCAGATTAAGCCTCAGTCAGGTCACCGCGGTGGAAGAGGATGAGTTTCCAAAACAGCCGAGGAGCAGTCCTCCCCAGGCCGTTACGAGGAAACGGGCGAGACCAGCAGACGAGGAGAGATCAGATGTACGGAACGCCAGCAGGCCGCCTCGGGAAGATGCGCTGGACATCTTCGGCAAATTTGTCGCTTCAGAGCTGAGACTCATGGAGAACGCTCAGATGCAAAAGTTGGCGAGGCTCCAGATCCAGCAGGTTCTGCTGGACGTGCAGCTGGGCACGGTGGTTTCGGCCCCGCTTCATCACGAGTACAGCGTGACCACGTCCAGCACCGGCTGAACACTCCATGGCTGCTCTTCTGAAGGGCGAGGCCAGGAACTAGACCCGACTAATGCTGGAAAATGGACTCTCCATTACACTCCCACTTTGATTGGCTGAATGAATCCCTGCCCCTGTATGATGGCTAATGAACTACAGGGAGCCCTTTGGGACAAAAGAGTCATTCAGCAATCAGTGGCTGGCGCACTCAGTGTGGGGGCGAATTAGATTGCCCCTTGCCCCAAAGTTTACTTGAGATCAGTGACACTTTCTCATGTTTGGTGAGTTTGAGGAAATGTCAGTGGAGCTTGGGACCCTTTCTGAATGCTAAGCTGCATTCAGACGACACCTTTTTCAAGATGATGGAAACAAAGGGATTTCACTTCAGAAGCGTTTTCTTGAGGTAAGGACTTGTATATGGTTCGTGGTACAAAAGCAGTATGAGAAAATGACTTGAATGTGTTGGAATTGGATGATGGAATTATGGGATGCTCTCACCTTTTATCTGTAAAAAGGGTCCATTTTTAGCTTGGAAGGCAAACAGGCCCATGAGTTGTTGTCAGGTTGAGGATGTAAATTTTTCAGGAATGGCCTGGAAGTCTGCATTTTGGATATGTTGTTTCAGATACCCCCCTTCACCAGCACACCAAATTTCAGACTCCTAGCAACTTCCCAAGTTGTGTCCAGAAACCGTATATGAAAACGAATGGAATATATTCCAATTGGACAGGGGAATTATGGTACTTAGGATGGGTCCAGAACAGAGGTCACAAACTCACAGCCTGGGGCTAGAACTGGCCCTCAGACCTAATTAATCTGGCTTGCGACATAAAATATATAGTGTAATCTGGCTCATTTATTGATTTATTTATTCTTTTTAAAATTATTATTTTCCAGTTTCCTCATTACAATCTGAACAATCTCTCCTAAAAAAACTAACTTTTGAATTTTTATTGGAAACGCAAATGGAAATAATGTATGTTTTAGAGAATTGTACAGCTATTAAAAATGCTAGCTAGTGAACACCACTCATTGTATTTTCAATGAAAGATGATCAGCTCACTGCATTTACTGCTTATGCTTGTGTAGGTAAATTTTCACCCTGGCGAGCATTCAGGGGTGACCTGTTATTTGCTTCATTTGTATGCCTACCAGGTCAAATATTTCATAGCCAGTTAACTATATAGCCAGTATAATTTTACTAAAACATTAATCACTAATACTTCTGAAACATGCCCTTTTGCAAAATATGCATTTGCCTAGAATTTTTTCTCAGTGGAGACTGTGATCGTGCTTCAGTTTAATGATATACCACAACCAAACCAAAGAAAACCAAACTTGGTCAAACAATAAAAAGCATAAAACTGACCAGAAAATATAATTTTTTATAGAAGAAAATATAAATTTCTTCAGAACTTCTATATTTTCAGGTCAGTTTTATGTTATTGTTTGTTTTTTGTGCTGTTAAGCCAATTTTCTACACAGGTATGTGTTCTATGTTAATATTCTAATGTGCAGTTTGCTAGATTGCTTTTTGGTTAGTAGACATGATCCTATTACTATTGTTATTATTGTTGTTGTTGATAGTCTTTGCAGGTGTTTAATATTATTGAAATTAATGAACTATTAGTATGGTAAGCTATTTGAGTAAAATACTTTAATAAAATGTTCATTTTAATAAAAATATTGCACTTTTTTTGTAATAATTTAATGTTGAAGTGGCCCCATGGTAATTTGAGTTTGAGACCCCTGGTCTAGAGCCTCAAAACTTAGCAATCTGTTTCCATTTGGGCTCTAGAAAAGGTGTGTTAAGTTGTGAAGCTCTAGAATTTGCCAATGAAAATTATACACAGGGACCCGTATTGATATTGGCACTGTCCATTCCTGATATAAGTGACTCTTGTGGCTCTTGTGTGTTGGGATTGGACAGGCCCATGTATTGCAATTGCACAGAAAGTACAGGGTGTCGCAGGCACATACAGGTGTCAAACAACATCGACTCATCAAGACAAGCTTTACTGTGCCAAGCGCAGCCCTTAAAAACAGTTCAGACGAATGTCCGAAAGCAGCGTATCGGAGGCTTGTCATTTATATTGAAAAGTCTGACATGAAGGCGATGAAGCTTTTAATCCTGTATATCTTCGACGCCACATTGTCCTTCAGCTTGGCGGTGGGGTTGGGGACCTCCTCAAGCCCCCAGTACTCCTCCAAGACGACATCTAAGAAGAGAAATAGATGGCAATATTTTAACACGACTGCCTGACTGTTCTGAACAAAGGTTTCATTCTGCAACAACGAATAATGCTGTATCTGTTTGACACTTATTTTGCTGTACTGACTGCAGGCTTCTCTTCCTCCTGGGTCCCTGAAGGCCCGGCTCCCGGCTGCTTGCCCTCCTCCTGTTCGCCCTCTGCCACCTGCAGGGACTTCAGCGAGGATCACCTGTCTGATGGCCCTCTCACACTGCCCGCCGCAGCCCTCTTCTTCAGCATCCTGTAACGCTTCTCCAGGTCCCGGAGGTCTTGGGTCAGGCGGTCAATCCGGGTGTCGAGAGCGGCGACGGTCCGCTTTTGGGCCTCGTTTCTGGCACCCTTCCTCCCCCCTCCGTCAAGACCGGTGCGTCCTCTGCCGCCTCACCCAGGGCTTCAGCCTCCTCTTTGAGGTCCAGCGTGGACTGCAGAGGAACAGCCGGATATGACGCTCTTAAGCTTCAGAGCTTTTTCAGGACGGCTTTCCCTCTTCACCTCCTCCAAAGCGAACCTCTGTGCCCTCTCGGGTCAGCTCCATGAGGGTGGAAACGTGCCCGTCGAGCCTTGTGGCCTTGTAGCTACAACCAGAGATGGGACATGCTTCACTGCGGACATCCTCCCTCCCGGAAAACAAGGTGAGGAGCAGCTTCCTTCGCGTTTTTGATGACAATGGGAGACCCGGGGGTGCTGACTGAGACCAGAGTATGCCTTCAGGCAGAGAGGACACCTGCAAACTGCAGACATTTCCTCACTAGTGTTTAAGTCTGGAAAGGTTAGGGAAACAAGAAAATGACTGACAGTGATGCTGCGGATCCATCCTAGTTTTACACATTGCATTCTGCCCAATGGTTGTCAAACCTGGTCCAGCTGAATTCGATTAATTAGGTTTGACATGGTTGAATGGTACAAGTGTTGAATATTTGTTCTTTGTTATGGTTACATTTCGTTGAATATTTTATTACAATCATGAGCCTTTTCTCTCAAATCTACTTTTTAATTATCTGGGTTTAGTGCTTGAGTGATCAGCACTTGACAGAGAAAACTGGCTGTATGTTATGTGAAGGTTTGTAAAATTGTCTCATAACAGTAGGTCTGGCAAAGTGTTCAGAACTACTCTGGGAATAATTTCTCAGTTATTAACTCCAGCTGTGAATAATATTGTAAATGGTTTGGTACAGAAATAATCATCCAATTACAGTTATACGAGCCGACAGCTACAGACTTAGATGCAGTCTGATGAACCCCAATTACACACTACTGTAATGTGATACCATGCTTTAACAGTCCAGTTCAAAATGACAAAGCCGAAAATACTTGTATGTAGAACTTTAACAGTTTTATAGGATTCCTGGAGAACGTCACCAGAAAGTTAAATGACCTGATATATAGAACTTTACATAACAGCTTGGCCTTACATTGTACAAGAGTGCACTATTTGAATGTGCTCAGTAAAAAAAATTACATTCAGCTTCTTCAACTCATCAGAACAATTTTTAAATTTGTTTTCATTGTTTTAACTGGTCTCTTGAACTGAAACAATAAAAAACAAAACTGAAAATATTTCCAAGTTTAACAAAATAAAAAAATGTTCATCAACTTGTTAACAAAGAAAGCTTTTCCATTACAGATATACCAGGAGAACAGTTTAAATAAGCCAACAGGCCTAAACCAAAGTCTTATGCCTTACTACCCCTGTTCTGCGTATCTGGTTCTGTAGGGGCATGTGTTGTAACAAAGAGGGCCAATGATTTTCATTTTAAATAGCAGTAGGGTGTTTTTTCAGTCTAGAAATAGCAGCTACACAAAAGAGGCACTTTCACTGCCAATAGTTTAGGCACTGAGAGCCCTCTCCATTACGAGCCAGTGTTTGTAACGAACATTTTTGAAAGCAGCACAGTTCTGACAGGACACAACTGTTCCTATGCAATACGAATCAACACAGCCCCCCTCAGCCAACAGAAGCTTGGTACGGCCCAGAGGTTTGGGTGGACTCGGACAAGCTGGGATCCTTATAGTCCGAGAGACGCCTTCAGCAGAGAGGCCATGTCTTCAGGCATGGAGCCCTCCTCACCTAACAAAGTGGCCAAAAAATTGGTCAAACTTGGTGCCTACAAAACTAGCAATTAAAGCCACCACCACCCACTCAATACATCAAATATAATCAACCCCTACCCACCAAAATCCCAGATCCACCCTCACACAGAACTTCCTAACCAGCTGTCAAAGACAAAACCGTGACCTATTCTGGATGCAACTACGACTTTGCGACACTTTACTCTTCAGTCACTACTTTACCCAATCAGTAAAGACCACTAGCTTCTAGTTCAACATACACAGAAGTAGTGCTCAAAGATTTTTGCCATACTCTTGTGCAGGAACTACCATTCATGAATACAGTGACTGTTTTACTGATATGTTTAATGTTAAGTCAGGTATTTCCAAATATTTGACAATAGAGACTCTGGAGTATAATGAAACTATGAGAATGAAGATTTGTTCAAAGATTAACTTGTGTAAAGATTAACTAACATGTTAGTTAATGTAAGTAACCTCGTGCATGACTGTTAAAGAGACAGGATTGTATTAAGGACTATACAGGACTGCAGAGTGGGGTTTCTCAGCGCTTTGAGTCGGCAGTGAGAGTCAGGTCAGCTCACCCTCCTCAGACGCAGTCATCTCCTGCTCCAGCTTGAGCTTCTTCTGCCCGACTCGTAGCATGCAGTCTTCTATGGAACCCCTGCTGATTAGCTTCATCACCTTAACCGTCCTGCCGTGGGAGAAACAAGGTACGTATTCTATTCTTTTCTTCATGCAAAATTCCACTCTTTCCATCCAGGTCACACCGCGCACCCCCCCCCACCCCCCGCCCGCCCCACGCCTCGTCTCACCTGGTCTGTCCCACCCGGTGGCAGCGGTCCTCCGCCTGCTTGTCGTTGTAGGGGTTGCAGTCGATGTCGTGCAGGATGACGACGTTAGCTGAGGTCAGGTTGATGCCCAGCCCCCCCGCCCTCGTTGACAACAGGAAAACGAATATCTCAGTGTCCGTGTTGAAGTTGTCGATTAGGCCAATCCTGCAGAGGCAGAAAGGGAGTCAGAGGAGATTTAATAATTACATACATGTACAGCACCAAGCGACCCCTACCAATGTTGCTCCATTATGCTAATTTG
Source organism: Albula glossodonta (assembly GCA_019788955.1). NCBI lineage: Eukaryota > Metazoa > Chordata > Actinopteri > Albuliformes > Albulidae > Albula > Albula glossodonta. Next base: position 1,073,584 of record JAFBMS010000027.1, read on the forward strand.
CATACTACTTACACTGAATTCAGAGAATATTTTTATTCAAAACTGTAATGCTTAAAGTCAACCACTTTTACAGGAGAAAACATAAAATAATTGCACAAGTATTCAACCCCGAGTCAATACTTGGTGTAGGCAGCTTTGACTGCATCACAGTTTCAATGAGTCTTAATGGATAGGGTCTGTGCCATTTTTACTGCTTCTGTAATTTGTTAAAGGTCTTTCATGTTTATTGGAATAAACAGTGGTTTTGATGTTTTAACACAGCTCTGTTGGATTGAAGTCAGGGCTTTGACAACGCTAACTGACATATAACTGTATTTTTGCATAAACAAATGCAAAAATGTTTTAACACTGCCCTCAGGCCATAGAACAAAAACACAAACTCAAGTGGCTCAAATAGATTGAGTTTGAGTTGGTTGCTACACCAGTGGAGGACTCCAGGGCTGCTCAGTCCTAAAATCCCAAAGTTAAATGACCAAATTCATTCCCAGGTATTAAAAAAGACCCCTATTCTTATACACTAACACAAAGAATACATGTGATAATGCCATACATGTACACAGAGCATGTGACAAACGTACCACTAGCGTTAGCACTTCTCGCTGAAAGAGGGTGATGGAGAAAGACCAGGTACATGCTAACAGGTGTGACGTACATGAAAGACCTACCTGTCCGCTATGGGTGTGGAGCCGTCCAGACGCACGTAGCAGTGGCCGAGGTGCTTCAGCAGAACCTCCAAAATATCCAGCATCATGGTGAACTGGCTAAAGAGCACGACCCGGTCACCCTGGGAAAAGAACAAGCAAAGAACCACCACAACACAAAGACAGACAAAGCTCAACAGGGGACGCAACTGTAATTGCAACAATATCACAGCTGTGTTTTTAGGACAGGTTTAGGATATGTATTTCAACAAGCTTTGTGTGGATGTAGCCATAACCCTTTCATTCCCCTTTCAGTGAATCTGCTGAAGCTCTGTTGTTCCTGCTCTTTACCTTGTCCTTCAGGGAGGCGAGCAGCTTGGTGAGCAGGATGAACTTTCCGGAGTCGAGAACCAGGTCCTGGGCCAGCTGGAAGCCGTGCAGGGATGGGTACTGCAGGCACAGACGGTGCAGCTCAAAGTCTGACATCACCTCCATGTCCTCCAGGATCAGAGCGGGGTTGGCGTCTCGGTGTGTGGGCTCCTGGAAATGAAGAAAGATCCATGAAGGATATTGGGTCTATGAGTTTAATTTAACCCTCTGCTTGCTCTAGTTGCACAGAGCTTAGTTTTCCTTCAGCAATGTGGACCTCTGGCCAGAGGTAGTTTGTATCATATCTCTAATGTGGACCTCCGGCCAGAGGTAGTGTGTATCATATCTCTAATGTGGACCTCCGGCCAGAGGCGGTGTGTATCATATCTCTAATGTGGACCTCCGGCCAGAGGCGGTGTGTATCATATCTCTAATGTGGACCTCCGGCCAGAGGCGGTGTGTATCATATCTCTAATGTGGACCTCCGGCCAGAGGCGGTGTGTATCATATCTCTAATGTGGACCTCCGGCCAGAGGCGGTGTGTATCATATCTCTAATGTGGACCTCCGGCCAGAGGCGGTGTGTATCATATCTCTAATGTGGACCTCCGGCCAGAGGCGGAGTGTATCATATCTCTAATGTGGACCTCCGGCCAGAGGCGGTGTGTATCATATCTCTAATGTGGACCTCCGGCCAGAGGCGGTGTGTATCATATCTCTAATGTGGACCTCTGGGCACAGGCGGTATGGACCATAGCCACTGGTCGCAACATAGCAGCACCATGAACATGTACAACAATCGCTTCTGCTGTACCACTAAGAGAGTGTGTCATTACATCTTAACTAATGGAGCCCTGTGTACAGACACTGAGTAGCATGCTGGAGCAGGGTGTAGTGCTGACCTTCAGCATGAGTCGGCTCATGGCGGCCAGCCTCTCGGCGGTGTAGTACTGGCGGTGCAGCAGCGGGTGGTTGGCCATCTTCCTCAGCTGCATCATCACGTTATTGAGCTCCCGCTCTGTGAAGAAAATGGGGCCGTTAGCCTGCAGCACAGCTATGCAACTGCAGTACCATGTTAGCCTGCAGCACAGCTACTCAACCCCAGTACCATGTTAGCTTGCAGCACAACTATTTAACTGCAGTACCATGTTAGCCTGCAGCACAGCTATTCAACTGCAGTACCATGTTAGCCTGCAGCACAGCTACTCAACCCCAGTACCATGTTAGCCTGCAGCACAACTACTCAACCCCAGTACCATGTCAGCCTGCAGCACAGCTACTCAACCCCAGTACCACATTAGCCTGCAGCACAGCTATTCAACCCCAGTAGCAGGGGACCCCTGTGTAAGCCAAAACTTGCAATTGAGATTGTGTTGAAAACTTGTGTTTCTCATTTTTAAAACTTCTAAAAACTTTATATATAAAACTTATATATATGTCTTCTTCATTGCCATTTGGTTCCTTACTAAATTTTCAATTACCTAATGAATGATTCAGTTGGCAAGCACTTTCACAAATTAAGACTGATTCTCCTGTCAGGCAATGCTTTAACCAATCAACAAGTTTATACTCTTTCAAAAGGAATTACCTGTCATATTCTACAACATGAAAACAAAAGCATTAATTCATGTTCGTTCTTGAGTTTCATCTTTTCTGTTTTCTCATGCTTTTCCCAGCCAAGGTCTATTACCTCCATCCCTCTATCCCTCCTCCACAGTCCCACACCTACTCTCTCCAATAGCAGCGCCCTTCATTTTCTGGAACAGCCTGGTGTAGAGCACTTCCTGCTTCTCACTCATTGGACAAAACTCCACCTGCTCCTCCTTTTTGGGCAGCTGTTGCAGAACCTGGTGTGGAGACAGCAAACCCAGGAAATGTACACATCAATCTGCATACAAACCTTAACCTTATGGAGTGGACATCCAGCCCGCAAACACCATTTTAAAAAAAAAAAAAAAATTAGCCACACCACCACAATATGCCTGTACAGTCAATAATATATATTACAGTTATATTTCAAATATAAGCTGTTTAACATGCAGCATTGACTATGACAGAAACTGTTACTTCTGCATCCATGCTATTTGGAGTATTCCAATATAGATGGAATTGGAAAACAGCTTTTTGCATAGAATTATTTTCATCAATACCTTCTGTCTTTTTCTCAGAGGGCAATGAAATTTACAGCCCTTACAAGATTGCCCCTATCTTTCCCCAGTGAGGCTTGGGAAAGATTGTTGCCTCAACAAAATGGACCTCCAGCCACAGTCGGTAATGACATGACAAGGACTCAAACATCCAATCACAGGGTTCAAGCGTACTTCCCATTGAATGTCTTACTATCTGAGCTACCCAGAGGCCTTTCACACATTTAACAGTGGCATTTCTATTAATCGCCTGTGATTGTCTCAATAATGCTTTTTGAAAGTCACCGTTACTGTGGTGCTTCAATCGGTTCATAAATCCCATTACAGACGGAATTGTTTCTCACACAGAGCCATCTGGGTTTGCTGCAATGGGAATGTGAGCGTGAGCTAGCAGGCGTGTGGAGCTGGTAGCGGTTAGGCCTACCTCAGTCTTCACTCGCCGCAGGATGAACGGTTTCATAATGAGCTTGGCCTGGGTGATCCTCTGCTTCTCAAACGCACTCTGCTCTTCTGAGGATTTCTAATTACAATGATAAAAAAACGTAACACAAAACGTGTGTGATTAAGAAAAGTGAGGATTATGAATTTATGATTATGGAAAGTTTATCAAGACCTTTAACACATGCAGATTTTTGCACATGCAGTGACATGATTTGTGATTGGAGCAAAGAATCCATCTCAGCCAATCACATGCTGTCTTAGTCTTTTGGCACCAGCCAGTTTAACACACACACTCTGCTCCCTGTTCCTACCATGGAGAACATCTTGGTGATCTGGGAGGTGCTGCTGGAGAACATGGACGGCATGATGAAGTTGAGGAGGGACATGAGCTCCAGCAGGTTGTTCTGCAGAGGGGTCCCCGTGAGGAGCAACCGATGCTGCGCCTGGTGGTTGCAAAGAGCAGCAAAATATTGAGTATCTACAAATAATATGATTATTACACATTTTTTGGCATTTTTCCTCATTTTACCCAACCAAACCTGGTAAATCGTTCAGGGTCATGTGGAAACGGTCCACTATTAACTTGTGAGGAGGGAGTCATGAATACACCGTACCAACAGGCACCTAGCTGACCACGAGTGGAAAAGGCTGCACTTACATTGATGGCCATGAGGTGGCGATAGCGGAGAGAGTTCATGTTCTTCAGCATGTGTCCCTCGTCAAACACAGCGTAATGTAGCTTGAGCTTCCTAAACAGGTGCCGATCATTCTCAGTCCCAATCGCTAGGTTATACCTACAGGGCAGAACGACACAGAATGCTTATTTCTCATACATATATCCTTCACAATCAACAAAATTTAGAAAAAGTTGCTTTTAATCTATGTGTGATAACTACCACAACCCTTGATTTTATTTCTGTGATTTGGAAGTGTACATCATATATATAATCCATCTTCTAAGTGTTTCTGAGAAATGTTGAGGATTCGTTGAGAAATGTGATCAAGGTCGTATCCTTTTTGTGGAAAAGATTCTAAAATATATTCCACCAACACATCTATACGATCAGAAAACCGATACGCAGATTCAGTGAATCTCAAAGAAATCGTGTCCTACACAGTTCCTTCATGCGGTCTCTTAGATGTCATTCCTACTAGACTCTTAAAACACATTAAAAAATTTTCAAGTAGTGATTGGTACCAAATTAGTCTTTAGAGTAAATAGCTTGTTTATGATATGAAACATTTTAGCCTATTATAAAAATGTACAGAAGTACAGATACTTCTTAAGAAAATTATTCAAGAGCTTCATTTCAGTTGCTTTTTATTTACAGAATCTTGGAAAAAGTTAACTCTAACCAACTATCAAAAATGAACAAAACACATACACTCTTTACTTTCTGGCAATCCAAAACTCATGCAATCAAATGCACCCCAGATACATGACACAGGTTGTGAGGCTAACATGGAACAATGCGAAACATAGAACTTACGTTGACACAATGATGTTGTAGTCGACTTGTTTGTTGAGAATGTTGTGTCGAAGGTATCTGCGATCTTCGATACTTCCTACAAAGACATCAGTAGCCAGTTTTTACCTTTTCCATTTTTATAGCATGCATGAATTACAATGATAGATCCAATAAATCGCTACATCAATAAAAAGACAGTGCTTTGGGCTGAGAGAATAAGGAGATGAAATTAAAGATGCAAAACACCTCTTACGCAATAATGGGATAGAAAAATGATTGCATCTGAACATAAATCATCCAAAATACGACTTCATGTGAAAATATTAGTGCACACATGGAACCAGAAAGTGGACACACTTTAAACAGTGCATTACTTGTCCTTCCGATGCTCCACATGAATGTTGAAAATCAGGTAGCCGTTATGAATTCACTCTACCAATCACTCATGCTGAAATACATTCAGTCTTCCAATCACTGTAGCTGTTATATGTTCAGTCTACCAATTAACGGTAAACAATCTTTTTCTGGTCCATTTTGATTGTCTCTTCTGGTGCGATGCGATTGTCATATTAAAGAGTTACGACATTTTTCTCACCTGAGTAGACCAGCACCTTCAGACACGGACACCAGAGATTCAGCTCCCGAACCCAGTTATCTGTCATGTGAGGGAGAGAAGTTCTCATCTTCCAAGCACAAAGACACCTTAAATATCTTAACCTAATGATGTGATCAGCCTAAATCGACAAGCAGCGAGTTCCGGCTCTCCCGCTTACCCAGTGTGGAGGCAGGCACAGTGATGAGGTGGGGTCCGTCCATCCCATCCTGGTACAGGGCGGCCAGGAAGGAGATAGCTTGGATAGTTTTTCCTAAACCCTGCGTAAACACGAGTCAGGAAGTCACCAGGCCTATGCTACAGAAAAACAGCATAGTTCACTCAAACTCAGAAAACCTGTTAATAAAACTAGAAATTATTATTATAATGAGATTTACACATACAACAGTGAACAGAAAAATAATATAACTACTTCAGTCTGTCAACATCACTAACCAACCAAGTATGTGTTCACCTGCATGTAATCAAACAGCAGCAGCTCTTCAGTATAGACCATTTTATGATAGTACATGTAGATTTAGTGTACAGAGCTATTCAAATAAAGCAAAGACTCTTGCTTCTCACCATTTCATCTGCCAGGATCCCATTTAGTTTGTTTTGATGTAGCATGACGAGCCAATTCAGTCCAATCAGTTGGTAAGGCTTCAACTGAAACCTTAAAAAAAAAAATCACAACACCACATGAAAGTTATTCAACAGATGTGAAAGTTCTTGAAACAAATCATAAAGACAAAGATATCTAGGGCCTGGTTTACTAAAGGTTTTAGAACATGCAAAAAATATTCTGTTAAAAAAAGAGCATGTGATTGGTTAAGGTACTTAATTTGCTCCAATCAAAACTCATGCCACCTTCTAACCACATTCTATCATGTGCTAAAGGCTATAATAAATCTTAGCCTTTATGTGTGAAATTTCTTTAGTGGGTTTTTAAGCATATGGCACAAGGTGCTTCACTACGCAAATACGAATCACAGCGAGTAAACAAGCAACGAGTCTAGGAAAAAGCAGGAGTGTGCTATTCACTTAGTTGAACCAAGACAAATGGTAGAGATAAAACTGCAGACAGTGGGTTGTAATTTCCATGGGGCTACACAAACACAGGTACTAGCTCTGTAAGAGGGACATGAATATAGGTTTTGGTTTGTGCTGGATGGGAAGGTTACATTTAAAGGCCCCTCCCTTAAAAATTGATCTCTGGTCAATAACAATGTGTGTCAGGTTTATTCTGGCAATAATAATCCTTTATAAATTCGCACTTTTTAACTTAAAGAATTCAGACTTCAGGAATATTCATTGAAAGCTGAATATTCGATGAGCTAGCCTTCCCAACCCCAATACCCTCCTGACAGCTGAATGGTTACCTCTAAAGGTCTACAGCTGCTCGTTTTGTCATCCCTTGTTTTGTTTGGTGGAGTACCTGGTGTTCAGGATTCCTGGCTGCTTGGTGGAGCCGGCCCCTGCGTTGATGATCTGGGTCACGGTCTTGGTCATCTTTTTGCCGATGTTCTCACACTTGTTCATCAGGCCGAGCACCACGTCACGCTCCTTCAGCACCACGCGACACCCCCACAGCAGCGCCGAGGACAACCCATTCCCCTTATGGAAGGCCTCACACTGGGGACCGATCACACACACACAAGCGCGCGCACACACACATACAGAGCTGTTCAGTCAAAGAAGCTCTCATACATGCACACAGCAGTTCAACTAAAGAAGCACATTTGCACAGACACACACTCACAAACACAAACCTTGGAAAAACTTGCCTCCTTGTAGCATTTTCATTCTGTTGTCTCAAAGTCACATTTGTTACTGTGGCAATGGAAACTTGTCAAAAATAGACATTTTTGCTATTGAACATCAGAAAAATCCATTCAGCAAACAATTCACAGTTTGTGGAACAATCTGTCTTTTAAAGGTTCACATGATTTCAGGACACATACAGGAGGAGGTTAGAGCTGAATATTAGAGTTACAGGCAGATGTGAACCAAAATCACCGGCATTAAATTACACTTTCTCAGGCCGATGATGCAGTATTTTTCCTCCTACGTCTGCAAAGGGAACTGTAGTCACATTTTGGAGAACCGCCTACATCTCCCTCCTCATGCTCGACAAGACGCAAAGCTCACAACCTTCACAAATGGTAGTCGGTAAAAGAGTTTGTAGTTATGACTGGTTCACTCAGTTTTATTTTACCCAGAGTACACCTCTCTGAGCCACGTGCATTCACACCTGCTGCAACCTTCAGCCAGGCAGGACGTTTTCTTTCATTTATTACAATTGATCTCAGTAAGCTTGGGTCTGCACCCCAGAAACGCACCTTTTTGCTCTCTTTTCTTCTAAGGATCCATGTTCTGTCCTGTAGAAGCTTTCTAGGTCTCACTGTGATTCATTTGATTTTTGAATATCAATAGTAAGATTACTTATCCAGGCATCATAAATGATGTAAGCTTCAAAATGAGAGTGAATGAAGTGTATTTGTGATTTTTCTTTTTCTGACCCTGTCAAAAATGTATCCCTATAGTACCAGAGGTGTAGTTGAGGACATTCAGAAGTATCTGGAATATATCCTCCTAAACTCCAGGGGATGTACAGTATACAAACCTATTAGCCTTATTACCATTGGTACATATGGGCTTTGGAGTTACAGTATGCCCACTTCCTCAGACAGTATACCCACCTATTAGCCTTATTACCATTAATACATATGGGCTTTGGAGTTACAGTATGCCCACCTCCTCAGACAGTATACCCACCTATTAGCTTTATTACCATTAATACATATGGGCTTTGGAGTTACAGTATGCCCACCTCCTCAGACAGTATACTCACCTATTAGCCTTATTCCCATTAATACATATGGGCTTTGGAGTTACAGTATGCCCACCTCCTCAGACAGTATACCCACCTATTAGCCTTATTACCATTAATACATATGGGCTTTGGAGTTACAGTATGCCCACCTCCTCAGACAGTATACCCACCTATTAGCCTTATTACCATTAATACATATGGGCTTTGGAGTTACAGTATGCCCACCTTCTCAGACAGGATGCCCACCTCCTTAGTTACCACTACACACTAAATGATAGATTGTGGCACACAGACTGTGTCACCAAGCAGCCAGTAGGCGCAGAGTACACCAAGGCTACTGAAGGAGAGAAAGGTGGAAGGGTGGAGTGAAGCATCTCTTACCAGGTCTTCCCACATCTTGAATGGCCGTAACTCCACAATCTTTTGGGCTTTCTTCACAGAGCACCCCGAGATGAGCGACAGCTCGTCCACCGATGCTTCCTGGAAGAATTCCAGAATCCTGCTATTCAGCCTACGGTCCAGGCCCTCCTCCCTTTCGGTGTCTGACGGTCCGGAATATTCCTCGGGTTCGCTGCTGACCAGACTCTCGCCCTCCGAGCCGCTGTACTGGTCCAGCACTGGCCGTACTTTCCTCTTCCTGCTGGACGCCCTGATCGCGACTGTGCTAACCCCGTTGAGAGGCTTGTGCTCTGAACTGGAGGAGGACGGAGAAGCTCCAGGCTTCTCATGGCCGTTACCCTCTGTGCTTTTCCCCTCCTCCCTGTAGTCTCCTATTGATTGTGTGTCCTCTGTCTTGTGTGTGTCAGACGGTGCAGATTTTCTATCGCCAACAGGGCTGCCAGGTTTCTTATTATTTGCTTCCAGTAGACTGAAGTCATCAACTGTAATAAAAGTAATTCGTAAAAAAAAGTAAAAAAATATTTTACCTTCTTTAACTGACCCAATGTACAGCTAGCCTACCTCATTTCGGTGGAACATAGCACAGAACATACCAGATACTCAGAAGAAGCACATTTCTGAAAGTCCTGGTGCAGTGGAATTAATTTTTATCAAAAATACTGCGTGAAGCATTCTTTTAATAACTATTTTTTTGTAATTTGGGGCCCACTCATAGCATTTTCTTAAGCTGTTTTACTGCATATTGATTCTTACCAATTTAGATTGAGGAGGTGTGTTAGAGGGATCATTTTTGCTTATACTGCACCACTCCCAGTGTAACCAAACCCAAATGCGCACACACACACACACACACACACACACACAAAATGGCAGATGACTTCAGGACTGGTGCAATAAACATTTCAGAATCAGAAATTAACCACTTAACATTTTGCAAGACCGTAAGCGTGATGAGTTCAGTACCCGTTTTGTCTGGTTCTGAAAACATGCGTAGCGCCTCCAGGGTGTCCTCAAACAGCCAGTCATGCTCTTGAAGCACATCTCTAAGTTCCTGTAGGGAAGGCAAACAAACACGTGCACACCTTTGAGCGAAGAACTTACAGTACTAAGCAGAATGACCTACTTACCGTTCAAGCAAGTTCAAGCATTTACAATTATTTCCATCAAAATTTAAAAAACGTTCAAAATCTTTGTCTCATTTTCCAAACCTGAAGACTTTCAGTGATTTTTAGAATCTTGTTTTATGCAGAATTAACGAATCAGAATGTTTTTGTGCATTTGTAGGCCTCGGATAAAGACTGAATGCTTACTTCCTTGTCCAGGGCGGGAAACTTCCTCTGCAGTCTCCTCACCATGTCTTCCTGGTTCTTCCAACTCGGCTCCGGCCCCTCCTCCTCAGAGTCATCGGTCTAACAGTCATCACAAACCGCACATGCATATAAACCAATCAACAGCACATACAAACCATCTGGGTTCATTTCTGTACAGGACAACGTAGGGAGGATAAAGTGTTTGGCGTCACTCACCAGTGAATCCCTTCTCTTTTTCGTGGACTGAAATACACTGCTGCCATTGGAGGCTTTACTGGTGCCGACCTGTTTCCTCTTAAGGGTGGACTCTAGACCAACAGACACAGCCTGACAATTAAACCATTTCTCTTTTAGACCCAACACTATCAGCTAAAATATTATAATGGATACACATTGGCCAGACATGGCTATATACATCAAATAATCAAAAACAAACAGCAGTAGAGTAATTCAGTTGTGTGCGAAGGTTTGGTTACCACTGGTCAAATCAAGTTTGTGAATGTTATTGTAAAAATCTAAGAAAAGCTAGTGAATAGTAAACATCAATGTCTCATTTTGAACCATGTAGAGATTGTACTAAATCCTGTGTATTTGGAGATTAATTGTAACGGACTACCAAAACTTCTGCAGAAGGCTGTATCACAATAAAGTAAGTTTGGCACCATGAAATACAACAAGGAAATCAGGGGTTCTAACCAATGAAAGCTGCTATTCACAATGATTGACAGATAAAGTGATAGACTGCACAGGATTAGGGAAAAATTATTTTTGCTGCTTCAGATGTACTAACTACCAACTTGATACGGCACCTATAATAAATGAATCCTTGTCATAAATAACATTTATTTCTGCATTTACTCTATGCATGTTAAATATGTAATACTTCACTTTTTATTCCAAGAAAAATGCACCTCATAAATACACATTAATAGTATTCCACATGACATTATCAATGTGTTACTGTAATTTTAAAAATGATGAACAAATTATAATTTCATCTGAATGGGAACATTTGTGAACTTAATATAAAACACTTGCTGACACAAGTTGCTAAAGCCAGGTCAACCCCACTATTGCTTTTAGAAATGCAGCAACATATTTTAATGACAGCAGACCTGTGGACAGTGAGCAGGGCATTGACTGATTTAGAGACTAAGGATATTGCTGGCTATATATAAAACATCAAACCAATGTACTGAGTATTTGTTTACATTCATTTCGTTTCCCCAGTGCTTCACACAAATTAATCTTTACCCAGTTAGCTTATGGAGCAGCTAGGCTGTCCTCAAGCTTCGATAACAAGGTCAAGAGACGTCAGCGTAATTTTTCCTATACATATCGCTTAATAACAATATTATGCTATTGATTTCCCTAATAAAACACAGATGCAATAGACCGCTAGCATTACTCAAAAACACTAAATACAGCAAACCATATATATAAAAAAAACTGTATATGAACAAAATCATAATCCAAAAGAGCTGGATATGTGCCCAGTGCTGTTTCAAATGCTATCGCCACTGTCAGGCAGACAGACCCAGTGTTGCCCACGTATACTAATCTCAAACCCATACAGCTGGCTCCAATGTACACCAAGGTAGAAATATAATAACAACTGAACAGTAATGAAGCGTCTCTGAACACAGACACTGTGTGTGGGTGGAACGTCTATTTGTATGAAAATTACATTTGCTTGAGACTGATACAACATTATGAATGACAAACGAGTCTGTTGACTGTCTGTCTATGATACGACTACCATGCACGTAGGCTACGATGCTGCGCTACAATCAACACCATTCATGTGACTCATTAGCAAGGCGTTCTCACGCAATGGTTTCTCTTTAATTCATTCATTCCTCCATTAGGCACACGCAAATTTCTGGGAGACCAGTTCCACGACAAGCAATAGAAAAGTACCACGGCCTGAAATGTGCAGACTACCAATTACGTTCCAGTTCTAAAACTTTGACATCAAGTGGTAGTTAAATACAAAGGAGGCCTTAGCTGCAGTAAGTCCATAACGTCTCATCTTCTTTACATGTAAAACTTTAAAGTAATCCCACTGAAATGCCACTGCGTTTTTGTTATAGCCTAACACTAAGCCATTTAGCATACGCTCATTTTATTTGCCCCAGATTACATTTTTGTCAAAGATACTGTATTGTGATACATCAGGTAATATCATTCTGCATTACATGAATCAGCATTATCGCTGAATCCAACACCAGCCACATATCACGATATATATCATACCACGATTAAACCAGATTCACACCCCTGCTGTCCCACCATTACAAAATTAATGCACACAGGATGGAGTAATCTGGCGATTACCTTGATCTCCAAATCTGACCATACAGGAAGTGAGAGATCCATCCAAAGTGCTCCTGTTTTTCACTCCCTAAAACACAGAGAGTGAATAACTGACAGAGCACGCCCATGTTGCTGTGACACTGGCAAGGTACGGAGAGTTATTACCTACCTGTTGTTTGCGGTTCCTGTGTGAGCCCTCCGGTAGCTTCTCCGCTAGTGGTTCTTCCTCCTCATCTGACAATACAATCACCTCCAGAACATCAGGGTCCTCCGGCCTCTCTCCCAACCCCCTCAACAAGACAAAATCACAATGTCAATGTTAAAAATACTGAGGAAGACATAACTTTGTATTCTTTCCTACGTCATACTCATCTGAACTTCCACAGTAACTTTCTCAAATGATTAAAAATACTAATTATTTACAACGCACCTCGAGGCTCCGTCCTTAAAAACGGGGAGCAGTCACCACCATTACACCAGGAATGAGGGACAAGGCAAGACTGTCCCCTTTCTTGACTACTTTTTGCCTTAAAGGTGTTAAAGTTGATGTTATCCACAAACAGCCCTCTACATGCATTATGTTCCACAAATCCTATTCCCATTCTAATTGATCAAATTTGTTTGGGTGGAAAGCTCATTTGAATAAATCTGACACCATGTGTCTGATATCTTTAGGGAAAGTGCGTTAAGTGACTTTATGTTCAGTTCGTCAAGCACTGGGTTTTCTTATCTTGGGGTTAATATATCGCCCAAACTCCAAAACCTATACCACCTGAATTTGATTCAAATATTAAGGAGAGCCAAAGGTGATGGAAAAAGATGGATGGGTCTGCCAGTTTTGTGGCTTGTGAGAAACAGTTATATTGGATCATAAATTGCTATTTTTCCAAAGCCTTTATAACCCTCCCTCTATATTTGACCAAAAAGTCAACAGATGATTAAAAAAAAACAAAAAAACACTTTTCAAAGCTTCTCTGGGGAAAAAAAGAAATCCAGATACAAACTCTAGAAATTACGGATACCTGATGTTATAGGAGTGGCTTCACCTAATTTTATTTATAATTAGTCTTGTGATGCACAAATATTTTTTATTCTTAAAAGATACTCAGTTTAGACTGGTTTATTGAAACTATATTTATTATTATAAATATTGGGCGATGAGAAAGAAGCCCATAGCAAAACCAAAAATTACTTCACAGCACATTGACAATTTGGGGAGAAAATTTATTGGAAGGACTATTTCCTCCTCACTTAGACCCCATATGAAGCCATTTCCATCAGGTTTAAGGAACACTTCAAGGAACAAACGTTAAAACGGCTTGTCTCGCTTACTTTGTATGTTGGAAATATGTTTTTCTGCAAAACTTCTCAACATAGAGACCAAACAAAGGAGTTCCACAGTAAATGTCGAGCTGCCAAATATTTCATTAAAGAAGTTATACATGGAAGTTAAACATTGCACCACCATTCAAGCTTGAGTTGCCTAGGGAGGTGAATATGAAGGAAGATGAATTAAGTCAATGCGGATCAAACTGAGCGACTTTATAATTCATACGGCGTGTTCACACTTACTTTGCCTTCTTTAACAGTGAGCCTCCTGTCAGAGAATCGTCCGAATCGGAGTCCAGCACCACCACGTCTCTCCCGGGCTTTGAGCCACATGGGCGCTGGTCCTCAGGGGTTTCTGGGATAGTGGTCACTATGCACCAAAAAGAAAGAAACAACAGCTATTGTAACCTGTAACGTTATAATCTCAGATTTGCTGTATTCTTGATTGAGCTCCAACCTCAGCATGTAATTAAAATATTGCATCTGGTAGCCTATCACTCAGTTTTTAAAGTTGAGTCTCTTTAGGGCCATGCATGTTAAATATAGGTTAAAACTGAAGTGCACGCTAGAAAGCAAAATATGTAGCAGCATAACTAATGTTACACATATCGAGGACTGTTAACAATCATTCACTATATCTAGTTCTTGGGTAAAACAAAGGTATGGCTAAAACTTCGTCCAGTGGTGCCATGCAACTATTAAACCAATCGGCTCTGTAAACTGAGTGTACAGCTACATACACAACGCGGGATTTGGGAAGACTGGTACAGCAATATTGGTTGTAGATGAGCTAGCTATCTACCTGGGTGATTTGTGTGAACCAGCGTTATTACGTTGCAAAAGAGTGCTTTTGTTGAATTGCGCACATGATGACACCTCTAGCTACAAACAGATGAGTTAAATGGCTATGTGTCGCTTGCTACAGTAACTGTGAATCTCTACTCTGTTAGCTTTCTTAGAAACATGGAATTCAGCTTACCTGATACCATACCACTCTCCTTTCCCGAGTCCACACTGGGTGAGCTTTTGCATTCATGCATTGTTGGTGACTTTTTATCCCCCCCCCCTCCAGATTAAATTGTTATCTTGCGTTTGCTCTGAACCCACCGAGCCCCACCGCACACACACATACACACACAAAACGATTCCGGGCAGACGTGGAAAACCAGTGTTTCCTTTGATGGACTACATTAGTACAAGCACGCTAGGTACCTTGCTAGCATGTCATCTACCTTGCTAATTAGTTAGCAGCTTTCGCTAACTGGCATTTCCTGCACGAAAAGCCCAGCTAGCTTTAAATTAAAGACTATCGTAGCAACTAGCACATGCTATGCGCACATATCTAGCCCTTGCTGTGAACCCGGCATTGTATTTACCCAACGCTCCTCTAAATCTGCGCAGCGATGTCGGCAATGCGTGAAACCCTGAATGTACGCGCATACTTTCTAATGGCGTCGTGCTGCGTATGCGTGGAGGGTATTTTGTGTCAAAAGTCAAATAAAATTAGTAACTTGGTGTTGCAAACCTGATTTTATTTAAATTTAAACTTTACTGGAATCGTATTTAGGGTTTATTCTAAAGGCCAATGGACAGAGACTCGTTGAGTTTTCTTATGAAAATAATTAGGCTGCTTCCCAAAATCTCAAACCCACTCCAGATGCCATCGCTCAAGAAGCACACGCGTGCGCACAGAAATGCATGGACTACAAAACTGAATTTGATATCCTCTTTAAGAGTCCTACTGCAACCATAAGCTTGCCTACACTACTCCACATAACCCATATTTAAAGGACAATTCCGACAGTTGGTCTAAGTTGGGCAGAAACGCCCTTCTCCTTGTTTTTAGCACTGTTATCTGAACATGTCAGCGATAACGGCGTGCTTTGATTGTTGAGGAGCCCAGTCACTTATTGGGAAGTGTATATGTCAAAATCACCTGTTGAATAAGTCAATTTGTGTGCACTTTCCTTAATATTTTTCCGCAGCAGACTGTAGAGAAGAAAACTGGGAAGCAAGCGACGAGGTGGCGTCAATTTACACTTTTGGACAGAACACTCCACGAAATTTAAGTTCTGAATGAGTACGTGGTATGTAGGACATGATGTGTGTAAAGACTGCTTTTCTATAACAGGTCTGTAATTTGTGAATTGGTGTTACGCGTGAATTGGTTTTATGCGCATACCTATCACTCTTCTCTGTAACCTGAAGCTATTAAAACTCGCTGTTTCCGTCAAACGTTGCTTCTACTATTTTACATGGCTTCCTGCTTGCTGAAAAACAATCGATTGTGGTAGCTCTTATCTGGAGTCCATTTAAGACGATCCCTAGCCGTCAGAAAATCGTAGACATACACATGGAGTATCAAGCCGCAAACCAACTGGTTGTGGGCCTGTGCATTTTAAACCGAGATTTAAATGAGCCTCAAGGTGATTCATCCAAAATTATTCCCTTTTATGGTGATAGCCCCACATCGGGATAATTAGGGTTTAGGACTGTGAGAGTGGTGCAGCAAAATAGTCTAAGCGTGGAATTATTAAAAACATAAGACCACATGACAAGATCAGATCGTTTGGACGAACTAAGTTTTCCATTTAAAATAGAATATCCAGTACTGCACCCAGTCTGGACATGAACACTAGGAATATATTGCCTGGTCATGTAGTTGAACACTCTGTCTATACAACCGATCCCAAGTAATTACAGTTCTTTGTGTAAAATAATACTTTGTAAAATCAATATGGAAATTATAAATGTAAAAACCTTAATTAAACCTTCTCCAAGTCTACATTTGCTACGCCTGAAAAGGTTAACTAACTGAAATCTTTCATTGTAGTTTTTAATTTCACCATGTCAGGAACCAATTCGGTAATTGCTGTCAGGGTTGATTAATTTCCATTAGTGTCCCGAGCGCTCTTGCATGTGCACGATCACGGCCCACTGCATTTTTCGTTAGTTTTTCGTTTTCAAAGTTTATCTAGTGCTTACAAGGTTCTGGAAGCTTCTAGTCATAACTGAACTAGCTGACATTTAAGAAAACCAAACAGCACCACATATATTTAAAAATCAGTTTATTGCAATTTATTCAACTCGTTTTCTTATGACAAGTTTTCCATAAAGACAGCACTGTGCAGTTTAAACATTTGTCAAATTGTAAAACTATTTCCATTATGATTAGCATACCATAAATCAGAATGAAGTCATTTAAAAAAATGATACAGAGCACACCCCTTACCCAAACTTAACAGATGCTGCATGCAGCATCTATATCTCTGATTCACATCAAATGAAAATGTGGAGTTCTTAATTTAATACATTTAGATATATACACACACGCATCACATAACTTGACATTTTTTACTTGTCAAAAAAAAAAATCTGGGGTGGCACAACTGACACGTAATCAGGTGGCAGACATGTTCTGCACAATAAGTACAACTGTCATCCCTGGAAGTTCATGTCTGTACCCTCCATCCACAGGGATTCTTATCGCCATATGTGTGTTGGATGAAACCTCCGTGGCATATGTGTTTTTACATTGATATTCAGTATTATGAATGATGCGAAAATAAGGAAAAGCAAATATATCCAGAACTCTTATGGCACATGTGATCCACAGTTGGAGATCTCTTTTGAAATTAGCAATTTTGGCAAATAAAACTAGCAAATTTTGCAACACAGTAATATGCTGCTCTATGCATGCACATGAGTCTGTGTATGTTTATGTTCTTTTGTATTATTGTTGACAGTGTCAACTATGGAAGCCCTCAGGGTAACGGAAATGTTTTTTGTCTATACTTTTTCTAGGTTTATCTTCTAATTTAAAAAAATTATGATGCATGACTTAGCTACGTCATACATACAACTTAGTTAAGTAGTGAAAGTTATTTGTGCAAGATAATATTTCACCTTTTCAATAAGTGTACCTGTCTTAACAGCTATGTGCCATGAAGGGCAAACTGTCCCAGTGATGAATTTACTGGGGTGAGCTTGTATGTCCCCATTGGAAATGAGATTTTAACAACGAAAAGGGAGGTTTTCAAGCAAAGAGATATTTACAAGAATATCTTGCTTTATTCAGCTGTCCTGCTGTCTCCCACTGCTGCTACCCATTGGACAGTACTGCTTATTGAACAGATTAAATATTATTTCCCATGAAAAAAGACAATGAGTGTTATGTATGTAAAAGATAGTAGGTTGTACGTACACGATAAACAGAAAATATACCATCAAAACACTTTTATGTCACCCCTGAGGACTTCCTTAGACTGCTGATGTAGAAGCAATGGCATGCATTTTATTGTGCCCAGTCAAGTCTTATGCAGTACCTCTACCTGTCTGCAGATGGCAGCACATAACAGGCAAACACAAATGTCATAATCTTGCACAATTCTGAATTACTTGTCACCTGAATTTGTAGAAGATAAACAGTTTTTGCAAAAACATAAACAAGCACAGACTGGTATTCACAACATCAGAGGTGGAAAGCCCTGTCCCTTTCCCTGCTAAAAAGTTAAAAAGGCAATAGTATCAAACATACATTTCCATGTTTGAACATCAATAAAATTAAGAAATAAATATAAAAGCCCACATCACACCTCCTGCTTGTGATTTGAGTCTAAAATTTATATTATTTCACCAACACCCAGGTCTGGCGACACTCCATTCTCAATACTTGTCAGTGAAACTAAAAGACCACTCTCATATGTTCAATAGATTTTATTACTGTGGAGATTTTCATACAGTGAGATGGTCATCCGGATGTGTTATGTATCGCAGGACAGAATAACAGAACAATTACCAAGGATCTCCAGCCAATTCTATAGCCCTAAACTTGAGAATGATATAGTCCTGTATCTCCAACTGCTTTTGCACCCAACATTAGAAATGCCCACTCCATTTCAGAACAGGACCACACGTTCACATTGTTCAGAGCGCAAAGAAACAACAAAATGGTGCTTACGACACCTCTTAACCCCTCTTCTCCCACCGTTTTAGCTCAAAGTGAGAAGCAGTAAGACATGCCAGCTACTGTTTTCTGAATAAAAAAATAGTTATGTTATTGACTGGGGTGATACATTATCCGACAATAAGGATGTATTTTACAACAGCTTTTTATGGTTATTTAAATACCCTGCCCCTCACTCTCCTTGGAATAAAATCACAGTACAATTGGTCTCTATCCATACACAACCTGCTGTTCATTCGTTTTCATTCTGCTCTAATAAATTGCACTGCCTCACTGAAAAGAGCAGGCTATTCTCCGAACGTAACTGGTCTGTCACCTTTTTTTGTTCTTTTCTCTCAGCTGACTTTTCCACCCTCTCCTCCTCTCTTCTCTCCCACTCTCTTACATACTCTCTTATGTGTCCTCTCCTTCTCCACTTGTGGCTGCACCACTAAGTCACATGCTCTCGTTATTCACCTGCAGCACTCAAGACAAATGCTCTTATTTACCCGACAGCCACAGCTCAACAGCAAGGGCAAAGTCTTTGAAAACAGTGTCAGGTTTTTCGGCCTTCACTTCAGGGTATGAAAATGTTCTGACTGCCACCATTGAAAAGAACCTCATGGTGCCAAATAGGATCGGCGCCCTGAAAGTGAACCGTTTCTCAGCATAACCCATAAGAACCCACTACCATTTGCCACAAAAGAGTGGGTCTTTGACTTATCACATAATTCTGTTATAAGCTGTGGAGAGCCAAGCAGGAGCTACAGTTAGACTTGTGGCACAGTGTGATATATGATGGATGACAGCAAATCTGCTTCCTTGAAATCTATCAGTGTCCTTATTTTACCGTTTACGATATTAAATGTCATTCTGTTATAAATATACCACACACTATCTACAAAAAAGGCAAATTGAAATGAAGATGTAATGAATCCAGTGGCTGAATGGGGCCTGCTTGTCGTTATGGCAAAAGTTGTTCAGTGGTAAGAGTCTAAAACGCCTCTCCTCTTGTAATTCACACAGGAGCTGATGTGATGTGGGTTCAGTTACTCGTGACTCATGATTCCCCTGTGTGCACTGCGGGCTTGAATCATCAAGACAGCAAGCCACAAGCAAGTGAATTTGAGTCAACTAACAATTAAGATTAGGAGGCAGATTTTCTACACCAAATGAGTATTCGGGAAACCTCAATAGCTCAACTGCCAAGTATTGATGGAAGCCGTCAGAGAAACGGAGTGATAAAGCCATAGGAATGTTTAATGCGTTTCCTTTGTGCTTGCTTTCCAAGTCCCATGAGTATCTGAAGGAGCCCGGGGGACAGACAGATGGGGCCTGTCCTGGCTCTGACCCCGGTATCAGGACTGAGTGGCTGCCTGCCTGATGTGGAGAAACATGGAGACGTGAGGAGCGGTAGCGACTCTTGGGTATTGTGACAACCCTCTCATGCAAAAAGGAAGGGACAAACTGATGGGTTGTAGTCTCTGCGTTCTGACAGCTGTGGACAGGATCCTGTGGGTAGAGTTTTAACACCTGCTTCCCTCGAATCTGAGCTGACCATGGGGGCAGAGGGGACCCAAAAAAAGGAGGGGAAGGTAAGATCACGAATAGGACACAGGGGTCCGGTACCTCTCTCCAGTTCAGCAAAATATAACCTCGAGTGTAGCCGCTCCGTTAAGCGTTGGATTGGGGGGACAGGAGGGGGGTTGCCCTCTGATTTTAGTCAGTGACCTTAAGAGCTGTAGAAGTACAGACAGACAGACAGACAGACAGACCGAGTGCCCCAGGAGCGGCGATGCTCCCCCCCCGGGTTCAGAGTCAGGACTCGTGCGGACAGGCTGAAGGCAAGCCTCAGACTCGGTTGAGGAAGTCCAGGTTGAGGCAGGCTGGGATGTGCAGGGTCTCCAGGCTCAGAGCCGAGGGTGTGTACGGGAACAGGACCGGGAATGTGTGCTTGGTGTCCACCAGGAGCTGTGGGGTGTCGTTCCTCTCTTGCAGTTGGCTCTGGGGACAGAGGGAAACACGTTTATCAAAGAAAATAAAGCCCAATATATACATCAAATAGGGAAATCACTATATGGTTACCATTGCACTGTAATCTAGCTCTGTAATCAAAAATCTCAATCAATGACTCCAAAGAATCAAAAATACCCTAACCTGGATGTTTCGGATGAAAGACACCGTGACCCTCTCCTCGAACTCGTTGAGTGGAGTGTAGAGGTTGAGGATTTTCACAATCTGCAAGAGGAAGAGTTTCTCAGCTGGCGCTCAGAAATAAAGGACCGCTCAAGAGCCAATTCACACAGGATCAGAGAGGAAAGTGTCTATATTACAGCAGACCCAGATCAGACTCTAACTACTGTGTCTAGAAAAAGAAGATTAATTTAAGTGTCGGTTTTAGCCAGTGTTATGTTATAGGGTAATGGAACTGCTAAATTCAGTTGGAGCTTCACCTGCATGATGTCATCATCAATCAAAAGAAGTTACCAACACCTAGTTTGTAGAAAAAGCACATCCACGGAATTTGAATAGACATATCTCCTGTCAGAGTGTCAACCCGGCCAGGATAGTAGGATTGAAAGAGCCTCAGTCTGAGGAGTGAGGTGTAGGACTGAGACTGTGGTTCTGAGGAGTGAGGTGTAGGACTGAGACTGTGGTTCTGAGGAGTGAGGTGTAGGACTGAGACTGTGGTTCTGAGGAGTGAGGTGTAGCACTGAGACTGTGGTTCTGAGGAGTGAGGTGTAGGACTGAGACTGTGGTTCTGACGAGTGAGGTGCAGGACTGAGACTATGGCCCTGAGGAGTGAGGTGTAGGACTGAGACTGTGGTTCTGAGGAGTGAGGTGTAGCACTGAGACTGTGGTTCTGAGGAGTGAAGCCATATCAGGCCCTACCTGCTGCATGGAGAGGGCCGTGCACATGGAACAGATGGCCTCGGCGTCCTGGGAGGTCTTCTTCTTCACCTGCAGGAGCTGTGCAGCCTGGATGAGTGGTTCCATGGTGGTCACTGCCCCGGTCTGCTGCAGGTTCTTCCCCCGAAGCCACTCCTCCAGCTGGCTGATGTTGTACCTGTTCGGACATGGAGATGCATTTAAAGACCAGGACTGCGAGAGACTGTTTCTGCATTTTGCACAGAGGCTGATCCCGCCCTCTTCTGTGTTGATCATTTGCTCTCACTCTTCCCCTGTGATTCTCCTCCTCTCCTTCTAAGACAATTTCCACAAATGTACTCCTGTCTTCAAGACAAGACACTGAGCGATGGGCTATGTGTGTGTCACTAGTGGTAACTAGTAGTTTTTGTTAGTAGTTTTATTCCAGAGTACAGACCATAAAAAACAATTGAATAACCATTATGATCAGTGCTGGGGCCTTTACTTTTCCTTTGATGGAAATACAAGAGTACAATTCAAACTGATATCACGAAACATTTTTTGCTCAAAAAGTTGTCAGTAAGTGTTCCCATAAATGTTCTCATTTCCGTTGCTGTATAGTACCTCAGTTGCATGCCGGTGCTCCAGGAGCACACGTCCTTCCTCAGCAGGAGGTTGTTGAGGGAGACGGCGTTGATGCAGTAGAAGAGCTGTCGGATCACCTGCTGGGCGATCTCGGGGTCCAGCCCATGGCTTCCCATGGTGCTGTGGAACTGGCCCAGCTGCCGGATCAGGGCCTCCAAGGTGTACCCTCCTGGCCCACCGCCATCGCAGTCCATGCTGGAGGACCGGTTCCTGTACCCCATGGGCTTCACCCCCGCCAGGCTGGGAATGCTCTCGCTCTCCAACATGGCCGACACTGTCAAGGGGAAACAAGTTATTATCAACTGAAAATATGACACGTCCATACATAGAAAACATTTTGAAGGGGTGTGGGTGTCAGATCGGGTCGTTGGGACCGAGCTGCCGCTCACCGATCATGGGCTGCATGATGCCCTCAGCGACCCGGATCAGCTGCTGGTAAATCTGAATGGACAGGTCGCTCAGAACCTGCCGGTACTCGGCCAGGTCAAAATTCTTCAGACAGTGCTCGTTCTGCTTGGCAGTGTTCTGCGTCATGAAAGCCTGAAAGAGAAACAGTCAGTTACATGAGTGAAATTTACAATAAAACAAGGAGAGTGAATTAAAGAGCAAAATTTATAATGCTATAGAAAATAACAATTGTTTTTCTGTTCAGGTGTTTTTATGGGAAGAGGTTTGAGTAATTTATTTTTTTTCCAACATGGCAGTCCACATGACATGTTCTGGTTTGGAAATAGTCAATACAGTCCAAATGAGTGAGAACCACTAAGATAGTTGAACAGAAATGGAGAAAAAGTTTTGCTGTTTTCTCTTTAAATTCCAGGTAAAAAGGTGGAACACTTGAATTATGTTCTATCAAAAAAGTCCATCTTACTATACAAGAATGAATTCTATTCTATTAAACGTTTTTACTACCTTATTTTGGTGAATAGTGTTCCTTACGATGTACAGGCTTTGATTATTGGGCACAGATCTCACCTCATCTCCGCTGTATTGTTTCAGACAGTGTAGAAGCCTGCTGGTGTTGGCCAGCCAGAAGGAGGTCGTTTCAAAGTCGTCGTTGTGTTTCTGCAGAAGGAAGAAACCATAAAGCATGTCATTTACAACATGGCAGCCCTGTGAGTGCTGAACCGTGTCTCTGTTCTACCATGGGGAGTACATCTGGGTCAGAGTCCCGAGGGAGTATGAGAAGTACCACCATCTTTGGACAGTAATGTAAACACTTCGCTCAGTGGAAATGTAAAACTTCTGGCAGGAAAGAGAGACACTACGGAAGATGAAAATTCAGAAAATTCTAGACAAAACAAACCCTTATATACCTTCAAATACAACTAACACACATAAAAGGGCTTGTATTTTGATGTAACTTAAGAGTCTACTTGTTTTTTTATAAATGTCAGTACGTATTATCAAGATATTTCGGCAGTTAAATACATTTTAACAACAAACATGCATTTCATTAGCTTCATATACCTGATATTGTTCAAATAAACGCATATGCAGCTACTTCATATTTGAATATTTTGTGCATCAGTACTGAGACATCATTTCAAACTTGTGACTGTATTCATGCAGGTGTAATTATGTGCACCATATGGGAGCCCTTGTACATAGATGAACGGTCAGTGTATTTGTGTCAAGTACCTTGAGAACCTTCTTGACAGAATTGATGGTGGATGTGAGCAGCGAATGCACTTTTTGGTCGTCGTTGATGTAATCTGCGTGGCGGATGCACATGAACAGTATGTAGGCCGGGAGGCAGGGCACTGTGGCTGACACGGACTGAGGCTTCATGTCTGAGAGACAGACAGACAGAATGTTCAGATGGTGGAATAATTTGTCACATGACATTATGTATTCCAATCAGGAGCACACGTTAAATGTCGCTCGTTGGCGATGCTGACCTGTGATGAGAGTCTTGACCAGCAGAGCCTCGTCCTCCTTGCAGTACTCCAACATGCCCTCGAAGTCCTTCTCCTTGCGCTGGACGGTGACCTGTCGGGTCAGCTCGTGCCGCGCTCTGGATGCCTGTGCGGCCGCTGCCTGGGCCACTGTTGTAAAGGAAGAAGCAGACACTGTCACATGATCCCGTCCAACCGCTGTCCTTCACCAGCCATTACATTAGCATGACAATACACTATCTTTCACCTTCCAGCTCCTGGACTTTCTTCATGTAGATCCTTAGCTGTTTCTTTAGTTTCCTCTCGTTCTTTTCCAGCTTCTCCACCAGCTCTTTCAGGTCCTTCACAAAAACACACAAACAAACAGGGGGAGACCATTACATGTCCATCAAGTTCAAAATGAATTGTCTCATCATTCTTTAATGTCAATGATTTATAATTCATTTTTTTAAGTTTAAGAATAGGGCCGATGAATAAAATTTCCATCCCTCCCTTCCTAAGAGTCTGTTACCTTTCTTGTAATGTTGTCCTCATTCCTCCTTTGACCCCACCCCTCTGTGTTCTCTTACCAGGTTCTCGTTGGTGAGGCGGGTGATCTCCTGCTGAACACTGTACTCCACCTGGGCCTCCGGGGGGAGGGCCAGCATCTGGTTGATGGCTTCCTGTCTCTTCTCGATCTCGTCCTTCAGGAGCTCGTTCTGCGTGCGCAGGGCTTCCAGCTCGTCTGCGTGCTTTCGGGACTGCGACTGCAGCTGTGCCTCCAGCAGCCTGTGGTGGGGGGGGGGGGGGGGGGGGTTCAGAGGGTTACACAGGGGCCAAGAAGAGGATGGAGGAGCTTCTTGAGGCCAACCCCAATGGAACCACCTGTCAACCAAGTCATTGACACATTGATGGAGTCAAATGTGAGTGGAGGCACTGATATGACTGGAAGTGACCTGGAGTATTTGTGCTCTGTAATAACTAATACAGAAGCTGCTTGGTACTGGGCTTGCCCGCGGCAGTTTACACAGGGGCAAAACCATAAGAAAAGCAGATAATAACTACACTAAGATATTATGAAATTCCTGAACATTTTCCAACATGCCTCCATCAGGGGGTGGATGGGAATGACACAAAAAACACTGAGATTTATGGGATAGCTGTTTCTCACAATAGTTAGACAACCGTTCATCTACTACATCAAATGGATTCACACAACCAACCAATGTGATTTATCTTTCGTTATCCATCTTGTTCATTTCCAAAAATACTATTCTTTAGGGATAATGGAAAGATATGTCCCCTTTGTCCAGTTACGATTTATTTTACATTTTGCATTGAATTCACTGCGGTCTGCCATCCCAATCCACATAAAGACTAAAAAGATGAAAACCACAGGAAAACCACACAGCACTTCAAACCACACTTATAAGGAAGTTTTTTTTTTTGCTTCAGTGCAAATTTTCAGTGAACACTCAGCTTTGGGAATCCACAGCAAAGATAGGAAAATTATGGAAGGGTAGCAGGGCCAATCCAGACTTCCATCACTGTTACCACTGTTAATTTCTGAACTGATATTGTATTTACTCACAAGCTTTCAGGTTGTGATTACTGAAATGGTGGAAGTTTGGCATGGACCCAGTGCAGCACACAGCAAGAGGAAAGAGAGAGAAGGAACAACCTGGCGACTTGCTTTAAACCCTGGTAAGCCAATCCCAGCTCTCCATCTTCATTCAGATACCCCCAGTCCTGTGCCCTGCTGCAGCCAACGGAGAGCAGAGGAGTGCGTGAGCAAGAAGAGGACAGGAGACAGACAGGAGAGAGCACAGCGACACCGGTTAGTGGCACCACGGAGAAGCAGTTAGGAAGCAGAACAGAAAAGCCCCGGAGGGGACTACGCAGGAAACTTTGAGAGAAATGGAGGCGAAAAAGTCATTCTAGATTAAAAATGCAAAAAGCCAAAGTGAAAAAGCTGTACGCTTTCAGCAAGAGTACCCTTCATTTCTCTAATGAGGACTTACTGCTGAAATGTACTTGATTTTTCTTTTTCCACAAACCTTGGTTGGATTGTAAGGTAGTAGCAGAGTATTATTTGTTTAATCATTTCCATCGAGAAAGTCAATATGCTCCACACCCTAAACATTAAACCTCTGCGGTACCAACAAGGTAATCTAAAGTCAACTCTGACACTGCCGATGACACTTGCACAAACTCAGCTATTAGATGTAATGTTGCTCTTGTGTTTACCAATTCTCTGCCAGCTCCTGTTCTGGGAGATGTGAGGACATATTCCCCTTTCTGACAGTGGGAGATGCTTCCTACTGTCACATTGCAACTCTGGTTTCCATTACTGTGTCCAGTCCTTTAACATTTCCTACAGGGGAGCTTTTCAGTAATGGTGGCACAAGGGCAGGAAGGAAATCCAAATTTTAAAACTGGTTTTGCTAGAAAGACACATCACTTAACGGTGAGCAGTCCTTTAGACACACAAACTGTCTTTGCACAACCTTCTCCAAGGGGGAGAGGGGGCATGGTAGAGAGTGTGGACAACTCTCTGTCAACTGTGACCTTTTGGTCCTCCGGGTCACCCGATAGCCTTTGGTACCACTTTGCAGAACCAGTTAGCTAGCCATCTTACAAGAGTCTGAGTGTTTGCTTCTAATCAGCAAATATTAACTAGCTAAATAGGGAGTGGTGTTTTGTGGTCCAGTACAGAAACTACAAATCAGCACAAACACAGGGAGACAAATTCCTACACCTGCATACCACAGCAGGATTTTTGTATTCACAACACTGAGGCTAAATAAAGCAGGTTTCCTCTGTGTAGCCAACACTTAACTCATAGAGATTATGAGAGGGATATCTTAGCTATGCCCTGACTTCTTGTCTTAACTTCTCTCTGTGTAAACAGTAGCCATTCCAACAAGAAACTGTAGCCAGTATGTTAAGTAAGCTATAATGACCAAACAATACTGAATATGTATAAATAACCCCCAGAGGACAATGCAAATTAACTACAAAGGGTTGCTACACCAGATAGCTAGGTAACATTAGCCAGGATAAAATGGATACTCTTAGAAAATAATAATTGGATGGAATTCCCATTTAATGTCACCTGTCTTATGAAGAATATGGAAGAAGCTTCCTTACGCTATGTTCTTTCTTACATTTTTGCAAGTCTGTCTTTAAGCAATAAGGGGGTACTGGAAAGCCCACTCCCCTTTTAGAATCCATGCCTTGATGGTCTGCACTTGACTCCCTGAACATGCCTTCAGTTCGCCATTACTTACTGTTCATGAACACAAGGCTTGACTTTGTTGAGACCTTGTGTAGGCCTGACAAATAGGATGAACACAGTGCAGCAAGTAAAGTACTACCCACAATCCTCTTACGTTTGAGTGCGTGAACACAAAATAAAAACCTAATTTTAAACAGGGGAACCATTTGTCAAATCTTTGTGAAAGGAACAGATTTGCACCTTGCCCCGTGTGTGTCCACTTACTTCTTTGACTCAGAAAGCCCATGGTAGGCCTCCAGAGCCTCATCCTTGTCCATGTGCTTTTTGCTGTTGGTCTCCTCCTGTGACACGCGGAATAATGAGTATGGTGAGAGAACAGACAGGACGAAAAGACAGTCAGACAGACAGAGGATGTACCGGGTTCAGACATTTTACACAGCCTATAAACTGTTACACAGGGTTACCTGTAGAAACGGCTTCGCGGCTTATTCATTATGGCATGCTTTTTAGAAACTAGTGTATGAATGTGAAAATGTACATACTCCTATATACTCTACTTGCTTTGGCCATGATCAGAGTACTTCACATGGTTTAAAGAATAAAGTCATTGAATAGACAAAACATCAGTCTGTAATTATTGTTTTTAAAACCAAAATAACACTTTGTCATAATTAACTTTGACAGCTTTTTAATGTCTTCGTTGTCCACACTGCATGTTTCTGCACTGCACAACATATTGCTATTTATGTTGATCAAAGAGAATCCTGGTAAAGAAACTTGATCTCTGCCAATATTGATTAATTGAACAGGTCCTGTTCCCCAAACCCTTAACCAAACCCATGTTGAGTGACTCACAATGTGATTGTCTGTCTCCTTCTGCTTGGAGGAGCTGACGATCTGTGTTCGAAGGATGAGGACCTCCTCCTTACGCACTTCAAGCTCCTCATTGGCTGCCTTCAGCTGGTTGAGCAGCAGGTTGTAGCCATCCTGTAGCTCATTGGACGAGCTGCTCTGGGAGGCGTTGTCTGCCAGGGTTTTCCGCAGCTCATTCAGGTCATTCTTCAGCTTCTTGTTCTCAGATTCCAATTCCTGCCTCTGAGGAACAAAGAAATGGGTGGATGAGTGCTTTTAGATTATGTTATAAACTTTGTTTTTCTCACATTTATTTGCATGGTCCAAAAGCAGCTCCCTGAGAAGCCATAAGGAGATATCCCATTTAGAGGTATCCTGGGCCTCTGGGTTTTGCTAACAAACTGCTAATATATACTTAGCAAACTTGCCTGTTTAGGCAGACTGCAGGCTATTTTTGGTCAAAGTGTTTAATTCTATGTTAATATGGGAGGAGACCCATCTCTCAACCTTGCGATGGGCCTTGTGGAAGTGCGCTATGGTACTATGTTGTGCTATGTTAAAATCTCATGAAGTAATTAAATGGCTGGCTATCAATAACAACTGATAATCTCAACTAATGTGGGCCGACTCCATAAAATGGCACTTTTCTCCCAACCTTTACCACTGATCATTGCTGTCCCACCTTGGATATCAATTCACAGTAAATGAGTCATGACGTAATCACCATGTACAGCATTTCATCATTTTTTCTGATTACAGTTTATGATTTAGGAGTACTGTGATAACATATCACGGCAGCTGATGCGTACAGTCAAACCTGTTTCACGAAAGCGAATTGTGTAAGACTACGAATGGCTTGTATGGAGGACGCTGAGGAAGAAACGTCACAATGGAGTAAAATGAGCAGGACCTCATGAGCAGCTCAGCTCTTTAGTAAAATGATAAGGACCCAAGGAGCAGCTCAGTTCCGGAGCAGAATGATCAGGACCTGATGAGCAGCTAACCTCTGCACACACTAAGCAGAACCTCACAAGCGCTTTTGAATCAGCAAGACGATTACTTTCAAAAAAAATTTTTTTAAAAAGTAGACAACTTAATCTTGAACATTTTACCAAATCATACGATTTGAAATCAGCTGAACATTTTGAAGAAGGTTGGTACAACCCAACAACACTGTGGTCTACATCTCACTATACATGTATTACAACAAGTTCCCATTTCATAACTACCAACTCTGTATTTCGTAAGTCTTCCATAAGTTCACAGCAGCAGTGGCGCTCCATAAAGAAAGCACGCTGCCCATACAGAGACAGGGCGCAATGTTTTGTGACTCCCCCCTCCCTCACCTCACTCACCCAAACTTTCACGGGCAGCATGGCCAGCAGCACCAAGCAGACCAGGGTGCAGAAGAGATCGAAGAACAAAAAGACAGACATTTCACTGAAGCGACAGAGCGCAGCTACGTATCTTATGAAGCGGATACCTTGAGACTGTCATACGCAGAGTCTGTGCTGTAGTCCTGCTCAGATGTTGAACCTTTGTTCTCTACACCCTGTGGAGATAAAACACAATCACCCCAGATAAATTAGACGACTTCAAGGACATGCAGCCACCTCAGCCTGACGTTTTGCACTGTAGGTAACACTTTAGATTTAGCAAAGCATTACATTGTGTGCTCCATAGATATACATAAAATTAAAAACAAATAGTTGTATTGGTTTTCAGCATGAAATGCGATTTTTGTGTCACGTTAGAATACAATCTACACCTCTGAATGTAGTTTGCATGTTAATTTTCTTTCACTCCGTGAGCACAATGACTTTCAAAAAAAGAAGAATTATTAACACTTATGAGTGTTATATTTTTTAGAATCCATAATGTGCATTGATTTTATGCAGGCATGATATATGAATACTACAAATTTTAATACATATGAAATTAGTACATACATGGCTTCACTCTTACAAGCAATCTAGCAGAGGGATTTGTCAGTTGTTGATACATTTATTTCTGTCACCTAATTCTAAAGATACTATTTCTCATTACATTTTTTATCTTGGAGATTTAAGACAGACAGTGAGAGAGAATGTGATAGAGAGAGCAGACCAAAAGGTAGAGGAAATAGAACACAGAGAAACAGGAAACGGGCAGAAACAAGAATAAAGGCATTCACCTTGCGTTTGACCAGCTCCTCCATCTTTTCCAAATTGGTCTGCAGCCTCCTCCTCTCCTGCTCCAGCTCCCTCACTCGCTTCTGCAGCTTCATGAAGAGGCTGATATCCATGGCTGCCTTCTCCAGGCCCATCTCCTGCACCATGCGCACACACACACACACACACACACACACACACACACACACACACACACACACACACACACACAGTGAGCTATTCCCAGTTTTTTATGTCAGTGAATGAAAATGTTATTTTAATGTGGTTCACTGAGTTATCTGGAAAGGGTTTTGAATGAGAAGCAGGGAGAATGCAGTGAAAAGACCGGGAAGGTGCCAGTACCTCCACCTGCTGGATGGAGTCTTCGGTATCGCCCACCTCCGAGGTGGAGATGGAGGGGTAGTTAGAGTCCGACTCCAGGCTGCTCTGATTGGAGGGGTTCCTCCTGTGGCCAGGCTGAAACTAACAGTGAAAAATGTGTCAAAATGATTCAATTAACATGAATTTTAATCTGCAATATTACATTAAACATACAGCTATCTAAAAACAGCACAGATCCAACTTACAGGATGTTGATCATTGAATGCTTCTCAAATATGTAATAAATTCATTTCAATGAGTTGTTCGCCACATGCATATGAAAGGAAGACAGTGTTTAAGGGTTGTAGTTCGACAAGCTGTTCTACCCCATACCAATTCTCCTTATTTCCCCTTCATGTGTTCTCTTGACCTCAATGCTGCTAAAACCTCCTTTACCGTTTTTCTTCACATCATGGAGAAACTGTCCATCTCTTCCGTCACCCTTTCGCAGACCTCCCTTACCCACCACCCCACTCCCATCACTCACTTTGGCAAGTGAAACCTCCTCCTGCAGGTTGTCGTATCTCTGCTCCAGTCTGGAGAACTCCTTCACTAGGTTCTGGTAGCGCAGTCTTTCTTCATCCAGGTCCACTCTCAGTCTTGCTTCTTTCTGAGAGACGCTACTCTGCTGGTCTGGGGGGTGAAAACAGAGAACACAGAGTGAGACAGTGAGTACCTCCTAGCTTATTAAAGTCTCTTGGTGTGTTGTGTCCTGGGTAGTTTTATGGCTTTCATGATTACATGTAAGTCATGCTGAACCTACTTTAGATTCTCAGACCGCAGACTATGGGTATGAATTATGTCTACATATGTAAGGCCCAGCATATCTTGCACCTAGGACTGTCATGAATTTCTTCCACCAGTGCTGCACATCTAACCTGCTTCATTGCAGGTTAAGTTGAAGGTATAACCACTGGGCACATACAAATGTGGCCCACTGACCAATCAGAAACCTCTAGGACTCATGGCATCACTGCTCCAGGAAAGCTCTATGGATCTCAGTGCTAGCTTTGTAGCAGAATCACATATGACAGGGGATGACAAGGATTTCAGCAAAAATACAATGTGCAATGAAGAAAAATCATGTTCGAAAGTGTTATCTTTTTTTCCCCCACTCTCCCTGACTGACCTTAATTTGCACAAACTAATAATCCTTCCTCAAACAAAGGGTCACTATTTTGTGAAAGTTGAAACAGTTGAAAGAGCACGGACAATGAAATTGTGACATTTTGTAGAAGCAGAAATTATTCTACAGCTGGTGATACCCATTTTCTCTTACTGAACTGTGTACATAACCTTACACTGTGTAAGCCTCATATACTGGTACTTACAAAAGGGCCCAAAGGAGAATCATTCTGACCTGCTTTTAAAAGTTAACAAGAACCCTTTTTATGCTCAGTTTATGATTCCCTCCCACTTATCTACAGAGGGACTTAGCGGGCTCTAGCAACCGACCCCAGCAGGCCAGGCTGTGAGCATTCTGTTTGGTGCCTGATTGCAAAGAACACTGCTGTGGGGACTGAAGGCCATCTTGGTTTCCTTCCTAGACGAGTTCCTGACTGAAATCTGTAACCTTAGAAGAACAACACTTCTTCTCTGTACTTATGTCTACATGTTTGGAAGTAACCAATCACATGCAGTCTATGTCTATTCACAATCTCTGAATAACTATCTATGCTTGAAGTGTCATTGCTGGGTTTGTCCTTTTTTGTACAATGTTTGGTTGGAGGTATGACTCCCTTTATGAATAAAGCTTTTTGTTTTTTTAAAGAAACATCTCTTCAACCTCATGACTGTTTTCCACAACAATTTCAAAAATATTTTTTATTATTCACTACTTTGAATAATGATTTTTTACTTGGTCTTCATCTGCTGCCAAGATCAGTTAACATTGTTAGGATATTGGTTGTCCTGCAATAAAAAATTAGGTTTAATTCATGACGGAATTCCATGAGGCTAGTCACTCCAATTATTTGTACTTTCATTACTGCTTTATACACTGTGTTTAGTCATTCATCACTTAATATTAATATTAATACTAGCGAGACTGAAAGGACCTGAGATGGCCTATCACCATTGATTAAGCATGATCAGCCATGTTTGGTTTGGTGAAACCAGGTCACTTTGAGTAACTCGGAGTAAGTTGAGTGTGCTTCATCGTATCCCCCCCAGCCTCTTGCATGATAGCAATACTATACCCCTGGGAGTAACATGAGCATGCTTCGTAGTATAACTCCTGATGTCTTACATAATTATGGGCTCTCTCTCTTTACACTCCCTGTGACATGGACAAAGCATGTCTTAGATGGCAATGTGCCTGGCCCAGCATCAGACCAGGTTGGGATTGTCGGAAATGTAGTTTTCACCCCTCACAGACACTGCAGATATCTGTGGTTTAGCTGCCCCCACAAGCTACACAAGGCTTTAGAACATGACTCCTGGCAGAGGCTCAGCCTCATTACCCTCACATAAACTGCCTTCATAAAACAGAAAACAGCAGCCATGTTGATCATAGTGTATTTTAATTGGGCAGTTCGTGGCTCAGTGGTTAAGTATTGGCAGGTTTCTGAAAGTAACAGGAAATTAACTGCTAAATCACATATCTGGGCTTATTTCTCAATATTCAAATACTTACTGTCAAAGAAACCTGTAATGACAGTACACTTTATAATCAATTTATCCAACAAACCTGAAACTAAAGGGGAATAACACTTATGTACTGGCTAACTGAGTCTTCTGAAGAAGTATTCAATACTCAAGAAGCACGAAAATAACCACAATCAGGGAGCACTGAAATAACTGCTTCATCTGCTATCTTGGGAATATGGTACTAAAAACATGATATTGCGAATAAACTCTGTGGTGTGGGCTCCATTTGAGGTTATCCCAGACTTTTCCTGAGAAATCTGATAGGCTTAAATCCTGCTTTCCATGTGTGAATCTGAGTGAAACAAAGACAGGGTTTGCATTCTTAGCTGAGGCTGCAGTCTCACATTCCTCCAAACTCAGCTCCAATGAAACCCAATGCTCTTCCAATTTCAGCTGGCCTACTTCTGCACACAGCCCCTCTTGTGTGTGTGTGTGGAAATGATACAATACCTGCCCTCAAGGGGGACCGTGGCTGAATTTATTTGATCAACCCGGGAACAAGAGAGACCTCTGTGGAGAGGGAACTACATTTCCCAGACTGCTGCTGGACAGTAGAGCCAAGGAGAAGAGCTCTCACCTTCTGTGCTTCTGGACTGCTGGAGAATCCTCTGGTTCATCTCTTCCTTTTCCTCCTTCAGTAGAGAATTCTCGCTCTCCAGCTCCTCCACTCTCTGAATGGGACAGGACACAAATAAATGGCAGCCAATCATGTGAGGTCCGGTCAATCAGCCCCTTCTGATTCGCTGTTCAGAGAAGCTGCAGAATCCACAGTCCAGATGATGGATTGAATACCTATAAAGCTCACTCACAACAGAAATGTAGAGCTGACTCTTCTGCCAGGCACACAAAACAGTCCATCCCCTTTGTGACACTGCGTTTCATTAGTGTAAAGACGGTTCTGTTGGCTCTGTCTGAGTGTGCACCACTGGAGAGAAAAGCTGAGCTTGGATCTGTTCCCCACCCCTGTCTGGAGCTCGAGCCCAGAGTGGACAGAGGGAGAGATGAGGGTATCATGTATCAGCCCCCTTCTACGTACAGAGCAGAGATCACCTGAATCTAATCTTCGATCCTTGAAAAGGCAGCTACATTTAGTGAGATTTTTTTGGGTTTCCTTGCAATCTGATTTCACGATTAACACATTAGCAACATTAGCACATAACCAGATCTGGGTCATAGGTCAGCAGATGAGTTGGCATAAATTACTTTTTCCAACTGAAACCCCATCTACATGACAGGAGGTAACTAATGTGACCGTTTACATTCAGACTAGGACTGAGTGTGCTCACTAACGTGGCATGTAGAGCCAGAATGGGAGGAAGCAATCGAACGACAAGGAAATCTTGTATAAGATATCAGTGAATGTGGGGGTTGGGACTCGGCAATAAATACTCTATGTAAGCGATGGGGGCATTCTGAAAGTTTAAACAATCCTGGTTTAGTGGACCTACTGCACTGTAGCATTATAAAAGTGCCAGAAAAGTGAGGCTAGTTCCAATCTGATTCATAAACTTTGACATGATTCCTGGGTGACAGGAGTCTGATTCAACAAATAAAAAAATTCCACAAGAACAGCTCAAAACCAACATAAATTTGTTGGGATGCCAGCTTGAATTTAGTAAGACTGTCATTGCCTGGGAAATCCGATTTACGCCCTTATTTTAGAGTAAATTCCCATGGAAATCAGACAGTCAGCATTCTGAACAAGCGTAGGTGAAGATATCGGCTCCTGCTGTATTTTCTCTGGGGCTCCGCCTTGGGGACAGGCTGAAGACAGAATGTTTTATACACACCAACAGTTGCTTACAGAGAACAGACAATGTTCAGCACTCAGTCTGTGGCAATTTGAATAAAACATCAAAGGCTGGGAAAACAACAGCCACAATTTTTGACTACATAACTCAGCATCCATGCCGAGCGACACCTGGCGGCGCGCGCTGTCTCGGGCTACATTAATAAACATATGAGAGCGAATTTGAGATGAGTAATTACCGTTATCGGATTACTCCAGGGACACCAGGATTTCAACACAATTTGAACATGTAACCTCACATCTGTCTATGGACCTTAAAATTACTGCCATCCCTACAGATTCCTAATACACGAACAATTATCCACTGACAAGTGCTCAAAGTGTGAAGAAGCAGAGCACTATGGGCCAGAATCACTCAAAGCATGCCTATGTGTAACATTGTTGCCATGTTCACAACATCCACATTTAATGAGCAAATACGGTTGTGCTCGGTCTTCTGATTTGCATTCACTGGAGGTGCCTTTGGTTATCTTTGGTAACGATGTGACATATGTACCGTTGAGCACCTCTAATGCGACTCATCTCAAGGGTACAGGGGCCTGTGGTCTGTTCAATGGCATCATCAATTCTAAGTAACAGCACGTTTTAGCCAAAAACATGGTTGCCAGGAGGCTGATAGTATGGTGCAGGCGGGACCGCTGGCATGACATTGACCTGACGGTGACCCAAAACATAACTTAAAATTGAAATAGAAGCGGCTGTGTGAAAACAAAATCAGCACTTTGCCATGGCTATCTTAGACTCCAAAATAAATTGAAAGCATAGACTGAAACTCAAAAAGAGTACATCAAAGGACACCAGGGACTGAAAATGGTTCTACATGGAGGAATAGTCCAATAATCCTCCCAGCATTTTCTCCAGTTTTATTGAGACTCAAGAGATGTTTTGTTTTTTTGTGAAGTATTTTTTGTTCATTGTCATCATGGATATTCACTGCATACTCAGCTTTAGAAACTGATTATATGTAAAAAATAATCTGTTTAAATTACCCTGGCTGACATATTTAGTGAGAAAATAAACCGCTTAAAATAATAATGTAATAATGAAGGAAAATCAGCTCAAAACTGAGAGCACTTCTGCATAACTTGAAATGTAATTGCGTAACACCCTACTTGCCGTGAGAAATTGTAACAGGAAATGTGAACGCTAGTCTCTGCATTAAAATCTTGATGTACCTGTTGCAGGCCATGCTTCTCGTTGCTGTGCTCCTCCTCCAGTCTCTTCCTCTGGGCGTGAGCCTCCTGTAGCTCCGCCCTCAGCCTCTCCAGCTCCTCCTGCAGGGAGGTCAGCTGACTGCCAGCTCCTTGGCGACTGCGGACCTGCTCCAGCTCCTTCTGCAGCTTGTTCACCTCCGTGCCCAGAGTAGTGTTAGCCACCAACAGCTGCTCATTCTGATTCTTATACTCCTTATTCTGTGAGAGGGAGATTGACATTTAAACACACTCAGTTAAGCAGAGCAAAGTAGTGCAGTGAAATTCTACAATGAAATCATTTACATCAATACATTCCTTCTCCCCAAATTTTACTCTTGGTTTTAAACTGGCTATATTACGATGGAGCAGTGTGTACACAAAAAAGTTTAAAAGGCAGTTCTACTGACATTAGTCCTGTTTTTGGGAAGTAGATTTAGGCAGGGCAACAAGTGTGTTTTAATTACTGAAAAACTCAAAATAACAAACAAAACATATGGAGAATGGACAACAGAACAAAGCACAACATATGGTCAGTGTACCTGCTCATCCATCTTCCTCTGTAGTTGGACAATCTTGTTCTCCATGCCGGTGTTCAGTTTCTTTAGGTGCTGGGCAGAGCGAGCTTCGATCTTTAGCTGTTTCAGTTGCCTCTTGGCCCGCAGGCGCCGGTATGCACACTGGATCACGATGGCAGCGTTTCGGGCTCGCCTGAACTTCTTACGGTCCAGCCAACCACGAACTGTCCTCTGGATGATCATGGCCTTGTGGTGGAGCATGAACTAGTACGGACAAAATAAACAACTCACAACCAGAAAGTGGAAGCAATGGGTAAAATATGGACAAGTAAGAAGTAAATAAGATTTTAATTTTCACGGCTAATCACTAGCATGGAGGCCACAGTGGTACTTCCTGGTGTTCTCTGTGTGTGAACATGTTTAGGGTGAACCTCCTGGTATATCCTGTGTGTGAACATGTTTAGGGTGAAGTACCTCCTGGTATAACCTGCGCGTGAACATGCCACGAGTGAAGGCCTGGATGGTGACCACGGCTCTTCTGATCCTCAGGAAGGCCTTGCGCTCTCGGACCATGCGGTACTGTTTCTGACATATGAGGGCAGCTCGGGTGAGACGCAGCTGCTCCGCATACCTGCGGGGGCAAATTGTTGAAAAATGCATGACTAAATAATTTTTATAATACAAAAGCAGGATTATTTACTTCTTATAACATTATGCTATTGAGTTTATATTAAGTCTGTTAAATCGCTGGAGGAGTGTGGGGGGGAGACTCCTAAAATATGCCCATGGCACTAGAACCACTTACAGGGCTCCTGCATTGCCCTTGGTCTCAAGTGGTTTCCGAATGGAAGTTCCCCCATAAATATCAACTATGTGAAGCTCACTATGCACAGTTTTTGTTGAGAATGTGTCACAGAGCTGTAGATTCAGTTCTGGGGTCTTTCTTCGGGCCGTTCATGGTTTTTAGCAACAATCATGTTAAGTGTCCTTCTATCGATCCCTGTCAGTTAGCTTTGACAGCTTTTCCTCTTTCCTCATGAAGTTTTTCCTCATTGGGGGACATAAACAGCGACATAAACAATAACGGCAGATGCCAAACACTTAAATTGATTAGGCTGTGTGTTATAGTATATAAAATACTATATCAATTCTCCTGCTACAGCGGAAGAATCAATATGATATTGTATACAACCAACAAACCATAAGCAGAAGGTGAAGCACAGCCCGGTCATGCAATACGATAACGATCCCAAAAACACAAAAAAGTCTACATTGTAAAGGTTGAAGAATAAGAAATGAACAAGCAGTTTAAAGACTGAGGTGGTTCTGCATTGAGGGGTGGGCCAAA
Source organism: Albula glossodonta (assembly GCA_019788955.1). Taxonomy (NCBI): domain Eukaryota; kingdom Metazoa; phylum Chordata; class Actinopteri; order Albuliformes; family Albulidae; genus Albula; species Albula glossodonta. The sequence goes on from JAFBMS010000027.1 coordinate 1,111,903, forward strand.
ACGATTTCACAGCACTCCTCAGAGACTGATCGCTAACTACAGGAAGCCTTTGGTTGCAGACATTGCTGCTGAAGGCGGCGTAAGCAGATATTGAGTCAGGGGAAATGTTTTTTTTTTTTACAGGAGCACTGGTGTTGTGTAACTAAATTTAATAAATAAATTAAGCAGTCACAAGTGTACATTGTTTACTTCTCTGGCTCCACCTTCTGTTATTTTTAAATGTTTTCCCTCCCGAACTGTTTAGCCTCCTGCATTAAACCCCTCCTGTTGACTCAGAGGCATGACGCGATTCCTCCTGTTCATGTAACGACAAACCCTCACTTCTTTCCACACTGCTGACACATCAGGGGTGGCCTCTAGAGAGCGATGAGACTAACAAACCTAACCAACTGATATTTGTTTCGTATCAAAAATATGTAAAAATACAAAAAATCTGATGGCGACGTACTTTTCCCTGTCATTGATCACGCACTAGCTTTAGATCGTAACACACCTGAATGGTAGCCAATGACCTCACCTGCGTGCCAGGTAACCCCGCCCGTATCTCTGCAGGGTGAGGGCAGTCTTGCGGATCTTGCGGTAACGGATCCTCTGCAGCCAGCCGCGCACGGTTTTCTGAATCTTAATGCAGGCTGAGCGGAACTTGTCTGCGCGGAGTTTCTCCAGGTATGCCACTTGTCCCGCACGGAAGAAGATCTTGGTTTTTCCAAACTGGAACTTGTCTGGGTCCTGGCAGGAGAGGGTGGGGTGACAAAGAGACAATGATTAATTATCCTGAAAGTCAGGCTCTACTGAAGTTCATGCTCTACCAATTTTTCATCAAAATTCCTACTGGCTTCTGGAGGAGAGCACAGTAAGTAAGTGACTCCTCCATCGCAACTGATGGCTGACCTCACTTCTTTTCAAACCACAGACACAACACTAATTACATACTATCCATGTCATCAGGATTACAAAGCCAGTATACCCGACCTGACCAAACGTGACTGCTGCAGATAGGATGAAACCAATGGAAGCAGCCAGTTTCATGGAAAATTGAATCAAGATCACGTCTTTTCCATATCCTCTCCTCTCATTCTTAGTTTTGCTTAAGATGTACAATATCTGGGTCTGACTGACATTAGAGGATAGCACTGAAATGCATGCCTACTACTCTCACCTTGATCAAAGTCTCCAGAAGGTTTTTACAGACAACCTTCTTGTCTCCACTCGCAAGGTCCTTTTTCTTCATCAAAACACGGTACCTGCTAAAGAAGTCTGGGTACGTCCATCTGAAAGCACATACAAAACACAGTCAGGTTGGAACTGGACCAGAGTTACATACATAGGGCTGTCATAATTCACAGCAAATAACTTGCACATAAACAACATCAAAGGCAAGTATACTAACAAAGTTAATTGTAAACAGAGAGCCCTAGAGCTATTCGAGAGAAACCCTGGACAAAAAGTATTGAACATGATGGTCTGGTATAAATAGTACCTGGGGTTTTCTTATTGGCACAGCACAATTATCACGCTCATTAAGCATTCAGTCACTTATACATCCAGAGACTGTGGTCCAAATGTAATCAGTAGGAACTGCAGGACGTGTTACTCATTGGGTTTAAAATTAGTTGAACACAGGATATAAAGAGTAACTGTAGGGGGAATCCTATAAAATAAAAGTCCTGTCTGACACAAAGACCTGCTGGGATTGGTGCTACGTTTTTTGATCTTCCTTATGCAAAATATATGATCTTGATATGGAGGGCAGTAGCAAAACAGTTCAGTTTCCAGATGGTAGAAAACAGTTGAGAACCAAAAAAGGTAACACGGAAAGACCTAAACAGAATCAAGAGGTTGGTGGAAATCTGGGAAATGACACTTAGTTTAGCTAAACTGGGAAAATGAAGACAGGACTATTTCATAGGAAGCACAAGATCAGAATGTGTTGTTTTTGAAAAGACCAGGGATTCACTGGTGACGTGAGTTGATTAGGGTCTAAGCATTGTGTTGCAATGAAGGAGGTTAATGGGATATACTGAAAAAAAGTTATAAATCAAAGGAGGTTCTGTTAAAGTTATACAATGCCTTGGTCAGACCTCAATTGGAATACTGTGTATTAGATATCAAGGATTTCAAGACTCATGAAAAAGAGCAAAGAAGGGAAATTAAATTAGTACCTGGTATGAAACTTAAAAGCTATGACAAAAGACTCAAGTCACAAACTATTCAGGCTGAGCATAAAAAGGATAAGGGTGATGTAACTGAGGTTTTTGCGTTCATAGAGGGATTTAACAAGGTGAACTATGAAAGTTTTATAGGTTGAGTTCAGTTAGTAGAACAAGGGTCAAAGACAGTTTCAATGATTCCCAGTTTCACACTATTAATCCCTGAGCTTGTTGACTCACTCGGTTCAGGTTTAGGGTGATTCCTCTGTAACCGTTTCGTTTATAATGACTTGTGGCAGCTCAGTCTGATAGCATTACTGCTGCTGAGCCGCTCATGAGTGACGTACGGGCGATGTAACAAGTCACTAGCTCGCTAACATGTTTCTACTACATTGTGGTCATGAAAACCAACTGGAAATGATATAGCCTTCAAGCGCAGCTCCTCAGCATTCAGCGAGACAATGAATGCAGGTCAAAGCTGCCACCCCAGTGTGATTATACGCACTCTAACTTACAGGCTCATAATCTGAGACGCATTAGCAGTATCATTCAGTCTATGCTTTAATGGACAGGTGTTACAGAGCTGGGCTATATTTAGGTCAAGCAGAAAATAAATCTCTTTGTTCACATTTGTAATCTTCTGACACATTACACATCAACATACTGGACATTTTTGCCTGGCGGTCTATAACAACATCTTAGTAGAAAATGTTTATGATTATATAGATGAATCTGCAGCCAAAGGACTTACTGATGTCTTAAGGGCCGTCTGGTTTTGTATGTATACAGATACACCTCCCCATACATGTCTGTCATTTTCAAAGATTCTATAACATAGCATTGTCACCTCCATATCTTTCATCGATAGTTTTGGGATTGCGTGCTTCTGTGAATGATACTGTGTGTACATATTCATTTTTAAGTAAGCAAGGGCTATCCTAGAGTTTATATTGCAGATTGAAAACATTGAGCTGTATGAGTCCTACACTTTTCCTTGGTCAAGATACTTGATGTATTTAGCATCAAGATTAAGACACTGCCCATAACATAAAAGTCTATATTTATTGCTGTATTTCAACGGAAACATTTATGAGCTCCCACTTCTCCTATTCTCCCTTCTCCATAAAATCACAGTGCATCATGGTTAATATAATATGCTTAGTTCCCAAAAGCTCAACTTGCTTCTCCTTCACATAATTAAAAAATGAATCACAGTTGAACATAAATACTTAACATCTTTCACATGACAGAAAAGGTTTTTTGGAATAAATCAAGCCATGTTACTTCTATTTAACATAAATTTGTGGTCACCACTAGCCATGATTTGTAATTATCTGTGTTTAGATAACTGTAATAGTTTTATATGTGTTTGCACATCTGTTTGTTGACAAGCACAGCATGCACACTGTCCAATCCCAAGCCAAACAGCCTCTCTAGTCCAAATGATCAGCTATTGTCTCCTTGAACATGCATTGAAACCCTCATTGTATTGTACCATACCAAGGATTCACACCCCTAGTTTTAACCTGAGAGAGTACACTAACTAGTTAGCTCGCTGAGTAGACTGGCTTGCCAGTTAACACACAAGATGTGACATAGATAGCTAGCTAGAATTCTTAATCCCCGTAAGAATGCAGAAACTTAAGGCATAGATATAATACACTGGCTCTGCTGGTGGTTGTTGGTGGGGGGGGGGCGCTGACAGTTGTGGTCTGTAGACTCTGCAGCACATGGTTTTTTGTTCTGATTTAATTTGAAGAATTAAGAAACATCCTTTTGTTTTTTAATGCATGTGGTATTTTAAATCCCCAGTCATAGGTGGCTGGAGGATTCTGACTCTTCTCTCAACACAAGGTCAGTGCAGCATGCGCACGGTGTGCTGTGGCAGGTGAGCTCACCTGGATGGGTACCCCGCTGCGCTGATGCGTATTGTTTCCAGCACTCCACACGCACGTAACTGCTGTACAGCCCTTCTGGAGTCAAACCTGAAGCACAGAGAGGGTGACACAATTAGGTAACATGCACACACGTGTGCAAGTGCTCATGTACACGCACGCATACAGACGCACACACATATAGAAAAACAGGTAGACACATATGTAATGCATAGGTAAACAAAGGCAAACATAAAATATAGACATACACACAGGCTTATATACAGAAAAACAAGTAGATACACACATAGGCATAACACAGATCAACACAGACACACAAAACAAGACACACACATACAGAAAAGCAGGCAGACACACACATGGGTAAACATAGGCAAACAAACAAAACAAGACACACACACGGTCACAGCAGTAAAACACAAGTAGACAAACAGAGACACACTTGAGCAACACTGGCCAATATACATACATACACATACTGCATGTGTTAAACTGGAACCACTTCTCTGTATCTGCCCTCATCAACATATCGAGCAAATATATATATATATATATATATTCAGCAACAATACTCTCACATTAATTATTTTTGTGCATTTAAAAAAAATCCAATTTCACTGACAAACATAGAACTATTTCAAGGAAACAATTATGCTTACAAATCCTAGAAAACAACTGTGGTTTTCCTAAAATGGTTATCACAAAAGGTTATGACAGCCATCAAACCTCCTCCCACGGCAATACAAAGATACCAGCTCCATCACTGGTAATACCACGATTATCCCCCCACCCTGATTTAGCCTGCCGAGATTATCCCGGCTGCCTAACCCAGCCTGCTGGGATTATCGTCTTTGCTTACCTGAGCCTGCCTTTCAGAGTGGAACACATTTCCCCAGAATCACAGAGAGAGACATGGAGGATCTGTGCTCTAAAGAGACGGCTAACTAAGTCTGCGCCCTGCTCACAGTCTCTTGTTTGTTCCCTAACAAACCTCCAAACATGTGACGGGAGGACATCATTCAATTTACTTTGGATGAAGGGGCTCTTGTTGCAAAGAATGTGCGAGGAGGAAAAAGGCACAAACAAAATAACCTTTTTGCTTTTTATGGATATACTGTATATTTTGTTCCTGGGAAAAGTGAAAACTGATTGACGGCAAAGTGAATACACAGGTGTAGATATGTACAGTAACATGGTGATCAGACAGGCCTTTATGTAATTTTAGTAGGAAGCTAAACAAAGTCATTTTTTTCTGCCCAGATACTACACATTATCTAACTTCTTACAAAAGCAGTTATTCTGAGACAAACTAAATTTTGATTGACTAGATTTAATTACATACATTCATGAGAGAGTCAAAGATGGAAGATCTCTTCTTATTTGACCCACACAGATTTATATTCAGTTTATCTATTTAAAGGTCTCTGAATTACCATTTTCCCATGTTGTCTTGGTTACTGAAAGGTTAATGTGAAGTAGTGAATAGGAATTTTGTGCGACTTACAGGAATTCAAACTGTGTGTGTCTGTGTGTGCATGTGACAAAGATAGAGAGACAGAGAGAGTGAAAGAGAGAATTCTCTCCTTATTGACCTAAGGAAAAAAGCCAACTCACAGGGATGTAATGTTCATTTAGCCATACATTTATTATGTAACCCTATCCATTTTAATAATGATTCAGGATGCAGCCAAACAAGTACAGACAAGTCAGTCACAGGTATGTGAGCTCACTGCGTCACTAGAATCACTATGGTGAGTTTCCCTGGTAACATAACAGCTGCTTTATAAGGTGGTGAGGGGCTGACTGCTGTACTTCTCCTAAGGCTGCTTACTTCCCTCTTTCATGAATTAATTCATTGACACTGAAGTTGAGAATTGACTAGTATCTATGTGACAATGTGACAAACAGCCTGCAGCAGTATTCCCCTATACCCTAAGCCATGGAGCACAAGTACAGCGGTCTACATAGTGTGTGTGTGTGTGTGTGTGTGTGATATGCATGAAGCCATGGAATTTTCCACACTGAAAACATAATTCTATACAATGTAAAAATATGTAATATTTTTTATATATGAAACCAAAGTCATGGGTTTCAACCATACACATGTCTGAGTTCATAAATTTGCTTATCAGAGTCACAAGGTTTGTCATCAAGATCATCATCATCACCAGCACCATGTGAGAAAACCAAGATATATTTTATCTATGGAACTTACATTAATATACATATACACTGTATTTTCTATTCAAAGGTCCCTAGCTGATCCATTACCTGAATTTTCCTTAGGACGCTTGATAATGTCTAATTTGAATTTATTTCAATTTCTGTTGTGGCCCCATTTGTAACGTCTACTGTAGGTATGCCGGCCTGGGGAATAGACAAACTGCTTGCCAGTTACTAAAGCGATGCACTTACCCTAGCTGGCTACTGTAGTATATATTTATATACAGGTATAGGCATTCATATTACTGAACGGTAATTCACAAACTGCACCACACGCTGAAATATCTTGCAAAAGCGCTAGTTCATTTTATGCCTGACTATTAATGTTTTGTTATATGGCTGGTTTCCTGGATATGGATTAAGCCTAGTCAGACTAAAAGCTCATTTCAGAGGAGATTTTCATTCAATTTTTCTTTTGGTCTTGGACTAGGCTTAATCCATGTTCAGAAAACCAGCCCATAAAGTTGTAGAAATTGAGTGACATTAGAGTAATTTAAAAGCTTTAATTGGTGTGGCTTGGTTAGTACTGAGGAAACTGAAACAGGGGGTGTGGCTTGGTTAATACTGCAGAGGCTTGAGCAGGGGGTGTGGTTTGATTGGTAATGCGGAGACTTAAACAGGGGGTGTGGCTTGGTTAATACTGTAGAGGCTTGAGCAGGGGGTGTGGTTTGGTTAGTAATGCGGAGACTTAAACAGGGGGTGTGGCTTGGTTAATACTGTAGAGGCTTGAGCAGGGGGTGTGGTTTGGTTAGTAATGCAGAAACTTAAACAGGGGGCGTGGCTTGGTTAGTACTGCTGAGGCCTAAGCAGGGGTGTGGCTTGGTTAGTAATGCGGAAACTTAAACAGGGGGTGTGGCTTGGTTAGGACTGTGGGGCCACTTGGATGAGAGCACTCCAAGGGAAACTGATATTCTATTGTAAGAGATGCTGGGAGTGCCAGTAGGGGGCAGTCTCCTCTGAAAAGGGTTCTGTCCTTAGAATCACACACAATCATGAATTTCTGTACTGAGTAAAGATCTCATTAAACATTTCAACCCGTTAGAATTCCTAAAAGTGTTGGTAAATGTTTTGATCTAGTCTAACTCTAACACAAAATTCTTCTCTATGGTCAACCCCTCCAACAAGCAACAACTTAATTGCTTGCATACAGTACCCACAAAAATACCCTCAGTCAGCACAGCAGAAGACCTGACCCACCTTGTAAAATAAAAACCAAAAAAAAAATCCCCTGCACACATGTCACAGATGGAAAAACACGCATGCGGGCATTTCAGATGGAAATACATGCATACAAAGACGCAGCCACAAGCATCATGACACACGGAAAGGAGAACTCACGAGAAAGCTTCCTTCTCGTCGTTGGGCTTTATGCAGCGCACGTAGTGAGGGGTGGTGGCGTTCAGCGTCTCCATCAGCAGCTGCAGAGAGCTCCGGAACTAGACAGCCCAGCAAGCGAACAAACAGAGAAGTGAGCACTCATATCTTCCCTGCCAGTGACTGTCACAATCAGAAACTAAGCTGGACACTGAAGAGTCGCACACACACACACACACCTCCCTGTGAGTGAACCTTGTGTGCTATCCGTGTGAATATCCATTGTAAGCAGGAACAGAACTTGCTCTCATATGAAAGTGTAAAAATACATGAGGGCTGGGGCAGAATGTTTGTTGACTGTAGATAACTTCAACACTTGACACATTGTTGCTTCTTCCGCTAATCAAGCAGTAAGTGACTCTGCCTTATGCCTTCAATTTTTCACTTGTTGCTAATCAGATAATAATTTTCTGAACAGGGAGTACGGCTACATTACATGCATATTTCATCACTGTAAATATAGTACCGGCCGTAAACTGCTCTTGCTGGGTCACATAGCTAATGTCTGTTAGCATATTTACTGGAGTTAAACATTTTTTCTACCTGCTTCTGAGCTGGACTTTACTCACATTACATTCACCAAGGGACTAAAAAGTTTTTTGACCCTAAAGGCATGCGTAATTTTCTGTAATATTATGCCAAAATATCTTACTTATAGCATCTGGGTTTAAGTTATTCATTGTCTTTACATTTAGCAGATACTCTTATCTAGAGTGACTTACACAATTGATACTTTTACTCTCTATCCACTTATATTGCTGGATATTATGCTGAAGCAATTTAGGGATAAGTACGATACTCAAGGGTGCAACAGTGGTGCCCAATTGAGGAATCAGACCCAGCACCAGCTCATTAACCATTATACTGCACAGCTGCCCACATTAAAATATGTCTGGGTGCTTTTTAAATATAAGCAGCTAATTAAAAAAACCCAGCAAATCTTTTTTAATTATTCAGCCTTAAAAGTATTTAGCATAGTAAGCAGTTCTTACCGTCTGTTCTTGCTACTTACAGTAAATACAGCTAACTCTGTGCAGTGCTGAATAATGTAATGGTAAGTAACCATAAGCAGGCTATCATCAGCATGCTCATGGTTCGCTGTGACATCGCCACGGTGACATCGCCACGGTGACCCCAGGCCTCACCTGGTGGCCCACGGTCTTCCTGTGCTCACGGTTTGGGGCTTTGAGGCCGGGCTTGGCAGGCCGCACGTTGATCCTGGAGCTCTTGCTGGTGGTAGCCGACACGGAAGCCTCCTTACCATCCTGGAAGAGGTCTGCAACTAACTGAAACTGAGGTGGGGAAAAAAATTTTTAAAGTTTAAACTGAGAGAATTTTATCACATAAAAATGAGTCAAGTGAGTATTAGTTCAAATATGCTGCTTGTTTGTCATTATATGTTGCTAAAATGACCAACCAGTGCTTCAAATACTAAATGAATAAATAATACACAAGAAATAATTAATAAAGTAATATCAAATAAACATAAAAATCTTACTATAAGCTTTAAATTTAAATGATTAAAAAGGCTCTACACTGTCATGGGGTTGATAAAATTATATTTTGTGGATGCTCTACTACATTTCAAGTTTCAAGTAGTATCAGGCATGGCCCAGTGCACCCAAAGATTGTAAAGTGAGCAAATTAATAATGATAAAAAGTAGCATTCTTCATGTAATGACCAATAATAAAAATGGAAATATTACAACTCCACAATGTGAATGCACAGGTTTAGTTTGCACATCTGATATCTGATTTTAACTTCAAATGCAGAAACTGAATCTGTTCAAATCTAATTCAAAATGGTTCCCAAACACTAAGCCTAAGATTATGTTAGTGTTAACGTATTGTGCTAAATGTGTGAAAAATTATATTAAATAGAGATCTTCACCAAACGTGAACACTTTTGAATAAAAGTGTAGAAGTGATATTGTTTGAAACTGCTACTAATTCCGGCAAAAAAACAAAACGATGCGACTGAGTGAAGATTGCTGGAGGGAGACAGTGACATTCTCCTCAGCTGACTCTCTCAAACAAACATAAAAACATCATTAAAATTTCAGAATTTTCACTGACTGAAATTCATTGTTGTAGCCTTGCTTTACACAGGTGAGTTACATTAAGACTTACTTCAATATAAAAAAAAACGGAATCTCATTTTCCACATCATATCCTCAATGGGTCATTTTCTCTTCAGTGACTCAGTTTTTGAAAACGGTTACATTTTGTTTTGGCCTTTATCCTTTTCCACAGCATTTTACGTCTTTGTCTACTTGTCCACTTTTGGGAAGTGTAAACTTTCCCATATAATTTGTGTTATTTCTGCATCAGTGAAAATAAGGAGCTTGATCAGATGATCTTGCATATAGTAGACCATCTGTTCGACCGCTGAGTTTGTAACTTTACAATATAGTATCTCTACTGTATCACTACTGTGTAGTTAAGATACGGTACAACATTAAACAAATCAGGTGCACAGGTTTTTGCCTGTCGTTTGCTGTATAGTAGTCCCTGCAGGTTACAGCATTGATTTACTCTATCACGCATCATATTACACTCTGGAGGAGTCCTGCTAAGTTCTGGAAAGAATACCAATTCTACAACAACTCCCCTGTCATGGATATGAATGCCTGAATACTCTGAGGATATGGTACAGAGACTCCATCTATATGGAAGACTGTTATTTTAAAATTTTATAGCCTAGATCTAGGGGATTTGGCTGATTTATAAGGGGGGGGAGGGACTGTTTCTCTCCCGCCTTTCCTTGTTCAATCAGTTCCATTGAATTCCTTCCTGTATTTCCATGGGTGATCAATCAATAGAGTTAATTGCTATTTCTAGGGCTGAGTGAGCATTCTTTATTGAGCAACTCCTCAAAAGACAAAAAATTGAAATATTACATATATTCCCTTCAAAATGTTCTCTATTCATTCGTGGGGTTTGGAAGAATGTTGCATTATTAATGTTGTGGACATCGGTTGATTTTTCTAAAGGCGGCAGAAATTAAAAATGGACAAGAGTGTTTCTCCCTCCTCCAGAACTTTTTCCACCCTTAACAGGATAATCCATAATTTAAGCAACTGCTAAAGGGGTTATATATTTTAATCTATAACACCGCTGCTAACTGTGCTCTGTTCAACGGTTTCATCCCGAAATGCAATATATCCATTCAGAAATCAAATCAATCCTTGGAGCGCATCCAGCTGGGATTGAGGTTTTGATGTATTGGTCCGATTCTGGCACAGATTCCTTTTTAAAAGGAATTGAATTGGACTGAATAAACAAAATTCAATTCTTGTACCAACTGTTGTCAAATGGTTTAAATAAGACATGAGACACAAGATTCAACACTGAAATGGCTCCCTCACTTCTCCTCTAATCATTTTCCTGCATTGATTCATTAATGGCACTCCCATGGTCCCTCCTAAACCCCTGCCCAATTCCAAATCCTGGATCATGTCTCTCTCACTGTTGGCAGAAGGACGAGAACATTCTAGAGAAGGAACTCGGCTCCTGCCCTGTTCCAGAGTCTCATCTTCAGTGGCAGTGATGCACTGTGTCATTCTGCCCTCCATAACTGTGAACAGTCTCCTGTCTGAACAGAGTCCTCCTTTGATATAAACTAGCAATCGAAGTAAAACACATTGCTCGAGGAGAGATTTCTCTGAAACATCTTCTTGCTCGTTCTCATTCAACGATCCCTAAGGCCCCCAAGCCAGTGCTGCAAAACCACCTGCAACATTGCATTGTGGAATATCTATCAAAAAACAACTATTTTTGCCTCAAAGGTTGGCATGAAAGCTAAGCACTTAGCCCTTTTCGTTTCACCAGGGCTGCCAGCCTGATAATTCTGTATGCAGCAGTACTTTTAGAATGATGTTTTGACAACTTTAGCAATTGTACTTGAATTTCTGAAAAGGCCATGATGAATTCTTGGTCTAAAATATTTGATTTCAGTGGGAATGTTGAACACTCACTCCCTTACAGCAATTTTACCTTGCTAGCCTTCAGGATGTTGATCTGCTCCTCGTATACAGTGTCTCTGTTTTTCTCCAGGAAACCATCACACTGGTATTCCACCTGCAGGGGAAACACACATTAGGAGACACGAACACAATGCAACACACAAACAAAGAAACAAGAATCTACACACATACAATAGGTGCATGCACACACCCTTTTAGTTTCTGACATTCAAAACATTATAAAGCAAAGTAACTGATAATTTCATAGCTAAAACAAGTGAAGGAAGGTACAGAGGTAGTTTTCATTCCTGTTTGTGCATCCTTCACCAGCCGGTGGGCAAATGGATTTCGGTCACTGACAGGACACCGCCCCCCCTCCCCCCCCCCCCCCGAGAGAGTTTGACCCCCAGGGCTGTAGCAGGGAGAAGGTAGGAGAGACTAAACTCATTTCCACATTCCTGAAGCAGTACAGCCCTCCAGCAGAGCAGAAGGCATCCATCCTAACCCAGAGGCATTCTGCAGCTCTCTCTCTATATATATATATATATATATATATATATATATGAGACATACATATAGGACCTGATGTATCTGTTTTGCTTAGGCTGTGTATCCAGTGTATCTACTATCTACTGTCTATTGTTTTGACTCCTACGCACACTCCTTAGAGATCTATAAATACGCCGCATTTAAATGCCCACTCACTTCAATTAAAGCTTGCGTATTAATGAGGACAAGGTGCTGACAGAATATACTTACAAAGCCCTCTGTTGGGAACGTGTGTGACTCAGTCAAACCCACAGGCCACGCTGTGTTATACTTTAATTTTCACTTACAGCCAGTGCAAGGTAGGCGGAAAACTAAGCCTGTGAAGACTGACAGTTTTATAATAGAGAACTAAGAGGAAAACCTCTTAGTTCAGAGTGCTTTCAAACGTCAATCCAAATTTCAAGTCTGTCAATTAGTGCTACCGGTGCATGCGTGCGATAGTGTCCGTCAGACGACATCCCGGCGTTGCGTACACCTCTGCATGCTACATGTGTACTTCTACATGCCATGCTAACATAAGTCTGACTTATGTCCATTTCAAGATACAACCGGTTGGTCAGAAGGGGACTTGGACGTATGTCAGGGAATGGCTGTATACGCAAATATTCCAAAATCCGAAAAAATCCAAAATCTAAAACACTTCTGGTCCCAGGCATTTCGGATAATGGATACTCAACCTGTACTAATACTATTTACTGCACATGAAAGCAGCTTAGAGACCGCTTTTTCAAAAACTGTCATTTCTAAGACCTAAAAGGGTCAAGATTTGGTTTCTTAAGAAGTGGCTGGACCACGACAATACTACACAAGCTGCGTTAGTTGAAAGCCGTGTTCATTTGTTACAATAACTGAGCTGTGCTGAGAGAGAAATTTCACAACCAAAGGGAACTTCACTACAGGGAAGATTCCACAAATCATTTCAAATATTTAAATGTGTACTGGCAGACCTCATTACAAGAGTACAGGAAGTTTAGACCCAAAATTGAAACACATTAATATTTAACTACTGTATACATTACTAATCATCTTTTAATGGAAAACATTAAGTGTGATTGAAAGTAGAAATGTAACTACAGAAAATTACCATTCAGTATATTTAAATAGAGGATGTTGTCCCTACCTTGTCAGCAAAGTGAATCACAATGAAGGAAGTGTTGGACATCCTGGGTTTCTGGAAATGGTGGCTGTTTGAATGCTGGCTGTACAGCTTCTGGGCCCAGTTGTTATCTGTTCCTTTAGGCACCTACAAGAGGAAAGCAATGGTGAGCGTTGTCATACAGACATACTGATTGAAAGTCTGAAAAACTTTATCTGGGTTATCTGCGCAGGGAAATTCTTTTGTTCTTTTTATGTTGCTCCAAATGATCATTTAAAACTTCAAAAGACTCTTGCAGTAGGTGGTGCTTGTGCAATGAATAAATGATGTGAATTTTACCAGGGACTAACATCATAGGCCGAATGAAATTATATTGGAGACAGCAGAAACAGCGTGTTCTCACATACACCCACGACATCCGTCCCCCACAGGAACCGAAGATGACTCTGCCCTCTGCTTTATAATAACATTATTGGTTACTGCCTCTAAGTCCCCCTTCCACCAAAAATCAAACCCGTCATCTCCTCATCTCCTGCTTCCTAAGATTTTAAGGGGCCAATGAAAGAGCACTTGATCAGGCCCCTCCCCCCCCACCGGCCTCACACCTTGCACTCCTCATCGAGCAGATCCAAGATCCCCAGTTTGGCCTCGATGAGGTCGATGCAGGGCTGGTTGTCATAGAAATCGATCAGTGTCCAGGGAATCTGCTCCTTCATGTACTCCTCCTGCTCCAGCTTGAACACGTGCTGCAGAGAGACAAGCAGAGAGTTTAGACTGAAACACACTCCACAACACTCTACCGAAGAGGCACTGCAGATTAACACTTATCTTTGTAATGGTGATGCAAAGCCTGCTAAGAAAATGAACTCTCCTGGAGCAGATCTTTGTGAGAGCTGAACCCTGCACTTATGATAACAGGGACTAAACAAAAGCAATATTTACAGCATTGCTCAACAGAAACATTTATGACAAAAAGCCAGGTTAAAGCCACATATTTAAATCAAATCAATCAAATTCTCAAAATCATACATACATTTTTGCATGTTACCATGACTATTCATTATTTTTAAACGATAACAAACATAAAATAGAAAAAAGCTTTAGTTGGGGGGCTACATCACTGATCCCAGCTTATATCAATGCAACTGATGCTGTAGTAGTATGCTTTAATATAAAAGTTCAACTTAGTGCTAAGCTTTAGCCAGTGCTAATTCCTTGGAGTATATTTGTCTGTTTTTCTGACACAGGAAGACGTGACCAGAACAACAAATCTACGTCTGTACTATACAATACTTAAAAAAAATCTTTAAAATAAGTCCCAGACACTAACACCGTATAGGGAATTAGGAAATGAGTAGATATCTATCGCTCCTAGCGTTAGAAACAGTGCAGCGTCCCCGTTCTATCTGAACTGTAGCGTGTGATTTGCGACTGACCGAATTGAACTGCTGCTGGAGCTTCTCATTGGCGTAGTTTATGCAGAACTGCTCAAAGCTGTTGAACTCGAACGTTTCAAACCTGTTGAAGGACAGAGGAGAGATAGATGTACATGAGTAATGCGCTTCTGTCCCATACTTCCCCATGGTCTTTCTACCTATTTACAGATGGGACTCACCTTCAGAGGAACCAACATTCATTCCCGGTTTGTTTCAAACAACCAGTTGCATGTTCCACCCCCTTGCACACACACTCTAGGGCTGGGAGATACAGCCATACTGGTATATCAAATAATGTTTTTGAGTCCAATTGTACTGAAATAATTTTTGGCATGCAACAGTGTGTCTTTTTTTCCCATAATACCATTTGATACAATAGCAGACCTCCACGATAGACTGAGCTTTGAGGTCAAGTGAAACCTTTCTGGGGAGAAAAACATGAATTGTATCTATTCAGTGTTGACATGACAGCTAAAGGGCTATGCTACTTCCTATGCTAGATAAATACTGTTAAAAGTGAAAACTTATGCAGTGTATTTCTCAAAGCTAATAGATGAGTTAACCAATGTTGAACATATATAATAAATACTGTTGTGCTAGATCTCTCAGCCCTAGAACATGCACACTCATATCAACACAAACTTGTAAAGAGACCACAGCCACTGGGGTTATACAAAGTACATTCTAAGATGGAAGACAGAGCACAAAGCACATATCTACTCTTGGGAAGAATCTCTCTGTCCACCCCCATTATGTTCTTCCATTATATATGGTACAGGAAGTACTTAAATAATCAAGGATTCAGTCTACTTCAGTCTTTCCAAAGGACAAACAGTGCACTCAAACAGAAACACTCAAACAAAGTGCATACACTGAAGCACACACATTGTAAAGCCTGTTATGCTCAACATAACTGTACACAATTAAAAATTAATTTCAGACACATTCAAGTCAGCCTACAGATGAACCAGGAAGAGAAGAATAACGCTTATCCTTAAACTTTCTTGAAAATACTTCATTCCAAGAGTGTTTTTCTGAGAGTAGGCCAACAAGTACAAGAGATGGATTTTTCTTGCCAAGCACCTGTCCTGTGGAGTCAACTATTTACTGAAATTCAGGGAGCAAACTATCTCTATGTTTAGGCTTAAAACGTAGCTATTTAAAAACATCTTGCAGTAAAGGGGTTGACGTGGAACACGGCATCTCTGGTAGACTGTGCTGACAGTGCTGTCAGAATGTCATGGCATGCTATCTCTGATCCATCCAACGGTTTGGTGTTGACAGCCTCATAACTGTGCTGGCCCTTTTTCCATATTCACACAGACACCTGTCTCTACTCTTCTGTTTCACCTCCTTCACAACTCCTCATCCTCTCCTTCCCTCTGTCATTCTGCAGCACTCTCTCTCCTCTTCTCTGCTCCGGGCTCCCTTGTGGAGCAGAAGCTGTGATTTCTGATGGAGCGGCCCAGCCTGGACTCCTGGTTCTGCTCTCCTGCCTGTCTATGCCAGAAACTGGACCTCCCTGCCAGCCTCTATTGACCTATAATTAGCACTAATATACTCCATTGTTAAACTCATTAAGACTGCCAGGTTTCTTCCTTTTAGTCACAGTTCAGCCTTGCCAACATCACCCTGGCTTGCTCTGGGAGGGCCTTGGACCTGGGATCTAGTGTGCTAATGAAGTTTAACTGAAGCGAAATGAGCAGGCAAATTTACATTTAAAATCAGAAAAATCCTTCCTGTAAACATTATACTTCTCAAATTCTTTGCGCAGTAAATGCTCGGAGCTGGAGAAGAGCGAGTGAGAGAGTTTTACCCGTAGATGTCGAGGACGCCAATGAAGGAGTGTTGTTTGGTGGAGGTGTGCAGGGCCTTGTTGATGTGCTCCACGATCCAGTCGAAGAGGTGGGCGTAGATGTGCTTAGCGAGGGCGTCCCGGGCGTTGTTGGCCTGCGTGCGGGACATGTTCTTCACGTAGGTCTCCGCGGAGGTCACCAGCTTCCTGTGGCAGAGCCAGTGCTCCATCTGCTCCTGCTCCACCCCCAGCAGCCGGCAGAAATGGTGCAGGTGGGGGTCGTCTCTCTACGGGGTGCGAGGGGGTGGGGGTCAGGAGGAAAGCGTGATGTGCAGCAACATAAAAACCATCAGAATGATTCAAGATGTTGACACTGAAACAGCACTGTTGCAAGTGTCTATTGCTAGCGGATATATTTAAGCAAAAAAATTTGCATTCATTAGCTTTACTTTTTAACTGGGATACTGTCTCACAAAAACAATACACAGCTACCTGTAGCTTCACCAGGATGACAGACAGTGAAAAGATTTTAAGTATAAAAAAAAAAAAAAAAATTTTGAGAGCAAGTACCATCTACCACGGGTAGGAGGAGATCAAGGGATTGGGGGCGGGGTTAAAGTAAGGTTTAAGTTGAGGTTCATAAAGTTTGCATACAAATAAGCATTCACCCAGTTACAGTGGATATAATTACATAATGGATGATAATGGTAGTCAAGGACATTAGTCCATCATTGATGAGGGTGATTTTTCAAAAATCGGAAGAACACACTTAAGAGGGTCTTGTGAGAAAATATGTGACCCGTTTTTGTGCAAAACCAAACTCTGATGAATCAAAAAATGATCTGTGTCACACAGGGCCCACAGGGGAGGGGTGCTTACCGAGACGTGACAGGACTCTCCGTCCCTTTCCGCCCGGATCTCCACGTTGCCGAGGTGCAGGATGGAGCCGATGATCTTATAGATGCTCAGCTGGTGGCTCTCCTTCACACCTGCACAGCAGAGAGACAGCGAAATACAGCAAGCAACCTATAAATAAGAACTAAGCCGAACAAACACCAAAACAGTATTTAAAATGGGAGCACCACAAAATGGGATTTGATTCTCAAAATGCCGTGGGCCGTATGGAGCCTAATGACTTTATCCGTTAACTGGATGAGCAGAACTGTGGAAAACTACCTGCCTCCAGCTTTTCTGAATTTATCACATTGAATTTGGTCGGATGCTTTGTGGGACGCAGAAGTACATAGAAAACATCAAGACGAAAAAAAATGAAAGTTTGGGAAGCAAGGTAATCAAACAAGCAAACTTGCTGTGAAAAAGATATTTTTCTCTTAGTTAATACAACTTGATCATGAACAAAAACCATTTGAATACTTTAGTGAATGATCAGGCCAGCGTACCAGAAATAAATCTGACCAACCATAACAGCGTAGGTTTGAAGTTGCCAGCACACTGTTTCTGGAGGCGAATCAATACTATAATCAGAAGAAACGCATTAGAAAAGTTGTTGATGCCTATCACTCTGGAAAGTGTCATTCCGTGAAGCTCTGCCAAAACATAATCTCAGCCATTCGATCCAATGTTCTGGACTATTTACAATTTTCTAAGAAGTGGCAACCTGCCAAAATCTCACCAAGAGCAGGACATAAAACTGTTCTGGAGTTCCCGAAAAACCCCATAAAAACATCCAGGGATCTGCAGCTCTCTCTCGCGTCTTCTTAGCTAAAGTCATGGGTCATGACGCGACCTTCAGAAAAACACTGGGCGAAACTGGTATTCATGGCAGGGTAGGAAGACGATACTCTAAAGCACACAAACAACTCTGAGGCAGAATAGTTTAAGAACAACAATTTTTGTGAAAAGTACGGCACATGGCATAGACTCAAGCTGTCCATGCATGGAAACCTACAAATATGACTTAGCTGAAGTTATTTCTGATGAATGACTGGGCTAAAATTCCTCCAGAGAGACTGATTACAAACTACATGAAACATTTGGTTGCAGTCGTTGTTTCTGAAGGTGGTATAAGCTGGGGTGTATCAAGCATTTTTAAAGTTGGGGGGACAAAGCTGTTAGGAGCTCACTGTTCACTGACTCTTTGCATACTTGACCCACACAAACACGGATGCTATAACTATCTTAGCCTACGTGTTATAAAATGCGTCTCAAGATATCTGCACGGACAAGGAACTGCACAAGTATTACGATCGTTTCGGAAAGAAAGTAACTGCCCTTTCTGAATGAAGAAATACGACTACAAAGATATGTAAGCTGTTATATTAGGATTAGACATTGCTCTTATTAACCTGTTAACTGCCCTCTCCCGTCTTCATGAGATTTTCATTTTTCATCACTCAAAGTTCACAGAGACAAATATAGCACAGCTGGACTTTTATTCTCATATAGCCCTATAATGCATGTAAATAAGTGTTGGTAGACTTCCGGTTTAAAAAACGAGAAAGCAGTAGAGCGTGTTTAAAATATGAAAATAGGATATTCAATCTGAGAGGCACTGGCGGCTAATGGACTCACAACCACAACAAATTTTAGCACAGTAGTTAGCACGTCCGACCCCTTGGCCCGGCGCTGCAGATTCGAATCCCGATGCAGACAAGACAGCTGTACAGGGGTAGGCTGGGGTAGATGATGATCCAAAAAAAGTGTAGGGGACTCAGGGGCTGCAACACCCGTGGGTGTAAGTAGTTAATGAGTTGAAGAGGAATATTACTTTTTCAAATGGGAGCATTGGGTATTGCATAACTTTCTTTAATAAATAAATAAGCCAATCCCGGTTGCCTTCTATCCAATATTACATTTAGGCTGAAGATGCCATTATATTCAATGCCAAAAATATGCTAAATGGAGAACATCAGACAGGAGGAAAACAGTTTGTCACAGTAACTTAATTCAGCATACTGTAGGCAGGAAGTCGAGTTCAATCGGAGAGTATAAACTGATCATTTATTTTCTGCAGATGCAATCCCCAATGATTTACATAAAACTAATCCCCCTGATTCATCATGTCACTGAAAGTATGAGCAACTGGACCATAAAAGCCCATTTTCTGACATCCTCTGAAGAGGATTTTCTACATGCTGGGGCAATGTTGTTGCTGAATTACAGATGCGATGAAGCTCTCCTGTTCAAAAAGTTACTGAGAAAATGAATGGGCGTCTCTTTCATGAGTCCCGTATCGGTACTCTCTAACTGTTCTATGAATATTTCCTTGGGTAAAATCAAGAAGTACGACTGGCTGAAAATTAGGCCTCGAGCGCTTAATATTGTTTGCAAACTGAAATGAATTAATAACGAAAAATTGCTTTACAAGCGAAAAGTTATGGTTTGTTGAATGCGGCTCTCTGTCTTATAAAGGATTTCAAGCACTCTGCTTTAAAACCCGTCTGCTAAAGCTGGCCTTCAAGCAACATGTGCTCACTCACCACTGGGAATATTTTTCCACACTTTCGCTCAATGAGCCTCATTCATGCTCTTACAGTATGTATTTCATGATGTGAACGTGTATACCCATTCTACTCAAGGCTTTTAGTTCAATAACAAACATATCTAAAAAAGTCATTACCAGTACACTAACTGCTAAGCATAGTCATGACCTGTATGCTACCCACTTAGCTAAGTCATGACCTGTATGCTACCTGCTTAGCATAGTCATTACCTGTACACTACCTACTTAGCACAGTCATAATCAGTGGGCTAGCAACTCAGCATATCCATTACCTGTATACTACCTGCTTAGCATAGCCATGACCAGTAAGCTAATTGTTTAGCATAGTCAATATCTGTATGCTAACTGTTTTATAAGCTCTAATCATATTCCATCTCCTTACCCAGCAGAGTGAAGGCCTGCCTGGTTTTCTCAAAGTCCTCAGCGTCATTCACGCCCTCAATGAAGATGTTCTCACCCAAGGAGGTGTAGGTGAAGTCCTCTGCGCTGGCTGTTTGGGTGAGAGCGCACCCAAAAATGTGGAGGAATAGGTTAATGACAAAGTAGAGAGGATCAGAAAGGAACGGGACAAAGATGATGAACTGAAATCACAACAAATAAAAAAAAATCGGATCAGTCCATCCTATGATGAAGACACATCACAGCAGTGCTTAAAAACATTTTTAACTGATCAAAACCTCTTAATTTCATTTTCTCCTGTATCACATCTTTTTAAATATCTCCAGTACTCCTTCTTCCTTGCTGTTGGGGATCTTTCACCAAGACATTTACACAGTCACTTTATTCCCCCAGCGTTGTTGCTTGAATTGCAAAATTATGCAAAATTCATAAACCAGGCACACAATGCACTTAACAAAACAATAAAGCCTCAACAATGAGTGCAGTTTTGAGAGGAGTACCATCATAGTGAGAGCCAGCCTTAATTGAAGGGAATTCTCAGTGAAGAGATTAATCAATAGGCCAGAAGTGAAGTGAGGACACACCATAATAAATTAAATATTTAACAATGCGTGTCCCCCTGATGCTGCCACAACATAAACCCTGCATCTCTTTATTCCATTAATTTAGTCATAAAATCCCCATAATGTCACCATAAAGAGCACTGACAAAAGAAGTCAGTTAGACCCACATTCCTGTGGGTTGTACCTTTCAATGAAAACAAAGTACTGACGTTTGATTGGATGCAGAACATGAGAATCTGTCTGAGAGTCATGTGCTGGTGTTTGGGTATTTATTAACCTGCCGTGAAATCTAGTGATTATTAGAATGAGCTGGATGTTGTCACAAATTCTGAAGATAGACACTGTCAGAATCATTGAAATTTAATTTTAAATACACATGCACAACACACACTGTTTATAGACTGTGACTTTATATCATATTATTGGTTCCATCTTTTAGACAGCCGTTATGGGTTATGAAAACTCACAAAAGCTGACGAGGAAGTGAACAACAAAAAGACAAAATACAAAAAGATAAAATACACACACGCACACACACAAACACACGCATGCACACACACAGACACACTCGAACGCGCAATCAGCAGTAACTCAAGCTGCTAGGGCACTCACTCAAGGCCAAGTCTTTGAACTCTGGGAGGACCGCAGAGGCGCACAGCTGGTAGAAGATGTGGTAGTTCCTCTCATCCTCGGCCTACAGCAGAAATAACATGCTGAAGCTGTTATTAAATGGCAGTTTCCTTCTCTTTTTTCCAGTCATAGGAGACACTGTTCCACCCATTCATCATTGTTTAAGCAACTGGGACTGTGACTAATGGGCGGACTGGCAGGACAGGTTCCTATGATTTAAACGAGTAGACAACATTTTGGGTGCAGGACTGAACAAAATTAAGGGTAACCTATTCAATGAGCTGACATCAAAGATAATTTTCAGCACTGCTGATAATTTAGACAGCAATAGTAACAACCACAGAACACCTCCTACACAATTGCAATGGTTTCTGATGTCCAGTCCTAACTGGTCCTAATACCTGGACCTGAACTGGAGCTGCGAGATTACAATATCAGTTCTCACCTGAAAAACCACTCTGGACTTCTCCAGCAGGTACGTTCTCATATTGGCGCCAATGATGTGGTACCTTCGGTCAAACCCGATCTGAATGTACTTCCCAAAGCGACTGCTGTTGTCATTACGGGTGGTCTTGGCATTCCCAATGGCCTGCAAGCCAGAGAGAAACCAGGAAGTAAAAGGAGTAAAAAGAGGAAGTGAAGAATTCCACTTTAATGAAACAAGTCTCCCTTTCAGTCGAAGTAGGCTGAAGGAAAAACACACCTCCACTCTTTCCTGTTTTTAGCATTAGGAGTTCTGGTGAATATGAGATGAGTGAAAAACCACTTCCTCTGTCCACATGTCCAGATATAATTACTGTAAACACCATGAGATTGGATTTCACACTCAGTGGTCCTGATGGTAATTCGGCTCATATGGCCGGTTCATTCTAAATTCTGTATAGTGGTGCCAGTTAAGGCTCAACTCCCTCTGCATACAGAGAAGTGTCCTGGTTTAGGTTCAGTTAGCTGGAACAATGCTACTAACTGACTCACCGACATGCTATTCTATCTGGCACACAGATTAGCCTCTTTCAGCCTCACTGAGCTACTGTCTCCAGGAAACTCAGGAGCAGGGAGACATATACACAACACCACATCAATTTGCATCATGACTAGCCCTCGCTTTTTTCCCCACAGTGCTGCTGTGGCAATAGTCATATTTTCCAACACTGTCAGAGCAACATGAAGTCAAAATGTGAACAGGTCATAGACCTTGTAGGCACACAGCTGACCTACAGAGGGCACTAGAGAGTGATTAGACTCACGATTTGGCCCTCTTAACTTATCTAGGAATTTCTTTAGCTATGAATCACATCTTATCATATGAAAATGGTGCTGCACAATGATTCAGGATGCTAAATTGACACAGCATTGGCAGTATCCATAATTTGACCACTGACATAGATTTTTTTACTTCCTCCCAGCTCACATTGTTAAGATGTATGGTCTTGTATATATTAAATAAGTGAAATAGCTGTCCTGTTCTTTAACTTACTGAAGTAAATTAAGAGGTTTACGTAAATTTGGCAGTGGCCAAATGTCTGGCTTAATCCTCTTGTGTGAAAAATACCTTTTGCTTGTTTTAGGTAAAGGTATTTTTTCTCTTGTGTGAAAAACAAACCTTTTGCTCGTTTTAACTTGATTAAGTTTTATATCTGAAAAAATATGTACAAAAAAATGCTATATGTGTAAAATCCTCGTTTATGTCAGTGTACAATCTGAGTGTGTCTTGCTCCAAAAATGATCTAATATCAACCTGATCTGGTCCCGCCCACAGCACATAATTATTACATCCGATTGGACATTCCCTCACCTCCATGATGGGGCTGGAGGCGAGCACCTTCTCCTCCACGTTGGTGTCATTAGCTGACCCACCGACCGTGGCAAAGTAACGCATGGCGTATTTTGCAGAGACGGTCTTTCCTGCTCCAGACTCCCCGCTTACGATGATCGATTGATTCTTCTCATCTCTATACGACAGCAAACGAAAGACAAACGGTAATGGCCTTTACTGTCTGCACTGCTCTCTCTCTGACTTCAACAAATGTCAGGTCAAATCCAGAAACGAATACATCAAACATTACATTACGTTATAGACATGTAGCAGACGCTCTCATCCAGAGTGACTTAAAACACAAAGTACATTATGTCGGGACGAGGGTGTTAAAGTGCCAGACAGGGTAAAAGTCTCACGTGACAGATGGGTTAGCATGGACTAAACCCTGTGGATGACCTGTTGAAGTAACAAAACGTAACACAATTCATGACCTCAATTTCACTTCCTTTCCCTGACCTGAAATGGGACTGGCCCTCAACCATAATATTGACCATGGAATGTTGGGGGAATTTCTCATAAGCATATTAAATATAACCCTAATAAGGTGTATCTGTAAACAATAATTAGTGTGTGGGGGAAGGGCAAACGCTTAGGGGAAAAATATGGCATAAGCTGGTCTGACTATTCTGACCGCCCAGCACATGCAGGTCTGAACTGAACATCTGTTGACTCCATATGGTGCCTCCAATGACACAGGGAATATATTATGCATAGGGATGTACCAATAGTGTGAATGCTTACATTTTTGTTCCATATTTTGATTTGATTCTTTTATTTTACATTGTATTTTTATCTTTATTTTCATTGTTTGTGCCCTCTATTAGGCTATTTAAAATTAAACAATTGTTCACTCCTTTCACCCCCTCAACTTGTGTATCAGTTTAACTTCAAAACAAGAAAACAGGATATCAGCTGTGTGTCGTGATATAGTGATGTCACCACAATCCTCTTCATCTAACGGTCAGACCAGCATCATAATATAATTTACACAAAGTACAGTAAGGTTCTCAGGCTATAAAGTGATCAGAGTGTGATACTGGGATGGTTTCTACCCGTCGTGCTGTGAAAAAGCAGCAGTATGTGTCAGAACTGTGGACCCGAACACTCTAATTATCCACCCACATCACCATAATGGGACATTATGGAGCACCATTATCCAAACTGTCAGGGAAATTAGGGAGTACATGTACAGTGTTCTGCTCTGCTGATCTGGTTCAGCTCTGTTGGTCAAAAGCTGGCACTACAGCATTTATGGATTTATTTTCTTATGAATATCAAAAATTTAGAAGGACAGACTTGAGACTGACAAACACCAGAAACACTGAGATCAAATGTAAATTATGCATTTCACTGTCAGTATAGGGAATACATGAAGAGACAATGTATTACGGCAATCAGTTCCACAATTGATGCAGGAACTGACATGCAATCATTTAGCATTTAATACAGCTTTCAATGGTTCATGTTGAATGGCATCTTCCTTTTGATTCTGAACAGTGATCTTTGACTCTACTCTTTTGTGCATCTTAAAAACCATATACGAAAGTTTTCATTTCCAGGCTCTCTCCCAACGTGCACCCATCTCCAAAAATACACCACTATTCAATTCCCTCAGCCTAAATAAAAATAAAGAGGCTAATAACGTGTTATATACAATAAAAATCTGAAGAGATCAAGGAGAGGGAGAAGGAAGAGGCAGGAATAAAATCTAAATAAACCATGACAGGAATACCGATAATACTGAAGTACAGACACAAATGCAAAGTAGAAAATTGGCACATAATTTAATTTCTCTAGAGCATCTTTAACAGCTCCTCTGAAGAACGAAGATGCTTTTCAAAGTGGAAAGTAGGCCAGAAGAGACTTGGCATTCTCAGTCCGTTTACAGGGCAATACACATTATAGAGTGCATTATACAGTGTGCTGGCGCTGTGATCGAGCACTGCAGCTAAAGCATGTTTGGACACCACTGTATGAGTGAACGTCCGCCCTTAATCCCTCAATGTAAGGACCTGCCACTGCTAATAAGCTCATAGAAAAACGAAATTCAGGGTTGATAGAGAATTGTGACATGAGCACACAGCAGTTTCCCTTGCAGAAATGTCAGAAAAGAATGTCAGTTGAACTGAACTTTAAATAAGAAGTTAGAGAAATTACAAAACCTAAATTTTGTAACAGAGACACTGCAAAAATCTGACAAAAATATTGAGGCTGACATGTGCTCTGTGGGGTCAAGCTGACTCTTAGCCATGCTACTAGCTAATAAAGGGTATAGGGTATGGAAATGACCCACTAGAATTGCCAATTCGTTCTATCTACGGTAATGCTTTTGGGTTACTGTGCTGGAAGACCGAGCTACGAAGGAGCCTCATATATGTCACAGTTCAGAGGTCTTGTTCAAAAAATGGAAGTATGAGGAGACTGCCATTGAAATATCTGTGTGCCCCAGAATGCATGTGGTTTAGTAAGGATTATCAGAAGACCACAGATTTCCACACTGCTGTTAGCCCTCTTTGATGTGAGCCTTATTCAACGAAGGGTTTACATCAATCACTTGCACATTCTTACCTGGCCATCTGTTTGTAAGCCTCTTCTGCCACAGCGAAAATGTGAGGGTCCATGTCTCCCATGTTCTGGCCGCTGTAGGCGTTGATGACCTCTTCTCCATAGATCTGCAGCTGCTCATATGGGTTAATGGCCACCAGGACAATCCCTGAGGACAGAGGGACACAGTGTGTCACTTCCCTGCAGACTGAATGAAACTAAGCAGCGCCACCAAAGGTGGCAGAAGATAGAAATGCGATTTGGGTAAAATATATTTGAAATATAGTACTTTCAAATCCTTTGATACCTGAATATCCAATCCAGTAAGTATAGATGAGAATGGATACTCACTGCAGTATACGCAAATGTTATTGGAAAGTCACCAAAGTACATGCAGATGTGATTGGACACTCACCACAGTATGTGTAGATGTGATTGGACTCCAGGAAGCGGACGCGAAGATTGTGCAGCACAGCCGGCTCATGAAGGTAGCTGAGAGCCGTGAGGTCATTCTCTCCCACCAGGATGTCAGGGTTCCGTAAGAAGGGAAGCTGGTTGTCTTTGGGGCCAATGGGGTAGTCCAGTGGCTGGACCAAAAGACAAGATGGGACAGGGAACAGAGACACTGTAAACCACAGATAGGTCAAAAATACCGTGTAGATGGTCTACACACACAGAACATAGTGCGGTGTCTATCACACCAGGATCTAAGGAGAAAAGGATGTGTAAGGTAGCTAGGACACAGAGGACTTCAGTGCAGTAGCTGAGATGCCTGTATGATAGCTGGCAGAGAGGGCTTGCGCAGTAATTAAAAGAGACAGACTTGAATGGTAGCTAAGTGGTGATGAATTATAACTGACGGTTCACTACCTTAAAGGGACTAATGGAGCCTTATGAGAAAGTTATGAGTCAGGGCACCAAACTGAGAAATGTACTCAAGACTATTATTTTTCACTGATTTATTCATATTAGCACAGGCAAAAAACAATTTTTATTCAAAAAGTGCATGGCCTATGTTACTCTACTACAGATATTTACTGCCTTTGTGCACACCTGCTTAAGACTGCGGATTAGGGAGCACACGGTTGTCAAAGGTAAGGCAAAGTTCAGGGCCGTTAATGCTGTGTCTGGACTTTTTAAAGGGTCCAAATAATAAAAGCAACATTCAAAAGCACGGGAGATGTGAGGTTACCGATTCATCCTCAAGTTTGAGATGCAGTATAGGGTTGCCCTCTTTGTAGTCTTTGACGATCTCAGCGGCTTTCCACACCTCCTCTGGATCGGGGATCCACACCCTGGTGTACTGAAAAATACATTTTACATTTAATTACAGCCGCTACAATCATACTTCATAGCTTAAATCAGCTCGAGAAGACATAAGTTGGTAAACTGAAATTTCAACCTGAAATAACACACCCAAAATGAATTAACAGCTCCACAACTGTAAGGGTTAATATACATAATCAGTATCTATAAACAAATGTCATTATTATCGTTATTATTATTGTGTGACTGTGAAACAAACCACTCCAGAAAAAAAGGCGAAAAACACAGTAGAATCTGATGTTTTATTATCCGTCTGATGTGAACGTAAGAGACAAAATGGATGACAGCCTGTGGATTTGGCCAAAAAAAGCTACTGAAGCAGTTCTACAACTCCTCACTTACGACTGTGCCAAATTACACGCCAATCCAACCGAGCACAACAACTCTGAAGAGGTTTTAGTGTGTATAGGCCTATTAAAATGCTATTTATTTTCACTTTCCCTCAACTGCAACAGTTCATTATGCCTTTTGATCTATTTTAGATGTCTGCACTCTAATTCAGGACTCCATGGAACTATACATGTATTTTTTGTTTTCCTAAGATTTTAGTTCATCTATCTAAGATGACCAGAATAACAGCATGCGGGTGGATGTGAGTGGGAGGAGCATGAGAGTGGGAGGGGCATGGTAGTGGGAGGGGTGTGTGAATGGGAGGGGCATGGTAGTGGGAGGGGTGTGAGTGGGAGGGGCATTGTAGTGGGAGGGATGTGAGTGGTAGTGGGAGGGGTGTGAGTGGGAGGGGCATTGTAGTGGGAGGGATGTGAGTGGGAGGGGCTTGGTAGTGGGAGGGGTTTGTGAGTGGGAGGGCCATGGTAGTGGAGGTGAGAGCAAGAAACGTTGCTCCTTGCTCACAGGGCTGTTTCCCCCCTTTCCCACCACCTGTACCCCCACATGCTTTATCCTGCGGTGCTTCAAAACCAAACACCACTTACAGAAAAAAGTTCTTGTTCAAAATTTGCTCCATTTCTTTTTGTGTTTGTTTAAAAGGATAATGATTTGACCTAGGCCTACATAAGTGTTTATCATATTGCTTCTGAAGTATGCTAATTAAAGAATTTAATTATTGGTCAATGTTGTGTTTAAGCCGTGAAAGTAATTAGGAAATAGCATGGAAAAACGATTTTCATAACACAAAGGACACTTGCAACGCATGCATTAGTACCTTGATACATATCAATTATCAAACATACAATCAATCACAATTTTGCCAGATATTGTAAGATATGAGGAAAGTTTAAAGTTGCTTATTTAAAACCTTACAGTAGCCCCCCCCCCCCTCTCCAGACCTCCACTCGCCATCTCCATGGGAACAACCCCAACATTCTAAGCCCTCCGATACACTCTAAGCCATGGATGACAGAACAACAACATAAACATGAACAACAGTCAGATGAACTACACTGCAATCACTGCACAAAATTAGCATTCAAATCATGAACAGGTGAATTGGGGGAACCAACAAAACTAACACTACAACACACAATGTATTACTTCCATTTGTAACAGTGTTGCATTTGTACAGACAGAAAGCCTACAAATGTATTGTTTGTGTATCTAACAGTCTAGAGGACTGCTGCAATTCTCATGAATGTACTTAAATAATAATTCATATTGCTACAGTTTTCCTGTGTTCAGCAGGAGAATGGCATTGCAGCTTTTGTTGCTAATAATGTCCCATAGGCTATGTGCTATTTATTTAAACCTTGCAGCACAGCAGCTTCCAGAGAGTCTTTACAGACTAAATTAATTCCGTAAAACGAAAAAGTTGACATAATTCATCCTGCTCTTCTGAATACACTTTATTTGTTCCTTGCGAAAATACTTTGGAGATCGATGGTTAAACAGATAATTGGTTGCTATTTGAGTCAAGAGTCGGGGGACACCAGGAGCTGTAACATGGCCAGAGTTTTCAGTCAGATAGAGAGGGCTGGGGAACGAGTGGGACGAGGGAAAATGCACGGAAGGACAGATGCTCTACCTTTCTTTCATATGGCCCATTCTGCGCCGCAGCCAAATTATGTCCAATCTGCTTCTGCTCCACTCACATGCTCTGCTCAGAATTAAGGGGATTATTGTTGAAGGATTTAAGGGAATTGAATCAGGGGAATTGAAAAGCTCTAAGGGAGGGAATTGAGCTGAAGAAGTTGCTGTGGTGAGAATACTGAAATGGAACAGTGTTTGTTCAATTTGCTCGAAATTGGAACAGAAATGAATTGAACTGGAACTGAATTTAGCCAATTGGTCTGGAAAAGGAGCTTAAACGATGGGTATCAGAGCTTTTTTTAACAGTAATACATGTAATATCTGACAAAACTGCCACAGAGGAGCTGACTGAGGGCTAGAACAGAAGTGTGAGAAGACTGTAAGATGCTAATGTATGGCTTAAAATAGATACAAGCAAATGCTGACTATGTTGAAACCTGCATGCATGCTAGCAAGCTTAGCTATAAAACAGTTTTCTCAAGACAATGACTTTTAGCTAGGGTTACCTAGACGGAGATATCTGTTGTTTGTTCTTTTAGCCTCCTATGAAGCATTCTATATCTGGCTTGAGTACAGACCTGAATTTCTGTGGCAGCTTTCCTTATATAAACCAACGATTCTCTGAAGATGCATCACAGAAAACATAATCCACATTATTTTGTTAAACATTGAGGTGATTATTCATTTTGAACAGCAACAGCCATCGCTGCTTATTTTTGCACAGAGAAGTTTCTCTGAAGTGACTAACTCTGACTTCTGACATTCCTTCACTGTCTCCTAGCAACATATGCCCAAGTCTGCCAGGTCTGGGCCAATTGTATACCATACACCATTGCAGTCTCAGAGTCCAATATCCTCATTTCTCCTATGTGCTTTTCTCAGTGTTGTATCTGACCTGACAGTCAGCTGTACAGAAGGATATCTGACTCACGCATGTCGATTATGGGATATTGCTTGTCAGCAGAAGGTTGGTGACAGTAGACAATATGCTGGAGCTCTTACACGCAAACCCAGTATCAACAGATGTTATTTTGATCAGAAATCTGTTCACCGTCAGATTCTTTGGGATTAGGCTACAACCATTAAATTTGATAAGAATCAAATTTGTTAAGAAACTCAATATAAGGCATGAAAAACAATTAAAATAAGGGTTAAAATTACTATGCAAAATGCAAGAATTGACAGTATCCCTTATTAAAAAAGTGTACTATGAAAAATAATTGCACCATAACCACACACACACACACACACACACACACACCGGTAAGATACTGTGAAACAAGCAAAGGTATTGAGTGTTATCTTGTAATAAATGCTTTGCCAAGCATAACCTTGATATCCTGTACAGATGGCTCAGGGTTTTCTCTTTGAGACTTCTGCCTAGAATTCCCTGAAATGCTTATTGGTGCAATATGCAAATACCCAGATGAAGTCACTTCTGTGTGACAAAGTAAAAAAAAATCCTAGATCAGGACTGGATGTATGTCCAGGAAAAACCCCAATGACAGCACCAAAGCAAATCACATTACCTATATATTAATCTTCTTTTGTCATCTAATTAATTTATAAGAGGATTTCATACGCTGAAATCCAGGAGACCACACACACACACACACACACACACAAAATGTCAATTCAGTACAATTCAAAAGCCCACCTCCTGCTGAAGCTTTTGACTCTATCCCCATGAAATCCCCTGTCAGCAAACTACAACAGAGCCCAGCCACGTCTTCGGAGATGGTAATTTTCCTGAGCTTGTGGTTAAAACAATAGAAAATTCTTTGCTACAACACTAGCCCTACTAGTGCACAATAACAAAAAAAATTTGGAGGTAAGGAGACAGAAGGAAAGGGACGCTACACCGTATTTATCAGTAAAGCACAAATCTGTGGGGTTAGCTGTACGGGGTAAGGTCAGGTTGAAGGACGGAGAGAGGAAAGGCCTCCGGTTGTAACTGCAGAGATAACAATGATAAAAGTAAAATGCAACATGAGTGCGACTTACGCCCTCAGGCCAGGTGATTAATACCTGGAGATATGAGGCCCTGCTGCCTTATCGCTCTCTCTTAAAACCATTTATTCTGCACCTCAGCAGGCCAGGAATGCAGCAAAAAGCAACTCAGCATGGGGGTGGGGTTGAGCGAGCTTTTTTTACGGAACGTCGATCCGAGGGTTTTATACGGTGGAGAGCAGAGAGGATGAATGCTCCACGGTGTAATTTGAGAATCGATAATCCAAAGCCTGAACCGGTGTACAGGAGTACGGGAACTGAGCTCGGAGTTACACTGTTTGGGGTGCTGGAGGCCAGTAAAATCAGGACGTGGTTTGGCGGTCTTAGCTTTAGGTCACAGTTCCAAGCACAAATATCAGTAGAGATGGATGTGATAGTGTAAGACAACTGTGGATAGAGTAGACCAGGCTCTCTTTCACTGAGACTGCAGAGAGAGAGACGAACAGAGAGAGTGAAAATGAGAGAGGCAGAATAGCTCGTGCTAAGGAATGCTTGTCGCATTAACTTTTCTGCAGAGTAAGTGGATATACTGTGATACCATGGCATGGAAATTAATGTAACAGTGTGGTATTTATTAGAAATGCATGGCTAAAAGATCGGCAGGTGATGTACTGTTGTATGCGCATGCACATACACTCACACACCCATATATAATGCATGCACACATATAATCACACACCCAAAAACAGTACACACACACGTACACTTACACAGCTGTATACGATGAACACACACATAAACTCACGCACCCGTCTACAGTGCGGAAATTATTTGGCAATTATCTGCCTTCCAGGATCAAAGTCAAAGATAAATCAACTGATAATGAAAAGCATCCATAACCCATTACTGGTAATTAGCCAGTTTGATTAGTTTCAGCATTTAATCGCAGTTTCTTTTAACTGCCGGACTTTAAAGTATACTGCAATGACTTCATAAGGGAGAAAACATAGTTTGAGAACATGTATTGATTATATGAAAATTACAGTGTTAAGGGGCTGACATGGATGTACAGTTGTAACTGTATCTGCAAGACTTTTGAGACATGTTTTGGGGTGACTTACAGCTGAGCAGGGGGGGTGTAACACCAAGTGCATCCTGGGAGGCTAACTGGACCCGACCATACTGGGCACCACACCTGCCAGGGCAAAACTGGCCACATCCAGGGTGTAGACCCAGGTAAAGACAAGTAGGGAAGCCCTGACACCGAGGAACGTCTCAGAGGGACAGCCCAGGTTCAACACCTCTAGCAGGGTGTGCACAAACACCCTCTGGTAGCATGCAGCCACAGCTCACATATGTCAAAGAGACAACTTCTAGCAGCCAAAGCA
The DNA here is from genome assembly GCA_019788955.1 of Albula glossodonta. Lineage (NCBI taxonomy): Eukaryota > Metazoa > Chordata > Actinopteri > Albuliformes > Albulidae > Albula > Albula glossodonta. The sequence goes on from JAFBMS010000027.1 coordinate 1,144,451, forward strand.
ACATCCTCTGCTTGGACATGGGAGGACTATGCACTAAAACACACAAATGGCTGAGCGGCTACCTGTGTTCAAGAGACTCATTCCCACAAGGCTTTCTCAGGCCACAGGGAACAAAAAGTAGTCATTTAGCTTTGCGCTAGGAAGTGAGAGAATGGAAATAACGAAGTCAAAATGTTCTATATGTACTGCTAATATGTTTGGCTGATATGTTTGGCAAGCTACCTACATGGTTAGTTACCTGAACACAAGTTCCAGTCTCTTGGGCTAGTGAGGGATGACATAACCTGCCTGTCGGCTAATCTAATGGACAGACCGTAGGAACATGTAGCATCTTGGTTAAAATGTAGCAAACTTCCAGAAAGTTCTCAGTCTTGTAATCGTATTGATCATTAACTTTAAATGTTTTGTTTTACTGATCTCTTTTATAAGCCGTGGGTTTTTGGAATGAATACTGGTAAGTGGCCAGTATCCAGACAACCACCACACACATCCAATACATATAGGGGAGAACAGGGTAAATCGTGCCAGTGCGTAAAATGAGCCAGCTCCTGAATCTAGGCACCCATAAACAAAATTAACCGTGTGACCACAGATAAAGGTACAGCATTTCATTCCATGCATGGACAACAAGCTTAAGCATACATAACAAATGTGGTTTGGAATAAATTCACGATTGTTTTGCTGGAAGATCATGAAATGTAAAAAGCAGCTCTATATCCTCCATTCACCCCTATCTGATTAGGACACATATCCTCCCTTTACCTCTTATTAATGTTGTTAAGTGTTAATTTCTGAACTGTGAGAACATTAGGAGGGTCTCATGACACCCGGCTGGTGATGTTGTCTATTTCATGAATGTAAATGAGGAGTGAGTGGATTGTAATTGAATTGTGCCTTCAAGAGGAAAACAATCTTTTAAGTTAAGTTGTTGAAGTACTTGGGTATTGTGAAACTTGCTTTGCCATCTGACATTGAGTTCTGTGGCCTCTGGAGAAATCACGACCCTAAGGGAGGAATGATAGCGCTGTGTGCTAATCAAACATACTCTCACCAGCGCCAGAAATCTGCTCTGACTTCCACAGTGCGGTTTCACCACGGGAGATTGGGACCGAGTTGGCTAAAGTCCAGACTAACAGGCTAACATATTCCCAGTTTTACGAACAATTTAATTACAAGCCAAGTCAGATTCAGGACAACAAAATAGCCCAACGAATACATGTGCTGTAACATCCCTTCATCTTAGCTGTACTGAGGATAAAGGTGAAAATTTGGTCTACTGAACGTTATGAAGTTCAGCAATAACCAGAGACCACGTTTCCCTGCTCGCAAAAGATGAATAAAGAAAAAGCAAGCTTGCTAGTATGAAAGACAAGCTGGCTACCAACCAGATTACAGTTAGCTCCATGAAAAGATTCTGAATGTAAAATAAAACATTACAGAAGCAAACTAATCTTGGCAGCGGCAAGTTTAAAGAGCAGGTTATACCTCACAATATGTTTTCTTGTACCTGTTCACCACAGTATAAACAATGTCAGCTCAGGGCTGGTTTCAAAGCCTTTAAATTCATGCAGTTTTCTCCAGTATGCGAAAGTCACACTGAGTTCACCCTTGTTTTGGCTCAGCTTCTGTTGCTGGAAGCTGATGTGGAAGCCAGCCCTTTGTTTCTGGCATCTGTCATCTTGTTTCAGTTTGATAGCTTGACAGAGGAGTGTTTTCCTTTATATTACTGCTAGTTTCCATACAGACAGGATCTGCACTAAATCTGAACCAATACCGCTGACTGAAAGGAGCTGACAGAGACGACTGTAGAGTGACACAGAAAGTGGAAATGGTCCCATCCCTTTTTAAATTCATACCCAGTCATCGATTAAACAGCAATATATAAAAGATCCTGAATATATTTCTTTTAATTAATGAAGATCATTTAAGTCCCATAACCAATAAAAAACCCTGTTTATTCTATTGTTATTGAGAATAAACTCAAAATGAGTTCATTCTCAATAGACTCAGAATGATTATAATAATGACTACAACTGACGACACCAACTCAACTGTAACTATTAGTTGTACAGTCAGTCGTAAGTATGATGGCTAACAGCTTTAGCTCAAAGGGGAACAGCGGGGGCGATTTCCTTAGTCAGAGGGAGGCATTGATTTACTTCTGAGACAGCCATATCTCCAGTTAGGCTCAGATATAATTATGTGTCATCTGTTCGCCGTGGGAATCCAGCAAAAATCCATATGTTTCATTAGTCAGTCCTCTATCGATATGCATCAATGAGAAAGCCACTGAGGAGTGTGAATAAGGAGAAACAGAGGATTGTGAGAAGTCTTTGGCACTGACCTAAGCGCAGCCTACACCATTTTCACCTCATGCAATCATTGCCCTGAAAAAAAAAAAAAAAAAAACACGACCTGCACATTGCACAGACATCACCCTGACAACCTGAGAATTTTACAAAAGCACCAGAGTCATGCACTCCACTTGTTCCTCCAAACAAAACTGTACAAGAAAGACACAGCTGGTACTCACCATCCTCACATTAAACTTGCAAACGGATAAATGGGTTACTTCAAGGGTGAAAGGAAAAGTGGATAGGGTTTACATTTCGGATGCATAAACATTGTTATCCGCGGACCGCGCGCTCCTTCAGGAATGTTTTCACGGTAAGTCAAGTACTGTAGATTTCCACAAGACGAATCAGCCCTTATGCTTTCACTCGCTTGCCTTAAGTGGTCACTTCTCATGACAAATGTCTAGATCAACACTAATTTTACAATTTGCCCATTTTTAAATATATTTTATATACAGCAGCTCATTCATACAAAAGGGTTCTTACCAACTGGTCAGCAGTGTTTCTTCTGAGCTATTGAGATATAGGTCCAACTTTAACACAGTGAAATGTAGCTGAGAGTTCACCTTCCTGTGCTTAGTACAGTTAAAAGTAGCAACAATCACACACCACAGACACAATGGCTAAATTCTGTTAATGTGTAAATTCGCAAAAGCTAAAGTCATTTATATGGATTATGGCCCAGTCCCTCTTTCAAAAGACATTTTCAATTTCAGTGAGGCTAACCTAGTTAAATAAAGGTTAAATGAAAATAAATATGTGAACAAACAACTGTAATTTCCTAGAATAATTGCAGAGTGAACAAAGGTAATATAATAGTACTCCAAATCATAAAAATGATTAGCTTATTAGCAACAATTTAATAAGAGAAGAAATTCACTTTGCAAGATAATTGCTAGGACAATGTGACAAGAATGTTACCATGATCCAGTGTTCACCTGGGAGCCTTTGATGATTTTTTTGGTGCTTCTCCGCTTTTCCCACCCTAACTCAGTGAACTGTATAATCCCACACAGCAGCCCTCTCTCACGGTCATCAGGAGGACAACACCATAAGCACGAGACTTTTCTGATCCACGTCATGACAACACCTTACTTCTTTCCACACCGCAGATGTTTTACCAACTACATGCCGCCTATGGAGCTGGAGGATTACAAAGTCATCATATACTTGGTTTATACCTAGGCTAGAGAGTGATGAGGCTAATGAACTGATTCTTTTACTGCAAGAAGAGACTTGCAGGTCTCTTATTAAGAAATAAATGCATGTTGTGACAGGCTGAGCACAGTATCCCAAGCGGAAATGTACTGTAGCACTGTAGCGGTGTCCCGAGCTGAAATGGAGCGCATCCCTTTAAGCTTGGTACTGCATGCCAAGCTGAAATGTCATGTAGCACTTTAGCAGTGTCCAGAGCTGAAATCCAACATAACTCTTTAGGCTTGGTTACAGGGATTACCTGCATATTTCAACAGTATCGTGTAGAGTTGTCACACCGTTCCGTGAGCCCTGGACTACATCCTGGGTATGACTGCATTATAGATAAGTCTAATATCTACAACTGCAAAGCGCCACCCGCACCCTTCACTCCGCATCCCGAGCTGGGCCAGCTGACGGCTGCGCTTTTTTGATCCTGTTTAATACACAGAGCACTTGGTGCAATCGACCGTGGTACCTCCGATTCTGCACGCGCATCAACTTCGCGCAACGTCTCGTGCTGTACGCACGTGCTAACCGAGCCAGCTCCAGTTGTTGTTGAAGCTTAAATTTTTGATAGAACGGCTTCCATCCATACTACAGTGATATAGTGAAGACGGTGGCAGATAGGGTCACCAAATACAGGCCTTTGTGTTTTGATCCCTGCGGTCTGGGCTCTGACCCCAAAGTCACAACATGTTATCTGTCTGTAGTTATATTCCTGAAACCTGGCCATATAAGGGCCACAATAGCTGCAATCAGGTTTTTCTTCTATTCATAAACATCAGCCAGGGCCAGGGCCCAGAAACGATTGGATTGTGAAGTTCTTGGACAGGAGTACATGATTACTTGTTGGGGAATTAGATAGAGAAATCAAGTACTTGTTGAGGGAAAAACATGCAAAGTGCTTTGCCCACATACTTTAACCCATTACTGCGTGTCATTAAACCATTCCTCCTTATATAATCTGCAACACAGGTTAACTAGGGGTCAGAAAAAAGATCGTACAAAAATACTTATTATAAAGGGGGTACATACACCCTGGATGCTAACTGGCTAAAACAGTGCTCCAGCTGATTGTGTATTCATGGTACACCATGGCAAAAATGCACACAGAATATCACAAAACATCTGTAGAATATAAATATCACCATCCATTATGACAGGCAGCTGCAGGACAGGTGTAATATTACTTTAGATAATGAAACACAGCAAATGGAGCCAGTATTATGTCACCTGATGACATCAGAACCCATTTCTGACAATGAACGACAAATACAGAATGTATACAAAGGCTAATATTTGCTAGTTACCTGCTTTTACTCTTTTGCCAGGTTTACAATGATAAAGTAATTCAATGAAAAGCTAGGAAAGTGTGCTTGGTTGTCATGGCAGTTACTGTAAAACTGGTGATTTCATCTAGTTAATATGGCCTCTCCTCCAGTGTTTGATACCTCTGCCTTCAAACCATACAAAAGTGTGTGTGAGCTGGCTAAACTGCAGGCAGCTAATGTTTGCAATGTGAACCTAGCAACAGGAACTGGCAAATGTTAAAACTTGCTCCTTCCACACACTCACATTACCCAGATACCATGCGACCATTAGAAACAATGAAATATGTTAATACCCTGAAGTCCATCGAATAAGCAGACCAATGAAACAACCAATACCTGCATTACTACAGTACATTGCAGGAGATATTGCGCAGTGCTTACAATCAACAGACTCACTTTGATGCCCATCTGCAGGTGAAGCCCCACCTACACAAAATCCTGTTGTGTCAAAAGTGACATGGCACTAATCAATCACATCTCAGCAGTGGGGTGTTTATACAGAGCAGTGTGAACCTGGTCAGGCTCATAATACAGCAGTATGAACCCGGTGAGACTCAGTGCAGCCAGTTACGAGCCTGAAGTGGCTTATACATGAAGAATAGAGTAAGAGACAAGCATAAACAGAGACTCCAGAAGGTACACTGCCCAACCTAAACTCCTATATTCTCATTATACAACATGTTATGAAATTATAGCTTCAGTTCAGAACAGGCTTCACATTATTTCCTCATTCTAACTTCCCTTTACTAATATCCCTTGTGTACCTGGTGCACACTTAGTCACATATCTGAAACGCATCAGTCATGTTTCACACCTCCATCGCCCCATGACGACTGTCAGCCATTCACAGAGAGGGATGAATCATTCCCTCCTACACAAGGCAAGCTGTCTCAGCCAATCCCTGCTGCTTTCCATTATCCAGGGGAGTCAGCACCCATCCAAGGTCTGAGACATCACACATTTAAACCAAATTAATTTATTCCTTAAACAAATCAACCCCACCCAGCGACAGTAAGAGTCAGGTCTCTCGATCAGCTGGTAGAAGTGATGGTGTAGAGGTGACAGCTCTAAACTCCTCGCTACCTTTAACCCTGGTTATAATTTTAATACATTTGAATTGCTAGTACTTAGCTTTGCACATCCTGTGAAGACAGCAATGTATATTGTTTGCCCTTGTAAGTTTTTAGTTTATAGGCCTTATACCGTTTCCTTATCTGAATACGCGGATTTTCTGTCTTACCTGGATGTTAACACCAAAAGGATTGTGCAAGTTGGAGATTTTACTATCTTAGTGTTTACAATCTTAATATTTTACTATTAATATCAACATGAAAATGATTCTTTGAGGTCAGTATTTGTGACTATTATTTACTCCACTGGATTCCCCCAAAATTATAGATGAAATCACACATTACTGGGACTGTACGCTTGACCTGGTCCCTACACACTGAAATGAGCCATGTAGCCAACATGACTCACAATCCTGTATTATCAGACTATTATCTTACGACTTTCAAATTACCAGTAGCCTGTTATGTGAACTTAGATCCCCAGTCTATCTATAGACATAATATCGTATTTCCTCTGATACTGCTATTGCCTGTATGTGCTCCCTGTATCACTTCTATACAATAAAGCCTTCCTGTCCCCAAGTGCAAACCTCAGTTCAAACCCTAGCTTTGCTAAAGTTAACCAACTCACAAGCAGAACTGATACCACAATGCTCAAACCCCTGGATACCACTGCACCTCTTAAAGGAAGAAAATCTCTTATAAAAAGCTTGTACCCCAATGTAATGACCAAACCTTGCACTTTTCTTTCATGGAAACTTCCAGAAAATAGCGTTCTTCTTGGGCTGGAAAGAAAGGCTATACAAGCTACAAGCAAGCCCCCAGAGCTGACAGATCATCATATTTTTCTACCCTGATAGAGGATAATAAAGACAATCCCAGATACCTGTTCATCACTGTCACCAGGCTAACAGAGAACAATGCATCTGTTGACCCCTTCATTTCTGCAATTCACAGTACGGATGACATCGTGAATTTCTTTGACAGCAACATCTTAAAGAAACATGATACAAAACCTTTCCCGTACGTTTGTCTTCCTTCTTGTCTTCCGCCTCTCCAGTCTCTGATAAACTGGATACCACTTCCAGACCAGCCACATGTTTGAACTCTTTTGCGTCCATTGAATTTATCTAATTTTCTTCTTGAATGAATTCATCTGAAAACTTCACCTGCCTGCTAGACTGTACACTGACAAGATTTTCGAAACAGCTGCTACTGGCGATTGCACTCTGCTGTTAAATGTTATCGAAGCCTCCATACTGTCCAAACAAACCTCATTCCTTCAAAGTAGCAGTTGTCTTTCCTATCTTCAAAAGGCCTCATTGATTATGTGGCTCAGTTTTCATTCAGTGCCATTCCTGGAAAACTACACACAGTGTGTTGATCTCTATGCAACTCCACTCTGACCCAGAAATGTCCAGTGATCGGGTTAAGGCTTTACTCACATAATTTCATTTCCAAAATAATTCAAACGTGACTACACTATGGCCACTTGTTCCAAATGGCTCAACTACCTCAGAGCTGCAAATTCTGTCAGAATCGGTGCAAAAACCAGAGCTGTTTCCCAGTAACAGGCTGAGTAACAAACTGTGCCCAGAGACAGTTATTTACAGCATCCAAGACCTCTTCCTCACATGTTCTTGTTTCTTGATAGATATTCCCACTTAATGTAGAGGCAGCCAAAGTCACATATAATTAACGTCTCTCTCTTCTGGCATGCTTGCATTAAGTTATCATTGAGCACAGTTATCACACAATTATCACAGAGCATAATTACTAAAGAATACTGGTATCATAGAACATGGATATCATACAGCAGAGTTACCCCAGAGCATAACTGCCATACAGCATAGTTACCACTAAGTGCAATTATCACAGAACAGGGGTCACCAAATGGATATGACCTAGAGTCAAATTCTCAAAGAGCCAAACTGGACCGGACCAAAGAGAAAATGTACACAGAAAACCATGTTTTCAAAAAAGAACGGAATGACAAATAGTTCTTTATAATACAATCGTTCAGATATGCCCACCAGCCTAATTTGTACCGAAACAGTCGCTGTCATAAAAGAGAACGTTCGCACATCCTATCCTAAACAATTAAAGGCCAACGGGAACATCCAGAAGAAAAGGAAGGGTAACGAAAGACAGAGAAATTAAAACTGGCATGCCCGGAGAGGGAATTTATGTTGTTTCAGCTGAAATGAAAAAGAGAAGGAGTTCAGTATATTGCCTTAATAAAGTTCTGTAAATTCCTTTGAAAGTCAAGAATTGTGCGTTGCCCATTCATTTCAAAGGCAAAGGGAGCAATAATATCACACATGGTTAGAGCAGAGAGAAGTCTTTGACGCACTTGGCACCACTCCTATTTTTAAAAATTAATTAAAAAAATAAAATGTTGAATTCTGTAGTGCTACAACATCCATTATGATTATGCGTTTCAATACGACTTGATGGTTTGACATTCAATGCTTTACCCCTTCTAATAAATATGACTCAAAAATAATGAAATAACTGAAGAACCGTGTTAGAACATTTTTACTCTACTTTATTTGGGGTTGGGAAGGATGGGGTGGAGCCAGAGAAAACTGGCTGACGGATCTAGCCTGTGGGCCGCTAATTGATGATCCATGTCATAGAACATAGCTATCATAGTACATAATCCCATTAGAACATACAGCACGTCAGAGAACATTATCCTAAAGCAAAGTTATCACAGGTCATGGTTACAACAGTACATAGTTACCATAGCACAGTTGATGTATGTGCTTGAAGCAAAGTCTGTGGTATACTCCTACATCTAGGCACCATCTCTTTCAAGAATCCAAATATGTCCACTAGTACTAAGGGGAGTCTTTCCTGAAATTTCTTTTACATTGTCTGTGATATAATATTTAGTTTTAAATAAAAGGCTACACCCCCACTTCCTTTTATAGTTGTAGTTGCTCTGATCATTTTGCATTCCTTTAAATTGTACTCTTCCCCATCCCCTGCTGCTTGCCTGTGTGATCACAACTATATCAAAACTTTCATTAATCAGCCTCAATTTTTAAAAATGTACGTTGCGTGCTCAAGAAATTTAAACAGCGGACTTTGAGTAAGTTCTGTGTCCTCCCCTCCCACTCTCGGCCGTTCAGAACCACTTCAAATGAAATTTTGTTCCGACTGATTCTGCTCTTTGATTATAATTCCCTTACTGATTGCACACGACTTTGTCTTTGTAGTTTTCAACAAGGGTGAAAAGACTAAAGGGGGGTGATCATGTTATTCTGAACAGGAGCGCTAGCGGCAAAACCGAGAAGGTTATGAATGTCTCCTTCGAGTTAACACATACGGTGATCTTGAAGGTTATGAGAAATGGCTTTCCTTACTTCCACACCCCATCTTGTAAGTATTACATTTTACTATTTACTGTCGTTTTCTATCAGTGACTTTGCCTTGTGTGCGCCAGCATTCATTCATCGGCAGTACTCGCAAAAGAAAAACGAAAGAGCCAATTAAAAAACGCCCTCCCTGAAATGATATCACAGTGAGAGCAGGGGGGTGGATGGGAAGGGGGGTAGTGAATTGGTCTTAAAGTTCAAGAGGTAAGGGGAGCACAATCCATGAGGCCTGAACTCTTCCATCGCGTTAGCATTTGATCCGACAGGGGCACGCATGGGGACAGAACATCATATTAAAAGCCAGAATGAATTTAACAGCTCGGTTAAATCATTAATTTAATCGTGTTGGTTTTATGGTTGTTAGAGGCTCAGCCGTACATGCAGTGATTGGAGCACTGTTAATGTAAATGGGAGAGTATGGGCTTCAGAGAGCTGGTATATAATTCAGTTACTTTACAAATATCTATCTATTGTGGAATTAAAGCTGTGGAATACGCACTGGGAGAATGGTCAGCGCCCTCCTATGAGGTCTGGAGAAAAGCACTGCAGGTTTTTCAGTTGCTTTACTGTGTCTCTGCTTTGAGTCCACTTGTCTCTATTTAAATCATTTCATTAACTAATGGGACATTTACTCATGGGATATTTCTTGTGAAAAAGACTGCAAAATGTGTATGTATCTGATTTTTCTTACATTTGCTACACAGAAACATTTTTTTTTTTTTTTTTTTTTTTAGAAGGAAGGATTGTTATTTTCTTCCATGGGTGCAGCTTTGCTAGCTAAGCCAGTGTGAGTAAGTTCACTGCATCACCCCCAGACCTCCTTAACTGCTAACTAATATGACACAAAAATTAATAAACGCTTAAGTGCTTGACAGGCCTGACATAACCTGCGACTGTGAGTACAGGTTTATTGTATGTGCTCAGAATCACTTCAACTCCCTTTGTTCAGGCACAAATAACAGAGGATTTAAATGTGTCCTTCCATGTTTGGCTATTTCCCCCTTAAACTGAGATATAGATTGGCCACGGAGGTTGGTAATTATTATCTTTCTCCAGTTTGTAACTGATGTAAAACATATTTTTCAATTATATATAACAGAATGTTTGTAATGTAAGACATGCTTTAGATGATATCCAATTCTGAGTTTGACTTTAAAGCAGGATCCCAAGGGTTAAGACTACACGCCTTAGTGAAATCTCTAAAAGATTATAACAGGGTAGAAATATTTTACAAATACATATCAGTAACTATTTGGCATATGCCAGATGGCAGTAAAATTTGAGAACACTCCCCAGATCTCTGCAAATTTTCTATGAAAACATTACAAAACAACAATCGCCATCCTGTTCGAGAAGAATTTCATCCTGAATACTGATCAAAATTTTTGTTTTTATTGTCAATAATCTGGAAGATTTCGACCAAGTATCTGAACAGTTAAAGTATTTCAAGTAACGCTTTGACCCAGATCTGAGCACGGCGCATATGCCTTCGCTCCAGACTTATGCAGGGAGTGAAATCAAAAGATAAGGATGGAGGACTTCTCTGGGTTAGGATGGGCATGCAGCTCATTGCAGGAAGTGTCTGAAATTCAGAGTGACACAATGAGGACATGATTCATACATTCTGACTCTGCCATTCACTGTAGCTGAGAGCTAAGCAGACCTTAATATCTGCTGTGAGAGCCAGGTTAGAGCGATAGACCGGGTTAGGACTGTTCAGGCAGATCTGCTCTGCAGTTCTGTCTTACGTGGCTGGTTTCCAAAATCAAAACTCTCTGCATTAGATACATGCAAAAAGCCCATAGGCACGGATTATGCTCTGCTCAAATTCACAACTATGGAAATGTCAACTGAGAGAGAAATTTGTTTTTCATAAAAAGTGGCATTAACCAGTTATTGTGATATTTTGTTTGAACTCTCATCTCAATCAGAATAATTCAATGTATAATCGATTAAAAACGGATGTTTTCAACAGTTTGTAAACATTAAAGACTGGTAACAAAGAGTTATCCTGGATTTTTGGAAGATAAAATGAGGAAAAGAGCCATCAGAAAGTTACTGGGGGGTTAACTTACTTGGGGATAGATAAAACTGCACACTGATTTAGAAGAAAATTATCTTTCATTGCACCAGTGACATACCTGCGGGTGTATGTGCTTACTTGCCTACCCTTTCATTTTTAATGGGAGAAACTTGTTTTTCACGCACAATCCATGATTTAGAGACTAAAGATGCCCTTGCCCCCTTTCTTACAGAGAAAAGCTCTTATTTTCAAGTTTCAAGTATGGGTCTAGGTTGTGTGCACAGTTTGAATTTGGAAAGCTGAATCACAAGGTGTATAGTCCTGTGGCTCAATGAAGTATTTTTGGCAGGATAATACAAGAAATATGCCGTGCAAATGGCATTTGGTAACGTGACTGTTTTGTTGTTGCACATACAACTTCTGAAGAAGTCATTCAGAACATTGTTCTAGCATGACGCCTATTGTTTCCTTAAGTTCCCAGGTGACAACATTGATAGCATAGATCATAATTCTGCTAAATGGATTCAGGATTAGTGTCATCAGCACAAGGAAGAAGTCAAGCATCTCCCAAGCCTCTGCAATGACCACATCTAAACAACAATTAACCCTTACAGAAAGTTCTGGAACTAAGAGTGGACACTGCATTTCCTCCTCCAACTCTCAACACACTGAAGGCTTTCCTTCCTCATAATTAGGCCAATACCCCTCTATCATATATAATTCAAACAAGGATTTAAGGTAGGCCAACTGTGTCTTAAATGTCCTTAATTGTTTGGCCGATTGAATATTCATATACTGTTTGATGTTTCAATTATTTTTTCTACCCTGTGTATGAACAGTCTGATTTGGATGTTAGATCACATCCAAATCATTTTCTAGCTTTAAGAACAATTGAGTATGGTGTGAGTATCAGGAATGAGTGAATTTTGAAAAAAGTAGGCTGTATAGCTCAGAATTTGCCTCAGGGAACAAACTTCTGGTACAGACTGTATCTCATAACTGAATGACCTTATTCATTCAGCACAATATGAGTGAAGCAGCCAGCACCCTGCTGTAGAAATGGCTCAACATTTCCTGAATTATGCATTTTTAAAAATGTGTGTAGCTTTTTAAATATTCATACAAATTATGTTAATATTCATCAACACAATATCGTCTACATATTTTTTAAAAATGTAACAAGTAAACTAGTAAAACTATAACCAGTTAAAGTATTACTTATGGGACTACTGTCCAAATCAGTTCAAATCACATGACCCATTTATTATGAGTATTGTTATTATCACTTCCCCTTGGCTTGCATGCCAAGGCCAGGGACAGTAGATAAAAACACAGGAAGTATTGTGTGCTTGCTAATTAGAGAAGTGATTAAACAGGGTTCACATGCAGACAGCGCCAGGTAGACCTACTCTTTACATCATATACCTTTTTGAGGAATTTCAGCACTGTACTGTCACAGATCCAAAATAAATGTAAGGGATATTTCTCCGAATTTTCATCATTACTAATCGTTTCTCATATCCCTGAAGTGGCATAAAGTGTGGTAGCAACATTATATTTCTTGCTCTGGTCCTAGGCTTTGCTGTGTTGGCCGGAGGCTAAAATTAGCTCCATTTTAGCATATATATGGGCTAGCAAATTCCCACTATTTAAAATTACTAATTCTCAATCGACTCAAATTAAAGGGAGACAAGTGCTATAATCCTATGAGAATGAAAAAAAAATATTTTCCAAGACATTATAATTTAATACTGCTGACATTTCCAGCCAGAGTTGGCATCACTTTGTGTGACTCCATTCAATTTTTTTAGCTAGCACCTTCCCATCCCCAGGAGTCCTGGCAGGTGGCTTGCAATGTCATAAAAACTTCTAATGCCAGTCACAGAGACGAGACGTGTTAATATTTTATGGTATAGTATTAGCCTACATTACAATGTCTGACTTAGAGGAGGAGGAAACTTCTGAATTCATGACTGAATCTTTCCAGCTCAATTCATAATTCACAGATGAGAGAGACTCTCCTATACACTGAAGATTAATATGCTTAGTAAGAAAGTAACATGCAAAAATTGAAAATTTACCATAAAACCCACTGAAGTAACTGCAACTATGTTGGTAAAATATTCCTTTTAAATGACTTATGCTAGATCCAATAGACAGAACACACAGACAAACCCTTATCTTCACCATATATTCAATTCATACAAAAATAAAGCGTGTAAAACAAGCATGACTGTGTGCGTGTGTGAGTGTGTTTTGTGTTGTCCTTTTTTTTTTTAACCTAACTTATAATGCTCGGAAACTTTTAGACAGTCTGACTAGAGCTTTTTGATTATGAGTCATACATCTTAATGAAGGCCTTTGCGATGGTGGAAGCTGCATCTCCGGAGGAGATTTTCACATAAGAATCTGTCTGATTCCCCAGTTTGTCATTTACACACACAGAGATCAGAAGGACGAGAGATGAGAGAAATCCCTCAGTCTCACCTAACTCAGACTAAAAGGAGTGAGTGACAACCAGAGCAGAAATAGTAACAGAAATATTTAAGAGCTGGGTCTTTTCCATTTGTTATTATTTACCTGTATCTGCGAACCGTGGAGAACCTCTCCTCTTTCATATTCCCTCTCGGTCGCTCGCTGCCGTCACATCAAAGTGCCAATTACTCGGGAGATGGATTCGCCATTTCCTGATTTGGCAGAGATGGGACAGCACAGATGGAGGGCAAGGGGGGGCAAAGACTTTGAGTCCATCAAATGGACCATTCACTTAATATTCTCCTTTCCTCCTACACTGAAATCACAGGATGTAAAGACTGACCAGATGGTGAGCTCTTTAAATTCTTCGGTCCTCCCTACTACCTAACCACAGGAGTTTCTGAGGTATATTACAATTTATATACATATATTCATGCCCAAGGACAGAACATCCATTACTAATGTAGATATTTTTTTCGCTACCCCTTCAAAAGTCATAGGATGCAACCAACGGGAATGGAATTTTCAGCGTTCAAAGGTACAGAGCTGACTGTTCAATTAGTCTACAGCAAGGCTGCCCAAGTTCAATCCTGGGTATCAACCTACCAGGATGTTTTCCAATTCTCTTTCAAGGAGAACTGACTGACTGTGGCAAACGGTTTAATGATTGGATAAAAGGTGGAACGTCCTAGAGAGTATGTTTCCAGGATCATAGTTGGGCAGCTCTGGTCTATGGAAACCGCTCGTTATGTTCCTGGTTCCCTATGTCATTTGGATGAAGAAGGGTAGAAGGGCAAAGTCTTATATTACAAATAACTGCTCAGAGGAATTACATTGCTGACCCTAGGGAGATACCACAGTGTAAACTTCCAACCACATATTGCAGGAATTGAAGGCTGTATTCAGGAATTATTGAAAGACACATGAATGCCAACGGTTCTCCTTGCCAAACAAAAATCAATAGCGTCAGACTCTTTTATGAGTTCGTAGAAAACATGCCCCACACTATGCTTTGGGAATAACCCTGTCTACTCAATCCACAGAGCTCCAAAGACAGCCCACATCAACCAAGAGCTGGAAACAATACTCATTAACTCTGAGAATCACTTCCGAAACCATGACCTTCATCAACACTATTAACTCTCATTAAGGAGGTGATGTGCTCTCGTAGTCATCTTAATTAAAAGCAGCTCTTTTTGAAAGTGAAGCTTAGCGTCGCTCATCCAGCCATCCCATAATAACCACAATAACAATCCCCAGCCTCTGCACTGGGGCACTCATTACACTGCTGTAGAGTGTTACTGTAGCATGCTGGGAATAGCTGAATCTATGGTGAGCACAAACAAGACGTACGCTTATAACTGTTCTAATAATACAGCACTCATCCCTGAGAGAGCATGCAGATTGTTGTGCCTCATTAGTGTCTACATATGTACCCACTTTGGATGGAGTAGTCATTATTCAATGACTTCACAAATGATATTCGCATATGACCAACAATTTTGAAGTTCTATTCTGTGTGTGTATATACACAAACACTGACCATGTTAAATCATTTGTATAAATATTCATAGACATACATATACTGCACACCGAGAGGCCACTCGGTAAACCTGATAAAACAGACTACTCCGTTAGAGTCAGCATTACATGTTCAGATGACGCTATTTAAAACGGATTCCTCAAGATTGCGTGTACATGTGTGTAATTCAGATGGCGAATGGGCCAGACAAAAGATCTAGGAATCTCACTCAAAAACATCCAGCCAATGGCGGCCCAGTGGTGAGAAACTGTTAATGAAAGAGGCGGACATGACTCGTGCTGAGCAACGGACAGGCTACAGCGGAGCAAAACAGTGGTGCTGAGACAGACACTCCAGAACAAGCTTTGTGTTGTATTTTGCCGCTAATGGGGAACGGCAGCTGAGTACCACACAGGGTTCCACTCCTGTTAGCGAAAAACAAACTGCATTTTCAGTAGGCTACGGAACACAAACACTGGATTATGGAAGACTGAGAAGCATTGCCTGGTATGATGAAGTTCAGGGATCCATCCTGCCAAGTGTTACCAATGCAGGCTGGTGTGATGGCATGGGCTGTGTCTTTGTGGCACACAATTAGTCACTTGATGAGTACACAACTTTTGAGTACCACGGGTAGATTTTAGGCAACAAGTTGGTCCCCATTTTCCCCTCAGCTCCTCCTATAGTTGTGGCTAATTGGCTGGCAGTGGATCTGTACTCCAAATAGCTCGATCCATTCAGGGTGTTGTGGGCAACCCATTGACAAAGTGAGATATCTGAACGTCATATATTTGAAAAATAAAATATCCAGATCATTGAATATTTTTGCTTTTTCACGTTTCAAAGAGGAACCAAAAAAGGAACCCCTCTGCTTTTCAAGAGGAACTACACACAACACTGTATTGTGTTGCTGAGCAACTGCTGCAGCCTGTGTCTTTTTCATCTTCCACTCCTAGCTGATACCATTAACATTACCTGATGAAGACAATCTTCACATCTACATCAAAAGTCACTAAAATAATCCAAAACGAAGGTCTCTGGGTGGGGATGAGGCTCACAGAGCAGAGGAATGTGTTCCTTGTTCAGACAGAGTCTAGTGGCTGGGTTTTCAAGAGTCAGCCGCAGGATTACTGGCCAACAGGAACAGTTACTTTGGTGTGAGAAAGTATTTGCTTCCTGTCTGAATTTCTGCATTTTCATTGGTCAGACCTTTATTGGGGTATTCTAAGAGAAAGAAATTGACGCAAGAGTTTTGTGTTTTTATTTAATTTGTCGTGTGATTAATGTTATAAAACATCTGTTGGTGTGAAAAGTATTTGCTCCTCTAGTTAACTGAATTAAAGGGGTTAGCGGTTGGCATACTTTGATAAGCAATCAGTTGTGGTCTGGGCCAGCCCTGCCCAGTATAAACCCTGCCCTGTCTAACTTCAGCCCTTACCATCAGAGTGAAGTTGTCAGCACACAGGTTCTACAGGCACATCATGCCAGTATCAAACAAAATTGTGGAGGAGCTCCGTAAAAGAGCTGCCAATGACTACTAGTCTGGAAAGTGCTACAAAGTGAATCCGAAGGCTCTTGAGATCCACCAAACCACATGCAGCACCCTACTCTCCAAATGGAGACACTTGGGTCCCCATCCTGCCTAATTTTCTCCAAGGGCAGGGTCGAAATTACAACGTTTTGACCTAGCACTAGAAACACTAAAAAATAAAAACAAAATGCGATCACTATTTCAGGTAAAAATATTTACCCAAAGAACACAACTAGCTAGTAATATTTGATAATGATTGTTTTACGTTGCATGAGTAAATGGTAGGTGAGATCTTTGCGAAAATTAAAACATTCAGCAATTGGCTGACACCAATACTTCTTTTCAAAGAACAAAAATAATGCACACACCCATTATGACCTGGAGCTGAGGATGGGCGGGTCACGGTCCTGTTTCACACTCACAATAGGCCAATGCAAAAAAACACATTACGAAAGCCAACAGGTATTTAGCTATGCTGAAGTGATATGGTTCCCCATTCAACCATCACGCTGCTCTGTGAGGGCTTTAGCGCATGTACTCCTCAGTTCCTCCCATGCCTGATGCAAAACATGTCCAGTGAGGTCAGCGTCTCATTTGGTTTGTAAAATGCCTCCCCCCACCCCCCTTCACTCTCCAGGGAGACCAGGGAGTCACCAGGGCCACAGCTGCTGGTAGCTCCTGCTGCCATTGAGCTGTTCACTGGCAAAGAGATCAGCAGCTCTTGCTTTTCTCTGACAGAGATCAGTGGATCCTATTAGAGCGACTAGCAACAACTGGCTAACAGGAACTGTTCACTGGCAGAGAGAATTCCCAATCACATTTGTAGCCTGATAGGATACCATCATTGTAATGTCCTGTCCATTCAGCACAGTCCAGAAGTGGATGCATACTCTCTTAAGTTTACAGTCCCGAACACTGTTTCTCTTCACACAGCTGGTTGCCATAGCATTTGGGTTGAGAGAATACAGGTAGGTGTAGCTGGCACAAGCTAACTTCACGATCTCAAAGATTAGTGCAGTCGCTCTTGCATGACAAAATGAGGACATCCTGCCAAATAAAACCCCCCTTGCTGGGTTTCGACTAGGTATGCATATCCTGCAACATCAGAATTTCAATACATGTTACAAGCTCTTGTCATCCTTTCCCAGTTTGAAGCTGTGCACAAACACCACTATACAGGTATTCTTGTGTCATTTTTAAAAAGTGCACTAAATAATGGGTCATGTTTTAGTGTTCATTTAGTGTTTTTCTAATATAAGCAACAATTTTTCACTCATTAATGAACTGATAAGGTGCATTAGAATAACATAATGAAGCTGTAGCAAAATGTCAGCAGAGTAGCAAGAAGGACTGCCTGCTTCATTTGAAAGGAGAGAACCCAGAAATGTGGCCTAAGTGAAGAAGAGCAGAATGATACAACAGTAAAGATAGAATAGTGGATTCATTGTATCCCATCAAATCAATGTGCTATATTCCTAACTTGAATAATACAATTTATTCCTTTATTTCAAAAAAGAAGGTGTGACCTAATTGGCACTGAAATGAATGAAGCACATCGTGCAAAGTTGAAAGTGTTTGTTTCCTTGTCTCGCTCAATGTTAAGGATATCATAGCTGCCTGAACCTGAATTGTGACAGACTGATCAAATAGGAGTTTAACCATGCTCAGGGGCTTTCATGTGTTTAAGATGGCTCACAGGCGGATATTGGAGCTCCAAAGCAGGACATTGCTTTCCACTGCAGGGGGTTTACAACAAGGAAAGCACTTCAGCTTGGAGGAGTATGTAAAGAATTCACAGGTGTGCAGACAATAGAGGAATGTTCCCTTCGCCCCACTTTTATCATTCGGAAAACACCGCTCTCATACCAAGCTGTGGATATTAATAGACAGGTCTGCTGTACGTCACTGCAGAACATACTGATAGACCTATTGTCACTGTTTTGGCTGCATTACAAACAAATTCAAAACGAATATAACTGAGACACTGTCTTTCTCTTCCATTGTTGGTTGTCTATGGAGAGGAGTGTAAACACTTGCACTGGCATGTGTGCACACAGGAGCTTTTCACACAATCAAACTTCAAATACGAAACAAATATGTCAGAAATTCTAAATCTCATATGCATGTTAAAGTGTTAAAATAGTCCATATGTATATAAACATAATTTGCATATCACATTGTAGAAATGGAACAATGTTGTGCTAATATGACTTTATTGGTTAGTTGATGATTGGCATCAAGTAAAGATAGAACGATCCTGATTGGCTGGGCAGAGATCTGTTTGAGCAGTAATTCACATATAAGAGACAAGTAGAAGGAATCTGCCATTTGGTGACATTACGGGTGAGCTGTGGAAAGGTATGGTGTCCATTCATAAAAAAAAGAAAAATGGTTGAAAACACACCTTTCATTTAATGTTATTCTATGAATACACCTATGTAACATTATAGGAAAATATTGGAAAGACAGATGTTTTCTTGGCTTTAATAATGTTAAGTGGAAATGTATCCTATTACTGCACAAAAGAAACTCACAAACACAGACGGTGTTCAGCTTGGTCAAACTGGAGCCCACTGCTCTGTGAGAGCTGAGAAGGGTCTGTTGATCCTAACTAAGAAATCACCAGGTGACAGAAAAGAGTTGGTATGATAACAAGTGGGACAGAAACCACATTCTTTTAACTGGTTCGTTAATAACTGGCTCTTGTGTTTTGTTTCCTTCCATCAATTAACATTCAAAAAATTAATTCTCTGACTCATCCAATAAGGATAATGATTGGGCCTGGTGAATTTATTTTGTGACAGATTTAGCATAAATATTCAAATAATTGCAAATGATATTACAAATCTATTGGCTGCATGGAGGAAAACACACAGATGCATCATTTAAATCATACGTGTTCTTATCCACAGTCATATCTGAGTCCTACCTGAAGATATCTGTAGATATTAAGATGGTTTATACTAAAATGTATAGTACACATGTAGAGTTACATATACAGTACAGTAATAGTAATATATAATATTCATTACTGTGGATGTATAGCAATGTATAGGAGGATATAAATTATTCCAACATACTGACAGGAAGGTAAAGTTTAGAATACAATATATTCATGATGAAATGATAATCTTCACTTAATATTCTGTACTAAATGTACAGCACAACATGATCAAATACATATTCTCACCCATAAATACTAAATTCTTCAACCATGCTTGGACGCAGCACTAATAGTCGTTGTAAATGAGCAGTGGCTTGCTCTGCTTCTTACTTTGCATCGCTTAAACCCCATCTTTGGTATAAAATGGCCTTTATATCAGATACCCGGGATAGAAAAATTACATTTTTAAGGAAGTCCTTCTTGGACATGTGTTTTTGTGGTTGTTCCCCTGGCAACAACAAACCCCTCCCTTTGCAGTACCTAGCATAGCTGCAACTCCTAACCTTTTTGCTAAACAACCAGTCCCAGCCATTCTACCTCCAAACCAGAGCTACTTCGGAAATAAGACTTGTCCTTTAAAGCACCAGTGAAGTGTTCCTGTTGTAATCAGGTCCAGATTGCCTCCATCCGCAATATGTTCCTGCTCTAATTGAGACTACGTCATCTCCTTGTACAACATGTTCCCTCAGTAACTAGAGAATAAAAAAAGCTAGCAAAAAAAAGTCAATACTATGAACATGAAGCAGCAAAAAATGCTTTGAAGACTTCTGAAACACTTCTCTGGCAAATAAGTGAGGAGACAGACAACCAGTCTGAATTTTGGCTTCATGCTACAAAAGCACCCCACTCTTTCTTCTGTTTTGAACAGTAGTGATGCAGCATAGAACAGAAAATCTGGACCTGCAGATACACACAGAGGTATGACCTTCAGTGAATAATATAACTGCTGAACGAAAAAGTAGTGACCTTCACTTCATCAGTGTTGGTCTGTCCTCAGTCTCTTCCATTGACAACAACAAACACTACAGAGACTCACGAAAGCAGTTAAACAAGAGCAACAAAACCAACAGAGAATGAAGAATGATCAATAAGAAGAACGAGCAATAAAATCAACACCGTACAACACAGTAAATGAAGACAAATCCCAAGCAGGAGATATAAGTTTCCTAGGGGCATCGGTCCTGTCTTGCATTACGCAAGTGCCTGATTTCTGATTTCAGCACCACTGGTTCACTGTCAAGGGGTGGAACCGGCACAGCCAAAGTTTCTCCCTGTTCTGCTCAATTACTGTCACAATACATCTCTTCACATGCTGCCACTGAGAGAGAGAGAGGGAGAGAGAGGGAGGGAGAGAAAAAAAAGAGCTTCCCGTTTCAGGGACATAGCCATTCTTCTTTGTGGCCTGGAGTCGCCCCAAGCCAAAGTCCTGATATTATGACATACATGAAATGTGCTTGTTTCAAAAGGAGGTGGACACAGGGGAGGGAGAGAGGTAGAGCAGGGAATGGAGGGGGGGAGGGGATCAAGCAGAGGATAGGACTTGAGGGGGAGAGGGAGAGAGGGAGCAACAGAGGACAAGACGGATGAGGGAAGGAGGAGAGAGTGATGGAAAAGAGGCGCGAGGCAATGTGCGGCAGCGTAGCTCACGTCAGCCTCACTTTCACTTCAGCATTTCATCGGGGACTGAGCCCATGGCCTTCACAGCTTACAGACTCATAGCGGTTGAGGTCACTGATAATTGTTAGTCAGCTGGACTGATTAATTAACTGACAGACTAATTTTCTTCCAGGTTTGACACGGAGGAACCGATGTAATTTGGAATTCTAATGCAGAAAAACTGAAAACCCTGAAAGTACCACTCTGTTTATAACTTATTTCAAACATGTATGTAAAAGGTGAGTATTAAACCAATGTCCATACAATTAAAACAGATAAAAAAAATGCAAAATACAATCATAACCAGACAAAGGGACATTGACACTATTTCTAAGTATACTATTTGTTAATGAATGGTTGTAGAAACCTACAGAAGCTGGCAAGCTACAACAATAACCTGCAGATATTTAGTTATCTTTTTTACAATCAAAAGGTGAACGTTATTGAACTCAAAGCTGCTGCATCTTGGAGGCCATTTCTTTTGAATTTCTTTTAAAAACGGATTTTTACAAACAGGCTTTTAATCGCACCTAAAGTTCAGGATTTGAAAGGATTCAATCTACATTTTTTCACTCTCTTATCTATGAGAGACAGCTGCTGCATTACAAATTATGTAAAAACGGAGACATTTGATGTATGAATTCCTCAAAATGAATACAAATCTTGAGTAAGCCAAGTATGCAGGGGCGTTATCATGGCTCTATGACCTAAACATGCTTGAACTTCGCTTATGAAACAGAGACCATAACAAGGACACACAGACCTCATGCACAACAGCAAAAGCCTGTGAGGATGAGGGTATGCATGTATGCATGAATGGATGAGTGTCAACGCCACGCGCCACTAGCATGCGTGCATATCTACTGATCAAATTCATTCACTTTAGTATGAGGCCCACTATCTTAATACAAACAGGTTGTACATTCACACCGTTGCCGATGCTTCTCTCAGACAGCCATAGTCAAGTAATCTCTAAAGAGGAAACCTGTAACCGTGACCAGACAGCACTGCCAAACGCGAAGGGAGTGAAGTATGGTTAGAGCTGCTGGCTGGGGGAGGAGAGAGGTATGAAGGAGGGAGGAACGAGGGAGAAGAAAACTCAGGGGAGTAATGGAGGAGAGGAGCGGTCTTTCAGGTTCTGCAGTGCCACAACAGGTAGAGGTGTTGCATAACATCAGAGAGAGAGACATAGAGAGAGAGAGAGAGAGAGAGAGAGCAGACTCTCTTGGCTGACAGAAACCAATCCATGTCATCTTGTGTGCCAGTTCATTAGCTCTATTACATTCTTATGAGATAAGAGCATTATATTGCAAAACAATTCGGCCCAATCGACAAGGAGCAATTACTCGTTGTTCTGAAGCAGTGGGGAAAAAATGCAGAAGCAGCAGCTGCCTATATTTTCAGTTAACATTACATTACAGGATATACCGGACGCTCTTATCCAGATCGTCTGCAGAGCTTACAATCTGAAGACATAGTGCATACATCGCGGTCAAAGTGCAATAACACCAACAGATTTGTCAAGAGAATTGCGACAGCAAAAGGTTCATGGTAGAAATTATGGATGCCTTTGAGGGGTAAGAAGGCATCGGTAGGGTGAGAGAGCAGGACATTTTGAGCTAAACCTGTTCAGAGATCAGGTTTCAGGGGTGATATACCACTAAAGTCGGGGTAGAGCTCTCTTCTCGCAGTTCTATGGCTCTGCCTCGTTGCCAAGCTTCCCATAAAGGTATTCCGTTGCTACGGCAACGACAACAACCACACCCAGTTCATTGTGCCCACACAATGACGGCAGCTCCAAGTGAAGACTGGGCGTGTCCTAGAGGAAAAGATTACCTTCTCCCTCTCTGTCTGAGATCGGCTGTTAACTTTGACCCGGCTGCCTGTCACAGGGAGCTGACTCACTGTCAGGTGCGTGTTTCTCCATATGCAAAGTTAAGAAATCACAGGTGAACTTCAGCATTACATAATGTTGTTTCCATTCATTCATTCATTCCATTTAAAATGCTCATGAATAAAAGCATACATAATACACTCTATTTATATAGATATATAATACACTAAATTAGCCTTGTGGACATCGCTTCTTTGTAGAAATTTACTAGTTATTAACAACTGCCATATATTTTTACAGTAAATCCTGTAGTGTCTTGACTGAAATCCCACACACCTGCTCATGTCTGGAATGCGGTAACGCCACTTTCCATATAAATCTCCCAACAGGGAAAAGAAGGCGCACTCCAACAAAAGAGCTAACACACCTGTCACCCGATGGGTCTGCCTACATTAACATGGAGTTTCTCACATGCTTTGTGAGTGAGGATGGGGCTCTGAACCCCTTGACCCCAGAGGGGGTGACACACTGACACACACACACACACACACACAAGGTGGAACCCTGTGACCCCAGAGAGTGGATGAGTCACACGCACAGCTCTCACCTCAGTACCCCCACAGGAGAAAAGGAGCTTGTTTACCAGGGAGGCCCAGACTGCAGGGCTACACAATGCAAACAGTATCACTGCACTTGTCTGTGTCAGGGAGGTATGCTTGTACATTGCATCAGACACATATTACATAGTATGATTACATTTTGTGATGAACTTTACAAGTTCAAAGGTGCATCCATTAATCTTTGTGAATACTGTATAGCTATGAGTAGAATGAAGAGGGAGTCGAGAGGAGAAGCAATAATAATCCTGCCGCTGTTATAAAGCAACAACTGAGCTCTGCCATAATGGCCCTGTCATTCAGAGTGTATCAATCCTCTGCAATACATTGTAGCTCCAGACCTCCAACAGATGCAGCAGAGAATTTTTTTTTTTTGTGGGGGGGGGGGGGGGGGGGATTTCCACCCCTTATTCCTGACCCCAACTGCAAGGAGCAGCCCCATGCATGAAATCCTCTGAACCAAGTGTCGAACAAGTGTTGCTTGTTTTCACCCTGCAGATACGTCACCAAACTCTTGATGTCGATACTGTTGGAGGAACACAAAGTCAACATACTTCATTTCCACAAAGGGGACATATAGTTCACTTATGCCAGGAGTGGCCACTAGGGAGTGATGTGATTGAAGCTCAACCAGCTTCCCCAACGCTTGTCTAACTATTGTTTCATTAATGCAGACCTTTGGGCAAAGCCAGTAGGCCTCAAAGCTGCACAGTGAACATGGCCTCTATGCCGAGGGATGCCCAAAGAAAATCTTATTGTGTGATCCTTCCCAGGGATCACTGAGTTTCAGTCAGTGATTTAAAAAGAAGGCGAGGTCAAATATCCAGGTGGAAAATCCTAAAGAAAGGACATGCTAAAATGTCACCATACCATTCATTTAGATCATCTTTATGTATTACAAAAGAAGCACTGAAGACGAGCATCTCTTACTAATTGTGCCTGGTTCCAGGGCTTGTAAACTGCACTATTTGGAGGAATCACCCTGGCAAACTGGTAAATGAAAGCCAACAAGTCCCCGCTCAATCAAAGCTAGCTGTGTCCAGCTACTGTAGACTTCCTGTCACTGTCAACATATATGGCTCCTTTACTTCCTCAGAGGTACAATATAATTTCACTAAACAATTTATTTTCTTCTTGTTTCAAACAATGGCTGCAGAATTCACTTCATGAACTTTATGCTGAACAAAACACATTGGGAAACACTGCAGAGTTGTGGTTGAGACCACTTCGGTCAAAACCAAGACTGATTCTGTTATGCTTATATGGAAAAACACACAAAAAAAAAAAAAATTACAGATGTCTAATGTTAGCTCTGTACATTTATCAATGTCTGTATTTTAACCACCTTGCTGTGTTTCAGTTAACACGTACACATTTTCAACATACTATCGAATTTCAACTTTCCACATGCACATTTACCTCAGTACAAGGGAATTTCAACCACAGACTGCTGCTCTCTCATGTTTAAGAAAAGATTATCGCAGTCGCAGACCGGTGAGAGAGGGAGAGGAACTCAGTTCAGCAGGGGGAAGGAGGAGTCTTACTGAAAAGCGTTGAAGCGAAAATGTCAATCATCCATATTTTGTGCCTAGATTGGCTCTGCTCTAATTTTATAAGCCGAGACCAAAACTGTGACCACAACAACAGACATCATTTAGCATAGTTTACCATAACAGTTCCTACCAGAATACTTTGATGTCAAAATGCATCCTGATTGGTAGGTCTCCTACTGGTCAAATAAATAAGAAAATTTCGTCAGATATAATTGAGCTCAAGAAGAGACCAAGAAATATCAGGTCTGAGACACCCGTGTTACTGTCTCGAAACGCTACAACACTACAACACTGAGAGGAGCTAATAGGCTGGACAGAACAAAGTGTGTGATCAACCCTATGGTGGAACATCCTAATGACCAGGCACACCATGGTGCCTTAAGAGGCCCAAGCCAAGCCCATATTCCAGAGTAACACAATGAAAAGAGTGACAGCTGGTCTTAGTCATGGAGGACAAAACAGATGGAATTTGCAAGGTCTCTTCCCCTCGTTTGGTTCGGATTAGTGCGATACGGGTCAAAGGGACAGGGAATCTCAGGAGGAACCATACTGGGTGGGGCGGGGGTGGGGGAGGACAAATTGGAGAAGTGACGCCTTCCTGTTTATGCACAGTACCTTGGAAGTCCTGTGTTAAGACTAGCTTTTATCACAACACAAACCAGCAGGCTTGTTCACCAGGTGAACGTACTTAATATGCCAGTCCTTTCCACCAATGAAAGCAAAGCACAACCCTGCTCCAATTGGACAAATTGTATGTGGGATAAATAATAAAAGCTTTAAGTTTTTACATCACTGCTACACATAAAGATATTCATGGTTACAAAAGGGGAAATATAACAACACGGAAGTGTCTCTTGTGTACCATGACATCAGTGTAAAGTGCATTTTCTAAACGGGTAAATGTTTAACAATGAGTACTATAAATATCAACTTGTTGAGTCAGGAATGATGTCATTCTTTCAACATTTCAACACAGTCTACGGACTAAGTAACATCCCAACCCACACCCTGTCTGTTAAGATTTCTTTGGAAATACAACTGTCAGACACATGCAACCAAGCAATGGGGGAAGAACATACTAGCTAGGCAGCATCTTCCAATAAGCAGATAAGCATGACATAAGACATAAAATCTTTCAAAAAAAAGCAATAGAGTATATTTTAATTTTTAAAAATATAAATATGGGGGTGGGTGCTGGGGTCCCAGCCATGCACACGGCCAAAGGTCCACACTAGAGCGGCAACAGTTGGCCCAGCCTTGGCAGGGAATAACAGGGGTTAAGCTGGTTAAGCTCGTTGGTCTCACTGCTCCATAGTTGGCTGGGTGCCTGATACAAAAACCGAGCACATGCTAACTTTGTCATGCATCTGAAGCGTGGACTGAAGTGAAGATCGGTTGTCACATGAATAGGAAGATCTTCAGCAGGGGAATATCACTTGTACGAGATCAAATTCAGTTGCATTCAGGTGGGAGTAAAATTAAAAATTTTGACTCTAAATAACTGGTTTATGCAATTTGAGAACCTGAACAGGTAATGGTTCCATTCTCTACCCCACCATCTACACAGAAATTCTATTGCAACCATTCTGATACAAGTACCCCAATCATCTAAACCTGATCACACAGAAATTCATTCTGGAGTTAGAAACAGATCTAATAAGAATTTCTGCTACGTTATTTTACAGAAGATTTTGTGATCTGGTCTCAGAGAATTTAAACGAAGGAATGGCACCTAAATTCAAACTGAAATAATGG
This sequence comes from Albula glossodonta, assembly GCA_019788955.1. Taxonomy (NCBI): domain Eukaryota; kingdom Metazoa; phylum Chordata; class Actinopteri; order Albuliformes; family Albulidae; genus Albula; species Albula glossodonta. Next base: position 1,171,696 of record JAFBMS010000027.1, read on the forward strand.
ACTGAGCTCCTCTTTTCTGTGGTGATTTGACATGGAATGACTCTGATCGTAGAGGGCCTTGTTTCATATTAACTGGAATCACTTGAACCTACTTAGATCAGGAAGACTGAGTCTCAGTCTGTAGCTATGAAAGAGGAAAGTCCAGCACAATGCCTTTTCAGAGGAATACAGAAACCTGGAGTGGGGACAGGGCCAAAGTTTCACAGAGAGAGCTTCAGTGTGTCAGAGGGTGAAACTCAGTCACGATGTTAGCGATAAAGCCACAGACAGACATAAAACCATAGCAAACCATATTTATTCCATTTGCTAAAGGTATGTTGTGTTTGGTTTAATGATGCCACCCAACCCAGACTGTGAGACTCCTGACAGAAATGCAGCAGTGATGGCATGCCGCTCTAATGCAGGGCGCTCAGCGCTGTCTGTGCTGGAGCCCGCAGCAGGGGCAGCTCAGGACAGCCTGGGGAACCCGAAATAATGACATTTCTCCTGCTGTGCAGTGGAGGACCATTTTATATCAGACACTCCACAGGAGGAGGTCTGGAGCCTGAGCTTCAAATCCAAGCACAAATCTGCAAATTCTCTCTTTTAATCATAGAATGTAGGAATCATCAGACTTCTGTTATTATTTTTTCATCCACTGCATTCATTTAAAAAAAATTCAGGTATACCACAGTGATGTAATCGACAGCAGAATCGTTTCTCGTGCAGGACATGGAATTATGTCTGAGGACAGCAGTTACTGCTGAAAAAAGTGTGCAAACCTAACGGCTGCATCAACCATGTGTCAGTTTATTCAAAGCAAACTGCCAAGGGTGGCTGGTCCTGTTACAGTACTACTGTAGCTTTTGGAAGACCCCCCCTAAGTCTGGTATCCAGTCCAGACAGTGACAGTGCTGGCTGGTGCTGATGGTCCTTCAGATCGGAGCGTAGCTGCCCTAAACATTGCCTGCAAAATGGCGGGATAAATGAGGTGTGGCTGCCCGTCAGAATCCCAGAGTATATGTGCAAGACTTTTCACTCCTGTCCTTCAGTAATGCTGCCAGTGTCTGTCAGATTTTCCCTTGATCACAAAGACATCTCCCTTTCTCATCTTGTCATCTTGTCTAACCTTCTTCACATCTGCTCATCCCTCTCCTCTCCCTCACCTGCTGCGCTCGACCACCCTGGCTCTCTGGTTCTGCTGGCTGTCCATGCCAGAAACTGCCAGCCTACATTTACTCTGCTGTTAAAATTCACTAAGACTGCCTGGAGCTGGCCAGAAACAGGTTGGCTCACCCTCTGAATTGGGTTCTGTTCAAGGTTTCTTCCTGTTGAGTTTTTCCTCGCCACTGTTGCCCTAGGCTTGTTGTGTTGGGGGGGGGAGTGGGGTGTCCAAAGGCTTAGACTCTCTATAAAGCTCCTTGGTCATGATGTTATTGTAAAAATAGCTACATAAATAAAAACAATTTAATTAAGAAGACCCTGTGAGAGCTCAATGGGCGTTGGTAATATCCTATGTTTGGAGAGGTGAATGTATAATCGTGAATGTATAATTGTCTGAGCTCTCCCCAAACTGACAGAGGGGGCTTCAGTAATGAATGGGAGTGTATCGAACTAACCATTCTAAACTGAGAAAAAAAGGTGTAACATTAAAAAGAAATAAATAAGCTTTTGGATCTCCCTTTACAAGATGGCAATAAACCTCCAGCATTCTGGCCTTAACTTTCAAACTAAATCCAGGACAGAGCTAGCACTCACTGTCACAATTTATGCTATTAGTGTTTTTATATATTTGAAGCATTAAGCAATAAAATATGAAAGCACTGAAAAGGCATTCCTAATGCTTCTTCAGATTCATTATTGATGGTTAATTCATCCCCCTTAAGATGCACTGAATGTCCCCAAGGCTTGCCTGGTGTGAGTCATTAGTCCTGAGATTTGTGAAATTAGCATCTGACAGTTAAAGTGACAATCTCCATTCCTTATCCAAGTCCTTCCTCTGTTTCCATCGGTGTATATCAAATGGATAAAATCTAACCAATGCGTATGATACATGGTGTCAGGAAGCTACTGCTGTAACTAACCACCTGCTTGTCTAACTAATGATTCCTCTCCTATGCTGTATTTTCCCTCTGACGTTTTATACAAAGAAGAAGAGGAAGAATAAAGATAGGAAGTAGTTCTTGTAGTAATATGGAACATCGGTAAGCAATGTACACACAATAGCAGACATTGTCAGTACAATTGACAATGTGTCAATGCTACCGCGCCCCAACCTGATGTGCCAGGATGTTTCTTAGAAAGAGCTTTGTATGCCACCTATTCATACTGTTTTGTAAGCTCCACATAAGACTGTCAATTGAATGAATTTAATGTACTTTATTACGTTTAGTTCAGACGCGAAATTTCCTCCATCTCACTTCAAAAGTGCCGAATATGCCTCATGACATTTCCTAAATTTGAGAGCTGATGTTCAAAGAAAGAAGATTAATGGAAAACATGTAAATTCTTTTCATGCTTTTATGCTATTAAATGTGTAGTCTTTTAAAGCTCCTTCTACCCAGAAATGTGGTTTGTTTCGCGTTTTTCTTTGATACCAGCAATTATGCCCTTCTGCTGTAACTTGTTCTTTCCACCTCACTATTGTGAAAGGGGCATTACAACATGATTACCTTTCTTCAGTACAAAAAAAACATAAAGGAAAAATAGAATATGAAACTATAGCCTGTGTGACCTAAAAGACACAAATCTTGTGGAACATGGGAAATCAGAATCTGACCCTCAATTGCCCATGGTAAGAGCAACATAAGATGAGCACTTTTGTGCGAAAACTCCAGTACCGAAATTCACCGTCTCCACCTTGCAGAAAAACAATACTCTTGTTTGGTATTCGTTTCAAAAGCATGTGGGACAGGATTTGGTCATGAGTAGGATTACCAACAATAATATGGATCACCTGAGCGTTTTCTACCAACCAGGATGGATTTCAAAATGAACGCGAGATTTTACGCAACATGGATTGCGGCACGCAGAGGCTGGACACACTTACATGGTCCTGAGGGGCGTCAACAGCGGCGCAGGAGAGATTTTTGAACTGGGGGGGAGGGGGGGGTGGACCAAACTGTGAGCAAAAGGTCTCAACTTTTAAACTTATACAAAATCTGTTTTTCCTCGAAGTGGGGGGGACGGATCGGGGCCCTATGAAATTGGGGGGGGGGGGGGGGCGTATCCCCCCACCATCTGCGCCCCTGGGTGTCAAAGCATGTAACACACTGTAGAAATTGCTGAAGGGCATCAAAACATGTAATTCAGGTGATGGCACTGATACGCTGAGAAAAGAGTGCCCTACCTAGCATTGATAAGGATTCTCCATTTGTGCCCCTAAACAAAATGGAGTTCCTTCTTAGAAGCTGATACCTCTAAAGGTTTTCTGTAGAACCCTCAAAACACAATTATACACAGAGATATTCCTATCATTTTGAGATATCAGTATCTCTAAATGATAGTATCTTTTGGGGTTACCCACAGGGGGCAAATGAAGAAACTTCAAGGAACCTTTTGCACACAGTATATAGCAAATTACACTGCATATCAACATTGTTTTAAAATTTGCTGCTCTATCATATAGAAATAAAATGATGAAATCCCGATTGCTGTTACACATTACCTTCATAATACTGAACCGAACACCAAGTCGACAGTTTCAGTCAGAACCTGTGAAGCTACAATGAAGTCGTACCGTAGAAGTATGTGACAGGGACAGACCATCTCACTGTGACCCTGACAGACAGGTGTGAATTATGACAAGTAGAACTCCTACCTTTAGCTACACCACTCTTCAGTGCCAGGCTGCTACCTTGGTTCATCAATCAGGTTGATTGCTACACTGAGATTCCTTGGTTTGGAAATAAGACTTGGATGGTCCTCTAAGCTAACACTAAAGCGCCAAGTCACTGAACACAGCCCTGCACCCCACGGTTCACTCCTCTTACCTCCAGTTACTCACTGCTCACCTCCAGCTCCTACCACTCTGAAAATGCCCAAACCAGTTAAATGCTTATTGTTTACACTTTTGTGAATTATTCTATATAATACCACCTGTTAAATGACTGACGTGACTAAAGCAAGAGAAGGTTTTATTTTGGCCGAACATGGTTACAGAACACTATAATGTGGCCTGCTACCCACTGTACCAGTCAAACTACTTAAATGAACCAAAAAACAGCCTTAGACGATCCGCTCATTCAGCAGCAGAGAGATCGGAAAAAACCAAGATAATCACCACAGCGGCCACAATCGTAAGCCACATCAAACAGACTCAGTGCAGCAGTCGCACATCTTCCTCAAAAAGTAAAACATTCTTCTCTTGCCTGTTTAGCCTGGCTGCGGCTTTTTTTCTGTGGCAAGGTTTCTTCACAAATATAATGAAGGAGAAATTATAATGAAAGAGTAAAGAATGCATTTGTGTATTCCTGTCAGGTCTGTTTATTGTTACCCGCTCAGTGGGCTGTGAAGCAGCAGCGTTTTGCTATCACACGTTACATAATAAGCCCATGCAGTATGTTAATCTCTAGAAATAGAACTCATGACTGTTACATCTAATTTTATCTCTTTTTTTCCTGTTGACAAAGCAGTAAGATTATGTATAGTATGCTATTGATTTGTTTTACAACAGGCTAGAAATAATGGTTCAGTGTAGACCCAACTTCAATAAGTGTCCTGTCCTTCCGTTGCACAAACAAATAAATTTAAGTTAAAGACGTGTTTATGGAAGGCTGGAGAATCAGCTTCCAGGTCCATAGGAATGACTAATTGTTAGATATATTGTGTATTGTAAAAAGGTACAGCTCATAGAAATGCAGCAGAGTAAACAAACCGTCCTGTTCATGAGCTTATTTTATTATTAACAAAATATCCAACAGCATCTCATCGGTCAGTTGTGAGATATCATCTAGATGGTGTTGTAAAGAAAATTAGGGGGCGATTACAGGGGGGAAATCCCTTTAAAAAGGGGCACTACTGGAGCTGTAGCAACAACATCCACTCCCGTGCCCACTGCAGATAAACCGTCAACTGTCAGAACAGACGGACGGGCTGCATTACCTGAAACAGTGACTGTTTCACGCTAAGGGATCGCCTACAATTACACCGAAAAGTATATCTTTGGTGGAGTGAAATCGTTTTGAGACTCCATTTACAAAAATACATAAATCAGACGCAGAACCCCACACCGTTTTCTTTTGCCATAAGCCAGCAAACAGCAAGGCTACAGTTTTGTAATTTTACAGCTCTGATGTCGTAACGTTTTTAAAGCGCATGTTTTACACCGTTATCAACTCCACCTAAAAAAAAAAAAAAACACACACACACACATTACGCAGCTTTAAAATTGCCTTGTGCCATTTGCTCCGGAACGGAGCTCAAAGACACTCCTGTATTCTGATACGGATTTTTGTTAGTATTGGCACTCTCAAACTCTAAATTGATATTTTTCATCAGGGTCGAAATGAGCGGCCAGGGACACACTTTGCACATACTCCCTTTAAGCACCGAAACCAGACCGAAACTAACTTGCTTATGCACCTGTTCATGGAGATTCAGTATCACGTTGCGATGCGATGGCGCTCACGCACCGCGTTAAAACTTAAAAAAACTGTTCAGATTTCTTCTGAAACCTCAGTCTTTTCAAAAGTCGAGAATTGTTCACTGTAAAAGAGTATCCTGCAATGCTTTTGCATTTCACTTGCATAATTAGGCTGTTTCAGGTGGGAGCGAAGGCTGTCAGTTAAAACGTGACAATCACAAGGCAATAATTTCCTTAATTCGGGTCATTTACGAGATAAAACATTAACTAAAATACTAATTGTTTACAACCAGCCACGTTATTAAAAAGTTGACAGCAGTAACTATTGTAAAATATTGTGTGTATTGGAGAGTTCTCGGTTATTATGAAGAATGACTGTGAAACAATTCAACACAAGAAACCCTGTCACCATTAATATCTGGTACTTAATATTTGTACGTGTGCACAAATGTGCACATTGCATTTTACTGACGCAAAACACTAAGTTAATGCTTCTCGTTGAAGGAATGACAGCTATGTTTGTTACTCCGTCTCCCAACAGATAAGAAGAAAACTTGCTGAAGGCAATCCGAATTAGTTCACTCACCTTAGTGAAAAGCTCGTTTATTGACATCTTGTGCCTCCACACCAATCCACCGTCTCATCAAAAATACTGGACCATCAAGTCACAACCTCTCCGTTTTGCGTAATGAAAGAATGTTTATACCGATATTCCCATACAGTGGTTATTCCTCTAGGAAGAAGATTGTCCGGTCGCCATTTTTCAGAAACACACGCTATTTTGTCGTGTCTTTTATTTGCTTAGCTAGCAAGCTAGGCAGCTACTTCCGACCTTTTCTTAGCAGGTGTTTATTTTTCTTTTTTATATTTAATTATAAGACTACACCCTGCCATTCCACGTACACATATTCCCCCGCTCTGCAATTCCTAAAATTTGAGGTGAGGTAGACCACACTTGTTCAGAGGGAAGTTAATGGATAAAAGTATCAAAGGAATGACTCCAATTTACTTCCTTCCCGTATCCATGGACTCGACCAGGTTGGCTAGCTTGACTGCAGGTCTGAAGCTCGCTGAGCGCAGGATTTCTGCACGTTGAGTTGCATGAGACACCTTCAGGTTCTTGCGCGCATTGCATTTCGTATGCAACCCGCAGAAGTTATCGGACTGGCTGGGTCAGCAATGTTACTGTACATGCACTCCTCATCGATACGCGGTAGTTCTGTTTGTGCTTACCTTGCGTTTGTACACAACTTAACATCTGTACGGAACTTCACCGCATGTTACTTGGTACTTTCCTGTTCCCGCACACAATGAACACCACTGATTATACCTTGGAGCGATGGAATAGACTTACCTCATATTCCAAAACAAAATGACTTAGACTATAAATCATAATGACGATACCTAATTACCACATGCTGTATATTCTGTTTAAGTGTTCTAGTAAATTAAATACATTTATTTAATTAAACATATATTTTATTAATTATAAGTATGGATAGAAGAGTGCACTCGAGTACATTCATAAGTACTTATTAATTGTAAATGTTGACAAGCTTGCAGAATCGTTGCATATGATACCTTTCAAGTCATATTATTTAGGGGTACAGTTGTCAGTACACCAAGGTGTTACAGCTCAGTCTATAAAATATACTTTGGAGGCTAAATGAACATGTAGGCTACTCAGGATTACGCTGCTGGGAATTCACTCAATACTTCATGCAAAGCACACGTACAATCAAAGGGTGTAATTTTCAACCGAACTGTGGGGGGCGCTCTATGTTTGCAGATAGCTATAATATTGACGGCTGTCAATTTACGCGTTGCATGATTATTTGGGTGGTGGTGGTGGGGGTATCTCTTCATCCCCTGAAAACAACACCTTAAAACAGGAAATGTCTGCTTCCTTAGGGAAATTAAGAATTTGGATCATTTCAATTTCATACTCATTTGAAATTGAATCTGTCAATCCAACTACAATCAAACTGTAAAATAAAACTCAAAGTTTTGCTTTAAAGAATACATTTTTATTAGCCTATCCTACATTTGTTAACTATTCCTCAACACAAACATTAACTTCAGCAAACAGGAAAGTGTATAATACTTTTATCATTAAAACGTTGCAAGTAGTTTATGTATTGCAGTACAAAAAAGTGATATATATGTATTACCTTACAGTAAAATTCATAGTCCGTCATCTTGCCTGTTCAGTTTTATCTGTTTTCCTTTTCTCTTTCTTTCCTTCTCTCTTTTTCCAAATTGCAATTGTCTTCTGTATCTTTGGTGTGGACATTCAACAGAGCCAGCGCCGATAATGTCTTTACGGAAGACGTTCTGTAGATCCCATTTTCAGAGTATTTCCATACTGCTTGTGTAGACACTTTTCTTGAGCAATATCTTAAACCTGCCTGGACAGCACTGGAAGGAATAAAGCGGTTTTCTACTGACAGGTAATGATTCCACTCCCAAACCACTCCTTCAGCAGGTATGGGGTGTTGACCGAGTTCTTTAACATGCTTGAGCTATCGTGGGACTGAAAAACTATGCAGACTTAAAGAACGACGCCCGTCATTATCGCAAATGGAACGAAGCGATTGTGGAAGCTGATTTGGGGGACGGGTCGTTTTACACCAGAGTGGACAAACAATTCTTGAGACCTTAGCGTAGCAATATTACAATCTGCACTGCATGTGATTATATATTCGAAGACAAACCCATATCACACAACAAAGAAGCTGTGAATCTCAGTTTTCTGGTGCTGATGTGTCATTATTTCTGCTGAATCACTGCTTGAGTAGTGGCATTTATATTATAGGCAGGAAGGCCCAAAGTTATGCACACACATATATATAGTTATGCACACATATAGTTTTGCACTCTGTAACTGAAAATGTCATTCAGCACAGACATTATTGAACAGTTGAACTGTTGCTGTATTTGACTGTAACAATAACTAATTGTTTGTCTTGCGCTTAAAATGTTATCAAATTTAATACTGTATTCCAGATTTTTTCGGTAAAGTCCCAATTTGTGCAAACCAATTACATTCAAATTGTATGTGACTCCAGCTAATCTGGAAAAAATTGTGTCCATTTTGAAAGCACAAGAATGTGAAGAGAAGTCATAGCAAGGGTAAAATTGCTCATCAAACTCAGTAATTACAGTCCTTCCTATTCTTTTGGAAACTTTGAGTAACGCTATGTCAGGTTTCCTGGTTGAACTACACTGGTGGGCCACCAATTACAACATTTTGCACTAGTTTCCTCAGTATGTTCATTGTAATTGGTTCTGCTCTTGATGTCTAAGACTATAACAATGGAACAGACTTGTGAGTGCATTTTTCCTGAACAAAAATGATCTTCCAAATGGTTTTTACCGAAGGGATTATGTAAAACTATTTCGTCCAAAGCCTATGCTGCCCAAGTGTGATGTAACATTGGAGTATACATGCAAATGACATTTCTCTTTTTTACGTTTCACCATAAACAATTACCCTTGTGGTTCAACCTGTGGTACCGCCTGCAGATATCCAATGAGTTGCCGTTCATCATTCTTCATTCCAGCCCAGATCTTTTGTCATCTGGAGCCATTTTATTGGACAGGAACTGGATTCACCTGCTCGGCCAGGTGTCAGTCAGCTGCTAGAACGAAGAAATCTAACAGTCACTGTTTGATGCCAGAAGAAGAGTTAGATATTTTTCCAGCGAATGGTCTGATGACCTTTGTGTTTGACAGATCTTTGTTATATATACTATCATAACCACATTCTCATTATGAATCACATAGGTCATTCATTCTAACAAGAAACACACACATGCAAGAACATTTCAAATAAAATGGTTAAATATGCCGATGACGCAACACTCAGTGGTTTAGCAGTCAGTTGAGAATTCACTGAGGTAATCCATGAAGCATACAGCATGTAATGAATGTATGTAAAAAAAATTAACCGTAAACATTTTTTTGAAGGAGGACTTGCGATCATCATGCAGTCATGGGAAACACCAACAAACAAAAGGTGGTTACCCTGGAAGAAAGCTGATGACAGGATGAGTAGGGTAGATTGTATCAGTAAGACAACCATAAATATTTACAGAGCTCATACTGCTTAATATAATGTGCGTGTAACATAAACAAAGCAACATTTTTTGCTTTCTTTATTTGCTGCCTGAAATACTGCAAAATTCTGAAACCAGGATCAATTCCCAGAAAAATGCACAAAATGGCAGACAGCATTCACGAGGCCAACCTAGAAAAAAAAACATGAATGATCAATCAAGATTGACCTTCCTTCCGGTACTGTTAATGGTTAATCTTTCACAGTCGCTCAGATCAGACGTGTCTGTACTGGCGCGTATGCAAAATAGAGGGTGCGTGTGTATCACACGCTAGCCCGAATGGGAGCGCTAGTCACTACAGCTGTCAAAATCACATAAAAATAACTGCGACTCGACCTCAGACAGTGGTTTTGGTTATTGGTATCGTATCTACTTTGGCCTCAATCAAAACAAATAACCCAACAATGCGTCTGCCCAAAAGAAGCGAAGTTTATTTGCTATTTTCGTAATTTTGGCACGTTAGGAGAAAAATGATGACTACGTCAATCTGAAACTAGAAAAGCAACAAGCATTATGGTTAAAGCGTCTCATGGGCCAACGGGGTGTGTTCAGACTCTGAGGAATCAATGGATAAGCAAATCGGAGCCCAGTGATCTTTAACGTGAAACCTGGACATCGCCTACAGTCAGCTAGCCCATTTATTTCAGCTTAAAAGCTTTACATTTTCTTTGCACTTCTCTCGTAACTCGAAGCCCTTTATCCACATCTGCTGGAGAGACAATGAGAACGTGGGAGAGGTATCTGAGCAGCTAACGCTCAGGTGTGGTTGATAGAAGTGCAGTGATAAAACAAAGATAAAACTGTGATTGCAAATGTTGGTAACATAATCTAACCTACATGCAGCGGGCTCCAGGCAGGGTATTCAATTGATTGCAGTTCAACATTAACCAAACATATATCAGAGACACTCCTCTCTTGAAGGTGCACACCCCATCTTTCAACAACACACGCAAAACTTTTTAGCTTTATCTGAACTAGTTTTTTTTTTTCTCATCACAGGTTTTAGGAAGACAAACGATATGTTAAACTAGGCTTAATTATATAGTTCATTCATATATTGACTATCATTTTCACAACATTTAATTTTTAGCAGACAGCGTGTTATTGCTAAAATCATGGTTTCTAAGAAAAAATAGCTTAATTGGATGACCTGACAAAAACATTACCTATTTTATATTTGCTAACTAAATATCCGTTAATACACGTTTTTCTAGAGTTGTAGAGCGCCGTAAAAGCGATCTAGCAACACAATACATTCACTTCCAGCCACTACCCCCCAAAATACGCCTTATCTCGAAAGATACGATCAGGCCTGACTCATCCTTGGATAGAAGACTGTCTGGGAATAAGTGCTATATGTTTTTCGCTAGCTGGCCACAGGGGGGCGACAGAACTCCATAATACCGTCCCCTCTTTATGCCGTATTAGCACTGCTGATGACATGTTTGCGCTTAGTTTTCACCCAAGTTCCAACCTGCAACTTTTCTTTGCGCTTTCCTCGAGACCCAGTACTTCCCAATGAGGGAGGAAACTGAGCCGGAATGGAAAAAACCGTCATCCTTTTTTAAAACTTTAAATGTTCTTTGTAGTTCCTCCATGCGTCGGTCCTGGCAGGTTTTGGTTTCTTCAATCCCGCATGTTTGCGGTCGAGGGTAGAAGCTTTTGACCAAAATCAAATCCACTTCTTAAAATGCAAGCATCTATCACTTGCACATCAATGTACATTGTACGTACACTATTTTGAGAGCCACCATTACAGCTGCACTTTAACTTTGCTCGTGGTGTTAAATTCGTTGGCTTTTTAACAAAAGAAGAACAGCTGTAGGAGGAATTCAGCCTTTTTATAACAGTTGCAAATACAAGTCAAATGATTCTTACCAACTTACAAACAAGGGAAATTATTATTGACTTCACAAGGGATTCCCCCACTCTTTCCTGTCAAAAAACCTATATTGATATAGTGGATGAGTATAAATATTTAGGCACCAAATTTGACCACAAGTTTAGTGACCCTGTGTTCGGTCAGTGAAGAGCTGTAGTGATGTCACTATTTCGCAAGGCAGAATGGAATACCGTCAGACGTTCTGCCAAAACGACACATGTGACAAACTCCCACTATCAGCGGGCATGAACACAATGAGATATTGTATGATATCACTTATTCACAAGTATTTTATTGAGCAGATGATGCAAAGGTCAATTACACTTACATCATTATTTACAACCTGTTACCACCCAACTGGAGAAAATGGTCCTGCTCCACTGCACTGGAAAGACTACCCCGTATTCTTTCACAGATGTTCTTCTTCAGGGTTCCCCAGATCTTTTCATCTCAAGTTAACCAGAAAATACCCGTTCTATGTCCAAGACCCCACCACAATAAAGTGATGAATTCTGGGTACTTTATCCAACATCCTCAACAGGCTGTAGAATGGGATATTCTCCATACATATCTCTAAACATATAATGGATCTATTTAAAGCATTTCAATGTTTAATGTAATATAATTACTTTAGAATAATAATAATTGAACTACAAACAGACAAGGCTGAATATAACTGCAAGTCTAAAACATGTAATTTGTGAAATATGGATTTAAATCCATAAAGTATTCAAATCTGTAGACTTTGGATTCATGTACCTCACATATCAACACATGCAAATGATCTCTACAATTCTCTGAAATGTTCAATAAACGTGGGTTAGGAGATAATGGTTAGTCCATTAAGGAGTCCCAGACAGTCCTCAGCAAAATGGATATAAAACCAGTCTTCTCTTTACTTTCGGCTCTACAGATAATCCTCCTGGTATTGAATATTATGCTGTGTCGTGGGCGGGCAGGTGAGCTGATCCCCAGTCATTATAACCGATTTCAAATGGTGCTAGAAAGTGCAGAGTACTCTACGCACCAACAGAAATCAGTCATCCTTCAGAGGGGAGGGAGATGGGCGGAGACAGGGAGGGGCCTGTGAGCTTTGGTCCTGCCCACCCTGACCCCTGCATGTCATTAAAACCCATTTCTCTGGCTAGATTTTTAGTGCAAAAAACTTTAAAGTCATTCTTATAATAAAAGATAAGAATTATTCACGTATTAATACTTAAAGACTGGATGATTATATAAGAATGTATTACATATTTCATCACAGTAGAGGAATTACAAATGTATTATGGGTGATTGATCAGCAATAGGGTTGCTGTTGTAAAAGAGTGCTCTGACAGTGCCCCCCTGTGGAGCATTACTGTCACTGCGGCATCACCTGAAGCTCACCCTGCTCTGGGAGGTCAGAGGTCAGAGATCATTTGCCTGCCCCTGTGCCGATTTCCTGTCTCCAGGAACACTGATTTCATATGGTGCTAGACACTGGAACACACATCTAATCCACCACAGGAAACCAGTTTCCAGGGGAAGACTTTGATCGATGGACCAGCAGTGGCCTTTGGGTGACAGTGTGGAGCAGTGGTCAGTTTGTAACAGTGGTCAGAGCAGCGGCATGGAGCAGTAGTATGAGCAGCAGTGTGGAGTAGTCCACTGTTAAGCAGTATCTGTGACAGTAGTAAGAAAGGCTCTGTGAGTGAGAGGTGGATTTTGAGGCAAACGACACTCCCTACAAGTGCATGAGTGAGGCAAATGAGACTCCTGCCAAGTGAATGAGTGAGGCAAATGAAACACCCTCCAAGTGAATGAGTGAGGTAAGGATGAGGAAGCTGATGAGAGATGGGCGGTCTCTGAAACATGGTCTACTGAAGCATGCCGAGGGACAGCAGATGGTAGAGGAACTGTAACAATAACTCAGAGGAATAGAACGACCATGGCAGCACAGACTTTAAACAATCATAAACCTTACAATCTTTTCATTAATATTGTCAGAACTGACTATGGTTTCTTTCTTAAGGACTATAAAGCATGTGATTAATGTGTTTTCCTGTGTTTGTGCTCTTAGATTTGGTTGTGTACTTCCTGCAATTCACCCTACTGTGATTTATACAGTCACCTGCCCTCTCTCTGCGTCAACCCCCCTTGCAGACAAGTGTGCCTGTTTTTAGAGTACCCAGGCAAACTGCTGGTGTCTGAGATCTGTACAATAGTTACTAGGTGTGTCCATCTGTGATGTGGATGTCAGACCAAAAGAACTGGCCTCACTATTAAGGAAACATCTGTTTTAATACACAATGCTGTCTTTGCCACTGTAGGGAGACCTGCATGTGGCATGACTATTTATGGCTTGTTCCACTGGGGGACTCTGGGATCAATGTACATTCAGTTCCCGAACCTGCAGGGGCCAGGGGAGTTTAGTGAATGGAAAGATGAGGCTCGTGAGTTTAACCAACTTTCCCACTACTTACCTGTCAAATACTCTTTGTTTACTGACAACTTACCCATTATTACCTGCTACTTACCACACAAGGATGATCCAGTTGTTTCCTTGTCTGTGTAATCTCAGGTCATAGTTGCTAATATCATGATGTAGGCTTGACTTCCAACCTGCGGTAGTCACTGGTGCACCATAGACATACTGTAAGAGTTTCAAGTAAGGGGCCTATTCCTCAATACTGTGTTAACATCTAACAATTATCTTACAAAGTTTATATAATTTAAGAAGTGGCGAAATGGCCCAGGTGCCACCATATGAGCCTTGGAAAGAAACACGAGAAAACAAGAATTCCATTTATTCTTTGGTTTTTTTCTTGAGAGGAAATATATGATGAAAGTTATGAAAATACATACAAGGTTTTGTATGAATAGCAACTTTTCATGACTTTTTTCTTATGGGAAAAATTACAAAAATGAACTTATCAGCCCCTGCCTACAATGTTGGCTAACAGATGTTAACTTCTTGCTCCATGACCAAGGTTTTTGCTGGTCAGATTGTCCTCTGGAAACAGACCAGTTTGATCTGGCACAGACTGTATATAATTTTGCTGTTTGTCAAGCCTCATGTCCTAGGTTAACTCCAGGCTCACAGGATGTTATCTTCATGTACCTCCAGTTTTTCTCTTCCCAAGATAACCATATAAATCAGGTCAAGTTGTCACTCTCCAGGAACACACACCGCTAAATCCAAACATACACTTACGAAATGCATACACACACGTACGGAGGAATGCAAGAGCTAGGCCACACACACTTGCCCTGATGTGGGACAAAGAGAGTGCCTGAACTGGATGACCTCACTACTAAGGACTCTGGGAAATAGAGAGAAACTGTGACATAAGTATGGGAATTGCATGGTCTGTATGGAGACACACTGTTCATTCAGAACTACTCTCCATGTGTACACAAACGCCCGGGCTGTCAGGGCCCAATGGACACAAAGCACAAACTGCTGACCCAATGTATCCTCACAAACCCATCTCCCTACTTCCTGCTCCCTTTCCCGACCCGTTTCTTTTCTCTCCCTCCCTTCACCCCTCCCTCCACACTGAGACACAGCCAGTAACGATATCCTTTACACCAAGTCCTTGCTCCCTACGCTCAGTGTTAAACCCTTCCTCCCTGAAGACTGAATTACGCAGGTGTGTTTGTAACAGCGATCTGCACAAGTCAGCACAATTCAGAGGTGTGGTTGGAATGAACACCTGTGCACCTGCACAGGAAACGAGGAGCCGCTGTGATACACTGCACTCTCACCTCAGCACACCTGTCTTGGCAGTCATCAGCACAAACAGGTGCCTCTTCACCCCACCTGTACGCTCTGACATCTCTCTCTGCCATAGGTGGAAAACCCCACCTTCAGACAGTAAAAGCACCACTACATATTTCTATTCATACGCGCGTCACCAAGTGATTCCAATGAGCACAACCGTTCAGCCAGGTAGATAATTAGAGCAGAGGTAATTAGTGAAATCACCAATGATAATGCAGATGGAACAAATACGTGGTACTACTCTCCGTGGTAGTTTTCTGCCTCTGCTCTGTACCTAAGAGATCACATTCATAAAGGCGTGGCAGCAAAACTAAGTGTTAATTTGTGGTTGAACTGGACTGAAAGCAGGAATGCTTTGCATCTTGGGAAGTAATATCGGAGGAGTTTCAGTAGTGTGCCAGGGTTAGCCGGTGAACGTGGGGTAAAGAGGGCGTGGGTTAAGCAGAGTTTCCGTGCCTTTTACAGCCTCACCCTTCCAAATCAACAGAAACCCAATCCGTGGACAGCCATTAAATCGAGCTAACAAACGATATCCCTCTAGCTTTGTTCGAAAATTCCATCAACACTTCATGTTGATTCTGTCATGCACACATTATCTAGAACAGCCAACGCAAATTAGCATATCAGAAAAAAACCCGACATTTTGTAAGAACAAATGCTTGAAAAACTCTCATTCCATGTTAATCTTTAAAAAATCATAAAAGGCAATTACAACGTGTTATTCAGGGAAAACAAAAGATGAGACTGGAAGAGTTTCCCTTATTACTACCCTGCATATACTGCCAGACCCAGCAAATTTACTGCCCAATATTCTGTCTATTTTGGGTACATTCTAGAATACAGACTCCCTATGTTCCTTTTGAAGTAGTTGCGCAATTCATGCTTGAAATGTTTCATTGTGATTGTATTTATGAATTAGTTGCCACTGTAAACACTGCAAACATTTTTACGCCTTCCTGCCAAGATAAAGGTTCATATAAAATGAACTAACTACAAAAATCTTGACTAGCCTTTACAGAATGGGAGGATGTAGTGGCCGTCTGTTAAGACAGGCAGTAACCAGGGGAGCAGTGAGCAGAAGGTACCATAACTAGCAAGGCCTCCCAGACTCTGCAAGACTTCTTTCATTGGAAAAATCACATGATTGGTTCTGATTGTGAGTAACTGACATATGAAAGCCCCACCCACTTTTTCTCAGTCTTGTTTTGCCATCACTACCTAAAGGGGCAAGAGCCAATAATTATTTCCTTAAAACCCACACACACACACACACACACACTCGCACACACACACATAATTCACTGTTGCTATGATACCTTTTCCCTTAGTCACAAATTTAAAGGAAGCAAATTCATTTTGTGCCATCAAGGTTACAGCATTTATGATTAGCTTGATGAAAATGATTGTATACTGTATAAAAAGTTTTGTAAGCAGGGAAAAAAACTGAAGATAAAGATGACAAATTGTTATATAGCTGGGGAATAATAAACAGGATTACAGATGTGAAGTCATCCAAAATGGTTTTGAGTCACCATTTTTTATTGCTAAATCTGGTTACTCTTATTGGTTACCGTTTTGCTCAGGTGCTCAGGCGTTTTCAATTCAAATCAGTTTTCGGGCCTCAGGATCCTGGAATATCCAATTAAGATTCAGCCCGTTTTTTCCCTTTTGATGATGTCATCTTCAAGATCTTAATCACCTTAGAAACCATTGCTAATTAAAAATCAACACATTGATTTGTCTAAGTCACTGAAAGTATGCTAAAAACAGCATGGATATCACCTTTTCTGAATTTTCTCCTCTGCCCCCAAGACGCTCTTTACCGAAGTGTTTCCATTTTTTTGTTCAATGCTGCCATTTATGCGGACCACTTTCCTGTGCATCTGCACCTAACAAAACTGTTCCCCTCTCTGACTAAAGTTCTGTGCCTTGCAAAACTGTTCTCCTATCTGACTAAAGCGCAAAACTGTTCCCATCTTTGACTACAGCAAAAGACCGTTCCTCTATCTGACTAAAGCTCAGTGCCTCACAAAGCCATTTACCTATCTGCCAAAAGCAGAAAACTGTTACCTGCTTTGACTAAAGTGAGACTGTTCCCCTCTCCTACAAAAGTACAAAGCTGTTCCCCTCTCTATTTGTTGCGCACCTTTTCCCCTCTCAACCTCGAAAGTTGAAAAACAAGAAAATCAGAGACCATGTCATACAATCCTATTGTGGTCTTTGGTTCAACATGCTTCGAAAACATTTTCAAACATTTCAAATCCAGCCAAACTTCAAATCCAGCTGTAGGTTTTGCATTTTACTGAGAGCGTGCAGGAGTAACACATACACACACACACACACACACACACACACATACATGCTCAAACATACACACATGCGTACATACATTCACCTGTTTACACAGATGTATACACACAGACATATGAACAGCAGCGCGTTTTCTAGGCCTCTCCGGAACAGATCCGATGAGCAGAATCCCTTAGACAAACAATGCATGCATAAACACACACTGACAAACACTCACATACATACACACGCACACAGTGCAGAGCCACCTGCGCACTTCCTGTGCAAACTCGCTCTTACTTGTATGTGTCCTACAGCAGCCAATGCTGGGAGCATCTCCGTGAGTCTCAGGCTGCGCGGAGGCTGGGGAGGGGAGAGGAAAATGGAGGCCATCACAAATCCTTCCTCGCCCTCCCAGAGCAGAGTCCGTCCGCTCCGTACTGTACACCCCGTGCGGAACTTCCACCCGACGCCACACACCCAGGGAGCCACGCTTCCCTGCTCTTCCTGTAAAAACACTGCTGCCAAAGACTCACCTCTCTGACCACCCACACGTGCACTTCCCACTGCTCACCACAGGGGGCCGCTGTTCTTTTAAACAGAACTGCCTTAGAGACAGCATACGTCACACACATACTACAGCAACAAGCGCATTCAGGACAGATATTCAAATACACACACACACACACACACACACACGCTCCCGCACACATACACTCCTTGAATTTCAACACAAGCACACTAAATCCTTAAATCAAAATATAAACACACAGATGCACAGAAAATGTTTGATATGAAACACACAAACACAAAGCCTTACACACATATACATTTTCTCTCTCTCTCTCTCATGCACACACACATGTGCAAACGCACACTGCCTTACACACGCAAAAACAGTTTCTCATTCTCTCTCTCACATACACACACACGTATGTGGGGGGGGGGGGGAGGGGGGCATATGGGGCAGTTTGTGTGTTAGACACCAGCATCTCACTGTAACACAATTACCCCACACCCATTATCAGCTGCAGATTAGTGGCAGTTAAACTCAAACAAGCGTGTCATCAAGGAACAGAACATTTTGAGGACCCAAGGAGTCACTGGACCCCTTGAATGAAGAATACCTATTAGTGTGTGTGTGTTTCTGTATACACTATGCTTACCCTGTGCATGAGTTTTTATGCGTTCAGAGAATGGATCCGCAACAACCATGTGGTGACATCAGTTGATTTCTGGCAGTGTTGAATAATGCAGAATAAACCACTTCAATCATAAATCAATAACTTCATATTCGTTACTAACGAACTATGCAATGAACGAATGAAAACACATATAGAAAAAGGAAAACGGCAATCATCCAATTAGCAGAGTGCATCACAGTCTAGTGGGAATTTCCTCACTGCGGGTTGCCAACACAGAGCTTATAGTAAAGTCACCACTCACTCTGTATAAGTAACACTCACTCTTACAAAAAAGGTTCCTTAAGGGCTCTTAAGGAACCCGCTGGGGGAACCCTTATGGGTTCTTCTTTGATATGGATTTTACACAAGGGTTCTCTGAACCTTATTCTGAGGGTTATTCTCAGGCAAAAACTGAAGGGACATGACCTTCATACCCCAAAATTTCATCATCTGGAAAAGAATATCTGAAACGCCACAAAATCATCCAGTATCAATCATCATTATTCACATATAAATCAAAGCAAACATCAAAATGTAGTCAGGCACAGACTTATTCTGTGAAAATGGACGGTAATGTTCCAGTACTGACATCTCCTGGCCATTACATGAACTGCAGCTGACAGAGAAAAATTATGTCGTCCCAGACCGTCGATGGTCACAGTAGAGACACACTTCTTAGTACAGTCATTCTGATTGTATCTAGTAGTGCGATTCAGTGGCCTAAAACATCTAAAGATATTCATCCACAAAGGCTATCGAGCTGTCCAGAAAGTGTAAACACCGAGGCCGGTAATCGTTAAGTGTGGAGACGAGACGACTGGGGTAATTTCATCGCAAGACAGTGGAAGAGTACCAATTTCCAAAGTGACTCGGTGGAGGTCAAAACTCCTTTTCAAAACATGAGAAACTTATAAGAAAGCCTACTACTGGTACAAAATATATTTTTGTGTATCGTGTATGTGTGCGTGTGTGTGTATGTGGCCTCCAATCTCACCCCTTCACTGTAGATATTGGGGTCAAATGGCTGTGATTCAGCTCCAGCCTTTTTCAGCGTGCTCCTCACTGCTGTCGCCCACTTTTCCCAAAGCTTCTCTGACAAAGGCCAACAGCACTGATATGGAATTTCAGCTGGATGGTAATCTCTACAATCTCAGACCACTACAGGCAAAGTCAAATTGTGTACGACCGTAATCTTCATGCACACAAAGCAGAAGCAATGAAGAATGCCTTCAAATGAAATCTAAGTGGCGAGTCCTCTCTAAAAAATGTATGGGAAAATTGGGAAATCAAAGGGCCGAATTATGTCTATCTGCTGAGAAACAAGAGTTTAAAAGAAGTATGTAGACTGTTTAGCTTTTCTAAGTACATACAAGAAAACATATTTCTTCCAACAATTATTCATTTCAAGGTTTTTTTTAGTTTGTTGTTTATTCTTTCATTTCATTTACTTTTACTTTCTTGACTTTCCCTTGTGTGTAATTGATAAAGTAGGCAAAGCCACAGCCAATTTTTGGTGAGACTGTTGCAATAATGTAGAATTCCTTTCACTTTTCCACTTGACTGTCTGTCTGTACCAAGCTGTCTTACACTTCATGTCTCGCGACGCAATCCTATTCTCATCCTGCTCAAATCGATCAAGTGATATAAATGCGGAGAAAGAAAGCACTGTCAACTGTGCACCGGGATCTTTGACAATAAAAACTCTCAAAACCAAAATGTCAGTTGACGCGTGACAGGAAGTGAGAAAAGGCGATTTAAGGACTGCGGTGAGAACCTACTGAAGTGATGTGGCATTAAGCCCTCAACAAGGTCACCTGTCAAGCTCTCGTTACCATGGTCACCCAGGACATCCATCCCACCACGACGGAGAGGAGGAACAAGAGACTCGGCCAGCCTCACCAACGTGCTGCTGGCCTGGAGCCATGCCGTCCACCTGCCCCACCTCTGCCAGTGTGTGCGCCACTCACGTTAAACTCCCCAGCCGCAAAAAGGGGTACCTGTGCCGCTAACAGCACTGATATCCTCCGCCTTCCACTCTCTCCCCCGGAAGACACACCATCAACGCTGGTCAGGCAATATGTACGCGTGTACTTCCACCATTTAAGACCGCAGACGTTCAGTTGCTTGCTGTCCAGACTGACATTCGCTTAATTCTGCTGGATTTAAATTACTGGTTCTAGTTTCAAGGCGGGAGCGTGCAGAAGAGGAATGTAATCAAACTCCAAAAAGAGGACCTTAATGTGGTCTGGACAATTGAAAGATGAGTGTATCAGATAAGAGACACTCAGTATGGGAGATAATAACCTTGTTTAATTTATTGTTATTCCATCGAATATAGAGTATAGTATGCCACTGTTTGTACAGGCAACACATTCTCCCTGTTGCTTGGAAACGTGTTGTAACAGAGGCCGTAATAGATTTCTGCAACAGAATTAATGTGAATAAACAGAATAGGCCTGCTCCTTCCTCTCTGGAGGACTGCAGTGTTGGTCTGATGTGTTGCTGAGATATCTGAATCTGGACTACATATCCCATAATCCCCATACTTTTATGTTCATTATATCATCTGTAAGGCTTGTCTCATTCGCTTCAGCTGATCCACAGTAAAGGGAATACATAGGGAATACATTTTGTGCATAAACACTGTGAGTATATAGTCCGTTCCATGTATTCATTTATCAAAATGCCACTCTACTGAGAGAGAGAGGTGTGTCTTTGATAACACACTGCCCCCTATCATCATTAGTAACCTGAAGGAGGATAGGGGACATTTTAGCATTAAAGCGCTATTATATCCGCTTACTGTTTACCAAGAGCTGTCTGGTCACACACAACTAAATAAAACAGCCCTCCGTCTGATTCGACTTCACTAATCACCAGTGAAAAGCTGTGCGACGCATGTCCCATTTAAACAGAATGAATCTGCACTGATCTCCAGTGAATGGCTGCATGATGTACTTTCTGTACAAACAGAATCAGCAGATTAGCATGATTTACTGAGCACACAGCCTGGCATTTTCCCAGCTCTCCACTCAATGTGTCCCGAGGTAGATTCTCTGTTTAAACTTGCACAAAAAGGCCATTTAAAGGGAAGCAATCTGTTTCTCTACTAATTTGCAGCCTGCAGAAAAAAAGACTCTTGGAAACACTTATTTTTATTTCTTTGTCACAACTAAAATTGATGTGTATAAAAGAGGTAGGCTTGTATTAACACACAGTGACACACATACCCACACAAACATGCACACACACGATTGTGAAGAAACAAGAACAAAACTGGGTGGGTCTTTTCATAGCATAGCAGAACGCAGTGTCTATAATGCTCGGTTATAGTTTCAAAAGCAATGAAGATACACATTATGGTATTATTAGCATATGTTGGCAGGTAAGATACAACACATTACATAACCCATACAAAGGCAGCAAATTTTTTAGCTTCAATTACCTCTTGTAGGTGGATGCAAATGTAGACACGATAGCTAGACGACGTAAAACTGCGTTTTTATAGTAGCGTTCATGAAAACACTCCATAAAAATCCTAATACAAATTTTAGAGCATATTATTACTTTTAGTAGTAATAATATTACCAATAATATAAGTAATATTATTATTACTTTATATGAAAAACACAACCTCAGTTAGAATCTAGTCAAGAGGTAGCTCAGCTCACTGTGGTTAGCATTTTGGGTTAGGGGTTCTGAGAATGACATAAACCCAAACCTAGAGGCACCTCAATGTGGTTTTGGAGACGTTTGTTTTAGGCTTTATGGTCAGAGAGGATTGACTCTCACATTTTCTCTCACTATGGTGGATATACCTGACATGGTGACAGCAACAAACCTCTGGCATGATTTTTATGGACTTGTGAATTTTATTGTTTTGAACAGTTGCTGTAGCACTACTATCTTATGATAATAATAATAATAGTAATAATAATAATAATAATAATAATAATAATGAAAAAGTGTGTGTTGCGAATTATTATTGGATATTGAATATTAAAACTTTTGTATATGGCCCTATTGTTAGTAGAGGTAACCTGTCATTAGATAATGTATTAATTGCTCCCCTATGAAAACACCCTGGACATAATTGTACACAGTGGTCTCTATCTGAAGAATCCCTGACAGTGTAAAGCAATAACCATTTTTAATCTGGAGGTATTTCACACCTGTTCATTATCCTCAATCCAAAATTGAATCAATCACCTGCGCAAAGTCCCTCGTTTGGAAAGTGTGATTCATTCTTGGACTGAGCTAGCCTTGAACGGTGTTTGTGTGAGACTACAGAAAGGTTTGTGCGAATTCCAGACAAGTTCAACAAATCGCATTACATATATGCTCTACCTTTATCACAGTGTGCTGTCCTGACTTCCTCAAACAGAACAAACGGAGAACGTCCTGTTCTTTCATATTTGTCGCCAAGAGAAGAGCAGCATTCTTCTCAAATGATGCCAAGCCAAGATCTGGTCATGTTTCAGCCAGATTCCTCTTCAGCGCTGTTAGCTTCAGCACTGATATTTCCCTTCTCCTGTCTTTCCCAAACCAGCTCTCGTTTGATTAATGCTTGCTTTAATGAGAGGCTCTCTCGTTAATGAAACCCTGAGGAGAAAGCTTATGTTTACTGGCACCGAACATGACCACTCCTCACCACTCCCCCCAAACACACACACACACACACTCCAGTCTTATTTCAGTCACTGCCATTTTGGAAAATACCAGCTTCTGTCCTTGGGAAGAAGCCCTATTACTGACACATTCTGAACAGCAGAGGAGCTGCCTAAATACAGGTCACGTGAAACAGGTACAGGTGTGGTACAGAGAGTTTTAAACAGGTACAGCTGTGGGCATAGGATGTGTGAAAACATTACAAGTAGGTCAAATGGTGTAAAACACCTGTGCAAAAGGGTGGAAAGTGAAACACAGCCAAAGTGGGCCAGAGGAAGACAGAGATTAAAGTGTGTCAGTGCTATGATGCCACTTGTGAACACATGTTGTTAACTAACATTCACATTCAGTCATTTACCAAACTGGTGTGCTTCAGTCGGCTAGCACACCAGGAATGTAGTAATGTTGTAAGGGTAGTAAAGCCATGGAATTATATGATTGAGCCAAGGGGTTTTATGTACAGTGAAAACAGTAGTGGACCAAGAACTCTTCCTTGGGGGACTCCTGTTTATCAACTGTGGACAGGATAGACACAGGGGCTTGTATAAATATGTATGTGCAAAGATGCTTGCGGCACACACACACACACACACACACACTGAGGGGCTCTCTGAGGCGGAGTGGCTGTCAGGGAAAGAGATTGAGACTGAGCAGCTCACAGGGAAATTTGAGATTGAAGGAGCACAGTGTCTATAGAATTTAGTTGCACAGTAAAGCGCAATGAAAACATAGACCAACTGTTCCCCACCTCACCGACTCTCATTCCTTGAGCCTGTCTGTCCCTCAGAACTATTTTGGGTGTCACTTCCACACTCCTCTCCACACTGCGTGGTTGGCACGGAGATAAACAAACACAGTCACATGGCATAGGGAAGGCATGTTTTACACACGGCCCTCCACAGAGGCCCACATAAGCATGCACAAACGCCTGCGGCTGATTCCTCCTCAGGAAACACAGCACAGGCGCAAAACCACTGACCTCAATTACAGTCTTCTTACTGCACTGGCTTCCTTCTCCAGAATACAGGGAACTGCTGCCAGTTGTCCCAATGAAGGACTGTAGACAATGCGGCGGAAAAGTTCACTGTATGTGACAGATCCGCTTTAACTACCCAGTTCAGCGGTGGGTGAAAGTTTTGGTTTGCCTGTTATTAGGCAAGCAGATGTGCTCATTATATTTCACTTCCCTTTAATGAGCGAAATGCCTGTTAGGTGAAATAATGTAGCGGTTCACAGGGGTCTTAGGCGGGGGCTTGTCTGACCCACAGACTTCAAAAGACTCTGGAACTACGATACTGTGTGTTTGTTTTCTCACACCCACGCATCATTAACCTTACGCAGCCATGTTCGAATGATATTTCAAACGCGCCTGGTATTCCTTTTCGCTTCTTCCATGACATGGCGGAGGGAGCTGCGTAATCCGTCACAGGCTAGTGAGCGGAAATATCTGCTTACACCTCACAACCTTCTGAGAGGCACGATTCATCATGCTAATAACTACAGAAACACCCGACTCCAGCAAAAACCTTCCCCGTCCAAGGGAGCACATGGGAACTCAAGACCACTTAAGTCCCATTTATTTTCTTATCCCATCGCGACACTGTGTGTTTAT
This sequence comes from Albula glossodonta, assembly GCA_019788955.1. Lineage (NCBI taxonomy): Eukaryota > Metazoa > Chordata > Actinopteri > Albuliformes > Albulidae > Albula > Albula glossodonta. The sequence continues at coordinate 1,196,775 of JAFBMS010000027.1, forward strand.
TTGTTTTTGTTTACAGGTTGCAGATATCCCTCTGAGTTAATTAAGGACAGTATCAATGCTGTGAGGAAATTAATTTATTGTGATAGGCTGAAAATATTTTTCTTGTGCTGCAATGAACTGAGGAGCTGTGCACTAGAGCTGTGCAATGGGACTGGGATCCAGCGGGACCCAGCGCAAATGTTGTGGGCGGAGGATGTTTTTAGGTTGATGCGGATGGGAACAGGCAGCCTGAATCAACTTTGCGGGACGAATGTGGGATAAAATTTGCAGGATTAAAATATTTATATTTCATTTTGAAAAACACTATAATAACATATACCAAAACCGCACTCACATGTACTTCATGTACTTTATGTGCCAACTCTGACATTGGCAATTTTCATGATCTCATTTCCTACCGCCAATTGTATGTCCAAAAAAGCGTCAGATTAGCCTGCGCTGTCTAAGATCCCTCAACACATTCTCTGTATTCCTGCCACCAGCGTCCCTTCTGAGAGCACATTCAGCGTTTGCGGACACATTTTGGAGGAAAGACAAACATGCCTTCGGCCCTACTCAGTCAGCAACATTGTTTTTTGCATGGTAATTTAGAATAATTTCAGCATTTTTAGCTTTAGGCAGGTTTGGTTTTGTTTTTTGTCATGAAACAAATCACCAAATTACCTCACCAACAGTTGTGAGCACATTTAAAAGGCTAAATGCTTCTGTTTTTACTTAGTGTTCCCGTGGCTATCCGGAACCTTGTTGTACCTTGTTGAGTTTGTTATAATTAAACAAACGGTGTCCTTAGCAACATGTGTGTCTAATCCTTTTCTTGTCAGGATGGGAGCAAGTAACCTACGATTTCAATAAAATTTTTGGCGGGTGGGCGGCCGGGCGAGGATGGGCACGGTCAAAATCTCTGCAGAAGTGGGCAGGCGTAGTCACAATCTTCGCAAGAGTGGGTGGGACTGGGATAAAAAAAAAAAACAGTCCCACGCACAGTTCTCCTGTAAACCCCTGCTGATAGCTTAGCCTATAGCTTAGCCTTAGGCCTCCTCCTGTCAACATTTTTTTAAATAAAAACTGACCTCTGGTCAATAACAATATGCCGTAATTTTTAAAATCTATCGAAACTATTAGCATTCTGGACTTCAGAGGTATTCTAAAACTCTCGCAAACAAATACAGGCTTATTAAAATTCAATCTGATGATGTTTAATGATTCCTGATAAAATTTACCTCTCCAATCATCTTTATACCCTTACAATATTTAAAGCTGATCAGGTTAACACTTAAATGTATTACATATCTGAATAACATCCAGGGATAAGCTTTGCTAATGTTCTAATGGTTAGTTACTGATTCTAACACAGTAGCTTTCAACAATGTAAATTATGTCACATGCGCCACAATAGCAAAAAAAATCCAGTAAACAGAACATTCCCCATAATAACACCTACAGGGATTAAAAATCATATCTGTAATAATGTATGGCAACTCTGATCAATGGCTTTCTTAATGTATATATGATATAACATATTATTAATGTTAAATTACGTTAAGGATAGTTATGTTCGATGCCTCGAGTGCTGCCTTATCACAAAGGATGGATATGGGATGTGTGCTCTTTGATGGGACATAATTGGGATGTAATTGTAGGCATTTTTAAATATTTGTAGCCCTGTTCAGCCCATAGAAACCCAAAATCTAAAATCATAGACATGACGCAAAATACTAACTGTCTGATCGCATAATTCACAAGTCAAATGGCAGATGGCAGCTGACAATTGTTTCACTTTCTCAACATGGCCTACATTTTAACGACAGTCACTTTGTCTCCAGCATGAATATTTAGTATATTCACTTTTTTGAATGGTGAACATGCCATGGTTATTCTTCTGAGTGAATAATTTTTGTTGACATGCTGGCTGTCAACATTGAGAATAGCTAGTCTTAGAGAATATGTCCAGGGACACTGTGCTTCTTAAGCTTTAATAAGTCACAGTTTGAGCCACAAATGGTTGAAAGCTTGAGCCAAAATGTTTTCCAAAATGTTAAAAGGCAACAATAATTATATAATAATGATTAAATAACTACGATAAAGATAAAATATGATAATGATTAAAAAATATATTATAAAGCACAATAATTTTGCATCTCTTTAACAATGATTGTCTAAAATAAATATATCAAAAATAGAATATAAAAAATATAACAAAAATATACATTCGTAAATTTAACAACTCTATGTAGCTATATGCTACATAAATGATAGCATATAGCTAGCTCATGAACCTGTGTACAGGTTTGGTGATCTGTAAACCGCCAGATTAGTTGGCCAACATTCAATCCCAGATTGTTAAAAAAAAAGTATAAATAAAAGTGGACCCAGGACTCAGCCTTGAGGAACACCTTCACCAAGTGTTGTACATCTGACCAAGTATTACCAACATCTAAGGAAGTTCATTTTTTATTTATAGTTCTTTTTTATTTTTATTTTTTCTTAAAGGGCCAGTACATGCAGGAATCATGAATTTTGAATACTAGCATTTTTCAGTTATATTAATGTGTTGTCATAATGGGTTAGCAGTCACAAACACAGTGAGAAGTCTACAAAAAATGCGCTTCATTGACCGTCAAAAACATTCAAAGGACTTTAACTTTTGACAGGATGTACCAAAAGGACAGGATTCTATCAACAGTATGCTACCAACATTAACTTTACCAAATTCTTTACAAAGATAAAGTCTAATATATTTTCAGTGTGTGTTTAGATCTCAATAAATAAGAAGGTAACAGATTTTTTTTACGTTGCAGCGTAACACATACCAACTATCTCTACTTTCCTTGGTTCCGTCCATCTAGGAAAACAAGCCAACGCATGGTCAATTTAGGTTGCACATTTTGGAGTCTGTTAATAAGGCAGTAATTATATGCTTATAACCTCTTAATAAATAATGAATGATTTATTATTACCTGATATACTCATTAAGTACTTGATGGAGTATACTTGGCTAAATACTACTTAAACTTACTAAATGTAAGATTGACTTCTAATAATAAAACATACAAAATTGCATTTAAAAGAACAGGCAAAAGTTGAGCTGTTGCCATTGTCAAATACATACTGGCAAGAGGTATAAACACACAACAGGGTTTTGTAATTGCTGAAATGTTTGAGGATATAGTGGTTCAAACAGTACATTGATTTCAGGATGTAGTGTTAATTGTAACATATACGTTGATGTTCAATCTGGTTGAAGTATTGTTCAAGTATAGGCTAACTGAAATAATTGACCACAACGTGATCACCAGCGAGCCAAACATTATTAAATGCAAATTAGCTTATTAGGTATGCTACTTGCAAACAATTTAGTATACAGGTTCATATTAAAGCTGCTGTAATGTAAGCCAGTCATAGTGGGTTTTTCGTTTGACGGTTATGACATAATTTTCTTCCGAAACATCAGTATGACCTGCGCCATTAACACAGTAAAGAATGACAACTGGCAAGGTTCATCTTGTTTCCCAGACTTTGGTTGCTATCGATAAAGTTGTTTTCGATCCCCACATCACTTTGCTTCGGATAAGAGCTAGTGGAAGGTTAACATATCCAGTTCTGTGGTCAGGTCACGATTAGATGAAACCAGCACAGGTATACTGAAACCAGATATGTTCGGATCTTATCTGTGCACAACCCAGTCCATGGACACAAGTAAAGATTTTCGACTAATCTTATTTTCATCGGTACTTAAATCATCGGTATTTAAATAAAATTTTTATAAAAAAAAAAAAAAACACTTTGATTACTAGGTTCGTTATGTTTTAACATTTTCACTTGACCAAGAATACTCTGGCTTGAACAGATGAGCTATATGATGCAAGCAACTCACGCTAGTAGTCAGTGAAACGGATGTAACAAAGTTCCAGCCATGAGAAAATAAAGTTATTCTATTCTGTTCTATTCTATTCTTTTTAAAAATCAGTGACCTGGAAATGCACGAGGCACTATGACGTACTTATTTGTTATTGTAATGACGACAGCAGGTACTCTGACAGCAATGAATAATTTGAAAAGTTTATTGTTTTTTTTGAAGAGGCTTAGTACGGCACTTCGCTGTCAGTAACCTACAATATATTGACTATACTTCCACATTCACATATACAGGGCATATCAGTATGGCGCTGTCCCTTTCGCAGTTTATCCGCCTGTTTTGGATGGAGCCGCTCGTGCTCGCGCGAAATGCGCGCTCTCGTGGTCAGGTGCTCTGTTGTTTTGGCACTTTTTCCAGCCACAACGCGCTTGTGACGTCGCATATTATTGCCACGTTCCCGTATCCCGTATGCTAAATCTAGGGAATGGATCTAGGACATGAAACAGAGTACGCTACTGTAGCCCCACCTATAACACGACAATAAACATCTCCATGGTAACGCAGTATTACTTTCACAATGAAGTCTTCCACAAGGCTCAGTGTCATTATATAGGCTAGATTAAGAATATTAACGAAGGCTGTAAGGTAAACAAAAGGCGGAGTAATAGACAGACTACATAATAAAATGTGTGTTATGTTACGAATCGCGCACCACTTCATATGTCGACCTACCGTGCAACGACATTGCCTACAAGCCACTCCTTAATAGTAAACTTCACTAATATTCACCGTTAGAATTATTAATTTATTCTTGCCTATATGCAGACATATATAACTGAGGTAGATGCATTTCAAGCAATATAAAGCACCTAGATTGATAAACTAATGGAATAAAAACAAAACTGCCTTAACATACGTGTGACGTGAAACAGAATTAAGAAAACGCACATAGTTTGTTTTCTGTTAAAGTATATTTACACCTCAAAACACTCTTTATGGAGATGGCCATCATCAATGACCAGTAACAATACGTTTACCTTTAAGCATAATATGAACGGTAGACGACTGAGATATCAGCGTGAGTTGGTAAAGTGCGTTCTCCTTCAAAACGCGTAACAAGGACATTCGTGTTTGTATTTGGTTGCTTACAGTACGTTTTAAAACTGGCGAATTTTACATTAAGCCATTTAAAAAGGCAGTGGCTTAGTTCCCATGCAAAACGCGAGGCGCTCAAACCGAGCCATCTCTCAAAATCTGATTCCTCTTTGCTGTTACATCTTATAGCGGATACGCACTTGGGGGCGTGAAGTCAAAGCGACTGTAAACAGTACTAACATGCGCTGTAAACCCGTACAACTGGTGAACCTATATTGCTCAGGTGTTGGAAAATGCACCAGCACGCCGCTCATTTCTACTTTGAATTTTAGCTGCGCAACATACGCTGGAATGCGGACATTGGCAATGCTCAAGAGTCACAGCCATGTGGCAAAAGATCAAAAAAAGGTCTCTTAGCAACTAAACATGGCGCAATGTTTATTCCTAATCATAACTACGATTTCTCCTGGTGGGATAGGGCACAGACGCAATCCGACATCCAAATGTCAATTTGCTGACACGAAATAAATCAGTTTGGAGTGGGCACACCTGACAGAGAGGATTATTAACAAACGTGACAGCTAACTACCGATCTGCTGAGTTTACAATAGGTGCTCCACACTCCAGCTGCGATCCAACCGATTTTCTATAAATAACTTCACTTACGTTAATGAGAAGCACATGGATTCCGGCTCCTGTGACAAAAGTCATTAACACGCACTTTTTTTTGCAGTTGATCTTCCCCTTTTGAAAATTCTTCTAAAGTGGTGTGAAAGCAGGTGCAGGTCCGGTTTTGGGTCCCGCTGTCCCTTTTTGTCGAGGCGAATAATGTGGATTTTTTTCCGCGGCCCACGTCTTTCATTTATACCCAGCTGCGATTGGAGTGCGCGTGTGAGATGTTGGCAGACGATTGCGTGGTTTCTCGGTGTTTTTGTGGCTCTAGGCGCACTTCGGTTTTCTTTTCCTGCTATTTCATTATATCACGTCCATCATGTGACACAGTGAGGCCTCTCTCTATGGAAACTTAAAGGGGCCTCCCACGTGACTCTTCGCAGAAACCACCTCATGCAGTGACAGTGGTCACATCATCCGGAGGTTTTAATAAAACAACCCGACACAAACCTCGAGCTAACCTGCTTATTCTTCTCAAACGTTTTGACTGGTGACGCAGAGGCCACTATGTTAGATAATACAGTAAACCCCGCCCAAGTTCTCTATTTACATAATATACAATAATGCATATGACTCAATCGCAAAATGATGTATATGGGCAATCCCTCCAAAAAGGGATAGGGGAGAACTGGCTTACGGGAAAGAGGAAGTGCAATGACGTACTCTGGTGGTCAAGTTTAGTTCACATTTGTATGATGTCAAACTGTTAGTTTATGTGCTCTTACACACAAAATGTGACTCCTGTAGTTTTTATTGCTGTTTGTGAGGAACCGTTGAGCTCTGTTCCATAATGCTGTCATCCCACTGTGAGGTGAGGTTTTAATGTTGAATCAATTATTTGGGAATTTGATTTTCCAGCTGTTTCTCTTAGTTTTGTTCTCCTGGCAGGGAGCTGGTATGATCTTTCCAAATTATCTCAAGGACTCTACTCAACTGTGAAGTTTTTGGTCAAGTATATGGACACATTAACTAAATAGTAAACCCCCCACGAATTGAAGAAACCTCACTTTCAGTTCATTGCATCAGCCTGACAAGTGGACTGGATGAGAGGCCAGAATGTGTGTTGAGCATTCCGTGTTTTACTGGGTTGTTGTCTGCCTTCATGTCTTGTTCACTATATATATTTATAATTTCCCCTTTTCCTGGGTTTTATCATATACAATCTGTTTTAAATGTGTACATAGAATGATTTTCTGAAATTAATATGTGGATTGAAGCAATGGGCCATAACTCATTCACACATGGTAAAGAACCAAAACATGTATCCACACCTATAGGGAGATTTTTCAGAGAACACAAAATCAATATATTGAGTCGTTATGGAAATTAGCAGGTGTCAGTGTGTAGTAGAGCAGTTGTGGTCGGAACTTCAAGAGGGAAATAATGAATAAATCTGATGGATGAGAAGAAATTCGCTCCGGAGGAAATTTATCTTTCAGAACCATCAGTGCTACAACTGCATAAAGCACCGAAATGTGTGTTAATAACAAAATCAGTTTGAGACACACCGTATCCACAAAGTCAAAGACAGTGTGAGAAGCATAGAAACTGTGCTGTTATCATGAAAGACAGTGTGGGAAGCACCCAATCCATATTGTTATCACTAAAGACTGTGAGAAGCACAGAATCCATAATGTTATCAACTAAAGACAGTGTGAGAAGCACAGAATCCATATTGTTATCGCTAAAGACAGTGTGAGAAGCACAGAATCCATATTGTTATCACTAACGACTCCTTCAAGAATCCTTCATGTATCTCTTCCTGTGGCAGGAACAAAACAAGAATGTTATGGTTGCAACAAGCTTCACATCAATACATCATCATATCTGGTGCATTCCCATTATCTTGGCAAGCTGTGTAAAGGTGATTGTTTTCATCAGTCTCTTTCCAGAGAATAGAAACTACCACGTTAGGAGTCAATGGCAGGCATGTGACTTTTATTTTGAAAAGTGTGGGTTGCACTCCCTTGCTTCTGTCTGTACTTTTGAAATATATACCTGTGGAAGAACCCAAATACACTTTAAAGTGAATTACTTTAAAACTGACCTTTGGATTGAATCACACCACAGGTAAATGAGGGAAGAGCAGGTAATTTTCTCCACTCCTACTGGAATTTCTTAGCTTTCTCTGAATGGTAGGTGTGTCAGTTGTATTTCTGTCCCATCAATGAATTCATTATGTTAAGTCCTGACATACCTTGACAAATTCAAATAATGTAGTAGATACTTCACTTCAAAACCAATACATGTACACAGACTTGCTGCAAACATCTAGGCCATACTTAAATATTTAACAAAAACATAAGCTATATAAACATTGTATACTTAAATGTACCACTGTTTTACATGTGTGTTTTATGCTTTATAACACTTTAACCAACATTATTAACAGTAGAGGTTAATTTACTGTAAAAGCACTTAGTGCTTAATAATTATGGAACTACTGCTAGCTAAACGTAACATTTGCTGAGATGTTGTCATTGTTCAATTGATGCTGAAAAGCTGGTACTTTCCATTGTAGCACTGCCATTTCGTATTATTAAAAATTATTCATAGGAATTGCATCATCTTGGGTCATCGTGACATAGCTCATACATAAGGAAGAAACTGGACTTCCCAGAATGTCAATGACATAAGCAGGAAATGTACTGCCGCAAAGCTGGTCCTGTTATAGTTCATCTCCATACTCAGCAGTACGCATTTTAAGTATTTTCGGTGAATACCAGAAAACATTTCAGTTAAATTTATCAAACAACCCACAGCCTGAATGATATTAACTGACTTAGTAATATGAGCATTTGGCTTAGAAATACACAGCTCCGGGGAAAAAGCTTACTTTAACACAAAAGGTAAATATTACGGATATGATGTCAAACACTAAACGCTGTGATAAGAGCGGATTAATTTAAGGTCATTCATTCACAAATTCTGAACGCCGAAAAGAGTTTTACCCGTGCATATGGTCAACGTCCTAACAAGTCAGCAGGTATCTTGTAATCTTAAATCCTCTACTGGAAAAAGATTCACTGCGACTTTATGAAATGACACGCCCCATTAGCCTCTGCAGGACGCACCAGCTCCTGAACCAAAATGTCGGTTTTTCCTTAAAGTAGAAGTACTTAGCCATTGCGTACATCAGACTTAACCATCGCGATGTTACTCTCAGATATACCTGCCAAAGAGAGTTTCAACTTTGCACGTTAACACAGTTTCGGTCTGTTCAAAAATAGCCCGGTTGCTTGTGTCCAAGACAGATGCATTCCGAAAACTCATGAATCTATTGACAGTTGAGAAATGAATGTAAAATATACACTCTACAATTAATGACCTCATTTTAAACATGGGCTTTGGTAGCGAGAGGGTAAACAAGCCAGAATATTTACACTTCCAACGTTGTGCAAATCCAGCAGTTGACGCTGCATCAACTGGTTTTTCTTCCTGTCACTAATGATTGGATTAGACATTTGCTAAGAAGTTTCGTTTGGAAATGAACACCATCAGAATTTACCGGTAGGCTCATTCCACGTTTAATGAGCATTGATCCGATGAACAAATAAGCTTTTTCCAGGAATGGGCTCCGCTAGTAAAGTCCGGAAAGTTTACATTATCAAGGAAGTCAATCACAAATCACAAATCATTGCATATCCTCTTCGTGCAGGCACTTCCTGTCACACTGTTGCAATATTTAACAAGATGCTTTTTGTAAGAGCGCCCTCTGGCAGAGAATAGTGTATGCACCAACCATGCTATGTTCAATCTGTCCATATTGCATTCTCAGAACTGGCTAATTTCCTGTAGTGTGAATATATTGTATTGTACAAGTGTTAGCAGCTGTGGTTTTTCTTGTGTGTGCTCCGTTCAATTAAGAAACGAATTCAGTTTGGGCTGTAATATTTAATTATCTTATTTCTGTGGCCGATTTTGTGTCTAATTAGACTAGACTAATTAGTCTATGAGGTAATTTGGCAGTGTGTTAGTTTTCTGCTGACGGTAAATCTTTATTTCATGGAAATACAACTTTCAGTTTGACCCAGTTGTTGAATTGCAGCGAGGTGCACTGTGTGGGCTTTTGGGAGTTTCAGTAGTAGTATGTTCCCATGGTTACTCATTATTCAAGCTACTGTACATGCAGATTATAAGAGAGAAAGCCATTGTTGTGCGTTATTTATTTTATATACAGTCAAAAGGTCTTGATGAGTGCAAACTTACCCAAAAAGCTAGGTCTAAGTTTAACTGTTTTTCTGGTAAAACATTTGTTATAATGTTTCCGCGCTCTGAAGCTCTGTGTGCTTGTTTTCACTGAAATTGTTGTATTATGAATGCTGTCGAGCTGTTAATTGAATCCTGATGAAATGTCTTTCCAGTTTAGCCAGACAGAAGTCCTTCGGGAAAAATTATTTAGGTGTTTTGCTGTGAAAAGTCTTTTTTAATTTGAAACTATTTTGACAAAACGCTAGTGCTTGCTGATGACGACTGCTGCCAAATATGGAATTAACACATTGCTGTTTTTCTTTATTTCACATGTGCTGGCAGTTCATTCATAAGCAGAACACTGCAGTTAGTCTCTACATAGTTTTCTCAGAAATAGTTTCCCTGCTTAAAGTTTAAGGGCTCTAGGGGAAATGACTAATTTTGAGCAGGCAAGAACATCATGTTTCTGTCCAGTGTGTTAACAAATGTCATTCCAGATAAGAGTGTTTTGAAGTCATGGAACTGACTGCAAGCATATTAATTTGTATTATGATAAGGTTCAATTACCTCAGTAAATAGAATGGTTACATTTTCAGTGATAAATATGAGATGTTTACCCATTAACTGCTTATTGTTAACCAATATCATTAAAAGGCTTGTAGATATGAAGCTCTTGTTGTTTTCATGCATGTGGCTAATGGCCTGGTCCAGGTTGTTTTTATGGAGGTCATTGCTGTGGAGTCCAGGCCGTTGCCATGAAGATCTGGTCATTGTGGAGTACGGGTCGTTGTTGTGAAGTTCAGGCTGTTGTTGTTGAGTCCAGGATGTTGCTGTGTAGTCCGTGTCAATTTGTATTTATAATTGTCAACAAAACCCATAAAATGTCAATGGTTAGCTGTTTGCCATTTGGCTTGGGAGCAAATGTCATTCCAACAGCGTGCCCCTGTGACTTTAAATAATTTAAGAGCCATCATTGAAGAGCAATTTAGGAGCAACAGTTAACTTTTAGAAAACAAAATAAAACCTGAGCGACAAAACAAATCATAGATAGGGCTGTCCAGTCTGGAAGAACTGTGGGCTTGGGCTGGCAGTAGTGCATGAGGTAACGAGATTTGTGGCGTCTTGGAACTGGACGGGCACCTGTTTGAATGTTGTGGTTTTAAAGCCATAGCGTTAGCTTTGTTTTATTTCATACGCATCAGTCTGTGTTTCCGAATGTTGCAGCAATCCTCTCAATTAATTTATCGCGTACCTCTCACCTGTGACCGTAACACAATACACACAATACACACAACAAGTCCTGTCTGGCCTCTTCCTAACAATTTCTCATGGTACACAGGATTGAGGATTCATTGTGCCAGTCTTAGGTCAAGATGAACAGAGCAAAATAGTTTTTTCCTTCTCTCCCTTGAGATGCAGATGCTTTTAGAGAGAAAGGAATCTGCTGGGATGACTTTATATCATTTAATACGTAATAATATTTTGTATTTGGACTGGGCGGCCCTGGTAAGGATGTTGTTTTTTCTTTTTGATTAATTTGATAGTAACATATGTATTCATATATTTATTGGGTTATATGCGATGTAGAGTAGAGCTATCTGTACTTTTCATTGTGATTCTCTTTTGACTCTGCTGTTCTTCATTCTGATGACAAAACCAGTTTCCTCTGGATTAATAAAGATTAATCCACTCAACTCCACAGATGGACAGATGGTCAGACACTCCTGGTCTGATTTTAACTGATAAACTGCTATTCCTCCTCTGGAAAACAACTGAAAATGTTTCTGATGGAAACAGGTGATTAGTTTATATGAGTTTTACTGCACATGTGCTGGGGTGTGTGTGGTCATGTCTCTCCATGTATGAGTGTGTGAATGTGTGCATGTATGTGCAAGTTTATGTGTGTGTGTCATATTATTGGGTAAAATGTATAAGTTAACTCAATATTCAGAACAAAATTCTCATTTCATATGATTTTACATTTTGTTTAGTACGAAAAATCCTTTTTGCCACAAGATTGACACAATTCTGTAAAATATGACAGTGACATAGAATGTTCTGGAAACTCCAGCCTCAGCCAGTTGTTCCCTTACAACCGTACTAAACAGCCCCGTGGCTAACCCCTAGCTCCTTCATGTTTGAGAGCTAACAATGGAAGGGTGCTGATTCAACTCATGGGTTAACGCTAAAGAGCACAGAATATTGTGGTCTCAACTGCTGCCATTTGTTTTGTTGCCAATTATAATATTGCACTATACATCATATTGTACACTTTACCCTTCCCCCATCTCCCAGACATCACTGCCCATTATTCTCTACTTAGTGGCTGGGGCTGGGACCTCGAAAACAGAGAGAGAGAGAGAGAGAGAGAGAGAGAGAGAGAGAGAGAGGGTTTGGGGTCATGGGGTATATTCATCCTCCACATCAGGTCCAGGCCTGGAATGTTCAGTATTTACGACCAAGCTTTAACAGCGGTCACATCTCTATCGATGCTCTGCCAAACAAAACCAAAAGTATCTGTGCAAAAATGGCTACTCAGTCTTCTGTTAAGTATATATGCTCAATCTGGCATCCTGTGGAAAAAGATGGATTCAAGATTTCAAGATTTCAAGATTCAAAATTCGAGATTTACTATTTTCACATCATCATACTTTTGACAGTATTTGAGCGAAAAACTGGCTTTGCAGAGAGCAGAAGTAAATATAAGTAAATATAAAACACAGATTGTAAGAAATAAAAATATAAGAAAAACAAACTTAAATAACAATAATATACTTAAATAAGAATGATAGACATGAAAAAAGATGTACTGGACATTAACTGTTTGGCTGGACTGGGCCTGTTCATGAGATGCTAACCCTTTAAGGAAAAAGCTAAACTGTAATTACTTATTTATGTATTTATTTATGCTGCATTGCCTTTTATTATTTAGTTGCATTACATGTATATAGGAGATATTCTTATGCAGAGTGACTTACAGCTCAGTTCTAATTCAGTAAGCTGTTTATTTATTGATGTGCAATAGGGTTTACATTCCTTAGAGATCTGTACGAGGTGAAAATAGAAACTTTTAGAAGCTATAACAAAAGAATGGAGGGAGAGCAAACTTAGTGCTGAAAATAAGGCACTTTATACCTCCGCTCCTTAATCAGAACAATTGCCTCATGGCGTTCATCATCCAAAATTGTTTGTAAAATGGTGAAGCATTTCTCATTATACAGTGAGTCTAATTATAAGCAATTAAGAGTTTGTTTTAACTAAGGAATTCCAAATATGGTTGGAATAAAAACCAGCGAACACAGGGGTTCCCCAAGACTGATCCTGTCCAATCCTGACCTATGAGGATCATAAAGTCACGTAGGTAGTTGGTTGAGTCCTTGATTGGGGTGCTACTGCTCATTATTTCGTACCTCTATTGCTGCTATTGCCGGCCCTGGTAACTAGTGGATTGTCATACTTGTGGAGTTAGCTCCTAGTTTACTGTGATACAACAAAATGGAAGAATGGACCTGATATAACTTATGTACCTGTAATATATTAACATACCTGCTTGTGTGGATCCCAACTTTAACTACAAACCCCAGTCACTCAACAATCACATTGACACCTAGTCTGATATTAACACCCTCACAAACACCTGACTGAGGACAATAATACCTGCAGAAGTGAGTGATGAAGCAATATCTTGACTTGAGGCCTGTACCAACAGAGCCAATGTCCTCTCTGTTTGCCAGAAAAGCGGAGCACTGTGTGAGAACAAGCTGTACTCAGAGAACAGCTTGGATTTCTTTCATCCTCAGACTAAACAGTTCGTTCTGTTGGTAATTTGTCCTTGGTTGAGCCGCTGTGTGCACGCATGTGCACGCATGTGCACATGTCTCTGCCAGTCTTTCTGGAAAACATATCAGACACAATTTCACACATGAGTATTGCAAAGGTATTTTATTGGATTAATATGCCTATTTTTAAGCAAGCATGCAGATTTTTGTTGACTGAAAATGTGTAATTTTCCTATCTGTGAAAAACTGAAGCGATTGTCTCTTAAAACAACGGCTGTGTCCCAATCCAGTATTCTCCATAAAACCCTGTAAACTTCACTTGAAAACTTCACTTTTGGATTCGCTTGGAGACCCAGATGTGCCCTCAAATAAAGTCCAAGAAGAAAGACTTTTCAAGCTCCCATTGTCCACAATTCATAGCAAACTTCCTGGTCAGGGAAAATAACATAAAGATTCTGTTATTGCATTTAAATTCAACCATAAATTTATTCTATTGGTTTAAATTCAAATAAACTATGTTCCAGCCTCTGTTGTGTTGTAAAATGCATTACAACCTTGAGAGTGAAGTTTGCATGTGAAGTTTATGAGGCCGGAGCAGAAGCTGGATTTGGGACAAAGCCAAAATGAATCTAGTCCACTGATACAATGTGCAGATATTGAGCTTTCATGTACTGGCTTCTTATTCGAAGACTATTGGCTGAGAAGTCACAGCTGTTTAAATACAGACTGATTATTTTGTTTGTAACAGGAAAACAAAAATAACTGCTACAGGAAAACGTAAGCACAAGGAGGTAAATATGAATGCCTGTAATGTTACTAATCTGTCATTAATCAGTCACTGACTCTCCTGTAGTTCTGTGTGTCCTGTAAGGTGTGAAATAGTCACTGGCTGTTTCCTGTACACTGTTGCTGCAGCCTATTTCACTGAGTGCGCCTTTGTTGGTAGTAATTAGCCTATGACAGAGCACGACATGATAAAATGTTTGTTACAAATTCTGGCTGATCTGATCTGATGACTGAAGAGTTGAGCATGATTTCTGTAGGAACTGCAAAGAAATGAGAAATAATAAGAAATGAAGATTTGAGACTCGCAAATTTTTCTTTGATGTTCCACATTTAATTCCATACAAGAAGAAGAATGAGTCAGCTGTGCTGGTGAATTCATAGGAACAGCACACTAAACGCGCTAATGATTTGATTTTAACCATCTACCATTCTTCAAAACTGTAAGATTAATTGTGGTATTAAAACTCTTTTGAATAGTAACTTACGTTGCGACTGTTTGAAGCTATTGGCCGAATTTGGTAGTACTCCCCTGAGAACTGTGGGGGAAGATATGTGTAGAAAAATTGATGGAAAGTAATATTAAATTCACACTAATCTAACCGCAGCCAGGAACTTGCAGCCAGCCATAGCTTTCGCAGCAGAGACGCAGAGCTCCGCACATAGACATGCTAGCAGAGCCGCTACATGTGAATATTACACATTACACACACATCACCTACCATGACTTTACTCTGGTTTCAGTGCATTGTTGTTTTCGAAATCGCACTCCTTTGCTACGATTCCCAACTGTAATGTGACTTCTCCTTTGACAAGACATTCCAACCAATTTACAATCTGTACCAACACATTAGGCAAGAGCACGATCTGTGATTTAAACCTCATGTTTTTCTGACGTTGCCTGTCCAATTTCATAGAATGGGGTCTGGGGTCTCCAAGACCCAAAACAGAGTATGAGGGTTAAAGGAACATGCTCAGAAGTCTGGCTGGCTGTATTTATCACACATAAACTTTAGCTAAAACATGTCTGTTTTCATGTAAATATGAATATAGCTGAATATAAAGTTGGTATATCAGGCCCTTCACTCTGTCTTAGATGTGCTTTCACGTTTTTGTAGCCAACTCTGATGATAATCCAGGTTCCTCTGTACATGTTTTGTTTTTCTGTTCTTTCCAAATGTTTCTTGGTCTCATCTGTCTGAGTTTGCTGAGGGATGCCATTCTGAGCAGAAAGGCGAAACTGATCTTAGATCTGTACTCCAAGGCCCCATCAAACCTGATTAAGGCCTGAGCTGTCTGCAAACAGTGTCAGTAACTAGTAAGATGCCACGTCACATGTACCATGTGCCTGCTAAATTTTTGCGCACAGGTTTTGGTTTTGTACTTAGATGGGAGATCCCCTGAGAAATGTTTCTGCCAAAAATGATTAGATATAGACAATCAGGGAAATGATTACTTACAGGTTGAATATCTCTTATCCGAAATGCCTGGGACCAGAAGATTGTGGAAACCCACAATCTTAAGATCAGCCCAGACAAACCAGAGCTCCTCTTCTTTCCGGCCCCATCCTTTCCTCTTCTGGGCCTCTCTATCTCCCTGGGCGACACCTTCCTGTCACCTTCATCCTGCGCCAAGAACCTCAGAGTGGTGCTCCACAATAAACTGAGCCTCTTTGAGAACATCAAAGCGGTGTGCCGAGTGTGCTGATTCTTCCTGAACAATGTCAGGAGAATCCGCCCCTTTCTCACCACTAACTCCACGCAGCTGATTGTCCAAGCGACGGTACTCTCCCGCCTGGACTACTGTAACTCCCTCCTTGCTGGCCTTCCAGCATCTTCCATCAGACCTTTGCAGCTCATCCAGAACACTGCTGCTCCTCTGGTCTTCAACCTTCCCAGACATACCCAGGTCACTCCCCTCCTCACTGACCTCTACTGGCTACCTGTCTTGGCTCGCATCAGATTCAAAAACATTGGTGCTTGGCTTCCAGGCTGTCAAGGGGACGGCCTCAATCTATGTTCAGAACATCATCAGACCCTACACACCTTCCTGTTCGCTCCGGTCTGCATCTTCAGCTTGCCAGCTTGCCACATTTGTTTTCATCTTGTTTTTGCATTGTAATTGGGCTGTTTAGAGAAATTATAACTTTCTCTAAGCTTTAGAGTCTATTTCATTGGCTGTGTTATTTATTTTGAGAGCCTGGACCTTAGTTTGGAGAAATGTAGAGCTATTCTTTCCTGCATAATCCATTTTTTACAGTGTAGTGTCATCCATTGGTATGTAGCTATTTTACATCAAGCATGTGCATATCACAACATTGACATTAGTAATTATTTCTATTCATTTTTCTGATAAAAATGTCTATCTGGAGACAGGTATGGCAAATTGGCAAGTGCTGTAAACTCAATCCATTTGATTTATGTCCTAATATCCTATCAGAAAAATAAATCTATAAATGAATATAAAATCGTGTGCGGTTATGCTGAAAAACACAGAGAATAGGCATTTGAGGAATATAATGACTGATTTATGGGGAGCCCCTGTTGAACAAAATGTTCTGCATGAAATCAACTCCAGATTTCAGTTTTCCCCTATTGGACTCATACCATTTCCTCCAGTTGACTTAACTGAACATGTTGCTGTTTTCATCTATTGGATCCACAGTAACTTTTCTAAATGGTTATAAGAGTGACTCCATATCAGTATCCTCAGAAACGTCTCTTCCACCAGAGAAATCAATGCCAGTGTAGGTGTTCAGGGGTCAGGGGTAAGGGGTGAAGGGTCAGAGAGAAACCTCAATGATGCAGATGAAGAATGCTAACTGCGTGTTCATGGACACTACGTCATACGCAAAGCAAATATTCTATCATAACCACAGTGTCATAGCACTCAACGAAATTATACTCTTGGGGGCTGCATCTCAGTGTAACCCCTCCCCAGTGCCTTTCTGGATCCAACACCCAATAACCTCCAACAACAACTTCATCTCATCATCTATTTACTCCTCATTTGTGCAAACCTAAAATCACGATTTGAAACCAGTGATTCAAATATGGTAGTCTGAGTTTGTTACGCTATCATGCATCAATTGCTCACAAATTAATTCACAAATTCTTGAATTCCAAGTGAAAAAATATAAACCTGCACTGTGTCAGATTCCGAACGAAGTCGAGCATACTGGTGTAGAGACGTGTCAGGACCTGCAACCTAGCTTCAGCTTCCACCCCTATTTTCCATCATTATTGTATGTGATACTAACATCCAAACAAGCATGCTAACTGCTCGGATGACAAATGCAACTCATGGTCTGACAGAAACAAAACCACCATTTTATGCATGTTTTTCCTTGCCTTTGACAAGCTGCTTGTCCAGATAAAAATATCGCACAAAATCGAAGAGGCAGCTTAGCATTGCGATGAATACAAACAGAGGACTCATAACCTCTTAATTTTGCTCTTGACTGAAAAAACTGAATGTGTCTTGGCAAGGAACAGCCTGTAGTTTCATAATCATTCTCAGTGTTGATGGCTGTTCTCCCCCTGGGCTGAAAACAGGACCTCAGCACAATTGAGTCTGTTATAGACAGACGAGGGATTTAGCAATGCAACAAAACTAAATGCAATATTCTTGTGTAGCATGGATAGGGGTTTGTGGAGGGAGGTGATTTATTGTATTTGTCTCTTCTATAGTAGTCTGTGTCGCCTGTAGGTTGTGAAAGAGTCATTGGCTCTCTTCTATAACACTGAATGTGGCTTGTAGGGTGTAAAATAATTATTTAATCTTTCGTGTAGTATGTGTGGGCTGGAGAGTGTAAAATAGTTGATGGCTGTATTGTGTGGTACTGAGTGTGGCCTGAAAGGTGTAAAATAGTCTGTAATACTGTGTAATACTCTCTCCTATAGCACCATGTGTGGCATTTGGGTTGTAAAAAAGTTACTTTCTCCTCCCTGTAGTACTGTGTGGCCTTTAGGGTGTAAAATAGTCACTGGCTGTCTCATGTAGATGTAAAGTGTGAGTTCATTCTTATGTGTGAGAGTGTGTTTGTATGTATGTAAGTGTGTGGGCGCATGTATGATCTTGTTTCTCCATGCTGATTTTACCTGCAGACTCAGTATTTTTGTGAGGTGCCATTGATTCTGCTGTACTCAGTGGGGACATGGCTGGTTTTACTGAGTACATTTTTAAACCTGGATTGTTTGTGCATGTGCTGAGTGCATTTTAACCCTCGGAGTCTGTGTGTATGTATCCCTATGAGACATATATTTGCGAACGTGAGAGAGACTCCGACTATAACAACTACTTTACAGCTGACAAGGTGGTTTAAATGTGGAATTTATACGGTTCCCCAATTTATATTTTCAGTACACTTTTTAAATTATAGACTGAAAAGATAAATGGCGTTTATTGTTTCTGGTCTTTGTATAATTTGCTCAAGCATGTTAATGAAATCTTTATCCTCTCATACAGTGGAATTGTGGCCTGTATGGCATTACTACCACCTAGTGGTGGTAAGCAGTATGATAAGTTCTGTATTGCTTTATTTTCTCATTCTTGCTTATTGTAGCTACTGCTTTGCAAGTTACCTTATTCATTCGTTCACCTATTGAGTTTCAGCTTCAAAATAAACATTTCAGTATCTCCAGACATATAGACTAAACATTTGCATTCTGACAACAGAAGTGTATAGCATGTCTTTGTGACAACAGTGTGAATGTGTGAAAGAAATACTTCCATATATACACTTGTATGATTGTAGTGCATGCTGTGTGTGTTTGAGTTAAAGAAGTAGACCCCTGTATGATAGTAGTGTATGCTGTATATGTTTTTAATAACAGTGATGCGTATGTTGTTATGTGTACCATCATTCTCAGACAGAGTTGTCAGTTTGCCGTCTAATCAAATGAGGTGATGGAAATGCAAAGATTCATAAGTCTGACTCTGAATCACCAATGTATAATACGTGCAGTAAGATCTCATTAGCAGGAGGGATTTTGGGGCAGCAGGGTCTCATTAGTGCCCAGTGTCTCCCCCTAGTGGCTTGTGGCAGACATGCTTTCACCGCTTTGAAACCCATTGTCAAATGTAATTTGAATTAAAAATAAAAACACATTTGGATTTTTCATTTGGAGTATTTTTTTGTTAAAGAACATTTTTTTGGAAGTATATTAATGCAATCCATGAGTTCATTTGATTTTTGAAGCAATCAGAAAAACACAACAATTTGGAGACCCTAAATTAAGTGAACTGAGGAATCACTGTTCGCTTCAGTGGGCTTTAAACTCAATTCATATACTCAGTGCATTTTCCTTTAATTTTTCACCCAAAAATTTGGGTGTGTGTCACTTGGTTTCATAGTATTATGGTGTTAGGACCGCTTCTGTTTTTGATTATACCGGCTTCTCTTGTACCAGGTTGCATTCATTTGAATTACAGGGTAAAAGAGACAAGGATATCTCCATCCTGGAGTACACTGTTATCCTTTGCTGGAGGTTTTTCCCTCAGTTTTCCATGCAGATGTCACCATCTTCACCTTGATTCATAAACATTAGCTTAATAGATTAGTGTAACATGTATTAATGCTATTTTAGTATTAACAGAAATATTACTGTGTACTGTAAAGCATGTGTATATAAATCCAAAGTGAAAAGTCTGAATGATGTTATTTTCAATGTGAGCAGAAGTGTTTGTGTTTTATGATCATTACCTGCAATTTCCCTCTTCAAGTTAGAGGGGGTAACAGTCAAAGGGAATGCTGGGTAAAGCTGTGTGTAGAAGTCCTCACAGTGACGAGCAAATACAGCTATCCAGTCACCCACATACACACACCAAATACTCTAATACCCACACAGACTCAAACACACACATACACACCACTCTGACACCCACACACACACACCCAAGACTCCAATACCCACATTAGGACTCAAAACAAAAAAAAATGCATAAGCCCCTGGTTGCTAAGATACAATGGTTGCGCACTGCATTTTTGTAGATAGCAAATAATTATCAAAATACAACGTTTGCACACTGCATTTTTGAAGATATCAAACAATTATCACATTAAAGCAAAACAAAATATTATAACTATTATAAATACATGGGCTGCTTACTTTTTGCAAGTTGAATTATTCATCTAATGTCGAAGTCATAATTCACGTCATACTTCAACAAAATAGTTACTAAGGGGTTAAAACTGGGATGTCTGAGGAAGGAGATAAAGCCCTACTTCCATTAGGGGGTATAATCTAAAAAGTAACACACGAACAAAAAAAGAAACAGGGGTAGTCATTTATTCTGCACAAGAGGACAAAAATAAAACAATTTTTAAAAAAGACATCAAAGCACTGTAGATGAGGTATAAAGAAATTCTAATGGACTTATAGCTGACCACACCTAGAAAATAGACAAAGACACCAAAGAATAACGGAAAATACCAAAGAAATAAAGATAATTAGAGATGACAAAATGTAGAGAGAAATAACAATGCTAATATGATTGCAATTACCGCAAGCGTTGAGTGGAAAGCAAGTTAGTGACTAAAAAGTGAGATCTGAGAATGTCTGTACATTCAGGACAGTACATATAACACATATACGCCATTATATGAGAAGATGTGAGTTAAGAGAATTAAACGGGCAATTTGATTCATAAGTGCTAGATTGAGCTGTTTTCTGATGTTAGTGTAAGAGGAAGAGTAACCCACAACCGGAGGAGAAAAACTTGTTCCATAAATAAGCCCTTCTGAATCTTACTGTGTACATTATTGGCGTAAATATTTTTTAATGTTCAAAATTCTTATTAATTGCATTAAATAAGGACTGCTCGAAGGTCTGGGTCCAGTAGAAGGCCTCGTCGGGTAATTAATCCAAGGCAATCTCTGTCCCAAAATGGCCAGGGATAAAATTAATTTTGTATAAACGTAATAGTTAGCTGATTGTAAAAGAATACGTAAGCTATTGAAACAACAAAGTTACACAGACAATTGCCATGAAAACAGATAAAATTACATCGACTTACAATGCTTCATACTGAACGTAATATCATTATAACTGAGTAGCAGGAAGAGCACGGAGGAGCTAAAGTCCTTTTCACACTGAGACTCTGAGCTGTATTTCCGCTATGCTAACCTGGATTGTTCCTGTTCACACTATCCCTGTGTTTCATGAGTGTTTCATGAGTTTGTATTGACTTACTATTGCTACACATTTGTAAAAGGGACACATACTATGGTAGTGAGACTATATTTTTAAGCAAATAGTAAAAACTAGCTATCTTTTATTCACACGCATAAACTAACACACCCAAACCAGTCAGAAAAAGTTAACGCTGAACCCTTCAACTTGAAAACATACTCAAAGCTAGACAAATTTCAGAAAACATGACAAAATATCTTTATATATGTAATAATATTTACGATTAGTGGGTGAGTCCCATGGTGCTTTACTGTAAGGGCCAGTTTCTTGGACATAGATTAAGCCAAATAAAATAAGTAAAATTTTCAACTTCACCATTGTGCTGGTTGTAGGTAAAATAAAATGTTTAATCTCACCACTGTTAGAGTTGTAGGCTATAGGACATGGTGGTCGGCTCTTGACACAGGCCAGCCGTGCACCCTCCCATAATGCAACACTGAAGTGACTGTTCTGAGTGATTTTTAAGTATGAAATATTATCTTTACTTTCACTTTACAGGACTGGTTCTTAATGAGCACGTTTACACTTAATAACAAAAGCAACAACAACAACAACGACAACAATGTATATTACAGAAATTGAACAGCCAAGCTCAATCATTTAAATTTTATTTCTGTGTAAGTTAATAGGAATAAGGAAGCCTTCTCTGCCCTAATTTAATTTATAAGCAAAATTCCAGTGTATCAGACTCCTGTTCCTCTGCTAGTTTAGCAAACACCATAAATACAATACATTGTTTACCATTATAAAATACTTTGGTAAAATTAAATTCTAAATGTACAAACTTTCGAATATAAAATGCGATGGGAAAAGTCTTGCAGTGGAATCTCTTGTCAACAGTGTTATATTTCCTACAGTATGCTGGTTTAATTGTATGTTTGATCTTATGTTTATACATGAATAAATTGTTGACCTTCATGACTCAGTAGAGACAATTCAATGTGCATGACTATTCAGTAGTTTGTTTACAAAAAATAAAGTCATTAACATTTAAAATGTGAACACATACATCTGGCAAGATTTGATTGGCTCGTACATGTCATGTGATACGGAATACCCATAATACTTCCTGTTTGGATCCTTTAAAGCAATGGGTATGGGTATGTCATTAGGCTACCTGTAATCCACAACCTCGCAGTTGGATGTCAATCAATTCTGAGGCCTTGAAAACCTCTCTAGCGACCTTATCTCTGAAGTCCAGTTCCCTTGCCACTACAGATCATGACTCTGATCTCTGAACAGGAAGTGCATCTCACCTGTATGCGAACGGCTATACAGGCAACCGTCTGCTAAGGCTGCTCCCATGACAACCCAACAATTCAGTGCAATCACATATTTCTCCACCAAGATTTATCTATGCTAATGTTTCTTACTAGGACACAACTATCTATCAATCAGCAGTGTCTAGAAAGACATGCCTGTCAGCATATTAAAATATATAATAATGGTTTATTCTCAACTGGGTCTGATATCAGAGGAAGCAAATTTGAGAGGAAATTGCATCCTTGAAGTCACAATCTAAATGCTAGCATCTCCAAACTGAGGGAGCTACTATTTCATATTAAAAATATTTAAAAATATTAGCAAAAAGTAATACATTATATGCAGGGGTGAAATATATACTTCTGTGGGCTAAAATGTGGAGGCTTTAGTTCACATATGGTGGCGTATTTAGGTACATAATACATCGATTAACATTAACAATGAAAGGAAATTCATCGTGTTGTGAAGCTCAATAATTTCCCAACTTGAGCGAGTAAGAGTGTGCTGTCTGGGGAAATGAATTAAAACGCGTTGAAATCAGAAGTAAACGAAATTCCAACTGAGGAATTAAGGCACAAGGTCTCCAGCAAAAATATATGGGAGGAATCCCATGGAATTCTCCATACCAGAGATCTGGCAGCCACCACCAACAGTGGAGCTGACAGTGGTCACCCTGGTTGAATACTTTTTCAATCCTTTATAAACTCCAGGCAGTCCTTTGAGAAACATCTGAAATCATTTCCCCAGAAATGCAAGAATTCGATTCCTTTTAACAATATGTCAACCAGTCAAACAGAACACATATACTTGAATTGTTTACTTGAAAACATGTATGTCCATTTGATACATTCTGTGGATGAGAACCACATGGCCGAAGCCGATTGGCCATCCCTGAGTCACATGACAGTCTCTTCCTTTCATTTTGTGGCTACATTTTTTCCAGTTTCAAAAGAAGTACAAAAGCATAGGTAACAATATGGTTTTTTTGTTATTATTGACATTTATTTTTGAGGTGAGCATGTTTTATGTCTGACCTGATGAGACTGGACTCTCATTTTTTGCCTTAATGTTTTCCAAATTCCTTTAAACTCATCCAGAGGACAGATTTGTGACTTGTCTCTTTAGATGAGTGAAACGTTTTTTTTTTCCTTGTGTTATTTCCAAGGCGGTCCCTGTGGTGCTTCTTCGGGTTGGTGGAGTTTGGCGGACTTTTCCCCCAACCACAGGGGTATATGGAGAGGCGTGGGGATCGGGGTAGAGGGGGCGTGGCCTGTCTTACAGGTGCGTATCCTCCTCGTCAGGGACGTCGTCTTTGGCCAGGTTGTCGAAGGGGACGATCCAGCTGTCGTTGAACTCCCCGTTCATGGCTGCTTTCTTCTCCTGCATCTCGGGCTGCACCTCCATCACCTCCAGCGTGGGGTTGTCATGGTAACCGTTCTCCACTGTCTGCATCTCCTCTGTCAGGTGTTGCTGTGGAGACAGTGCGAGATTAGGGACCCACCCACCCAACAGTCCTAATTGTTTGGTAACATTAGTTTTTGTACAGATAAATAACTATTCAAAGAACCAATACATAACAGGACTATTGCAATTTCACTCTGTGACTGGCTGAAGCCCCTAATATATTTTAGAGCCCCTGCCTCTAAAATAACAGGCAGATACAAGCAATGCAGAAGGAGAAGTCCCTCCATCTTCTTTAATACTGCACTCCAAAATGTTAAGTTTTTCCTCTTCAAGCCCTCATCATGAACACATCAGCAGGGATAGAACGCTGGGCTGATTTCCCAAGACCTGGACCATCCAATGGAGACGCATGGAATGCACCAGAGCAGAGCCAGCCACATCCAGGCTGGGCCAGCATAGAGCAACTCCACCCCTTTGTGATGACATGTAAGCTCATTGGTCCATCACTAGCTAGCTAATTAAATAGCAGGATCGGTTAGCTTAGCACTGCTGGTCGTTAAATAGCAGCTCACTTCAAATCACACATTTGATGAATTTGGAAAAGAAGTAACATTAATGCAAAACTGCTTTTTGTAAAACAGCAAATACCCTGAGTTTTCAATTCTTGATTTCAAAATCACCTGACAAAATCACCAGACATTTATAGCATTTTAATACACAAGTCCTTTTTGCAAGTAGTCCATTGTAAGTAATACCTCAGTGTAGCGGTACTTCCTGTTACCAGACCAATCGAAATGCTTCTATCTCATTTTGAGCCTGCTGTGGTTTTCTGATTGGTCAAAATTCTAATGCTTGGTTTTAACGTTTTCTTAGTTTCACATCAGAAATTTGCTTATAAGTTGCAGCTTACCTTACTGTGGGATTTGCGGTGCCAAGTGTCGAAGAGTCTGTACGAATGGCAGCTCACCTGGTTCTTCTTGTAAGACTGGCGGTGGCGGGTGATGTAAATGTAGGTGATGACTCCGAAGGTCACTGCCAGCACGGCACCGCAGGAGCACAGGATCGCAATCAGGGTGGTGTTTTTCTGATGCGTCTCCTCGACATCGCGAAACGAACAAGGTCAGCGCAGAGCACAAGCTCCCCCCGTTTTCATCTCCCTGTATTTGAGTTTCTACTTGCAGTTTTCTACTTCTCGTTGCACAACAACGAGGGCTTTTGTTTAGTGCACAGAGAGGAAGCACACATCAATTTAACCATGCATCCTGCAGCTAATTAATTAATGACAAGTCAATGAATATTGAACACTAACCCAACGACAAAATATATATTGACTGCAAACAAGAGCTGGTCTCTTATAAGTGCAAGGAAGCATGCCATATTTTTGCAAATAAGCACTGGTCTCCATTAATAGCCTTGTCAAAAAATGTTTTGGTTTCCTAAATAAAACTTGTGATGCGATTGCAATAATGTAGACTTGCTGTCCTCAAACAGTATCTTAAGCTTTCACTTTGATCTTCGCCTGTCTCATGTTTGCTGGTTAGTATTGGTTCAGTATTTACATCCCATGTGTCCTTGTGTTTGTTGCCAGTTCGTTTCAGTGCTTGCTCTGTCTCATTCCTGGCTATTCAGTGTCTAATTGGTTAGACACTTCCTGTTTGTTGACATTTCTAGATAAACTCACGTTTATTGTTCACCTGTCTGCACTTCATTCCAGACAAACACCTTAAGTATGTCATATGCTCACAAAATGTGAGTTATATACATATAAAATATTAATTACCTGGTCCTTGGGTTTGGGTTCATGCTTTTTTATGAGCTGCTCCAGGTAGGCTTGGTTAACTGTGAGAATTAGAAATAATTATATGATTAAATAAGATCATTTCATTACACTCTATAGGAACACATTAACACATTAATTTTCAATATCCACAAAATCTCTTTTATGAACATATTTAAACAGAGGAAATAGCCCAGGCAATTTCTCATTTACATTGCCTTATTTTAGGTTATTTCTGGGTACAGTGAGGGTACCCATATGTTTGTAACCCAGTTTTTAGTCCCACTATGGATGGTGTTTGATGGCTATTTTGGGCCCACATTGTCAGTGTACATTAAGGTGGAGTAAGAGAGGTATAGTTAGCATGGGGAAAATTTTGATGGCTAGATTGGAAATTTGACTATGACTTTGACTATTTCCCACAAACCTCACAAACCTCTCAAATGCAGCACAATAGTTGAATTTCTTAGGTGTAGAAACCTATGATCAACAACCCTAATGAGAGCGGAAAGCTTATCTCCTATTGGATATGTTTTTTGTTGACCACCCCTGGATATTTTTCGCAGTACTGACCTTTGACAGACGCACTGACGATTTTCCCGTTCTTCAACGTAATGGTGCACGTATCTCCAGGCATGGTTTTTGACAGTTCTTTGCAGATTTTGGCATCAACAGACTGATTCTGTTTAGAGGTTAAAAGAGTGTTATTGCTTCTCTCGGTTCCTCCTGAGGTTTTTAAAACAGGAGCATTTGTAACACATGCCTAAATGCATGTTGCTCAACAAAAAGTTTAAGGTTGTCTAAAAGGGGAACACTGCATTTGACATGACCTGTAAATATTTTTTGGGCATACCTAAAAACATTTACAGTCCCTTCCCTTGCTTAAAATCCCATAGGCCAGAGTTTTGTAATCACATTGAATAAGGATTTTTATATTATCTCACAGTAAGCTCGCTCCAGTATTTTTATTTCCTTTGTTTGTTAAAGTATTCATTTGACTTCTAGCTTCTTGGAAATCACATTGAACCTCAGAAGTTTTTACGTATTACTGTCATGGCTAATCCTGCTTTAGGATGAAACTGTTCTTCTACAGGCACATTCAACTGTGGTACTGGCTAACCTACAGTCATTATGGGATGGCAAACCTGGCTGTCTGATGAAACCCTAACCTAATTCAATACGAAATGCAGGAAAGTTTGCCTGTCTGCGCAGAGATGATAAGCTGCACGCTGCCTGTCTGCGCAGACATGAGCAGCGGAACCCTGTCTGTCTGCGCAGACATGAGCAGCCGCACCCTGCCTGTCTGCGCAGACATGAGCAGCCGCACCCTGCCTGTCTACGCAGACCTGAGCAGCCGCACCCTGCCTGTCTACGCAGACCTGAGCAGCCGCACCCTGTCTGTCTGCGCAGACATGTCTGTGCAGAGATGAGTTCAGAAATCACAGGTTGCCCTTCCTGTGCTAAAAGGACCACATTATTCCTGGATCTTTATGAAAGGAAGAGTCAGCCCTCACAGGAAGGCACAAGGGAAAGGACAGAGTAGTTTCCCACACTGCTAACTGTGGAGCACTTTTATAAAACATGACGTACACTTTCCCATCCTTCCATCCCGCTCTCTAAGGTCAGGGGTCATGAACTTTCAGCAGCTTTCCCATAATCCTACAATGCTGTGGTTATGTGACAGACAATTAAACACTTTCCAATCGAGTTATTTTCAGCATCCGTAAAAAAAGGTAATCTCCACACAGTGATCTACAGTGCATGGACACCTTGATTAATCTGAAGCAGTGAGTTCCAGGGTTTGTATTCAGTTGGACAGCAGATTTACATGGCATGTCTAATTGATGTCCAATCAGAAAATTCCCTGAATTCATTTACTGTGGCAATCCGTTTCTGAATACATCATTTAATAAACAAAATGAAACACTAATTTTATCTTGTAGGAATTTTACTTAACTTGAAGTTCTATGTAGTTCCAAAGTATAGTTTAATTATTTAATACAATTAACATTTTATAAATAAAACTCAAATGGAATCATTTACAGTATGAATATACTGCATATCAGAAAGGCAGGTCGGATCTAAAGTAATGTTGAGTGACACTAAACGTCATACCCCACGCCTGAAATAAAATGCTTATCTAAATGTCAGAAGGCAGACAACCAAACCGTGTCAACTCTTTGTTTTTGAACTTTTATTCTCTGAAGTAGAGCCATCAACTCCTCTTTGACCACAAAACAGCCTAATATCCTCAGTAAGGATGTCTCACTGAGGAGATCAGATCAGGACATGAGTATAACTTCCAAACAAACCAAGTAAATACACCGTCTTTTCACAAAACTCAAAACTTTGAATAAATGTCTCACCTCATCATTTTTTCCATTACTGAAATTCTTGGAGGAATAAACCTGGAAAAAATGTTAAAAAAAATCATTCATTTTTGTATCATTGTGTGATTTGTTTTGTTAAATGGAGATTAATTTAAAATCTAATCATTACAACCTGATATCTTACACTCTCCTGCCCATAATCTCACATTATGAGTGAGATTAACTGCTTTAATATTAAACAAAGTGGACATAACCACCTAGATCCACACACAAAAATCGTAACATAACTGGTGCTCTCTTTCTTCTTAGCGATGTTCCAAATTTTGGGAAGCCTAAGGTTTGGCCCATATCTGACTTTTTTTTTTATATTTCTATGCCTCATAACGGCTTCCTTGACTTTCAGCTTGCCACTGCTCATGTTGTCAAATGGCAATAACAGACTCCAAAGGTAATCCGAAGCCTTCAATCAAGACTAGATACTGAATCATCTCTTCTACCTGAACTAAGGAAGCAATTGAATAAAGTTTGGTCAGAAAGAACTGTGAAGCCATTTGTCCAAAAACATTATGGTGCCCTAAATTAGGAACCTACATTTAAAAAGTGCCGTAATTTCTACATAGTGATATCAAAATGGACAAAAATAGCCTTTGATAAATCTGCACTTTAGCCGCTTGCGTATTGTGTGATTACAAATCTAAAGAGACAAATCAAGAAAAAACATATCTTTGTCGCACGTATTATGGAGACCACTGTGTTTATAGATGTTTGCTCTGTATTGTTCACACCCCGCATATACTTTAGACAATCCCATTTCACAGGAACAAAATCACATTTTGAAAGAGACTTGGGGGTAATTGCTGACCAAAGCATAACAGGATCTAGTCAGTGAGCAGTAGAAGAGAAAAAGACAAACAAGATATAGGACTACTGCAAAAAAAAGGATAGATCATTAATTAGAAGAGTCTACATTTATTTTATCTTCATCACACCACACTTTGAGTACTGTGTGCGGTTCTGGTCTGATCTGAAAAACAGTTATGGTTCCTGGTAGGTGTAACACTGAAGAAGTAAATACTCTATTCTCAGATCTGGGAGGCTGGGAATGTGTCATCTGTGAGTTCTCACCATGAATTGACCGCTTTCACTGGGATAGGCGAAAGCAGTATTATGTAGTTTTTATTAGCATGCATATTCTTTTTTATTTCAGAGGCTACTGTTTTAATTTCAGTTTTTAGCTTGTATCACCTTATCTGGATTTTAACATGAACTAATTTCATTTTTGCTGATTTTGTTCATTTTTGTTTCAGTTTTTGTTTATGTGTATAGTCCAACCTGTCTCTTACTTTTTCGTAAAGTTGTATGGTAGTGGTGGATCCCATGCTCGTCGATGTATGTTTGCTTGATCCTCTGAAGGTCTGAGTCACAGTCAGGGCCGCGTCAGTGGATTTGCTCTGTGTGCCTGGTGGCATTCCTGCATTACAAAAATTGGATGCAATTCAAACACACAAACAAACAGATGGGTAATAACTTTCAAATAATACCATAAAACCTCCAATAATCACCAGGAAATAAACCAAGCACTTATTACTTACCTTCAGTTATTGGAGATTTGTGTTTATTGACACAGTCGCACATGAGATTAAACAAACGTTGAGAGGCCAGAGCTAAATGATGGATATTCCAGAATATATTTGTTGTAAAATTTTACACTTACACATCCACCAAATCTCCAATATTGTCAGTATTGCTGTGTTTTGATATGTTTTTTATTTCGGTTTTGTTCGATGTGTTTTGGTTTTCTTCGTTTCCCTGGTCCATGTGCTTTTGTTTTCATTTTCCTTTTGTGTCTGCCCTGCCTTCCTTGGTACCTGTCTGTTGATTGCTCATTTGCTTCACCTGCTCCGTTGTCCACGTGTGTCTTGTCTGCGCATTTGTCTTGTGCGTTTATACCCTGTTCATTGTTCAGTTTGTTGTAAGGTCGTCTCAGTTTGTTTCTACTCTCTGTGTGCACTACGAGCCTTTCTGTTCCTTCCTGGTTCCTTGTTGTGACTTCCTGTTTTCCCATTTTCGCTGGTTGGATCCTGATTCGTGTCTGTGTTTTGCTGGTTTTGAACTTCTGCCTGTGTTTTCCCTCTTTGCCTTTGGATTGTGTTTTTGTACCTTGGCTGAGTCACTCTGGTTTTGACCATTGCCTGTATATTGACCCTGATTTTGGATTTGTGGACTTTTGACTGAAATAAACTTTGGTTATTTCATGTCTGTCTGTCTGCAATTGAGTACTTGCAGTATCCTGACAAATATCCATATCATGGGGAATAGAATAGTAAGGTCAATAGTGCAATAAGAAAAGATGATATATCACTTTGTGAGTGTTGAATTGTGGGAAGGTCTGTCAGACTTGAGGACAAATAAATCAGTGTTTCCTTGTTTTTCTAAAGTTTGAAATTATGTAGTATACCTGCATACTAAATGAGCAACCTTTTTAAAATCTAACAGGTTGCCTTCAGTTTATACTGTTTGTGGTCTCATTCAAGTAAATGCAGTGTTAATGGGAAAGGTGTAGAGTAGCTTAGGAGCAGCTTAGCTGAGCAAAGCATCACCACATTCTGTTAAATGAAAATTCAAAATAAGGTTAATTCATCTTAACCTTTCTATGACAGTTAAAAGCAGATTGAGGAAAGTTAACATCAGCTATAATACTATGATCACATGATGTATAGACTCACTATATATAACTATATAGGTATAATATAATATAAGGTATATATATATACATATATATGGTGTATAAATTTCAATTAATTTCTTGAACTGATTAAAATTAAATGTTAGTGGCCTCAATCATGCCAACCAAACCTGTGAGGCCCTGCTCGAGCAGAGAGTGTAAATCCTGACTACTGCTCTACTCCAGCCCACAGTAGAAAACATTCCAAAATGTGATATTGTATTTAACATGTGTCTGATTTGTATTTGTTTATCTGGTGTCCATCTCTGAGTCTCATACAGCTGTTGTGTAAATTACACGAGAGAGAGAGAGAGAGAGAGAGAGAGAAAACCTATGAACTCACAGGCATAGTCCAGAGGCAAAAAACATCACAGCAAGTAGTGGAAACTAGAAATTAGTCATGCATCCTTATTATGTGTGTTGACATTTTTTTTACCACATTCTATTAGGTGAGAGTTAGCTTTCATTTATGTAAAACTAGTTAACAAGTCCCTTGTTTGTTATTAATAAAATGAAAAATAACCTCTTCAGAATGCATGGTCGAAATGGCCTTGTTGTTAGCTTAGCAATTTCTTATAAGCTGTTATTGGTGAGCAAAAGACTAGCTGGGGAAAATTCCTGAAAATTCCAGACAAACTAGTACTTAATTAAGCTACTCAATGGTCAGGCCTTCACACCATTTTACCAAAACATAAAGAATAACTGACTAAATAGTACTGAACAAAAAGCATACTAGGCTACTCTATTCATGCCTTATTAACTACTAATAAACATGCATAATGCAGTATTCATGTTCGGCAAATTGTTGGCTAAAATTGGGTGAATTAATGTAAGTCAAACAAGTGCATTACTGAATATAAAGAGACACAGACTACTGATACCTTCTTTAATGATTACTGCTTTGCACTTAGAAACCTAAAATAGGTTTTACTGGAGGTGCTCTTAGCTGTTTGATTATGGATTATTTTTAACCTGGAAAAGAAGGGGATCCTACCAATGCATTATCGGGTAATATGAGATAGATTATATAGGGGGTTTCTTACCTGTGCTTTGGGGGGTGAGTTGAGAGGTGGTAGTCGCTGTATCTGTGGGAAGTGGCGTTTGGGGATTTGGGTCAGTTCCATCTATAGGTGGGACGGTTGCCGTACTTTTGTTGGGGTCACTGCTAGTTGTCGGTTGCGGGGTTGAACCTGTGGGCTGAACAGTGGCGCTGATGGTGGGGGTGATGAAGGTGGCTTTTAGAGTGGTCTCCGTCGTATCTGAGCTTCCTGTGGTCTGCGTGGTACCCGTTGCCTCGGTGGTCGAGAGGACGGGGTTCAAAGTCGCCGGCGAGACGGTGCTGGGAGCTTTCGACGTCTGGGTTGGGGCTTGGGTACTGGTGCTGGGGACGGTGATTACTGCGTTTGTGCTCGGAGACGGGGTCGATACTCCCTCAGTGCTGCTTTGCGTTGTGGACGCATTGGTAACGGTTTCGCTGGTGGTATGAGGCGAGAGGACACTGGTACTTTCAGTGCCGTTAGAAGTCAAGGTGACATTTTCACCGCTGCTCAGAGTCGTGGAGACATTGGTACTTTCATTACTTGTAGCACTCACGAAGGGAAGTGAGGGAGGGGTAGTAGCCGTGGTGGTATTAGTATCTCCATTGTCTCCATAAGCATGATGGGAAAAAAATCCTAAAGGAAGAAGGAAAACAGAACAGCTTACCCAGTAACACTGAACTTTCCTGTAGCTCTAAACTTCCCCATGACTCTCGGAATGTCCTGTAGTTCTAAGCTACCCTGTAATTCTAACCAGAATGTCCTGTAGGTCTAAGACCAAGCTGGTCTACAGGTTAAGGGCAAAATGTCAAATGTATATTCATCATTTTCTCAAAATATTTGCTTGCTACTCGCCACCCCTGAGCATGGACTGTTATTTACATTAATGTCATATTTCATTTTCTACTCAATTCCTTAAATGGACAGGCCAACTTTTTGGCAAATAAGTGCCTTTCATTTACCTATGAAGAGAAGAGAAACCCACTGGGGCCAATTTAACAGCTGCAGAAATGTGTTGTACCAGACTTTCTTCTTAATTATCTAAGGCTGCCACTGCTCCTCTAGCTTTGCTATTACGTATTACGTACACGTTTCTTTGTATACAGTGTACTGAATGTCTAAATTGACATATAAATGAGTAATAACTGACATGAAGTGAAATAACATAGCTTGCCGATGGTGAGAAAGGGCATTGTTGAAAAAGGGAGAAAGAGCGATTCTCATATACATCCGCAAGAGCACCAGATTTCCAAATGAACCAATATAACTGCAAGTTAATTAAATGCAATACAATTAGGTAACGATTAGAGGAGGCCACCCCCCAGCAATGATCTTAGAGTTTTTTTTAACTATTAATGAATTTTATTCCTACATTTCCCCTCAAGACTGATTGTATTTATATCCATAAAATATGTAATCGGAGTGAACATCCCAGCGTCCTCTGGTTTTGCTCGTATTTAAGAGAGTAAGAAATTGTGATAAAATGGACATTATTGGCTCACGTCTTTAGAGCCCTCCAGAGGCCTTTGATTTCCTGTGTCAGCTATGTAGCGCATGGCTTCGGCTCTCCAATTATAGCACACAGGACGCTACACACAATAACCAAGGAAATGACACACCCACTCCTACCTCACCAGCTTCATACGAACAATGCTACTTTTAAAGGGGAGTGGGGCGGGGGGGGGGGGGGGGGTTTCAGGACAATGCCTTACATTTGTGGCTCCCACCCCTTGTCCCCCCCCACCCCCAAATATACACAAATTTCCTATATTTGCAGAAGAAAAACTCATTGACTTCCATGAGATCATATCAGGAAATCAAATTTAGTAAGCTTAAGTTTTAGCCCATTTCCCATTCCCTGCATTGATGAGTTATTTAAAAATGTGGTACATAATTGGTCAGTTGGCATGGAGGTAAAGTAGGTGAAATGACTCAGGGGTTTAATTGCACCTATATTTACATACGAGGTATGTTAATACCTGATACACAAATGTTCAAGATCTTCCAAAATGCTAGTGCTGCCATTTACACTGCCACACGGATTCAAGAGTGGTTTCATGGACAATGGGATGAAGTCAAAACTTTTCCACGACCTCCTCAAAACCCAGATCCAAACCGCATTAAACCTTTAAAAGAGGTTCTAGGATTCAGAGCAATAAGTAAATTACTGTAATCTCACTGTATTTGCTCTTGATCATGATCAGACGCAGAAAAAACAAAAGTTGGCTAAAATGCTATATGCAAAGGGAAAGATGGCCATCTAGAATCAATAAATTGGCAGGCACAATGAGCATTTTACTCAACTAATGATTCTGGCAGGTGGCAGACCACAAGAGTGATGTTTTGAAAACTCATATGTAATAAAATTCATCTTCAACATATATCAAAATAGCACATTGTATCAATTACCCGTTACTTGCATGTGTTAACAAGCTCATCTTTAGTTAATTTCTCAGACCATTGAGGATTGCTGGAGAAAATGAGTATGTATTTTTTATATAATCACAACACAAGTGATGTTTATCATTTTTATATGAGAAGCTGGCCATATTAACAAGCATGCTGCATAATAGGCTGAAAACGTAAGTTTTGTACCGAACTGGAGGATGATGATTCTGGTCTATATGATAAAGGCCCAGGATGTAGCTGATTGAATTTATTTTAGGTTTATAACATGACACTATATGAGTAATGAACTGCTACATACAGGTATGCATGCCTGCATACCGTACCCTGCTTTTATGAAGACACGACAGTGGCAAAAGATATCTGCACTCCTATCACTACTTGAGTTTTGCCATTTGTATTTTATACAATTGATTTAAAAATATGTAAATGGATTTTTGAACAGCCTATATAAAATTTGCAGACTTGTAGAGCTTGTAAATAATGTCTCAACTGAAGTCTCAAAGATGTGCTGTCTTATTTGATGGCACCGACAGTAAGAGAGTTTAACGGCTAATACCGATAGCATTGCTACTTAGCTGAATTAACTTCTGGGGTTTTCATTGTGTTTAAATTTTACATGGAGGTTGGGTTTCTGTCCATTAAGGTCTGGAGGAAGCGCATATGACAGTTTTACCACATTCCTCCTCAATTACACCACATCAAGGAAAGAGTCAACCATTCCATTTCAGCTTCTCTCTCATTTTAATGTCATATGACATGCATATTGTCGAATTTTCACCTTTTCATACCTCAAAAGCATGGTCAGATGTAACATTAGAGACATTTAAACATTTGTAAAATAAAATTCCAAGAAGGTCTGAGGCTGTTCTGAATTCCTTTTAATGATCAAAACATTACTTATAAATTCCTGATAAGCAGGTTTTGCAGACCCTAATGAGCTCATAAATGAATCTTCTCTGAGAGTCCAACATTACAGCGATGAAGCCCTGTACCGAAAACTCGTAGTTACACAGAGGAAATGAAATAAATACGACAAGCAAATCAGCTTTCCTGTTTTTATCTCTAAATCCACGGCAAATAATAAAGTTGATGATATTTCCCACTACAGAAAACAAAGGGTAGAAAATATTTGAAGTAGTGTCGACAGAAATACTGGGTATTGTTGCCTTCTGTGATTCAACAAGAGTCACTTTAACTGCACTATTTTAAATGGATTTGATTTGACATAATAACAATAAGGTGACGCTGATGTTTGTGCTGTTCACGCCTCACTGGTTACTTCACACTATAACCGAATGGATCAACTGAAAGTTGCAACTGCTTGCTGATTGGTTAAGTTTTCAAAGGGCCACGCCCTGTTGCCTGCCAGACATTCTTGCATTAGAAATGATGTACGCAATTCTAAGCAAAAACGAAGTAAAAATGACTTTACACACTGGCTTAGTGCTCAGGTATGGTAGCCCATAAGCCCATGCTTATCTTTCGCTACTGTTCACAGTCATGTGTGGTAGCACTGCTGATTTGATTGAAAGAAGAGTGCCTGCGTTTCGGAGGTTTGTATCCCCTTCTCCTCACTCCTGCTTCCAGTGAGCAGTATCCCCATCTCTTTGGAGGCCTTGCTGTTGTTTCAACACAGGCTGGCTGGATGACCAAATTTATAATCTTTGGCCTGGCAGCACTGAGGGCATTTATGCAGCTGAGTCTATTGGATACCTTCTGCAGTCAAACGCAAATCTGCCATTGTCACAGGCCAACGGTTGCCTTTATGAATGCATTCAGATTTCTCACTACTACTGCTTTTGGCACAATGCTATCATCATTTGATTGGACAAATGCATTAGGGGTGCAAAAATCCCATTGAGTGTACTGTCATTTTTTCAGGATAGAGAGAAACAGAATATTATCCCCTGCTTATATAATAATAATAATAATTTTACATTGAAAAATACATCATTGCAACTAGCTTCCACCCACTTTGGCGGTATTTCTATAATCATGTTTTCTCCAACCGTGTAAATGTTCATAACAGCTATGGACAGGCTTCGGTTCAGCCATCTTTGTGTGTGATTCATACGTTTGAACTTTTATGAGAAGAAAACGTTGACTTATGTGAAAGTCCCGCTGCACATACAACCGTGATTTGTATTTTACGTCAGTATTTCTGCCCTCTTCAGTACAGAACAATTGGCTAATATATAATACACAGGTGGTTAGCACTGATTAGACAGCTGGGTTTGGGTTCAGTTCATGGCCCCCCGGTTCTAGAGGCACAGAACGGTGCCAGGGGTCTTGTCCTGGAATGGTGTCCCAGCCAAGTGGGCTCACAGGGGTTAGAACCCTCTCTATCTGAAACAGACAAGGGTGTGAGAACTGACCTCTGTTTTCTCCATGCCTTCCTGCCTAGTGTTGACTCTGTTATGTAATAGGATGTGAGTTTCCTCACAGTGTATGATTGAAACTCAATAGAGAAAATACCACGCCTGTCTCAAGTACGGCTATCACAGAATGTGTCGGTGCTTAGACCTCACATTATTCAGACACAAGGAAATGGTCATAGAACGTTCTAGAGCATATACAGCTAGTCCATTGTAGTTAAAAGTAGATCTGTAGAGGGAAGCATTCTGAACTATTTTTGCTGCATATGACAACATGAAGATGTAAAGCCAGGTCATAATCCTTGAAGATGTCTATGAATGTTTATGTCAAGTGTGATGAAGCACTTGCATACATTAGGCTGCCATTTTAAACAAAAATAATGACAAATGTATGGTGTTTGGACTGATTTTTTAAAACAAATATATATGTATTCATGAGCTATTAAAATATCCACAACCTGACCATATTATTGATAACAAAATGCATGGAACTTCCAAACTAGTGCATCAAATATTTTGAAACAACTGATCTACAGTATGTACGATGAACATAGCTCTCTTCATTTATTCCAGCATTCCAAAAAAAATGGCATTCTCTAAGCTTGGAACGGACAACTATGATTATGAAAATACTAACTAAATTCATGGGT
Organism: Albula glossodonta; assembly: GCA_019788955.1. Lineage (NCBI taxonomy): Eukaryota > Metazoa > Chordata > Actinopteri > Albuliformes > Albulidae > Albula > Albula glossodonta. Next base: position 1,234,314 of record JAFBMS010000027.1, read on the forward strand.
CACAAACCTTCATTTTAGCTTTTTCTCCAGTTTTGTCATCTGACTTGAATTTCTCTATGATGTAATCAACTTATGGGTCTTGCATAATTCTTCTAGCCTAATTGTAATTTGTTGACTATTTCTCTGTTTACTCAATGACAAAATATAAATGTCTGTCAAAATGTATGCGATTTTGTCTCAGCACAAATTAAAGGGGAGTCAAAGTTAGGATTGAAGGAAATTCCAGTACTTTCCAGTACTGTCTGTTCCACTTCTGTTTACTTAATTAAGGTAATATCCAGGTGGAACACCCCAATACCAGTTACTGGTACCCAATATATCTGTTGCTAACTGTTGGTGTCCAATAGGGGCTCAGGATTATGAATATATTGATGTTGCAAGAGCACATGTTATCTCCCATACATGTTCAATGTATCTACCTGATTACACATTGGGCCAAAATATCCAGTATAAGGGTTAGTAATCAGAGCACATTAGAGCCATGAGACATGGAAGAAATGTATATCATTACAGCAAAGAAAAAATGTAAAAGTGTAACACAATCGGCTACTTAGTTTGAAAACCTGCCCCTTTGCAAGTTGATATCAATACAGAATATCATATGCTGTCATTACTAGGCTTGCCTACATAAATGAATTATAATACAGTCTACTTTGGTTACAAGAGATAAGATTTGTGTTTATGCTGGCACAAAAGTATTTAAAAACATGATATTAAAGGTAGTGTCCTTCTTGCATTGCATTGTTTCTTACACACACGAGACACAGTCTAAATTGCAGCATGAATGCCAAAATGTGTATAAGTCATGAACTTAAATGAACTGCTTCACCTGAGTTATGAAATTATAGAAAAAAAAGACTTGGCAGAGCTTGTTGAATTGTCCACCTTCCTGCCTAAATTCATAACACCTTAACGGACCGCCTCAGCGATCTGCTGAGCAGTGAGGGCATTGTGTCTCGGGTCAGGTCAGCTGTGCTCCCGACCGTTTGCGTCTGATCCTGCTGTCATGGCAGCCTACTGTGAGTTACCCATGAGGTAAGATCAGGTATGTTTGGCTGGGGCGTATAACGAGGGCCGTGCCAGGGCAGACATGCCCTCTCTGACATGCCCTCACGCATGGGCAGACTGCCACTCTCTCAGTGAAATTAATGCTTCATGGACACTGCATGCTACGGAATACTATCTAATGCTGTTACCTCTCAAACAGCAGTCAGTTTTGATGCTGTTTTTGTGTGTGTGTGCGTGGTTTGTGGATGATGTGTGTGAGGTCTGTGTGTGTGTGAGTTTAGTGGATGCCGTGTGTGCGCGAGTGTGTATGTGTGTGTGTGAGGTTTGTGGATGATGTGTGTAAGGTCTGTTTATGTGTGAGTTTAGTGGATGGTGTGTGTGCGCGTGAGTGTGTATGTGTGAGTTTAGTGGATGGTGTGTGTGCGCGCGAGTGTGTATTTGTGTGTGAGGTCTGTGTGTGTGTGTGTGTCTGTGTGTGAGACTGTGTGCAAGGTTAGTGCACGGTGCGTGTGTCTGTGTGTGTCTGCGTGTGCGAGGTTAGAGGATGGCCCGTGTGTCTGAGCGTGTGTGTGAGTGTGCTGCTCTGTGCTCTTGTTCTTGAGGCTGTGTTAGGAGAGAACAAGGGAGGAAAGGGGTGTGACTGTGCCAGTCTCTGAGTGATTTATGATGAAGATACTCTGGGAAAAGCAGGTTACAGGAGAGAGAGAGGGCACAAACTGTTCCAGGCTACAACACATCTGATGGATGTAATACTAAAACGTCCACTCCCTCACAGAGCACAGAGCAGAGTGCCTCAGCGCCCCACCCAAAAAAAAAACTCTAAAATTCAGCAACCTACTCCCCCACCCTCCCCACTGTCTGGTCTATTTTTCTCGAAATCTGGGAGTCTCTGGACCTGTGTTCTCGCTACCAGAGGACACAGGTCTGCCAAACCTGCCATTGGAACTGAGATGCTAATGAAGTTCTATTTCTCACTGTTGCTCTCCACTCCCTCAAGCTTTCTGTGCACTCCAGAAGCTAGATCTAAACTAAGGCAAATATCTGTGGTAGAACATGCACTTAACACTTTGTTTTCACACCTAGCATGGTTGTAGGAAGTGAGAGGATGGGATCAGTCACTAAATAAATAAAGACATCTTAAAACAGAAGCAGATCAGAGTATACTCTTAGAAAAAAGGTTCCATAGAGGTTCTTTGTTTTGTCCTGCTGGGGGAGCCCTTAAAGGTTCTTCTTTGATATGGATTTCACTCGCAGGTTCTCTGTAGAACCTTATTCTGAGGGTTATACAAAGAACCCCTTAAAGAAATCTGTATGTAAGATTAACCTTTAAGGGTTCCCCCAGCAGGACAAATGAAGAACCTTTAAAGGTGGTAGAAAGAACTTTTCTCTTTCAAGAGTGTAGGCTGACAATCTGTGCTAAGAAAATATGCAAAGCTTGAGATCATTATAGCTCATTCCTACCTATTATTCCAGAGGCAAAGACGTGTTATGGATGGAACGACTCATAGCAATCATAATTAGTGTCTGACTTTGGCTTAAATTGTTAGTCATTTTGATAAAAATCAGTGTGGGGTTCATTATAGCTATGGGACTTAATTAAAATGTCGTATGTCACATGAGAAATACATGCAAACATACAGAACTTAACTTTGGAAGTTAACAAATAAATAAATAAAAATCGACTTTACTTTCGTGAACATTGTTTCAATGTCTAAGCCTACACCTCCCCGTAATTTACTGTTTCGAATACAGGCGAACAAACAAAATGCAAAGCTATGACAGGTAGAATCTTATTAAATGTCACTGAAAACAGCGTCCCTTAGGTTATTCTGTACCTCCTACTGTTAGTGTTCGGAGGTACAGAATAGGTGGCTAGATGGCTATTTTAGAGATCGCATTGGCACTCCTGGCGTTTGTATCAGCATTCCTCAAAAACCACATGCAGGGAAGTCATTATCAGCATATTTTCAATGTACATAACAAATCTGAGACCCTACTAATTAAAAAATAACAGTGGGACACGCCTTCTATGTCTGTCAGCAGTGTCGCTTAATTAGCCTGACGGCTGCAGCAGCTCCGCGGCTCGGTTACAGTTTCTCTGCAGCGTGTCACGAAGTTGACAGATGTTTCATTTCTCTGTGTCTACACCCCCACCACTCTCCGAGAGCAGGCTACCTCCCCCACACCCGCCGGTCACGACTTACTTTCTTAAAACAAGATGCTCTTAATTACATCGTCATTTTTAACGCTGACTGCGCTAATCTTGAACACTGCGATGTAATTAGCTTACATATTAAGAAAAGTTCCTAGTAACATTTCAGCAATCATTCAAAAACACTCAAAGTGCAACCTGGGTTCTATTCTGTTATTAACTTGGTACCCCACATTTTGTACACAGTACAGTTCTTATTTCCCTCCTTAATCCTTTATGATTATTATTATTATTATTATTATCACATTCATCACTTATATTATTAAACCCCTCAACCTATTATTCTAAGATAAGTACTGTTACTTGCTATAAGATGCTAAATGATCTACTTCAACCAAACTTCAGATTCTCATTAAACACGAAGCAGAACTTATTTCAAGTATGCAAAGACTGGAACAACATGATAAAAAAAAGAAAGTGGTAAAGGTTAATTTATAAGGTGGATAGGTAAAGTTATTACTTACCAAGTAAAAGGACGGCAAATATTGCACGCATTTTGTTTTCTTTCCTTCTCAGTTTCCCCAAAAAATTTCAAATTCTGCTCCGTGTCTGGCTCAGTCCGTGGTGGTCAACGTTTTTAATTTAGTGTAAATGAAGCGCTTGATGATGTGATGAAGCGAATCGCTATTCAGTTTGCGAGGCGTATCTCTTCGCATTCGTATTTGAAGCAAATGATTTTGCCCCAATGTAATTGTTTTTCTGAAAGCCAGGAATGCTTTTGTTTGAGTGTCTATCCTCTTTTCTGGGCTCTCCGACTCGGGGATTTGGGGGAACGTTTTTTTGCAGGTTTCCTTGGCTCCGCTGAATGTAAGCCGCAGTCGCTGGCTCCCTCTCTGCCGCTATTCATGCGCTGCGCGGCTGGTGGATGCTGAGGAGGTATTGTACTCGCTTCACACTCAAAAAGCCGTGACTGGACCAAACCCTCAACTACTCTTCAAGTATCCAGCTGCTCGCTGGTCTGGCGGGCACTGCCCACATGTCGGCAGATTGTCACAGGCGCCTAACACGCCAGATCAGAGGAGCTCCAATCGGAAACATCGGGTGGACCCTTTCAGTTGCCAAAACAATAACAAAGGAGATTTCACACAGACATTATGTTCCCGTACCTATGACTCTGAATTGTTAACTATGAAAAAGGCATGCTGACTTTGATTGCGGAAACCAGCGTCCAAGTGGTTTTTAAATTGTTAGACTGTTTAGTCATTGGAGATTGCAGCAGAGGTCTTTTAATTCATGATTTTGGGACTCAATGACTGGAAATAGGAAAGATCATTTAATTGTATTTGAACAGGCTAATTGTTTTTTTTTTTAAGTTGCGTTAACATGCAGATGAGTAACTCAGTGCCTGGGGGAACTCGACAGAAAGCCAGCTATTTAAATGTTTGCCTTTTGGATTTAAAACCAAAAAGACCAGCATTTGTAAAGGAGAGCTGTCTGCCTTTGGGTTGAGAAAGTCTTGGTGTCCAAGCTGTCAACGTAGCCAGTGAATTATTCTCATCTCACGTATTTCTTTCCAACAAAACAAGAGAGCATTTCAATAATTAACGGCTATGTTTGGACAAGACGTCGATGAGTCTTACCAGATTACAAAGTCGACATCTCACGTTCTGTACTTTCATCACTGAAGGCTTCATCAATCTTTTCACTAATCCAGTGATTCCCAACGTCGGTCCTTGGGGCACACTGTGTATGCTGGTTTTTTTCCAACTACAACTGCAATCCCAAAATCTTAACAAGCTGTTAATTGTTCATAATTGTTCAGGCTTTTTCATGACTAGGGAGATAATTGGCCATTATAGCTATGCATTTCATGAAGAAATAGCTCCTATGTTCACATTGTGCCATATTGCAGACAATTGCATAAAGACAAGTAAAATGTTTGAACTCATATGAAAGACCATGGTGATTCTGGACACAACCACTAAAACTATCCAATTGGTAGATAATGAAAAATTCAAAGACAAAGCTAATTATAATGAGCCAAACCTGCATTGTGTTATGAAGCATAAGGAAAAAAATCTGGAGCTTAATCATATGTTCAATGATTTAAGGAGTGTACTGATTCACCCCAGTCTTTAATTTGATCAGGTATAAAAACATACTCTTTTTGTGTATTTGTTTGCAAAATCACATAAACACAATGTGAACATAGGAGCTTTTTCTTCATGAAATGCATAACTATAATGGCAAATTATCTCTCTAGTCATGAAAAAGCGTGAACAATTATGAACAATTAACAGCTTGTTAAAATTTTGGGATTGCAGTTGTGGTTGGAATAACAACCAGCATACACAGTGTGCCCCAAGAACCGACGTTGGGAATCACTGCACTAATCTATGGAAATTTAGTAGATGTTGTCTTATCATATTAATGGCATAGGCAAATGGAAATACATGGTATACACGCAGTCCCAGAAGACAAATACCACATAATCAGTATCTTCATGACTTCGCATCATTATTGATAAATTATTCAGAAGGACACAGGAATCTCTAAAATGACTTAACGGCTTAATGAATTGTTCCAGATCGAGCCAGGTGGGGCTTCAACGGGGTATGTTGATGCTTGATCAGGGAGGCTCAGGGCAGACCGATTGTCTCATTGACTTATGTGACAGTTTCTCTGCAGATTTATTCTGCTGAAGAAGATACAGCATGTAGGCCAAAGTAGTAGGGTCCATAATAAAAATTTCTTTTGGTTTGGTCAAGTGAACCTAATTATCAGTCTGAATAGCCTATTGTTACATTATTACATTTTAAAATTATGAGTACATAATACTCTCTATTACTTGCTTTTACATAAGCAGATGATTAAGTTGAAATGACATTTATCAGATAAAATGACATGCAAAGTAGAGAGTAGATGACCCAGTGTGCGGGTGAAAAGTTCAGGTGGGCGTGGTGATGGAACACAGGACACTTGTGGCCAGATTTACTAAAGGATTGCGACTGTTTTTCAGGCATAAAAGCAGCCGCTAAAGGTGTCGGTATTTAAATGCGAATTACTAAACAGTCACAATGGGTGAAAATTGCTATGAAGATGAAATCTGCAGCGACTGTCACTTTACAATTTTCCTCTTGATACATAGTCAGATCTGTTCATGCATATATGTATATATATATATATATATATATATATATACACCTGGGGTGAAGTAGCTAAAACAGGGTGGAGATTTTACAAATGAGGCCAATTAAGTATTCCGTCTAATTTATTAACCCTTGCAGTAACTGTGACTCCCGTCTTTGAGAATTTTTATGACTTCTGAAAGCAGGTGGAAATTTTTCGCTGTCCAATAATTTCAGTTAACATAACAGCAAATACTGACATGATATTATACTGGTTACACAGTCACATGATAAGCACACTACTGGAGGAATATGAGCCAGGCACCCAAAGATCAAATTGTCTGTCGCTCTGGTTGATTCTTTTTTAAAAGTACAGTTGTGTGGCTTACAGGTAAGTTGTTCCATCATAAAACGAACAAGTGTTTGGAAATAGCAAACACACATATCCCATGACTGTACAGGGTTTGTGTAATGCAAAACAAATAAGCACAAATGTTGCAAAGTATAGCGGTTATGCCGTATTTTCTTTACTTCCAACACTGTTTGTTTTGTTAGCCCTATACCTAATACATTAATTCTGAATATGATGTTGTATCAGTAAATGTAAGTTACATTTTTCTTGAGGTTCCCTGACTACTTGCGCCTGGTTGCTCTGTATCTATTACGTTTGGCCCTTGGTATGGGCCAAGTCACAAAGACTTGACTGAGGACTCAATTGCTCATTGCCGTTTTAGCCACTGAACCGTCCACCGCCTTTATCATTTAAAGATCTGGAGGTCTTCCTTCTTGAATAATGGTCCAAATGCCCATTATACGCAGTTAGGAATTGTATTTATTTAACATTATTTTTCAATCTTCTCCACCCCTGACCTGGCTTATCTGTTTTGTCCTCACTGCAGGTTCATCGCCCAGTGCTGCCTCACCTGTTGTTGCGCCACCCAATGAGATGTAAATACTCTGGGCCCATGGCAACGCCCTCAGTTTCAGCCCTTTTTTAAGGCAGGGAAATTTATGGCTGTTTCTGAATGCAGATTACTCCCGTCACTGATAGATATAAATGCATTTTTCAGCAATGATTCACTTTTTTCCCAGTCTAAAAAATAACCTGGATATCTGATATGTGTAGCCAAAGGTATGAACCTGAAAAGTACATTTTTGCACAGCTAAGTTTGCTCATCAAAAATCACGAGATTTATTTGAGCTATGATGACCAAATCACAAATATTTTAAAACTGTGGAACCAAAATTAACACACATACACACTGTGGACAGTTTAATATTCATTTTTCTCTGATAATTAACATTTTTGAGGTCAGGTAAAAATGTTATTTTTCACTGTGCTTCAGGTATGTATTGGCGAAAGGGCAAGGTTCTATACATAAGAAAAGCATATCAAATTCAAGGGCTTCCTTTTTCCAAAATTTTCATAAGTTGCCAAACATCTAGCTGAGATCCATTCTACCTTAATGAGGCTGTCAAACATATGCCCAGTAGTGTAGAGATCAAGTAAAATGTCATGTTCGTGAGTCTCAGTTAGCATATGGGATAGGTAATATGGAAGAACATATCACATGAAGGACCTGATAAAGCATTATTTGTAGCCATGATATTTTCTGAAGTAGCAAGACTGTCAAATGTATGAGTCGCATAGCTGATCTAACACTTTGCATTTTACAGTGTGAGACTCAAGCAGCCAATCTGCGAGATCAAACATATTGGAATCCTTTCACTTGCTCGCACAGTAAGAGCAAATTACAGCACAACCTGTTCAAAGAGTATGAAAAATTTCACACTGCTAGAAAAAAGAATCAAATGAGTGCTGGAAAGCGTTTCCCTTCCTTGAATTGTTATGATAGGATCTACCAGCCAGTTCACAGAGACAGTGTGGAATCTGGGCCTTGATGTGCTGAGCTTCTCACTAGTATGGTACCATTTAATTCTTCCCCGTTGGAACAATTTTGTTCCTCTACGTAAAGTGAAAAATCAGGTGTTTGGGCCTCCTGTTTGGCGCATCTGGCTGCAGTAGCAGTTCTTGGTGCAGTGTCACACTGCAGACTCTGGGGAGTGTCGCTTCAGCAAGTGCCTGAGCCTTAGCTAAGGGATACTCACTTCCGCATAGTACTGCACAGGAAGGAAGGGCGTCAGACGCCACGGTTTCCATTTCCCCGTTATTTAGGAGCGACTGCTCAGTCCGCTGCACGACCTACAGTCTGCATGGGCTTTAGATTGGGCTTTGGCACATGCCAGACGGGTTTAAGAGGGTGAAGCACGTGCACATGTACGCAAACCCGCAGATGTGATCACAGCAGCTACACCAAAAAAAATGAAGCGTTGCTGTATGAGACAGAGGAACCAAGATCCTTTCAGTGCCTCTCCCCATTTCACTCACCCCCTCAACTTCTTAATGGGTTACTAAGTCCAGCTTACACCCTCTGTACTAGAATAGTGATGACCTCATTCCCCAGGCAACCGTGTGTAGGAGGGGCATGGAATCCACACAAACCGTTTCGGAGGGCTAGCAGAACTCCTGTCTGTGGCTATACCAGTTCACTTGTGTACACAACTTCCTTTTTCCAGGAGAGGAATGTGGAAATCAAGGGTGGAATGAGATTTGATCGAAGTTTTTGTGTTGTTAAGCTTAATTTAGCTGGTTAACAGAAGTTTTTGTCAATCACAATATCAATGATACTAGACCAGTTTACACCATGTTTTCCATACAAATGGAAAGATGTTGGAAGTTCATGTCATTGACTTGCTTTTAAATTGAACATTGAAATGACAATCATTGAAATCCATTAATAGCTTGTATCTTTCCTAGGTTAGGCTACATCATATAATATGTGCTCTCCTCAAATGTCTCAAGATTCAAACTGTCTATCAGACAGTCTCATGGATAGTCTTTAGTTAAATAGGGGGCATAACTTAATAACTATTCAGTCACTATTTGCTTAAAAATTAATACATTTACAAAAGTTGATGAGCTAATTAGCAAAATCGCCTGTTTTAGGAAGAACAAAAATATGGCAGCGCTTTTATTTTCTGAAGCTGGATTTTTCCACCTCTACTCTTATATTAATAAAAAGACATTGCCAAGAATAGAGATGTTGCTATAAAAAAAGAATAGCATTTAAATATATTAAATTTACCCAACTCCTTCATTGGGAAGTGCTTTCTGTCATCACCCTGTTTAGGAAATGCAATGTACACAGCTAACAGAAAAGATCAATAGCTGTTTGTAACCGTAACATGAAATGGACTCACTCCACAGTGTGTTCATTAAAGACACATTGTATGAGGGTAAGGAAACCTCTGCGTTGGTGTCTGTTAATGACCATATTCTCGTCACTGCTTACTGCATTGGCTGGAATTTAGGGTGCATCTTGTATATTAAACCCATTAACCAATCACAGTACAGGGTCTTTCCTGCTAAATGGCAAACTTAATGTTTTACGTATATTAGGCGATCGAAAGAAAAATGTATTGTATGTATTAGCTACTTATCCAATTAATTATTGAATGGAACCGTAAAAGACACTATGTGTGTTTACACTCTCAGATGAGTTGGTTAGGGTGTTTCTTGTACTCAGTTGCAACAGGAAAATGTAATAACTGCATTGCACTCAATTACATTATACACAATTACATTTTGAGTTCTAACAGTAAACTTTGTAATGTAAAAATGTAATAACATATTACATTCAGCGCAAAAATGTTATTACGCTTTGTGCTCAGCATTTTATTACATTATGAGGACGCGTTTTTATAGCTTTAATAATTATTACATGATCCGCAGTATAGCATTACGTGCAGTTATTACATTATGAGTTGCTACAATTCTTCGCTGACTTTGTTCAGCTGACCTTTCATGGATTTATAGATACCAGATTGAACATTCACAGATTTCTTATGGCAGATGAAAGTTATGTTGTTTGTCATTAACATAGTTTTGGTCACATATTTCTAAAAATTGTACATTATTTCTAATGGAAACCAGTATACATATCTGGAACAATTTACATTTGTATAAATGATTAGCTGTACTGTTTGTATTTTAGTCAGATTTATCAACCAACCAATCAACCACGTATGTGTTGAAGTATATTTTTTAACTGTATTGTAACTGTTCTAACAAAAGTATCACATACATCTGTGTGTCAGTCTGTGTATTAGTCCTCCTGAATGCTATTTTACCGTAACCTAAAACAGCTTCTTCTGTTTAGGCCCACTGATGATGTGTTCTGCTATTGAAGTAGACTGCTTTCCCAGCCAAGACTAAGCAACTTAAAAAAAAGGGAGCACCGAGTTTCTTTTAAGCGTTGTCTTGAATCGGGACGCATTCTAAAGAAGCGAGTGCCCGGGGTTGAACCAGCGGGCCGCTGGCCGCACTCTCTCACGCAGCCGTTTGGGATTCCTCTCCCGTTAGCTCAGTCGCTCCCCACGTTTTTAAGACGGATTTTTTTTCCCCTCCGCCCCCGGAGCTGAGCGTCCGCTCCAGTCTCTGGTTCATTAGATGCCAACAATAGCGGGGGCATTTAAAGAATGTCAGGGCGCATTCTCCTACAGTCTCTCCCCCTTCAACATTCAGAATTGCTTTGCCAAATGCTGTGAGGTTAAGGTCAAGTCGTCTTTGTGATAAATGCCATTTTAATAATTTAATTGGCTTATTATATGAGTAACTTATTTTTTTTTATAGTATCACCACAGGATATACATTTCCCGTAACATATTAAAATGTCTTTGTATTTAGCATGTTACATTTTGTGATGTTGCATTGCCAATTTTCATGACATTTTTGGCAGCTGTCTTGGTTTACGCACGTTGAAATGATTTCTTTGGTAACTAGCTTTCATAGTGAGAGCAGATGGTGTTTGTTTGCGAAGTGAAGTGAGGTCTGAACTGTTTTAGGGCATCTCAGAGCTGTTTTTGTTGCACCAGTATGTCGTTTTCCTTTGTACATTGGCCGATAAACACTTAGGGCTTTATTTTACTGATCTTAGATCAAGGTCTAAGGAGTCTGCAATAAGTCTGTATAAACTGATATTTCAACAACCACATGAATGGCACGGATGAAACAATCGCGTAACAGTCTATTGTTCTGCCAACATTGCAATACAGTGAAGTCAACCTTACCTCTCATTCCAAAAATTTCGGACAATTGAAGCCATAGCGTTCCGACTCAGAGTGTCCAGACCCTGCGTTTTTCATGGACAGGCCATGACTGACATTGTGATCAATAGTCGTTGTCCGACTTTCATTCAAACTCCTGTTACTTTTTTGAGCTACTTCAGCACTGGCCATTCAAACTCCTATTTCTCAAGCCCCTATATCATGGCTTCTGACTCTCTTTTCGTCCATATCCTGCGGTTGGCTTGATACATACTTTTTTCAGTACATGCTTGAATAGCGACTCAGAGGTGACATGTTTAATTGATAAATAACAACTGATATCTTATTAAACAATTGTACGAAAAACATTTCACACAGGTGTATAAGAGATTTACACTTTTGCAGGTTCATCCATCTGTAAATGTTCTCATTTTGCTTGACACAATTTATCCAACAGAGTTTTGGGTCTTTCTATGAGATCTGTGCGAAGTGTTTTGAAGGAAAAAGTATGTGAAAATGTATGACGGCAATGAGAAAAGTCTACAGATTTCCACGAGAAGACTTCTCCTCTGCTAAGAGGGGGATGATGAATGATGAAGTTGACCTCAGTTTCGTTAAGCATGTTTTAGTGATTGAAAAGAATCCTTATAGGTAAGCGGCAATTGCGTGGGACGCCTTCAGGAAGTAACATTCCATTGGTGAGACGTCATTGAAAGAAAACACTCGAAAAAGTATTCAATGAAGTTGTGTGACGTTGTTTTCTCACTCACCTCAGCTGAATGCATTGTTCCCTGGATGAACACAAATGCTGAATAACTAAACTGGAATTTGAACGACAACCATACCTAGATTATAATATTTTTGTCTGTGTTTGTGTATATGTTTGCTTCTGTATATGACTGAGTCTGTGTGCATGTGTGTGTCTGTTGAAGTGAGCCTGTAAAATGAGTGTTTATTGTGTCTGAGAAGAGTGTATGTTTCAATTTACGCATGCATAGAATAGGTATGTATGTAAAGCATGTGTATGTGTGTGTATAACAGAGCGTAAGTCTGCATTAACAGTGTGTGTGTGTGTGTGTGTGTGAGAGAGAGAGAGAGAGACAGTAGCTTATAAGCTTTGAATTACTTTGTGTTTATGTGCGTGTGCCTGTGCGTGGGTGTGAGCGTGTGTTTCTGATGACTTGAGAAGTTGGGCTGTGCTGACAGGTCCGATGTGGGAGATTTCGGACATGGAACGCTCTGCTCCCTGTTATCAGTGGCTCAGTACCAAGCACTGGCTCTCCCCAGTACCTCCGTACACCAGTGAGGGAGGCGGGGGGGCGGGGGGGCGTGGGGGAGGGGTAGTCCACAAGCCCTGAGTTCCCTGCTCCTCCAGGAACGCTGTTTATCTCACATTCCCCTGCGGCACCAGGGCCGATCGTGTCCCACAGCCTGTAATGGCAGCCGCACCAAGGATTGCTTACATTTGGAGTACTATCAAAAGTACCCAAAGTGTTTTATCTTGTGAGAAATAGCTGTGTAAGTGCTGCGAAATGGACAGAGACTGAGTACAGGAGTTAAGACTTCGCTACCTGAGACCTGGCACCATTTATCGTATGTTTAAGATGGGAGGGGAGCAGCTGCACTGCTGGTGTGCTGACTTCAGGCATTTTGATTGGGGAGAAGGTTTAGCTTTATCTGGGCCTGTAGGCACTGTGGTCCAGGACCAGGGTAGAGTAGCCCTGCAGGCACTGTGACCCTCCGGGACCAGGGTAGAGTAGCCCTGCAGGCACCGTGACCCTCCAGGACCAGGGTAGAGTAGCCCTGCAGGCACTGTGACCCTCCAGGACCCGGGCAGAGAAGCCTCACAGAAATTCACCAGGTCTGGAACGCTTAAGTTTGACAGAACCTTCAGGCACTGTAGCCATTGTGGCTGCCCGTTGACTAGCGTCATTTGAAGAACTGAAGATTTTCATTGAGCATGGGAAAAAAACATAGTCTTCCCATTGGAACGGTCTGAAAGTCTTCACAGAGAATGATATGAGGTCTCTCACTGACAACATCCGGGAATTTGAAAGAATTTTGATTTTCAGTCAAATTTACCCAAGATTAAGAGTCTTCTGCGGTGTATTTCAAATAACTCATAACTCACAGATATTACTGGTCAAATGAGATACAGAATACCCTTGCCAAATCAATATGAATCATATTTTGAGACTGGATGAAAAACTAAGAACTCTGTCACTTTGTGAGATTATGCGTTATAGGTGTCTTTGGGACAAGGCATTGGTTCCTGTGGTGAGTTTCGCTTTGACCCCTGAATGGAATCACCCCTGCAGAGAGGCCTCTGTGTTATCTTACACAGAGCTGACATGGACATTGGTCATTCTCAGGAAGGATCTAGCCATGAGGTTTATGGGAAGGTGGAGGGGTTACCACTCCCTCAAAAAGGATGAGGTCAGAACAATGGCTGTATGTCTCAGTGCCCCACCTGTCTGATTCGCCATTGTGGTGAGTGTGAGTGTCTGTGTGCATTTTGATGTATGTGTACATGTGTTTGTCGGTGTGTATGCATGTGTGTGTGCGTATGCACGTTGTGTGTATGTGTATGTATTTGAGTATGTGTGTATGTGTGTATATGTATGAGCATCTGTGTGTGTGTATAATCGTGTGTGTGTATGTGTATAAGCATGCGTGTGTGAGCATGTATCTGTGTGTGTGTATGTGTATAAGCATCTATGTGTGTGTGTATGCATGTGTGTGCGTGTATAAGCATGTGTGTGTACATATGCATGTCTGTGTGCATGTGTGAGTGTGTGGATAAGCATCTATGTGTGTGTGTGTGTGGGCTTGCGTGTATAATCGTGTGCATGTGTGTGTCTGTGTGTGTGTGTGTGTGTGTGTGTACATGAGCATATATGCGTGCATGTGTGTGTATGTATACGAGCACCTGTGTGTGTGTGTGTGTGTGTGTGTGTGTTATTTTTAGCATGTCCAGAGCCAGGGCAGGGGGATCTGTCGGTCAGGCAGGAAGGAGAAACATCGTGTTTATTCACAAAGTGGGAGCGGCACAGGAAGTTTCCCTGGGAGTGGCGCTGGGCCGCGCCGTGTCTCTATAGGAGGAAACGGGGCGTGGGGGCGTGTGTGCGCCGGGGTGGACTTCCAGTCTGGAGCCCTGATGTAATGCTGAGGCCTTCTGCTGATGTAGGAGGAATAATAATAACAGCCAATCACAGGGGAGGAAAGCTAGCTGCAATAAGCGTCCAATCACGGGCCATGATCTGGAGCCCAATCAATGGGTAGATTAATAATTACATGCTAGAAATTAGGGGCTAATGGGACTGGAATTTCTCCTGTGACATCACAGACTGAGCTGAATATGAACATAGATCCGCCCCCAAATTATGCAGAAATGAACTGGAAATTAAAGGCAAATTGCATACATTATTAAAAGCAATCTTTTTATGACAGTAAGCAGTTTTTTTCCCTCTGTGCTGTGTTTTCTCCCTGAGATACGCTGTGCTGGATGCAGTGCCTCATGTATTATTTTATTGGATAACTGTCTGTAGATTGGTGCTCATCTGTCAGTTTGGTGTATTGAGCTCTCTCCATCTCATATGAGGGCCAGTCCAGTGATCTTATTGAATCTATTGCTATCAATGGGATAGCTCATTTCTCCTACAGAAACAAATATACTCCAATAAATCATATTGTAGATGATGTCACCTTGGTTGTATAAAATGTTAAATCATTTGATATGATATGAATTGCCTTTTAGTTCATATGAAATTTCCTTTGTGCTACTGTATTGGTATTAGTCGTCATCTTTCTTTCATTCAGCGATATACAGTTGACGGACCATTTATAATATTCAAAAGGTGTTGTACATCAGAATGAGACTGAAGAAAGTTGAAGGTACCATCTTAACTGCTGTGGCAGTGTTTGTTTGTTTGTTTGTTTGTTTGTTAGGCATTTGGCAAACCTTATTTCTTGACTTATTGCAAGTTTAAATTAGCTGGTCTACAAGGATTTCCTGAAGGACTTCTTCTTTAACAGGCGTGGCGCATTATTACGGAAAACAGGAAACTTAGGGTCAGATTTGTAAAGACTATAAGGATATAAACAAAAAACCACATTTACACCAAAGAAAAGAGTATTATTATTTTTATACATGTTTTATTGTTGGAGAAACATAAAAGTAACTCTGGAAGTACCCCATTGTCAGAATGTCTAAATAGCATTGTTTGCGTTAAATTTAGATTCAGAATACTACTGAATCTTGCTACTATTACTTTAACTTTAGTTATTATAACAAGTCTTACATCTTCTTTTGTGGAAATGGCTTTTTGATACCAACGATTTGAATTCATATCTGCAATATTAATGTGCGTAAAACCTAACGGATAGCAGGGTGCTTGTGTGTGCACGTCTCACAGGGAATCGGGGCCCCAAAGATGCTTGAGCCCGGGCCCCCAAGGGACCCAGATCTATCCTTGGTGATAGGCACTGTGAAGGAGTAAAGGAAACAGCCTGTCTCTGTGCTTTGATCATGGCCACAGGTCTAACAGAGAGAGGGAGGCCGTCTTAATCCTGCTGTCTCTGTGGAATGTGATGGTGTATCTCCGTTATCTGAACAGAGCTCACTCTCCTTCAGTTTCCTCTCTGCCAATATACCTGAGGCATCCCAGTACCCTTCTGCAACATGTCAGCGTGATCTCTCTGCAATTTTGCACGCAGACGCGCTCACATTCACACACACACTCACACACACATACACACACAGGCAGACACACACACACACACACAGAATGGCACACACACAAACACACACACACAGGCAGACACACACACACACAGACAGGCACACACACAAACACACACACATATGGGCACACACACACACAAACACACACACACACACACACACACACACACAGACACACACACACACACACACACACACACACACACACACACACAGGCACACACACATACAGACACAGACACACACACACAGGCACACACATACACAGGCAGACACACACACACTCTCATAGACACAGGCACACACACACATGGTTACACACACACATCCAAAAGCACTCACGTACACACACTTCCATGACCTTGGATAATAGGCTTGGTTAACAGGAACAGGAAATAGGACACAATTTGCCTTTTCAAAACAGCCCCACCAAGAATGCAAAAACCAAGCAACTCACGAAATGCTAATAAGGAATACTAAGACCATGAAAAGCATATAAGACATGTAAACAGAACATGTGTCCATCTAGACCGGTCATTTGTCGGGTAGACAGATCTCCGTTCTTAACAGTGTTTGCCGTTTCTGTTTGCCATCCATCCAATACGTTAAAAGAGGGGACATGCTTTGAGGCTGTTGTGTTGAGTGTGGTAGAGATAACTGCAATGCCAGGAGGGCATGAAGTTCACTCTCTCTCTCCTCCTTCCTACGGAAGGTTCCAGTGGCTGGCCCCTTAGAGGTGTAAATGTGCAGATTACTTCAGCTAACCCACAGGGGTGCAGGTGCAATGCTACATCCCCAGGAGACTGACACTGGGGGAGAGATTCCAGAAATGCCCCCTGGCTAAACTGCAGATGTACTGGAGTGTGAAACTGACACTGACCCCCTTCATAACCTAACCCGGTAGGCCAGGACAGCCCTGTGACTGCCCTATAGCAAGCAGGTGTGGGTACGTGAGGAATACATATAGTGTAGGAAAATAGACAATAACACACTGGAATAAAAGAAAAGAAATTCATGAAAATATATGTACACATACAATACACAGTATTTCTTATAGAACAACATGTTTTTCTCACTGCCATTCACTTTATGTTTGAATTCTTTATTTTCAACAAATGGTTCAATTCCCTCACAATCAACGATTAGGACCCCACTGCTTATCTGTGACTCCACAGCTGAATCTATGAAAAAATGAAACCTCTTAATTAATTATTTTTTGAATAAAATATTCCAAATGAAGTTATCAGTTGATCTGACTACATCCTGGGTTGTGTAAACTGGGACATTATTCTCTGAAGTATTCACAGTCATTTTTGACATAATGTGACCTTAATGGGGTAAAGGTTCTTTCAATCGACATTTAGTGTCAAAATGAAACACAATTATGGCTTGTTACAATTCAGAAGTTGCAATTATAGTTGGAATGACAGATGCTTTGCAATTCCAGGAATTTGGCGCCCTCTTCAGGACATAAGTGCTCCTACAGCAGAGTAAGTGGCTGCCAAGACCAGGGATGCTTCCTAGTACTCTAAATACATATTCTTCTTTCCTCCACTGCCACCTTGTCTCCTCGGAAACCAAGCCAGGTGTCCCTATGCTGAAGGAGATGAGCCAAGTAGCTTCAAACTCACTGGAGGACACTTCAATGTATCTTTTCACATTTCTGGGTGACATCATTGTGCTCGCACTCAGATGTAAAGCTATCCCACAAAATCTGATATTATCGATAAGTTCCATACACAAATTTATGTGCCAGAGCAGCATAGAGCAGGATATTAATACACAAGCATTACAGTCTGGTTTTTCAGACAAGTCCACCTGAAAAACTTTGAAATAGTGGAATGGTAAATTAAACACTTTAAAATCGAGGTTGTTATTGTAGCGGTAGGTTTACTTTTACGTTCGTTATCTTAAATGGTTTATCTGAAATGGTAAGTGCAAACAGCAGAGTGGGTACATGTAATGTAGGTGTAATTGACATTCTGCATTGAAAGGGGAGGGGTATTATAAGAAGCGTCTTTTGGCATCAGTAAAAGTTATAATGGAGCTTCTTCACCAATGTTGAATTTGATGATGGAGAAGCAGATAACCTGTCCAGATTCTTTTCATGTCTCCTCATTCTCTCCTCTTCTCCACTCATCTCCTCCCCTGAGTGGCGGGGGAGAAGAGGAAAGGAGGATAGCTGATGAATAGTAGTGAGGGAGTGGAGGAAAGCAGGTGAGGAGTGAACATATTTGGGATGCAACCCAAAATTCCTGGTATAAACCATGTCATGGGAGATAAGCACTTAACTTTTCGACTAGCATAATTGATCAGGGCTACACTTGGGGAGAAGCATTGGATTTATTTATTACATTGTATCTTAATTTGTCTTAATTGCAAATAAAATTAAATGAGTTGAAATTCAATTTATCTGACATTTACAGTTATTTCAGAAGTCATGTTTTTTAAAATAGTCAGAACTACTGGATCATGTAAGCAATATGTGTTATATTTATGTTTTTCCCTTTTATGTGTTTTGAAGCAGTGTTTCGTGCTCTTTGCATGTACCATTACACTATATACTGTATGTGTAATGGTATAGTCTATTGTTTTGATGGTTTAAAATGCCAGATTGGATTGAAGGACTTTCAAAGTCAAGAACTTTTGTCATGTGCCCACAGCACAAACAAGTACGGATGAATTCCAAGGTCAATATGAAGTAGATGGGTGAATATTTTTTATTCAGTGCCAATTACATCAACATTTCTCAAGAAAATAGCATGGGAGCTTTGCTTTGAATCAGTTTTTTAGCACTGTTTCTGCAACTAAGCTAAACTTTGCGGCTGTGTTTATTGAATCCTCTGCTGACCTTCTGCATGACAAAACCATTCCACAAACTTATTTACAAATCCAATTGCATACTTGAATGTGACTACACAAACATTTGAAAGCCATTTCCTCTACCAAATAAACAGATATCAAACACAGCTTGCTGATGTATGTCACAGAATGCAAAAATAATCTAATTTTTCTTAAAATATTTTAGTATACTGTAAGGAAAGTGAGAATTAAATTAAATGTTCAATAACTCGTGCAGCTCTGGAACTGAATACCCTCATTTAACATCCAGCACCCTGAATACTGAACACAATTAAACATCAATGCTAAAACTCCAATGCGTAAAATGTATTTGATTTGATTTAATTTAATAACAATTATTACAGGGGTTAATTACTGATTAACTCACCCAATTCTGTAATTGGAATGAGAAAACTGGTAGATCAATCTTATTAAACATCTTCAATGTGCAATTTTATCAAAGTGACCCTAAAGCGGAGAAAACCCGGTGATGTGCCTTCTTGGCGCTTTCAACACACATGGATAATGTCAAGTGAGCCCTCCACACAAGGTACCCGTTATATTTATTTATTTATTTATCCCCCCCGCCCCTCAGATAGCCTGCATGACACCGAAAGAAATAAAAATAAACTCCACAACTTCAACTCCACCAGTAAATTAAATCAAACCAAATGTATTTTCCATGCTGAATAAGTGAGGAACTTAAGGTTTTCTGCGTTTGGTTTTCAGAGTGCCGAGTGCTGAACCAGGGCATTAATGTCGGAAACCGCTGGCTTTAGAAAATTGTTATTTTCGTTAAATTCTCACTTCCCTGTCATAATAGAAGCCAAACGGAGGCACCAGCTGCAGGAATTACCGGAGTTCAGAAATTTTGTCTTAGAACGCCACTGCTAAATATGACACAATCTCACAAGTGCAATGCACAAAGAGAAAGAACGACAACACAGTTGACATGAGGGAAAAATCTACTTTCGCTTTCCAATCTGTGCCATTAAGCGCGCGTTGTTTTCAGCCTTTGCGTGTAGCGTTTTGGACTTTGCAATACTGAAGAGAATGTTCATTAGGTTGGTGGGGACATCGAGGGAAAGGGTGAACTTGCTCTGCCGGTCATTCTTGGCGCTCATGTTCTGATACATCTTGTTTCGCAGCACCTGGGTGAAATACTCGTCGCCTGAAAACGTCCTTTTCTGACGAGCCTCCGCCGACCAAGGAAAGTCTCCGGGTAGGTAGAGGGTCCGCTCATCTGACGATGAGTCGGACTGTATACCCGCTTGGGCGCCTGAGAGAACCGCGTTGTTCCAGAGGAAGGTGGCCTCGCTTCCGTATAGTTTGGAGCAGAGAGTGGAGACCGGGGCACACAGGATCGCGACTATGACCAGGATTCTCTGATAGGACATCATACTGCTCCGTGATATCTGGGAAAATAAATAACCGTACAACATCTTTTGACCTGACAATAATGGCACATTGGTTATCTTTCACTCACTGCAATTATTGCAGATTATTTAAAATATGTATTCAGTTTGCCTATATAAAAGTAGTGATTTTAATTATATAATTCTGAATCAATATTTGAACGTCAGATGATGGACCGGTATCTTGGACTGTCACTAAAGATTAACGTTATGGCATAATCTATGCATTGTATCTATAACTATAGGTTATATGTTCCAAAGTCAATACAATAAATCCATATGCTGAATGCACCAGCATTGTACCAAACCAAAGCTTTAAACAGTTAATATTGTAATGAAATTAATCAATTTTCAGACATAAAAACCTTTAAACGCCAGAATTAAACTGGATGAGATATGCAAAACTTTATCAAAACTTAATCACGATAAAACTCACCCACCTCGGAACAGGATAGTCTCGTATGACGTCTGGGAGGTGTAAAAGGAAACGAAATCCTTTTGTTTTGGGAAGTTTCTCGTCAGTGCTATTGGGATACTTTCTCTCGCATGTAACACTTCTAGACAAGAAATCAGATCGTAATTCTTTTGAAACTGGGTCTATTTAAAGGGCTGCCATTAATCTATATGTGTTTGCAGGCAGCTACGTCACATTTGGACAATTTTCTCACTCTGATGTCAGACAGACAGAAAATGGTTGGCCAGAGGCGAGCCATAATGTCATTCACGCGACAAAGTTAGTCTAATTTTGTTATTAACGCTCCCTCTGAATCATTCACCAAAAATTATGCGAGTGGAAGATTTCGAGCTAAATCCATGGAAATTAAGAACCACGGACAGCTCCCAGCACGCGACGTGCCCCAGAAAGTCACGAACCAGTTCATTAATCAGTTACATTACTCATCTTCAAAATCCACAACCTCACACAACTTTTCATATTTACGTAAAATTATGTTTCTGCATGAGAAAATATATACCAGTCTATCAATTATGGTAAATAAGCATGTTTATGAATATCAGTCTATGGTTCATTTGATAACCTGCTTTATAGTTCCCAAATATGTCAGTTAGATACAACTCTGTTTTCTGGTAAAGTTTTTGAGGTTGTGTTGTTCAAGCGTGATGTGGCTCAAAATCTATTTTCCCATTGATTTAAATTTACGTAGTCATGAAGACACGATCGACGTCAATCTATTCAGAGGTAATTTATTACTAATGTAAGCCACTGAGTACATGAGATTTTATGAGAGAGAATTCTTATCCGGTAAACAGGGTATTCAGCCGTTAGGAACTCTTATGCCTCATGATGTTATGTCGCTGTAATTAGTATTGTGAAACATAAACCTGACTAATGCCATCTATCACTTTGATTTTGACCTCACAGCAATAGTTAATCAACGCATTTCATTTTAACGATGCATATAGTCATTGTGTGTGTGTCAACCACTGATATCAACATTAAGTAAAAAAAGAAAACAACAGAAACAATCTGCCATTCGGTCAGTAGTCACTCTTTGATGCTTCAAATATTGATGGAATATTTTGAATAAGATAGAAGAATAACTGTACAACGAGGTTAAAAAGCAAAAGCACAGCCAGTAATGTCGTTTGGCATTTGGGAGTAGCTAGATGATAGTGGTTAGAAGTGGCCGAACGAATGCATTCAGGAAGGAGGGTGTGGGCGTCCACACTGTGAGGCCGAGTACACTGTGAGCCCAGCCGCTGAGGTTAATAGGAAAATCCACAGACTTTGACTTCTGAAAGTGTACATAGAGCTGAAAGACTTGATCCTGCTTCACGTCATGTCTTTGTTCCAGGTCCTCAGTTTTGACGTCCTTAACAGAAATGAAGACAATTTGTACCATGGCAACTGCAGAGAGGAAAAAAAACGTTCATTTGCACAATTTGATTTTTCGACAACCCTAGCAGAAATAAAGCACATTTTCTACATGTTGAGAAAGAAAATGCTATTTTGATTATTTAAAAAGGATTTAATTTGCACAAATACTGATTAAGAAGCATGTGTTTTTGTACTGAAAAGAAAGCTGTCTCTTACCCTTTCACACAAACTAAATTGATATAGTATGATTCAGCAAGCAATTTCCAGAACAGGAATTAGGTTACATTAAAACTTTCTGTTGTCACTTCAATAAGCCACTGTTTTTAACTAAAACGTCCTTCAGTAAATTATCTGACAAAACACATTTTTAAACTCTCCTCATTAAGGAATAATCTAGACTAATCCCCTTTGTACTCTTCATACTTGTGTCTCTCTTGATTTCTACTTTTGTATTTTCAGTTCAATTATTGATATGTTCCCCTTCACTTAGTTTTCATACGCATCACCAGCATAGCCATGATTGAGTATAAAAGAAAGTAAATAGTTCCTTTTCCCCACTTACCTACAATAAACAAGAAAAGGAGAAGCCTTTTTGCTGTACAACTATGACCAAGATAGAGTACAAAAATAGCAGTGGAAATACCATAATGTAATGTATTGTAATGTAATGTATACTATAAGTTTGTATACAAAATTTACATTTGTGTCAATGATGCCTGATTCTCTTTAATTGGCAGAGACTGATTATCATATGGAAATTATTTCTTGTTTACGCAAGAATTTTGTTATGGGATTGTTCCAAGCATGGAGATGTATGTGAAATTTCAAGTCTGATTTGGTATTGCAAATAAAGTGATATCAAGCGAGGAGTGTTTGTCGTGTTTCAAACATACTTACATTTAAACATAACATTTTTTGCCAGTTTCTGTCATGGAGTGCAACAACAACTAATTGTAGAATAAATTATGAAATGTAAGAAAGTAAAATTAGATGGTGACTCGTTTGGCTTAGACATAAATTTACTGAGCCAACATCGTCTGCCGTGGGTTGTACGGCTAGTCCGTTGTCAAGGAAGTCAAGGTTGTAAAGATAAGTTCTAAATAAGGATCAGCTTTCAGATATCGGTTGGTTAAAAATATTTCAACCCACTTGTTTTCCTCTTTTAGTTTTGACATTCCGTGGACTATGGAAGATGTCAAATGTGTTTTGTCTCTGACAGAAGGATGTTTCTTGGAAAACTAAAGCGTTTCCTGCTCATTCATAATTATAAATCAAGTTTATTTCCTGTCATTAATAATTATATTGAGCTATATTTATATGTGTATTTTGAAGGCAGGGCTACTAGAATAAAACAGCTGCCGCTTGATTATTTTTGTCCAATATGTTTCATAATTATCCCAATTATTGCAGCGATTCACGAATGCCAAAGGGCTTTAGTGGCTAATGAACTGTGCTAACAGTCCATGCTAATGTGTCATTTCAGTTTGTCCCCTTCCCAGTCTGCACTGATGACTTCCTGCTTTGTCTATGGGAATTAGAGATACAAGAGGATGGTCAATTTGATATGGATACGCATAAGCACACACACACCCATACACACACACACACACACACACACACACACACACAAGGCAGCAATAATGCAGTCAAGCTTTCGTCTGTCACTGAGGAACATGAAGCAGTTCAGCCAAGCTTCTATGAGCCAAAGGTCAGAATTTGGGTTATACTTGGGCAACTGTTTTTATTGCCTGCACTTTTTGCCTCTCTCTAAACTGAAAGTAAATGTCAATGAGTTTCAATAATTCAACAAAACAATTCTTAAACATCTTTCCTAGACATTACCCTCACTAGAAGAGCCATTGATATCAACCCTCACTGCCAGAACCATAGATATCATCCACACTGGAAGAACCACAGATATCACCCACACACTAGTAGAACCATAGATATCGCTACACTGATAGAACCATGGATATCATCCACATGATTGGAGGACATTTAACATCATCCACGCAAATGGACAGATTGATAAACAGACAAACATATTTTTTCCATAGCATGTACAACTACTGGTTGTTTAACCAAAGAATCACAGTGTTATGAGAGTTTAAAGTTTGAACAGTCTTCTTTCATCCGTGACCAATTACTCTATCCAGCCTTACACTGTCTAATTTTGTCCCAGGGCAAACATTTCCTTCTGCTTTGTAATTATATTATTTTTTCCTCTGCAGGTCACTTAAATTAATTTTGGATACCACAAAAATAGATGCATGAAACGGACAGATGATTTTTGATTTTGAAACACTGTGGCTGTATAATTATTTGTCCACTGGAGCTAATAATATTAGCTCCAATTTGTGGACATTCAATGGACTTAACCATGTTGAAAGTCTTTTTCAAATATACAGAAAACTTTCTCGTGAGGACCTAGAGGGTGTGCTTTTGCTTTTGGAATTGAAAATGATTTTTACTCAGAATAAAAGTCTAAACATGTTAGCTAATTGTATACTATTCTATTGTAAGGGCAATTTCAGTCTAGTTTACAATTAGCCGTAGCATAACCAAGGAATGACTTCTGATGAGCTGAAGACGTCTTATGCAAATCACCAATCCCATGTTAAATGAAAGCCTTAATAATTCATTCTTTTTTCAATTCTTCTGTATATCCGCACCATAGCGTTCCGCACTCAAACATGGCAGATGGTAGATCTCAGAAGGGTTGGTTCCTGTTCAGTGAGAGTTTCAAAAACTGCCCTGGAGACGTACACATGTACAAACAGATGAATACAAAGACACGCACCCCACTACGAAAAAACACAAACACCTCTACACCCTCAGTCATGCACAATGTGTACACACACACACGCACACACACACACACACACACAAACATGCAAACACCTCTACATCCTCAATCATTCACAATGCATAATGCATACATACACTCACTGACACACATACACACAGAGAACGTGAGAGAAAGAGAGATTTATTTTCTCATTTAATTAGTGTAAATGATATACTTACTAATATATTTCCACGACTAAATAAAACCATTTTAATCTCAAATAGTATTCATTCACCTATATGCATAAATACATATAAACTGAAAAATGAATGCATGACATGATTTTTTTTTTTTGGATCATTCCAATTAAAATGACTCCATCCAAATAAACATTACACGAATCATAAATATTGTGGATAATCTATTTTTGTGTATTTCCTGACAGCATATCTCATTCTTTTTTTAATTAATTTAGCCTCCCGCTATAGTCAGGAATGGTTACAATCCACACAGGGCTATAGTTAGGAATGGTTGTGATGCTTTGTGTCCTAATTACCCACAAGGCATGGGCTCAGTTGGAATTCATTGGATTTCATACATTCTTTTCTCAGTGATGTTGATTTAGACACTGTGAGATTTGTTCATGTATATAGAATGTTTTGAGGACCTGTGCTACACACAAAAGGAGAATATTTGACAGCATTTGTCAAAATGTGGAGAGAGTGACTTCTAAATGTGACAGAAAACACATTACAGTAATTTAAATATTCCATGATCCTGTTTTTTTTATATAAATCTATTTATACTATTTATTTAGTTGTGTTATAGTGTTAATATTGGTTCTGAGTGAGATTTGGTCTTTTATTAATATAAAATCCAATAAAAATGTAGTACAGCTCTTATCCTGAACAAAATAAAACATCCTGGCTCACAGTTTTTAAGTATCTTTTGTCCCTTAAAGCGAATGCAGAATCAACACATATCGGACAACTGTCTGTCACGGGGTTTGGGTAGAATGCAGATATTCGTCCAGATAATATATGCGTCAGTGAGTAGGCGCAATTGCGGCTGGGCAGAAATGATCCAAAAGTACTTTCTACAGTCTACAGTACATTTGTACAAGCTCCATTTGTGCCTCCAATCCTGCCTACATCTCCATCCTGCCAAAAACTATTAACCACAAATCAGTTTTTATATTACACTACAAATCCCATAAACCCTCAGTCTCAACCCGGAAGCGTGTGAAGCCGGGAGACGTGTCCATCCAGTTTGCTGTAGGTACAGGTCCGTAACAGCTCAGTTGCAGTTTCGTTGTATCGCTCTGTAATAGTTTAGCATCTTTTTTTTTTTTTTTTGCTTAAACACTAGCATGTCAGTACTAATACCAGCATTTCGCTGATTGATAATCCGGTTATTTTCTGTAAGCGTGTCTTTAAAAAGAACAATGAATACTATATTTGCAATCATCTTGGTTTTTGTTGGGTGCTGCAGCAACGTTGTATTTTTGGAACTTTTAGTAAGGTTAGTAACTTTAAAACTCTTTATCTGGTTACTTACAAACATTGTAGTACCTGTCTTTCATGACGTAGTCTGTCTCTGTTTTACCCAGTTGAAGAAATATCAAGGTAGTCAGAAATTAAATAATACATGCTCATATGTATCTTCTGTCATAATTGGGTCTGCAAGATCATAAGGAAATATCAAACTGCAGATATCACCCCGTTCACGAACGGATCTTCAACTATCTTATCAGTCACTGTGGTGTTGCAACTGCAAGAGGTTTTCAGGGAACGATTGAAACTGCGGCTACAATGCTCAATAAAATACTCTACAATCACCTATTGCTTGTAGCTCGCTACACATCAGGTTGTTTTGTTGTCATCCCAACTATCTAATGGAGACGGGACGTAGTTTCAGCTGATTGCATGCATTTGACTACGTTTTACAATGTTTCCATTTACTTCACGTGCAGGGACTTTCCAGGAAGTGGAAATATTGTCACCTTTGCACAGTTTGCGTTCATCGCTCTTGAGGGTTTTATTTTCGAAACAAATTTTGGAAGAAAAAAACCTGCCATCCCCATCAGGTAGGTAATAAAAGTGCCAAATCGAAACGTAAATAAAATCATGAATAGTTGAAGTATACAATGAACAGCGAACTCATTATGTAACAACCCCCTTGTGATGTTTACAGGAACTATGTGATTATGGTGACCATGTTCTTCACAGTCAGTGTGATCAATAACTACGCCCTGAACTTCAACATCTCCATGCCTCTTCACATGATTTTCAGATCAGTGAGTACAATCCATAATTTATGTTTTAATCTAAATTTTTTCTTATTTCAAAAAGTATGTCGATTTGCATGTATTCATTGCTACTGAAGCAAGGAGTTTGTGCCCATTTTAAACACTGTAATTTTACGATACAGGGCTAAGATTCTCTGGTCAGTGTTGTTGCACGTCTTTGTTGATCATCCTAACTATGTGATGCTATTTCTGATTAATGCCATCTCTGTTTACTCATGCAGGGATCATTGATAGCAAACATGGTCCTCGGCATTATCATACTGAAGAAAAGGTAATAAATACCTTTATGTTTTACTCAGCTGTAACCAGTGAAGCTGACCATTTGTTGGCCAGGGTTAGTTATGACCAGTGGTGTAGTCTAGGGTTTACACAAGTATAGGAGTATACCCACCTAAACTTATGGGTATATACAGTATACTCACCTATCATTTATTACCATTAATACATATGGGCTTTGGAGTTACAGTATGTCCACCTCCTCAGACAGTATACTCACCTATTAGCCTTATTACCATTAATACATATGGGTTTTGAGGTTACAGTATGTCCACCTCCTCAGACAGTATACTCACCTGTTAGCCTTATTACCGATAATACATATGGGCTTTCGAGTTATAATAGGCCCATCTCCTCAGACAGTATACTCAACTTTACCACTGCACCACTCGCTCAGTCACTGCGAAGGATATTTATTTGTACACAGTCTCCATAACGGCTCAGTGGCAATGCTAGCCTTTTTTCTTCAAACAGTGAGTCTTCACTTATATGTGGAGCAGAAATTTTTATGCTTGTTTTTGGAGTTCTGTATTAACTTTTAATACACTGCTGTCTCCGTGGTTTATGTTTCTAAAGTGTGAACTGCCTAAGAAGACAGCCAGCTGTAGCATCAGGATATTGTGTTAGCATTGGGAGAACTGTGATTTGTTCCTTTCAGTTGAGTTATTCTGGGTGGTGTCCAACAGTGCATTCTCCCTACAGGTACACTAACACCAAATACATCTCTATAGTGTTCGTCTCCTTGGGTATCTGCATTTGCACCATTATGTCTGCTAAACAAATGGTGAGCCTTCCTCTTTTCTACATCGTTAAAAAGGGAATTTATGTCCCAGATAATTGACATTTACACAAACTATGATCTGAAATAATGTCCAGAGAAGTCTCCATTTGTTCAGAGCCTTAAACTGAAATTCTTTGCAAATGTTTGGGAGTTTACTTTGTAGATTAAAGTTTTGTCCAGAGTCAGGGATTGCAAGATGAAATTGTTTTCCAGGAAATGGTCATTGACCGATATGTTTTCCCTCTCTAGAATGTTGGTCAAGAGGTTACAGAAGAGCAAGGTTTCTACTCCTTCCTGCGATGGCTGCTCGGTAAGGCCGTGTGCGGTGTTGTGTGTGTGTGCGTGTGTGTGTGTGTGTGTCTCAGTTTCCATACCCTCAGCTGGTTACTCACTTAGTGTACATGGAATAGGCTTCCAATTGAGATTCATTGTTCAAAATCGTTGTTGAATAATGGAAATATTGGGATTACGATTTATTTCAAAACTGTTTTATGCAGAGCATGTCATGTTTAAACCAATTTAAAAGCAGAAGGGGTTTTATACATTGCCTGACATTTAGCTATGGATGGAGTAAGTAACAAACTCTACTGTGGAATTATTAGCTTGGATAGTGCATACTTGTACTGAACCCCTTTCGCTTTCACACACTTTTTGCAGTGTTTCATGATAATTCGGTGACTTGATGGTCATGGATTGCAAGATGTGCGACTTGACCACAGTCAAAATTAAGTTAGCCTTTTGTCCCACTAGCATGGACAGCTGTACAGTACATGGCGATGCAGGTTCTGTCTGGTATGTGCCGTTTATGGACCGCAGGGTGATGCAGGTTCTGTCTGATATGTGCCGTTTATGGGCTGCAGGTATCAGCATGCTGACCTTCGCCCTGCTGATGTCGGCTCGGATGGGCATCTTCCAGGAGACGCTCTACAAGCAGTATGGCAAGCACTCCAAAGAGGCCCTGTTCTACAACGTAAGGACCGGATCCATCACGCACTGTCCCACTGAGTACAGTGCACATCCCTGACTCAGTCTGGATCACTGAGTACAGTACATATCCATGATTCACACACAGAAAAGAAACTTTATTAGCATAACAAATAATTCATAATAATGACATTGTCTGAAATCCACGTTGTAAGTATTTGCTACTCTGATCTGCCTGGTCCGAAATGTTATGGTCTGTCTGGCAGCTGAAAGGGTCAAGCGGTGACATTTTACCCACTCCTGGTTGTGAGTAATGTCGCGATAGTTGATATCACTAACCTGTCACTTTGAGCCTTTGCCGGACTGAAGAAGTACAGTGGAAATGGTCCTTTGGTCTTTCAGTCAGTTTATTGCATCAGAAATGAATGCACTGGTCTTTACACTGATTGGCTGGACCTTTTTACCTTAGAGACTTGTCTTAACATATCATATTGCATTTCGATATCATATTTCTTGTTCGTAAATCACAGGGGGAGGATGGTTTGAGACGGACTCCGTTGCCGCTCACTGGTGAGGGGTCTGATATCTTCAGTACACGTGTTTTTACCCTCTGTTCACAGCATTGCCTTCCGCTGCCAGGGTTCCTTCTGCTGGCCTCAGACATCTACAACCACAGCGTGCTTTTCAGCCAGAGTGGTACGTCAACACAACTCCACAACCACTGTGTCATTTTCAGTAACAGCGTTGCATTAAGGGATTTACATATACAACCACTGCATTATTATCAGTTCTTCTTCAGCCAGCGGTGTGGTAACACCGTTACCTACATCTACCGCTACTGTGTCTTCTTTAGCCAGCTGTGTTGGCATGCTAACATTTGCTATCTGTTCCCAGCTCCTGTTGAGGTTCCACTGATTGGGAAGGATGTGCCGGTGATGTGGGTGTACCTGCTGATGAACGTAATTACCCAGTATCCTTTGCACTGCGGGAGATGCACATATATGTGTCAGTGTGGCCACACACACCTCCATGTAAACACAAGCATGCAAAAACACACAAACACACACACACACTGTAATACACGTCTTTAGTTTACAACAGTTCTCTCCAGATTCATGTACTTATGTTTTAATTTGACTAAATGTGTGATGGCTCTGTGGGCGGAGTCCGTGTCCGTTCAGGACAGCCCCTGTTGTTCCGAATTGGTCTTTAACCCCACGTCTCAGATATGTGTGCATCCGAGGAGTGTTCATCCTGACGACAGAGTGCGCATCGCTGACGGTAACGCTGGTGGTGACACTGCGGAAATTTGTCAGCCTCATCATCTCCATCCTTTACTTCCGGAACCCCTTCACGGCCTGGCACTGGGCTGGCACCGCCATGGTCTTCCTGGGCACGCTCCTCTACACAGAGGTATGGAGCAGCATCCGTGCTGCCCTCCGGCCGGAGGAGAAGAAGAAAGAGTGAGGCGGCGCTCCGGCTCCCCAGAGCGCCCCCCGCAGGATCGGGGGTCTGCTTTGTCAGATGCGCTCCTGTCTCTACACGTGCACAAACACACACACTCCGAGGCCGCGTCCTCCATGCTTTGACCGCGTCGGGACCAACGTTTTGGCCATACTTCTTCATACATGCTGATCCTGTGATCCTTCTGTGGTCAACGCTGGAAAATAGTCCCTCTAGAAGCTGCTTCCATGTAGTCAGTGATCTACGTTTTCAGCCCCCTCCAGACAGGGGGGGGGTCTATGTCTTTTAGAATATCTCTTTAGTGCTCCTAAAATTTACAAAAGAATAGTCATACTGACGTTATGGATAGCAAGTTAAGCGTCGTCAGGGTCTTTTAAAGTTTTTTTTGTTTCATTCAAATAATGAACAGAAGTACGGACCTTCATAACTGAATTCTGTTGAACATTAGAGATTAACATTCTGTAACTTTAAAAACGGTCGTACGACTTTCAGTGAAAAGAAGGAAATGCTCTGAGATGACAATGTTGCAGTAGTAACAACACAACTGCGTAAAAGCTTCTACCATTACGATAATCAACATGGGAAGAACGGTTTCACCGAATAAATGTGAAGGCGGAAGAAATTTGCATTTGAGACTTGAAAACCATTTTGACTCAGCGATGACCTCATAGTCTTGCAGAGTGATACTGTCTTTTTTTTTTCTTTTTGATAATGGTGTTACTCAGGGTGTTGTGTGCTTGTACTCGTTATACTGTGTCCCAGAAGACATTTTGTTCCTCTGCTGTTCGTACTGTAATAAATGTGTATGACGGTTTATGGCTGGTGTGTGTGTGTGTGTGTGTATAAATATAGATATATATATATGACAGTATGGGGCTGGTGTTTGTGTGTGTGTGCGCTATAGTCTGTAAAACTGTGGGTGGTTGGTGTGTCCTGTAATGTTTGTGACAGTTAGGATTGGAACCAATTGGTGACAACATTAGGTATCATGATGTGGAACAGAGGTTTATTTAAGCTGAGATGCAGTTGTGGTTAGACCTGGCCCTGAGTTAGGTATAGATAGTACTTTTCAAAGTTTAGATATTTAAACACTTTAGGAGACTGTTAAACCCATACTCTTGTCAAATTTAGATGAGGTACTTCCTTCCTGAATAAACCTCCACTGGTTATTCACATTGCTTTATGCATAGGCTAGGTTATATAAACACATTGATATGCCTGTTTAACCTATCAAGAACAACAAGGTTCTTGAATTGCCAAAATAATGTTGTACAAAACATACAGAATAAAAGATATCGAACGAAGTCAGTCAAAGTTGTTGAACTCTGTCACGATCAACATCACAGCTTTATTTCAACAAAAACAACAGTTTATGACAAAGAACGGGAAACGAATGGCTTACGAATCAATTATTAATAATTTATGCTACAACTTACAGCACATTTAACTTCTAATACATACAAATAAAAAGTTCAATGAAGGATAATGAAAAATACAGATCTGTATTGTATTTTGTGACACAGGATATTTTGTTTTTGTCCACTTTCCATTCACTCATGGTTCCGCACAGTCACTGTTCTAGATTGTTGGCTGTGTTTCTTTGACCCTGAGCTTGCTTGCAAACGTTGTGAGTCAAGCCTCCGGTCTCCAGGGACACAGTGAGCCATCACTGGCATGTAGGTTGCAGATTTTTTAATCACACTCCTTGATAGTGATTTGCATAATCTGCTTGTTAGAAAACGGTTCACCAATTCAGCAAATTTTAATGCAGATTGTGAAATAGCTACAGCCATTTCCCGACATACGTCCGAGTTCCGTTCTGGCCGACCGTCGTATCTCGAAATGGACATAAGTCGAACATATGTTAGCATGGCATGTAGAAGTTGTATACCTATACGGCATTCTTTTATCCTACTCAACATCTATCATGATTATCTGGTTTTTTATTAACCAGCTTTAGTAACTGGCATTTTATATGATTCTGTAGCGATAAATTACTCATACACGTAGTGGAAATAGGGTTTACGAAGCTGAGGGCGACATGAACTCTTGGATTTGACGATACCAGGGATGATATGTGCACACATGATTCAAAGCACATATTGTGGCCACTGCGTTTGCAAATGATTTTGTCGGTGTGTAGAACTTTAAGTGAAGAGTCGTTGGCGTGAAACAAATCTCTCCAATAAGGATGGCGGAGTGGCCTTTCGTCCTCCTTCATTTGGGCCTGATGGTGGCTTTGCGGCCAGATGGGATGGGAGGCAGAATGGGCTTGGCGTTGGACCCGGGTCGGGCCGAGGCAGACTCTGTCATGCCCCCGGGGGATGAGGGCTGGGGTGTTTGGGGGGTGTGGTCTGGGTCCTGATTACCTGCAAAACATTTTCCCCATTTACAGCCAAACTCATCAATTGCAGTTATTGTTGTCCTGCTGGCTGCTGAGTAAATTCACTATTCACAGATAACTACTAAACTTGTCACACTATCTCAAAAGTGATGCTGTATTTTAAATTAAAACGGATTACTTTTTTCTGTCTATTTTCTTAACACCAAACGTTAAAGCAAAGCCAATATGCAAATTTCCCTAAAGAGTTCTGTAGTCATCCATTGTAATACTTTTGCAGATGTGTGTTTTGGAAGATAGTTTATTGGTCAAATTAAAATATTGCCTTATGTGCGACTCCTTGTCCCACTTTATGAGTATGAAGGATCTATGTTAATGTTCATATGGGCACACAAACAGTTGGAAAATGTATTGATTATTGTGCTCCCAAATTAGTAATATTGGTATTGGACTCAAACATCCAGTATCACAAGGGCCCAAGTAACTGGTATGGGTGAAGGGTCAACCCAGGTGAAATCATCCAGGTAACTCACCTCTCAGGTGGTCTGAGTTGTGCTCCTGACCTGGTATGTCCATGGTGTCCATGTCAAGCCCCACCCCCATGCCCTGTGGAGACGACCGGCCAGAACGGGCAGGGGTCTCCTGTAAACTGACCAGAGAGACATTTCATTCATAAATTATATTCCACGTTAAGGGCAATTAGTATGAGAGACAGAAACAGAGAGTGCAAGGAGATTAAAGAAAAATGTTTTAAAAAAACTGTAGGAGTGGTCACATCTGAGCAGGGTGTTATGGGAAGTGAAGTCCTGCAAGGAATGGTGTTGGGACCTCCACTGTTGCAAATTTATTCCTGAACCAAACCAACACTGAGCACTTTCTGCAGATATAATGATGTTGCTTCTAATATTGCTCCGTATTGGTGGTTCTGCATTTTCATGAGTGACAGGTACAGCCCTTAAGTGTGTGACACACAGGGAGTTCTCCTGCTTGCTGTACAACTGAACACACAGCAGCAAATGCAGCCTGCAACAGTTCACAGCAAACGCACTTACAGCTTCACTTAACTCACGCTGGCCCAGGAATGCATGGTCACTACAAAATGCACACAATCTATTTCCCAGAGGTCTCCTCTCCACTTCACACCTCAGGTGTAACATACAGCACAGGACTTTTTCAGTGGAACATACCAAGGCAAAGAAACCTGTACATATACCATACACACAGGATTGGAGATACAGTAACCAGAGCAAGTGAAGCAGGTTGTGTGTGGCAGAGTGGTGGTAGGCGCTGGAATGAGACTGTCTTTGGTAGTGCAGATCTTCTGCGTGTGTGTGTGTGTTTGTGTGTATGGTTGTTTGGTGGTATAAATTTGCAGTCTGTGTATAGTTGTGTAGCACTACAGACCTGTTTTCCTCATTGAGGTCTGGTGGGCCACCACTGGTAGCTGGTACCACAGAAGAGGAGGAGGCATGGTCCCGCAGAGTCTGCTGACCTATCAAACCTGGAGCTGTGAGAGAAACCCTGAGAGACAACCAATTGCACCAATCAGACGCATACACATAAACAAAGGGTCAGACAATGGAAGAAGCGCACACATGCATACACGCAAACAGAGAGTAAGGTAGGTGTAGGTACAGGTAGGTATACAAAGTGGGTGTAGGTGCTCTATAGATAAAGGTAAAATAGACACAGGTAGATGCAGGTACAGGTAGGTTTACCTGTTGAGGGGTTGGGTATAGGCTCCAGGACTTCTCCCTCTCAATGCCTCCCAAAGCAGCACCTGTCTTCTCTGT
Organism: Albula glossodonta; assembly: GCA_019788955.1. Taxonomy (NCBI): domain Eukaryota; kingdom Metazoa; phylum Chordata; class Actinopteri; order Albuliformes; family Albulidae; genus Albula; species Albula glossodonta. The sequence continues at coordinate 1,269,220 of JAFBMS010000027.1, forward strand.
AGGGAGGCCATTTCCTGCTCAAAGGAAGAAATCATGAGAACCACTAACCAGGCAATCACTGTAATTAATGCCTGGCATTTCACTTCGCAGATGAAGGTAGTGTAGGTGATTTTGAAGAGGCTGAGGCGGTCAGCGTGTGTCTCGCTCACCACGGAGGTCCTCTGTGGGGTCAGTCTGGCATGCACCCTGCTGTAGAGGGGGCTGTTGTGGAGGTCAGCAGTGTCAGAAAGCTCCGGGGTGTGTGCGCGGCGGCTGACAGCTGGCTGGGTGCCCTTTGACCTCCCGTCCGTCAGAGAGTCACCTGTTCCGCACGCAAACACACATGCAACATGACCTTATACAAATGAAACTCATTCCTCGTGGGCTTTCATCAAATAGTGCAGGTGTCGCTGTGAACAACTTTGGGATGCTGAGAATGTACAGGTATGGTTTGATATGAGTGAGACTGTAGGTGTAGTGAGATATAAGCAAGACTAAACAGGTGCTGTCAGGTGTAAATGAGACTGCAGGTATGGTGAGGTATGGCCTGTTATGGATTAGGCTTGATTGTGTTCTGCAGGACTCACCCATGGAAGTGTTCTCTGGTACAGCACTAGAGCAGTCTGTCTCTTCCTGTTCCTCCAGTCCCAGGTACTCCCTGACCACCTGACTCAGTGCCTTGTAGGCCTCCATGGTGCTATCTGCTTGAACACAACTGTATTTGCTTAGTATTCATTGAATACAATCACCTACATGTATTCACTCCTGCTTTCCAGTGCCATGACAACGCACATTAATCCAGCATGTTAATACGTTAAGAACATCTACTGACATGAAAACTTGCTCTTATCAAGTAAGTCTCCAAGCTAGTTAACACTGAATTGAAAACACATAACAAATAAGTTTCTGAGCTGGATTCTTGAATGCATTTCATGGAAAAGGACTAATATATGGTAACTAAAAACGGATGAGTATCTCAAATGCAGAATTTTAACCCAAAACTACCACAGTGAGCATAAAACAATTTCTACTGAAATGGATTTCCTAAGTGCTGAAGCTTACCGCAGGGTATGACATTATCAAAGAACCCAGGCTTCTCTTTGTTAACCTTGACGTACTCGTCGACGCGGGACAGGGCGAAGTTTATCTGGGCCTGGGAGTAGAGGCCCCTCCTGCGTAGGCGCTGGCCGTACCCCTCTCTGTCCATGGGGAGCAGCAGGATGTAGCGCGGCTCAAAGTAGGTCAACTTCAGGCTACGCACACCCTTCACAAACACCCACACCTCAGAATTTGCCATGGAACACTTTCAACCAGAAAGATACATTCTTACAAAAAAAAAGATATGATGTACATATTTTAGTTATCCATAGATTTCCCGTTTTCTTCTAGTTTGGCTGCACCGTAATGGTGGAAGGAAAAAGAAAAAAAAATTGAACAACTTATGACAAGAACCATCTACTGCTGTGGCATATTCTGTTGACCTCAATTGAATTTGGCGTCACATAGAAAACACCGTCATCTGGTTTATGGTCTATATCTACAGTAGGGTCCAAAAGTCTGACCCTACTGTAGATATAGACTATAGGGAAAGTAGTCTCAGAGTTTTGGACCCTACTGTGCATGCGCCAGTATGAATGCAGCCTTAATGATAGAGCTTTGATGCGTTAGCTCCTTTAGCGAGCACTGACTGACAGGACTAAAGTCCGTTATCTACCATCAGGTGAAACACCAGGCCCCATATCTGCGCCCAACAGAGACAACAGAAAACCATTGAAGTTACGATTCCTGTCTTGTCACAGCTTTTTTTAGCCCAACTCTCACAGGAAATATGGGAAAGTACACAAGAAAACTAATAATAGCTGGGAGACCACAGTTTAATGGAGGTTCAGGGCACATTTCAGGATATTGACTGACAGAATATAATAATAGTGTCTATTAACTGACACTTTTAACTAGCAGAGTGAAATGAGTGACAGCCTGTACGTACTGACACTGTGCTTATTAACAGAATGTCATAACTGAGCGTTCATTAACTGACAGGGTGCATTACTGGACAGTGTGCAGTAATGAAGAGTGTGCATTAACTGACAGTGTCTACTGACCTGCAGTGCATGCGCCTGCCCTTACCTCCAGCTCCATGTGCACACAGCAGGCAAGCCCCTCCCTGGCCACGCTCTCAATGGCCTCCCGAGAGAGACCATACCAGTGCTCTCCATACCTCATAGTCTGGATAAATTTACCCTGCGAGACACAAAAATAAGGTATTACTATATATTATCATGTGAAAAACATACCACTATTCACACTGTAGCATCAACTACACATCACAGACCAGGGGTAGGCTACCCTGGTTCTGAAGAGCTACCAAACTAGCTCAGTTGCAAAGAGGCAGGCGAACGAGGCCACAATTTATGTATTTGATTTTGGGCTGTAACTTTACAAACTAATACCTAAATAGCTAAAAAAAATCATGTCAGGTTATGTTATATTTTGTTTCACAACAAAGGTACTTTGAAGGAAATGGTCATTTTCAGACTAAAATGTTATGCAACACAATAACCAACCCCATACATCCGCTAAAAAAGTAAAAAGAATTACCAGCAGTGGTTCTGAGGCGTAAAATTTTTGAAATCATATTTCTGTTCTTTCCATCACATATGCATAACAGCATTACCCACCATGGAGCTACAGATTGTGTTGTTTGAAGGGAACGTACCTCAAGTATCATGTCCTGGAAAACCTCCTCAGAGACAAAATGGTAGTCAGATCCATCCTCCTCCCCAAAGTACGGGCTCCTTGTGGTGTGGCAGGTCCTGGAATGGCAGAAAACTGAGGTGAGGAGAAAACTATGCGAGGTGAGACAGACAGACAGCTGGACGGTGTATATTTACAGAGGTGTGATTAGCATTCTTCTGATAACTCCCCTGGCCACTCCCACCTTTAACCCCATTGGTCACAAGAAGAATTCCACTTTTGTATGGGCAAGCAGCGATCTCACTAAAAATCTTAGCAGGGTGCTTTATTTCTCCTTTCAGAGAGGGAGATGGTTTCATACATTTGCATTAGTGCCAAACCGGATTTTGGCAACTTTGTTTGATTACATGGCTGGTTTCCTTCTGGTTTGGGTCCAGGAATATGAATAAGTCATGGTTGGTTTGAAACCGGTTTTATTAACCCTGGTCAAAGAGCTTTGCTTCAAGGGTAATTATGCACTGGCAGGAAGTGGTGTGCAGGAAACGATGTGGACTGACCCGTAAGCAAAAAAGTCATTGAAGTCCCGACACAGCCTGTGAGCGAGCTCTCGCTTCCCGCAAGCCTGAGGACCGGTGAGCACCAGCATCGGATAGGGGGCGTCCAGACTGGGCAGTGTGCTGGAAAAACCACATGCACACATAGACATTGTCCACATTAAATGGCACTCCAAACTTCACTTAAAAACACACTTCAAATAGCAAACACACTACCAGCATCAAAAAGGGCGCTGTGCTGGAACACACATACACACACTCTACACATACCAGTGTACACTTTACATCACATACTCTGGAGATAACCCATACACTTTACATATAAAACACACTCTGCATTCAGTATAATACTCTATACACACTGCACACACTGATCACACTGTTATTCAAACAGTAACTTAAATAACACACACTGCTGATAGTACACACTCTGCACATAATGCAATGTGTACATAACAGTGTCTATAATACAGACACTAGATTTAACACCCATGCATACAAACTCTACAGTCTAAACTTAACAAATGTGATTAACAAACACACTGTTTCATCAGGCACTGAATAGAACACACACTCCCAATACAAAACCTACACTACTGTTTCCCATATGCATGCACTACACATAACCATGCATATAATTCTACACAAGTTCAGTACATAACAGAAAATGTACATATAACATCCAATGTATTCCTCATATTGAACACGGTGTGTCTCGGGCCACTGAGACCTGGTGACTGGAGTTTACCTGGTGAGTTTACCTGTCAAAGATCACCTGCGGCTGTCTCAGCTGGTGTACCAGGTGCATCATGTGATCTCTGGCTGCAGTCACCTCAGGGGGAGGGTCGTACTTATTGACCGCGGACACCTGGAGCACCAATTGTCCACACCGGCAACATATGATGCTCACAGTCACAGACCTAACCTTACCTCTCCATAAACACAATGAGGCTTCACCAGGTCAATAATATATAACACATCATTTAATTCATTTAAAATCACCAGAATTATTTCTTATCTTGTATTTCTTATCATGGCTTGAAAATGCATGTTATATTTTTATATATTACATACATGTATATATGTAAAATATATCGAAACTGATTATACATACTGTTCTGGTCATTGCAAAAACAAAAGTTTTTACAGCAAAAATTCCAAAGAAAGAACTGACGGCCCAATATAAGTTGAGAGTACATCTTAAGAATAAGGTGCGGCGGGTTGAATGTCTTGAGTGAGAATGGGAATGTAGTGTAAATGAGTCTGATGCTGTTAAGGTTTGATTGGCACTCCTGTTTGCCAATGATCAGAGAGCTGGGCCACGCCTACCTTCTCCTCAGCTGTGACCTCCTGCTGGTCCAGAGTTCTCAGCTGCTGCAGCAGGAAGATCAGGGCCAGGCGGTAATCAGCCTGTTCCTGAAGAAACGCACAACGACAGCATCACAGCGAGCACCGACATCATCAGGACTCGCACCAGTGTTACCACAGCCTGCACTGAGGCACTGCGGAGACACAGGGCCGGGTAATAATGGTACCTGCCCAGTGCATTGTGGGGCAGGGAGGGTCAGGTAATGTTACCTGCACTGGGTTCCTCAGCAGGTTAAGCTCGGACAGAAGCGGCATGTCATGAATGTGGCTCGCCTCCTTGATTTCACTGACCTGAAGCGGAGAGAGAGGGAGGAGGACAGGAGGAGAATTCTGATTGATTGACGATGAGGAGTGTTTCGTTTTCAGGGTCGAGGGACAGACGTTCATGACCACATGATCATGCTGACGTGCTACTGTTCAAAGAAAAGAACCGCAGTGAAATCCTACCAAGGTTTGACAATGAACATCTTCTTTAACCCTGAATACAAAGCCCAAAATTTACTCCACCAACTCAATGACATGCATATAAAACTCATCTTTCGCTTCAGCTCCACCCCTCCACAAATGTCATTCTTCTTGTTCATTCTGTACTGCTGTTGTACAGTGTCATACAGAAATACACTCTGAATTCACATGTGTTGATAGTGTGGGGTGGGGGGGGGGGTAGTCATGGTAACTGCATATGTTGTGTGGGCTGTACCATGTTGCCTTCCAGGTTGAGGGATCCAAGGAGCTGGAGATTCTGGAGACCTGCTAGGCTTTGGATCTTATTGGAGGACAGGTCCAGTGTCTGCAGGGTCCATATGGTGTCCATATTTTCCACCTTCCGTAGGAAATTCCCCCTCTGAAATGTAAGCATACCCAGAGAGACAGAGAGAAGGGCTATTGGATATACCAGCCAGGTGGACAGTGACATGAGGAGGTATTGAGTATTTACATCTTAAAGAAGTTATCTGGGATTACTGAGAAAAGGGCTTTAGCACAAGAACACAGGCATCAAATGCTTGGATGTACCAAGAATTAGGCAGAGGGGGAGAGTGATGCACCATGGAGAAAGACAGTGATGCGGGAATGGAACACTGAACAGAGACAGGTAATGGGATGTACCAACAAGACAGAAAGCATAGGGGGAGACGTGGGACATACCAAACAGAGCTCTTTCAGCGGTAGGTTGCCTAGTCCAGTGATGCGAGAGATCCTGTTGTGGGCCAGACTGAGATACCTGAGTCTGCAGCACTTCTCCAGCCCTCTGATTTCACGGATGGAGTTATCTATTAAGCAACGAGGACGGTTAAGGACAGAACCGTGCAGTTCGAATGGCCCAAGGGTCTGATGGGTAAACAACAGAACCATTCAGTATGAGTGACTGAGGAATCGCTTCAACTTAAAATCCTATGATCCCCACCGATGCCTTAATTCATTATGCGTGTCAGTCTAGACTGTGGCATGCACACGATCACTTTTCCAGGTCAAGATGTTAAGTGCCTGGTTATTTCAATAGAAAAGGACTTTGTATATCAAATGCATTTTTGCATAGTACTCAAGAGACAGGGTGTACATGGGACCAATGGTGGTTAGTGAGCTCGAAAATGGGAGGGAACAAACTTTACCTTTAAACCTATCATTACTTTCAACCTGTTCCTAATTATCCTCCTTGATTAACAATAAAAAACGTATTCACGGAGTAATCAACACCAGCTGAAATAAATAGAGTAAATTGTTACCAATTATGTTTTGTAATAGGTTTGCTGCTCTTCGCAAACTAGTGTTATGTTTGTTATATGAGTTGATTTTTTAATATGTCAACAACTGTATTCTTCAGTCTTTCTCTAAACTCACGAAATATTGCTACTTTAAAAGGATATGCAAAAATTCTGCAGTTTATGTACTCATGAAACATCACTATTTTTGTGCTAAACTTTATTTTGCATTGCACCCAAAGCTGTTGTAACTAATTAAAGTAATTAAAATCAATTTTACTGCAACTACTTCTCTTTGTGTTCTGTAACACAAGAAAGCAAAAATGTGAAACACAGTTGAAAGAAAGCTTTGGGGTTACTTTTCAAGTTATAATTCATATAACTTGACTAATTATTCATCCCTGTTAATCAATCTCATGATGAAGTTTTCACAATTGTACAAATTTCAGCCAATCTGTGCATTTAAATGGTAGAATCTTGCATATGAGATTGACAAATCATTATTCCCTTATTTCAGACAAAGAAAAAGAGTACAATTATCCAGAATAATATGGAGATATAAAAAATTACACTTGAACCTACTTATTACATACTGACCTCTCACTGCATGAGACAGTAATGACAGAAGAAATTTTCACTTTCCTATTTACGAAAAAGGATACGATCCACATTTAGTTTCTCGAGAGAGGAGTAAGCAGACAGGACCTTCATCTCTGACACCTGGTTGTAAGATAAATTAACTTCCTGCAGCAAATAAAAAAAGGTTTCCTGACTTAGCATTAGCAAATATTGAATGAATGGTCTGTGGATATGTCATATTAGATTTGCAAACAATATATCAATCAAAGTCAATTAAAAGTATTTTAAACAGGGAAAAAGTTTTGCTCAACAACACTGTCAATGTCAGACTGACAGTATTCAAAGATGGATGCATACTTCACAGCTCTTTTTCTAGTAATGTATACTTCGCGTGATATTTAGAGGCAACGGATACCTTGAGATTCTTTGGCGGGTGGAAACCAAAGAAGTCCGAGATTTCATTGTGGGAGACGTCCAAAATGAGAAGGTAAGGCATGTGACTCACACAGGATAGATCTGAGGACGAAAAAAGAACCAGTCAAGCCAAGAGATTTCTCTTTTTTAGGATTTTTTCCTGCTTTTCCCACCCAAACTGTTCAGAATAACACAGCAACCCTTAGGCAGTCATAAAAATGTGACTTCTCCAGTTCATGTAATGACGAACCCCCACGTCTTTCCACACTGTAGATGTACCCCTAGTAATGCACTGCTTATGTCGTCAGAGAATGAGAAGGCCAACACTTGCTCAGACACATCCACTGGTGTCTGGCCAATCAGGAGTGGTTACTAAGGAGTCGAGTCTAACATCATTCCCTGGCACGGCTGAGCAAGATGTTGGCTTGCCAATGTGGACCTCCAGCCATACCTGGTAATGGTGTGACTATAACTCAAACACTCAGTCACAGTGCTCACGTGTGCTTCACAAACAAATATTTTACCACGTTAGCCACACGGAGGGCCTAAAATATGTATTCATTAGCGGATCAAAGACAACCATTCAAATGCATAAAATTCATTGCATTGTATAAGCAATAGGAACTGCAAAAAAGGTTAAAAACTTTGCTTTCCTACATTTGGTTTGCACAGTGCCCTCTAGTGACAGACTAGAGGGTTTGTTTTTATATATGTATTGCTTGTATGTACAGAGCTCTCATGCTACACTACCTCATTCTACTGCCACCCATGCTGTTCCACAGCAGTTATTAAATACCAACATGTTCCCATAGGGAAACACCTTTATTGTCAACAATCCACCAGTCTGTTGAGCAATAGATATATTTAAATAAACATGCTATTTTTCCGTACTGCACTGAGATCCAGAACTGCTGGCACAGATCTTAGTCAGTTAAAAAGAGAAAAATAAGAAACGGATGGGTTTATTTGAATTATTTGAATTTGAGCAAAGGAATTAAGAAGACAAAACAATGAATGTGGCTAACAGCAGGGAGACATAACTCCCAAAACAGGCAGTGAAGCAGACTTTGCTTACGTTTTGTAGCATATATGGCATATATATTCATGTTTTGAATAGGATAATTACAAAGCATGAGTTTTTTAAACATTTACTATGCATTTTTTAAATATAACAAGTCCTACCTTTTATCTTATTGTATGGAAGTTCAAGCTTTTGAAGGTGGATGTAACTGCACAGAATTGAGATGTTTGTCAGGTTCCGTCCCTGCAGAGATACATTTGAGTGCCGTTTGCATTGAAGCACAGATAATCACTGCCCGAAATCAAGACCAGCCAATCCATGGCACACAACTGGGATTTAAAAATCAAATAAATGCATCACTCTATGTGTGTGTGAGCCTGCTTGTGTGTGTGTGCTACATGTGTAAACTTCAATGTGTGTGTTTATATATGTGCACTTAACAATGTATATGAGCCGGTCAGTATGAGAATATGCGTATGCTTGTATATTTTTTTGTGTGCGCGGCCAGACATACTGGAATGATTGCGCCTGTGTGTATATACATATGAATATGAGACTAAACCGTTCCTCACAGGAGCGGAGAGTGAGCGATACATATACTCCAGTCCAGTTGCAGAGGGCCCCAGGTTGTGTAAACACTTGGCTACCTCCTCCTCGGTTAATTCACCATCATCCTACAGGTTGTCAAAGGAAAATGGGTAAAAAAAAATATCAGTTAACCAAACGGGTCATAAGTAACATTGGCAAAACTTTCCATACCAGGAGATAACAGCCTTATAATTCCATAAGGCTTCTCTTTGAAAGAGTTCTCAATCGATCTCCACCCCAAAATGTAGGAATAAGTGTCCTTTTTTGTAATGTCCTTTTGTTATAATAACAGACTTTACACTTGCTCTGCCAAAGATTGTTGAGTGCCTTGGATTCTTGTTGAAAGTTATAATTACTTGCTTCACTATGCTTCACGAAAATTAATTCCGGTTTACGCTACCACGAGCATCTCATCTGAGAGATTGAGGGGTGCAGTGTACTGCATTAAAACTGACTCAAATGCTCATTGTGACAACAGGTGTACATGTCAAACCATAAACTACTGCTTTTGCACGGAAATCAGCTCCAAAGAGTCCACGAAACGAGAAAATAACATGCACAATTTCATTCAGATTTACATACTATTAGGGAAAAGGAAGGATTTCCTCAGCTAATGGCAGCTTGGATTCAGTTCTCTAAAACTAATTAAATCCATATCGCCCTGCAAATCTTAGCACATTTAAACATATGCAAGACTATTCAGAGTATCGCGACATTAACTACATAGAAGTTACATATGAGGCTAAACTCGGCACTTTATCCTTGTTGCTAAAATAAAGCTGTTTGCCACAACACACAGCACAGGCAATACCTCCACGGATCTCTCTTCGCCTTCCTCAGCACCTTCGGATGCTGGCAACAAATTCTCTTGAGACCCCAGGGGGTTTTCTGGGGGAGAAACGGGTGTGTGCGCAGATCTAGGAGTGACGTTGACAGACATTTGAGAACCTTGCGAATGAGTGCCTTTAAGTCTGCACTCGCAAAAATTGATTTTGAACTTTGTTTTATTGCTGGTCCAAGCTTCCCGAGCGTCACCCTGATAAAGTCAAAATAACCAACTGAGGCTTCCTTTGTGTTGCCAGGTAACCGCGAAAAGGACTTTGGGACTTTGTTTTGCATTGTGGGAGATGGTGTATTTTAAGGTTGGTTACAACGAGGCATAGGTACTTAGCTAATAACAACAATAATAATTGCAGTAGTCTGTGGTAATTGCAGTGATTGCAGTAGTTTTTTTTTTAATCAATTTATTTTTGTCAGCTACTGAGACATGTGCTTGAGATGTGTACCTTATTGGCTGACTTCAAATCCTGCTGCTGGTTTAATTATGGCGGCAACAAACCACCCTGTTCTCAAGGTGCTGTTGAATTGGCAGGTGGCTTCTATTCCAGAAGGACATATTCCAAAACAGAAACAATGCCTTATTGACCTAATTCAGGGGTGCTTGTGTCACAAAAGTGGCTGACCTTTTAACTGGGCGCATGGTTATGATAACATAGACCCCTCGTCTAACCTGCTCTGTTGCAGGTTGAAGCAAAGATGTTTCTTGTTGCACCAGAGGCAGCGACTAATCTCTCTGCTTCCAACACAAACGAGCTTGCAGCTGCGCCACTCAGGGTTCAGGAAATGATGGCGTTGGTGCTGAGACAGGTAAATATGGCTTACAGATATAATGTAACCGCAACATAGCACTGCATATAAACAGTGCTGGGGTACAAGTAGCGGTACAAGTAGAGACGCTAGTTTAACTATATTTTGAGAAGTGCGTCAACGTCTTTGGTATTTTCAAAATTATGTAGTTTTTTTTAGTACCAGGCTAGGCTACTTTACTCAAGTAACCCAAAGTTACGGTTACTTATTCACCAGAGGATGATTTTGAGTTTAGTAGTATTTTAGTTGAGCATTTATTTATTTTAAGAATTGATGCGATACAGCGGTGAATAATCACAAGAGAACTGTGACTGAATGGGGATGAAAACAGGATTAATAGCTTACGATAGTCACATTTTACTCTGAATCAAATGTGAATATATATTTATTTTAGATTTTGTGTAAATAGTAACTGTAATAAGTTTAACAGTTTCTGACTGTACATTTTCACATTAAAACTCAAATGTTAAGTTGGTTCCTGAGTTAAATGAAGGTGGACCACAGCAAATGCGCTTATACTTCAACAGTGACTGTTTCGTGATCATCCCTGCAGAAATTACATTAACTGTTGTGCTGTATATTAGTAACATGAGAAAATAACTATCACAGTTGAATTCCCTTGTAGCATGTTATGAAGTAACTTCAGTGTAGTAAGCTATTTTCTTTACCTACTAGCTGTTGATAATTAGGGTGATGAAGCAGCAGCAGGAGTCAGCTGTGAGCCCAGGGTTTCAGAGAACAGATAGAGAGGACCTTCTCAAAGTTAATGTTGTAACACTTTCATTCATTGGTCATTATGAAGAGAGAAAAAAGTCCATGAGGCCACAACATAAATGCCATTTCATTTGTAAATGTCCTATAGATAGTTCAAAAATAGTGTATGTTATTAAAATAAATAGGAGTATATTGAAAAATAAATATTCAAAAGATCTAAAGCTGTCTATTTTCAATAAAGATCACACCAAATGAACTGCCCTCTTACCCCAACCACCCCCCCATAGGTGCCAGTATTTACAGACTGAGCTCTCTCTCTCAAGTCTCAATATTTATTGAGAGCTTGGGTCACCTACAATTGAACGCCACATGATTTAACCTCTATTTTCTGTGTATTTGGAATTCCTAGTTGTATTTGCAGCAACCCTAGGTGCAAAAATCACAATTGTCACCCACTCACCCCCCCCCCCAACACCTACACATACCCCCTTTGTAAAACAGACAATTCTAGCAATTCAAGGCTATTTACTGTGTTACTGTAGGCACTTTCACTGTAATTTTCACTAGCCAGTCTTGTAAAATGTGTCAAAAAGTCTTGTGTCAGTAAAATATGTGTAATGTGTGTGCAAACCACTCTACAACAGCTTTTCTCTAGGTTCTCAAAATGTATATCCTCGTCTCCTCCGCTATCACCTTAGCTCCTCCCTCACTCGAATGACCAAGAATTGGAGAGAGGGAGGAGACGAGGTGATGGTGAAGGAAAAGAGGACACATTTTCCAAGTATGGGAACACACCCGTGGCATAGCTGTGCAGCTTGCGTCTGCATCTGCAGGGCCACTACCTCCGGGCCATGTGTATCCGCTGGGTGGGATGAGCGCTTGCCGTCATATTGCCATCACCTTTGCCACTCGACCAGCAGAGGGTTTTTCCAGTGGACGGGAGCAAAAGTCCACTCCTTCGAGCCGGATTTGAACCAGCGACCTAAGGATGGCCAACAGGTGAACCTACAGTCCTCCGCTCTACCAACTGAGCTATCGAAGGCTGGTGAAATGGGGCCCTCTTTGCTCGTTTTCACCGTAGTCCTTTTCGCAGCGCAACGCTAAGCTTCTTTACCTGGTTTTTTGGGGTTTTTTTTTTTGTTTTTCTTCGTCTTCCTAGTGCCGTGGCAAAAAAATCGGAGGCACTGGCAGTGCCCTTATAAGGCGCCAGTAGTGTAGGGGCATCATGCAAGATTCCCATTCTTGCGATCCGGGTTCGATTCCTGGCTGGCGCACTGTGCCCCTTGCTACCCAAGGGATGAGATTGCAGACCTTTCTGAGGAATTGCTCAGCTGGGCCCCTCCGGCCCCTGCAAAGACACAGCTGTGGCATACCATGGCCAGGGTTTGCCTCTCCTTTCCTGTTCCTCACTCTCCTCTTCTTCCCACTTATTCCAAGTTCATTTGAGATTCGGACCGCAGCCACTGACAATTGCACAGCTTCCCTCCCTGATGGTCTAGTGGTTAGGATTCGGCGCTCTCACCGCCGCGGCCCGGGTTTGATTCCCGGTCAGGGAAAGCATTTTGAGTCTCTGTGCATGCTCTGCCCTTTTCCAGGAGTGCCCTGCACCAGGTGGACCCTTCACAAAGCTCCCCGGAGGACCCCGGGTACCCTTCCCTTTACCTCACTCCGCTTAACGTCACAACCCCAGTGGCAAGAGGAGGGGTGCGGTGTAAAGGTGATCTCCTAAGATGTGTTCTCTTAGACCCCCTTCCTTTGTTGCTGCTGCCGTTACATTGGTTTCTGAGGAAAGACAGCTTTTGAACATGGAAAAAAGACTGAGAGGGCAGACTAAAAGCTACGTTTTCTCTGCACTTTGTGGAATCTACCACTCTGAGATTTCAGTGGATTGCTCAGAAGCCGCTGCCTTTTTTTTGGTGCATTCCAATACTCAAAATTTATATCCTCCTCTCCTCATGTTCATATCTGCAAGGCCAGCACCTCCAGGCCATGTGTATCTGTTGGGCGGGATGAGCGTTTGCCGTCACATCACCAGCACCTTTGCCACTCGACCAGCAGAGGGTTTTTCCAGTGGACGGGAGCAAAAATCCACTCCTTCGAGCCGGATTTGAACCAGCGACCTAAGGATGGCCAACAGGTGAACCTACAGTCCTCCGCTCTACCAACTGAGCTATCGAAGGCTGGTGAAATGTGGCCCTCTTTGCTCGTTTTCACCGTAGTCCTTTTCGCAGCGCAACGCTAAGCTTCTTTACCTGGTTTTTTGGGGGTTTTTTTTTGTTTTTCTTCGTCTTCCTGGTGCCGTGGCAAAAAAATCGGAGGCACTGGCAGTGCCCTTATAAGGCGCCAGTAGTGTAGGGGCATCATGCAAGATTCCCATTCTTGCGACCCGGGTTCGATTCCCGGCTGGCGCACTGTGCCCCTTGCCACCCAAGGGATGAGATTGCAGACCTTTTTGAGGAATTGCTCAGTCGGGCCCCTCCGGCCCCTGCAAAGACACAGCTGTGGCATACCATGGCCAGCATTTGCCTCTCCTTTCCTGTTCCTCACTCTCCTCTTCTTCCCACTTATTCCAAGTTCATTTGAGATTCGGAGCGCAGCCACTGACAATTGCACAGCTTCCCTCCCTGATGGTCTAGTGGTTAGGATTCGGCGCTCTCACCGCCGCGGCCCGGGTTCGATTCCCGGTCAGGGAAAGCATTTTGAGTCTCTGTGCGTGCTCTGCCCTTTTCCAGGAGTGCCCTGCACCAGGTGGACCCTTCACAAGGCTCCCCGGAGGACCCCGGGTACCCTTCCCTTTACCTCACTCCGCTTAACGTCACAACCCCAGTGGCAAGAGGAGGGGTGCGGTGTAAAGGTGATCTCCTAAGATGTGTTCTCTTAGACCCCCTTCCTTTGTTGCTGCTGCTGTTACATTGGTTTCTGAGGAAAGACAGCTTTTGAACATGGAAAAAAGACTGAGAGGGCAGACTAAAAGCTACGTTTTCTCTGCACTTTGTGGAATCTACCACTCTGAGATTTCAGTGGATTGCTCAGAAGCCGCTGCCTTTTTTTTGGTGCATTCCAATACTCAAAATTTATATCCTCCTCTCCTCATGTTCATATCTGCAAGGCCAGCACCTCCAGGCCATGTGTATCCGTTGGGCGGGATGAGCGTTTGCCGTCACATCACCAGCACCTTTGCCACTCGACCAGCAGAGGGTTTTTCCAGTGGACGGGAGCAAAAGTCCACTCCTTCGAGCCGGATTTGAACCAGCGACCTAAGGATGGCCAACAGGTGAACCTACAGTCCTCCGCTCTACCAACTGAGCTATCGAAGGCTGGTGAAATGTGGCCCTCTTTGCTCGTTTTCACCGTAGTCCTTTTCGCAGCGCAACGCTAAGCTTCTTTACCTGGTTTTTTGGGGTTTTTTTTTTGTTTTTCTTCGTCTTCCTGGTGCCGTGGCAAAAAAATCGGAGGCACTGGCAGTGCCCTTATAAGGCGCCAGTAGTGTAGGGGCATCATGCAAGATTCCCATTCTTGCGATCCGGGTTCGATTCCCTGCTGGCACACTGTGCCCCTTGCTACCCAAGGGATGAGATTGCAGACCTTTTTGAGGAATTGCTCAGCTGGGCCCCTCCGGCCCCTGCAAAGACACAGCTGTGGCATACCATGGCCAGCGTTTGCCTCTCCTTTCCTGTTCCTCACTCTCCTCTTCTTCCCACTTATTCCAAATTCATTTGAAATTCGGACCCCAGCCACTTACTTGTATTCAGCTCCCCTCCCTGATGGTCTAGTGGTTAGGATTCGGCGCTCTCACCGCCGCGGCCCGGGTTCGATTCCCGGTCAGGGAAAGCATTTTGAGTCTCCGTGCGTGCTCTGCCCTCTTCCAGGAGTGCCCTGCACCGGATGGACCCTCCACAAAGCTCCCTGCAGGACCCCAGGTTCCCTTCCCTTTACCTCACTCCGCTTAACGTCACAACCCCAGTGGCAAGAGGAGGGGTGCGGTGTGAAGGTGATCTCCTAAGATGTGTTCTCTTAGACCCCCTTCCTTTGTTGCTGCTGCCATTACATTGGTTTCTGAGGAAAGAGACCTTTTGCTTAGGAAAAAAGACTGAGAGTGCAGACTAAAAGCTACGTTTTCTCTGCACTTTGTGGAATCAACCACTCTGAGAATTCAGTGGATTGCTCAGAAGCCGCTGCCTTTTTTTTGGTGCATTCCAATACTCAAAATTTATATCCTCCTCTCCTCATGACCACATCTGCAGGGCCAGCACCTCCAGGCCATGTGTATCCGTTGGGCGGGATGAGCGTTTGCCGTCACATCGCCAGCACCTTTGCCATTCGACCGGCAGAGGATTTTTCTGGTGGACAGGAGCAAAAGTGCACTCCTTCGAGCCGGATTTGAACCAGCGACCTAAGGATGGCCAACAGGTGAACCTACAGTCCTCCGCTCTACCAACTGAGCTATCGAAGGCTGGTGAAATAGGGCCCTCGTTGCTCGTTTTCACCGTAGTCCCTTTCACAGCACAACACTAAGCTTCTTTGCCTGGTTTTTTTGGGGGTTTTTTTGTTTTTCTTCGTCTTCCTGGTGCTGTGGCAAAAAAATCGGAGGCATCAGCAGTGCTCTTATAAGGCGCCAGTAGTGTAGGGGCATCATGCAAGATTCCCATTCTTGCGACCCGGGTTCGACTCCCGGCTGGCGCACTGTGCCCCTTGCCACCGAAGGGATGAGACTACAGACTTTTTTGAGGAATCGCCCAGCCGGGCCCCTGTGGCCCCTGCAAAGACACAGCTGTGGCATACCATGGCCAGCGTTTGCCTCTCCTTTCCTGTTCCTTACTCTCCTCTTCTTCCCACTTATTCCAAGTTCATTTGACATCGGGACCCCAGACACTGACCTGTGCTCAGCTTCCCTCCCTGGTGGTCTAGTGGTTAGGATTCGGCGCTCTCACCGCCGCGGCCCGGGTTCGATTCCCGGTCAGGGAAAGCATTTTGAGTCTCCGTGCGTGCTCTGCCCTCTTCCAGGGGCACCCTGCACCGGGTGGACCCTTCGCAATGCTCCCCGCAGGACCCCGAGTACCCCTCCCCCTACCTCACTCTACCCAACGTCACAACCCCAGTGGCAAAGCCGCAAATTTTTGGAGCAATACAAATATGTCTATTTACTTTTAAGATCCTCTCCTCTGATCAGTTGTGCATATGTAATTCAAATGAAATTTCAACAGCAAAATAAAAGCCAAGCACATTTGTACCGAACCAGTTGTTCCATTTCCCTTCACGTTCCTCAATTCAACAGATAGGATAGACACAAAACATTAGTTAATAACAATTTATTAAGGTGGAAAATATAGTTGAAAACAATTAACAATTGCCAACAAAAATATTCATTTTCTATGTCATTAAAAAAAGGAAGCATTCAAAAAAATCCCTTCTTTAAAAAACCTGTACCTCTAAAGTTGTCCTTTACACACAAACTTAATGCTTTCCACACCGCACCCCCACACCGCCCCCTGCCTCTTGTATTCTGTCCTTATCTGGTCTGAATCTTAACCTCTATGTCATTATTAGATTACTATGGAAATGCCGGCTACAAAACAGGACTAGTGGAGTAGAACTTTACGCAATCATACACTCAAGCTGATGGGCTCTATGTCTGGATACGGGTAAGTTTACTGCACAGGGGAAGGCAACCTGGGGGGTGTTTTTGGCTCCATCTGAGTAAATATTTAGTGCCTGAGCCCGAATATTCAGAAGGAGCTGTCAAACACTTGCTGCATCTCCAGTATCTGCATTCATTTAGCCAAATTATAAACAGCATTTATTAGTTTGTGGAGTGTAAAACCCAGACACGTCCTCAACACTCCAGGACTATGGCTGCCTCTCCCTGACTTATGACAGTCAGTGTGTGGTGATCAATGGAATGTCCTCCCCTGAAAGGTTGGTATTAGCAACAGGCAGGCAGTGCCATGCTATGTTTTCCATGTCATTCTACACTCTTCACACAAATAATCATGAATCTTTAGGGTTTTTTGTTTTGTTTTTAGGGGGTGGGGGGCCTTGAGGGTGAAAAACAACAGATATTTACCGCTAAATGTTGACTGCTTGTAATTTGATGTTGGAGGTGGATTACACGGCATACTACCAGCATGGACACGGGATGTGCATTAAAATCGCTGACGAACCTGATGTGTATTGAGCTATGAAAATGCTTTATCAGTGCAAACCACTGAATGTTCTCTAACAAAGACAATGGTTCTAAAGGTAGCATATACTGACAGACAAAATGGGTGGTTTGGTGGAATAACATTCACGAAACTTGGTTTCAAGGCAAAAAAAAAATAAAAAGACGAACAGATTAGTTGAACAGAATTCTGCTGACAGACCTGACTTATGGAAAGTGTTCAGACTAATTGGTTCAAGCCACCAATTATTTGTTTCTGAACACACCTCACCTATGAGTATCTCATCTATGAATAACAAACTTATGAGGAACTGAATGTTATGAGAAACTGAAGCAATTCTTCCTCAGTTGTATGTTGAACATATTTTGTTCAGCAAGAACTAAGTCTGCCAACTGGTTACTATGCAGTATTTTAAGGTTTAAGTGCTTTGAGGAAGTTCGTCAATGGCAATGAGGAACGCCGATTGAATGTCAACGTCAGAAAAATGACAACGCAAACAGGGCTAAACACACTGCACAGTCGAGTGCAGTTCTCTGATCACTAATCTGCTTTTATCCTTTGTGTGTATAGCAAACATGATATTGTCTAAAACACACATAGTTTACATTGTAACAACACTTGCAAATATAAAAATCAGTCTTAATACTGCTATATATTTCCTTCAAAATACATGGGATTTATGGGACACATGCAGGCACATGGACATGAGAATATTGCTCCGTACAAAATTGCATATCTGTACTTGTGCTGGTTAACTGCACATCTGCGCTGGTTACTGAATGCCTGTGCTTGTGCTGTAGGAATCCATCATAATGAAAAATGCTGGCATGAGTGGGCTATGACCCTTTTCACATATAGGACCATCAAATTTTTACGCGAGGGAATCTTCAAGGTATTTCATTGCTAAATAAATATGAGAACGAATGAACTGGGACTAGGAGAGTTGAACTGGAAAACAACGTCAGTTTTCATATATCTCACTTCAACGAGTGCTATAAAAGAACACAAGGATAGAGTGATGCTATACTAGGCTTCCACAGCCTGCAGAATCTGACAGGTCAATTTTTAGACCCAAGACCAGACATATGTCTCCTTGTCTGCATTTCATGAACGTTTGAGTAGCCGTAAAACATGCATACTCCAGACTATACTGTTTATATAAATGTACATGCTAACAGGAACAATGTTAATAAATGACATAAAAAAAAAACATGCATTTTCATGAGAAGTTTCTATGATTTATGAAACATTTAATGTGCTTTTTTTTTTTTTTTTTTGAAAGGCATAACTGCACAGTCTCAACAGTCAGAAAAATAAATTAATACTGCTAGCTGACCACTCAACGGAGCTTCTTTGACGTACTACGCTGAACAAACCTCGGCCATTTCAGTCCGTGATTGACGGTACTCCTGCCCACGCCTGATTACGTTTCTGATATGTGCTTCACAACAGCTGGGCAAGGAATGCTGTTTCGGTACAATCATTTCAGTTACATGAATAAGCTTTGCTCTTAAGGACTGCAGAATTCACACAACTGCACTGGCTCTGACCGACAGACATTTGTTTTTGTTCTTCAACCCAATTTTTCAGATACGTTTTGGTGGATGGATTTACAGTGCACATTGTTTTTTTTTGGGTAAAGAGACCACTAGAGAGACCGCTCTCAGGCTGGGTGTTCTTTCAGCCTGTCCGGTGCTTTATGTAAAGTTTTTCTTCAGCTCAACGGTCTCACTTGGCTTCTGTTAGAATCCTGCATCATCAGGATCTGCTTTAAGGCCTTCTGAACATCCTCATCCATTTGACCCTGGGCAGGAAAACAAGAACATTTTGAACTGCCGCATTTCTACTCGCGTTCATGTCTTAAATACAATTCAAAAATTAAAACATTAATCTGTAGTACGGCTACAAGCAAGCAATAATGAATAGGTCACGTTAGTCAAGTCTTTTGGTTTTGCCTCAGCCATACTGAAATGTTCTAGTTGAAAGAGGGGCCTGACCTGTACAGCATAGAGGAGATGCATCCTGTAGACCGACACTATCTCGTGATGCTGCTTCTTCGATTCCTTTGGAGAAACATGATGGAGATCATCAATTTTCAAGTGAACTCAAGCACAGCTTACCTCGGTAGCGTTTTCACATGAACAATCAAGTTTGGGTAGTGAGTGATAGAGAGGGGGAACTTAAAATCATTATTTGATTTGTTTGTAGTATGTTCTGAAGAGTGAAAGCTGAGCTCCTGATAAACTTGGATATTATCTATCATGCACATGACGGAGAAACTAATGTGGAACTCAGCGGTCTGGAAACATTGGTAATGTAGAAAAAAACCGGGGAAAAAAAAATCTTCCGATACTTATAGTCATCCTTCCCATTTACAAATATTAACATCCAAACAGCAGGGAAGTTGTTACCTTTCGTCACTATTCATACATTTGGCAATCTTGCTACTGAAGTCATGGCTGTAGTGTGTTTGTGTGTGTGTGTGTGTGTGTGTGTGTATATATACACATATATATACATACACACAAACACACACACACACACACAGCGTCAGAACCTGACACACACTCCTTAGGGAACGAAAGCAAATAAATGCCCAGTCATCGCTGTTATTCACATCCCCCTCATTCCCCCACCGATCCTACATGACAAAGTGACTCACTGTTAGCTGGTACTGCAGCTGCTTAATCTGCTGCTGCAGGGAGTCCACCTGCAGGTTCTGCCTCTTGGGAGTGCCCGTGGTGTAGGACAGCTGGGAGAGGCTGTTCAGGGCCTCCTTCAGCTTGCACACCTCCTTAGTCAAATCCTCAATCTGGAGGAACAGAAATACTGATTAGTTATACGGGAAACCGTTTTGTGCTTTGTGTGAGAAACAGATTATATACCGATGCTTTCATTACAAAAGGAGTTGCGTCGTATACACTGGTCTAGCACTCTTTAAACCCTCTTCTAATACACAACACATTGGTCTGGTCATGACCTGTATGTTATTTACGTTTTTTTGTTAAATAGTCACCACACCTACGATGACCCAGAGGTACAAGTAGCATACATTATTTAGTTTGTGCGATTAAAGTGTGTGTGACCCAAACTCAACATTGTATTAAATAAAACATCACTTAATGGGTCAGCTCATTAGATAAACCTTTTCAGAATACCCTTTTCAAACTCTGGCCTTCAATTAATTCAACTGTCAGCTGCTATAATTCACTGTGTTCAAAGGCAATTCACAGAATGTAGTATATACCACAACCTTTTTTCATGCACTTCCTAAAAATCAGAAACTAAATTCATGTTGCTTGCACACACACATTCATAAGAAGCATATTATCTTTGATGTGCCATCGTAGGCCTGTAATCTGCAAATTAGAGCGCAGTGTGAAACGTGCGCTTCGAGCTCGTCTTAAAGCTGCAGGTTACCTCTGGCTCTGGTGATTGACATGTCATCAACAACCATATCAGCACGTATACAGTCACCTCTAGAATTAATGACATCTTACTGATAAAATACTGATGTCAAAATTACCGTCACTCTTTGTTGCAAAGGTATTTGATATGTGCTAAATTAGTTTTTGGTCAAATTGCACTTGCGTGCAATAAAGCTGCTGTAAGAATCACGCGTCTGGACTTGTGATGCTTCCGTCAGAGAGAACTTTCAGGCCTACATTGCTGTTTGATTATTTTTACTCGGACATAGCATGAGGTACAAGACTGACTTAATTAGTGGACTGAGCTGAGCTGAGCTGTGCCTCTGAGAGCGAATTAGCCTCTCACCATGATGCCATTTTGCATCATCACTCTGTACAGATATTGCGCAATCTGCATTTCAAAACTATTTTATCTTCCCTTATTTCTTATTGTAATTTAAGCATGCATCTTGCAATGTTCAGCCATTCTTATCAGAGCGGTCCACATTTCTTCCACTTTTGCCAATTAGAAGTTTTACTCAGTCTACATTACTTGTATAATTTTGCATCGTCATAAAATGAACTGGTCTGAAGTAAAAAATTCTTGAACTGCATTATGCAGATTACACTTTACAAATACTTGTTCTGCACGACAAGCTCTCCACTGTCAGTGCTACAAGTTCATTTCATCGCATTTTTTAATCTATACCCACCTATTTGTTACATCAACCACATGAAAAAAATGAGTCACTAGCAATCACTTGCATACATTACTGTGGTAGCCCTGTTGTTATAGAATAGTTAAAGGCATATTTCTCCTGTTCACCTAGTGGAACTTTCAACAAAGTAACAGGCTGTACCTTTAACATTTTTGTTACAAAGCAAAGCCCATTCCTTATTTTGACTGAAGTTGAATTTTTCCACTCTTCACAGAAATACTAAAGGTTGCAAAATGTATAGCAGTTCTTTGCTTCATAAAAAAGAACTTCTTTTTAAGCAATATTTTTTCTTAACACTATAGGGAGCACTTAAATTGTACTTACATTGTGATCAAATTCATGTAACAGGGATTTCTTCAGGAAAAATCATAAGTCTTGGCTCATGCACCCTCACGCTGTTAGGCCACTGTTTTCATACAGTGCCATCAGTAGGCTACAATCTAGTTTTAAACCTTGAATATAAACATGGTTCAAGTATAGTTCATTACAGTGCACTGTTGTGCATTCACTCAGCTGCTGAAAACCACTCTGATCATTGGACTCCGATCTCATTGACAATGATGTCACCACAGGTGAGCGAGCAAAAAATGTGTTCTAAATACCACTTTTGATGTTTATGCCATGGGTTTGTGGTTCTTAAATTACCAAAAAAAAAAAAGAGACAAGTTTGAGGAGGGAGAGAAGCAGAACATCATATACCAACCTTTTTCGTCTTGCTTTGCTCTGAGCTAATGAGCCCTGCAGTCCTTTTTTTCAAGTCAATGATGGTCTCCTGGGCCTCTCTGTACTTGCTGTTCAGCTCACTTTTTTCCTGGTCCTTCGCCGTGACCATATCCTGCATTGCCTCTTTCTCGCTCCTGCCCCTCTTCACTTCCTGCCAGGCGGCGGTCGCCTCCAAGGCGATCTCGTCCTGCTTCCGCAGGGCGTCCTGTAGCAGGGCGGTCAGCTGGCTGACCTCGCCCTCCAGCGACTCCCGCAGCTGCTCGTACTCCAGCCGTGACACGGAGTCGTCGGGCGTCACGTCCTTCTCCACCGTCAGCCTGTTCTGCAGGGCGTCCACCTGCAGGACCTTTTCTGACAGCTGCCCCTTCAGAGCCTCCACCTGAGCCTCCAGGTCCTTAATGGCGCTTCCCAGGGAGGCTACGACCTGGGTGTGGTCCGTGAGGGCCACGGAGCTCTGGGCCTGGACCTCCGCCTCCTGCCTGAGCAGAGCGATCTCCTGCTGAGCTGCCATGTGCCTGGCCTCGGCCTCGGAAGCCGCCTCCTGGGCCGCCTCCATTTTTTGCCGCAGGTCCTTTAGCTGCATCTCATACTGCTCCGTGCTGCAGGCCAAATCTAACTCCTCCTTAGGGTTGGCCTCCAGCTGGCTCCGGGTTGCGGTCAGCTCACTCTTGGCCTCGCTGTAGGAGTGGGAGAGCTCCAGCAGTCTCCTCTGGAGCCCCTCTATGACCTGCCCCAGCTCCGCCTTCATCTCCTCAAAGTCTTTGGCGGCGGCCTCCACCGGCACGGTTCCTCTGAGCGCCTCCTGGAGCATCCTGATCTCCTCCTCCGCTTCCTTGTACCTGCCCATGAGCTGGGCCTTCTCCTGGCTGACATTCTCCACCAGGACACTGCAGGAGCTTTTCAGCTCCTGGAACTCTTCCATGGGCACCCAGCCAGCCATGCTCTCCAGCTGGGCCTCCAGGGCCCGGATGCGGCTTGCATCCCTCTCCTTCTCTTCACGCGACTGTTCCAGTTTGAACTGAAGCTCCTGGACCTCCAGGCAGGACTTCTGTTCCTGGGAGCTCGGCACGTCCTCATGGTCCCCTTTCCCCATCGGTGACAGCTTTATGTCAGCCTCGAGAGGCAGGGCCTCCTTGTGCTTCTCCGGAGTCTCCATAGATTTGGGCTGCAGCTCTCCTGCATCCTCATGGGGCCCCAGCGTTAGCCTGGCCTGCAGGACCCGGTTCTCCAGTCGGGACTGCTGCAAGGCCTTTCTCAGAAGGCGTATCTCCTCCTCGCTCCCTCGCCTTGCCTCCTCCTCGTTCTCTTCGGTCTCATCCTTTTTTATCGACGCCTCCAGGAGCTCGTCCTCCTCCAGCGTGGGGGTCTGGACGTAGCTGGGGTGGTCGAAGTCCGTGCGGGTGGAGTGGTAGGAGGCGTTAGAATCAATGCTGTTTGGGCGGGAGTCGTCCTGCCCCTCCTCGGCCTGAGGGACGGGCCGTTTCTGTGTGAGGCAGGGGGAGACAATGGGAATTCATGAAGCTCATCTCCTCCAATTGAGGAACATGAAATGACAATTTGCAGAACAACAACATGACAACAGTGTGTGTATGTAAATGCACCTCACTCCCCCATTACTCAGCAGGGTTAATGGGAGTAAAAATGCAGTTTCACCATATTTTACATGTCCCCATATTCTGGGAGTAGGATTGACTGATTCAAAAAAATAAATAAAAAAAGTTCTGAGAACTCTGGAATATATTTGCAAGATCTGCAATTCAGCTTCAAGGCAGCTTAATTCAAATCATATTTAACATCAGAGCTGTGGAGAGAGAGATGGGGTATTATCTGTTTAATGTCCTTACAGCTATTTACAGTTTGTTTATTTATATATATATTTCCTAGGGAAAACACTCCACATATCTGTCAATTTAAGACTTTGGTGAAAGCTAAAAACTACTGAAGTGCAAAATGGCTGAACAAAATTCAAAGTCTTGGACAAAGGAGAAGCCTTGTAGGACAAATTAGCAGGAAGTGGGAACAAATGAGTTGTTAGGTAGCTTTAAAAAAAACAATGAGGCTACTGACAATCATTCACCTGCAATATAAGACTGGCAAAAAAAATGTCCTGTCAGCTTTCAGGAATCTAATCTCACAAGCTACAAACCTTTAGAATATGAGCAAGCTGCTGGTTTTCCAGAGAGAGCGCAGCAATCTTTGCCTGCAGTGTCGCTACCAAGGACGGCTCCTCGTCACCACAGTTCTCCACCTGTGGCAAACAGAAAACCAGGGCTTAGTTTGACATGGCCCACTGCCATGTCAAACTCCCATGGCCCATCTCTGTCAACATGTCAATCATCAACATCCTGCTGCTCAGTGTCCCTGACAGATCACTCAGGTATGTTTCAATAACAGACCAGGGGATCCATGAGGAAATCCTGTGTGCTTTAAACAGAGAACATACATTTTAAAATATTCATTTATATTCAAATATTCATCAAGGCAATCCTCAAGAGTTAACAGTACGGTCTGGAAAAAAAATACAAGGAAGCAGTCAATTCAACATTGTAAACTACTGTAACATGGCTTATACATCTTAACAGTCAGCTGTACACAGTGCAGTACAGTAGCTTGTGTTTTTTAAGTTGTATGCCCGAGTACATCAGATCTGACAGTACACTCTGCTGAGGAGCATCAGTGAAGAAGCTGAGGTTGGTGATGGCAGATAGCCCCAGTCAAAAGCAGAGTGGTAAAGGGGGGACACAACCTGATTTAGACTGATAAAACAATTATACTTTGGACAGAGCTACTGCACGGACAGAAACCCTTTACCCATTCTCCCTGGCAAAATGGGCTCAGGAAAGCATTTTGGGGTGGGGGGGGGGGGGGTGGCAGGTCAAAGCCAGACCAGAATGGGGGGGTATATTATTTAGCTGTGCTGTTCTTGCCTTGGGCTGAGTTTGCTCCACAATCTGCTTCAGATCCTCGATGGTCTCCAACAGCATGCTCTTCTCCTCCTGGAGCTTCTCGATTTCCTCCTTCAGCATGACGCTCTTCAGCTCATCGTCCTTTCACATGGACAGGGAACATCAGAGAACTTTTACGTTATCGTGTGGCGAAAACGAGTCCCGATACCAGGGATGCAACGAATCCATCTTTTTCTGGTTCAGCCAAACTTCAACAAGCACACTAATCATATGGCTGAATCCCATTCTGAATCCAATAAACAATCATTAATGAAGCGACAACACATTCAACAAGTCCTTTTCCCCACTTACAGCTGACTTATTTTCCTTCCATTAGAAAGTTTAAATACTATTTTGTAAAAGTAACCAAAAAATGACATGCGTTATATAAACAGGGACTGAAAATTTCAAATTAAAAATAACACACATACCATAGTTTAGAGGCATCAAAGTATCAAATGGTAGCGCATTCCATTACACTCACAGTCAACTAGCTAAATGGGACCTCTCATTTGACAACTGACAATTGCATTTCAAGTGTGAACACAGCTCGGTTAAAATATGGCATGTTTTCCTTTCGTGATAGCCACTTCCACTCATCTTTTGTTCAGAGGGTACAAAGGGTAGATTAAACTTCTGCTATTAATAGTTCTGCAAAACCACAACATTGGGAAAGATCCTGTTTCCGCCAACAGCTTAGTTTCACCAATGAAGGTACGCTTTTTAGAATCAAAGGGCTTCTGCTACGCTGACCATACTTCTGTGCAGGTTCCAGTACAGTCAAGGACAGCATGGTGATCTCAACTCTCCAATCTGTTATACTGTGCTACAACTATGGAAGTCACACAAGAATCAAAGTTATAACTTCAGAAAAATTGTAATAGCTCATTGTGCATTTTAATTTGTACAGTTTTTTGGCCAATTATTCAATTAATATTATTTTTTTTTAAATAACTAGGACATTTACAGGAGGGACATGGGAAAATGGGAAGGGTGTTTGAGGAGGGAGAACCACGTTGCAGTCTGAAAACGTTGGTTTCCATTCTGTGGTGAGATAAGGGGAGCAGCAGAAAAGCTGCAGTGACGGGCACTGAGGTGTCCAGAGCTGGCGGAGCACAGCGGTCTCGCCGGGGTGTCAAGTGAGATTATAGCTTGGGAGTAAGGTAGGGCGGTCCCCTTTATCAGCCTGAAACGCCAGCGCTAATGCCTTTAGATGGATGCAGACAGTGACGGAGTGACTGCAGGGCGGTGAGCAGTGGGGGAACATTAGCTGACCTGGGCTGACCGGTGATCAGCCAGGCGGGAGCATGGACCATCTGGAGACGCGGCTGGAACAAGCTGGGAAATGACCCTGGAGAAAGCTGCTGTAATCCAGGGTCAAGACCACAAGTGCCAGCGCTGGTAGCTAGTAGGTGGCTTACTCTGTCATACATCTCACCCTCAGAGGACTGGTACTCTATACTATCCATAAGGATGGGACTGCTATATGGTTTGGGTGTCTTTTGGGGGGAGTTGGCCCTTTATATGGATTCCCCATGTCAGAAATATTACCAAATTTTTGACTCAATCAGGCAAAGACCCACAGCTGTACTATGAACATGCGCATTTGTTATATGCTCCACTTGAAGACCTGCAGATACGGCTCAGGAGCTAAAACGCATCAACATCGCCATATATGATCCTCATCTTTGTTCCTGAGCTTACTGACACTCCATGTTTACGGCAAAAACAGAATGAACCGCAACGGGGGAGGGGCCTCAATGGTCTGCCACATTTATTGTATATAGAAAATAAAACTTGTATAAAATAATGTCACTCCTGTATCACCCTGCTGTGAAATAAAATGAGGTGCAGAGAAATGTAGTAACAGGGGGCTGGAAAAATTGGATTTGCTGCTATTGTTACACAAAGTCAAAGAAACAACAAAAACAACATGTCCATAAAGTAAACTTCAAACGGTTGGGGGTGGGACCAGTTAACACATCGACGTTACCTGATAATTAAATTTCCTGGGGGTGTCGCTTTGACTGGACAGCGGAGTTTCGCTTGGGGTCAAGTAAGGCGGAGAGACCATCTCGCCCAAATGAGGATTCTGGAAAAACGGTATTACAATTTCACTGTTTTATTTCCTCATGTGCATGTGAGGAAGAAACAAAGATGAACAAATATGCAGATGCAAGCATCACCGGCCGTCAACCAATCCTATCCACCCGCCCAAACACACACAAGAATGTACGTGCTCACATACACATGTGTAAACACACACACGCATGCACTTGCATGGAGTATGATTAATAATATAGTACGATTTATTTATTTTTTTTAATAAGCCCTTCATTAGGTTAGACAAGTGTTTCATCACATAAGCAGAAGTGGTTGTGCCGTTAAAGAAGGACTAAAGACGAGAAAGACAGTGAAAGGGTACTCAGTTGATAGATCCTTAATCCAACACAGACGGACAGACAGACAGAGTGACAGAGACGCATGCCGTTACCTGTATGGGGCTAATAGGAGGCGGTGGTGCCTTTCGTTTTTTTGGGGTGGAGCTTCTGTCCCCACTTAACCTAGCCACTTGATCATGCTGAGAGTGTAAGTGAGAGAAGATTGATATAGAGGAGCAACAGGGCATCTTTTATTCAGGTTAGCAAAAGAGATCAGAATCGTTCATATTTCCTTTTATTATTCTTGGATTACGTATTTCGATTTTTACATTTTGGAGGTGAGAGACTGAAGGCACACTCAGGGGTGAGATTCATGCTCTTTCATGCTGGGGAAATGTAGATTAGCCAGGTTTAGGAAGTACTGAGAGATATGAAAAGGAAAACTTGCATATTTTTAAAACATCTTTAGAGGAAACAGGCACTACAGATACCACAGCAGATAGGTAAAAAGACGCAACACCTCAGTTTTAACCAGTCATTTACATGACTGAAGCTACATTTAATTTTAGTCAGTAGTTCACATTACAAAAGCTACCCAGAATTTTAACCAGCAGTTCACAACATGAAAGTTACACTGAGCTTCAGGCAGCACAGAAAATTAGCTCACTGCTGTTCCTCATTTGCTTTTCTCTTATTTGCTCCATCACGGTTAAATAAGAACATCACCTGCTTTGGAGCAATAAAAATGACAAAAGTCAGTTCCTTACCTGGAGTGGCTTTGGTGACATCATATCTAGTATAAAAAGAACAAAAGGTCAACAAAGCAATCAGATGAAATTGTAAATATTTAATAAAAAAGAAATTTGACCCATATGAATGTTAATGATGTGATATTAGCATTCATTTACTGCAATTTCACAACCTTTAAAAAACAAAACAAAAAAAAAAACGCTAATTGTCACATAAGGTTATAAATTCAACGATCAAATAATTATTAGGTTTTGCTTCTCCCTCTTTGCATACAGTGGGTGTGTTTGTGGGTAGCTTCCTGTGTTGCCGTGCGGATGTGCTGCCCTGTCATTGGTGCTAGGCAGAGCGCCATGGGAGGAGTAGAGTCAAGGGAGGGGCATGTATTTTAAATGGCTGCATCTCTAACTTCACCACAGTTTCACATATACTTCTTGTGTATTACTTCTGTCCTGAAATTTCTTACGATGCCTACTCAAATGCCTAAAGTTTTGGATTATTATTTAGTTCAATATTGAAGATCTTGTATTTTTCCTAGTTTCATTATTTATTTCACACTTTATTCGTTAGGACAGGTCAGGAAGTGAGGGTAGATTCCCAGAAGACTCATTTACCTTTGTTTGCATTGGCATAAGCAGTAGGATTTAAGCATGCAAAAGCTAATGTTTACAATTGGCAACCTGCTGGCCCAACCAAACCGGCTCTGATGTCAGCGTTATTTTGTAGTGTTGAAATACAATGTTTCTCATGAAATATATATCTTTTAGTTAATTGCTACTTCTGTCAAATGAAGAAATGACTCTTGGGAGATGTTATGTGTTTGGCATTGCTTGCTCTTCTGAGTTATTGCGACCTCTGGAGCGTTGTGCAGGACCAGCTATACCTAATGATGTAATTAAAGGGCAATTAATTAAACATTAAATGATGTCATTTTGTATTGGGTTGAAATCCAAATTATTTTCTTACTTATAGGTTGAACATAACATTAAACTAAAACATTCACTGCCCAGTGAATTTGGAGTGCACCCAGTTTGGAAACAAGAGTATGTGTTTGTGTCCTTGCAGCCAGCAGATGGCAGTATTTCATTTCACAAAACCTGGAAAAAAGGTATGTCAAATTATGCTGTTCTAATTCACCCCACAAGGGGGACCATAACCACATGGGATGGCTAATAAAGACTTACAGAAACTAGACTTGAACAAGGTCAACCAGGTCAGCAATGACTGAACAGAAACCCACTAATATCATTCTGAATTTAAAGCTTTGGCAAATCTTCATACTTAAAACATGACTCTGTTACTATGTTATTACAACATTACCATAACAATGTAGGTACAGCCATGTTAGCATGACGTGTTTTTTCTTTTATTCAGCTGAAACAGCTATGTCTTAAAGCATGCGTTTCGTCGGAATGACTATCTGTTTCTTCTGTCAGACCTGACCCATTCTCATGTAATTACGAATGTGGCAGTCAGACGGTAGATATTTTATTTATATTTAATTACTTATTAATATACTAATTACTAATATTTAATGAATGAAACCCATGTTCTGGGTGAGCATTTCAACAGCATTTTAGCTTTTGGATGGCACAGTATGAAGTCCTTATTTTACCCCAATTAGTGACTCCCCAAATAGAGCAGTGACATAACAGTACAGTGCAACTGTCACTCACATTTGTGCTCCATAATTTTAAGCCTAGTTTAAACATTATTCTGCTTCTTAAGAGACAGACTCATTATTCCCACTGGAGACACATGGCCCTTGCATGTGAGCAATGGTAGGGGTGGTTGTGCCGGGGCGGAGGGGGCTTACCGGAGTCCAATTTGAGCTTTTGAAGTGCACTGTTGAGAAGGGCTGTGATTTCAGAGCTGCCTGACAGCTTGGCGTAGTGAAGGACGTCATGGCCCAGTGAGTCCACAATGTGCAGGTCAGCCCCTCTCTGCAGCAGGACTTCCACTGCTGCCACGCAGCTACTCTCACTGGCCAGCATCAGGGCACACCTGGGGGATGACGATGGATCAGCCATGTCCATACACACACACACACACACACACACACACACACACACACACACACACACACACACACATCCCATGCATACACACAAATATGCAAACGCACGCACGCAAACACAAAAGGTACTGGCCAACTTCATCAGCTTCATTAAAATGCTAACGAGCTTTTATCTTTTTCATAAATAAATCCAGTGCAGACCTTAAGGCTGAGATCCAAACAATAAATATTTGTTACTTTCGTTCAAAAAAAAAAAAAAAAAAGGGCGTCCCAGAGAGTTGAGCAAGAGAAACTTGCTCCCATGTTTCCCAATCAAGCATACGTAGCTGTAAAGTTAGCAATAACCGCGCAGTAGACTGTAGACAGATCACAAAGGAGGAGGGTAAGGCTCAGTGCCTATTGACATAGTTTAGACTAGAACCGTAATTGAACCTCTTCATGTCATTCACCTGCGTGTCTAAACAGAAAGCAACCACAAGTCATTATTATCATAATCATGTGCAAACTCATTCACACAGCTGTCGCTACCAGCCAGGCACAGCCTTCAGGGAATTAACATTAGCATCCCCTTAATGACACGCGCAGGTACAGTCAATATTAGAGTGACGTTGCTTGACAGAACGAGACTTAAGTGTTTTTCTGTGCGATGAGGGATTTTAACTCATAAAAGGTGTGGTAGCCGTAATTACGCTAACTGCACTGAAAGCGATAATGTCAGTGACTGTATCCTGAAAACGCCTTGCCGCGACATGCTTACTGTCATTTTGAAAAATGCTCATTGCTGCAGAGAATTGGCTGTTAGCCTACCTCACTATACAAAGCCATTAAATCAATATGACTGCTCCACATCTGATATCTTAGTGCAAACCCATGGTTTACTGACTTGGTTAAAGCACGATAGAGACATAGGCATGGAGA
Source organism: Albula glossodonta (assembly GCA_019788955.1). Lineage (NCBI taxonomy): Eukaryota > Metazoa > Chordata > Actinopteri > Albuliformes > Albulidae > Albula > Albula glossodonta. The sequence goes on from JAFBMS010000027.1 coordinate 1,300,496, forward strand.
AACGTGGAATGCCTGAGGGTGGAATGGGAGAATGGTTTGGACATATCAAGGAGCTGATGCAATGTTTACACACTCATTAGAGTCTTACGACAGATGGAGGGATAATGTATGGTTATAATTCTCACAGTCTCGCACTGTACCCACGTGAGTGTGAGCGTGTGCGTCTGAGTGTTCCCACATAGTCCCACTGCAGCCGCATAAGTGTGTGCGCGTGTTCCCACAGTCTCATACTGAACCCACATGAGCCTAGGATTTGTGTGTGCTCCCCTATGTGAATGTAAGACAGGGAGAGACAGGTGGAGATGGAGAATATGGAAACGATATGGAAAGGAGGCAACCTGCTGTTCTTGTCGCGGGCGTTGACGTCGGCGCCCCAGTCCAGTAGGCTGCTGCACACATCTGCATGGGCATGTTTGGCAGACAGCAGTAAAGGAGTGAGCCCCTCCTGTAAAACAAAGACAGCACACGCATACACATCACCTTCTCTCCCAAAAACCGTATCTTTCTCTTGGTTCTCTGTGGGTTTCTACTTTCACAACCATTACATTCTCATGGGAGACAGGTGAGATTCTCAGGCGAGTACAGTGCACTGCGATACCATGTTGTGTACATCAAGTTCAATAGTTTGGCTTGGAGAGCCAAACTACTGCCGTTTCGTCCTCTTTTCTGAACCTCAGCATGGAACTACTAAACGTGACTATCAGTTTCAGGTACTTATAACTTTAACCACTATGCAAATAAACCTCCAATAATTAAACAAAATATAACATTCCTCCATGGAGGTAGAATGGAGAATTTGTGTCATACCATTGAGATAGAATGGGCGATTCTTGTTATACCTCTGGTCAACAAGAGAAGGCCTGACATGACATTCCAGCGACCTCATTGGTTGACTGCTGTCACACTGGAAATGAGACTGCTCTGTATTATTCTGTTATATGCAAAGGCACCATGGCTGGATGCTGAAAGCTGCTCATTACCAAACAAGTTAAAAAAAAATCATGGCAATTGAAAGATTTAATAAAAATATAATTTATGTGCTAGTATCCATCCCGCATTACCATGGACAAATTCTAATATTCACATGACTCAGACTTCTGAATGCATCTAAAGGAAAACACAAAATCATGCTGACCAATGTGATTCACTTTTTCCCCATCACTGGTACATATTTTGAACTTGCAGAACGCTGTTAACTGCTTAGTGTAAGATAGGCTGATATCCCCAGGCAATGCTGATGCGTCGCTGCGTGATGCTAGGCAGGTGACTTTGCGCTGATGGCCAATGTCGCTGCTTTAATGGTAAGCCACATATGTAACCATCTTGTTGTCAGTGTATGAAGCCAGAGTCATGTGTTTTAATAGTACACATTTGCAATAACAACTTTGCTAACCAAAATCAGAGCCTTTGTCATACTTGACCAAATTGAGATTTATTCAATCTAAGGAACCCAAATGAATGTACACAAAATGTAAATAAAAAATGCTTAAAGATATATAAATCAAAAGTGACACAAAAAAATTCCTTTTCTAAACTTTGACAAGTTACAGGCTGTATTTTGGTCAGCATCCAGCTTAAATAGAGAATGATACAATATCTAAACTTCTGGACTTTGGGATGCAACAAATGTGAACTGTGGGGGAGCTGAGCTATCTTCATATTGACTTGGGCATAAGCCAAACAAAACGTCTCCTTTTGACCCCTCTCCACGCATCCTCCAGTACAGACGCAGTGGATGTAGGTGGCACTCCTTCCTGGGTCTTCGCACACTAACACTGATGAAAAGCATCAAACCAAAACAGTCGACCACCTGCTTTGACACAGCGTTTTCTCCCATGAGCCCCTGCTCTAACAGCATGGTGATGTTCCTGACAATCAGGAGTGACGGAGCAAACAGGAAAAACCAGGGAGCACACCTGGGCTGGTTTCTGCAGGTAACCCCACATCTCGGTTATGATTTCACACAGATCAAATATATCATGACATGAGTATGTAGATAGCTTTCCCAGATCTTTCATTTATGGGCAGCAATTATTCTAAAGCTGAATATATACGGCCATAAAAGCCGGAAGTGAAAACTGAAGCGATACCAATTGCATGCAACCACTTCGCTATTTTTCCCATCGATCCAAGCTACAGACCATTCAACCTATGGTTACATAAGGGCATGGGAATGTTTTCACAATGGTGTAATTCTGAGGGGGTGGGGGTTCAGTAAGAGCGGATGACAACTGAATAAATCATGTCTCAACAAAACAAGAACAGACAACGGCCAGGCCTGGCATCTTCAGCAGGGCATGTTCAGCCAAAGTGACTCATTTAACAGTCAAGACATTTAAGTCGTTTGTTACGCTAGATCCCTCTGTGTGCCAAGGAATGATATTATGGCCGTTAAAAACAACACTGTGATAAAGAGGAAAAGGTTGTGCCACTGGATGAGCCATTACTTCCAGACCATTACTCTCCGCTGTGACGTATGTTTAAGTGCTGTGAATGTCCGCTGGATTTAAAAATGAACACAGCTAAACAGAGGTCACGAAGCCCTGGGCTGGGGGGGACAGAGATTTAGGGATAGTGTTAGCGTTAGCCACAGAACTGACACCACACTTCTGTGATTCAGTTTCGACAAAACTTGGACTTCTGGGCAATGGAAGACAGTAACATGACCTGATGAATCACATTTTATGCTTTCTTCCCAACATTTGTATAAGTTTATATTTGGGGAAAAGGCAAAGGAAGCCCTCAATCTTTCTTCCCATAACTCTCCACTGCTTCTTTTTGAGCCACTTGGGATTTACTTGAGTGCTTTGGGTCATTGCCATGTTGCAAGGGCCATTTCTGGTGCACCTTCAGCTTTTTGACAGATTGACTCGCATTCCTCACAAGTACTCTCTGGTACAATGTGGAATTCATGGTTAAGCTGGCCAGACCCTGAGGCAGCAAGCAACCCCAAACGATGATGCCTCCACCAGCATGCTTTACCTTTGAACAGATGAACCTTATAATAACTAAAGTTTTTGTAGACAAGATGTTGGGCATTATCGCCAAACAGCTCAACATTTCACTCATCTGCCCAGCGCACATTGTTCCGGTAGTCATGTTCTTCATTCAGGTGTTGTCTGGCAAACTTCTCTCATGCATTTACATTCATTTTTGAAAACAAAGGCTTCCATCTTCTTGACTTCCCATGCAGACCACATTGTAGATTTGTGCAGTCCCTTTTGGACAGTTGCCTTTGAAATTGAATACAGATAGAATTTCCCGTAGATCTCTACCCAGCCTGGCCTGGATAGACTGACTGACTTCAGTTTGCTTAGAAATGACTCTGACACCGGTCTCATGGGCATCAATAAGCTTTCTTCTGAGGCCCTTAGAGAGTTCTTTTGGTCTTAGCTTGACATTACCACAAATCTCAATGGTTACGACTAAATCTGAGCAGGTTTCTCATCTTCGCATAAGGCAGGGCCTTCTATGTTTCTCTCGAAGGTTCTAATCATTTGCATCCATTCTGGTGCACCTGGAACTAATTTTAGCCATTTGAAGGGATAATGTAGATAGGGGTCGACTTTTCTCACACAAGGAAATTGTAGTTGTTGACTGAATTGTAACAATGATTGAACAGTGTGGTCTTAGTGTTATTTTGTACATTAATTTAGCTTTATCTGTCAATATTGTTGAAATGAAGATTAAACACCCAAATGTCATTTTGGAATTTTCACAAAATGCACCAATCTGTGAATATACAGGTATATTATATATAAATGTACACAATGTATGAGCATACATATAAGAACATTAACAGCACAGAAATGAGCACTACAAAATTCAAAATAACCCCAAATATGTCAACGTAAAAACCCAAATAATTTGCATCCATTCAAAAAAAAGGTTCCCATGACATGACAATCAGTAGGTCAGGGGGTGAACACTGAACTTTCATGTCAACTTCCCTTATTTAATCGGACCAATCACGACAGAGTTTTCACTTTATGTCACAAACCAATATGCAAACTTCATATGTATCCTTGGTATTAAAGTTTTATAGATGTTTAGCCTACTGCTCGGGAAATTTAAACCAGAATAATTGGTCGGGATAAAAACCAACAAACACGCCGGGTGCCAGGAGTCAAGCTGTGCCACCTCTGATGTTGGCACGGGCAACACGGCTGACTGACTTCTCTCTGCCAGAGCATTTTCAGAGCTCGCAATCAACACAATTTCTTTTCCTCTTGAGGTAATCAGTGTGCATTTTATTAGACATGGCATGCATTTTAAATTAAACAAGGAAATTAGACAAGGAAAATTACATGTGAAGTATTGGCTCGTCGGCATGCTTCACCCCTTGGGTTTCATAGCGATTAAGAATGGATTCCATATGCTCAGTATACTCTGCCCTTTAGATACAGAATGATGGAGCAGATAAAGACGCAGACTCAGTCAGGGCTAATCCCTCGCTGAAACACTGCCTCACACCCCACTGAGAAGCAGACCTCAAGTGAGGTGAAAAGCCGTGGTAAACAACCATGGCTGTCACTCTTAGTCCCGTTCAGTGTCAGACTGAAATCACTGGCCTCGGTCTGAGCACGTGCGACTGATATCACTGGCCTCAGTCTGAGCGTGTGTGACTGAAATCACTGGCCTCAGTCTGAGAGATTATCAGAATTCATACTTACTTAAGATGTCAACTTGTTATCGTAAACGTTACTAGCCAAATTATTCTCGCTCTCCGGGCCATTGCGCTGGAGAGAGAAAATGCCACATCAAATCCTGACACTGGGTATCACCTTTATTATAGCCATGGTCAAGACACTCAAATTTTAGCAATGCCATGTTGAGAGCTCATTAATACATATTTTAAATAGTCAACTATCTAGTAACATCAGTGAAGTGAACAGGTTGAGAAGTTGCTGTATATCTTGTTACAGGTAACATAAGCTTTCCGACCAGTAACTAGCTGCAAGTCTTTCTCCTTTTTTACTTGTAGTTCTGCTGGACTTCCCAGAAACAATGAGTGATGGTTCTTTTCATCATTGTACGTCTGACATTAACTAACTCATTAACTAATTCTCACCTCTTTTCTTATCATCACCTGCACTTCGTTTCTACTGGAGCTAAGATGTGCAGCACATAATCTTGTCTGATTTATGTACTTGCATTGCAGTCACAATGGGAACTGTGTGCTCAACTGAGCCAATTAAACACAGTGAAACAGAGTTGAAAAAAGCAACTGTAATGAACAAATGAGGCGAGATATCTTGTGCAACGGTGTCACCAAAACAGCAGGATTAATGAATGTGTTGGACTTAATTTCGGTGTTAATTTTTGGCCTGACCTCACTACAGTTCCTTCACCCACATCCAGCATCTCATAATACATTAAAGTGCAATTTAATACAGAGATAGACAAAGACAGCTCAATTTCCATTATAGAGAGGAGTCATTTCTGGGAGTATCACAGTACAAGTTCTAAAGAATAACAACAAGGGGACAGGAAAGTCTTTAAGCAAATCCATTTTATAGTCTGCTACACCAGTGAATCTGGACTCATTGAATCGAAGAGGCTCTGCAACAGCTTTGAGTCTGGACTCAGTGAATCACAGAGGCTCTGCAACAGCTTTGAGTCTGGACTCAGTGAATCACAGAGGTCCTGTTACAGCTATGAGTCTGGACTCAGTGAATCACAGAGGCTCTGCAACAGCTTTGAGTCTGGACTCAGTGAATCACAGAGGTCCTGTTACAGCTATGAATCTGGACTCAGTGAATCACAGAGGTCCTGTTACAGCTATGAGTCTGGACTCAAAGAATCACATAGGTGCTTCAACAGGAATGAACCTGGAAGCCCTTTCCTTGCTTCAACTGCCTCAACCACAGTCTAATCCAGGATACTAACAGTGTGCAGCGATCCCCACTTCAGTTGTCCTAATGAGCATGACTTCAGTTTTTTTCTGTTTACTTTTTATTAAATTTTTTGCTACCATTTACGAAGCTGAATAAATCTTTCATTTCTCTCCTTTGCGACTGTCACTCTTTTGCCTGTCCCTTTTCCCATCCCAAGCCTACGCTCCGCAAACCGCTTCCCGTGCTCCCTTCCCTAAACATGTTGGGACAGGGGAGACTAGACCTGCCTCTGTCCTTCTCGCTGTCTGTGTGCAAGACCAGTTCCTTGCAAGGGCCAATAAATGAGCTGGACTGGGGGGAGAGAGGGGTTAGGGAGCTCTGTTAGATCAGAGTCCAATGTTTCAGCCCCCGGTACTCACACACAAATGAGAGTCAGAGATGTGAGACACAATCCAACTCTTGGCTATCTGGCCTGGAGCCAACTCATTGTAACATTACAAATGGGCAAGCTTGAAGAGAAAACAGAGCAGATATCCTGTCTTATGATATATACTGCCCATGAGATGTCCTCCTCATTCCTTCCTGTTAGTGAAAAGGAAAACCCTTCAGGAAAAACAAAAAGACACAAAGGCAGCAGAACCAAAACAACCACACAATATCCACGAGGGAACAGTGCCAGGGCTAATCTGTGGCACAGGAAGAAGATTCTGGTTCAGCATCAACAGCCTGGCAGCAGATGAATGGTTTGCGGCACTCGGTTCCCACTTAACGAAGACGGCACCGCGACGGCTACGAGACCGGCACCGCCACTGATTTCAGTAGATTTAATTAGCAGTAACATGCATGTTTTTACATTCTCACAGATGCTAGGAATCAGTGTGGCTGGCAAACAAATAGACGAGACGATTTAAAGAGTTCGCTGGTGCCAGAGCTGCTGCAACCCATCCGCTCACAGAGAACAACGAAAACAAGAAAACAACATGACGAACCTACTGCCTCCACTCTGCAGTGAAGTGGCTCCAGCCACTGAGCCCTTACACAGCACCTAATCCCCACATTACAACAGCACTCAAGTAGCACAGTCCTGCTACTGTGAAAGAACAGAAGTTTTGAATGATACGATGCATTTGCCAGGACTGGAGAAATTTCCCTTTCTTCCGCTTAATCTGCTGCTTTATGGTCTCATACGTACCGTGTCTTTGAGGTTCACAGGGCACTTGTGCTCACACAGAAGCTGAACAATAACAACACTTCCACTGGCAGCTGAAACAAATAGAAATATCTGATATAAGGGCACAGACAATAAGTTCACACTCCCATTATGAAGAATTAACAAGCTGGCTAGCAAAGGCTAGATTACCAAAAGAATGGTTTTACAAATCCATTCTATGAGGCAAATGACTGGCTAACTAGCAGGACTGGGAAATTGCTATACAATTAAAAATAAAAGTAAAAAGAAACAAACTAGCTCACTACAAGAATAAACCTTCGATAAAAAGCTTCTTATCTTTATTACAATCAATGCAAGGTGGTCATCAGGCTTTTGAACAGTGGGTACAGCTAAACACTAGTGACTGGGCTGTGGAACAGTGGGTACAGCTAAGCACTAGTGACCGGGCTGTGGAACAGTGGGTACAGCTAAGCACTAGTGACTGGGCTGTGGAACAGTGGGTACAGCTAAACACTAGTGACTGGGCTGTGGAACAGTGGGTACAGCTAAGCACTAGTGACTGGGCTGTGGAACAGTGGGTACAGCTAAACACTAGTGACTGGGCTGTGGAACAGTGGGTACAGCTAAGCACTAGTGACTGGGCTGTGGAACAGTGGGTAGAGCTAAACACTTGTGACTGGGCTGTGGAACAGTGGGTACAGCTAAGCACTAGTGACTGGGCTGTGGAACAGTGGGTACAGCTAAGCACTAGAGACTGGGCTGTGGAACAGTGGGTACAGCTAAACACTAGTGACTGGGCTGTGGAACAGTGGGTACAGCTAAGCACTAGAGACTGGGCTGTGGAACAGTGGGTACAGCTAAACACTAGTGACTGGGCTGTGGAACAGTGGGTACAGCTAAGCACTAGAGACTGGGCTGTGGAACAGTGGGTACAGCTAAGCACTAGTGACTGGGCTGTGGAACAGTGGGTACAGCTAAGCACTAGTGACTGGGCTGTGGAACAGTGGGTACAGCTAAGCACTAGTGACTGGGCTGTGGAACAGTGGGTACAGCTAAGCACTAGTGACTGGGCTGTGGAACAGTGGGTACAGCTAAACACTGGTGAACTGGGTGTGGCACAAGTCACCACAGAGCTGTAGGGGTCGGATCATAAAGAATGCGCCATATTTTGCCCTGTACTAATCTCTGCTCCAAACGTCAAGTTAACATCCTAGAAAAGCCAAAGCGATACATGATTTGAGAAGAGTCCAGGCAAAGTCCGGGAAGCTGTTCTTACCCGCATGGTGAAGGGCGGTCTTCCCCGAGCTGTCCACAGCATCTATCACACACTTACTCTGTGGAATGACATGAAAACAGTTTTACAGGATTTCCCACCAATCATAACGCACCCCTACGAACGCTTCTTTTTCATGATAAACCTCCCTACAGATAAAAATCACTCAATAAAAATTTTCATAATATGTTATATTTTCAGGGGATGAGAGGTTCTGGGTATTATAATCCACTGTACTGTGCCACTGAAGGGTCTTCTTGGGTAACTGGGTCTGTGCCAGAGGCATGATTAGAATCATCAGAAATGAAGCACGCTAAAATGACTCAAGTTCTCTTCTGTTTCACTCGAAAAATATCCATGCTTTAAGTTGGGGTTTACTCTGCAGGCCAAGGTTTAGACTGTAAAATCAGGGTTTACACTACAGAATTAGGGTTTTTGCTGTGAGTCAGGGTTTACGCTGTAAAATCAGGGTTTATGCAGTAAAATCAGGGTTTACAAGCCATTACTTTTATGTAAGCCATGGATCGGTGCAAAGATCCTCCTTTATTTATGTAGGACAATTAGACACAGGCGCACCATATGCAAATCATATGCCCACCCCCTCCCCCCCAAACTTTCTACATTTGGAAAAAGAAGTTTTTATTCCACGTTTTTGGCTACATGCTACTTTACTTATTTCACCCCCCTTGCTGATCCCTGTCAGACTGCCATGCAGGGACACTTACGTCCTCTCATTCCATGTCAAAATGAAGTGCTGGATCCAGAAGCGTTATCAGACTTCACACCGAATCATTACAACCTTTATTAGCAAGATCACCGTTTTCTGAGAATTTCCTCCAGGGTTTTCTAAAATTTAATTGGCCTAATGTTTAATGTGATGTTGAACTTCTTAAATTTATTTTCATGGTCAAACCGGTGTAAATTGCATTGGCTTTGTCTGGTGATTATTATCTTTAATGAGCGTAACACTGAACCACTGGCAGACATCTTGCAAAGCAGACTTGACTACGGCTAAATAAATGGAACGGTAGCCTAAATAAATCGCCTAACTGGGCCCAAATGAAGGAATGACTAACACAGCAACGCAGCGGAAGCCTCAGGCAAAGAAATTTAAACATGAAAGCGCTGGTAACTGTCGAAAAATATTTTCTCCGTTGCTTATTTCAATTTATTTAATCAAATCTTTCATAGAATCACAGTGTATTTTCATACAGTGCATGACAAACATTGGTGTCCACTAGTCTCAAAAAGAACGGCATATAGAACAGTGATGTCAAACTCAGAGCCAGGAGGGCTGTAGTATCTGCTGGTTTTTGGCGTGTTTCAGGACTTAACTCAAATTGCATGTTCATTACTGCATGACAGCATGTCCAATTTTAGAAATGTTCAAAGACCTTCAAAAACAGCATAAAACACAATTCCGCTGCATGAAATTCCAATTTTGAAAAATATTCCAACAGGCCTTCCTACTTGTGCAGACTAAACAGAAAAGTTTATTTTTCCATTGTAATAACTTTGTCATGCAAAATGTAAGAGAAAAAATCTTCAAACTTTATGCATACGTATGAGTGTAATGTCTTTATCAAGAATAATCACTTACATTTCACTCACATCTTCTACATACTACATGTGTACTTCTACATGCCATGCTAACAGACGTCCGAATTCAAGATACAACCAGTCATAGCTTTTTGACAAAGTAGCACACTTGATTCCAAAAACATTTTATATTGAATTTGCAAAATCATGGCATAAATATACATCCATATTCTAACACTAAACTCATAAAAAAAATCACATAATGTTTATTTATGCACCTTCTGAATGATACATTTTTGCTCCTGTATTGGAAAATTATTTTCTGACATGTAGAAATTGTATCAAGGATTGTGGTCCCTTTTCCCTATTTTATTTTCGACTTTGGAGTGGAGAGGGTTGTAAATAATTACCATAGCGATGAGGATGAAGAGGCCTTGCTCTTAAAGGAAGAGGCTGATGAAGATGTGAGCTGCTGTTCTCATATGCAGAAAGACTTTGTAACAATCTGACATTGTAATTCAGGGGGTTTCTCACACACTGATGGTCAACAGATCTGGCAGTTTCCATGATTAGATAAATATGAAGCCACAAAAAATGTGGATGTTGGGATCCATACCAACAAGGGGCAAAACAGAAAGAGCTAAACATGACGACACAGCAACATTTAACAGAAAAAAAACATTTCCAGTCCATTCGGGGTAGTGTTAAGTGATAAACTTTCATTCCAAACGTGACGGGCTTGGTTTGGGTACCTTATACAGCATACAGCTAAGCATGGTGATGCAATTGCTTTCACTACTTGTATAAGTATATCCACCAGCTCAGGAGACAAACCTGTATCCATCATACAGATGGCATAAGGAAAGGTGTGGTAGTTATGATTGCATTGTCAGATCTCTCACCTGTATTAGCTTTTTGGCACATTCCTGGTGGTTGTTTTTGGCAGCAAGGTGTAAAGCACTGAAACCTAAGGGTGGCAAAAATGACATCATGTGATTTAGTTCACAAAATGGCACCAATGTTTGCACTGACAAGAATTTTAGGACAGACTAAACACACAATTGAAAGATTGGGAACTACTGCCCTGGTAAAGACTGTACTGAGGGTTCATGGGAGTAGCAGGGTACACAGGTGAGCCGCACACACAGATGTGTGAGGCACAGGTGAGTGACACACGTGCATAAAACGGGTGAGTGACACACAGTTGTGTGTGAAACATAGGTGAGTGACACACAGGTGTGTGAGACACAGGTGAGTGGCACACACAGGTAAGTGAGACAGATGTGTGATACACAGGTGAGTGGCACTCACAGGTGTGTGAGACACAGGTGAGTGGCTCACAGGTGTCTATTACACAGGTGAGTGGCTGGGTCTTACCTGAAGCATCCACCAGCGAGGCATCCACTCCTTGGGCCAGAATCAGGGCCAGGCATTCGGCCTGCCCACGTGTGGCTGCCACATGCAGACTGCCCGGGAAGAGCGGCACAGATTAGTCCAAATGCAAGCTTTCCAATACACAAATCTTTTCAAATTTGCATGCTTTTGCATACGTGTTCTTGGTTGAAATCTGTAAATAGGAGATAAGGAGCTGGGCTGTTGAGCATCCTGTCAAGGCAGTCTGGGGCGGGCAGCCAAAGCAGACCAGGGCCCAACCACCTGCATTTCCCTCTACAATGGGGATCAGAGAGGTACTCCTCCACATACACTTCAAAAGTGGAGCTCCAGCTATTTTATTTTATTTATTAATATTTCTCACAAGGCAATGACTGCCACTTTATTTTAGCTGGACAGGATCTGCATCAGGAAAAATCTTGGTGGGCTATGAGGAAGCATTTAAGGGGGATTTACTTAGCACACCTTAGCTGGTTAAGTCAGCTAAATTTCAGCAGGGTAAACCCCTTCTGAGGCTTAATCAAACATCTATTTTGTGTCTTTATGGAAACTTTTAGCGGTGCTTTCGCTGGCAAACTGGTGTTGCTGACATTTTTCAAAAACCACAGCCAAAGGGACCGCTGACATTGTCTCCTTAGCAGTCCTCGAAAATGTCATTCATATGTGGCATTTCTTATCTTCTGCAGACCTGCAGACAGTGTAAACCTGTCATTTTCAATAGCTGCCAACCATTGCCTGCATCTCAGAATTTGTTTTTAAATTAAAATGTCTTTTTTTCCCCCCAAAGGTGGGTAGAGCATGGGAATCAAACCCTGCTTTTTGGGTTTCTTTTAAGTGCAACACAACTGAAATGTTACTGTTCACCTTTTCAGCAATCTAGCAATCTAGGTTTTAAGGGACATAACTTCTTGGAAATTGTAAATATAATAACTGATTTGTAAGGAATCGTTCTCCACACTTACATGAAAAACCAGAAAATCTGTTTTGGGGAAAAATGCCTGCTTTAGGCAGCGGCTACAGAGAGCGTCTTATCTCTCTCACAGGCAGCAAGCACACAGTACGCCAGACGTGTTTATGAGGTGAAATTATACTTTCATTGTGAAACCCCGTAAGGAGAAACAAAACCATTGCACTCATATTTGTCAAACGTCGTATGATGTTTGTTTGCAAATTCCAGGGTTGCAGTTATGTTTCATGAATCTCAAATTGAAACCACAGAGATGTTTGAGAAGTCTCTGTGCATCCATGATGAGAATGTTAGCGACAGAATGGGGAACCAAGCTTGATGCTGTATGGTTTCTGTACATTTTACATTTAGGCACTTTGTCGATTTATAGACTACGTTTCAGGCGGGAAAGCAAAAAGTGCCTCAACGAGCAATCGATAGTTAACAGGCGGTGAGGGTGAATAGCAGAGCAGCGGCTCTGCTGCTACTGCTGTTTCAGGGGTCAGCTTCCTGCAGTGTTTTTATGGAGGTCTGCCTTGGGCCAAATGCCATTCCTCCACTACAGCGCTAAAACCAGGTCACTATACAGCGCTGGATCAATCCGTCACAGCCTCGGGCTTGCGTGATTTGACACACGCGGCTACGGAGTGGCATGGCCACACACGTGCACCACACATATCAGCAGTTACGCTACTGGGTCATGTTTGCGCAAGGCGCAGTGGACATTAAAAAAAATATTTAACGTTTCTTGACATATGCACAGAAAGGTGACGCATGCCGAGAGTGTAAATAAGAAGTTCTGTATGTGTTTTCATGAATAAATCTTGATTTTGGTTTGAGACCAGGAGCAAACTCATTACTGCTTTACCTACATTAGAGTCAACAGTGTGATCTTTACCTAGTACTTTGCAGTTATGACACTTGAGCAAATACTAAAAGGCGGAAAATTCTAATATTCTGTGAATCTGATATTATGTGAAAGGATTCACACAGCATGCTTCTGTTACAGTACATTTAAGTTTAATTTAGACCTAAGTAAGACCATGTCAGTGAAGGCAGTGAAAAAGTATATATATTAGCTGAAGAGTAGAAATTTCTAGAACAAAATGAATGCATAGTTCATAAAACTGTTACACTTCAGACTCAGAAAGCCAGCACTTTCCTCTGTGCAGTGTGACGCGATTATTCAGGCTGCTTACATATGCACTACGGCTCCATGGTGATGAACCTTAAGTACCTAAGATTAATTATTGCCATCAGTTCAGGTGTAAGCAGGTTTAGCTCCACTCAAACAGTCGAACACCTGAAGCCAAACGCCCCTTACTCACGCAGATTTGCCCTCGCTGTCCAGCTTGACGGCGCTGGCGCCCTTCTTTGTAAGCAGCGCGGCCACTTTATCCGCCTCTCCATGCTCCACTGCGCTCAGTAGCCGCTCGTCGTTCTTGTTCCACTCGTGGGCCTGAGGGAATGAAGAGCGGGTCAAATTATGTCAGTCATCTGCGTAACAGTCACTCTTATCAAATTTATCCTGCTTTCGCTTTCCTTTTTAGTGACAACTTATATAGCTCAGGGTCTTATATAGCCCGGGGTCTTGTCTCATAAGCATGGAGGGCGATGCTATCGGCAGGAGTACACTGCTTGTGTAGGGCGGAATACGAATGAGACTGTAGCTGGTTTCTTTTTCACTGCTTCTTTCTCGTAATTCCCGGTTCACTGTGTACTTTTAACTGTTTTCCCATTAGCAGCTGTTTGTTCACATTCTTGCAGGCTGATTCAGAACAGTTTTTAAAGGTGTAAAGCGTCGAGTCACACAGAATACATCGATGAAATCAGACATGTGCTTTGAGCCTGTCCCAGGACATGTTTCATTAAGTGAGCAGTTTACATGTGATGTACACAAAAATACAAGAATGACAAAATTCAATGACAAAAAAGTTCAGCAGTAAATGCCACAAAAAAAAAAAAAAAAAAAAAAAGATGACTGACTGACATGCAGAGTCACGGAAAACTGTGTGAGACGTTGACTGAGTGAGTTTTGGGGTTGTGTTTTCCCTCCTGCGGCTGAGGGAAGGTGTGACAACGCCAGTCAGACAGCTACCTTGTCAGGCGCTCTTCACCCTGTCTGGCCATTGAAGAGGAGAAACAAACAAACCCCCTGGCGACCCCAAGCTCCAGGGACAAATGTCGACCCCACACTGTGTCAGCGCACGCGTACACACACACACACACACACACACACACACACACACACAGCTATACTGTGAGCCTAGATAAAATCACATGGCATTTTACTTACTGGCAGTTTAGGACACAAAGCAAGTAGGTCTCCAGCACAGCTATACTAAGGAATGGGAGAATGTTCTCAGACACACTTCACTGCCACGATCATGTCACTTTTATTCAGCACACTTCACTTTAGCCACTATAGTCACTATAGCTCATGGCTTTCATTTTCTGTACCCAAATACAAAAATAAAATGGAAGCATATGCCTATCATAAAGTCACAATCATTTCTTTCATAGGACATGGGTAATTAGACAACGTTCTACTAAATCGGTTTTTCTCTGTTAATATTTAAAAGGGGAAAATAATGTGAAATGAAAAAGGACTCATTTTGAAGTAATTAGAGTCACATATGTTTCACATAATAAAATCGACATAACAACTTCTAGTTTGTTGCTCCTATAAAGCTTTTGTGTTGTAAGTCGCTCTATATAAGAGCGTCTGCCAAATGCCTGTAATGTAATGTAAAGCTGTTTAAAAGGGATTTTGCGAGTGCAATATCTATAACAGCATTCTGAAGGCACACTGTGGTCCAGCTCCAAGTCCTCTAGTTAATTCGTATCAGCACAGTTAGAGGTTTCCATTACCTGGTTTACCGCCTGTAAGTGTTTGTAAATAGTTGCCAACAAGTATTATGTGGCTACAGCCTATCCTTTTAAAGCATACATCTGCCTGAATAGCCAGGCTGAGCGGGACCCTTTACAATGATTCACTGACTCCGCACAGTTTGATTTTGTGGGACTTACTCCTTTCACACCTGGGTGTAAGTATCAGGGGACACTCACTTCTCAGTCACACCTGAGTGCAAAGCATTGGAAAACAGGGTATAGCCTGACGGATGTCTCACCCTTTGCCCCTGGTCAGGCTGAATACACTGAAAGCAATCTGGCATCTTCTGCCGCACTTGCGAATTTGCTGAGAACCAGTTCAGCTCTCCAATACATCATTCGGACAAGCTGTCCTGCAAAGCGGCAAATGATTGATGGAGGGAATTGCCCCCATTTTCCACTCTAAAAACACACGCTTTCTGGTAAAAAAAAAAACAATCCAGAATCATTTATTCTGTGCAATCACTACATGCAAATACAACACTGAATACTACATCATGGAGTTCTACTACAGCAGTTCCATTGGTTTGCAGTCAAATGTGCAAGCCGTCATTGGATAATTCAACTGTTGTAAGTAGAAGGTCTAACGCATGTTGCTATATCAATAATATAGACCTGCTGCATGCAAGTTTTTCCTTGTGCTTTGATTGCTGTGTAGCAGTATACAAATTGACAGAAATTGCCCTGGTTAATATTCGTTGATTAAGTGCACTAATGTGCTATTTTCCCCTATGCTTTTTATCTGAAGTCTCTGTTACCTCTACGTCTAATTTGTCATAGTACTGTTGTTGTTTGGATGTTTTGTGTGGAAGATGTTCTGCCTCTTGATGGCTGGCTACCTGCGGATTGTGTGCAGTGAGCCTGTGAAAGTGTATAGGTCAGCTGGTGAAAGCTGAGGTGGATGGCAGAGTCAGGCCTATTTCTGGAGCTCACTCTAATGGGACGCAGCTGCTGCAGGGCCTTTGGAAAGCTCCAGAGCTATTTTAGTCCACTGCAGCGCTCTGGCCCGGCCTGGGCTATCACAACACCATACTCTGCACTGTCAACACTGCAGCTTACTCTCCAAACAGCGCTCACTCCCCTACACACAAACAGCGCTCACTCCCCTACGCACAAACAGCGCTCACTCCCCTACGCACAAACAGCGCTCACTCCCCTACGCACAAACAGCGCTCACTCCCCTACGCACAAACAGCGCTCACTCCCCTACACACAAACAGCGCTCACTCCCCTATGCACAAACAGCGCTCACTCCCCTACGCACAAACAGAGCTCACTCCCCTACGCACAAACAGCGCTCACTCCCCTACGCACAAACAGCGCTTACTACACACTGTTTGACAAACGTGTAAAGAACCTGAGTACTCTGAAAAGCACTATGCAAATGAGATATAAAAGAAACACATGAATGAATACACACACAAAAAATGCATGCACACCTGCATGCATAGACATGTATACACACACATACATGTGGAAATGCACGTTACATACATTCACACGCATGCAGACACATGTATGGCTGATGGCTCATGCTGTCTGACAGGATCAAATATGATTTTATCATCCTCAAACGTTTCTTTCATCATTTCCCATGCTTTCTGTATAATTAGACTTATGTATTTTTAGACTTACTGCTTTTGACATGGACTGATGTCAAAGCAACAAGCATAGCAATTTAAGTAAATGATCACAATTCATTAGCTTGTCTCAACAAATGAATCTGATCCAGGAACTTGTACAGTGTTGTGGGAAAAGCCTCCCAGACGGCAGAGATCTGAAAACAAATCGTATCTGAGTGTTCAGTGCAGCTGATTACACCCCACCCAACTGTCAGACGGGCTATTAGGCACTTCTATAGGAAGGTGCAACGTAAGCACTGAATTACAGATTAACACACGAACACACACACACACACACACACACAGCAGATGCATGGGGAGACCCTGGCAGTGTAACATGCAGGCTCCTCTTGTTGCCGTCTATTTGCTGACCTCTACAGCAGTCTGCTGAGATCTGCTGTCCAGCATATTGTTGAGTTCGGTGGGCGGGTTTGTGCTGTGAACTCCTGAGGGTCTGTGCCAACGCTCTGTCTACTGCCAGCATTGGCACATGGCTGGAATATGACCTCAGCCTAACGGCTGTATATTCGTTAGTACAGCGTTGGAATATCCAACCACTACATCATCATGCACCAACACTGGTGCACGGCTGGCCTAGAGACTTCTACCCAGCTGCTTCATTTTCATCGTTGACCAACACTGGCACAACATTGCAATGGTCTTAAGTTGTCAACGTTATCACTTTACTGCAACGTAACGTAATTCAGACCAGTGGACTTTCACAAAGAATTTCTGAAGTTCAACCGAAACCACAATCCATCATTTCCACTTGGAAGCGAGAAGACTCACAGTCGCATTTGATTAACCGACATTCTAAAAATGCAATAGACTTTCAGGTTTACCTATCCAATACCCATCGCACCTCTGCTCCGAGGGGGTTGGGCAGTAACTACCACTGTCGGCCAATCAGAACCGTGGCTCATTAATATTAAACACTAAATGTGTTACGCACACTTGTGTTATACAGCCTGTGCAATTCAATCAGAAAGAGCTCTGGGGAAATAATATGTATTGATGATCTTATTAAAAGTACTCTACACTTCCTTGTGTAGACACCGAGGAATTACTTAAAATGAAAATAAAGTGACTAGATGGGGTAATAACCATTTAACAAGCCTCCATTAGATCTGTACACTCATACACATCCACAACGCAGAGGAACTGACTGGAACATGAAAGGTCTTGCAAAAACAGGAAACACTTAACATTACTTAACTTTATCTAGAGGGGCCTGTGTGAATTAATTACCATCAGTGCACAGACATTTTGAACAAACACGACCACCACCCTCCAGCGAGAGTAAACATTGGCCTTTATCTGATCAGGGTATGCCACAACAGAACAAGACATGAGCAGAGACAGCCTGCATGGAGGGGGGAGGGAATGAGAGAGAGAGAGAGAGAGAGAGAGACTCAGGACAAGTTCTTTTTATCACAAAGAATAAAATAATAGCACTGTGTAAGATGATTGGTCATCGTAATGATCCCTAGCCTAAGTTTGCTTGGCCTAATGCATGCTGGAACGTGCTGGTTCATCTAAGTTTTGTATGCAATGGGCAAACTCGAGTTTAATGGACAGGGAGGATGGTGTCACTTTAATTTTCCACAAAATATAACTGCATCTAGCCTCTGGGTGGCTCATGCTGTGAAGATGATTGTCTGGGTGGCAGGTGAGAGCCTCTAGACTGGGTGTGTGAGTCCCAACTGCACCATTACTGGCCATGACCCACGGTGGGCTCAGCCAGGGTGGGGAATGAGGAGGGTTAACCGGCTACGTTAGTTTATCTCATCGCTCTCTAGCGCCCACTACTGGTTGGCCAGATGACTGGCAGTGCATAGACAGAACATAAAGCTGACTTTGTCATCCTCTGCAGTGCTGAAAATAGTGGGGGGTCTAGTCCTTCTGAGTGGGCGGGAGCTCGCTACAGGGGACTCCACAGTTCGGCTGACTTGGGGGGCGGGGGGGTGGGGGGAGGAGTAGTGTGTGGTCAGATGTCATTCCATTTTGGAAAAAAAAAAAATCCCACAAAAGTGCATTTTCTTTGTGAAAAACAGGACAAGCATTCAGATAATAATCAGACTTCAACTGTGAATGATTGATGGAATGGTTTAAAGAATGTTCTTTTTTGTAAACTCTTACCCATGAAAATGTTTAGTAGGTTTCACTTTCCCAGCATGATTATAAATGATGTTCTACCCACAATACATTTAACATATCCAATCACACAATAAGAATTTAGACAAGTTCCAGGAGTTTAGGTAGATGATCTCAGAATTTAAGAGTTGCATGTTTGTGGGCAAAGTGGTAATGGTTCTTTATAATTACACGGTCTACTCAGGTCCCAGGATTCTAAATACTTGTCTAAGACCAATTCATGCTGCAGGAATCTGGCTAGAAAAAACACAATTCCCAGCATGCCTTCCTGTTGTCTTAGAGATTAGGGTCTGCTCTTACACAAGTGACCTGGTGATTGAAAAATGTGGTGCTGTAAACTCTTTCTGGCTTTAAAAATAGGCTGGAAACTTATCAGCTTCCTGCAATTGAAAGCCAGGCCCAGACGGTGTGTGCTGGTAAAATGCTATCAGTTTGCCTGCTCTGTAATTACACTGGTACCTACAGAAAACCACAGAGCACATTAAAAGTGACAGGGGCTGCTCTGGATATGGATAAGGTCTTCACAGCCGCTTGCTGGGCCGGAGGAGAACGCTGAAGGAAGGATTTGGGTAGTTTGGTCAAGGCAGATGCTGTGTGCAGGAGTACAGAGGGCACACTCCAAAACGCCGTAACTGAAAGGGCTGGAGAGCGATTTATCAAACTGACCATACTTTACCAAGGATCATACACACACCTCCGCTGACCTGGACAAGCTAATGGATTCATAGAATGCTGAACTTTGCATATGAAATCATATACCCCCCCCACCCTGAAATGTAGAAAAACCACGTAAAAAATGTGTATATTTATGGTATTAAACAATGAAATACATTACTATTGTACAAATATTTTATGCATTTACGGCTCACTAAACTTAACGTTTTCTTTAGTTTTCGTCTGCTATGCATGTCGTCTGCAGTGCTACGCAGTTTCCTGCACAAGGCTGCAGATTTCTCAAAAAATTCCCATTTAATCGTTTGTTGCCAGCACACAAAAAAATCGAATCCGCGATGTGGAAAGCTGCGAGGAGGGAGCGTCACCTGAAGTCAAAAGTGTGACCGCTGATTGACAGGGCAGGGGGTGAGAGGGGGCAGGATGGCGTTTAGTTAAAAGCAGGGTCTGGCGGGGGGGCATGCCTGGCCGGGTGACAGCATGTTAAATTACTGCAGCGAGCGCAGTCTGCCAGCCGGGCCCAATGTTCAGCTCACAGCTGTCACTACACACCTCACTACCCGTGCCTATCAGCTTACAGCCCTTTCCCAACGCTCACCGCCAAACCCACAGACATCCTCAACTGACAAATCCCAGGCGCAAAAACAAACTAATTACGTTCTCTCTTGAGATAAAGAACTGTGATGATCAAATGTCACTAGATTTTTGTTTGTACACCACATAAACGTTAAACAATACAAAAAGTACCGATGTAAGAAATATTGTTGGGGAAGTCTAGAGCTGGATTACTTCCTTGTAAGTATGTATTTCCATCACTGTGAGCAGACTGCAATCTCCTTCATGGTGCTTGAGGGTCATTCTGGTCTCGAGGTCAACTCATTCGTTTGATTTGTTTGAAGTTTCACTCTGGATTGACCAAAACATTCGCTTCAATCCAAACATCAGGCCAGGCCAAAACTGAGCCTGGGGCATTTGTTGGTACAAAGCAAAGAAACAGAATGCGATGAATAATGATTAGCCTACTAAGACAAACACTGAGATACGGGAACACATCAACCAACCGCTATCCCGTGTTATCATGAGAGATCTGCTCACAGGATGAATATTGCATTTAAATAGATAGTACAAAATAATCATGTCATATTATGAAAGCACATAAGGTCAGTTTCGTGGACATGGACTAAGCCTAATCCTAGGCTAAGAGAGAATTCAAAGAATTTCCCCTGAAAAAAGTTTTTAAGTCAGGGACTAGGCTTAATGCAAGTCTACAAAACCAGCCCACAGAGATGGAACATATCATTTTACACCATATTCATAAACCCTGCCCGTACCGACAAGCTGCTTAATCTGTAGAAGGGCTTGTTCATGTGCCTGCAACTGGCCAAACATTGTGCCCTTACGTTTTAAGTGTACTCAACCCAAAAATGAAAAGCACGATTGTCTCCTTGCTCTGAATGTTGCTGATCCATCCACTGCCGATTGTTTTGTAAGCTATCGTCATTTAAAGTCTGAACATGATCTACGAGTTACGGTCAGGCATATATTGGAGACAGATTATGGTGCATTATCTGCCCGGTTTGAACTACATGATTAAATTACCTCTAAGTCACTGAAATTTATCTAGTTAGGCCCTCGTGATGTCTTTGTGGAGGCAGCCATGTCTGAATCAGTGTCTTCAATAATAACATATTAACCTATTGCACCTAATTTTAGCATTTCTGCAGTGAGTTTGTTATCTGCTCCTTCCTTCAAACAGTGACTGCGCCTGCATCTCTCTCACTAAAAATCATATACTGACCTACCCTCTCTTTCTCCAAAGTGCAAATGTACACCGAGCACTGGAATACAACAGAAGCAGCCTGACCTATTTTTAAATAAATCACAGATCTTGATCAGTCGTTATTATTAAAGTCTCCCACCGCGTTCAGTTGGCCAGATGAGATGCAGTATAATGGGAGGTAATTCAGACGTGCAGTTCCAGCCTAGGACATTTTTAGCACACATTTAGGCTTCGCTGGTCCGCCTGGACCGTATGAATCATACTGAATCAGAAGCAGACGTATCAACAGCTTTCAAAGAAAGTGGACAGGCAGTTTTCATTTCATTATTTTTTTTGGCGAAGCGGCCCTTTAAAGGCGTGTGGAAATATAAATGGCGTTCTGCATCGACTCGTGTGAAACGGCACCCTCGAGACTCATCCTTTCCCCCATGCTGAGCTTTGCCACTCCGAGTCAGGCCTAGTGACAGCAGCACCATGCAGTTCATCCAATCGGATGCGTTCGCCAACAGACATTTCAGCCTTTAAAAAGAAGGAGGGGGAAAATCCACTTTATGACTGTGCAAAATACACAGCGTACAAAACGCATTTTACATTTCTGTTTCCCTTGTGATAGTGACGCATGCTGTTCTCGAGTAAAGGGGAGCGAAGGAACCAAAGGAGTTAAGCTCAGTACTGCTGTCCTTCTCCAAACTGTACCAAGTAATGCTTTATTTATTTATTATAACCGCATATTCACAGAGGTCAGCTCAAAACAAACTTTACAGTTCTACTTTCGTTTCAACAGACATGTATGGTTTACGAGATATTTCAACAAGGATGTAAAGCAACTGAAATGTGTCCGTTATGATGCTCTTAAGGATACTTCATTATGTTTATTTAAATACAGGTTATTACAAGAAGTCCTAAGCGTGCTTAAAGTTTTGTTGATTCTAGCCGTTCTGTCTGTTTCCTTTCGGTCCCCAGTTCACCAAAAAAAAAATCACTACTTTAAACACACGACTGTGCTGAGGAAACGTTTATAGGTCTTCAGGGATCTCACCTGAGAGCCAGTGGCTAATTCTGCTCAGCACACACCATGCACAGTGCTGCAGCTCCCACTGATGACAACTGGTCACCTGTCGGCACTTAATGCATGATAATGGGGCCAACTTAGAATGTATGACAGGCCTTATGTGCTATGGGACTATTGACTATATTCACATGCACAGGAGTAATTCCTCTTAGTAGGACATTAAACAGAGCACCCTGGACACATGATTTGCAGAAGTTGATACTTCACTTGTACTCCCATTTACATGCATTGGTGGGTAATTCCCTCAAAGCTTGGGATTTGCAAGAGGGTTGCAAGTTACATGGAGTGACATTATGGCCGCAGACTGTAACTGTGAAGGACTTTGGATGAAGCTGCGAACTGAGAGTCATCCTCAGAATACGGTGCGTACATGCCAACGATAACGCAAGTGTAAGCTCCTTACACAATGTGTCTGAAACTGACCATGCATACACTGATCAACATCTTACTGTAAAAAAAATTAGTAAGATGGTCAAATGACACACGTTTTAGAGTACTAAGCAGATTAAGATCCTTTGGGATAAGAATGTTAAGAAATTCATACCAGATTTCATTACATTTTCAAAAAACCCCATCAAACCTTATAATAAGTTCACATTGGCAAAACTTTAACCTCTAATCAATTTAAGACTTCTACTAAATAAGAAAGTTCTGCAGAAATAGTATTACCAGGAAAAAGTGCAAACTGGGGCATCTCCTGAGAGCTACATGCAGAAATGAACACAAAAATGCCTAAGCGGTTTAACAATGCGAAGAACTTCTACAGCCCTCTGTCAGAAGAACATTGGGTTAACCTCCTACCATCCCATCATAACCTAAAACATAGATATTCCAGAGAGGCAGTCCACCCGGTCACTATGGTAACAGTGACAGCAGCATTCAAGCCAGAATGAACACAGCTGTAATGAAGGGTCTGGTAAGAACCCATTCGGCCCCTGAAAGACTAAAATCCTCAGACCATCCCAATTGTCCAGGGCATGTAGAGAAAGCAGTCGGGTGAATGGACTCTTATTCGGTTACCCGATCAGAGAAGTGAAACTGTCTAGAATTTTTTTCATTTTTTAAGCAGTCTTTTCCCAACCTTTTTTCCCCCACCCAAACTACAACTGAACTAGTCAATCTCCCACAGCAACCATGCCTGCCAGCTTCAGGAGGAGGAAGCTGTGAGCATGTGATCCCTCTGATTCATGTAGCGACAAGCCCTCGCTTCTTTTCACACTTCCCACACCACCGATCACCCGCTGTCCATGTCGGAGGATCAGGAGGCTGGCATGTTCTCGGTTTGTGCATCTGCAGGCGCCCAACCAGCCCAGGCGTGGCCGCTAGCGAGCGATGAGACAAAGTGAACTTTGGCTGGCTTACCCCCTATAATTCCCCAGGGAGGCTGGGCCAATTGTATCTGTGCCAATACGGACCATATCTGGCAATGGAGCTAACATGGGTAAATGGCGTTTAAACTCCACTACAGCCCTATATTACTATCAACGACATTCGAGACAGACAATCACAGCTGACATTGAATACGATGCTTGCAAACATTAGCTTGGTAATACATTTGATCACACACTGATCTGAAGAAAACCGAACATAGCCTGGTCCTGTATGCCAGACAAGTTGTCTGAGTACACTTTCATATTATTCAAGCTGAGACACTATATCTCCGGTTATAAAAGAAAAATGGTACCTGTGGACAAGAAACAGATTAGCTAGCTTTCTGACAGATTGGTAGGGATTTAACATTACCTTTTCTGAGGAAATATTGCCAGTGTCTGCCTGTGCCTGAAATCTTCTTTAGCTCTCTCAATGTTCTCAGCTCAAAACACCCACACCAAAGTTTACCCTTGTATTGACATTTGTCACTACTTATTCCTGGCAGACTTGTCATTCTCTCTGTCAAGATACAGTACTCTCGCTCAGAAATTCTACCTCTGCTGCAAGCTGACACCTTTTCCAACAGTTTATGGACTATAAAAACAGGAGGTGAGTCTACATGTCAGTGAACCTTTTACAGTTGCCTTGAGCAATTTATTGTTGTCTTGTGAAGATATTTTAGCACATGACATCTTGCCTAATGTACCTTTAAGAGTGACTATGCCAAAATGCACAGTAGCCATTTTTCAATACAATCTATAAAGATATGGTCCATGAAACATGCGCAGGCCTTTCCCTGTATGTAGCTCCATTAAAGATATGCTGGCATGTTTCCCGTATTCATCTCAATTGAAGACATGCAGGCATGTTCCCTGTATTTAGCCCCATTAAAGATATGCTTGCATTTTCCTAGTATGTAGTTCCATTAAAGATATGCTGGCATTTTCCCCATATTTGGTTCAAAGAAATGCAGGCCTTTTCCCTGTATTTAGCTGAATGCAGAACTACAAATATTAGCATGCAAGCTGAAGGCTTCCACAGCTCAAACCAGATCTTCAACCTGGTATCCAAACCATTGCACTACACTGCTATCCCAAAAAGGCTTGCTCAATGTATGCTAATACCATAGTTTGACTTTTCCAGGTATGTGGCTCCACTTTCCTGTTTGCCATTTTACTGCTCATGGCACCACACAAAAGTTTCCAATTCAAACAAGGTCAGGCTGGAAAATGTAATATAGAAGACTTCCTAAATTTGAATGTGCAAATAACGTTCCATTCCAGCTCCAGCTGAAACCATTTTGGTGATCACAAACAGAATCAGGCTGTTTATATTCTTCCAAAGAGCCGACCGACATTAGGAAATCCTAAACCCCACCAAAACCAACACGTTAACAAACAAATTCCATATGGTTGATCTCAGGCATATTTCCTTTCCAGAATGTTAGAGACAATACAGAGGCAGCAAGAGTGGAGGGAGGGAGACAGAGACAGAGACATAGACAGCTGTATATAGGGGAAGGAGAGAGAGAGAGAGAGAGAGAGAGAGAGAGGTTAGGATGAGGGAATTATTTGGAAACAAATTCACATACACTCTCAAAGTAAGGTGAACTCATAAATCCAATTAAAACCAATCCCATTAAAACAACGACTGTCTACTGTCACACACAGACTGCTCCATTATCGCCTTCTCCCTCAACACACAGACTGATCCATTATCGCCTTCTCTCTCAACATACAGACTGCTTCATTATCGCCTTCTCTCTCTCAACACAGACTGCTCCATTATCTCCTTCTCTCTCTCAACACAGACTGCTCCATTATCGCCTTCTCTCTCAACACACAGACTGCTCCACTATCGCCTTCTCTCTCAACACACAGACTGCTCCATTATCGCCTTCTCTCTCTCAACACAGACTGCTCCATTATCGCCCTCTCTCTCTCAACACACAGACTGCTCCATTATCACCTTCTCTCTCTCAACACAGACTGCTCCATTATCGCCCTCTCTCTCTCAACACACAGACTGCTCCATTATCGCCTTCTCTCTCTCTCAACACACAGACTGCTCCATTATCGCCTTCTCTCTCAACACACAGACTGCTCCATTATCGCCCTCTCTCTCTCAACACACAGACTGCTCCATTATCGCCCTCTCTCTCTCAACACACAGACTGCTCCATTATCGCCTTCTCTCTCTCAACACACAGACTGCTCCATTATCTCCTTCTCTCTCTCCACACACAGACTGCTCCATGACTTCCTGCTCTCTCACACAGACTGCAGTGAGAAGGTCACGGTTTGAAAAGTATGTGGCTGTATCATTGTGGGATGTACAGTAATAGTTAATAGACTGGCTGGATGCAGTCTGCAGATGGAGAAAACATGAAGGGCGGACAGGGGGAATGTCTACTTTCAGTGACCAAAGAGACACAGATTCAGGACTAACCCCTATAGCACAACATGTGATGATATAAGGGCTGACTGGCCCACTGCCTCCTCATACAGCTCTGTCACAGCAGCATATATTCAAAAGTGCTACAACTATCCGACTTTGTTTTAATACAACACATGCAAACAATTTTACAAGTTTTACCGATGAAATGACCAACACCCATGGATTTTTCAGAATGCGTGCTGGTCGCCTCATATTTTCCAGACGGATTCTCTGGATGGTTTTGACTGCTTTGTGGTCTGAACTGTCTGGGAAGGAGTTCAGTGATGCAGGAATTTAAAGGAGGAGTACCAACATAGCAGCCAGAGTCTAATTCTGAGCTTAGCGTGATACACTTTTGAAGGTAATCATCAAAGCTAATGGTGCTGGATTTGAGATGCTGACACTACTGAAGCGCATTAGAGTGGGGGAGGAAGAATGTGATAATTTCCCTGCAACATATTCACAATACTGAGAGTTCTGTGAGCCGGAGAGATTTTAAATCAAGCACTCATGAATCACACTGGCCTTTGCTAACAGCCTTAGGCTGGTTAGACGGGACAGGGTAATACAGAGTGTCTCTCTTCTAACCGAAGCCCAGCTGTGCCCTTGCTCATGTGCTTCACTGCCTGGCTGCCAGCTTCACTGACCGGTCCCCTGGACCACAGTGACCTGGAGCAGGCTCGTCTAATTGGCTGGCAGAAGCAGACCAATAGATGTCTCATCCTCGGACCTGTGTCTGGGCGCTCTGGCACAGACTGTGTGGGAAAGACAGCAGGGCTTCACCTGTCATTTTGTTTAACCGAAAAAAGGCTCTGGTGGTGCAGCACAACGCTAACGTGTTTGTTGTTGTTCTGCTGATAAAATAGAACGGCTGTCCCTATGAATGGCGCATTGAGATTTAGGACTGAAAAAGGCATGCGCTAGTGGAAAAAAATGTTCACTAAATTAGACCCTTTGCTCTTTTTGTGGAAACAAGGAAATATCCACATTAGACTTTCCAACAAAATCTGGAGTGAGCAAAAAGTTCTCTGCAAAATTCTGCAGCCTGAAATTCGAGCCGAAAATGAGGATTTTCAAAGTCTGGTAAAAATGGATGGCATCAGTCAAACCCTGTCATGTTTTTCATCTTTTTTTTTTTTTTTTTATTTCTTACTGATGCTTCAGCTAGAGCTGCTTTGATAAAGAAAAATACTACTTCAGTTAATACCTGATTAGTGCAGCCCTTTTTCTTTAAATCAAATTGATGTATACACCCATTCGTTCATAAATTCACAACTGAAAACACGGCACGGAACCTGAATTTTGTTTTCCGACATAGCTAGCCCACCATCTACCGTGCCCCTCACACTCTCACTTGGGAGCAGGGTAATACTATCATTAGAGAGTTGGGCCTCCACCTCAGAGGTGCTGGGTTTGATTCCCAAGTAGGGCAGTGCTATAGTACCCCTGATCAGGCTACTTAACCTTTATTGCTTCAGTATATATATCCAGCTGTATAAATGGATAGAGTGTAGAAATGTATAACTGTGAAATTTGCCCTGGAAAAGGGCAACTGCTTACGCCCTAAATGTAAAAATGTACCCACCATAGCATGGTAGCAAAGTCTAACTTGTTAGCAACGGTATAGTGGACACAGAGAGGTGTTTTCCCACTTAGGGTGACATGAATCTAGCAATGGGGTAGGACAAACTCGAGCATGCAGTCTTAAAATTATGACCAGGTTCATATTTCACTATTCTTCTCTGTTAAATAATTGTGACAGCTTTCCCTCCTGTCCAACTCTCAAAAAGATAGGCATGGGGAAGAAGGTAATTTGCCGCCTTCCAAATGTCAACTAGCTATATCAGCAGCATCAGGAATTTGATATGATTCAGCATAGAGTTTTACAAACATTTATATTATAATGGGATGTCTACTACCTCAATCTAAAGCCGTGCACAAGAAATACATTTTGAAGTATATTTTAATGAATACAATATACACTTAATTTCAAGGACCTCGGGGGACACGTGCTGAATGCTAATCAGGGAATGTTGTGTTGTCGGTGTTGCATCAGTGATGAGTAAAAGAACAATATCTTTAGATACAGAAATAACCACAAGTGTAAAAATGATAAAGTTCCATGTGACGCACAAGACGCTCTTTAAAATGCTTGAAAAAAAGTGTTTTATGTAAAAAAAACTGAGGGTTTCATCATGGAGGTTTTTGTTTTTAGCTGTGCTTTTTTTTTTTTTTTTTTATTGGTGCCTTGTTAGCCTATATGGGCTGGGAACCATTAAGGTAATAAATCAATCAATAAATCAATCCAGACTAAGATGAAAGGGGTGACAAATGCTGCATAAAAAGAACATTACTGCTACAGTCCAGATCAAACATGGAGCTGTTTGCTAAAAACATGTCTTTAATATTATAAGGATCAGTTGGAAATTGTGCAGCTTTAGAAAACTATTTTCATTGGCATTCCTGGTCTCCTGCTTCGCTCAAGAATGAAAGTCTGGCACACTGACAACTTCAAAGTTCAATTTAGGCTGACAGCTAGTCGGCACACAAAACCCTAAAATAGAAATAGAGGATATTTTGCTTCTCTTTCTCCCGATTACCCCGCTTTAACAAGAACTCCCAAGTAAGGATAAGCAGCAGAAATACGCCAACGGATTCATTGTACTACTTGATCCCCAGCGAAAATACAGCTGAAGGATATGAGTCTCGGAGGAAAGAGGTTTCAACCTGTGCAAAAGCTTCAATCACGGCATCACACGTTTACGAATGTCACTGAGCCAGGATACTGAAAATCTAAAAAAAAAAAAGCTAACTAAAGCAAAGAAATCAACAGGGAATGATCAAAAGCTAATGTAAGGACAAACCACATTTTAGTGGAAAGCCATGTTTATCTTATCAAATCAGTCTTGCCACTTTTTCTGTTTAGTTTTACATGATTCATCCGCGAATGATCGTTTTCGCCCAAAAGGGAGGATGGGGTCAAAAGCAAGGCCATTTCCCGTCTGTGTTAGGTTTCTAATGGGGTCTGGAAACATTGCTGTCCACATAATCTCTTTTAAAGAGCTCTGCACCAGTGTTCTGCATCTTATCAAGGGCTGAACCGGGGCATTTTCAGCCCTACTTAATCAACTCAAGCCCTGGACCCGGCCTTTTTATACCCTCAAGAATGCAACCCTGACAGTGAGGAGGAGTAGGTCGGCACAGGCTTGTCCGAGTCTTGTTTTTCTGGCCCTTTCTTGACAGCACAAAAAGCAAGGTGCTAGCTTTAGCCACCATGGTCTCATTCACAACCCATATCACATCTGAAGAGACCGACAGTCACATCCTCATTTCTTAATGCCTGTATTGGATTAGTGGATTGGGCCGGGGGTTTATTATTTAGGGATGTGGAATCTACACCGCACTGGTATTTTACAAGATTTAAGGGGTCGATAGACTTTGCCCCCAGAGACCTGAGCTGGCATGTACACAGCGTCTCAGAGTACGAAACTGCCTGTAACTGCTCAAAAAATCGGGAGTAACCTAAATTTAGTCCTACTCCTACACATACAAGCATGACCTATTTAAGCTCCTAAATTCCTAACACACAGAGGCACACACACAAAAAATTAAGATACCTCAAGGTATTTTAGAATGTTTAAGGGGTCTATAAATCACACATATGGATCGTTTCATCAGAAATCAACTAACATCCTCCGACACTTTCCAATTTTGCAGATTTTTCTTAATGAATAGTTACTACGAATATGGTCAAACCATGCAAAATATCAAGGTCATAATAGTAACATTTTCTGTGCTATGCCCCTCTGAAACAATGGCGGTTACATTCAATTGTGGGGCTATTTTCAGACAATGAAATTCAAAGCCTGATTACTCCTCATTGATAGACAAAGCTACATGGCTTTCATATGTCAGGACCTATCGCAACACTAAGCGCAAATACATGACTGCAAAAACACTGCCGTACTTTGTAATGAAAAACCTAATTCCAGAGTTTATATCTCCCAAACTCAAAGGCTTTTCTCTTGTCCAGCAATTTTATATAATAAACCATAAATGTGCCACGAATGTGTCATACAGGCTTCTTATAAAAAGCGTAGGAGACATATCTACCATCGTGTAAAACCTTTCCGCATGGGACAGGACAAGTTCAATGTCGATTAAACGATCGCTCGAAAGGTTTGATCTTTATCTTTGCTTTGATATGTGATGTATGATACGCGCTACGTTTTTTAGTTCTGTTGTGGACTGGATTGATTTCCCTCTCTGCTTTTTGTCTGCCTGATCCCCATTCAATTTTGTTGGAATACATGTTTTTACAACCGCTCTGTGCCTGAGATGTAGGTTTGCCAATGCAGCAGTAAATCTCTGAGGATTGATGGCAGTCAGACTATCGCTGTATGAGGGATCTACGTGAGCCAAATACTGCAGTTATGGCTGTATGAGTAGGGAGGCAGCACACCCATAGCAGTGCTGTGACTGTGTGAGTATAGGGAGGCAGCAGACCCATAGCAGTGCTGTGACTGTGTGAGTATAGGGAGGCAGTAGACCCATAGCAGTGCTGTGACTGTGTGAGTATAGGGAGGCAGCAGACCCATAGCAGTGCTGTGACTGTGTGAGTATAGGGAGGCAGCAGACCCATAGCAGTGCTGGGACTGTGTGAGTATAGGGAGGCAGCAGACCCATAGCAGTGCTGTGACTGTGTGAGTATAGGGAGGCAGCAGACCCATAGCAGTGCTGTGACTGTGTGAGTATAGGGAGGCAGCAGACCCATAGCAGTGCTGGGACTGTGTGAGTATAGGGAGGCAGCAGACCCATAGCAGTGCTGTGACTGTGTGATTATAGGGAGGCAGCAGACCCATAGCAGTGCTGGGACTGTGTGAGTATAGGGAGGCAGCAGACCCATAGCAGTGCTGTGACTGTGTGAGTATAGGGAGGCAGCAGACCCATAGCAGTGCTGTGACTGTGTGAGTATAGGGAGGCAGCAGACCCATAGCAGTGCTGTAACTGAGTTGGGAGCTTATTTCTAAATGTTTATAAATCCATCCTGACATTTTTCATACTTGAAAGAACCCATTTAACCCATTAAATGTTGAGCCCAAATGTTCTCCATGTATGGTCAATATCATTGCCACAAACCCTTTGCTTTATTTAACTCTTTAATCAATTTATACAGAATACGTGGTTGAAAATTAACCAAAGATATTTGTGTATAATTTACGATCACCAGGACTGACTGGCAAGCTCACAATGCTAAACAAAAATCCATTTGAAATATAGAACAATATTTGACCATGAGAGCACATTATTTGAACAATTATAAGATGCAATAAAATTTGAATAAATCAAGTTTAATTGCATCAAAATATTAGACGAAGAGGTCAAAGTCCATAATGCTAACAATCCTCACACATTGACAGGGTTCCCATTTGCACAGGTACACAGGTGAATAAACATCCAACTAAGTGACATTCAACAGCAATCACGGACATTGGCAGCCATCTTGGATCTTGGGCTAGATCCAGCATGGCCACATTGCTTATTTGTTACAGTCTGAGAATGGGAAATGCACTGAGACGCAGTCGACCCAAAAATCCTGTGAATGTAGCAGCGATAAACCAGATGGGTCTAAAAAGAACATGGAGCTCCTGACCCCAGAGAAGATGAAGCGGGGGAAGGCAGACTGTTTCAGGAGTTTATGA
Organism: Albula glossodonta; assembly: GCA_019788955.1. NCBI lineage: Eukaryota > Metazoa > Chordata > Actinopteri > Albuliformes > Albulidae > Albula > Albula glossodonta. The sequence continues at coordinate 1,332,355 of JAFBMS010000027.1, forward strand.
CAGCGTCTTAAACAAGATACAGGGCACTACAGGATTAGCAGCAGCCTTGCTAAAACAAAAAGCCAAAATTATTAATACAAAAATAAAACACACATGTAATGACCAGCACACAGCACAACTTTCTTAGTAGCCCTGCTCAGCACAGACAGCACAGTTTCCAAACCTGAACAACAGTAGAAGCAGAAGACATGTGGAAGATGAACCTTCTGGGGCAGAAAAAATTAAATAAAACAGGAATGAACACAAAATGTGTCAAGTGAAGTCCCTAACCCAGGTAAGATTAAATGCCACGACAAACAGAGAGAGAGATTTTCTGTGGTTCATACATGACCCAAACGAAAGGATTAGACATGGTGGGAATCTACCTTGTTTAGTAATGTTCAGTAATGCAAATCCCCACTTTAAGAGAGAAGCACAAGAACAATTTAAGGAGGTCAGAAAACGTGAAATGGCGAGTTGCATCTATCTTGAAGACGCAAAACAATCACGAGTCCAGTCTGCAGTCAAGTGGGGACAAAATGCAGTGAATGAAGAGGCAAGGAGTCCTTAATTCAATGTCGCCCATTTTATGGGACAAGCGGAAACTCCATTCATAGAGTACCACCCTATCACTGTGCTCCACCGGGGAAATGTGGACATCAATCCTACGTACTACAATGACGCTTGTTGTGCTGAAATAATCGGTCAGATTGCTGCCGATATTAAGGAAAGCTTAGCCTGCGGAGTTAGCCGCGCTGTACGTGTCATTGCTTATGGAACGCGATGCTGACAGCTCTGAGAACATTAAATCAGCCATGTCCAACGTCCACGTGGGACAGCAGACACTTCAGCATTCCCACGCCACTGAGAAGTCAACACAAATCTCCGTGATATTACATAAATGGACCAAGCAATTGGTATTGGATATAAGAGTATGCTGTGGCAACGAAGTTAGTCCCTACTGTAAACATACAGTCTAAAAAAAAGCTTTTTCATTTATAGGTGGACATAATGCAACAGCAAGTGCAGACAGAAAGGCCATAGAGGGGCGCAAACTGCTAAAATACCTTCATGTTTTAAAAGTAACGTCACGTCGGTATAGTGAACGGACGAGCTTGCTGCCAGCTCTGTAGCATCAGAGCCTTCAGAACGTCTTCAGACGTGGGGATCAACCACCACCCCTGCAGCGAGCGCTCAACCTCAGGCTTTGATCCGTTGGGGCTTCAGGATATAAACTGGCAGTACAAGACAGATACTGCTGGCTCCTCATTAAGTAATTACGTTATGCTAACATGAGCGTTACCTTATGAAAGACTCAAAATGTAAAACATCATGCCCAATTACATGTGTTAGCGACTCTGTAAATTGAGATCTGGCCATACATTTAAAATATTAAAATATTCAGTGCCTTGTGTAACCCTCCCCCAGCTCAGTCATGTTCTCACACACAAACACACATACAGAAACACACACACTTGCCAAGACAGTGAATCTAGGGAAAACGCTGAAATAGCAAAATCTGAGTGCAAATGTATAGAACATTCTAGAAGTGTAATGTGTGGAACGGTCCAGTCTAATGTGTTGTTGCACAGCATGCTGTACCTGATGGAGCTCATGACTGTCTTTTCCTGTCCCAGCTGCCCTGGGTGAGAGGGGCTTTTTTTAGCCAAAACAGAATTAAAAATTCAACGAAAAGCTCTCTCCGCGTTCCATCCCGAGGGACCCTCTCTGTCAGTATTTGACCTCAGCCGGCGCATCCAGCACCGTCTAAATAGAAGAGATCAAGGCACCCATATTTTCAAAGCTGGCCAACTGGTACGTTCAGAATAAACGTTTTGAACATCTGCTGCTTTGTACGCCCGTGGAGGCATTTTTTGTTTTTTCATTTATTCCAGTGCATTTGCTTCCACTTATGAATGATACACTTAATTTTAATGGTTTGAAATCAAATGTGAATGTTTACTTAATATTCCCTACATTTTGGACTGTGCCCCTTAGCTGAAAAATTGAGGGGAAAAGTGCCCTTTATTGCAACGGAGTTACAATTCATAGCCAAGTAAGGAAACTTGTGAAAAACTCGATTGATTATGAAAATAAAAGCACTTGATGTTGCTTGATTCCATGGCGTTGTAACACTCTCCACTTCGCCCCGGGTGCTGTGGACAGACACTTGCATCCACAATATGTGTAGGCTATATATTCCTCTAATAATAAACAAGGCAGCAAGAAAACCCTACAATTGTGATGCCATATTGTAAACAAGCCTCTCAGTTTCTGAGAACAGGAGCCTAGACTATTACCAGCCTCTTGCTTTTCAAAGCATGGCAACAGCCCTAGCCTCCAAAATCACTGTGCCGTTATATGGCCCAACGATGGCTGCTTGACGGCCCAGGGCCTGTAGGATATCACGCCAGCCATTAATCGAAGTCTCTCACTGTCCCAATTGGAAATGCGAACAGGACATCGGGTAGCCTAACATTAGAGACCAACCTCTTGATGACGTTAATCTCACAGTTTTGTCATGCATCTCCATAGTGATCGAATACAAACTGTTAACATTTATGTGGGAACAATAACCCAAGTGAAAATCGGGTCAAATCAAATAGGCAAGAATGTAAAAAAAAAAAAAAAAAAAAACTTCACATGACGAAATGTCCTTCTGTCAAAGTATGACTGTATTCTATGCATTTCTCCTTTTGTTTTGTGTTAAGTGTTCTAGTTACGTTCATGTTAAGTGAGCTTTCCCTTTTCAAAAGTGCTTGCAGCATAGCAGGGTTAAGAGAGAGTAATCATTTTACTAATTATTTTTTGGAGGTATCATTTCTGGCGTTAATTATTTCCTATAACGTTAAGGGTTTCAAGTGCGTGAAAATTTGGTTTCAAGCATAGTGTGAAAGCAATTAAGAATATTAAATATATTATTTTAAACCTGACAAAATGATAAAGAGACCTTTTGGTGGATTCAGAGCAGAGATGCCTGAATTATTACAGAAGGGTCAGTACATGTCTGAGGAAGGAAGTTGCATAACGAATAAAGAATCTAGCAATAAATACTACAAGACAGTCCATTTGTTCTGCCTGTTTGAGTTCATTCTCATTCTTTCTTCAGTACCATCAAAATGTACCCCTTGGGGTGGGTTCGGTACTTTTCGTGAGGGGTTAGCTAGGCTCTCTTAAAAAACACACACAGGCTAAGGCCAACTTAATGTGAAAGCCATAAAAGCTGAAAAGCCACCTTATTAATATATATATATGTGTGTGTGTGTGTGTGTGCTCTAGGGGCTTAGAGAGCCAGCTCTGGTCAAAAACATAGTTAAGACAGATTTTTAAAATAGATTTTAATGCTTGGCAAGCAAGACCTGAGATGAATTTATCAGAAACAAAATACACCAATTTCTGCCAAGAGAAACCATAATCTTTCAGTAAAACATAAGAACATGACGGGAAGAGGCCATTCAGTTCACATAGTTTCACCACGTACCTACAATCTACAGTGTCCAGTGCTGTAGTCTCCACCTCTATACAAAACGTTCTCGATGATTTGAACAGGTTGCAAGCTCAAGGCATAAAATAATATTTCCTGCAATCAAATGTATTTTTGTTTAAATTTCCATCTAAGATCCCTTGTTTGCAGGACGGACTCAACCTCATAACTCTAAACTGTAGCTCACCATGAGAATTAAAAACCACAGTAAAAACCACAGTCCCCCCCCCCCCTTTTTCCATGGGGATGACAAAAAAAAAAAAAAAATTGGCAGTACCCTGACTATATATTTTTTTGCTTTCTTTGCAGTCTTACCATTCTATTATTCTAAAGTGATGTCAAAAAGTACACCACCTGAAATATTTTATCTTTTGAATATTTGATCGTTTCAACGATATTGGCAGATGAATGCAATCTAATTTCACAAACAACAATGAAAAATTGCTCTGCAATAATTTCTTCAACAGAAATCAATACAAGACAATTTCCTTTTGACGGGAAAAAAAACTACACACACACCGCTAGCTGGTACCACCTTTGACATAAATAACTTCATGTAGGCGTTTCATATAACTATTTATCAGTCTCTACATCAACTGAGAGCAAACGTACCTCCTCTTCCTTACAGACCTCCTTTAACTGTGGGATGTCTAAGGAATTCTATGCATCTATGGCCCACTTCAAGTCCCTTCACAGCATAGGATTAAGATCTGTGATTTCACTGGGCCATTCCATAACTCTCCATTACAATGTGAGCTAAAGTGACTCATGCACTTTGACACGGACTGGCAAGTTTTGTCTGTAGATCCCTTGATGTTACTATGCCACTCTCAGGCACCTCTTTAAGCATATTTTGGTGTGACAGCCTGGCCAGTATAGACTGCCAGGGGCCTGGAATTTCTTCAATTTGTAGATTATTTTTGCGCAGCGGAACGACTGGCTTCAAATTCCTTGGAAGTGGCTTTGAAATCCCTCCCAGACTCATGGGCATCGGCAATCTCTCTTCTGAGGCACTTAGAGAGTTCTTTTGGTCCCCGCATGACATTAACACACTCCTCAGTGGTTAAGATAAAGCCAGACCAGGTTTCTGATCTTTGCATAAGGCAGGGCCCTCCATGTTGCTCTCTAATGTTCTAATAATTCGCATCTATTTTGGTGCATATGGATCTAATTTTTGCCGTTTGACGGGATGATAAAGGTGGGGGTGTGGTAACTTTGTCACCCACACAAGAAAAATGCATTCCTGTTCATTTAAATCATGAAATCGTAACAAAGTGAGATTTCATTTAGTAAATTAATTTCATTACTGAGGAAATTAAAATCAAATATCCATATTTCTGAATATGTCCAAAGAGACAACACTTTGAGTTTACTTTTCCCCACATCACTGTATGTATGCATTGATTTTTTCAGACGGTGATGATCGGTTTCAGTGAAATATACGCATTTCCTTTCACCATTTCAGCAGTTTGATTTCATCATTTGTTCACACCTCTATGGTTCAGCTGCGTCAATGTCTGCAGTCTAGATATCCACAAAGCAGCTAGTGGACATATATATTAGATACATCCACATATACATTCATTCACTCTTTGGAGGCAATCTAGCAATGTAATTATAATCGTTGTAATTGCAGTTCCCAGCCACTGCTCATTGCAAGCATATGACAAACAGCACATCGTGTGTGTGTGTGTGTGTGTCACAGGCACAAGGGCTGCACATTCCGCCTCCAACAGTTCAGTTCAATCCTTATCAAGCCATCGTCGTCTCTTTCTGGACTTACAGCAAGCTATGATGGTAGTCATGACCGATGCTGAGTCACTGAGTGGAAACAAGTCACTTCCTTAGGAGTGTTTGTGGCAACTCCCAAACTGCAAAAGCCACTTCCAGACATGATTCCATCCAGACTCTCAAAAAATAGCTTTCTGGTTTATTTCCTGCACTCTTAAGGGAAGAGGGTACACTTTGGTCTTTAGGTCATTATAATCCTGTCCATGAAAAGATAAGAAATCAAGATTCAAAAGCACAAATACTCCAAAGTTTAATGTACATTTACTGACAGGGAAAGAAGAACAGACCTGTCTGAATGGAGAATGCCTATGTTCACAATACTTACATGTATATAATACATAATGTCAGGTAAAAGATTCAGATATAGAACTGGCCATCGCTTTGATTTTCATGAGTGTCCAAATGAAAATCTCCAGCCCCGACTTAAATGAGAGAACGTGCCCTTAAATTCAACCAATATCATTCAATAACAGCGATATCCATTGGCCACTCAAACATATACTTTAAGCTTATGCTCTTCATTTGTGTATTCAACAAAAAACCCAACAAAAAAAACTGAGCAGTAGTACTCAGTTTCTTTAAATTATATACTTTTATGGTTTGACGTCCCAGAACTTGAAATAAACTAACCACTCTCACATTCCTTCGGTCTACTAGCATCCTGAGCGAGTTTTCCATACTAGATCCATATACATTGTGCATAATGAGTTACACCTTTATGCACAATGGATCAAGATATGGATAAATCAACGCCTATGGAGACGAACAGATCGGTCTACAACTACATGATTGAGGTGCGTTTCTTTCATTGAAATGAATACGTTAGAAATATTCACCATGTCATGTTGAAATGTGAAAGCAACCATGATCTTTGAATGTAATAAGAACATTTAAAGGCTAACGTAACTGGCTTATGGCACCTTAGCAAGCTGGTCTTGACATTAGTACTGCAAAACCTGCAAGTGACTGATGTACTGACAAACACAATGATGTAAACGACATTTCAGCAAGTACAGGAAAACAGATGGAGAGGTTTATTCTTTGCATACACAGACAACATCTTTTAGCCATAAGGTTAATTATGCACATGAAAAGTTGCAAAGACTATCTGTATATGAGTTTGCTTGTTAAAGTTCAAACATGTACACAGAACATCCTGTTCCGTTGATGAATGGTTAGGGATGGCAAGAACTGAGTTTACTGATCTTATTTCCCATGCCAAGGCTAGTGTTTGCTCAACCCTGCAGTTTTGGTGTAGTGGGCATTCTAAAAATGATACTTCCCCCTTCCCTCTATGTGCGGCACATATGTTAAGTGTTGTGTTGACACTGGCTAACAAGTAGTGAATGCGTTTCTCTCTTTTGCGACAGGCCTTGTAAGGGATAAAGCTAAGCAGAGTTCAATAACGGATCAAACCACAGATTAAACTAAACATAATTCGGCAGACACACAAAAATTGTTTTTATTGAATAAAACAGATAACACGGACAGACAAAACACATAATTGTGTCTGTTTATTACTTCAGGTCAATTTTTCATGTTCAAATTCTATCAGGTCTGAAGGTGCAGCCTAGATCAAACACTGCTTATCTATGCATGATGGTCGGCACAGCTTTTGATTAATACATTGTGCATATCTAAGAGCAAGCACCATTGCTTTTGCAGTTTTGCATTTTAGTTAATGCTACTTTCTTTGAAACATGAAAGCTCAAACAGTCTACTTTCAGACCAACTCCAACCAATTGCAAAACAAAAGCAATGACATTGAAAACAGGAGAGCTATCAAACTGGAAGAGCTCTTTACGACAGCTATGTCTGAATACCCTGAAAGAGCACCTGAAAACATGTTTTATTAGCTAATGTGATTTTCACTAGAGTCACTGAAAAAATGACAGCAAAAAATGATCTGGAATAACACAAAACAAATGATATATAGCAGAGGTGGCTTATTTGCCAATAGATTAGTGTGTCATGGCTGTCCGGGAAACTGATTTCAGTGTAATATTGCTTGCACAAAATTCCTTGGAAAAGCACCTTAAACGAGACAGGACACGCCCCCATATAAAAGGCGTTGTGTTTGGCCTCAGTGCCAAGTGCCACCTGAATGCAAGTTGCCTTGAATTAATGAAATCGGTGGCGAATTAAACCATAGTACAAAGAACTGATTAAAAAATGGTGCCAGATAGAATCGCAAAGCATTTAATACACGTGGGTTTCAAGGCATTAAGACAAAATATGGAATTGTTTCGTCACTCTTCATGTAATCAACACCTTTTTTTAATTCGATGCAAAGAATGTCGATTCATATGTTAACTAATCAACTCATTGAGTTTTATTTAATTCAATAATGTATTCATTTTTAACTTTCATCCATCATATCACACGACTATTTAGACAAGTTACTTACATCACTCTTCCGGAACTTCGCTTTAAGGCTCTTCATGGTATCCCATACGGTTTCCAAACGTCCTGATCCCAGTAAATCTGCGTGTTGGGAAAAAAAGCATGCTGTTACAACACACTAAACTGAAAACCACTAACATTTTTATTATTTACAAGCTACAACCTTACTTTTATTAACGTTACAACATTTCCCAGAACTCCAGTAAGGTTCCAAGTGAACTATCGTTAGCTAAATGGTCTAGGAGAATTTTTCTGTACCGTTTCCCAAGACTTTTACTACTAGTTAGCAAGTTCAATCGTTTGAAAAACCACGATGTACAAGGGGCACTTGTATCGCTCAGAACAAAAACTAAAAATAGTTCATACATTTCTTCACACAGTAATGCGAAAATCTTTCGAGTTAAGAGTCCACGAACTTGTAAGCCAGTTAACTTCTCAGAGCAGAGCACAGCACAGTACAAAAGCGATTCATTCCACTTAAAAACGTAGCGAGCTAGCTAGATCTCCGGGTACACATTCTACCAAACCAACAGATTTGCTTTATAAAAAAAACTACTTACATTTTTCCCCCTTTAAGTTCTGCAACAAAGCAAATCAACTCTTAGCTCCATTTACCGGTGAATTTGCTAACTCGCGTATCACTTGGGACAGTCCCCGATCAGTGGCTTTATTCCTAAAGAAGCCAACTTGTACTGTAGCGAAGTTAGCCAGTATACCAGAGGCTCAGACAAGCGAGTAGACACGCACAAAATCTCGAATATACAAATCGCTCTCAGAGGAAGAAAACTACAACTCCTCGATGAAACACTTCAACTTTTCAGTTTCTGAATAACGGCTGAATTAGGAACCCTCCAGCTAGCACAGATAGCGCGCTATGTATCCTCAATAAATTAACCTACACCCAGCAAAAGCAAGCCTGCAAAAACTTGATAGCTGTAGCTAGTTTATGTAGCTGTTAGTCAGTAATCTAGCTCAATGACTGCTGTAAAAAAAAAAAAAAAGTTACACAAAACCCCTATTCATTCCAGCCGGGACATTTTCTTTTCATTCGGTGTCTAGCTAGCGAGCTAACAACACACACAAAAAAAAAATGTAAACTCCACAGAAAACACCGGATAACTTACCCAATTGACTAAAGTTGAAGCAAACGAAGGGAGGTACACGCAAACCTATTTAATACGCCCTACACCGTACACCAGAAGGTAAAAAAATATATACATATATATATAACATTAGTGTGTAAACGAGGTGTGGGTTGTGGCTAAGTAAGGATAGCTTTGCCTGTGCTGAATACATTAAAGCTGTAGGGCCATTCAAGTGGCCTGCTGTGAGTCGCTTCAAGAGCGCTGATTGTTTCGCTGGGTCGAGAGGGCTGACGTCACCTCGCCTTTGGCCTCGTCACCGTGTAGCCCCGTTTCGGTGGCGGCTGGGTGTCCCCGGCAATTAGGACCAAGCGATTTCACCTGTCATTCTGTAATCTAATCCGTTCAAATAAACGCAGCTCGGTTTAAGGAAATCGTCTGCGACACATGAGAAAGCGTGATTTGATTGGGATGGTGTGGACATGTTTTTGTGTGAGTGCGGGGTGTTTGTTCTTCAAGGTATTCAAATGTATTTCTGACATAAGGGTTCATCATTACTTTATATGTAAGGATGTCCTGTTTAAAGCTGTATAGTTGTGCACAAAACTATGATAATGTTTCTTCAGATTACTGAAGAGTCAGTAGAAGCTTTCTCTCCAAAAAGCCAAACTGTTCCTCTTCAGAGGAATGAAGGACACAACTATACATTGAAAAGAAATTGATTAATGAGAGTTGATACATAGAGCTGTTTTTATTGTTAACTTCTTGTGCTGAGTATATCTGAGTTACTCTCAGATTAAATTAATTTCAAGGCTATACAATTGTGTCATCAAAAACTACATTACTGAATCGTTATTGAATGTGTGATTTTATCCTGCACCTTCAAAGGAAAATGACTGCTAGTCAGTTACTTGTCTCAGTTCATATAGCCATTTAATTAACAATGTTTCACCCTCAAATTCAGTGGATACCAAAAGTCAATATCCAGACTTAATTTAATACTGTCAATAGATGAAATGTATGCTATAATAACTTACTCATACTGAGATATAATTGATGAATGATATGGATTGGCCTTTGTACTGAAAAAATACAATAAATATCTACTCCAGACCCCCCAATTCAATTTAGACCAAGCTCATATGTGTTTGAAATCCAGTACAAATCTCATTCCTGCCCGTGCTGATCAGCTTGGATTTTCTTTTGCCCACAAGTGTATAGGTTTCATAATTTCCCATGCGTCTTACCATTCATTTATGTCATAACTCCATTCCAGAATATAAACAACCAGAACAGCAATTTCAGTGAATGACCACAAAGCAGTAGTTTGTCTGAACACTCTGAACACACAAATCTTTGGTCAATTACAAAGAATTCCAGAAATAGCCCACCACACACAACAGATTTTAAACAGGCTGGAATATACAGGGCCTCTGTCTATCTGCACACAGCCATAGTGAAGTCTGTAGGGCTCTGTTATCTAAAGCAGTGTGCTGTACTTCAGCACTTTTATCTGGGTCTCTATCAGTGGCAGCTGGTGAGGTCAAAACTGGTGAGGAACAAAGTTTACCTTTAAACCTGTCATTACTTCCAACCTATTCCCATTTATCCTACTTGATTAACAATAAAACTAATTATTCATGGAGTAATCAACACGAACTGACGTCAGTAGAGTTAATGGTTACCAATATCATTTTGTGACATAATTGCTTTTCTTTGCAAATTAGTATTATGCTTGTTATACCCACTGATGTTTTTAATCTGTCAAAAGCTGTACTTTTGATTGTTTATCAGAACTAAAGCAATATTGTTACCTTAAAAGGATCAGCGAAGTTTGAAGCTAAACGTTATTGTGCATTGGATCTAAGGCTGGTGTAATTTACAAATATAATATTTTCTTTCATCCAAGTTTATTATTTGTAGTAATTACAATCGATTTTACTGCCGCTACTTCTCTTTGTGTTCTGTAACACAAGAAAGCGACAATGTGAAACACAGTTGAGAGAAAGCTTTGGGATCAATCTTTCATTATAATTCATATAACAGTCATCCCTGTTACTTAATCACGTATTATATCTTACGCAATAGTACACATTTCAGCCAATCTGTGTGGTTTCCCTGTGCATTTAAATGGTAGAATCTTACAGATGAGGTTAAGAAATCATTATTCCCTGACTATAGACGAAGAAAAAGACTACAATTATCCAGAAATAACAAAATTATGTTGGTATAACAAATAATACACAGGTTATTAAAGAAACATATTAATATTACAAAATTAAACTAAAAACAATTTAGTCTATTTACATCAATTGATGTTGATTACTCCATGAATTGCTTGTTTTATTGTTAATCAAGGAGGGTAAATGGGAACAGGTTGAACATTAGAATAGGTAAGGTAAGGCTAGTTCCTCCCCTGTTTTTACTTCATTGTCATCCATTGGTCTCTATGTGCTTTCTATGCCTTCTCCTGTCAGGAGTATCCCCAGATATCCTTGTTTTTAAATCAGGTCAGGTATACATGGAGAAGAGGCATGAAATTGGCATGGCGATTGAATAGGCTTTTGGTTGGAATGATGCTCCAAAGGGTAAAAGCATACTGTCCCAATCCCTTAACCCTATGCCTTAACCCCTATGTGCTCCCAGGGTAAAACGCCACCAATAGCAAACTGGGTGAGGTTGCTGGACTGGGAGTCGATGATGATTATAACGCACACTGTGGCAAATGTAAACACAGTGACCAAACATAGTTATGCCCTTTACTCCACTGAACTGTATCCATTTTACTGCTGGAGTGAAAGTTTGTATATCTATCTTTAGCGCATATTGTGCGAAGAAGATAACATAGACAAACCTTCTTTGGGATGTGAGTTGGAGTGCATTTTCCGGCTAAATATCAGGCTTTTGACAGTCCGTCTTCTCTACTTGCATCCAGACTATGACTGCTGAAGCAGCAGTGTGAATATATAAGCTTTGGTGGAGCTTTCTAAAATGAGAGCATCTCATTACTTTTCCAAGTGAAGCCGATCCCTATTTGAGACTTAATTTTCTTCCTGCAACATTTATGTGTCTCAGGATGTGGTCTATGCACCTATGCATCAAGCACCAAACATTGGTACTGTAACTGTGTTATTTTTCTATAGCCCTTTTTACACATTAATAAAATCAATGTTCACTTGCACTAATGGAATCTTGTAATATTGGTTTAAAGTCCCAATTATAATTTGTATAATAGTAAAAATACAATGGGAACTCACAGTGAAAAACAGCTAATTAAGCTTTATTAAAACATTGATGTAAACATATTTAAAAGTATGAAGCTATGGCATCATTTATATTTATGTTGTTTTCACATCTAGGCAAAACTGCTGTTTAATGGGTTTAGAAAGAATTTAATAAAAACTCACTGTTCAATAAACACTCATTTACATTTACATTAGTAGACTAATATGCCAGACAGATACATTGCCATAGATAATGAAAATAGACTTACATTAACGTACTGCATGTTATTAAATGGTCTCGCAGGTGCCCGGGGAAGTATAGGTACATACGTTTGAGTATATAGTAAGAGGTTGAAGAAATGGTCAGGAGTCTAGCCAAAATGTAATTTAAACAGGTGCGGTTTTGGTTTGCAGCAGAAGATGGGCAGAGACTTGGCTGTTGTCATTGAGACAGGAAGTTCATTCCACCATTGGGACATCACAGCAGGAAAGAAAGGGCCTGGCAACCAGAGCGTGCAGAGAAGGGTGGTCTGGTCGGAGTGAGAGGGTTGATAGCAGATAGGATGTAGGAGGGTGCAGTTCCTCTTGCTGACCCAAAAGCAAGGACAAGAAATGCATATTTTATGAAAGTTATTACTGGAAGCCAGGGGAGAGACACAAGGAGAGGCGTGTCATGGTTGTAATTTGGTTGATTAAAGACGACTTGAGCAGCCACATTCTGAATGAGTCAAAAAGGTTTTGTTTCATAAGCAGGGAGACATATTTAAGTAAACCAGTCAGGACAGCACAAGGGTGTGGACAATGACCTGGGTAGCATGTATGGAAAGAAACGGACAGATTTAGCAAATTTTGCGGAGACAGCGGTTACAGGACCAGGTTACAGTGGCAATTTACTCCATATAAGAAACTAGCAGTCCAAAACAACACAAAGATTCTTTGCAGTCTTGAATACTGACAGCATTGTGCTCCCAAGAGTGATTGAAATATCCTTGAGGGGGGAGAATGGAGCAAGAAAGCTCCAGTTTAGCTTGAGATAAGGGCTGGTCATCTAGAAAGAGACGTCAGTCAGGAAAGCTTCGATGTTAGCAACAATATCCATCCAGGGAATCAGCTGTCTATCATCCACATAGGAGTGATAGGAAAAGCCATGGGGCCATATTTTTGAGCAGAGGGGTTTTATGTACAGTGAGATGAGTAGTGGACCAAGAACTGACCCCTGAGGGACTGCTGTCATAAGGCTGTGTAGGTTTTACTTTGAGGCAGAGCCATGCCAGGTTTACCTGATATGAGCAGCTGGAAAGATATGAAGTGAACCGTTAATGGGGAAATCCTGGGATACCCATGTGTGCCAATGTTACTAATAAGACCTGGTACAGATTCTGTGTTTTTGATCATTCCTGTTACGGATAGGAGAGCTTTGTTGAGCGCCTTGCTTTGAAGTCGGACTGATTGGGATCAAGGAGTTGTTCAGAGTCATACACTGTGCCGATTGGATGGAGACAACCAGTTCAAGGGTTTTAGATATAAAAGGGATAAGGGATACCAGTCGTTTGTTTTGGACTACTAAGGGGTCCAAGTTTCTTTTTCTTTTTTGAAGGCATTAATCAGGCCTGCCAAAATTCACTGGAGGCAGAGCCAGCGTTTAAGGAGGAGATGATTAGGGAGAAGATAAAAGGCTGAAGTCAGGTGTGGAGGACAGCAGGAAGAGAGAAGGGTTGGGGTCCAGCGGGCAAGAAGTTGGTGGTTTGAATTTTAGGATGTTGCATTGTGCTCAGCATTTGAAATCACAGGCAACGTTGAGGTACCATGTTCAGGTGGTTTAGTGGCAGCAACCACAGCCACGAGGCCTTCAGAGTGAGGCTTATTTTACCTCAACGTAACTGAGAGAGCCAGAACTTACGAGTCCTTAGGCCTTTTTTAAGGTGCAGTTTGTGGCTTATGGAGTAAATACGCACGTTCAGCTTTGCATGCATTGAGAAGGCCTTGCCAGAGAATGATAAGGGTTAAAACAGTGAAAGGGCCATTTCTTATTTGTAGGACCTTAGTGTCGTTACCCATGGTGTGTCTTCATGAGTGCATTTGCCCTGCACTCTGGACGGACCGAACCAAGGGTACGTTTTCCAGGTTGTTTCAAGAGATGCATGCGAGCGAATCGGAAGATAGGACGAAGCATGAATGGGTGCCAACGATTCACATTGTTTGAAGCGGAGTATGAACGGTAAATGATTCTACCTCGTTCATCAAGACACACCAGAGGTAATTACATGAGAGTTTAAGGGCTTACCAAAGTGAAATGGCCCTTTAAGGTCATTCACCTGACCACTCTTTAGCAGCCACTCCCAGTCGGCCAGGCTCCAATAGGTGAGTATACGCTCGGTTTGTCCTCAGAGGACGTAGGCCGTGCATGAACGCTGGTGCAACTGCAGCGTGGGAAGAAGTGAGGATTTGTCAACATGTGACTCAGAAGAATCATGTGTAAACTGTCTCCTTCTCCGCCTGAGTTGGTGGGAGAGGGTTGCTAGGGGAAGTTCAGCTAAGTTCAAGGGCGCAGAGAAAAAACTTTCCAAATCCATCATAATCCATTTGCCATGCAACATATCAGTCATATTTCACCAATCACATAACATAACTCAGAGTAAAACATCTCCACCTGACGGAGCATGACATATTCTCAAATGTATAGTTCAACAATATGAATAGTCACACAAAAGCTTTGAAATAATTTGATGTTGCTTTTTGGAGTTCATTATATACTGCAGGGCATCAAAGTATTTTTGGTGACTTAAGGCAAAACTAATGCTGTATGATGATGAAATAGACGGCTTACAAATGGGAGCAAAATAATGAGGAAAAACATGAAAGATGAGTGTCTCAAAGGAACGAAGAAAGAAAGTTGCAATAGAATAATGCATTTCTTTTACTGTAGCATATTACAGCATTAGAGAGTGAAATAAAACTGTATTTCCACATGAAAAAACACAGTATTTCTGGATATTGAGGTGGATATGAAGAATTAACCAGAATTTCCATCAGTACAGTAGAGAGCACTGCATAAGACTCTGACTGACAAAACAATAGACAGGTATACAGATAGAATCAAACTTCCCCAGATCCCAGATCCCACACAGGTAAACCAGAAGGTTGATGATCACGTCCCACACAGGTGAACCAGAAGGACAATGATCAGATCCCACACAGGTGAACCAGAAGGTTGCTGATCATGTCCCACACAGGTAAAACAGCAGGGTGATGATCATGTCCCACACAGCTAAACCAGAAGGGTGGGGATTAGGTCCCACACAGGTAAATCAGCAGGTGCCGCACAGGTAAACCAGCCAGATGGTACCTGCTCTTCCTCTTTCATCACTAGAGCTTAAAAATTGCTGTCAGAATAATCACCAGGCTCACATTCTTTCATGTGTTTTATGTTGCAAGTATTAGAAATCAGACAAACTTTAGCAGTAATGACGTGCCTCACTTTCATCCCATGGACATCATAGATGATACCAGTTTGGCTCAGAACAGTACTACACTCGTCAGTGGTGATTTGTCAAATCTCTGTGGGCTCTCTGGGGTAGGGTACCAAACCCTGGAGGACCACTTGCCTCAAGCGGAAGAACTCGCCAAACCTTATCATCTAGCTGTCAGGGCCCTCACTGCACTGATGAAAGCCTTGTGCATGCGGTCCGCAATTCAAAAACATTTCTACAATCTGACGGACAATATAAGATGAAGGAGGTGTTCTTTGCCTTTGTGAATTCTGGCAGAAATGCACAGTGGGACTATGTTCACAGTGCCTTCTCTCTTACATGCCAATGGAAAGTTAAAGTAAAATGTAGGTCAGATCATTGCTTTGGCTTCGCAGGAAGATAAATACCTCCTCACCAAGCTCACTCCACTCATCTTACAACAAGCAGCCCTTAGGTACATGAAAAGTGGTCTTATTGATAGAGTCTGACCACATTGTTTTGGAATTTCTGATAACAGTTCAGACCAGAAAGAATTACTGGACATCTTGGATGAATACAGTTGCTGGAGAGTGCCAACTGCAGACGATTTTGAACAAAGACCAAACACAGTCCTGGAAATGGGCACCAGTTTGTAGCAATCAACCTCAAAAAATACTCAGGCCATGAATGTGGAATTTCAGTTTATGTTTAAAAATACAGTACTCATGGCAAACAAACATAAATTACCACACCCTTTAAATAATACTCTCTATTTGTGATAGTATTGTAGCTGAGTTCTCAGGTTGTTGAATTGCTTTAACAAGCAGAATGGCTTTGGTTGAAGTGATAATAAAATAGACAGTCAGTTACACATTCAATGGGATTTATTATTTACCAAGGAAATGAAGGCAAACAAGTACAACAATATCTGAATAAATCATATAGACTAGAGAGTGGTGGATATAGGTAGACACTGTGAAGAAGCAAGGGCGCTCCGCTGTGCATGTGCGCTCTGGCACAAGCTCTCTAGGAGCAGAAAAGAAGAATCGCATGCAGAATGGAGATTGGTATGAACACAGACTTTGGGGATCCACATGGAACATTCTATGGCCTAGGGCAGAAATAACCGCATGTAGGTGAACTAATGAGACATGAAAACCGGCATACAAATGTTGGATTAGACCTTTTTAGCATTCAGAACAAATCATATATCATTTATGACAACAGAACTTCTTAACGAATGAGAAAACAAGCATAAGTTTTGATGGCTTTCCGCTGTCTGTGTAGCAAAGACAGAAAGTTCTTCGCGTGTGAAACAAGTTCCCTTTAAACTTGTTATACAAAAGCAATACATCGGCGGACTGTGATTTTGAAGTCATGGCTGGAGGCGATGTTGTGGAGACATCTCTTTTGGTGTTTCAGACCAGAATGTAAGGAAATGTACTTCTGTTTTCTTGCAAAATTCTGTAAGAACTAGCACACAAGACCATTATCCTAACCTGCTTTGTCATCAAACAATTAGCTTGCATGCTTGCCCCTTTCAGCAAACCACTTGAGGAAGCTGGAACTGTTTATGAAAACATGCAGCAAATAACGAGGACAAGATCACTGAACTTCCCAATGAATAAAAATAGTCTATTGAAGCCCGTTATCATCTGA
Organism: Albula glossodonta; assembly: GCA_019788955.1. Lineage (NCBI taxonomy): Eukaryota > Metazoa > Chordata > Actinopteri > Albuliformes > Albulidae > Albula > Albula glossodonta. The sequence goes on from JAFBMS010000027.1 coordinate 1,349,426, forward strand.
AGCTAGTCTGGTGGAAAAAAAATAATAATAATAATAACTCAGTTTGTTGGTAATTTGAATAAACTGTTTTCTAGCCTAATACCTTAAGTACTTATAGCTGTTTGTTAATACAGCCCCTCGTAGCATTTGGTGTGGAATTTTCATGAAGCAGTTACTTCATTTTATTTTCATTTTCTTGAAGCCATGTGGGGAAGGAGTCTTGATAATTCTATCAGGTAATCCATTCATTATACATCAAAGGCTGCTGTAGGAATTAAAATAAGGTCTTTAGCAAGGAGCTGGAGTAATGAAACAAGTGTTAAAATATTCCAAAAATGCATATGAGTAAAGTCCAAAAAGGAAAAATACATCATTACTTTAGGCTCTGATTTAAGGCTATGCTGCCCCCTAGTGATGTGATTTATACTTGTCGTTAATAATGTTAATGTTGTAATAATCATACAACTACTGTCATTTCATCTTTCTATCATTTCCTTGCAGTATGTACATGCTTTTACACACACATATGTTTAATACACATGGATACCCTCAGCGACTGTGTAAGAGAAAAAAATAGCAGAGGTCAACAGTGCATTTGCAGCTCATTAAAATGTGTTTGTTTCAGCAGATAAAGAGGCTAATTATTTCAACCTTGGTTCATCTGTCATTCTGCTATGTGGGCTGTGGGTGTAGATATTAATGAAAGATTAAACTGAATCAAATTAGAAAAGGTATGCAAACATTTGGTGAACACATATATATTTATACCATAAGGAGTCTCCCATTCTTCAGGGTCCAGTCCATTAAGGCTGATGCCCCGCAGTCTCAGGAAAAGGTCTGTATACTCAGCCATAGGTTTACACACACACACACACACACACACACACTTCTCAAGGGCAGTCATTTAAATAATAATCCTCTTAACATATGTCTGCAAGTAACTATGGGCTTCATATAGCAATTGATTGCTGGTCAACCACTGGGAGCTGGGAATTGTGGGTCGGCTTTCTTCTATGGTTAATCGAGACAGATAACACTTCATCAAGTTTCTCCTATATATGGAAAAGCTTAAAAAAATAATGGTGGTTACAAATATGCTGTGGATTTATGGAACCCAAATAAGATTGCATGGGTCATTATGAGAACTGAAGGTGAACTTTCAGAAGAGTATGCTTTAGGTAACAGCAGTTATTAATTTCAATATTTGGATCCAGAGTGAAACACTCTGTGCCATCCTCCTTCAAAGCAATGCGCAGAAACCTTTTTTCATCACTGCAATCTTGGCACTTCCAGTTCCGTGATCAAGCTGCACTTTTCGCGGACATCTGTCGTTTTCAGTGACAGCACCTACGAAACCGCTTACAGTCAGTCTTAGATCTTCGCTGATCTTATACGCCTCCGGCTTTTTCTTAAGGAACCATCCATACGCCCGCTGACACATATACCAAATGGTTTCGTTTGTGTTACTCATCATCATGCTGCACACATGTGCACCCATTCGTTCCTCGTCCATCAGATGCAGTGACTGAATGACATTCGCACTCAATTACTGCCACACCAATGATAACCATGCAATTCCGGTGCATGCTGATCAAGTCTGAAGTTGAAACCCAGCGGTGTATGAAATAGCCCCCCCCCTTTCTTCTTCTGCCTTGTTTTGTTTCTTCCAGAGCAAATCATTACTCAGCATTCTCTCCGGGATCAAAAGGCTGTACGTGAAACTTTGCCAAAAGCAGTTCTCAGTGATGGGACCCATTCTGTATTCACTCAAGAGTAGCCCGCTACAGCCTCTGCCTGATTGGCTGAACTGTTCCTGTGGGCCAAATTGTCTCTGCATGATTGGCTGGACTGTTTCTTGGCTCCAGATTTCCTCTGCCTGATTGGCTGACCTGTTCCTGTGGGCCAGATTGTCGCTGCCTGATTGGCTGGACTGTTTCTTGGCTCCAGAGTTCCTCTGCCTGATTGGCTGAACTGTTCCTGTGGGCCAGATTGTCGCTGCCTGATTGGCTGGACTGTTTCTTGGCTCCAGAGTTCCTCTGCCTGATTGGCTGAACTGTTCCTGTGGGCCAGATTGTCGCTGCCTGATTGGCTGGACTGTTTCTTGGCTCCAGATTTCCTCTGCCTTATTGGCTGAACCATTCCTTCGCTCCAGTTTGCCGTTGCCTGATGGTCTGAATCGTTGCTTCGCTCTGACACTGGCATTCTATTACCATACACTGACTTTTGACAAGGCAGCAAATTTGACAAAATAATGTTACAACTGTAAGCCAAAGGTCATAATTCTGAGTTATGAAGTCACAACTTAAAGAAATAAGGTTGCAGTTAAATCCATCTTTATTCTGTTGTTGGAATGGGCTTCCATGGAGGAATAATCAAGCTGTCATACAATAAATTGGTCATCATTATGCCTGCTGGGTGAGTCACTGAATTCATTTTTTGATTATTATTTGATGAAAGTAAACAAACATGAGTGCCAGTAATGATCGCTTCAAAAGATGTGGTTTTTGCCCCGCCTGCTTCCATCTCACCAATCACAAGTGGTTGTCACCCCTTTCTCTCTATCACCAGCTGCACAAGGTTGTGATCCATTTTTTGGAGGCAACAGGACCTCCATAGCTCACACAGTGAATATAATAACCAGCTTTGACATTGAACAATATCTGGCCAGAATTTGTTCTGCAGTTCTCTGGAGGTGAGGAAACTGGAATGGGAAAAAAAGATTTTCCTGTCTGTAATGCTTCCTGAATCTTGTCAAACCACATAGTTTTTTAGCCATATAATTTCATCTCAGATCTAGCGCTCAATTTTGCTAGACAGTTAGACTGCAAAGGTGACCTTAACTTCACTGAAGGTTTTACAAAAACACAATAAATTGTGCACAATGTTTTTTCCCAGAAGTACCCAAAAGATGGGAGCTGATTCTTCCTTAAATAGTCAATCCATAAAAGTCTTCTCCATGTTTCAGTTTGGTCAATCAAAAACTCTCAGACAGAACTCTGATACAATAGACTATGGATAAGACTCTCAGGATGGCACACTTTCTTCTTTACAAAGCTTTGAAAGTGTACACTACCAGTTAAGATTTCTCGGAAAAAAGAGGAACAATTCCCGCGACAGCTTCATATACAGCATTGACGGTAGAATACAACGGATTACAACATGTGGACTAAAAGCTTTTCAGCCAATTTTATAATCACTGTGTTTCTTCAGAGCACAGTGGGGGACGCTCTGCGTAAATGCGCGCGCTGTCCAATCCCTGAGCGCGCGCCTCGATAAAAGCCTGCGTTTCATCCCTTTCGTGACAGATTGTTTCACATCATACCTGGGTACACCAAAAAGAACAACACAGTCTTTACAGGTGTGAAATCTCTGCATTTACATTTCTCTGCATTACTTCAATGTCATTGAAGACATTATGTTAAAACCAACACAACATAATAGCTAAACTGAAGAATGTTTTGTTGAAATCAACGTAATCCGATTGTTTCCAGCGGGAGATATATAGTCTTGCAATGTGCTCGTAATCGGATGACGACATATAACTGATAACGGATAATTCTGAACATCAGTGTTTATTTTTCTGAAAATGGGATGGATGCCATGAATAGCAGCGATGCGAGTTTGAATTCGGGATGGCAAGAAGGACCGGAGGAGGAGATACTCGGAAATTTCCCAGCTGCGTCTTATAACGCAACATTAACCTTCAACAAAACTAATGCCTCTGGCTCGAGTATCTTCAACCTCCGTGATTTGGATAAAGCCGATTTCGTGGGTGATGGTTCCGTTATCCTAAGAGTAGTGATATCTATAATTTATGCCGGCGTGTGTGCCTTAGGACTTATCGGAAACATTCTTGTCTTACACCTAATGAAATCCAAGCAAGTGTGGAAGAAATCTCACATTAACTTGTTTGTCACGAGCTTGGCCGTGACGGACTTCCAGTTTGTGCTGACCCTGCCGTTTTGGGCTGTGGAGAACGCTTTGGATTTCACCTGGCTGTTCGGCAAAGCCATGTGTAAGATAATCTCTTATGTGACAGCCATGAATATGTACGCAAGTGTATTTTTTCTTACAGCCATGAGCGTGGCGAGGTACCTGTCTGTCGCCTCTGCTCTGAAAAGTAAGAGACGCCGTCAGTGTTTCTCCGCTTTGTGGATGAGCCTTCTTATATGGGTCGCCGCGATTATTGCCGCGTTGCCTCATGCGATATTCTCGACCACAGCCACGGTGTCAAACGAGGAGCTGTGCCTTGTCAAGTTTCCGGACAAAAGTGGCGATGCTCAGTTTTGGCTGGGGCTGTATCACGCACAAAAAGTGCTGCTGGGGTTTGTCATTCCTCTTGGCGTAATTTGCATATGCTACTTACTCCTTCTGAGGTTCATTACCAGCAAAAACGTCAACACTTCCAGTGCAAAAAGAAGGTCAAAAGTGACGAAATCCGTAACTATTGTCGTGTTGTCATTCTTCCTGTGCTGGTTGCCTAACCAGGCGCTGACGGCGTGGGGGATTCTAATTAAGCTTAACGTGGTTCATTTCAGTTATGAGTATTATACAACTCAGGTGTACATCTTCCCGGTTTCCGTTTGCTTGGCGCACTCTAACAGCTGTTTAAATCCCATACTGTACTGTTTAATGAGGAGAGAATTTAGAAAGGCTTTGAAGAAACTCTTCTGGAAAATCACTTCGCCCTCGGTCACAAACATGCGGCCGTTTACGGCAGCAAGTAAGCCAGAACAGGATGAGCAGAATAACCCATTGGTTCAGCAGAGTCCAGCCGAACCTGGACTGATATTCTACCCACCTGGTGTTGTCATGTATCACGAAAGAAACGATCTTCTCCCAAACAGCACATGAAATTACGTGATTATGGGGTTTAATTTAACAGTCCAAACTCGTGGAGCAATGATATTAAGAGCATATTGTATTGAGGTATTGGTACAGTATGACCTGGGCTAAATTCATGTTATTGCAGTTGGGAACATCAGCTCTGCAGCCTCCTACCTGTCGCATTCTAGGCTACTTATGTGAAATTAATGCTATATAGATTTGGAAGCAGTTATTTAAGGTAGAAGGCTGTAGTCTGGCCGTTGCGAAATGGGTTGAGACAATATAAAGAGGTAATTGCATTTATATTCGGACCACGAGCGTGGACTTGCTTATACTGATGATAAAATACTTACTATCGGTATCTATTTTCTGTTTGGGTTTATGAAATGAGGTCGTAAGAACATTTGAAAGTTTATGGAATGAAAGCCGTGTAAATATTTAAGGATTTTGCGGTAAGTATATATTACCTATTAAAATGAACAAATATTGAAGTATCGAAAGCTGAATTACATTTATACAGTTGTGATGTGTGTATTTAACAGTCTGTATACGTATCAGTTTCATGCTTTAGCGTTCCAATTATTTGTGTTTAAAGTTGTGTGAAACAAACGCATTCTTCGACCATTCAGTGTTAGAGACAATAAAGCAACATATATATTTGTGGGTTATAAACATAATGTTTCATCGAGTCTATTATCTTAAAAAGTAGCTTGGTTTGAGTTGCAAAATGCAGCATTTACTCTGTCATGGTATGTAAAGAATGTGGATATCGTTAAGTTATTATCGTGAGCTGTACCCCCACGAATCAGTTGGGATTTTTTTTTTTTTTTTTACAGAAAATGCAGTGTGGTTGGGATCTAAACACTTGGCCAAAGGCCAGGATTCAATGTCCTTGAATTTGGCTCACAGTTAAATACAAGTCTTCATTTTTATCTTCGCTGAAACAGTTCGGTGAGTTTAGAAATCATACAAATTACCTCGCGAAACTGTTTTAAAAAAAAAACGTAGGACTCATCCACGTGTTAGTAAAACATTTTAAAATCCAACATGACGAAGGCTTAGATGACTTTACTTGTTTAATTGACTTGGAAAAACTGGTTAAATTGCCACAATGATTTTAATAGTTTGCTGAAAATTACCAAAAAGTTGGTAGATAAAAGGTACAGAGAGATGTAATTAGCCCAGAAAAATTGCTTCTGTCAACTTAAAATAATGCGTCACGTCAAATTATATAGACAGTTGCATCAATAAAAATATCTTAGTAACATTTTGCAATGGCTTATTCTAGCTCACTCAAGTTTAACTTTACTAAGAAAGATCTACCTCGAACCTACGATTGACCTCGAAATTGTCAGCACAGTAATGAATACTAAGTTGAAACCAATGATTAACATAAATTGGGCAAAGAAGTGAAACTAATCTTAAATGAAGCATAAGTAGTTTTATAAACATTTTTAATTTGGTTATCAAAAACAATGACCTTACAAACATATTCATTACTACACAGGCATTCCTAATAAATATTTATTAGTTGACTGAATATATAACACCAATGCAAATAGTTGCTAAGATATTCTACTTTCCATTGTAGCACCGTATTAAAAATAAGGAGTTACAAAAAGATAATCAAACAGTTAAATCAATGCGCTGTAAAAGAGAGGCTGGAAGCAACTTGTGCATGAAGCGATAAGCTCCCATTATGTTTCTATCACTCGTTATAGCTGCATTTATTCTTAAATATTAATTTCACTGTGAATGTAAGAATAATGGTTATGTTAGCTGGATTCAGCACTAAGTTATACAGCTGTGGGTTTGTACTTGAATCCTTTCTCAGTGTGAGTTATACAAGCAAGTTACTGATGAACACTGGATAATGTCTAAATAAATTAATTAATCAAGACTTTATAAAAACAACAATAGCTTTTTTGGTTGCATCTGCATAAATGAAAGTTGCATACACGTTCAGTATAAAGGGAATCCTTTGTTTTTGCCCTCTTGAATAACTTGACATTTAGGAAACATAAAATGTCTTTGAAACAACTTGCAATGACATTTTTATGTTCACACAAATTCACAGGCAATCGTTGGTCAGGCAAAATATTTATAGCTACAGAAACATACGGTACTGAGTTGATTGAACAAATGAAAAAGAGTTTTTCAAAACATTATCCTTTGTTGCACCTCCAAGCCAAATGATTAAGTTACTTAACTAAGTGTTACTTGTGCCTACAACAAATTATTAGTTGTGTATCTGTTTCTTAGAAGCAGATGCGAAGTTGAGTAAACAATAAAAAGCAATTGCAAACAGTTACTGTCACATTTCTGTTGTGACAGTCTGTTCGGTTTCAGGATCTTCCGAGTTCTAAGACCGAAAATCCAAAGGACAGTTAACAAGGTTATGGGCTAGAGTACACCACTGCTAAATTTTTTGGCATTTGGTGTTAAACTATTAATAAACTATTAATGAGTTCCAGTTTCTAGCTGAGATCATCATTTATATACAGTAACACTCCTGATAAACAAATTCTTACATCAATGGAAAACATATTGCCAGATGAGATGTTTTGCCATGTACTGTAAGCTGTACACTAGCCTGTGTGCCACACTGTAGCAGACTGTAGGCTGTATACTAGCCTGTGTGCAACACTGTAGCAGACTGTTGGCTGTATACTAGCCTGTGTGCCACACTGTAGCAGACTGTAGGCTGTATACTAGCCTGTGTGCCACACTGTAGCAGACTGTTGGCTGTATACTAGCCTGTGTGCCACACTGTAGCAGACTGTAGGCTGTATACTAGCCTATGTGCCACACTGTAGCAGACTGTAGGCTGTATACTAGCCTGTGTGCCACACTGTAGCAGACTGTAGGCTGTATACTAGCCTGTGTGCCACACTGTAGCAGACTGTAGGCTGTATACTAGCCTGTGTGCAACACTGTAGCAGACTGTTGGCTGTATATTAGCCAGTGTGCCACACTGTATCAGACTGCAGTCTGTATACTAGCCTGTGTGCAACACTGTAGCAGACTGTTGGCTGTATATTAGCCAGTGTGCCACACTGTAGCAGACTGCAGGCTGTACACCAGTCCATGTGCCACACTGTATGCAATCACCTTAGACTCACAAGTACTACTGGATTAGGAAAAATGTGTTTAAGCAAGTTGTGACAATTTTAGTGTTTGCTTATCCCTGTTCATGTCCAAATTAGCATTTCTCAAACCAGATTCATTCCACATGTATCTCATAAAAAATCTCTCTCTTATAGGTGTAAGTTAAACCATTTAACAAACCTATGGTTGTTTTCACAGAATTCAAGTGCATTAATGAAAATGTTTGCATCTGCAGTAGTCTTAAATTCTGTATTTGTTAGTAAACCATAAGGTTCCTGTTCTTGCTGTACCGTAAAATTTTGTATGGAAATATGTATGTTAAATTTGCAAAAAGTTTTTGGAGTTGAATAAACTTATCTATATCATTGAAAATGCACATAGAAACAAACCTTTCTGTCACACCACTACTGAAATTACCGACAATGTATTATCCCTGTGACAAATTATAAATAAGCTGCCTTTAAAGTGTACCTAAATAAAATTATTTTGCTCATTGCTTCTGCCCTCCAGTAATTCATTTTTTCATAGAGGCTTTCAAGATACCAGGCAGTCTCATCAAAACACTTCACATTCAACACCTCAGTTCACAATTCAGACTGCTGGGCAATTATTCTGAAGATAATTACTATGTAGGGACCATTCATGAGGCAGAGAGGTTGGAGGGTTATTAGCGTGTTTATTTAGTGTTGTTAGACGTTATTCCACGTATCGTATGAAGAGGGCGATGAACAGGCAGCCGATGAGGGAGACCGTGGAAGCGGAGAGCACCACCACGATCACGCTGCCCACTATGTTGACCAGGGCACCGAGTCCGGCCCCCACGATGATCTGTGCCAGCTGCACCATGCAGGTGAGCGCCGCGCAGTCCACACCTGTGCCGCGATCGTGCTCTGCCTGCCCCTCCCCTCGCTGCTTCCTCTGGGCCTGAGAAGGGGAGGACGGGCATTCCGGGAGGGGTGGGGGGGAGACAGAGAAAAATCAGGACAGACGAGGGAGAGGGCCGAGAGAGAGAGAGAAAAGACGAGACAACGCAGGAGAAGGGAAGGAGACAAGGCAGAGAGAGAAAGATTTTTTTTCTGTCAGTGTTCAACAGTATACGACATCTACAATAGGATAAGACGTCTACATTACAAAAAAGATTACTACACATCCATTTTTTCATTTTTGTTTGAGTGCAATGTCTTGGGTGCCTCTGCATGGGTGTGTTGTGATGTTGTGTAAAACTCTAGTCTCTTATACAATAGTATAATAGTTAATGCAAAAGCATAACGTCTCTTTTCAGCAGAACGGAGAAGTCATGACCCCATTTAATCAAACCTATGCTGTTTTGAGACATGTTGGGTCCAAACCTGAGGGTGCTTGTTATCAGTTATTATGCATCCCTAGTTTTTGCATATTCTGAAAAACTGTGGATCGCTTGTTATCAAGTCATCAATTTTGGTTATCAGAGTTTTGTGAGCTGAATGGGTAAACCCAAGCACACACAGGGGCTGAGATGGGAAATGTCTAGAAGTGATTTTTTTGGGGGACATGTTCAAATGGGATTCCAAAATGTACCTCATCGCTAACAATGAACCTGCATCGTGTTCTGGCTCCTGTTAAAACTCTGCACCCAACTCAGTTAAAGCAGTTATGTGCATGGTTAACAAAAACCAGCGGACCGTAGCTCTCCACACCCAGGACAGGTGAGGGTCCTTTATGAGCTGTAGGAAACTTACCTCCTCTTCCTTGTGATACTCGGAGATCAGGTTGAAGGGGATGGTGTAGAGGGTGCTGGACATCACTCCGAAGACACTGCACAGGGTCAGGGTGGCGATGATGTTGGGGAACAGGCCGATCAGGCTGGTCCCCAGCCCAAAAACGAAGTATCCCACAAAGTAGAGCCCCTTCAGGCCGATGTACGGCAACAGCAGCCGCTGCACGTCTGGGGAGAGACGACGAGGCCTTCTTTAACCCCTGAGAGCATTCATCTCTCCACTCGGAAAGTTAGTGCATGTCTGCAGCCATGGATATCTCAGTTCACATCACATCTTAAGTCTAGAAGAATGACCATTGAGGAACCCTCCCAGGTCCAGATCAACGACAGTGTGACCTTCACCAGCGACAGACCATAATGTCTAAATCAAATATAGAAGGTCTGGAGACATATGGCTGTGATTCATTTTGGTGTATATCTTATCATTGTGTGTTACCATTGCTATGTAAAAGTTATATTGTCTCCAGTTGAGTTATACCTTTCTGTCCAATTCAAATTCTCCATAGATGAGGCCCCTGGAACATTGGTTAAATATTCCCAAAAATGAAATGATCATATTCTTGGATGTTCTTGAGGGGTATCGTTAAGAAGCATTGCATAATACTAGTACTAATAGTACTAATACTATAGACTACTAATACTGCTACTAATACTGCTACTAATAGGACTACCACTACTAATACTACTTCAACTATTAGTACTCCTCCTCCTCCTCCTAATACTACGACTAATCCTACTACTACTCCTGCTACTTCTACTAATAATAATAATAATAATAATAATAATAATAAGGTGACTCACATGAGTAGAGGGCGGATGACACAGCGTTGATGCAGAGCCCCCAGCAGCCCACCTCCACCCCTCTCTCATACGTTACATAGGCGCTGGAGTTGTGCTCGGCGTAGGGGTTCCCCTTATACACAATCTGAGAGAGGAAACGGGGGCAGATTAAGGAGGAAACCATCGCGCTCTGCAGTACGTCATGCATGCCTCCGTATGCGTTTCATAGATACCTCTGCCATCTCATTTGCAAAACTGACAGCCAGAAATCAGCTTTGTTTTTTTTATTTTATCAGTATTTATACGTTTGGCGAGGAACAAATCACAGCTGGAAGTCGATTTTGGTATCACACTGAAGAGAAAGGGCAGGTCTCTCGTGTGATGTTTTTCATGGACACGCCACCTATCGCATATGCCAAATGAGACCCCCAAACATTACATTTTTCATAATATTTGATTGATAGGCATATGTTAACGGCTCATTGAGGTAGTATGACCTTGGTTAGACATTGAAGCAGATAAATTTAAGGCAAAACTAAAAGCCTTTTCAAATACAAATACAAGACCTTCCTGTCAATAGGGATCCCAAACACAAGACAAAACTGCACTTTTCCTGATTTCATTTCTAAATCATTATAGAATAAAATGCTCAAAACCATTTGCAATGTGTATGTATGTTACTCTATGTTCTACAGGTTTAATATATTTGCAATGAAAATTATGATAAATCCTGGGATTTTGATTGGCAATGTTAGAAGCAAATGCATGTCTACTGATAAAACTCATGACTTATATTCAATGAAATAGACTACTAATTCACCTGTTTAATAGAAACATTTCTTCATAGAAATTTCCATTCATTTCTGTTAAATTATTCGGTCAGGTGGACACTGTAGTTTTTCTATCCTGTTCCATCAATTATTCAGCTTTGAATCAAAACTGAATCAATCATTCAGCATGTCTGAGACAGCGTTATTTTCTCTTTGTCCATTGATTAATTTTAAATATGATCCACATTTTCACACCTTGAATTTATACACAGAACTTGCACAAGATGACATATTCAAAATGCAAATCCAATCAACTTCAAAATCAAAGCGAAGCAAAGATTTCAATTTAAGTTTAATGTTTGGCAGGTCTGGGGCTCTATATGCGAATAAAAAGCTGGCTATAACGACAAGGCCTCTTTCGTTCTGCTGCCCTTATAAAGATACATGGGCAGACGTGCGCAAACAGGCACAGTTTACCTGGCCCATGAAGTCAGTGAAGAAGAGCATATTGCAGAGGAATGCGGTCCAGCCCAGCAGGTGGCTGACACACAGGCAGCGATAGTGATTGGGCATGGTGATCATAACATACAGCAAGGACTTCAGAGTCATCCGCTTCTGCACCTGGACAAAGCGAAAGAGAGAGAGAGAGAGAGAGAGAGAGAGAGACAAAGACAGAGCGGGAGAGGAAGAGGGTGAAAGAGAGACAGAAAGGGAGAGAGAGAAAAATGCTAAAAAACTCCACTGAATATGATGACCACAACGATATACAGGGGGTCCTCGACTTACGAACGAGTTCGGTTCCTATAACTTGTCGTAAGTCGATTTTCGACGTAAGTCGGAATTTATACCTAAATTATACCTAAGTTAACACCTTAAGTCACTCACACTGTGCACACAACACATGAGGACATATAAAATACAGTAATTGAATAATTGAATGAAACAGTAATAAAAAAAAAAGAGAGAACAATTTCTTATCTTTATTTCTGTGGTCGTATTTACGAACCAAACCGCTTAGGTCGAAACTAGGTTTTTTAAAATAATTTATGGGAGTGCGTCGTAACCACGAAACGTCGTAACTCGAGAACGTCGTAACCCAAGGACCTCCTGTACTATTAAGTGCCTTTCAAGCTTCGTCCAACTCAATAAGTTAGAATTTTATGTTAGAGATAAGTAGTAAATATGAATTTTGACCTCGAAAATATGTGTTAAAACGGAGTATCAAAGTAATGGCTGCCTACTGCACTGATACACAGAAACTCCCCTAGGTTGAAAGGAACGTATCTGTGTCTAGACTACCCATGACGATGAGAGAATCATATTAATGCACAGGCAAGGAAAAGCCCCACAACCTCTTCCTAGTCTGAGCACTGCTGTCAGGTGCTAGAGCCACAGACTAAACGAAAAGGAAACAGAAATGAGAGCAGTAACTTCTCTCCTGTGTGACATGCACTCTGAAATAATGTCTGATTTCTAGGCTAAAAGCCCTGAGAAGTGGAATGGCGAGTGTGTAAATACACCCTCTACTGGTTATAAATTGTAATAATTCAAGAATAAATCCCTGAGTATCATCACTAACCAATAATAATTAGCTTTTTCTGAACATATGTAAAATTAGAAATGACTATAACAGATTCTTATTAATGATAATAATGATAATAATATACAAAACGTATTGCCATTTCAAATTTTATGTGAAATTCTTAAATTCTAATAAAAAACACTGACATTCTCAGATGTTGAGAGAATAGGGTGGAGACATGTAGTATCAACACTTAAACCATAAAATGAACCATGCTGATGGTTATTAGTTCTTAATTAGATATAAATCCAGGTTAGCTAACTTAGTTCAATGAGTTCACATCTCGATAGTACAGGCCAACTGTCATGATTGCAGGTGCTACTTGGGTTTTATTTGTTTCGAGCTTTCTCGCCTGTACTATCGTCGGGTAGCTAACGACGTTCTTTTGGTTATCGGCTGACTGCTAGGTGTGGCCGATTAGTAACTGGTTTCAGGTGTGTGAGGTCTTTGTGTTACCCAGGGCTTCAGCGTCTCTTTTCTAGTGTCGTCTATACACTTTGCTGGCTTTGGCAGAGATTTTGTCCTCTGGTTTTTGGCTTAGTATGCCTGGTGTGTAAGTATAATGTAGGAATCTTTACGAAGTTCTTTATTTTCTTTTTCTTGCGGGATTGATCCGTGTTCACCCGCCGAAGAATTTTGGTGCTGAAGTATCTGCGTGGTACTTCGCAGTTTGCTCTTTATATATTAAGAGCTGTTAGTTTTTCATTCCTGAAGTCTTAGTGTCTTTTTATTTATCTTAGAGTTGGGGTTCTCCCACAGGAGTGTATTTTTGTTTTTGTTTTAGGGATTTGTTCCCTCTAATCTGTCTCCTTCGAGACCTTACAGGTTGGGGAATTCGTTCCTTAGCTTTTCATCTGTGTATTGTGCACACTAAGGAGTCTCATCATCATCATCAGTCCTTACACCAACACACTTAAAAATACTGATTTAGAGTACTGATACTGAATCTTTTACAAATAGCTGTTTACAAGCTCCTTTTGCTTTTTGAGGATGTGCTCTGCTCAACATCATTCAGGTCTGTCTAAAACCAGTTACACTGTGCTAAAACTGGGAATCCAAGACCCCATTCCATGATTTTGCATGAAAATAAATCTGTACAACATGACTCGTTTCTGCTACAAATAACTTTCATCAACAATGTTTGAAATTCCAGTCTAGCAACGTATCTGAAAATGATTGAATGAATTTAGGATTACGTTATGAGAGTAAATTGCTATTTGGTATGAATCTTTTTGAGCATTGAACCATGACACACAAAATATAAGTGATAACTGAAAAGAAACAACAGTGGAATAAGAAATATTTTACTAAAATTGATCATTATAAACCTCCCTATTGGCTAGAGTGTCCAGAATGATGTTTTTCAGGGGAAAAATAAGCATTTGTTTTGCTAGCCTGTTCCTCTGTTCAGCAGCCATGTTGGAAACTGTGCTGAAGAGTCTCCCCCTCTCCACAGCGCTGTCAGGGGTGCACTGTTTACAGTAGCAGCCAGTGACAGGAATCAGTGTTGGGGCACTTTCCAATATTCCAAAGGCTCGCCCAACTTTTCACCAAAACAGCTCTGCACTTGGCCAACACCACTCATGCTAGCTTTGTGCTTCTGTGAAAACTTTCCAAATGGCTCTGTCACTGCACAAACTCTCAGTGTTTCCTCCATCTTTTCCATCTCTCAGATCACAACACATGTGTATGTATTTCTCAGTAATGCTTTTTGGATACAATGGTTTTAATTCGTCCTTGTCACATTTCCATGCATCAAAAATCCAAGACGTGGACATTTTTGTTCCTTTTTTCACTTGAAATAACCCACCCCTCACTGTCAGTTTGGGAGAGCTTGTCTGTATCCATAGCACAAGCTGTATCAGGGGGCTACACTTCAGGTGCATTTGGTACGGGCAGGCAGAATTAACCAGACAGAGCCCCTGGTGTGCATACATGGACATCGTGCTGGAGCGGACTGTTTCCCTCCCTCCCTGGGGAACTCTATGTGACCTGGGGTTAATGTGAGCTGCTGATTACAGTTAGCACTGTAATCAAGTGCACTCAAAAACTGGTCTTAACAGGATGACTTTTCCAGCATTTTTGCTCATATAATGACATCCTTTAAGAATAAGATGAAAGTGAATGATAGTGAAACATGATATCTTAAACCTGCTTTGCCAGTGTCCCTAGTGATGAAAAACAAACCTCTTTGTTTGGCTGCTTGGCACTTGAGGTAACTGCGTTGGCCTCGCTCAGAGCGGAGAACGACCTGGCTCTGATCTCCGGTTCGATGGCAGTCTCTTTGGGCACCGCGCCGTAGCCGTTCCCGTGCATTCCCAGGAGCAGCACGGTGTCCGACAGGTCGTGGTCACCGGCCCTGTCCGTCGCCAGGGCTTTCTCCGGAATACTGAACAGGTGCACCGTCAGGAAGATCCCGAAGGTGAGGGTGGAGAAAAAGAAGATGACCTGGTATTCCGACCCGAGCAGGACTCCCAGGGCTGAATGCCCCCAGTCCATCGCTCCAATCAGATATCCACAGGCACCCCCCAAACCTGCAACACATCACAGAGAAACGGCCTTACACTTCTACAACACGCTGACCTGTATCAACACAAATCTTTTAAAGGGAACACCCACCCATACATCAAATCATCCACACTCATAATATATGTGTAAAAATCACCAGATACAGTATGCAAACTTCCTGAGACATAACATCAGAAAAATGCCCATTTCAAGAAGACGTGCACTCTCCCTGCCCTTAACTTCAGCAAAGAGCGATTACTGCTCTACATTTCACATTCTCTGCAGCGAACACTCTCAGTTGGGTGCCCATTACATCATGCGCTTTTGATATGCTTGCAAAACCAACTTATATTAGGACTACGCTGTACTGATACTCATATATGTATTGGAAAAGTGATACTGCGATGATAAATGAAAGCTGGATGTGGATACTGTATTCACACAGGGGAAGTGAGTAATGGCAATGAGGACGAAGCATCAAATTGGCTCACAAGCAGAGTGCGTTCAGGTTTAGCTTTCTAATTCTAATGCCGGAATTGGTGTTTTTTTTAAAGTTTATCTTAAACTTGAGAAGTGTTGTGGCTATATTTTCATTCCCCCTTCAACAAAAATGTTTTGCGCTCCGTATTTGCTTTAGCCAATGTAAATTCAGTGTTTCAAATGGGAATTTAATAATTATCTAAATATAAAAATAATGGTAATGATACACAACACTAACAAAAATGGAGCAAACATATAGCTTTATATGTGAGTTACTTAGATATATCAAGTGAAAAATAATTATAATAAAATTATATATGTATAAAAAAAAACCTCCCGTATAAAATCCTATTCAGCTATCGGGCAAGTGGTCTCATTCAGCAGCTAGCCTACTCAAAGCTAACATATGTAGTAGCATGAGAGACCAAGTGCATGTTGGTACAAACATACTTATAGTGCTGTAGCAGGTATTGCATCAGTGAGTGCAAAACATTCTGCATTGGTCAGTTTAGGAGATGCTGGGCATGTTTCTGTCTATAGAACCATTTCATGTCCCAGATGTCCTGTCAATACAGACCTCCATGTAAATTCAAACATCGAAAAATTCTGAAATAACAAAAGCTCCAAAAATGTTCCACTGTTCATATGCTATTAATTATAATTTAATATCTCATGAATATAGTATTAAACCCTTGTTGCAGAATAAAATAAGCCTTGTGCCAAATAAATTGGTCTTTGTATAACGCTCATAATGTATTCTGTTGACATTTTTCAATTTCACACCAATTATTCACAAGCTCTGATCGACATAATGATTTCCACCGCAGAGACACAGCTTCTAGTCAGTAACGGTGGAATTCCAGGTTAAAGTGGGCTGTGTGAAACTCATGGTCTTGTGGCATTAATACCCCCAGGAATGTGTGGCGGAATGGACGGTATCAAAGCAGGAGAGAGGGGTTAATAAGAGGAATATAACCCCCCCCCCCCCCAACACATTAATACATATGCGCCCCCCCCCCCCCCACCCACGGCGCTCGACCACCCACCCCCCCACCCCCTGCAGCACACAGCCAGTCATGTGCCTCCCTGCTCTCTCGGCTCTAACTCATGACTGCAGCACATGACTGTGAGCGAACTGGATTAGAGTCCACTTCTGAGCTCTTCCAACATCGCCCCAGCCACTCAGACCAGCTCAGCAACATACCGCGGCTTCAAAGGCCATCGCTTCTGCGGGTCCAGACTCGCGACTCATGACAGATCCCACATTCATCAACACAAACGCAGCGTGCAAACATGAAAGCACGGCTAGGAATAACTGAGAAGTAAACATGACCTCAAAGAGATATTGAACTTGTATTGCTTCTTCATGACCGAGCTGGAATCATACATAGATATATGCTAAATTGGCTATGTCAAATTGGTACGCTACAAAACAGCGGCTCGGTAGTTACTGAGATTGCAACCAACAGAAAGCAGCCGATGGTGTTAGTGGGGTTTGTATATGTGCTAGAGGCGTGTTTTCTTGAAGTTTTCATGTTTTATAGGTTGTTTCTTGAAATTAATGGAGGTGAATTAGAAGTTAAGAGGAGGCCTGAACGAATCAACAGAAGACTCAGCTCATTTGGAATACATGGAGAAAGATTCTACTTCGTTCATGAAGACAATAATAATGAATAGTAATACTATATAAACTCAATTAAGCTCACAGCCACAGTGATAATGTCATGCTTTGCTTGTGGTTCTGTCCGGCTATTATTTACCTGTGACAGTGTCATTGTGTTTCATGAATTTATTAAAATTACGTACGGTTATTCTCTTTGTCGCATCAATCCTAATTCAATCAAAATAGAAAGTTGAACTTGAAATTTTTAAACAGTAACAGTCAATAAGAAGCCCACAGACCTCAAAAGCAAAGTAACTCAGAACAGCCCTGCCATCAGCAACAAGAACTTCAGAAACTCTGGTTACCCACTTCAATCCCCTAGTATTTGTATCGAGCACCTGTTAAACACAAATATTTGGGCATTGAACAAATAAACTTGCCATGAAGAGGAAGTGAGCAGAACAATATGTCCAAAAAACAAGAATGCTTTTGAATATATATATATATGCTCAACACCTTCAACATAAACCTTCTTGTATGATCTCCACTGGTGGACTCTTGTAGCAGTACCTGTCGAATGTTTTTTCCCTCAGTTCTTTGTAGTCTTGCAACAACTTGATGGTTAATCCTACCTGCTAGCCTGGTCATTGTAGCTTCTGTGTCTATTATAGGTTTTAGTTCCAGTATTTATTTACATTATTTTTCTCTTATGTCACTTTATGTCCGTACACCTGATGGCAGGCAAGATCATATATGTAATTGCATCCCGAAGAAGGCAAATGCAGTCATAACATCAATATACATGAGCTTATGCTCAAGCTTTTTCAAAACAGCAGACTCTATCATTCATTATTTATACAGATCTTTTTGTTCTGTCCAGCACCCAGAAAAAAACCTCACAATATACATGATCTAGCATTTTTACTGATGTATTTCGGCAGGATTATTTATTTACAAGGTCCTGTTTGATCTGTATTTAGTTATTAGTGTGATTATGTAGGCTCAACACGGCGGTTCCCTCAGGACTGACATTCTTTGACGCAGGAGAGGGGAAGAACTAAACACTTAAGCTTTTCACAGTACTGCGTTAGACTTTATGCGCTCATCGACATCATTCCGCATTCAGATCTAGCCCAGGGACAAGTACGTTCAGCGGAGGCATTCTATACGCCATAGTAGAAGGGCATGTAAGGAAAAGAAAAGTATTCTTATTCGACCACGAGAATACCAAACAGGTACCAATCACAAGCAGAACAAACGCAGCTTAGGGCAGGCTGTATTCACGGGGGATAGGGAGTCAAGAGGTATTCCGCTACACTGCGGTGATGAGGTGATGAAGCGTTCGCTGAAACAGCGCGCATCTCAATTGACTAGCATCAATAGCAGTGTGGGATACGAGCAAGTAAGTTAAGCATCAACTTCCCCTGGTTGTAGCGGGCCAGTTACCGTCATTTCAGATTAGTCAGGGTTGTATTGTACATAGCAGTAGCTGAACGCGCTGGACAGTATCCATTAACACTTTTATTTGACTGAGTGCCAACAGCCCATAGTTTTCGCTTGAGTAACTCGAGTGCATGTGATTGAAGAATAGGTTGTAGTAGTTAGCTTTCAGTAGAGTTTTGTAGTCCACAGTATGGCTAGGAAGTTAGTACAGATAACAACAGCTTTAAAAAAACAGCTTTTTTAAAAGTATAGGACCCCTCATGAGTTGGTGGGAGTTTGGGATGAGAAGAAAGGGGGAAAACTATTTTTTTAAAAAAGCATATTTTTTGTGGAATTGCCACCTATCCCATTAGCCAGTCAAGACACTCAAACATGGCAGTTTTCCAGATCTCTGATTGGTGCATATATGTTTGACAGGCTGCCTAAAGTAGACCAGATCTCAGCTAGATATTGAGCCACATATATAAAAGATCTTTGTTTTGACATGATTCTCATATGAATGGAACCTTGCCCTCCTGCGAATATAGGCCACCAAACACAATGTAAAATTGCGTTTTTCCTCATTTCAGATTGTCAGAACTGTCTAAAACTGAGCTATTGCTCCAGCTATGTCCTCTCGCCTCAAATATCTTTCGGTTATCTTTGAGAACCCAACAGTGTCAGCATACAGCAAGACTGCAAAGAATCTTGGTGTTGTTTTGGACAACATTTTATCGTTTTCTTATCACCACTGTAACCTAGTTCTGTCACTTTCTCCGTCTACAACATTCACTGAATCCATCTGTTTCTTTCCA
This sequence comes from Albula glossodonta, assembly GCA_019788955.1. Classification (NCBI taxonomy): domain Eukaryota; kingdom Metazoa; phylum Chordata; class Actinopteri; order Albuliformes; family Albulidae; genus Albula; species Albula glossodonta. The sequence continues at coordinate 1,369,056 of JAFBMS010000027.1, forward strand.
TGTAAATGTGCTCCACTTAGACCACTTCTTGGGAAACTTAAAATGTTGCAGGGGGTGGATACAGTCTCCAGTCAAGATCGTCTCAACTTGGAAAAATGAGACACCTTCAGAATGCTCCGCTCAAAACACATCAATCTCACGCAGCTGAAGAGACCGCATCTGCCGAGTGTCTAAATTACATTTACCTAAATGCAAACCAATGCACGAAAAAACACTACATTACAAAGGGACGTCCATGTCAATTCCTACAGATAACCACAGAACCACAGCATGCGCAATTACAGAAATCAGACACTCACATACATTAAGAGATATTTTAAAAGAAGCTTAATTTGTGGTGCTGTTTTTGCGCAACGCTTTGATCTTGCACGTGTTTGACATGTTTAACTTTTTGCTGCATATATTGCTTGCATATCAGTCTGCCTTATCTCCTTACATCTTATGTAGAGGTACTATACATATCCGTTATAGTCAATATTGGATATATGCTTTACATTCTATAATAGTACATTTCACTTTTTGTATATTTTAGCATTAACTGAGCAAAGGTATATAGTACTAAATGTAAAAATGGCTCATTGTTCATGTCCACATACCAAAGAAATTAGCATCTCATGTTAGGAGGTACAGCTCTCTGTATTCGTAGATGTGCTACCATGAGTAAGAATCTTGAACATTAGTTGGAAAATTGGTTCTGCGACCTCTATTCCAGTATTACAAGGAAATCATATTCTGATTAAACTCTTATTGATTTTATTCAGGGTCACTTACCTGTTAGGAGGGCATGGTAGTGAAGGCCTCTCTCTTTGTCTTGATGCGAGCACACATCAAAAAGATAGGCCTTCACAGGTCCATCGATGAAGTCTGCAGCGAAGTCGAAAAGCACCACCCCGCACATCACCACGACAATGGACCAGGTCCTCCTCAAAGTTCTCTCCGTCACCATGGCTGCAATGAGAGGGCAGTGACTGTGACCTCACAATGGGCTGTGTTTCCCACCTATCACAGAGCTCTGCAGTTCCCTTAGAATTCTGCACCCAAGGTCAGATGGCCAATACACCATTTCTATCCTACATTTCAATTCCCTTATTTCAAGGAGTACAAAAGTCAGCTATTTCCTGGAGCTGAATAAGATTGCTTTGAAGTTAACATAAGAGAGGGGTTAACATAAGAGAACTTACCTGTGTGGCCATTGAAAGAAACAGCTTTGTGTAACTATACAGCAAAACCCTGTGTAGAGGAAAAACCCTGCAGCTGCTTAAGCCTATGGTAAGTCTAACAAAGGTTGATTATGGTGATAGCACCAAGCAGCAATAGAATGACATAAAGATTCCCTCCATCCCCAGCCCCTTGGCTAGTCCCATAAGCTTTACTTTGGACATACAGTCACTGAGCCCTTGGACAACTGAAATTGCAAGGGAGGGTAATCAAATCCCTTGTTTAACCTCCAGCTTAAAATATTGACCAAGACACAGTCTGTGATAATTTTTTTGCCGATCTAAACACAGTACCATAACATAGTATTTCCTCCCTGTATGGTTTTCTGTATTTTCACATATTTTTGGCATTGAATGCTTTTATGTCTTCAACCAAAATAGCGGTATAAGATAGTATTACATAAAATGGAAACTGAGAAACCAGAGCACTGGAGATTTTGATATATTTTCAAACTTACTTATTATGGAAAATTATGCATATCCATACCTTCCTCTACTGTGTACTTAATCCTTATGGCATAAGTACACAAAGGGCCTAATTCTAATTTAGAACGGTACTTAGGAACTTCAGGATTTCATGAGATCTGTCAGCTTTTTCGACAATCTCCAATCATTTACAGAGGAATAGTGAGAGATCCATCAATTTCCTGTAGATGAAACTTGGGAAGCTACTGCAATAAAGTTGACTCACTTTCTGCTAGCAGTCTCCAAAGCTTTCGCTTAGATCTTGCTGTTTTTTTGCGTACTAATACAACATGCACACAGTTACAGTGTATTAGCATGCAATAATAGTTACCATCTTCCCCACGGCCATGCTTTAGCTATGCATGGGAGCAAGTAATGACGCAACACCATCCTCTCAGCCCATGTAACGTTAAGTACAAGGAGAATGGAACACCCATGACATTTGAAATTATATGGCTCAGTGACATGGAATTACCTTTTGTTAATTTGCAGTCATGCATCATGCCGTCATTAAATAGCTGCTGTCACCTTTCTTGACTCCGCTTTCATCTGTCAAATAACGCTTCAGGTGAATTGTTACACTTAACATGGAATTAAATTCCATGACCAGAACTTGTGACATGATGCTTAGCTGGCTAAACTGCTTCTGAGGTAGTAAAATTCCCTAACACTTCCCAGTTAGTCATGCATGTACAGAAAGTACAGAGTCTACATGCAACTGGTGAGATTTTAAAGATAATTCTATTACTGATACCATGAAAATACCGCGAAATCCACTCAGGAAAGAAATTGCCTTTCATTTCATTACGCTGCCATTTCTTCAACAGATGTTTCTCTTCAGGGTAGTTTATAATTCTTACTCTTTCCATTACAGTATACAATACTTTTAATAAAGTAGTGAAGCAAATGCATTGAAAAACCTTTTGCAAGGACAGAAAAGCAATGTGCAGAATATTTCAGAGTTTCAAGGCTGCGTATATAAGTGAATAAGCTTAAGGTGAAGTGGCTTTTTCAGTTTTAAACTTTGTAAAAACTTTTTAAAACTTTTTAAAACTTTGTGAGTTTTAAACACATACAATTTACCAATCAAAAAGAGAACAACTAAGGGGCTGTATACTGTGTTGAAAACCCAATTTAGCGAGTATAAAAACAGCCTGGGAATGAGTTAATAAACATAAATACTTTCAAATATAGAACAAAAGAATAAAATATGTTGCTCAGAGACCAGGGTTTGTGCCCAATATACCAGGCTATGCGTTGTTGCATATTGTCTTTACTTATCAGTTCCTGAATGGCATTCCTACTATATGAGATTTATGAAGCTGATAGCTATGCTATCCTTGTCCGTAAGCATCAATGTGTAACCACTATTCCTCATCCCTGATGCAGAGTTTACTTGTTTCGCGGAGGCCATCATGACTTTTTTATCAGTGTTCACACATCGATACATTAAATAATTTAGCTGTTTCTATGACTGTGTCTGCAATTTGAGCAGCAACTGTTTTACCTGTTTCAAAACCTGCTAGATCTCTCACGTCGCTTTAAAAACTCACATAATACAGTGTTAGTTTAACACAATCAGTATGGTACTCAGTCATACTGGAACTTTGAATTGACTTCAATATATGTAACATGCATGAACTCCTGTAAATAGAATATGTAGGTGATTATGTATGATTTCAGTTTTAATCACTGTACAAAACCAATCACCGTGGGGTCATCAGATAAACAAGAGGATGTTCAAGAGCCTAGGATGAAGACAAAGGGCAGTTGTGCTTTTATTAACTGGGATGGCTTTTTAAGCCAACATACTGGTGTTAGCTTCTTGTGATTCTAAGCAAACATTTCATCTTATAAAAGCTTCATCCAAACTCTAGACCTGACGTTCTAATATTTCCCTGTGGTTTGGCTGTGTGACTGAAGGCATAACAGTGACGTGCGTGACGTGCGCAGCCCCACTGCAGTGTGTGTGTGTGTGTGTGTGCTGTATTGTAAACAACAACCCTGCTGGATTGAGGGACCGACACATACATTTTCTCAAGAGAAGTAATAGAAGTAGAGCAAATATATGACATAATAGGACAGCGTTCATGCATCTGCGAGGTTGTTTGAAAGTGACAGTAATACACGATTACATTTGAGTAGCTGGATATCACGGTAGGAAATGGCAAAATATTATATATATATAATTTAACATTATTAAAGCATTATGATTATAAGGGCAGAAAAATTCGCAATATGACAATATGAAAAAAATTAATTTTTACGCTTTTCATATTAAAATGACCATGGGTACTCGAGCTCTTTTGGAAGACTTTCATGAATGGATCATGCCGTGGGCTGCGTTTCTCAGAATCCAGCCTGACTGAGCATGACAAAGTGTGTTACACAGCCAAATAAGTTACAATAACAATATAAGGCTGTTTTAGGGTGTTCGCGGGGCAGAGACACTAAGCTTTTTCACATGCTAACAGTTTCAAGAATATTTGTGATGTATACGTGAAAGGCACGTTGGTTGAAGTTTCAATGCTTTAAATGAGCGTATGTTCATTTTTTTTTAATAAATTTCGCTTATACATAATTTGAGAAATGATCTTTGGATATTTTTTTTTTTAATTTGTGTACAATTTTAGAAATGAGGCCCCAGGAATGTTCCGGAAACCATAAATTGTTAGCTGTCAAATCAATGTTTTTACAGTTTTCATTTAAGGGTGAACACCAACCAGAGATTTCATAATCCGTTGCACAAGGATATTGAACTGTATATAGCTTGTATACTTTGTATCTCCTAAATGCTAATTTATTACAATACTTCAGGAATGATATTTCAGAAACTTCAAAGACTTATTAAATGATAGACTTGAGAAACGTACAGAATATTACATATGATAATATACATATACGTGGCTTACAGTTAAAACTTGGGTAATAAAAGGATGGGTATTTTTGACTGCGATACAGTAAGCAACGTTGACAGCATAAAGTATTTAATTGGAGTAGCAAATTGGATAAAACATGCTTTCCTTTGAGTTTGCAAAATAATTATATTACTGCTACCATGAAAATACCTTGAAATTCACTCAGGAAAGAAATTGCCTTTCATTTCATTACATTAGCATTTGTTGAACAGATGTTTCTCCGGGTAGTTTATAATTCTTACTCTTTCCATCTTAGTGCACAATACTTTTAATAATGTAATGGAGCAAAAAATGCTTTTTCAGTTTTAAACTTTTTGTCAAAACTTAAATCATTTGAAAAATGACTAATGACTACTGAATTAGTTGGTCAATTTACCAATCAAATGGATATGAATCACTCCCTATTGATGCTCTACTATCCACCCATCATCCTGTCCAGGGTCACATGGGGCTGTAGCCTTTCCCAGCATACACTGGGTGAAAGGCTGAGGACACCCTCCATCACAGGGCCAGAAAGATAAACAAATAATCCCATGTACAGGCAATTTGAAACGTCCACTCCATTCAACTTGCACGTCTTTGGACCATGGCGAAAAACTGGAGAACTTGGTGAAAGCCCATGTAAGCATGAGGGGAACAAAGTCATAAAAAATATATAATGCTAATAAATTAAAGCCTCCAATTTAAAATATGTAAAAAAATACTTTTAATGATATTATTGTTTTAATTATTACATTGTAAAGTTGCCAACTGACAAGAACTTCCAGGTATATTTTGCAAAGGAGGGAGATGAAGTGAAACGGCCCTTCATTATATGTAATTGGGCTATACATTGATAATGATACTACTACGACTCATATTTCATATTTCAAGGGGGAGTGTGTACATTCAAAGTGAATGGAGGTGTAGGCCTGTTTGGATAGAAAGTAGCTTGTTATGTATAAAATGTGTGTATGTAAATGGGTCATAGAAATTGCCAGTAGCGAAAGCATCTAACAAGCAGCGACAGGGCTAAGAATCAATTTGCTACGTCTTTTTAAAATTTGTCCCATTGACCCATAAACATTACAGTAGAGTAAGCCTTAAGCATCAGATGACAAATCACACCGCATGCCTCATAACACTAGTATTTAGCACTTTGTGGACGGAGAGTACAAGCTGTTTTAGAATGCTGAACGTGAAACACTCAATTATGTCAAACCTTACCTGAAACCACAGCATCACCGTTGAGGAACAAAGTAAGACCCACCAACATCATTATTCCGAGCGATAGGATATAGGGTCGCCTCCGGCCCCATGGGGATCTGCAGTAGTCGCTGGCGGAGCCGATGACCGGCTGCAGGAGAAAGCCCAGAATAGGGCTGATAAGCCAAACCAGGCTGTACATGCTCTTAGGAAGCCCTACACTGAGAAGCACAGGAGTCACAAACGCCGCTTCCACCGCGTAGCAGAATTCCCTCCCGAACATAACCATACCGTGCATGATCAACCTCCCTCGCGATCTCTTGGGGGGCTCCACGGCCCCGAACACGGACGGCTCCATACTGTCCAGGTAGTCAACTTTCGGCCCGCGTTCCACAGAGTACTGGTCCATGGCCGTGATGTAGGCACCGGGTGCCGGAACTCGGCTTAGCTCCCCCTCAGTCGGGAGAGTCATCGTAGAGTGCGTTGGAGTTGCTGAAGCTACTCAGCAAAAAAGCCGAACCGTAGTTCAACAGGTCTCTACTGCATATCAACGTTCGAGTGGGCACGCAGTTCTCCAGCAGCAACCGCTCTTCTGGCGGAGCGGAGAAAAGGGGTGGAAGTTTGATTTGGATGAATGAAGTCAGGCTTTTTTTTCTACCTTTCTTCAAGGCTGGTGGAATCATGAGCGCAGTTAAAAGCACGTGACAAAGATTTTCAGCTTCCCCAAAAACAAAGGTTCAATTCTTTCCGCATTTTTGCTTAAGAATAGCAAGCTTGCTGTAGGGTGTTTCAACCTCATCCCAAACTTCTGATAAGAGAGATATATATTATTAATAATATCAATTCAGCATATTACCATCACATCTACAACTGTTAAAAATATTAATATACAATATTAGTAATATAGTCAAAAGAAAATAAACAAATATTACCTTCTTGAAAATATACAAGCTATTTGAGATCTTTTAGCTTCCTCTGTGAAGTGTGCATACAAGGGTTCTATTGTGGACTGTGGTAGAGGCGCTGTACTTTAGACAAATCAAGTGATGCAACATGTGATCCTGTTCAGAGGAGACAGACTGCAACGTGCACAAGGGAGGTGAGCACTCACAGTAGAGTGATCTCTTAGGGTTAGCATGTGTGATGCAGGTTCCGCATTGACCGAGGCCTATCCCCCTGGGGTAAAACCGTACCCCTGCACTGTGTTATGAGGACTGGGCTGTCTTTCCTGGATCTCTGTACCCCCCCGGGTTTTGTCATGGGGCAGTAACCCATGCTGGGCTGGGTCATGTGAAAAACTGCAAAGGAATTCCGTGCCCTTTCGTAGCAGGAAGTGCCATGGGGGGGCAGGAGGTTGGGGGGTGGGGGGGTTGCAGGCCCCCAGCTCAACCCAACCTGGGCAGACGATTGGATGAGAGGACTCAAAAGACCACATGATCATCACGTCCCAGGTTCTGTCCTGAAATTCCCACATATTTATATATTTCACATTCTTTCCCACCATTTTTTAGAATTGCACATGTACATCTATATGGGAAACCAGCTTTGCATGCTAAATCTAATGCCAGTCACCAGAGTCAAATAATGTATAAATCCATTTCATCTGGTAAAAAGGTGAATGATCCAAACCACAGCCAAATCTTAAACAAGCATTTTACAGGTGTATTACTGACTGTGCCATTTACATGACACTATGAGCGAGTGAAGGAGATGCCTGACTTCTTTACATCACTGCTTTTATTCAAACAACAAAGTCTTGCAGAAAATCCATTGACAGAAAGTGAAATACATAAAATATGGCATTAGTGGACATATTTAACTAATTGAACAGTCCTAAGTGCAGATGCGTGTTTTGAGGGATTTTGACAGTTTCAAATTGAACAGGCCCCAGCGGGGGGCCGCATGCCAAGTCATTCAAATAATAATTTTGATTTATTCTATTAATCATTTACTAAATGATTAATTATTTATTAATTAGTCGATCATACTCAATGCTGTAGAATTGCTTTCTTTGTCAATAACAGCTCCTGGGGTTTTGTGTGAGCAGGCAGTTGCACAAAAACGTCTCCGTGCACAGGAAGTGATGCGTTTTACATACATAAAAAAACCAGCAGCAGATTATGAACTGGAAGCCAAAGAAGAAGTGCTGCGGTTGTCATCTGAATTTCCTATGAGTCTACTTCTCGTCTACTGCTGCAAAATCGCATCAGCAAAATAGTTTACTTTTAGATTGGCTCGAGGAATTCAAATTTTTACAATTGTGCCTCTATTAACTACCATAGTTATTGCCGAGTTCCTCCCTACCACCACCTTCACCAATATTTATAGAACATAAAGTATAATATAATTACCCACTCTAAAATTCGCTTCCACCTGAGTGTGTAGTGGGGGCCACAGCAATTTCTAAAACAGGCCCCCAAGTCACTTCACACGGACCTGTGTTTAATGACTATTGATGTTCACAGACAGTGAGCTGGAGGACAACCAATACAGTGTGCCAATGACCAGCCAATCCTGTCCAGGTAGACAGTCAGAATGCCAGAAGACAGCCAATCATGTGTAGATACACAGACACCTGTGCCAGGGAACAGCCAACCCTGTGCAGCTAAATAGACAGTGTGCCGAAGGACGGCCAATCCAGCACAGCTACAGAGACAGTGTGCCAGAGGACAGCCAATCAGCTGAGGTACACAGGCAGAGCGAACAAACCTCACAATATCGTCCAGTTAACTGAAATCCTCCCTGTCAGATGACAGTATGGACAAACAATGATAATGCTGAAATAATTCAAAGATGTAAGGAGTGTTGCATAGATTGACCTCTTACAAAAGCTCTGCTGTACAAACGGGAGAAATCAGTTTCACATGGCTGACTTCATGTGTGTCATTAGCTTAAATCAATGCTTGGCGTCATCATCGTTGATTTAGGCTTGGCGTATTGGAGCCAATACAGATGAAGAGATAGCGGAGGCTCTGTCTTAGAAGCACTGATTCCTTTATGCGAAGAAAAAAAAAACAGCCGGGCAATCTAATGTAAACAGTCTGGTACTACACAAAAATAAACACATTTAATGATATTAGATTAGCTGTAGCCATAGTGCACATACAAAAAAAGGAACTAGTACCACATTACAAACCTCCATAAACTTGCCTATTTTCTTTAAACTGGAAAATTCAATTAAGATGTGACCGCTACAGAGGACAGAAGAATAATGGAAGCACAAAAGAATCCACAAATATTTATATTATTATATATAGGGAGTTGTGCCGCTGTTTGCAGATATCGGACAATTCTCAAAGAAGAGAATTTTGAGAACAAGTTTGAAATTATATTACAACAAAACAAACATCTTGTTGCAATGCTAGTTAGCAAGCCAAAGGGGAAAGTGTAATTGTGAAGAGAAGCTGCTTTTTGTTCTATCTGCACAGTCTTTAAGTACTTTACCACTTTGGATTGTTGTGGAATGTGTATTTAGAATGTGGACTGTAGAATGTTCCCTAAAACCAGCATTTCAATGCTGTAAACAGAATAATTAATGAGCCAGTTGATAGTTGGTAAAGTGGCCAGTGATTTTCATCCTAATAGTTATGTGCGTGTTATAAGTAGCCAGATTAAAGTATTATAATGTAAGTCGGGATAAAATGGAAATGTGCAATGGGCTTATTCTAATCTGAATTTGTGTTTCCCATTAATTCACCCTTTGCTCTCCCCTATTCCTCCCATGACACTGAGACCACACCGCCATACTCGACATAATATCATGTATAAAAATGTCATATACACTTCTGGTTCCTATATCGTCAGCTAGCAATCATATTGAATCATACTAAACTATTTAAATAGCCAGCATAGTTAGGCTGTACCATGCTAGAGACCTGAGGCTTGACTCAGACTCATGACCAAAGACCTGAGACTTGACTTTGACTCGTTCTCAAAGACTTGAGACTTGACTTTGACTCGTTCTCAAAGACTTGAGACTTGACTTTGACTCATTCTCAAAGAATTGAGACTTGACTTTGACTCGTTCTCAAAGACTTGAGACTTGACTCAGACTTGCATTTGATGACATGTGAATATCTCTGCACTGAGGTGCAGAGGCTTTCTGTAGGTTCGTCCCGGAGACTGGGCCCCAGGTCTCACATCTCATCCCACTCCACTTGTAACTCTTGTCACAAGACCTCTGCATACCGAGCCAGGTACATTCCCTAAGATCCAAGGACTCACGCTGGTCTAGGCCTAGGGATCGTTGGATGCAGCCAGACACCACAACAGGGCAGAGACTGCTGGGTGCAAGTGTGAGCTGCAACAACTCCCTCAAACTCTGGGTGTAAGCCAGACACTGCAAAAGGGAACAGACCATTAAGTGTAGCCACGGGCTACAACGAGTCATAGACCACTGGATGTTAGTTTGAGCTACAACAAGATGCCGACCTCTAGGTGCTGCCACAAGCAGCAACAAGTCACTGGACCTTCAAGATCTGCTGAGTTCACAACTTAGGTTGTAACATGTGCCAGTATCAGGTCACAAGACCTCTGAAACCCAAACTGGAGTGGGGTGGTAGAGTGGTGTGGGGACCTGAATCCTGGGGCAAAGCTGGTCATACCCTACACTCAGATATCAGCACCTGTTTGATTGTGTGTGTGGAAGTTGGTATTTTATTGATTAAGTTCCCTTTAGGTTTGATACCCTGTGTGGCACTCAACGAAAAGTGGATTATGAGTGGAAATCAATTACTAAGTGGTAACATGCTTAGACACATCACAACTGAAATAACTGTGACAGAAACAAATACGAATCACCTAACTTTCGTTCCTTCGTAAATCAACTCCTTCCTTACTTCCGGCTCCAGTCTCTTCGGGGGACGCGTGTGGTACACCTAAAAACAACAAAAAAAGCCCTACCCTTTATGGCACACGGGCAGAGGGTCACCAGCTGAGAGGGAGGGTGTTCCTCCATAAACAGCCAGGAGGCCACCTGGAGCTGTGGGGCCCAGCTCCTGGGCTCGTCCGGGAGTTGAACCCGGGACCTCTCGCACCCTAAGCGAGAATCATACCCCTAGACCAACGAGCCCAACTGTGATACCCAAGTCTTCTGCTCAGCCCATGGTAGCCAAATTAGCAGTGAGAACATTCTGCATGCCAGAGCCCACGTCCTCTCGGGTGGTGAGAGCAGTGACTCACAGCTGTCCATAGGAGCATTGGTGGTATAGTGGCAAGCATAGCTGCCTTCCAAGCAGTTGACTCGGGTTCGATTCCCGGCCAATGCAAGGGGCCATGCCCTTTTGTCGAGCCCAAGGCCGTTGCAGTGGGCAGAGTCTTGATGCCATGCACAAGGAAAAGCGGGGAAAGTGTGGTGTTGTATAAATGTTACGAATGTGTTTATAATAGTAGTAACAAACGTATTTCATTACATTAGTATAAAACAGGCTTTTTTAGTGAAAGTTGAGTTACATTAAACGGTTTCTTGGGTGGTGTGCAGAAAAACATGATTAGCGTGGCTGAGCGATCCAAGGCACTGGATTACGGCTCCGGTCTCTTCGGAAGAGAAGATTGGAATTATTCCGCTACAGTACACCGAAAACACAATAAAGAAGCTCTCCCCTTTATGGCACACTGGCTTAAAATTAGGAGACCAGCAGCTGAGAAGGAGCACTGGGTATGTTCCTCCATAAACAGCCAAGAAGCCACCTGTGGTAAGGCAGCTCCCACTGAGGGCCTTTTTCCGGGGCTCGTCCGGGAGTTGAACCCGGGACCTCTCGCACCCTAAGCGAGAATCATACCCCGAGACCAACGAGCCCAACTGTGGTACCCATACCTTCTGCTCAACCCATGGTAGCCAAACTAACAGTGAGAACGTTCTGCATGCCAGAGCCCATATCCTCTCGGGTGGTAGGAGCAGTGACTCAGAAGACCTCACAGGAGCATTGGTGGTATAGTGGTGAGCATAGCTGCCTTCCAAGCAGTTGACCCGGGTTCGATTCCCGGCCAATGCAAAGGGCACTGCCCTTTTGTCGAGCCAAAGACCGTTGCAGTGGGCAGAGATGAGTCTTGATGCCATGCGCTGGAAAAAGCGGGAAAAGCGTGGTGTCATGAAGGCAGGCGCTGGAATAATGGAAGTGTCATGCACAGGCTGAAGACAGGACTGTCTGCAAAGACCCAAGTACAGTATTACTGTAACAGAAACAAATATGAATCACCTAAGTTTCATCCCCTCATAAATCATCAGATCCTTCCTTACACGAGTGAATTCTATTAATAATTAAAGGAAGATCTCCATACTATTCTCATGCCAATGATTAATCACTTCTGCCACAAAAAACTCAATCAATCAATATGACTTGCACATATCAGTGCCCTGCACAAAATTGGTGAAGACCACTATATTGTTCAAATTGCCCGGATTGCAATTATACGATTATTACTATGTTATTACCAAGAAGGCTTGAATCCATTCTGCCAAAATTTATAAATAAATATTAAATAATCTGAATCATTCTGATATCAGAAAGGAAAGGTATTCTACTGACAATGTCGGGGAGCTTCTCAATGTAATCAATCACTTTGAGTCCTGCCATTCGCCCTCTCTGCTTCTATCTTTGGATACGGAGAAGACGTTTGACAGGGTTGATTGGAACTGGAAGTTGACAAATGCCCTGAAGCAACAGTTATTACTAATGGCCTTTCCTACAGATTCTTCTCTTAGTGCAGAGACACCAGACAAATTTGTCCCTATCACCATTACTATTCATATTGGAATCATGTTCAAGAGACAACACAACTACTAAAAGACTAAAGATCTATACAAACTAACAATAATATAGTTGTGTGCTGATGAAATAATACTGTATATAGCTGAATCAGAAAACTCAGTACCATAGCTGCTAAACACAATTGAACAATTCCAGAGATTATTAGATACAGAATGAACTAGGTAATCTTTTTCATCTTCTGCTTTTGCAATCTTTGATTTTTTATAAGGCACTTCAACTAGATTACACAGCAAGATGACAATAAAATGGATCAATTAACAATTAATCAACGATTAACTGTTGCCAATGCATGTTTAGCCTGGAAAAACTGGACTGAGACGATTGGTATGAACAGGTATACCTCTGTGTAGCAATTTTTCTGAATTGTGACCTAAACAAACACTAATCCTCAATTAACATAATACGGATCATTTAGTCTGGGTCTGAAGCAATTCAAAGACTTGATTCACAAAGATGGACAGCTAAAATCATTTATTGATCAAAGAACAGAATACCATATTCCAAAGACAGATTTTCACGTGTTTTGTAAATACTTCAAAGACAGAAGTACTTATGGATTCAGAATGTCATTCACTCACTCATTTAAAATCATTTCCTCCATTTCAAGTGAGAGGGAATGAGGGATTTTGAAATAAAAAGTATAACATAAATTCCCAAGAAGGCTCAATGATGTATAAATCCTCATTCTTTGGCTTTGTTCATAAAATATAAACGCGCCAGATGAAACTAAGACAGTAGAAGACAGATCACTTTGTTTAACAGATGAAAGGTGCTATATAAATGTTACAAATGCGATTACATTAGTTGTAAAATTCTGTATTTCATTACATAAGTATAAAACAGGCTTTTTTAGTGAAAGTTAAGTTACATTAAACGGTTTCTTGGATGGTGCGCAGAAAAACATGGGTAGCGTGGCTGAGCGATCCAAGGCGCTGGATTACGGCTCCAGTCTCTTCGGAGAAGTCTCAGTCTCTGGAGAAGATTAGAATTATTCCGCTGCACATATGGTACACCAAAAACACAATAAAAAGACCTCCCCTTTATGGCACACTGGTTTAAAAACAGGATATCACCAGCTGAGCAGGAGCACTCCTCCATAAACAACCAAGACAGCACCTGTGGGGAGGGGGCTGCCCCTGGGGGCCTTGCTCCAGGGCTCGTCCGGGAGTTGAACCCGGGACCTCTCGCACCCTAAGCGAGAATCATACCCCTAGACCAACGAGCCCAAATGTGGTACTCAAACCTTCTGCTCAGCCCATGGTAGCCAAATCAGCAGTGAGAACGTTCTGCATTCCAGAGCCCACGTCCTCTCGGGTGGTGGCAGCGGTGACTGACAATCGACCACAGGAGCATTGGTGGTATAGTGGCAAGCATAGCTGCCTTCCAAGCAGTTGACCCGGGTTCGATTCCCGGCCAATGCAAGGGGCCATGCCCTTTTGTCGAGCCCAAGGCCATTGCAGTGGGCAGAGATGAGTCTTGATGCCATGCGCTGGCAAAAGCGGGAAACGGTGGCGTCGTGAAGGCAGGTGCTGGAATAATGGAAGTGTCATGCACAGACTGAAGACAGGACTGTCTGCAAAGACCCAAGTACAGTATTGAACCAAAGAGGCACCAGAATCCTGCATCCTTTTTGTTGGACGTGTGATCTATTGAGACAATGCCATTAATCAGTTTTGCTGTGCTGATGGGGGAGCGACACTGTGCGTGGGGGCCAAACAAAAGTGGCTAGTCTACCAAGATGATCAAGGCTGTGAAAGGTATGAACAACTAAGAGTGCAAAGACAATAGATTTGTGAACGATCCTCGGCACTTGTTTCTCTCTCTCATTTTACAATCCTTTCACATGTGTTATCCGTCCAAATGGCAAAATGGCAACAAAAAGCAGTGAAATTTAAACCGTTTTTTTGGATGGTGCGCAGACAAACATAGCTAGAGTGGCCAAGCGACCCAAGGTGCTGGATTAAGTCTCCAGTCTCTTCGGGGGAGAAGGGTGGAATCACCCCGCTGCCAGTTCAGTACACCAGTACCCCTTTGTGGCACACTGGCTTAAAATTGGGAGGTCACCAGCTAAGAGGGAGCACTGGATGTACTCCTCCATGAGCTGCAAGATGGTCACCTGGAGCAGTGGGGAGACGGCAACTGCTGGGGGCCATGTGCCAGGGCTCGTCCGGGATTTGAACCCGGGACCTCTCGCACCCTAAGCGAGAATCATACCCCTAGACCAACGAGCCCAACTGTGATACCAGCACCTTTTGCTCAGCCCATAGTAGCCAAACTAGCAGTGAGAATGTTCTCCATGCCAGAGCCCACGTCCTCTCGGGTTGTTGCAGCGGTGACTGACAATTCACCACAGGTGCATTGGTGGTATAGTGGCAAGCATAGCTGCCTTCCAAGCAGTTGACCCGGGTTCGATTCCCGGCCAATGCAAGGGGCCATGCCCTTTTGGAATCATGGAAGTGTCATGCACAGGCTGAAGCTAGGACTGTCTGTAAAGAGCCTCTCTCATTAGCAACCCACCATGTAAAAACCTCATGCTACAGAAATGGCAACAAAGTCTCCTGAAAGTCATTAAGCCTTGGATGGCCAGTTAAGGACTGAGGCAGCAATGCTTCGTATGACAAGCAGGGATGAATGCCGAAAGGAAGTCTCTTTTCCGATGCAGTCCCTGGCAAGACCAAAGCAACAAGTGAAAGGGTAGGAGAACAGCGCAGGTGGTGAGGGAAATGACCACATACACAATCAACATCCTGGGTATCAGCGAAATGAGACGGACTGATTTAGGTATGCTGACACATGGATCTGGAGAGACTGTAGTTTACTCTGGACAAACAGATGGACAACATCAAGAAGGACTCGGTATCATGATGGACAAGCAGGCCGGGAAGAGCCTTCTGTGATGGGAACCAGTCAGCCCTTGCGTCATCAGCTCAAGATTCTTTTCCAAGTACGCCAAGACCACCATCATACAGTGCTACACGCCCACCGAGCAAGCAACAGGTGAAGAGCAAGACTTGTTCTACAGCTCCAAAATAAGGCAACATGCAATTCTGTAACAGTGCTGAGCTGCAAACCCAGCTGTTTTTGACTGAGCAACAGTATTTTAATACTATTCATAAGTCTCAAAGAAAAAGGTCAGCATTTTGCCAAAAATCATTTACTCTACATGCAGTATTAACTAACAAGGGGATTGGTGCTAGCTCTCCCTATTCTGATTTCAGGGGACAGCATGTAAAACCACAAACCTAAACCAAACCTATAAAAAGCCTAAAACAAACCTATGAAAGCATTACAATTAGCCCTGCAGTTTTTTCAGGGCAAATACCCTACAGTTCTACATGCCAGCTGAGAAAATCAGCTTGAACATTTGCACATCATTCTCAACGCTTTAAAGTTTTCAACTCAAAAATGCAGAGAGATGAAAATCGGTATCCTGTGTAGCCTATATATTACTGAAATACCCCATGGGATAACAGGTTTCAGATATTCAGTGCACACAGAAACATTCATAGAGGAGTTTTCATTTTTCAGTCAATTACATGCGGACATGAAAGTAAACGATTACCTGAAGCTACAAATGATTTGTAGGCTAATGACCGAAATAGGGAATATTTACATGTCTCCAGAGTATGATTTAGACAGAGAGGAAGAGCAACCTCTAATTTTTTTGTATGAAATAACATTTCCATTTGAAACTATATTGATTAATATGAGAATTTAAAAAAAGACCTTAATAAGCTCAGTCCCAAGTCACAGATTGAAACTGCTCATTTCAAAACATATCTTCTTCTGAAATATCTTGTGTATTTTCATTTCACTCCTCACACTTTGCAATATTTATGATGTATGCATGTAGATTGAGTGTAATTTTTGTTTTAATTGTTAAGTTACACAAATAATTGAATTGTTACTTTGTCTCTAAAGTTTCAGCAATAACTAAATTGTGTTATTTATAAACATACAGTAATTACTAAATTTTGAGCATCAATTCATTTTATCATCTATGAAGTGACAGCACTTACTGTACTGTGCACAATTTCTATAATACGTCCGCTTCAGTTTTGCTATTTTTGCTATTGTGCAAACCGTTCAGCCCAACCAACCTCATAATTTAACTGCAATCTAGAGAGTATTCAGTACTGCATCAAGCCTAGACTTGAACATCACCACTGAGTACTCTGCCTTAGGAACTGTGAGAGAAAACCACAGGGTGGGCAATTCTTTCGCCTATAAAGCAGCAAACAATTCAGACCAAAGGAGGTGAAATTATTTTAATTATACAGCTGATTTAAAGGATCATTTATATGCTACGAGTACGGCAAACCTGTTTATAATTGCAGCTTCAGATATGCATATCCTGTGAAAGTAGAAAAAAAGGTCTGTCATAAATTTGAACGTACAAGTTTTGTTTATGTCTCAGTGTCGTCTGGTATTTAAAACTGTCTCTGAGAGAAAATGGATTCAGGAAGGCATGTTTACACTTCTTCAAGAGAATTAGTTAATTTATTATTGTGTCAAAAAAAAATGATCAAAGTACATTTCTGCCTTTTGAAAGTCATCACAACCCACACATATGCCAAACCCTCAGATATTTCACATTTTCAGTCACTATGCACGAACATTTCCCCCGCCACACGCCCGCGTTGTCTGTGTTTGCGCAGATCTAATCCTCTGTGTATACAGGCCCCTGACACAGTGTCTGTTCCTAACTGACTTTCTGCATCTGATCTGACAACTTTCAGTGTAAAAATACACAAAAAGGCAGAATATTAGACAGAAATACAGATGTATTTCAAAATTCACCTTATGATATTTCAGCTGAGAATATGCTATTATGATTAGGGGCAGGGCTGAGTGTTGATTGGTGCTGGAATGATAAATTTTCACTTATAATGTAGTTGGGTCCTAGCATGGGTAAGGCACTGTTTAAATTGTACTATATAGCTTGGGAATCACTGAAATACCACGTAACTTGAGTCCAGTTCCTTGTGAATCCTTAGTTCAGGTCAAATCAGTTTTTGGTTGGCACTGTTTTGTCCCTTTCAAAATAAATCATTGAAACATTACAACAAAAGCTTCAGTGCAATTACAAAACTCAGTGCAACAGCAGCACTTAAAAAATTAGCCAGTTCACCAAAGCTTGAAGCAGAGCTGTGAAATCACCCTCTACAAGCGTGCTTTGACTTTGTTACATTCGACAGCTCCCTCCAACAGCAGCTGCTCGATCTCAGCTTCACTGTACCCAAACTCTTCCAGCACGGAGCGCGTGTGCTCCCCTATGAAGGGGTCCCGGGACAGGCACGGGTCAGCAGGGGTGCGGGACAGGACGGGGGCGGGCCGGGGGCTGACCTCCCCCTGATCGTCCTTTAGGAAGGAGCCCCTCTCTTGGTTGTGGGGGTGGGCTTGGACCTCGTCCAGAGCGAGCACGGGGGTCACGCAGGCATCCGTCCCATCGAACACGCGGCACCACTCCGCCTGCGTCCTGCCGGCGAAGGCCCTCGCCAGGATCTTCTTCAGCTCCGGCCAATCGGAGAAGCTCATCTGGGGAGGCAGGTCTTCGGCGTTCAGCCCTAACCCTGGAGCGGGAGTTGGAGAAAGAGACAGGAACCCGGTCAGTGAAACTGGCCTCAATAATTCATTCTCACAGGGTGTCTGTTCAACCGATCGAGACAACCCACACCATAGAGATTCGCAATTAGTTTTTGAAATCGTTTTTCGTTTCTGCAGGCATTTTGAAATCGTGATTTTGAAATTGGGCTCTTTTCTACAGGGAATGGGACATTTCGTGGCTTTCTGTCAGATTTACGCAAGTGCAGATTCAATTTGGTTCTGCTGATCTCATATGGCTCACAGTAGGGCTTGGAGGCTGAAAAGTGCGGCTAGTGAGCTAACATTTACAGAACCCTATTTCCTGTGTATGGGTCTGCTGTACCGGCATTACCTGTCTCAGCAGCCGGAGAGGAGACTGTTTCGTGCCATGTGACCGTGTGACAGTCGGGATAGGCGGAGCAGAGTTCTGTGTGTACCCGAGAGGCAGGAGGACCCCACTCACCCTGAATGAGCTGGTCGTAGAACTGCGGCTCAAGCGCTCCAACCGCCATGTGCTTCCCGTCGGAGGTCCGGTACGTCTCGTAGAACGGGGCCCCTCCGTCCAGCAGGTTCTCGCCGCGCGGACGGTTCCACAGGCCAATGTTCCGGGACTTCCACATGAAGGACCCCACGTAAGCCGCTCCCTCCACCTAATACGGGATACCAAAACAGCCACAGTAGGCTCGGAACATTCTAATCCCTGCGATTAGCCACTTCAAAGCAGCGGAGTACAGGCAGCCCACCCATTTCTCCACAAGGCCGTGGAGATAAGACTAAAATGGAGGAATCACAGAAATCGCTCACATCTCCTGTCTGGGAACATTTTGGCCTCCCACATGACTACATTTTTGCAAATAATTAAAGCTATTCATCTCCTGCACTGAAAAACAAAAACATTACAACCCACGGCTTAAAATTGCGGAAAGAAATAGCGTCTGTATATTTCAGAGAAACTGATATCTATTAACCAAGAAAAGTACTTGCAGAAGGATAAGAGGCAATAAGCCAGTCATGCAGTGCTTGTTTATTCAGTATTCCTTATTCCCATTTGCGGTTAAAAAACACAATGTGTTTGGACGAGACAACGCAATTTTAGGGACATCATGTTTAAATAAAAATGTATCTGATATTACAGCCCCTACAATTTTATGAAAAGGCTTACATCACCAGACTATACAATTTTATGTTGCTTCGTGTGGAGTACCTGTTAAACAGGACTACACTGTAAGTTTTTAAAAACACATACTCCCATCATCCAAAAAAACTTCTCAAACACATCATCATCATGAGTCAAGTTTCCTGTATTGCATGACTTCCTGTCTTTGCCAGAGACAAGTAATTATGTCCACTTACTTGTGATACTGATAACTGTTACCAGCTACTGCTGACCATTACTCATGTAGAGGTAACCAATGGAGTGTCATGCTAACATGTTACTAATTTAAAGCCGTTCCGCATGTGTAATGTTCACAGTCTGATAATGGAAGCCAGAAGATGAACGTTAGAGTGTGTCACAGCGGAACCCGGAGCTACACATTTTCGGACAGGCGCTCACCATGCTGGCATCGATGACCTGGCCCCTCCCAGACCTGGTGCGCTCCAGCAGGGCCAGCACAATGCCCAGGGCACACATGAGCCCCCCGCCAGCAAAGTCTGCCACCAGGTTTAACGGCGCATAGGGACCCTCCCTACTCCTACCCAGCATGGACAGCAAGCCTGGGAAACCAAATAAAAAGCAGGTTTTGAGATGTTTGTGTTAGTATTTTTCATTGTTAACAAATGCAAGAAGGTGTTGCAGTATTTTAACAGGACCCTTACTTTAGAGCAAGCATCACAACGAAACCAAGATCTTATTTTTGCCATGTACGGTTATCACACTTGAGGTCTTACAGTGAAGGTTGGTTTTCCAAAGAAAGGAGAGAATATGGAAAGTAAAGCGAAGCAAACTTACCTGACAAGGCAAGGTAATTGATGTCATGCCCGGCTGACGTAGCGTGAGAGCCACTCTGGCCAAACCCGGTGAGTCGGGCGTAGATGAGACGTGGATTTTCCCGTAACAGCTCATTTGGGCCCAGACCCAGCTTCTCCATAACTCCTATGGAAAAAACACATGGAAACAGCACATCAGCAACGGACTTGGGTAAGTAAACATCAACTCCATTTTAAATTCATTCAAACCTGGATTTTTCTAAACTGAAGGGTCTGATGTGCCAACACAATTGCTGTATTAAATATTTTTTGTTATTCTGGACAGATACAATGCTACGCTTTAATCGGTCTATTCCAACCCAGCGCACATCCAAAATGGCCGTTATACGGCCAACTTCATTAATCTTTAGACCCAATGGGTCCCATGAGGTCACACTGCAGATCTATCTATCTATTAGCGACAGACATCGTGGGTTGAACAACTTCTCCAAAAAATAAACCATTACTAAGGGGTCAAGGGTTTGTATGACACCGTTCCATCATAATCGCCCCTTATTCCAAGACGTTAACATCCCAATACACACAAACAAACAAATTCAGGAGCGGTTTAATAAACACCAGGATGAAGCTGAATGCCGTCCACAGCCTCCACAATCAGCAGAACTAAATATCGTTGAGCCTTCACGGCCAATCGTGGCGCACTGAGCGGAAAGTAGATCTGCATGTCCTTCATCCATCAAAAAACTGGATTTCCTGTTTGAGTGGTCCAATATCCCACTATACACAGTTAAGATCTTGTAAGACAGTATTTGAAGAATGACTAAAGCTGTTCTGAAGATGAATGGTGGGCCTGCTGGTTATTAGTTACTTGATGTTTGTGTAGGTAAGTGTTCCTGTTCATTTGTCCAGCCTCTGTATTTCGTGTTTAAGTGTGACTAATTAACCCATGTTAATGTATCGAATGAGTCACTAACCTTTGCGGAAGGGCTCAATGACGACGTCTGAGTGGAGGCACAGTCTCCGGAGTACAGCTACGCCTTGGGGCTTCTTCAGGTTCAACGCCACCGACTGCTTCCCCCGAGCCTGGGTATCCATCGCCATGGCAACTTTTGTTTTGTCCACACGGATCACTCTGGCGCCAAAGTCCGACAGGATCATTCCACAAAACGGTGCCGGGGCTAGGCCGGCGAGCTCGATGACCCTCACCCCTGACAGGGCCATGTTAGGAGCCTGACCTATGACAGGAACAACAGATGCACTGCTCAAAGGACAACCCTGACCTTCAGACAGCACCTGCTCAAAGGACAACTCTGACCTTGAGATAGCATCTGATCCAAGGTCAACCTTTTGCTATGATAAAATGTATACTACATATCTAAACAATTTCAAGGATAGTCACTGTACACACTAAAATCTTTAAATCAGGCCCATTGTTCTGTGCTCCTGAGTGTGCATTTCAAATTAATGCACCCAGCGTTTCCCTGACATTAATTCATGTTACTAGACAGTGTGTTATCTTATAGTCTTAAATTAAGCGATTTTGTTTGTGTAATGTGCAGTTAGTTTATGCAGACTTTGCTGCAATGCACAGAAACCTTGTTGGATAAAGGTGTCTGACTTAACACATAAAAGAGAAAAGTGCACTTTTCATTCTGTGCTTATATGTGATTGTTAACAGTGGTATATCTACTATATCTGTGCTTAGGAATGCTACAAAAATAGATATAAAAAATAAATAAATGCAGTGGTATACTTATCAAATGTCGTTTTAACAGTTAAAGGACAAACAATGTTATTATCATAATGTGCAAGAACTGCCGCCTTGTAGCTAGGTAGCAAACTAGCAGGAGAGAAATAGGGCGAATGAATAAAAACAGGTCAAAGTTCACTCCGCTAATATTACAGTCAGATAGTTAGTCCCATCTGAGTAAGGACACAGAATAGATACTGAAAATATATATATATAGACATAAGTCTAGTTAGCCTAATGTTGTGGTATGCATCAAGAAAGGTCTCCCTCGGCGAGACATTCTGATAGTTTAGTTTGGCTAACTAGTTAAATGTCTCTCATACGAAGAAAGACCACGCTTTAAATTTGCAGGTCATGATTGCCAGCAAGCTCGCAAGCAAATTTGGGTTAAAGTTCATTCAGACTGTTGCTCAGCTTTCTAACAATGTTATTTATCAGCAACTCAGACAAGAAACTTGATTGAGCATTTTGTTAAAACTAATAAGCGTCTTGAGGAACCGTTAGAAACAGAAGCACGGATTCTTAAATAAGAATTGCATTTCTACAGTCTTACTTTTTACGCCTGATTTTGATGCTGGAAATGCCAGTGTCCCTCAGCAGCGACGCGGCAGCAGGCGATTTGCACGCTTTCTAGCGCTTGTTGATGACTTCACCGTGCGGCTCAATAACAGACAGTATAAAAGCGACTGACTGCTGTGTGTTGCTAGTCGGATACCTCCCTTGCAATGTGTTATTTGTATAGGCAAAGGTGTGTGGAGATAACAGAACGCAGGTCGAGTATGTTAGGGCTTGGACATTGCCCTGTTCAGGACGGATCTGTTACGCTACGTTTTAGCGTACACTGAGATCGCGTCGTATGGTGGTGCATCAAGAAAGCGGGCGCATAAGTCATCGACGTCCCATAAGACGCTTTCTAAATTACATAAAGTACTCACGTAATCTATACTGTCTTCTCTTTAGGCGGAAGGAAATCACTCAGTGTCGCTCAGCAATAACAACGACATTTTATCATACAGTTGCCCTTGTATTTCCCCCCATCTCTATTTGTGCTGAACTGGACTCACCCCAGCGCAAGTTAAGAAGCGGAAGTAAACACGTACTGCGCATGTCTCTGCTGTGAGAGCAAAAAATTTGCGTGACATGCATTCGTCTTAAACCTTTGAGTCAATCGCTTCAATTCTGACACAGGATTTGCTCATTTGCAAATTTCACATTTTATTTCGTGCCGTGACACTTATTTAGAAGAAGGTTACAGTTACGTTATTAGTGATGTTCATTCTAAGTCCCACCTCCAAAAAAAAGAAAGAAGGACAAGCATATTAAGATGACGGGGTGAAACTTTAGCTGAGTTTCACCTTCATATCTTGAGTCACAATTTCTACTGTGTTAGGACACTGAATGATCTGCCAGTCTGACTCACATTGATATTCGACACTTCAAAGTGTTTTGGAAAAACTCAGTCGCTCAGTTAAATTATAAGCCCAATGTGGCAAATTAAGTAACAAACAGGCTGCGCTTCATGTCGGGATGTCTGGACATCTGGACCTCCCAGAACCCTGGAACCGTGACCTGCACAGGTGCCACAATATGTTACATTTTCTTGTTACTAGTTTTGACGAGTATATTGACAGATAACGATACAAAACGCATTTAGATAATACAGATAAAATGCAGTCTTATGATTCATGACCTTTAATGTTCTGCACCAATCAAAATCAATCTTCGTATAGGTTTCCGGCTTCCCTCGTGTCAAACGCAGCTGCCCATTGCCACTGAGTTGAAAGTTTAATCATCTGTGCTAATACTTGCACTTGCATTTTCCTACTTTGTTTGCATCGTTAAAATAAGGCCCTTGGTATCTCCAAAGACTGCAAAATTCTGGCGCTTCGCCGTCAATACTTGTTGGCATTTTCAAAATAATCCAATGGATTTTTCTACCGTGGGTTATATAAACTCTGACATTTCAGTTGATGGGTATGAATTCTCTGCAACTCGATAAGTATTAAATATCTGTCACAAACCATAACCTTCAGTTTTGATTAAATATTTTTTTCAGAGGATATTCTCTTTTTTCATTGGGGGAAAGAAGGACAAAGAAGAGAACTTCTGAAGGTCTGTTAATATACTAGAATCCACAAGATTAATGTTGAATCCATAGATATGGAATATATCTTCGCACGTTCCACCAGAATTTTACATATACGTATTTCACATCCTCTTGTCTCTATATATATAGTCAAATAAACATGCATGCTTAAGTTGATGTTAAAAATGGGCAAAAACCTCAAAAGACGATAAATTTATTGTGCTAATAACTATGATGGTTTAGCTATGTAGTGCTCATCTCAAATGGCTAAAGATTCAAACTTCCTCGAAAACTACAAGATAGACTATATTTACCTAATAAGAGTTGTGAGTTAGTTCAAATAGACATATTTTGCACCTTATTCCTTTCTAGTTATTAATATGCATTATAAGCTACAGTATGTCACTACCCTAAACAAGGATAGAGCAGTAAAAATGAAAAAGAAATAATTGTGTATTGAGTGTGACACACAAATTTGCGTACCTGGAGTTTGCCAGACACCACTGAAACTTTGATTGGAACCAGGTACTATGTCTGATGAAATAATTTGGCTTGGCATGAAATATGGTGGGTATGAAAGATGGTGCATCATACATACATAGATGTTATGGGGCATTTTGCTGCCGCTAGTCCTGGGACCATTGTGAAGATCAATGTCATCATGAATTCTGTCAAGTACCAGGACATTTTGGCCAAAACAAACCCATGGTTGCCTCTGCCAGAAAGCTGAGACTTTTCTGTATGTGGACATTTCAGGAGGACAATGACCCCAAACCTATCGCTAACTCAACAAAAATGGCTGACTGAAAACACAAATACAAAAACAACGAACCTGATGTGAACCGATGTGGGCAGTTCATAAAGCAATAAATGGGACCTAAAGGTCATAAAAGATCTGCATGAAGGAAAGATCCAAGATCTACCCTTCTCAATGTGCTCTCCATCCTTAACAAACCTTCCAGGATATACAAATAATCACTACATATATAACGCATTAGCAAGTATTTATGTGTAGTTACAGGAAAACATTGTTTTCTCACAAAAGGGTGAAACCACAATGGTGATAGCTGGTTTTAATGTGGGTAGAATTACTCCTCTCATGGTGGTTTTCAATGGGAAGTAGATGGAGCTAAGTGGACTCTAATGTAATCAGAGTCTTCAAGATTACATGAATCGACTCACAATTTATGGAATGGGACTAAAAGTTGGCTGCCCAATTACCAAAAGAGGATTGACGCTTGTTCTCCTGCTGGATGGTATTACAACCAGAATGAATTCGCTACATGAAACTTCATTGGCTTAATCCCTTAGCTAATGAGAGGGTATGACAGCACTGCTCTTTTTAGGTGTACTAATATAGTACCGGAACAGTTCCTCTGCATAAGTATGCAATTATAGTTAGTCTTCCCTATGTCCATGTTTTTAGTGGCACATAGGGGCAACTAATACAAACTCTTTTTTTAATTACTCTTTTTTTCTTTTGCATTTATTTTCAATTATGTGAATAAGCACAGTACGTCTATGCATCATGCAGTCATGATATTATAGCTGTGGTTCACCCAATTTTCCTGATTCTGCTCTCATCTGTGGAAATTGAATCTGTAAGACTGAGAACAATGTGTGCCTGTGTGCAGGGAGGCTTCTCTGAATGAGCCACCTGTATGAAAATGTCATATTCCTATATAATTACTAATGCTTGGAAGAAACTATAATTATAGAGGTGCAGAGCTTTCTGTGTCTCTGTGTGAGGAAGGTAGATTCTGTGTGAATGGAGACGAGCATGTTTGTAATGTGATCACAAAATTGCTTTTGTATGTTATGATTTCCTATTGACTTGCACGGCGAAGACTGGTCCCAATTTTGTAGCCGTACTAGTGTAATAACCATTCTTTATATTGGTATAGTTTATCAGGTTATCAAACTGTCAATCAAATCCCCATACACTAATCAATAAGTGCTCTACCTGGAGCCCCCAAGAGCCAGTTGTCAAACCTTTGAATATCCAGACTTAACAAAATGCAGGATAGTCTTTAGAATGAAGTTACATGATGAGCCTAACTGTGCTAAATAACCAGTTTTCTTTTCAGTACGTGTTCTATTGTTCTTAAAAATCATTTATGGCAACACTAGAACTTTGACACTTTCTATTTATGAAGAGGCATATTGAGCACTCAGACACATAAAAGTTTTAAACTGAGATAAAATCTTTGATTTCACTGAAAGTTAAAATGCGGGGTCAAGTCCCTAGAGTCCTGCTCTCATATAAAATTCCTTCACGCAGCATTTCATTTGTCAATAAAAATGTCCCCCTTTCTTATCTGAATGTTTGGTTTACGGGTAAACTCCCATTAGTTCACGGAGGATTGTCTGCTTCTCTGAATTCCCCGAAGGAAAGATATGTGAGTTTAACAAGCCCCTAGATCTTTAAAGGTCACTCTAATCCCAGACCACAAAGCAGAATGGCAATACGCTGCAAGTTTGAAAATAAAAAGCATAAGTAAATAATTAATGTGGGTCTCTTTTCTTACTGCTCTAAGTTTTTGAATCCCTTGATTAATTCCAGAACTCCATGGTCTGTGTACAGTTTGCCTCTTGTTTTATTTATTTATTTATTTATATACCCTTCATATCTTTCCCTTTACTTACAATTTTGTTACAATGTTTAGAGAGGCGCGGAACAGAGTTTTGTTTACCTATCAGTTTATCTTATCCGTGTCCTTGTTTGCTATGAAATATGACAACATAAGCACCCTCATATCATTTAATTGCTACCACCACTCTTCTATTTACCCTGCCACTATTTAATTCTAGTTTTATTTTTTTGTCTCACTTTTCTCATACCATATGATGCTTGAGGTATAATTCACTTTAAGCCCCACTTTATAAAACACTGTTGTTTGCATGAACAAACTTAAATGTGATGAAATTCTCAGTCATTCTCACTCACTCACAGTGTAAGCACTGATCATTTTGAATGTTAATTTAAAAGAATTTGCAGCATACTTAATGGATATAAAATAAGTCACTATAGTATGACCAGAACAGCAAACATAATACCAAAATTCCCTTCACCCTCCGGCCTGGCAGGCTGTGATTTGATTTTCAAGACCTAAGAAATGTAATGGCTGACACCTGGGCTAGTTACAAATCCAAACACAGCTGAAAGTCCAATACCAGCACATATGATTACCAAGCTCATTGATCTATTTAAATAGCTGAATATACATTTAACTTAAATATCACACATAATTTTCCAATAGCCTCAGTGGAAAGTGCTCGACATACTGTTGAGTAAATGTACAATGCAATAAGTTGTGACGTAAATTAAATATTGTATGGATTACATATTCTGGTGGCCATTCAAATCACACATTTTCTGGTAATCATATGGGCCAATTAAATAGGTGATAGTTTATCCACCACATTTACTAATTTCTGTTGAAAATTTCCCAAAGTTATAATATCAGACAAAGGTGCACACTTAAGATATGTTTCTGCTTCCAAAAAGGGAACAGAGTGCCTGTTACCTTACAGATGTGAATGTGCTAATGTCTTGAGTATTTATTTTTGATGTTGCATTCCTATTGTGGGTGGAACCCTCACTGAATTATGCACTTTGAGTTGTAAGTCACTAGGGGTAAGAGTGTCTCCAAAATACCTGTAATGTAACCATTACCTTGCCATTCAAATGTTTGCAAGTAGCTATCTCCTGCACTGGCTGTACATTTTCTGCCATGAAGCTACAGCTGCAAAGAGTGGTGGTAGGTGTGAACTGTCTAGATATTAGAGTGCTGCAGCGATGAAAGAGATTTGGCCAGCATGCTCACAAAGTACGCAAATCAACGACTTGTTTTTCCACATTCATGTCCTTCAAAGTTTTCATAATTTTTACTAATTCAAATTTGATTCAAACTTTTAAATTCAAACATGATTCTTAAAATCAAAAAGCTGTCTTTATTCTGTACATCTGAATGTCTGTCGATGAGATGTGTGGAGACATTCAGTATGTCTATCCATTTAAATTAGTTTTTGTGAGGCAGGTTAAGAAAATTAGAGCACATTTGGCCCAGCTAGGCCCGCTTTCTTATCAGAATTTTAAGTGTCTTCAAACTCACTCTTGTGCTTTTGGCATAATTCACATAGTTTTCTTAAAACTTAAAGACAGAATGATGACGACCCATGTATTCTGAAAGGGAGAACTAACCTTAGTTAATGAAAGCTGTTGTAAACACCGCCATCTACTGGCAGTAAATATAAACATTTTGGTTCTGGTGTTAATTTCCGTCGCTTCTCGTTTTAGATTAATCATACATACACGGTTGGGAAAATACGATTTTAATCATTTAGGGTTTGTTAGCTTCGAATCCAGCTATGGTCTTTATTAATTATACGTTGTAACAGGTTAGCTCTGTGAACGATATCCCAACAAAGAACAGAATAATCCTAACTGTCGTATAAAACTACACATTTAATTTTTAGATTAATTATTAAGATAATTGCAATTCACGTCTTCAGATTCGTTATCAAGGTAATCGAACAGTCTAACTGGTGGAATCAACCATCGAAGCAAACCTGACTTACGGTTAGATTCAAGTAAGTTTATTTTAATTAACCATATAAAGTCACTGTAAATGTCATACACTCACTAACGTATTCCAGCCAAGACAGAAACCAGAGCAAACTTGAAGTGTCACGGGAATACAAACTGATCAGATCCACCAACTTGTGTCCCAAAACGCCATAACAGCCTTAAAATATCCCTCTGTTGTAAAGAATGGGGTCATCTTGGGCCATGCATAATTGTACTTATCAGAAGACGAGTATTTACCTTGTCTGGCTTCAAGGATGCCGGCAATGCCGAGCTGTTGCTCAGTGGGAGCACCGACATCTGGCAAGTGCTACCATCTCCAGAAATGTACTCTTGTTAGCTTTCCAGCTCCTTCGAACTCACAAGAGGGTCCTCTGCCGAGTTCAACACCTTTCCCTGTAGAAAACGTATCAGCTCGTTTTCAGCACAAACTTTTCATGGTCGTGGTGTGGGATTTTGCGGACCTCTTCTGAAAAGTTTGCTGAAGGTCGTCTATCTGGAAGAGGCGTGCCATACTGTGTTTAGTAGCACCTTAAAGAATGTGATGTAAATAACTTTATTGATTGACACAGTTGTCGCTTCGGGCTCGTTTTGTTGCTAATGAATGAAACCATCAGCAGGTGTTCCTGTTAAGTATCACAGAAAAACACCATGTGCCCATGAGAACTGCAAAAAACAATTACTCTTCTTTCGCTCTTTAAACCGAATGTGTTACAAATCGTAACTTGTCATGGGGGTGAAAGGAATTTCTGAGAAACTGGAAGCTATTAAACAATGAAAGTGGTAGACAGAAGAGTTGGCATACTACATGGCCTTTTATTATGTTTATGTCAAATAAAAATCCTCCCCTTCAAACTCGAATTTGGGTACCATAAATTTATGATAATCTTTTATCCATGGGAACTTTTTAATGTTCACCTTACTGCACGAAAATAAAATGGACAGGGTTACGGAAGACCCCACTGCAGATTCCACAACACAGTCCTAGCTAACAATTCTAGGTTGCCAGAACATTCTCAGAACTCCAGGACACACGTTCTCAAAATGTAAATTTTGTACAGCTTTCTTCATGCTCTGTGAATGTTACTTACCTGGAATGCTTCCCTTGTGCTCTTGAACGTTACAATGTGACGTTCTTTGAATCTTTAAGAAACGTTCACATTCTAACATTGTCAAATCTCAGTGAAAATATGACCTATGTCTGTATTTTCTTTTTAAAAATTGACTGTAATTCACAAAAAATACTCACTTCCATGTATTTATTCTGTTCATGTCGTGTAATCAGATTTCAGACTTCTTAAAGTGAACCACCAACATTTTTTTAAGAATGTTGTGTTTTTATTTACTAAACCTGGGTCATATTTGACAAAAGTCAACATTTTTAATTGTGATTTACCACATATTTACCATATAGTTTGATCTGAACTTTCCTGTGTTTGTAGTTTCTGAGACACCACAATGCCACGGTCTCAGACAGCTTCAAATTCCCAAAAGTAAGAAACATTTCACTTCATAATGAATATATGTAATGACCAGGAAATTAAATGTACAAAATTGTGTTTCTAACAAATAAATGTTTTTATCTCTTAATTCATTTAAGCAATAAAAGAACACTCAACCATTTTACACCAACCACGACACTGTCTTGACCCAAACCCTTAAAAACCCCTCAGCAATGAACAGGGAGGTAAAAAGGTTACCCACTCAATGTACATGTTGATTCTTAATTGCCTTAACTGAACAAAAACGACTTGTACTTCTGAAAAGAACACAGTTGGGTTGACAAAGAGGCTGTTTCCCTCCACATCAGAGTGTCTTCCCAGCACAGTCAGGGTACAGACCCGTGGAGGACCAGTGACATGTTCAGGCATATCCATTTAGCAGTTGCTATGTATTTCTTTTCTGCATTTAAATGTCTTCTTATCAGAATAAAAACTCAATATTGACAACTTTACAATTCTAATCCGTTAGCCCCCAAATGCAGGAAGACCATTCTACTGTAGTGAACACCCGCCCCCCCCCCACATTCAAAGCCTCTTGGATGGAACTGACAAATTCATACCCGTCACCAGGAACAAAGTTCAATACATTTTTTTCTGGTTTCTTGTCATGGTTGTTCCAAATTAAATACACCTAAAATGTCCCAAAAATTGAATTCAAATAATTTACCAGTAGCCTTAATCTTGAACTCAGATGCTAAAATAACCTTGGCCACAAATTTAAGATGTTTTTTTCTTGTCTGAAAGCAAAGGTTACAAAAAATGTACAACGGTAACAGCTACATTAATAACTAGACAAAACAGGAAAACAAAGAGGGAACTGGATGCTGTTGAGGGGAAATTCAAAATGTTTTCAAAGACTCTTCAGAGGTCTAGTTGGATTCCCAATGGAAGTAAATGGTTTGGCTAATTGTTTCAGTACTGTAACTGGCGGAAAGCTTTGGGAAAATGGAATATTGTTTCAGACCACTCTCCGTAGTTTGGGGGAAATGGAGCGTTGTTTTAGACCACTCTCCGCACTTCGAAAAACCTCTTCAGGTAGTAAATCTGTCCCAGGGTCATGGCTACGAGAACCAGAGCTTCAAAGAAGGACCAAAGCACCACCCTACTGTTCGTGTTGTCATTGACTGAAAGAAAACGGGGAGAAAAGAAAGAGAAGCAAATGAAATAGAGCTTTGGTGATTCTTTACACCGAACTGCTGAATTAAGCAAAAATTATGGGCAGAAACTGATGCCAGCTGAAATTGAATTTGCACTGCAATAATCCAAATGTATAATGTTTACACTGAATGATTGTATTAAAAATGTATTTCAACTTCATAACTTGAATGTGTATTCTGCTCTTCAAAATTGAATGTTATGGTTGAAAATGAAATTGGTCTTCAATGTACTCAGATTTAACTTTTAATTTTAAGTTTAAAAAAGCTAATCCAAATATGCTTTAAACTTCAGTTCTTGCAATTCAATTTCAGCTTTCTGCAACACTCAATTGGTACTTTAAAAAAAAATAAAGAGAGCAAAGATTCTTACAGACTATGAATGGCAGCTATCTCTGAAAACCCTGCAATGTACTTCCTTTTTTTTCCCATCAGAGTTATCTTGCAATTTCCTGTGCGCTGACTGTGGCAGCCACCATTTGCAAACGTGGGCACCACAAAAGCTGGAGATTTTATGCCTTGCCATGCTCACTTTTGGATTCATTACAATTTTTTTTTTACAATTAAAGTGCTATTACCTGGTGGTGAAATGGTTGTCAGCGTGCCTAGCTATTGCCTGTAAATGTTCCCAGAGTTTGGCATTGTGTATTCATGCTGCCAGACTAAGAGGAAGTTCTTTTCAAGACACGGTGAGGCAAGTGGCCAATCAGGAAGGAGGAGAGGCGGGGCTTACTTGCTCTGTGTATCCTCTCCCGGACCTCCATGTACTCCTGCTCGTGCTTGACCGCCGTCATGGCAACCGCCAGCTCATTGATCATCTCCTCCAGCTTATTCTGGTGTGCTGAAATGCAGAGTAGGACAAGGAGACGGGTGAGAGACGAGGGAGGCGGCCCGCCAACTTCCCGTGCCCCGGACAGCGCACACGCAAGGCAGGGTGTGCAGAGACAGCGGGCTGGATAACTCTCAGGCAGAGTGGTGTGAGCAAAATCAACCCATGACCTTGGAAGAGGGATAAACAACCATAGAGCTGCGCTGCCAGACAGGTTTTTGGCTCATCCAAACCTTTAGCTACCTAAATAGTCTAATAACCACAGTGACCCTCTGCTTCATTATTTGGTTTAACTAACACAGGTGCCCATGGCATGTCCGCACCAGTGTTTCTGACACCGTAATATAAACAAATCGAAGACGAAATTTTCTATATCATGGATCTGGAAAAAAAATTACTTGATTATTTCGCGGTAAGACATCGCTGCATGACTGTGGTAAACCTGATCATTCTGATTATTTCGTAAAATTACGGTGATCATGATCAACTACTACGGACCATTCAGAAAAATTAATCTTCTCTCTTTGGTTCTTGTAGATCAGGTATCAACAGTCTTATTCACAAATAAAAACAATGCATGAAACAGAAAGACAAACGCGACTGAAAATATGACTTGCTCTATCATAATCAGTCACTTTGACTACAGGGCGTATGCTGACTGTTACACTTTCGCTGTTAATGAGAGGGGAAGCTTG
Source organism: Albula glossodonta (assembly GCA_019788955.1). Taxonomy (NCBI): domain Eukaryota; kingdom Metazoa; phylum Chordata; class Actinopteri; order Albuliformes; family Albulidae; genus Albula; species Albula glossodonta. Next base: position 1,401,730 of record JAFBMS010000027.1, read on the forward strand.
GCTGATATGTGGCCCTGACAATCTCCTGCTGTGTGAGACCTCCGTCACAGTTTGATTAATGTTTGCTAGAAATAGCTAGCTTGCTTGTTTTCACTTCATGAAGTTATAATAACTGTCAAGCATTTAAGTTTACAACTCTCCACATTGGAACAGTGTGGAAAGATGAACGTCCCATCCACATACTGTAACAGTCCGATACATGACTATAATGTACAGTAATGTAATGGAAGAGTGCCTTAACAGGCTACAAACTGTGGGGCCCATCCACACACTGGAACAGTGCCTTAACAGGCTACAAACTGAGGGGCCCATCCACACACTGGAACAGTGCCTTAACAGGATGCAGACTGTGGGTCCCATCCACACACTGGAACAGTGCCTTAACAGGATGCAGACTGTGGGGCCCATCCACACACTGGAACAGTGCCTTAACAGGATGCAGACTGTGGGGCCCATCCACACACTGGAACAGTGCCTTAACAGTATGCAGACTGTGGGGCCCATCCACACACTGGAGCAGTGCCTTAACAGGATGCAGACTGTGGGGCCCATCCACACACTGGAACATTGCCATAACAGGCTGCAGACTGTGGGGCCCATCAACACACTGGAACAGTGCCTTAACAGGATGCAGACCGTGGGGCCCATCCACACACTGGAACAGTGCCTTAACAGGTTACAGACTGTGGGGGCCATCCACACACTGGAACAGTGCCTTAACAGGCTACAGACTGTGGGGCCCATCCACACACTGGAACAGTGCCTTAACAGGATGCAGACCGTGGGGCCCATCCACACACTGGAACAGTGCCTTAACAGGATGCAGACTGTGGGGCCCATCCACACACTGGAACAGTGCCTTAACAGGCTGCAGACTGTGGGGCCCATCCACACACTGGAACAGTGCCTTAACAGGATGCAGACTGTGGGGCCCATCCACACACTGGAACAGTGCCTTAACAGGATGCAGACTGTGGGGGCCATCCACACACTGGAACAGTGCCTTAACAGGATGCAGACTGTGGGGCCCATCCACACACTGGAACAGTGCCTTAACAGGATGCAGACCGTGGGGCCCATCCACACACTGGAACAGTGCCTTAACAGGATGCAGACCGTGGGGCCCATCCACACACGGGAGCAGTGTCTTAACAGGATGCAGACTGTGGGGCCATCCACACACTGGAACAGTGCCTTAACAGGATGCAGACTGTGGGGCCCATCCACACACTGGAACAGTGCCTTAACAGGATGTAGACTGTGGGGCCCATCCACACACTGGAACAGTGCCTTAACAGGATGCAGACCATGGGGGCGATCCACAAACTGGAACAGTGCCTTAAAAGGATGCAGACTGTGGGGCCCATCCACACACTGGAACAGTGCCTTAACAGGATGCAGACCGTGGGGCCCATCCACACACTGGAACAGTGCCTTAACAGGATGCAGACCGTGGGGCCCATCCACACACTGGAACAGTGCCTTAACAGGATGCAGACCGTGGGGCCCATCCACACACTGGAACAGTGCCTTAACAGGATGCAGACTGTGGGGCCCATCCACACACTGGAACAGTGCCTTAACAGGATGCAGACTGTGGGGCCCATCCACACACTGGAACAGTGCCTTAACAGGATGCAGACTGTGGGGCCCATCCACACACTGGAACAGTGCCTTAACAGGATGCAGACCGTGGGGCCCATCCACACACTGGAACAGTGCCTTAACAGGATGCAGACTGTGGGGCCCATCCACACACTGGAACAGTGCCTTAACAGGATGCAGACTGTGGGGCCCATCCACACACTGGAACAGTGCCTTAACAGGATGCAGACTGTGGGGCCCATCCACACACTGGAACAGTGCCTTAACAGGATGCAGACTGTGGGGCCCATCCACACACTGGAACAGTGCCTTAACAGGATGCAGACCGTGGGGCCCATCCACACACTGGAACAGTGCCTTAACAGGATGCAGACTGTGGGGCCCATCCACACACTGGAACAGTGCCTTAACAGGATGCAGACTGTGGGGCCCATCCACACACTGGAACAGTGCCTTCCATCCACAAACTGGAACAGTGCCTTAAAAGGATGCAGACTGTGGGGCCCATCCACACACTGGAACAGTGCCTTAACAGGATGCAGACTGTGGGGCCCATCCACACACTGGAACAGTGCCTTAACAGGATGCAGACTGTGGGGCCCATCCACACACTGGAACAGTGCCTTAACAGGATGCAGACTGTGGGGCCCATCCACACACTGGAACAGTGCCTTAACAGGATGCAGACTGTGGGGCCCATCCACACACTGGAACAGTGCCTTAACAGGATGCAGACTGTGGGGCCCATCCACACACTGGAACAGTGCCTTAACAGGATGCAGACTGTGGGGCCCATCCACACACTGGAACAGTGCCTTAACAGGATGCAGACTGTGGGGCCCATCCACACACTGGAACATGGCCTTAACAGGATGCAGACTGTGGGTCCCATCCACACACTGGAACAGTGCCTTAACAGGATACAGACTGTGGGGCCCATCCACACACTGGAACAGTGCCTGAACAGGATGCAGACTGTGGGGCCAATCCACACACTGGAACAGTGCCTTAACAAGTTGAGTATCTCAGAAGTTCTCCTTGCAGCTTCTATGAACTAAAAATAAGAGAAAACTGAACCTCCTGAGGGAGCTTTGCCTCAGATTGTGCCTCCATTTTGCTCAGGCCTGTTAGTCTGCACAGGACTTGCATCACAGTATATTTCTCCAATACTGACTGGAGGAACTTAATGTGGATTACCACCACGTAAAGGTGAGTATATTATTCATTTCTGTATCATTATTTAAATGCTGTATGGATAAAACACATGAGGTTAGTATCAACCAGGATCCATGCATGTTATTTCCACCTCATACCCAGGCAATACACAGGTGCCTGTGTACCAAAACACTGACACACTTAAATGCTCAGGACAAAAAAGTCCTGAGCATGGCTGCAAAGAGAGAAAACTAGGGATGCACCGACTAATCTGACCAAGCCGATTTTCAGCCAGAACAGAATTATAATCAGTCGATCCATCCTACATTTGGCAGACGTGTCAACTAATTGTTAACGTCAACTTCATGCACTATGAATTTAAGTTGAAGTTAATACAAATAATACTTATGGTGTTAAAGCAACTTGATGTCGTTGGAAGATGATGGCTGTTTGGCACCATTTCAAAGTACCCAAAGACAACAAGTCACAGCGACACCCACACTGACCACCAGACAAAATATGGTTATCTCCACAGCTGCTTGCCTTTTATTCGGCTGGCTAGCATGCAATACATTGTTACCTTACAACACTTCACTTCCCTGTGAACATAGAAATGTTCACTGAAATACATTCACCACATTCACATGCACTGCTTCTGAAGAAGCTTTGGCAGTTAAGTAATGCTACACAGATCAACGCATCCCAGGAGAAAACCACACTGCGGTTATTTAATGGCTACGCCCCCACAGCACACCAGCGAAGAGCAGTATGACCATCTTTTCAGGCAGCCAGTGACCTACCATCCCAGCTGTCACCACCACCTGAAGGGGAGGGGCCAACAGAGCCAACAGAGAGAACAGCATCAGAAGGGGAGGGGCTAACAGGGAGAACAGCATCAGAAGGGGAGGGGCTAACAGGGAGAGCAGCGTCAGAAGGGGAGGGGCTAACAGGGAGAGCAGCGTCAGAAGGGGAGGGGCTAAGAGGGAGAGCAGAATCAGAAGGGGAGGGGCTAAGAGGCACAGCAGCATCAGAAGGGGAGGGGCTAACAGGGAGAACAGCATCAGAAGGGGAGGGGCTAACAGGGAGAACAGCATCAGAAGGGGAGGGGCTAGCAGGGTGAACCGCATCAGAAGGGGAGGGGCTAACAGGGAGAACAGATTCAGAAGGGGAGGGGCTAACAGAGGGAACAGAGTCAGTAAGGAAGCACACAGTGACACAGAAAATGTGCTACATTTACAAACAGCTGAAGTTGAAACTAGATATGGGCTGGTTTTCACCACATCACTGATGTCACACACATTTATTACTGAATCTGATTTTTAGACTATTTTAATTTGAGAACAAAACCATTGATCTCCATGGGTGTTGCACAAATACAGAACAGGTAAACTTTCTGCAAATGTCACACTTGCATGTTGTGGGATACACATCTTTCATTAGCATACATACATACAACATCTATCTCAGTGTTTAACGATTTTTCCTCTTGAGTCTTAAAATAAAAGGTCAGTATCTCCATATTTCACAATATGTCAGTCCCAATTCACTAATCCCATGCTGAAGGCTCTTTTGGTATCCAATTACATGTTCTAGCTTTCACAATAACAGCCCGAAGTATTTCCAGCATGCACTTATTCCAGTTTCGTAAGATTCCGGGAATACAACCTACATATGCAATGGTTCGCAAACGTTTTAGCTTAAGGCTAAGAAAAGACCATGCCAGATTCTTCCAAAAAAACCATTCAGTTACTGCAGAACCTGCTACACGCAGCTCCAGCTGAGACATCCAGATAGTAAAACTCAGTCAACATATGCAGGGAAACCCCATCACTTCTGAACACACCTGGTCGTGCACAAGAGAGAGGCACCACTCCCAAATGACCAATTGCATGATTATTCTGTTGAAGTACCATTTTGTTCAATTTTACCAGCAGAGAATTCACAATAACACATTTAAAGGAGTGTAATACTGTGATAGATGGATATGTTACACAAGGCTATCATATCTTCACAACTTCATACCAGCCCATACATACAAGACACAGCTCAACGACTCCCTGTTAATTGCATATAGTAGCAAAAGTAACATTGAGAATTGTGCCACATGTCAGATAAATTAATGCTGTCATTCCCTAACCAACGCCCCCGTCCCCAACCCCAACGCGGAGACGTCCGTATCCCACCTTCGGTTTCCATGTCCTGACCCTTGGGGGCTTCGCCGATGTCGATGGTGAACATGACGATCTTCGGGGTCATGGTGGACATCTTGTTGCTGAAGCAGAACTTGTAGGTGCCGTCCATGTGAGCAGCTACAGAGTACTTTCCGCTGGACTCTCTGTCCCCTTTATAAATCTGTTTCCCATCAGGCCCTGTAATCTGCACCAGAAAAAGCCTGAGTCTCCTGAATCCAAAGAGGTGCAAACACTTGATGTACCATAGAGATACAAGAAATAACATATATATGTGAATAAAAGGAACAAAAATGTGCCTAACACTTTTGATTTGAAAATTACTGCCGTTTTAATTCATATTTTTTAAGCTTTCACAACAATAAGGTCCATGATATTATAGAAGAAAAGCGGAGACTCTTTCTTTCAAAGTTTTTGGCACATCTTTCAATATTGCCAGCTCAAGCTGAGAGTGTCAAAATGCTAACAGTATTTTCATCTTTTTATATACTGCGTCCACATATGTGGACAATTGAATAAGGGCTAATACAAAAGCTCACTAATCTATGGTTTTGACATCCAAACTATTGGGTAGCAGAATTTTCATACCCTTGACAAATCTTCTTGAACCTGATTGTCAAATTTTACTATAAACCCAAGAGTGTAATGCTCAAGGGGAACCGTCAACTGAACCCGGCTGGCATGTCTGTTGAATAATTCTGCTTAGCAAGGCAGGTTAGAATTTTTAATGAGAACTCATTTCAAAACTATATTCTCACAGCTACCTATTTTTTGCAGCACAAAGTGTTATAGTAATATTCACATAATTATACAGTATCTCTGTATTTATTAAGCTTCTGTAGCTAAATGGTATTGTAATATATCTATCTAGTCAAGTAGAAGGCACAGGGTACAGAGAAATCTATGTTTTGTGTACATAGAAAGGAGAGTCATTGTCTCTATCGATCGTGGTTTCAAGTTATTTACATATTTGTTTGGGTCTGTGTGCATTCATATGTCCACATTTTTGCGTTTTTTGTCCACCATGAGGTGCACGTTCTTACGTACATCAAAGCCACAGCTGTAGTCAACCACAGATGCATTGCTTTAACGTTTTTAATCCAACACTACGCAAGGGAAGTTATCACCATCTGTTGTAATAATAATAAATCTGTCATGTATTTATGAAGTTTTATGAACATGCTGACCAAAAATGACAGAAGTTTAGTGATACCATCACACACAATTAAAATTCGTTTTACCTGCATTTCATTTCATTAATTGCATGTTCTTTACCAACAACATAAACTACATTTTTCATTAAGTTTTAAGTTCCTAGTCATGTTTCACACTTCTAAGATAACCTGGCATGTATCAGAATGACATAAGCTCATGATTGTATCTTGGTTACATCCCTACACAGTTACAGAAAATTACACACAAGAAAAAAATGCTCAGTATTGTAATCACTGACGCATCAAAGAGTGATTATTGTAATTTTGGAAACCAATCAGCATAGCGATTTCATTTAGTACAGTAATTTTGTTGCAGATCATATATACTCATTGATGACATACAGTCAACTTTTCAAAACAGGACCTTTAACTCTTCAATTGCAGGCAAATTCCCAGGAAGATTCTCAGAAAAATTCCAAAGTTAGAGTCCTACTCTTGAGCGCAATACTTCCCTCGAATTTCCGTATAAATGTAGTTCACACTGAAGTATAAAATAAATTAGATAATTTGAATGTCCGTTTTGTCCAACAAAGGCTTAGACAGTTCTGACCCAAAAACAATCTTGGTGTCACTACATTGTTGTACAAAATGACAGCGACATCCATCAAAGCCGGGAAGTTAGGGTTATTTGCAATGCTGTGAGCATAGTAGCTGCAAATTTTCTCAGCCTGCAACGATTGGAAACTGTGCAGAAGTTTATCATTTTTAAAAAATATAGTAGCTTCCAAATGAAACAGTATATCAAAAGCCCATATGGTTGCTGCTGTTGACTGCTGCTAAGCCGCACACCACCTAGCTATGCTCCTTCGGCTTACCGCATCTAATTGCACAGACTTCATCCCTTTCGGGAAAAAAAAACACGGTACATACATCGAGTAGAGCGACGTTTACCTACAGAAGATACTTATATGTCCGCAGAAAACACAGTTAGCCTATGATCATCTTCCAGATGTTAGTTAGGTGGGCTAGCTTAGTATATGGTTTCCCATTATTAGCCAGCTAGCCTACATTACATGGCCTATTGTTTCACCCGCGCTGGCAAATCCATCCTGCGCAGAACCGTTTCGGTAATGCAGTAATATAGTTTCCTAAATACTAATTCAGACATGACAGTATTCTTTGGTCTTACCTCTACATCAATGTCCAGGAAGCCTCCCTCGGCAACTTCAAACATGAGGCCCATCTTGGTGCCGGAGTTGACCCGTTCAAAGAAGCACTCCTCGGCATGAGCGTCTATGCTGACGAAGTACCCCGAAGCTGTGGCGGATAAGACAGCTAAAAGGGCAATCAGCTCCGAAAGAGTAAACATTGTTGTCTCTAGATTCTTATTAAATGTTGATGAGCTGTTTACTAAGTTTAACACCACTAGCAAAAAAACAAGAAAATGTAGACAAGACACCAAGTGCCCAGGAAGCTGTCAGGCACCAACGCTCGGAGGTGGAGTTTGTATTTAGTGCTGTGACTGGGGAAAGGAAACGAGGATCTGTCCTCATACTGCCACGTAAAGACAAACGGAGAGCGTCGAGGGACAAACAGACCAAATACGAAAATGCGATTTAAACATCGGATTACGTCCAGTGCACGATTGTAGCTCCCTAATTAATATCCTAATCTTAAATGTGTCTAATTTTTTATGGTTTTTAAGGTTGTCCTTTCCCATTAACTGAAACTTTAGTGAAAATCTGATAATATTTTTTCTGTGTAAAATACATATACTGTCGTGTGTTTACACTGGTATGTGGCCAACATAGACACAAAAGGTAGCATTTGTGTCTGTGTGCTCTGTAATTGCCCACAGGAGCTGTTGTTTAATGTACGAACCTTGGCCAAGTCAGCAGGCAAAGAGAATGGCCCTCCACCAATCTCCAGTTATCTAGATAAGCTTGTGATTATTGAAAGCTTGTTACTTAGGATATATTAGTTTAGGGCAATATCCCCCAATATCTGCCATGGTCCTTCCATCTACTGATATAATATAATATTAAAAGTATCTTTGACTGCTGGCACCAAGAGATTCAGAATCACATAACCCATGGGAAGCACTCCACTTCAGCGTAATTAATTTCAAACAATGATGCCAAAAGGCAAAGATGGGCCTGAAATCACACTACACACTGATTTAAAAAATGGAAAACACAAGCATAATTGAAGAAAATGACATGTCTTGGCACTATTGCTAAAGAATTCTGGAAAACTGACAAGCTGGGTAGCAAAAAGCTAAATTTCCAAAGATTAATTGTACAAATCCTCTTTGAGAGACAAATGATTGGCTTGGTTGGCAGAAAATAGCAAGGTACTATTCAAAAGAAAAGAGGCTGGCTAGTTATAAATATAAACTACAAATATCAAGCCTCTTATTACCTTTATAACAACCATGTGCAAAAAAAAAAACATGCTGTCCATTGATAATAAAAGTTTTTCATTTTAATTCTTGCCAGTAAGGGAAAAGCAGCTTTGTATGGCATATTCAATAAAAAATAATGAGACCTGTCCTCTCTTGCTGATTAAAACAAAATTTGTAATTTTTATCTGTTGTTAAATGCATCAGAAGGCATCTCTAAATGCCTTTAAGTGGCTCCTTCTTTGTGTATATTTAATAGTCTGTGGATTATTTTGACATGTCCAGTAACTGTATCCCATGGGGAATATGCAAACAAATCTCCGCTATCTTTTGTTTGATGTTTTCATTTACTTCTTCTGACTCCGCTTAGAAATGAAGGCAACACCTTGGTTGATATCTTTCCATCATTCGTTTTCTTTTCTGTGTCAGACGACTTCATGTTGGTTTTCTCTTTCATGCTGTCTTTATTTGATCCACATGGATTACGATTAGCTTGCTAAAATGAGAGCTTCCTCTCAGTAATACTCACTGTGCTCATTGTGACCATGTGCTCCAGGCCCTCAGTCCTTTCACCTTCCCCAAGATGTTCCTTCTAAATACAAGCAATGATATTTTCCTCTAGCTTGCTTGCGTTTTGGTTTAGTTGGAGAGTTAAGGTCAGTCTACTCTTCAGGACACAGGAGCAGTCTTTCAGACTGAAAGTCCATGATATCAGCAGAGTTATTGCTTGTATAGGTGCGTTCTGTTTCCACTCCAGCTTGGATTCACTCCAGCTTGTTGTTGGCTACGGTGGGTCTGAGTCTCTGAGCAACTTCGACAGTTATGTCCCCAGAGTTGGTTGACTGCAGACTTTTCTCGATGACTTGCTCTATTCTTGTAAGAATCCATGTTTGAATGGGCACTTGTAAACCAGTTATTGTGCCATATTAAAACAAACTCTGATTGCCTATGTTGGTGCTATGGTAGCTTCTTAATTACAATGTAAAAAGTTCAGAAAAGAAGGTCAATTGCTATTCCAAAATTGTATCAGTATTATCTTTTCCATTAAAAAGCTGTAAAGATCACTAAAGTAATTTTTTCCATGTACTTCCTGGGTCAGAAACTCCCAAACAGTTCTGCAACCTAAACTTGCATCTATAAGTTGCTTAGTTTAAGGCCACCATCTTGAACCCAAATCCTTCTTACTGCCAAGGCACAGTGCTAACCACTGAGCTGGGGAAATGTTTAAATAACAAACAAGCATGTCAACAGTTTCCACCTGTTTCCAAAGTTTAAAAAAAAAAATTGAGCAATGATTATTATTAACATTTCAAATGTACTATATATTTATTTGGCTGTGTTGATAGGCTTTAAAAAATCATAAATGTTATAAAACAAAGCTATGATAATTACTATACTACATTTCACTTTGGGTACGAGTGGAAAATGTTGACATGCTTATTAACAATGGTACATTTGAATATAATTAAGCTTAAAATTAATTATAAGCTGTTTCTTTTTTAAATGGGCATCACAAACAGTGTCAGCAGAAAGACTGGAGCTCCTGCTTGTTTGTTTGATTCTTCGCAGGACTCACTTATCTTTCACAAACCTACAGATTATCTCAATTGCTTCAACCTCTATCTTTAAAAAGATTATCCATGTTAAAAAATGAAAATGTCCTAGAGCGCATTTAATACATTGTATATATGAAGCAGTACTACTTACTATTAATATATATTGCTCTTGGAACCTTGTTTTCTAAACAGCGAGAGGGGTTCAACTTTAAGTAAGGAACCTTTATGTTTTTCTGCACTGACTCTTTTATTATGCTCACTTCACAGGACGAACTGGCACGACGTGTAATGTGAAGATCTGCACATCGTAAGTGTCGGGATAGTGTTAGCAAATGTCTGACAACCCCAGACTTTCCCTCAATTTGGGCGTTGCCTATCCAGTTCATGTTCCGAAATGATTGGTTTTTATGGAGACAGAGTAGGCATTCTGCGCATGTCAAACACAAGTGTTCCATTCCGTCGCATGTTTGGTGACGTTTTAACCTCGACTCCAACTAGCGTTAGAGTCAAAGGGACTGAGGCCTAAAAAATTTTAATTCGCATCATTTTTTTAAACAAATGTACACATTCTTGTTCCCATTTTGAGCGGGGTCACGACCTTATGAGGCCTTGTTTTGGGGTAAATGGTGGGACAGAAGAACAACCAATAGCTTACTGCTAGCACGTTCTATAACAAGGAACTCTAGTCAAGGAAACAAGGCTGAAAGAAAAAAATTGAAAATGACATCTCGGAGGTAAGGTCTGGAGTTATGGAACAAAAAAACGTCTCAAGGCTGTTTGAGTTGGATATATTCATAATGTGGAATCTAAACATCTATACCTGTCTGTAGCTGAACTGCTACAGAAGGCGTTTCGTTTACGTTAACAATTGGGAGCTAGATAGCAACAATACCTAACTAGCTGGCTAATATTAAATAAACTAGCAAGCTAGCTAGCTAGCTAATGTTATTCAGGATAGAAGCACATCGATTCGCTCGCCACTTTGCCTTGTAAGTTAGATATATTTGACTATAGATAAAAATATTCCATTTAACTCTCCAGGTGGCGCTCAGCCCAAAACAGTATATGATTATAGGGTCGATGGCCCATACTTTGTTGCTAATTGTCTTTAGCTAGCTAACGTTATAAGATAGTGAAACTACCCATTGACTATTGCTACACAATGTTAGTCAGTGGTGAAGCGCCTTAGCAGCACTTGCAGGGATAATAATACAGATAATCTTGGACATTTAAATTGGCTATATTGATTAGTATTCCTGAGGAAACTTAGAAACGAGCTAGCTTACCCAAAACAGCTAACTGAAAACTATCATTGTGTGTGCAAAATAAAGGGTTTGCAAGTCTAACACCAAGCCACAATGGATATATTCCGGTTGTAGGTGACTGTAACTTTTAGTGGTACATTTAAATAGACTAACGTGATGCTAATGAACTTTCAGTTGTTTATGTGTTGTCAGATTAGATAGTGATAAACCTTTTGCCCGTGTTGGGTGTAAGAGCTTTGTCTTAGCGAAGGAAATGAAAATAAATATGCCATGTTAGTGAGTGTTTTGAATCTAAATACACTGTTTTTTTGATCTAATGACAAGCACAGACAATAACCACAGTGTTATATTTCAGTGAAAATTCATCCATCGGTTTAAGTACAAACTGCTGTTTGTGTTTCGTGAAACACACTGTATTCTAAAACTTAGCTCTCATCAAACGACTGCTAACCTCTACTCTCGGCGCAAAAATCTCGGATAAAGCTCTTGGCAAAATTATTTATCGTGTTCCAGTATGTTGTCCTCTCTTATTTTTGTCTCCTCGTTCCCTCAGTGTCCTCTACTTCATGAAGCGTCCAGGTGCATCGACGATAATTCTTGATGTTCACGGTGTATCATAAAAACAAATCTGACAAGCTTGTGGAAATTCGAACAAATCAGTACTTGACAGTTAACGTTTTTAGATGGTATTTAACGGTCTTAAAATAGTTATCTTTTTTATTAATTATTTGATGTATTTAATGTTTTACATAATTGATTGGCTTCCTCTGCTGTTTCAAAAAAAAATATGGTCAATCCTGTGGGACATTCCAGGTAAGAGAGAGAAGCTGGGGAAGAGGTCACAGATATGGTGGAATAGAAATTGAAAATAAATTTTCAAAACTATGACTATTCTTGGACTAAAACAGGTCCAGTTTGAAATCATAGTCTTGATAGATTTACAGAAAACACCATATGTATCACTTAGCAAAGTTGCTCAAAGACCAGGGACAGGTTATGTCAAGTACTCCTTTCTCTGGGTTATTTCACATGGAATGAATTGACCAAACTGTCACATTGCATATCCTGAAAATTCAGCCAATGACAGGGGGGCTAAGCCGATGATAGGGGGCTAAGTTGGCCCTATCGCCCTAGTGGCCATCTTTGGTCAGGGCAGGTATCCGAAGGGGCACAAACCGAGCGTGCGCTGAATTCTCCTTTCTCTGACAATGTATGCAGTTTGATTAGCGCTGTTGCTGCAGTGTGGGGAAAAAAGCAAGCTTGTTGTCACGCGAACAGGAGGAGTCGCATGTCTACGGCTCTCCTCCTAGAGCCAGCAGGATGGTCGCCACGGCGAGCCACATAGCATGGCCAAGGTTGGGGAGAAGAGGGAAGCAATTGGCAGGGGGTTAGATTGTGGCTTGTACTTGCTGTACCTTTGACCTTTGAGAGTCTTGTGTCCCATTGTCTCTGGACCTTGACAGGCTGAAATATGGCCACCCTCTTCCCAGCTGCAAGTTCCATCCCTCTAGAGGATTTGCACACTTTGGCGAAGACTACTGCATGTTTGGGGTATATAAGCTAGTTCCGCACTTGTCTCAATGTGACCTCAACCACCTCAATGTACTTAATGAGGTCATCTATATCCCCACATGCCAGGGCAAGAGTGTGGTTGACTTCGTATCATCCTCTTTGGGCGGGCACCTACGCAACCAGTCATTACGCTGGTGCCATCAGAGCCAAAACCACACAAATTCTGTGCAGGTAGGTTATGTGCAGGAAGCTCGCCCAGTATGAGAGCTGTGATAGTTTCCGCATTAGCTGAGTCATATGCTCGAATACATGTTTAACTTAAAGGAAGTCCAGGCGTGACTCACAGTGGACATCAGCATGGCTAACGTATATGAGCAGCTGCGCAATGACTGCAGAGTCGTGACTTTTGCAGCTAGGACGCTGTGAGAGTTTGCTTCCTCAAATGCTGAAGTCGTTTGCTCCTTAAAGAGCTATCCAAAAAGCAGTCTCATACTGTGTTTATTTCTTTGACTCGTTTGAAGTTTTATGCCTGCCAGGCCTACCGTTTTCCTCAAGTACAAGCAGAGGAACCAGCTTGTGGTTTGCCAGTTCTTCCTGGCCAAGCAAATTTTCAAAAGAAAGGAACTGTATGTGATAGTGTCTCTCCCCTCTTGTGTCATGTGGAAACCAAGGGTGGTCATCTCCTCTGAATTTCTTTTTGAAATATGTCTTTGTGCATATTAGATTCAGCATGCTCTTTGTTAGCATGTGCTAACTTTATGGAGGCGGAAGGGTTAAAAGGGTTTTGGTTGTTAAACGTATTGTATGAATTATGAATTCTGCGCCACAGGGAGAACGGCCCTTTCCTATATTACCCACCAAAGCCATCTTCCTCTGAAAAAGAAGTGGCTGTGTTTGTGAGCCAGCTATGTTTAGTACCAGTCTTTACTTTCCCTTTCTTTTATTCGTGATTCTTCTGTTTGAGAGAGTGAGGAGAATGTACCAGAGCAGATACAGAATGGATGCACAGTGTGCATCTTCATAGCCTCAGGAAAGCATTCGGGTTGTAACTTCATGGCCGCTGATGTAGGCTCTGCCTTCTGCAAGTGTGGATGTCATGGTATGAGTTTTTGATTATAGTAAATTATAGTAGGAGGAAAATCACGGTTTCGTGGTTTTTCCCTGAGCAGAGGGGACACCCTATGTGGACATTCTTTGACCTTTTCATCGTGAATTATTTTTGTACATTTTCGTGCGCTATCCCTTACACATATCGAAATTAGATTGTGTGTAAATACCTGAAATAATTTTTTTTTTTTTTACAAGGAAATCCAAAAAGTTTTTTTTTTATGTGTACTGTACCATGTAAAATTCTTACGTTTTAGGACCGTGATGTTTTTAAGCGTAATTAATAGCAAAATTGTTTAGTTGCAACATCCCTAGTGTGGAGTCAACCGTTCTGCAGCACTGTGCGGCTCTGTGGACGTCCCTGGCTCTGCAGCTCTCACTCACACTATGGCTATCGCAGACCGCCTGGAGTCAATCTCACCATCTGTGAAACCTAAAGACAAATAAGTGCGTCATTTCACGAAACCACCAACACACATTCAGGCCGAATAGAAAGCGATAGTTTGCATGTAATTACACGACACAAATGAAACAAAAGTATTAAACATAAAACAAAAGCCATATTAGAATTTTTCAGAAAGACGGATCTAAAATTGTGATAGCCTTGTTGTTAAATTGAGGAGACACAGTCTTCTGGGTTGAGCTAGGTTCTCATTTCCTTTTCTGTGACATCCTTTCAGTATGATGGAAATATGAAGGCGTTAATATATGCTGTGATAAAGATGAAGAAGCACACCCCAATGATTGACCTACAGCAAACATTAATTTCAGAAGCAACTGGGGTTCAACATAGTGCTGAAGGATTAACTGAAATACATCCGAAATTGTACGACTTTTCATTGCAGAGGGCTTGGACTTTAATACTCGTTGCTCAGTTCAGCTACATCTGGACCGTATGAATATAGACAAACATTAGCAAGCTAGAACAGCCAAGATGGGCCTCGTTTTTGAAGGAGGCTTTCTGGGTATTGATTTTCACCCAGTGATTTTATGCCCTATCACAGAGAATATCAGTGTATAGTACTGCTTCTCCCCTCTTCATGTGATTTCAAGCAGAGCATTGTGTAATATAACTATACAATAGATTTGGTTGTAATATCCCTTGATGATATTGCTGTGTGTTCCTCCAGATGGCTAGTAGAGTAGCTTACTGTCGTGCTTTGTAACCGAGCAGAAAGACAAGGATGGTGAAACCCAACTGTTCAACATACAACTATTATCTTGCTTTGTTGCTGTATTGAAGATGAGGTTCTCGCTATGGATCTGTTTCCTCTCTTTGCGTTGTTTTTTTTTTTTGTGTTGTTGTGGTTCTATACTTTTAAACGTTTACAAGATGTTAACAGTTTTATGTTGACCTGCCCAAGATGAGCCTTTCACAGATTTCAAAAATCCTGGCGTTTGCAAGTTGAAATATGAAAGTCTGGATTTTCTGGTCTGCAGGTGGTTCCACCCAAACATCACCGGTGTGGAGGCGGAGAACCTGCTCCTGACCCGAGGCGTGGACGGGAGCTTCCTGGCCCGGCCCAGCAAGAGCAACCCGGGGGACTTCACTCTGTCTGTGCGGTGAGTAGGTCCATAGCGCAGTCCTCGACCCCTGAGTCCTGGATACTGGGAATCCTAGTCTTCTCTCACTGCCTTCACCTTTAGCATACATTTCCCATGTTTCCTTGTGGCAGATTAGCTGCTCCTCAGAATTAGGGATGGGTACTGAATTTCAGGACATAAGAAGCACTGACCAAATCTAAGAGGTGCCAGTCATCATCAGAATACTTTAAATAAAGAATAAAGTTCTGTTCCAGCAAGAGCAGGCGATCAATGTTAAAAAAAAATGCAGTTTAGGTTAAAACATATTACGCATTGTAGTTTTTGTGGTGGTGTGGTGGATGAGTGAATCTGGGAGAAATCTCAACGCTTTGACCTCCTTAGAAACAGGGCAAGCTTTCAATCCAAACAATACAATTGCAGACAACTTACACTGAAAATTCCCATAAACCTACATAGCTTTGAACTTTTCTTGCACTGTCCCTCTGGCACCTTTATCTGAAATATGTACTAGCTTATATATACTGCAGTCCTCTGAAATATGTGCAAGTTTGGTATTTCTTTTGGCCATTTCCGGAAATTTAAGAATGTTTCAGTAGATTGAATTTTTACAGAACACTCTGTCTGCCCCCCCCCGAAAACAGGAGGAATGGAGCGGTCACCCACATTAAGATCCAGAACACGGGAGACTACTATGACCTGTACGGGGGGGAGAAGTTTGCCACCCTGGCTGAGCTGGTACAGTATTACATGGAACATCATGGACAGCTGAAGGAGAAGAACGGCGATGTCATCGAGCTGAAGTACCCACTGAACTGTGCCGACCCCACGAGTGAGAGGTGAGCTGACCAGCAGGTTGAGTCTCATTTGTGATCATGACTAGGTCCTTTTACTCTTGACACAACACATTCTGACCCAAACATTGCTCAACCTCAAGTCGAGTCACTACCAAAAATGTCACGTTAGTCACTCTGAAAGAAAATAGGCAATACTTGCTTATTTTTCGTATTGTGTTTTGATGGCCTGCAAGACCAAAACCAGAATGCACTTTTAACGATTTTCACATGCCATCACATGTATTTCATAAACGCGTTTTGCCATTGCCGTAGTATTTCACGCGGGTGTTTCTTTCATTCAGAAACTGAAGTGCAAGAACGAATGTGCTGTGAAAGCAGGGCAAGGAAAGAAAGAATTACGCTTTTACATGGTGAGGAGGACAAGTCACCCCAAGGGATACAGTGTGTCTAAAAGGCAATGTCAGTCAATCTGTGGATGGAAAGATAAAGTCCTGGTTTCTCGTCTTGAACTCTGAATAGTTTGATTGATTTGTGTGGAATACAATTCAACCTTAAGGGGACAGACCAAGCTTTCACGCCTCTTTTTTTAAGGAAGCAAGTGGTCTTTATTGCTTTTAATACTCGTATTACAATGCCCTAATTTGAGTGTTAGCTTTTGGGCTTGTGAGCAAATAGATAAGCAGGTTGTCTCCAATCTTGTTTTGACAGTTTTGTTTTAAGAATACTCCATTTTCATACATGTGTTGTTCTGCTTTGAATGGCTTTTGACCAGATAGTTTCAAATACTTTCAGAAAAAATGGTTTTCGTTGGTTTTTTCAGCTGCTTGGTAGATGCCATGAATTTATCTTTCTGCTAGCATATGCTGTGCTTACCTTAAGATGTAATTGTATCGTCTGAAAGGTTATTTCTTATGATGAAATGAATACAGTGTCAATATCTGAAAATCAAAACTTGGTTGTATCAATTAGTTGTTGGTGCAGTTGACAATAGTTTGGAGAGACTGAACATGTAAGTGACATGTTTTAAAGTGCATTTGCATACAATATGATTTTGAATTATAAAGCAGAGCCGTTTTGGTTGATGGAGTGATATTTGGCTCTACATATAAGAATACATGAAAAGAATGACACCGTTAGTAGCTTATAACTGTGAAAATAGATAGCATATTTTCCAGCCTTTGCCATTTTGTACAAACTAGACTGCTGGCTACATTGATTGTACTTATCCTGTTGTTTTATTTGATACCATTGTCTTAATCAAGCACAGTTAAGTCAATGTATATTTCCCCACTGTCCCCACTGGCATGAGTGGGGTTTTTCCACCCTACTTGCTGGCACTTCTGACCTTGTTTCCAGGGCCTAGAATAGCTGCTGTTTCATTTTGAAGAACAAAACCTTCAGACTGTAGTTCCACAAGAGCATAACCCCTACCTGTATTAGGCCCTCCAGGACTGGAGTTAAACCTGCAGACACTGCCCCCTCCAGGACTGGAGTTAAACCTGCAGACACTGCGGCCCTCCAGGACTGGAGTTAAAACTGCAGACACTGCGGCCCTCCAGGACTGGAGTTAAACCTGCAGACACTGCGGCCCTCCAGGACTGGAGTTAAACCTGCAGACACTGCAGCCCTCCAGGACTGGAGTTAAACCTGCAGACACTGCAGCCCTCCAGGACTGGAGTTAAACCTGCAGACACTGCGGCCCTCCAGGACTGGAGTTAAACCTGCAGACACTGCAGTCCTCCAGGACTGGAGTTAAACCTGCAGACACTGCGGCCCTCCAAGACCGGAGTTAAACCTGCAGACACTGTGGCCCTCCAGGACTGGAGTTAAACCTGCAGACACTGCAGTCCTCCAGGACTGGAGTTAAACCTGCAGACACTGCGGCCCTCCAAGACTGGATTTAAACCTGCAGACACTGCGGCCCTCCAGGACTGGAGTTAAACCTGCAGACACTGCGGCCCTCCAGGACTGGAGTTAAACCTGCAGACACTGCGGCCCTCCAGGACTGGAGTTAAACCTGCAGACACTGCGGCCCTCCAGGACTGGAGTTAAACCTGCAGACACTGCGGCCCTCCAGGACTGGAGTTAAACCTGCAGACACTGCGGCCCTCCAGGACTGGAGTTAAACCTGCAGACACTGCAGTCCTCCAGGACTGGAGTTAAACCTGCAGACACTGCGGCCCTCCAGGACTGGAGTTAAACCTGCAGACACTGCGGCCCTCCAGGACTGGAGTTAAACCTGCAGACACTGTGGCCCTCCAGGACTGGAGTTAAACCTGCAGACACTGCGGCCCTCCAGGACTGGAGTTAAACCTGCAGACACTGCAATCCTCCAGAACCGGAGTTCAGTTTCTGCATTGGTACTGTGCCATAATCTTATTTTTGCTGACTTGTCTGTCTGGTAATGGAGTCATCAATATTGACCTTAGTTTGTGCGAGAGAGGCCGGCAGATCGCTGGATGTTCCAGCTTTTTGCATCTCAAGGCCAACTTGAGTATGTATAAAAAATGTCAAGGCCCTTGTGAATAAATAAGGCAAAATGGCCCATAACTAATTAATACTACATTTTCAACAGCCTTATTTAATTGAGATATTAGTAAATACAACAACCAGCATGCTCAAGAATCCCCCAGGACCGGGGTTGAGGACCCCTGCATTAGTGTGAAACTGCGGCCTGCTTCTCACGAACGATCAGATCAGAACGGGGTGGTTTGAGTCCGAGGCAGGCATGGAGATACAGAGCTGGGTCTATTTTGTTCATAGCCTTTGATTTTGTGACAGTCTAATTAACAAAACCCTGATTGACTCGCACATTTAAATGTTGGATTTGCCATGAAAGGACGACTATGAGGTCATTCAGCATTAAATCAAAGGTGTCTGCATCCATTTTGGGGATCAGGGAGTGTCTCGTCCCACCAACAGACCTCAGAACTTTACTGAATGTCTACGTTACAAGCAAGTGGCAGGCAGAATGGGACAGGAGTGGAAGTAATAAACTCCATGAAATCAGCCCTGTTGTTGGACATAGACTTAGGTTCTCTTTCAAAACTCTCTGGCAGCAAATAGCATATACAAGATGTCAACTAGCTCAGTCAAGACTTACGCGTGTATTTACTAAAGGGTGAAGAACCACCATTGTGTGGCTCTTACAAGACTCCTCTGTCTCTTAAGCATATCTTACTGTACTGTTCTGCTTTTATTACTATTTGGCAAAGGTTGTATACTGAAAGATCTTTGAAAAATATTTTCGCTAAGGTGCTTCTGGGAAAAAGTTTAGAATTTTTATCACACATACATGTAAATTATTCTATATAGGGTTTTTTGTTACTTTCTGTATGAGGGTTATCTTACTCTGTAATCATATTTGTATATTTATTGCCTGAAGTGTAAGACCAGTAGACTTCACAGGATGCTGGGAACTGAGGAGAAAAACTAATGTGAAAAAAGCATGAGTGTGACTAACCAACAGTGAGCAAGAGAATGCCTTTTTGCCTGACTGATAATGGTCAAGTAGGCTAAAGCGCAATGATTTTCATTATTTTTTCATATTAAATTATTCATATTCATGTTTTCATTAATTATTATCATATTAAAACATATCATTTGTGTTGTATTTAACAGAAATGACATGCAGGTAATGTGGAATAAGTTGTGGTGTGTTTAAATTAAATTGGCACATGCTCTGTAGCCTATTGATAAGAACTTGATGCTGTAGCACGAGCTCAATGTGTAGACAATTTCTCTCTGATCCACTAGGTGGCACTGGAGCACCAGTTGGGAAATGTTGGATTTCTATGTGTCTTGGATGATTTTTTTGGATGCTTGCACTTGCACAGAATTTTGTAGGATGGTCAATTCTGGAACAATACACAACTCTTCCAAACTTTGTCTAACTGTGGATCTGTATTGCAATTTTTACAATTTTAGATGCAAAAACTATTTTTTTTGTACACTATGCAAATGTGGCAGTTTCATTTTGAACATATTTTGGTCGCTGTCTTTCAAATTTGAAAAGTTGCTTCAACAAAAATATATGGAGCTTAATTTAAAAAAATATGAGGTGGCAGTAGTTTTCCCCATATGCACCATATTTAGGTGTTTGACCCTAGGGATATTACTTGCAGCTATGTTTTGATTTTTATGGTTGTGTGTGTTTATGGGAGACATTTACCATCTGTATATAACGTGCCGTATACATTAGTTATACTTGATGTTTAATTGTATTCGTATGTCAGAATGCTCTAATTGAATCACCTGCTGTCAGCATGTGCTTTCGCTAGCATGTGTGAGCGTGCCCACAGCCGGTGACCTGACCGTCCTTGCTTCTCCACCTCCCCCTCCCCAGGTGGTTTCACGGTCACCTCTCGGGCCGCGAGGCAGAGAAGCTCCTCACGGAGAAGGGGAAGAACGGCAGCTTCCTGGTGCGCGAGAGCCAGAGTCACCCCGGTGATTTCGTTCTGTCGGTACGCACCGGCGACGACAAGACGGACAGCAGCGACAGCAAGCCAAAAGTCACCCACGTCATGATCCGATGCCAGGTACCCACACCGCTGCCTCTAGAGGGAGTCATGGGGCTTGGACAGTAGAGCTGAATATGGCTTTATCGTCCTTCTGCTAGTGGGATTTTGTCTTAGGGTCTGCTTCCAGCCATGCATTAAATTTTAAAGAAAATTTGCGCAATTCATGCACACTGTACACCCACATACTGTACATTTATTCTTATGTAATACCGTAGAACCTCCATTTAACGCCAGTCTCTTAGAAACATTGGAAAGCACATTATATTTTAGCAAACAGTTGCCAGTCTCCAATAATCACCAGGTTTCTTAAAGTAATCCTTCAAAGAACTGTTCCGAATTCTAATTCCCAGTCATCTAATCTTTTCTTCATCGGTTTACTCTCGATATCGTCATTGTATACCTTAATGTATTGGAGAGTTTGTGGACTGTTTTACAGTAGGTTTGTGTTCAGAATCAATATATTTACCTCTGGCTTCTATCTGTTTGCTCAGTTCAACATACAGCTGTGTCTAACAGAATAAACACAGGTCTCCATCAACCAAGTGGTGGTTTTGTTTGTGGAAGCAGTTTTACGGTACAGGGCAGGGATTTATATATACAGTGGGGTCCAAAAGTCTGAGACCGCTAGTGGAAGAGCTTCAATTTTGCATTCTTTTGCAATTTAATACAACTGTTAAGTTATAAATTATATTAACAATTTGAGTGAAAGGTTGTGTCTTTGAAAAATGTGCATAAATTTCCAGAATGTCTTTAGTTTTCAGTATGTCCCCCTTTTGCTGACACGGACTCCACAAGTTTGAGCAAAACCTGATGATACATGTTATCACATGGTCTTTAAGTGCACGAAACTTTCTTGGCCTCTAAGTGCCCCAATAAATGTTTGATGGGGTCTGATATTTTCTACAAAGGGATTGACAGGGTCAGTGCCACACATTTGCTTAAATTTGACGAATCTGACATTGTATAGAATCTGCAATATTTCTTCTTCACTTTAGATGTCATAACTTTTCTTTGGTGTAAATGTTTCAAAATCCTAAAACTTTACGATTATTTTCAGGTTTACATGAAAAAAGGTTTAGGGGAAAAAAAAATGTTCAATGTGGTCTCAGACTTTCGGACCCCACTGTACATACTTACCCCATACATACCAGTTGTTGCTAAGCTTTAGAATATTCTAGACTCTGTTTATTCCTAGTTAACAGACAACAGAACCTCACACTCATGAAACAGCATGGTCTTGGTCTTTTTAAACAATAAGATGTTTGAATCTCTGAAAATGTCTTCAGTATACATCTTAATCCCTTGAGCTGGAACTGTTACTTGTCAAAGGGCTTCCTGTCAAGGAATGGTTTGGGATGAGAAGTCAGCAGGTCGTATCTGTCCTGCCATAGATTCGGGATGGGGGAATAAGCAGGCCTTTTCTCTGCCTTGCAGCACGACCTGAAGTATGATGTGGGAGGAGGCGAGAAATTCGACTCGCTCACCGATCTGGTGGAGCATTACAAGAAGAACCCCATGGTAGAAACGCTGGGCACAGTTCTCCAGCTTAAACAGGTATGCGCCTCTGATACCCAAATTCACTTGCTCATGACTAGCCGAAGCCTTTTGTGTAAAGCTGCCAACCTGTAAGAAATATGCCATAGAAAATAAAGTGATAATGATAAGACGGAGGTCTGTTGGTAATGGGAGCTGCCTCGTGGATTCACGTTCCCCCTTCTGCCCCTGTAGCCCCTGAACACCACCCGCATCAACGCGGCGGAGATCGAGAGCCGCGTACGCGAGCTCAGCAAGCTGGCAGAGGCCACCGATAAGGTGAAGCAGGGCTTCTGGGAAGAGTTTGAGGTAAGGACCATTACACACACACACACACACACACACAAACACCTACGCGTGTGCGCATACACAGAGTTCACTGCTCACTCTCCTCTCTCCCACATACACACACACACAGCTGATTCCTCTCCTCACTCTCTCTCCTACACACACACACACACACACAAACTACCCCCTCTCCGCTCTCTCTCCTATACACACACACACACACACACAAAGCTCACTCCTCTCTTTCTGACACACACAAACACACCGAGTTCCATATTCCGTCTCTTCTCTGTCTCACACACACACACACACACACACACACACCTCACTCCTCTCTTTCTGACACACACAAACACACCAAGTTCCATATTCCGTCTCTTCTCTGCCTCACACACAAACACATACACACACACCTCACTCCTCTCCTCTCTCTCACACAGACTCTGCAGCAGCAGGAGTGTAAGCTGCTCTACAGCCGCAAGGAGGGCCAGCGAGTGGAGAACAAGAACAAGAACAGATACAAGAACATCCTGCCATGTGAGCTACCGCGGCGCCTAATACGCAGAGTGATCTGCCTGTCTCAGCACTGCCCCAGTCAACACTCTCAGGAACAACACTCCACTGTCACCATTTTAACAATAAAGCCTGCTTCCTTCTCCCAGAATAGCAGAATT
This sequence comes from Albula glossodonta, assembly GCA_019788955.1. NCBI lineage: Eukaryota > Metazoa > Chordata > Actinopteri > Albuliformes > Albulidae > Albula > Albula glossodonta. The sequence continues at coordinate 1,425,028 of JAFBMS010000027.1, forward strand.
TATTATCTCTGGCAGTGCAGAGCAGAAAATGCCATCACTGTTATTACTGGTGACACTGAATGCATTTAATCGTTTAAGGATTTGTGACGACTGTTCAGTTCCTCACATTTTGACTTGAAGCTGAACTGAGCAATTGTATGTAACGTATAAAACAATCTGAGTACTGAGAACACTGAGTCACACTGAGTCACTGTGACTGACTGGCTCTCAGTGCGTCAGAATCACTGAGTTACTGACTAACAGGGTCTCAGTGCGTCACATGCAGACTGTCTGTGCTGTTTGTGTGTTTCTGACTCTGCCCCACTGCTCTCACACAGTTGACCACACACGTGTGGTCCTGAACGATGGCGACACAAACGAGGCCGGGTCCGACTATATCAACGCCAACATCATCATGGTAGGAGCTGACTTCACGGTAACCAACTTCCAAATGCCCGTCTCATGCCCATTGTGAATGCATTTTGTGTTTATAGATAGTAACGTTAAGAATAAAACATAAGAATGATAGTGAGAGAACCTTGCTGTCCCATTGTTTTTTGGCATCTGTAACATGTTAGGTAAGTGTGGGAGGCTCAAAGATTGAAGCCCGTGGTGGTTTTGTGTCCTCAGCCCGAACTGGAGTCCAAGTGCAACAACGCCAAGCTGAAAAAGAGCTACATCGCCACGCAGGGCTGCCTGCAGAACACCATCAGCGACTTCTGGAGGATGGTCTTCCAGGAGAACTCCCGCGTCATCGTCATGACAACGAAAGAAGTGGAGCGTGGCAAGGTGAGCTCTTCCTCTCCTGGGGGGGCCATGGTTACCCCGATCTGGGAGATGTGGAGCAAGTCATGGAATCCGTATTTTTAGAGGAAGACTGGAATTTGATCATCCCGCACAGTGGTCCAAAGTGATATATAACTGCCTTGCTGTTCTATCAGGGAAATACACTGACATAGCGATATGTCAGTTGAGCTAGCAGTGAGTGAGGGGAGAGAGTGAGTACAGAAGCACAACTGCGCTCATCCATTGTCTGCTTAACTTACCAACAGTCTCCTTTGACCCATTCATATGTCAGAACCCGAGTGTAGCAGAACTTTGGTGTTCCAGTATCGTCTCTTAGACGTCTTTCCAGAGCAGCGGTCCCCCAAGAATGTTTTTACAAGGTGCTGCACCACGTCATCCAAAACTGAATTGAATTTGTTATACAGTGCATGTATTACAAAAGTCTGTTCAATTATATGAATTCTACATTAAGTTTGTCTTGATTGAAACATTCAAAAATGCCTTTTTTACTTTCAGTTTCACTTTAATTTTTGTATTTTCCTTGCTTAATCGGTTGACATGGCTAATTTCATATCGTGGAGCCGGAAAGAGAACACAGTGACATAGTATTGCAGCACTATTGTTTCTTTAGGGTGAACCCTGCAGTGTGAAACATCAGTTTGCTAGCATCCTCTGGTCGCCTTCTGTTTCCACTGTGTCCATATGAAACATGACGCCATTCCTGACTCCTGTGCTTGTGTTTCCGAGGGCTAACATGGTGAACGGGACGGGCGACTGAAGGGGTGTGTGTTTGCTTTTACAGAGCAAGTGTGTGAAGTACTGGCCCGATGTGTCTGCGCTGAAGGAGTACGGTGCCATGCGGGTGCGCAACGTGAAGGAGACCTCCGCCCACGACTACATCCTGCGGGAGCTGAAGCTATCGAAAGTGGGACAGGTGAGCCCCGCCCCAACAGAGCACCATGCTGTGTGATTGGTGCTGGTCTGAAATGGGAGGCAGAACAACACTGTGTGATTGGTGGGAGCACTAGGCAGCACCATGTCTTAGATCCAGCCCATATCTTTAGTACACACTCAGATGCTAAGGAGTTGTGGTGAAGTTTTTGTTGATGTAAACGTATTACCACACAAGTAACTGTGTGATTGGTATACTACCCTGCTCAGCTTACCCAAACCGGATGTAACCGGATCTAACCAGCTGTGCGTTACAGGGGAACACAGAGCGCACGGTGTGGCAGTACCACTTCCGAGCCTGGCCCGACCACGGTGTGCCGACTGACCCAGGCGGTGTTCTGGACTTCCTGGAAGAGGTCAACTTGAAGCAGGAGAGTATTCTGGAGGCTGGGCCAATCGTGGTCCACTGTAGGTGAGAGAAACGGACAACTTTTAATTTGCCTTTGTGTCGTCATTGGTGTGTGCTTGTTTGTATATGTGGTCACTCAAACACAAGGTTTTGAAGCTACATTTGTCTTGTAAATTTTATTTTATCAGAACATAACAGAATGATCTAAATTCAATAGCAGGAAATTCTAAAACAAACAGGTCATATTGATTGCCTTTCCTCTAATCGTGCAAACTGTAATGCCTCACCAGGTTTCATTCAAATCTAAAGCTGTGTATTGTTATTTAGCAGTATATGTAGCTATGTATGACAGGAGATTTGAAATAGATTTATAATTTTTCAGATTATTTGAATCAAAATTAGGTTCCTTCAGTAAGGCTTAACTTGTGAGCAGGTGATTAAATTACTACACAAGACGTTTTATACGAGAAGTACTCCATAGCCCTGGAAAGCTTTTTTTTCCTATATGAATCACTCAGGAAATAGACGCTTAATTATTGCATGTACACAATTCAACTATTCGTTATTTTTTTTGTTTCATTGCAGTGCTGGGATTGGTCGAACAGGAACGTTTATCGTGATCGATATCCTTATCGATGTCATCAGAGAAAAGGGTAAGTGCACTTTTGGTCAAAGTACATCATTATTATATTTGTTAAATTTAGCCCCTGAAGCTGTATGGTTCTATATGCGTTTTGTTCTTATCGGCCCGTACATCGGTATCGGCCAACATTCGCCTTGTTGACTGGCATCGGCCATCAGCAAATAAAATGACATTCATCAATGGCAGTGGCTGTTTATCTGCTGTGTCGCATCAATTTTGCGCGGGCTGAATGTGAAAGAAGGTTATATTAAAGGTTGTTTCATACATTTGTATGATAGAATGTGTGCTCATTCATAGTGTGATGAAGGTTATCTTAAACATCAATATCGGTATCAGCCCAGAATTTCACAATCGTTTCTATCAATCATCACGTGGTTGTTCTGTTGCAGGATCATAGCATCATTTGCAATGTTGTCCAGTACTCGCTCAAATCAGCCTGTAGCAGGCCAGTAACATCCCCAACAAAAATTACGCCTTTTTAGTCCTTTAAGATAATCCTGTATTTGACGATTGCATTTATTACCTAGTTGTAACAGTAATCTCTCGTGGCTCAGTTTGTGGTCCTGAATGTGCAGCGGTTGAGTTGTTGAGTTACATCCCTGTATGTTGTGCGTGCGTGTGCGTGTGCGTGTGTGTGTGTGTGTCTCTCTCTCTCAGGGGTGGACTGTGACATTGACGTTCCGAAGACGATCCAGATGGTGCGGTCCCAGCGCTCAGGAATGGTGCAGACGGAGGCTCAGTACCGCTTCATCTACATGGCTGTGCAGCATTACATAGAGACGCTCCAGCGCCGCATCGAGGAGGAGCAGGTGAGCTGCGCCGCTCTTCATCTCACCGTGCTCCTCCTGACTGCTCACTGTGCTTCTCTTCATCTCACTCTGCTTCTCTTATCCTCTGTGCTTCTCTTCATCTCACTGTGCTCCTCCTGACTGCTCACTGTGCTCCTCTTCATCTCACTCTGCTTCTCTTATCCTCTGTGCTCCTCTTCATCTCACTGTGCTCCTCCTGACTGCTCACTGTGGTCCTCCTCATCTCACTCTGCTTCTCTTATCCTCTGTGCTCCTCTTCATCTCACTGTGCTCCTCCTGACTGCTCACTGTGCTCCTCTTCATCTCACTCTGCTTCTCTTATCCTCTGTGCTCCTCTTCATCTCAATGTGCTCCTCCTTACTGCTCACTGTGCTCCTCTTCATCTCACTCTGCTTCTCTTATCCTCTGTGGTTCTCTTCATCTCACTGTGCCCCTCCTCATCTCACTCTGCTCCTCTTATCCTCACTGTGCTCCTGTTCATCTCACTCTGCTTCTCTTATCCTGTGTGCTACTCTTCATCTCTCTGCGCTCCTCCTGACTGTTCACTGTGCCGCTCTTCACTTTGCTTCTCCTCTCCTCACTCTTCATCATACTACTCTCGTCCTCATTGACAGTCCTCACAATCTCTATTCATTATCAGTGTCCTTTCTGTATTCCAGCAAGATTTGCTCTGATTTGCCTTATCAGTCTGAAGATGGCATTTGTGATACCTGAGTTTATTTGTTTGCATATGTTTGCTTCAAAATGTTGTCTGCCCCTTTTTGATTGTAATCTCAACTCCCTTAACCTTATCCTGTTCACAGAAAAGCAAAATCAAAGGGCGGGAGTACACCAACATCAAATACTCACTGTCAGACCTAACCGGGGGAGACCAGAGCCCACTACCCCCCTGCACCCCGACACCCACCTGTGCAGAGTGAGTACGCCCCATCACAGTGCACATGCAGTGTGTCCTTTCTTACAGTGATTATCATCAAAGAAATGTCCTTCAAGCTAGTGTGTGCAATCAATAAAAGATCCAGCAGTGTGTGAATGGTGTAGAAGATAAAGTATAAAATAAAGAATGGCTCAAATGTAAGATGACAAAGCATTTGTGTTTACATTTTATCCATTTCGTCTCGACACGCTTTCCATTATTTTACTGAAGAAGTCCAGGTTGAGTACCTTCTTCATGAGTACAAGGGCAGTGCCCTAGCTGGGAATTGAACCCGTAACCTCCCTAATCAATGGTGTGTAGAGACGATGATGGTGACGATGATGATGATGATTAAGAACTCTCTCACACTCCCTCCCTGTCTCCCCGCCTGCAGCATGAGGGAGGACAGCGCACGGGTTTACGAGAATGTGGGTCTGATGCAGCAACAGAAGAGCTACAGATGAGACTCGCCCTCCTGGGGTCCAGCGAGAGGTAACGCACCCAGGGCACTTCTCACATGGTTGTACATACTCATACTGGCATACACAACTGCTGTGATTGGTCACAACATTACCATGATCAGCTAAAGTAATTAAACGGGAAAACTTGATGTGATACAGCAGAGGTTCCAATGTGATGAAAGAAAATTAAATCCGTTCATATCACCACATGGTCACATACGTAGTAATCGTTGAGAGGGGAAACCACTTTATATGATTATATGTGATTTATCGGGGCTCTGTGTGCCAGATATATGTAGATATAAAGCTGGCATGCTGTGCTGTGAAATGTAGAGGTGTGGTCCTGATGTGTGTTCCTTGTTTGACAGGAGCCTGTTCTCAGCCTGTGTCAGACTGCACCTGAATGCCTGAGATGTGATCCTGACCGAGCGCTTCTACGCAGAGCCCGAGTCAGGAAGGCTCCACCCCCCCCCCCGACCCCCCCCCCCCCCCCCCCCCCCCCCCAACGGAGACTTTTACCTTCCTCCTGCATAAACCACAGTCTCTCCTCCTGCATACCGCAGTCTCTCCTCCTCCTGCATACCGCAGTCTCTCCTCCTCCTGCATAACGCAGTCTCTCCTCCTCCTGCATAACGCAGTCTCTCCCCCCTCCTGCATAAAACGCAGTTTCTCCTCCTGCATACCGCAGTCTCTCCTCCTCCTGCATACCGCAGTCTCTCCTCCTCCTGCATAAAACGCAGTTTCTCCTCGTCCTGCATAACGCAATCTGTCCTCCTGTTGCATAACGCAGTTTCTCCTCCTCTGCGTAACATATTTAACTCCTCCCCCCCTTTTTGAAGAACCACTGTGACCATTATGAAGCCTTATCCTGAGAACCAGAACCAACGCCCAGTTTAGAAGCAACATATCCAACATGTCCCCCCTGCCTTTTTTCTCCTAACATGCTTCTGTCTCTTTCTGTCTTTTTTTGTTTTTGTTTTGTTTTTTTGCCAAAGGATGATGCATTTTGCATTGGCAGAGAGGTAATGAGGTTCAGAGCCGAAGCCTGTGAGAGGCCTTTTGAAGGCTGAAGCCTGTGAGAAGCTTTTTTCAGGGCTGAAGCCTGTGAGAGACCTTTTGAAGGCTGAAGCCTGTGAGAAGGTTTTTTCAGGGCTGAAGCCTGTGAGAGGCCTTTTGAAGGCTGAAGCCTGTGAGAAGGTTTTTTCAGGGCTGAAGCCTGTGAGAGACCTTTTGAAGGCTGAAGCCTGTGAGAGGCCTTTTGAAGGCTGAAGCCTGTGAGAAGCTTTTTTCAGGGCTGAAGCCTGTGAGAGACCTTTTGAAGGCTGAAGCCTGTGAGAAGGTTTTTTCAGGGCTGAAGCCTGTGAGAAGCTTTTTTCAGGGCTGAAGCCTGTGAGAGACCTTTTGAAGGCTGAAGCCTGTGAGAGGCCTTTTGAAGGCTGAAGCCTGTGAGAAGCTTTTTTTTTAGGGCTGAAGCTGTGACAGGCCTTTTCAGAGCTGAAGCCTGTGAGAAGCTTTTTTCAGGGCTGAAGCCTGTGAGAGGCCTTTTGAAGCCGAAACCTGTGAGAAGCTTTTTTTTGGGCTGAAGCTGTTACAGGCCTTTTCAGAGCTGAAGCCTGTGAGGAGCTTTTTTCAGGGCTGAAGCCTGTGAGAGGCCTTTTGAAGCCGAAACCTGTGAGAAGCTTTTTTTTGGGCTGAAGCTGTTACAGGCCTTTTCAGAGCTGAAGCCTGTGCCAAACATGATATTCTGTCACCTCTTTAGCTGCCTTTTTCTGCCTTGTCTATTTGACGCAAAGGGATCCTTTTTCTTATTAAAGGGATTTTTCATGTTTATATACAGCATGGCCTCCATGTAGTACTTTTTTTTTTTTTTCAAGCTTTATGTTCCTGAGTTGGAAATTCTGGGTAAATGTTACAGTGCATATGAAAACAGAGTTTTGGCATGGTCTCTCTTTTCAGGGTCATTCCCCAGAAAGTCTGTTCAGTCCAAGCCAAGCACCCAGTGGTTTAGTGTATTTATGGCTTAGCGGTTCTGCCGGTGTGTCTTTGGTCTTTGGTGCGGCACGCCACCTCACAGTCTCCCTTTTTAAAATGCAGTGTCCTTAGTGCGGCGTTGCCATGGGGCTGCCGTGAGGCTGTCACCATGGCGGCAGTTTGGGTTTGCCTTGAATCCTGAGCACAGGGGAGAACTTGGCCGAACCCCCTTTCAGGTCTCTTCTTCACCTCCTAAGCTATTTTCGTTTCAAAGTTTCTGCAGTAACCGCAAACTGGAGGCCACCGAGCAAGTCCTTCTACGTTGCCTGCAAGAGCTTTTGAAGTCTCCTTTTTTTCTTGATGATGTAATACTCTTATTTTGTTTTAAATACCTGTTGTGTCCTTGGAACCACCATGTGAACTTAATTTCAGAACACAGGAAGTGACAGCACATCGGTAATTCTGGCGTAATGGCAATATGTGGTGATCCCAGTCAGCATGGGTTATTACAGTCTCTATGATCAAGTTGTCAGTGTGTGTCTTTTGTGTGTGATGTCCGCGTGCGCCTCTTGTGTGTGATGTGAATCAGTGTGACCACCTCCCTAGGCCAAATTGCACATTGTGGCTGTACAATGTCGACCATAACCATGGGTGTGACAGATTTTTACATGAGCGATATGAAATTGGGCTCACGATTTTTTTTTTTTTTTTTTTTGATATAGTACAGTATACATAACTACATTCTGTTTATTTTCCACCAAGCGTTAAGTGCATAACATTGACTACAGTATTTTAGATGTGTAATGCCCGCATTGGTAATTTAATGTTTAGTTTTTTGTGCTTTCTTTGCCATGGTAACATGGTAAAGTGTCTATCCACTTCATTTCAAATGTGTAACATTCGCATTTTAATCACCTTCCTGCCCCCACACTTGGTCCTGTATTATGTGGTTAACTTTTAACTTTGAAATAATTTGAAGGTTACATGTGAGTATGTGAGCGCTCTGGTGAGAGTGCTGCCCAGTACTACACCCGTATGCGTTGGATGTTTCTGTGGCCTGCCTGAGGTCGGGGTTTCTCTCCCTGCGGGAGCTGCTGTTTGGGCAGCCGGCCACTCGCACAGCGGCCAGGGTTTGAGAACACGCTGGAAGTTCAGGTCGCTGAGAGGAAGCGGGCCCGGCGTAGGAGCTAGCTACGCTGGTGGCTTTCTGACGGGGTGTCCACCTATGAGGACAGTTTTGGGTGGCGGTGGGGGTGGGGTAGGGTGGGTTGGGGGGGTGTTAGGGCGTTCACTCACAGCCTGAGCGGATATATTATGTATCCATGTACTGTACTCTGTGTGCATTTGTTCGTCTCTCCATATTCTTTTCATCGTACTGTAGTGCAAGGATTTGTATTTGTTCTGTGTTGTCCCTGTATGACAGAGTGTCTGCCTGTGTGTGTGCGCGCGCGCGCGTGTGTACGCGCACGTTCTGTGCACTGTAGCGTGATTGGGATAGTTTGTGCGTGTTCAGTGAAAGCTGATGTTCAGCTGTTACTCGGCGCCTCGTCGTCTTGTCATCTTGTCATCTTCTCTTTCTAGAGCCAAGATCATGAAACAGCCTTTTATTTCACTTAATTTCCATCATCACAAAAATCTACACAAAAAAAACAACATATGTGTTTAGACATGTATGTGCAATGGTATAGCAATTAAGTTTTTTTTTTTAACCAATACTCTCTAGAATCACCACAGTGAAAAATACCATTAAAACTGCAAACACTCAATGTGAATTTTATCATCCTGAAAATTAAGAAATGGAAAAATGTTGACTCAATGCAAACAGACTATATTTTTTAACTTGTATATTGTACATGATTATCTTGTAGAGGAGAATGTATTCATTTAACATATCTAATTGCCAATAAAGTATACTGTAAGTGTAATCCAGCTGTTCTGTTCTTGCCAGAATGTGAGCCCTTTGAGAGCAACAGCTAATAAAGGTTGTTGTACTGTATGCCTATCAGTACTGGTAACCATGGTATCTGTTCCTTGGTAACAATAAATAGCAAGCTCACACCTGTATTGCTGCGTTGTTGTCCTTGTGCGTCAGACCTGAATTCCACACGGCGATCGTTGCCATTGTTCAAATTTGAGAGAATGCGTCTTTCCCAATGTAAGAACTTCCAGCAGAAATCTGGTCACTGCCCTGTGTTTATGGTCATTTTTTTGTATTGTTTTTAGCATATTTTCATAGCATGCTTATATCCCAATTCTGTTATGTGGAAATGTCAGCTTGCAACTGACAGGAAAACGTTCCTCTTAGTGACCGGGTTGCTAGTTGGAGATCGAGTAGTCCATGTGAATGCGGTTTGGGGAAAAATGGGAGAAAAATCAAAGGTTTTATCTCGTTCCTACAACGTTCAGACCACAGTTGATGCACTATTTGGAGTTATGTAAAGAGACTCCACGGAGGACAAACGGCAACTAACGTGGTAAAGTATTGATGAATGAGGCACACTCTTTCTAGACCAGAATATTTAGAACACTTGTTCAATATTTTACCACTTTAGAATATCCCACTTTTTAAGTGCTTTACAAACATGATGTAATATAGGTACAGAATATAGGCACATGTGACTCTCATGACCTATCTTGGGCTTGTTTTGTGTGTGATATGACTGTACTGCTGGAGACTGGAATTTGAAGAGGGAAGCCGTTAGAAGCCACCAAGTAAAATCTGAGCCTCTTGTCCATGTTAAAGGTAGGAGAGTCTGATACACACCTATAATCACAGTGCTCTGGTGCTGTGGATGTAGCTACTCACTCAAAATCAGAAACTCCAGTCTTGTCCCAATAGTCTGCCACTCTAATCTGGACATGCCACTGATCCAAACAGCAAAACCCAGCAGTGCCATTGTAATTATCACTTATTGATCCCAAGCACCAATTAAATCAGACAAAACACTATTTATTTAGATTTAAAAACAACATCAAAATGCAGTTGTAACTGGACAAAGGGACATGTCTTTATTGCTGAAGAAAACTATTTGGACAGCAGAAGTCGGTCCACAGAAGAGTAAGCGTGCATTCACCTCTGGGTAGCTCATGCCGCGAGCATGAAAAGCTCAGTGTGGAAGCTTGTCACCCTGGTGGGCACTGGGCAGATAATGTGTGTAACATCACAGAAAATGCAGTATTATATATGATATGTGAAGAAAAATACATTTCATAAATATCCAGGAGGGTCCAAGTCTCGGCGTAAGGAGGATAAACAGGATAGCGCGACAGCTGAATTGGAGGTCAGGTTGTGGTGCTTGAGTCACAGCTCTGGGTGGAAGCCTGGCGCAGGGAGAGAAAAGCATTGATTAGAGGATGATATCGTGGCAGGACTGAAAAAGAGAAGCAGGAAATGAGAAGAGGGGGAAGAGATGTCTTTTTGCAAAAAGGAAGACCCCAGCAGGCTAGTACTGAGGCAGCACACTTAAGAGACGAAGGGCGTGGGGCTAGCACAGTTACGAAGTTACTTCAAGCCACATGTACACAACCAGATGGTAAAATAAGCACTTTATGTTTTGGTGTCATTTTCTGTAAAGTCTCTAAAGCAATGTCATTGCTACACAAATGACCTTGACGTTGAACTGGACGTTAATTTCTACCGGACATAACCACTGAAGCTGCAGAACTTGCCCTAACGTACCCATTGCGCAGTTGTGACATGGCAGAAAACTTTGTGCGCATCAGGTGAGCCGCCGACAGTCCTTTCAAACGGACACGCAATAAGTAGTGGTGTGGACTTTGCCTTTGTTGGTAAGCAAACACTGAATACATTTTCATAAAGGTTAAAAGTTCGTGTATTTCAAAAGTCTGTGAGCTCTTCGTTTCACACGAGCGCATTTCTCAATTCCTCTGGTGTTCTGTGTATATAAGATTGGATTGAGTACAGCCTACACAGGATGCTCTTGTTGGAAAATGCATGAAATCTCCCTAATAGTTTCCGACAAAATAAAATAAATTCATGAAGTACATGAAGACTCGTAATAAGACTTTATTATTATGATAGATGATATTATCATCATTTGTACAGAGAGTACACTGCAGTTTGCCTGTAAGAATGCGACGGAACCTCCTGGCTACCTTGACCGTTATCTTCTCTATGAAAACAACGCTCTGAAACGTCACTCAGTACTGAATGTTGTCGTTGATTCTTTTTCCTAAGTCAAATTAACTTTAATGTATTGTTATGACCAATACGAAGTGATCCAAGATTATATTCTTGATAATCTCAACAACAGGCACCTTGATAATCACAGGTTGCAGATTGAATAATATAACAGGCCATTTAAGTGCTTATCAATCTAATACAAAAAGCTATTTAAAATTTGAACAAAATTCCCCCAAAGTCTGCCTTAAGTAAAGGCTTCTTTTAACGATTCGCCTTTCAAAAATTCCAAAATTCTACCTCAATGGTATACTATAGGTCTAACTTCGTAAATCACTTCGAGAGTCTGTAAGGCTCGACAAAATCTGCATAAAACACATCCTTAATGTTTTTTATGGTTGATGAAAGGGAAAGAAAAGTTTTCCTTTCGTCACAAGCATGCATGAGAGCAGAGACGGGAAGGAAATGTGTTCATCTGATCGATACGAGTTATCTTTTAAATTATCGTAAAGCTTGTTCTCTTACAGTTGTCTAATGGCAGAGAATTCAAATTGAAAACTTAATCTCTATTTTGTACTTTTGCATATACATTCTATGGCTGTTTTGTGCTTTTTGCATGTACATTCCAGTATTTCTCGACCAATACTTAGGTGCTTTCTCTACTAGTAATAGTATATCGTTAATAGTACTGAATTTAGGCAAATATTAAATTTGGTTGCAATAGCAAGTAACCCGTTCTTTACGTTACAGGTAGGCTATATTTCACAGACACTACAAATCTTTTCCGGAGCGACATACAACACATGTTCAATATTATTCCACTTCAGATTTTATGAACAAGTAACTGTTCTTCTTCTTCTTCTTACATCAGGGTTATAAACTAGTGATCAAAGAGTGGGGCTAGATAACAGTTCAATATCTCATTCTAAATTTTTAATTGGTATGCGTCATCCTACTGGAATTTGAAACTGTCTTGTTGTCAAACATTTTTCTTTGGACCCGGATGACTCATGCTGATAATTCACAAGTTAGTTGGCTCTTTAAGTAGTACAGTCTATTATACACTACAACAAGTTTCCCAACCCCCAGGAATGAAAAAAAAAGTTTGTTTGGGTGGTACATCACCCCATACAAAGTGGGTGGTGCAGCTAGGGCTAGTGTCCAACCTACTGTGCGCTTTCACCAATACACCTGACACGTACCTTGTTCAGCGTTAACCGGGAAATTCCGTTTCACGATAATTTAAAAGCAGACCTGTAGTTTACATGAGTTCCATTCACCCACATCCTGACATCAGTTGCATGGCGCCTCTATGTATTCTGCAGGATTGCCTATGATTCATATATAAGGAATATTGAAGTATTTGCGACCAAGATTTATAAAAGCTGTATGAATTTGTTGCAACAAACTGTTGTCATCTTTTCAGCAGGCTTTGTTCACGTTATTAAATGCATTAATGTAGAAATATTTATATTAATAAATATATGGTATTAGATGTTTGAAATATTTAATACCAAATCACCCAATACAGATTGTTTTAGGATTTTCTCCAGACAACTTCATTACCTAAAAAATTTAATTGGAATATGCTAAACCGAAAGACTCTGTGCGCGGCTATATTTCTGTTATACCGTCTTGCAGCTTTAGATAATGCTGCAGCACACTCAGACAGCACGGACTTCTGCTACTGGAGGAGTAGCACCGCGCAGGGTCGCTCTCAGCACAACTTCCTTCGACTTTCAGGGGACGCACAAGCTGGCTCCCTTCGGCTGTACCACAGCATTTGGACAGAGGACAGGCGCCTTGTCGACTGCGCGGTCACAACCCAGTCGACTATCGTAGAGAGTTACTTGTCTCTGTGCCGCGGCGCGCAAGCTGAAAATTTCACCGATGTTCCAGACACGAACTTTGCAAGCCTTTTTATGGGGCTTGGTAGCCAGTGTATCCATTCATTTGAATCGGGGGAAGGAGCATATAAGCGTGACAAGAGAGAGATCAATAGCCCGTCCAACGCCGAGCATCACAGTGTTGAGGATAGCTCGGGGAGAAAGCTCCGGCGACAGAAGCGATCTTGGATCATTCCCGGAACAGTTTGGTGTGGTTCGGGCAACAAGGCAACCAACTACGACGAGTTAGGTGAGTGATAGATATTCAGTTTATTACACAAAAAGAAAAGTCGAGGCTGTGCTTTATTTTAAATAAAGACATAAGGATACTGTACTGTATTCACGCATGCAAATTTTAGTTAAATGCTACCAAGGCGACTTCCAGAACATGAATCAGTTTGCTAGAAAGGAGGTCATCAAGTCACTAACGCTTAACTAAGTATCTAATTTCTTTTGTGGTTAAGTATTTACTCTTGATGTATATCCAAAATAGATTTTTGACTTGTAACCGAAATTAGTCAATGAAATAAAAAAAAATAAAAGTTGTTAAAATTAGACAGCTTTTTACTGGAGGGAGACTTTGTTCACTGGTCAATTTACTTGTATACTAACTCCGAACAGAATGTCACACCTGTTTTTTAATTAGTTTGAAAGTCATTCATTAGTTTGTCCACTAATGCTGGTCTGTGATTGAATGGTATATACAGTCCAGTTTTCTGATGGCTCACCTGTTACCTGCTGCAGGTGTGTTTGGACAGACTGACAAGTGCTGCAGAGAGCACGACCACTGCTCGGACACGATCCCGGCGTTTAATTACGGCTACGGCATCTTTAACAGACACATCTTCACCGTTTCTCACTGCGACTGTGACAACAGGTGAACAGCGATGCCCATGCTTCACAATCAGAATATTCCATAACTTTTGCTTCTCGTGTTTCATCTCTGTACTTGCAGTGGACTTCTGTGCTGTTACGCATAGCTAGCTGTCACCTATTCCGTTGTTGTTGTTGGAGAGATTATACATGACCTGCTTTATATTATGAATATTATGAATATAATATATGAATATTATAACTAGGGACAGCATGGTGCAAACAGCGAGAGCTTATCTAAGAATCATAGGTGGTATCAGGGATAACGTTTGGGCCAAACTTGAGATTTCAGTACATTAGGAGGGACTTGGATTGTGAAGAAGTAGGTATGTCTTTTTTAAAAAAAGTGAAAAAGTAGTTAATCCAGACACCAGTCTCTATTCGGCTGAACAGAATAAAGACCCGTATACTTCTCTCCCTCACTGCTTGTTCTGATCTCATTATCCTGTTACCGGAGCTCTACTCTGACATTGTCACCCCACATCCAGAGCTGCCTCCAAAAAATAATTAGCGGTGTCAGGATATGTGTGTTTTGTGTTTTCTTATGAAGAAAATAACTGCGCAAGATAGAAAGCGATAGCCCCAGTAATATACTTAAGACAGTGAATGGTCTCGGTTATTGTCTGGATTTAGGATGGTGTGAGTTGAATCATGCATACTTGTGAGGATGTACACTGTGAGCTATCTGCAGTACACAGCAGATTTTATTGGGACTCTAAACAATTGTCTTTCACGCACCTGAGCAGTTTGTCACGTGGTGCGTGTTGCCTTATATGGGGCGGAGTCCTTAGCCAATCATCACAAACACACAGGTTTGTTTGTGACCATAGTGAGCAGGTGTCTCCTGAATGGAGGAAGAATTTCTGTGTTACTTTATCGTTATCTGTCGTGTCGGTGATTTGGCAGCAGTAAAACCGACACCTATTAAAACTATCTCACCTTCATTCTCTTCGTGTAGTGCAGTGTGTGTTTACCCATATACAGTACTTGAATGTTACAACTTCACAAAAGTAAGATGGGTCTTCTCACTTCATATGGTTTGGGCTGTAAAACGGAAACATCTTGAACGCTTTAAATGGAAGTAACATTATGTTTGCATAATTGTCTTGTTGAGTGGTTTATCTCTCCCTGCAGATATGTTTTGGACTGAGTAGAGGTGCGCACGCTTGAAAAGCATGCTTTAGTACTCTGTGGTTTGATGTTAAACAGTGAACTGGTAAACAGTGCTGAGTCAGCAAGAGTGAGACAGGTGGCCTTGTTCGGCTGAAGTGGCGAATAGAATTAATGAGGCCAAGGAAACAGTGTGTGTGTGCAGTGTGTGTGTGAGCAGTACAGTGTATCAGCAATGTGTGAACAGTGTGTGAGCAGTGTGTGAACAGTGTATTATCAGTGTGTGTTTGAGCAGCACAGTGTGTTATCAGTGCAGTGTGTGCAGGCCATGAAGAGTAATGTTCTGAATGCTCTCTTGCTTTTATCCCATAGGTTCCACCAGTGTCTCCTTGCAGCAAATACCACCGTTTCTAACATGGTGGGCTACGGGTACTTTAACCTTCTTAAAACCCCCTGCTTCATCCTTACGCAGAAAATGCAGTGTTCTGAGACGAACTGGTTTGGCATGTGAGTGCAATCACGATTTATCAACATTCAGCACCTCATCTAAGACCATAATGAAGTCAGAAGCCGCATATCGGCCCTGTTCCATGATCCACTCCACACGTTGCATGGGACCCACGGTCCACGAATTGTTAAAGTACCACGGTGCATAACTGCATGTGCATTTTAGAATGGATGGGAAGCAGGCATTAACGGACACGCAATAGATAAGCTGAAGCCTGCCGTTGTTGCAAAAAGGAAACATCGTATCAATGAGAGACCACAACATAGAGAATGGGTATTTTCCACGTGGGTAAACGTTTTTTGGAATGTCAGAGGCAAAACTAATGGATACATATGCTCTATCTAGAGTTGCCATTTTACAGCAAATGGGAGAAATAGAGAATTAAATAGAGGAAGTCACTTGAGAAGCTATGCGATACCAGCAATGGCAAAACTTCTGGTCTGCTCTTCCTGGGATGGACTGACACATCCATTTTCCCAGCGCTTCAAAAGCAGTGAATAAAACCAATGTGTGACTTTTAAACAGACCTTTTCCCATATAGCATTTATTCTGCTTGCCATAACAAACTTATTCCCATCAGTGACATCACCTTTAAACTCAAGGCACATGTGAACCAATAGCAGTAGCATCCAGTAGGTAGCCTGTACATTTAAGTATACATTAGCTGGTTAATGAGACCTCATATTTAAAACTGATAATATGACATGTTTTACTATTATCTGTGCGCGGTACTGTTTGAGGTACTGAAGGTTATGTCTTTACTCATGAATATGTCGTGTGGAAAATATCTGTCACTGAAGGGCAAAACATACTAAATGTATGTTTTTAGTGTCTACCAGTTACTAGTTTGAGTTAAAAAAAAAAAAAAAAGAATTTACTAAGGAAATCTATGTGCATTGACACTATCAAATCCAATGCAAAAAAGTAAATAAATATCCAGGTTTGGTATGTAATACTGGCAATCAATAGGAAAAACAGTCATATCTTATTCATGCCGTTTTAGTTAAAATGGAACAGCATTGCTGACTGTACTGAAAAAAATACAATACAAATCTACAAGGTACTGTACACATTTACTGAAGTATGTTGGTGTCTGTTATCTAAACAGCTCTGCCGTACTTCAGCACTAATATGTAGGTTTCTGTGTTCTTCACATGTGCTCTCTTATCAAAAGTGAGCACACACAATATATGTTTTTATTTATATTTTTATCAATGCAGGTCAGCGTAGTCATAGGGCAAGAGAAGAAGCATATAACTGACATGCTTATTGAACGTTTGGTTGAGAAACTTCACCCGTGTCTCAGTGGGTGAGATTTGTGTTCTGGTTGTAGCATGATGATAAAACCCCTACTTACTGTACTAGTGTAAATGACATTTATCCTGGTGACTACCATCATATCACATTGAAATGTCTCTCCTGAAACTACACTGCACTTCCTGGTTAGTGCTGTGACATATAGTGGTTCAAATAGTACCATACAGTACTTACTAGAAAGGAACAAGGTAAGTAGTATATCGGTTTAAATATCACAATTTTCATTACTGTGTGAGTGAATGCAGAAACTGAGTCGGTACATAGTAATGCCCTTTATTCTTGTTAAGAGTTTCTGTTTGACTGTCAGAGAGAAAGTTTGTCAATCATCTTTAAATACCGACCCTGGATTTTTATTTAGTTTCAGTATGGAATCTAAAAAGGAATGGGAGATTGCTCTCCAAATATTATAGTCTTTTAAAGGGAGTTTTTGAGCCTAGGACACACCTGCAGGTACTTACAACAGAAAACTGAACCTCCTTTAGAAACTTCAGTTCAGTCCTGATGCCTTTTGTCTTTGGCAGGTGCACGTTGTCCCAGATGTCTCCATTCGCCATTATACAGGACCCTACAGATTACAATTCCACCGTCCCTCTGTCAGAGGATGTGCAGTCTGGAGGAGCCTCTATCCCAGCAGTCACTGCTGGAGACTCTAATATCACCCTGTGGACTGTGTCCAATCAGAACTTCAGTTCTCCGGCAGCGAGACCCAGCCACACACAGGTCCTCTGGCCCAGACCACGCTGGCCCTGCCGTCATCGCAAGAAAGGCCTGGCCCGCGGGAACACTTTTAAACACAAGAAAGGGCGGGGCCTGAAGAGGAGGGTGTGTGTGGAGCAGGAGACTCCTCCCACACCACACTCAACCCCTCTCACACTACTCTCCAACCCCTCTGCATCAAACTCTACCCCTCCCATGCTACACTCCACCCCCTCTGTATCAAACTACACCCCTCCCATGCTAAACTCCACCCATTCAGCACCAAACCCCACCCATCCCATGCCAAACCCCACCCCGTCTGCATCAAACTCCACCCCTCCCATGCGACACTCCACCCCCTCTGTATCAAACTCCTCTGCTGTGGTGAGCCCATCATTTCCCTCTCAGGGCAAAGCAGCAGGAGAGCACTCTGGCGCCCTCCCCTGGCCGAGGAGTGATCACAGCTCAGAGAACGCCCTACCTGCAGCTCACCACAGCACCCAGCCCAAAGTCCTGTATAATCAACCTGCACCTGTGGAGGATAACTGGCAGAAAGGTAAGTGAGAGAAAATGGAAGGACCCTTGGGTGGGTCTAAAACCCCCCTTTTCTACAGCCCTAAATCAATGAAGGCTAGAAACCGTGATTGAACCTAATGTGCCATCCTCATGAACATGGAGTCACAAACACTGAATGAAGTCCACTTAATGTAGCCTGAACAGTTACTGCAGAGAGATAGAGGCTATACCAGAATGTGCTGTCCTATGGATGAGATATTAAACCAAGTTGCTGACTCACAGAGGTCATTGAATACCCATGGCAGTTTTTGAGAGGGTAGGGGTGTCAACCTTAGGGTCCTTGTCAAATTCCCATAGCAACTGGCTGGCTACATCTGGTCACCAGAATAATCCTAATATCTGATTGGCTACATAGTTCCTTGAAATCCCCAGTCACATTAAATTCCCATTTCGTCACTGCAAAAGAGAAATTAATTAATTTGCTGTGTTGCAGACAAGCTGCAGCCATGTGACTGCTACAAACACTTGGACGAGTGCAGGCTCAAGATTCCTCCAGGGGAGACCAGATTTGGCCTGCAAAACCTGGAGCACAAGACCCTATACCACTGTAACTGCACACACAGGTGAGACCCTGTACCACTGTACCTGCACACACAGGTGAGACCCTGTAGCAATGTACCTGCACACACAGAGGTGAGACCCTGTACCACTGTACCTGCACACACAGGTGAGACCCTGTACCACTGTACCTGCACACACAGGTGAGACCCTGTACCACTGTACCTGCACACACAGGTGAGACCCTGTAGCAATGTACCTGCACACACAGAGGTGAGACCCTGTACCACTGTACCTGCACACACAGGTGAGACCCTGTACCACTGTACCTGCACACACAGGTGAGACCCTGTACCACTGTACCTGCACACACAGGTGAGACCCTGTAGCAATGTACCTGCACACACAGAGGTGAGACCCTGTACCACTGTACCTGCACACACAGGAGACCAATACCTGTGCCTTTGCAGTGGTGACAGAGCGCAGAGTAGGTCACAGACAAGTCACAAATGAGTTGTAGACCGGTACTCTCTCAGAAAGTCTTACAAGACTTATATTTGTCCTACCTATGTGCTACAAGTGCTAAAGCAGCTGGTTTTTCACCTCTGCCCTCCACAGACTGGCCCAGCAGTTCCCAGGGCAGGGTGAGTCGAACGCCGTGCGGTCCCTCCTTGCGCACTTCGTGTCCCTGTCCTGCTTCAGCATGCCCTCTCCCAATGACTGCCCTGGGTCTCAAAGGTCAGTGCAAGGCATTGTGGGAAAAGTTTGATAAAACGTGCCATTCAGATTGTGGTGGCAATATATCCGTCTAGCACGTGCTATGTGAGATATGGTTAACATGCTGGGGACCTTTCCTCTACATTACTGTATTGCATATTAGCTCCACTTATCAGTAACCAGACTGGAGATTTTACTGATTCCTCTTCACTGTGTTACATCCATTGGAGACAATACGGCATCCAATTTCAGCTGGCCAAATAAAAAATAACCTTTAAAATGTTACTTTTTTGAAAAAGTAAAAAAAATCTTAAAGATCAATCGTAGCTATTATATTCAGTATACATGTGCAAAATGAAGGAAATTCAATTTATAAGTGAGATTTTTAGTTGTATTGATATTCCATACGGTGCGTTACCGTGCGGAAGCAAAGCACTTAAGTTTATGTTTTCGTTTGCTCTCTTTTCTTCCTTTAGATGCTCTGCAGTTCTCTCTGAAACTCCATACCTCCAGCTCAACCTGCCCGAGTGGGACAACAGGTATAAGAACGCACCAAACCTAAAAGTCAGGAGGCACAACACGAGGAGGAGGTCCAAGAGGAGGCAAGGCACAGTCCAGCTCTACAGGAAGTGTCTGAAAATTATGGATTCCAAATCATAAAGAAAATGGATCAAGAACCAGGAACACCCATTGATCTGCCTCAAGACAAATAAGTCACGTGACCATCCATACATCAAAATAATAAATGCAGCGAATGAAAAAGGCTCATTTTCAGCCAAATTACAAGGAATAAATTTATGTATTTCTTTCTAATGTAAATTCCAATTACCACTATGTTTCTGCTGCAAAGACCTTTTAAAATAAACACCATGATATTTGATTTCTAAAGCATCACCAGAGATCTAATGGAATCTGAAAGGTAGTTCACTGAAGTAGTTTGAATCAAAATTGCCAGTGCCTCAGTGAAAAGTTATCTCCCTGTACATATATACATATATAATGTAATGTAAATATCCATGTAAAGTATTTGTTTTTAAAAACCATTCATGTATGAACATGTTAGATTGTAGTTTTTTATGTAAATATGTATCATTTGTACATACTGTCGTGATAAAATCTGTTTATGAATACTTGTATAATCATGGAAATGCTGGTGAATAAATCTTGGCTTTTAAACCGAATTATGGAATAAGTGGTATCTTGCACGTTTAATTGTACTTATGTTGTGTTCACATCTGTTTGGTGTTGTGGAGTCTCAACCAGAGTGTGTTTTTCATCAGCTTTCTTTTTTGTTAATATATTGGTAGTCTGGTTTCACAGCATCCATAATCAACGATGATTCGCCTGCGTAACGCATTTTACATCATTAACGCTGTCCATGAGCCAGCGAGCAGTGTTGGATTGTTTGGTCTGACAAGGTCACTTTGCGTAACAAAAGACATGGGCAAATACCGAATATTACACGGAATATAATATTACAATACAGTCCTATAAAGCAATTAAATAATTGGGTGAGGAGTGTTAGGTGAAGAGGTTTGGGTGAAGAGTATTATCTAAAGAGGATTGGGTGAGGAGTGTTAGGTGAAGAGGTTTGGCTGGGGAGGTTTGAGTGCTTTGGGTGAAGAGATGTGTGCATCATCATGGAGATATTCTGGTGGAGTGTGACAGTACTGGGGGGCCATGACACTGAACATCTACCCTGCACCCCCTGCCATCCCAAAGGAAAGAGCCACTGGCACACCAGAGCCAGAGTGTGTGTTTTTTTTTGTGTGAATGTGTGTATTTAGACAGCTTGACAAAGATGGTCCAACTCATTACGATCAAAGGCATTCTCACCACCCAGGAATTCATTTGCTGAATTTGTGCATGATTAATTTCAGTCTGAACGCACAACCATAATACTTACCTGTCTTGAATTCATAGTATTGGTTATTCTTCTTGTTTGTATCTGATGAGCACCCTGTTCTTTGCTTTGCATTATGAAAAGAAACTTTACCAGTCTATTTCCATGCCCTGTTGTTCATTTCCATATAAATTATTCTGACTGGATTAAACAGGTTTATCGTTGCTCATGTTTGGAAAGCACTGCCTGCCTGGTTTTGCATCATGAAAAGAAACTGGTACGTGTCCATTCCATTACAAAACCATGCTGGGCCTTGGTGTGTTGAATAAAAATTTCCACGATATTGTAATAGGTTAATTGAAAGCAACAATTAGTTATATATACTGTTTAACTAATTAACATTTTTGCTTTGAACTAACCTACTACAATTTTGTGGAACCTGTTGACAACACAAATTCAATTAAAGCCAATGTTTCGTTTTTCTGAGTGTACCGTTCTACTGAACGGTTTAGTCTTTCAAACAGCCCAGGGTATTAATTTTGTAAATTCATTTGAATTGACACAATTTCGCTGCCTTTTTTGCCAGCACACCAACATAAGGAACTATATTTCGATATAGCCTGAGGTAATGCAGCACTGAATTGTATTTATTTGCTTTTTTAAATAAAAAAAATGAAGTTTAATTTAGCAGGGTCTAAGCACCGCATAATCAATGTATCACAGTCAGCTCTGTGCTAATTTCATCTGTGGTCCCTGGAAAGAGAAAATTATAATACAATTTACTACACTATAGCAGAATTCTGACAATAAAGAATCTTGCCATTGCCTTTTGTAACAGCTGGCTATATACGGTTAAAGAATATTTAGCTGTAAGTATTTGTCAAATGTAATAATTTTATTATTACAAATATTTTTAGGGCTGCAAACCCAATGTTTGTGGAATAGGTAAGAAGTTCAATATCCTTCTGAATTCTGTTGTTTTCCAGGAGAGACTGATGAGATTAAGTTTAATGGACATTAAGTAAATTAACACTTTTCATATTGTAGCAGCAGAAACAAATGAGGGAAGGGTGAAAGAGCACAATATGCCCTTTTCACCCACGCTTTTAGTCTCGATCAGAATGGCATCGCAAATGTTTAACGGTAAAGTTTCAAATCTTGAGAAAGACCAGAAGTCATAGTCGTCCACTCGACTCGTTGTAATCCCCGCATCGTCTAAATCAGCGAATCCAGTCAAATGGAGGACCTTACGGACAATTAGATAAACAAGAACATGGGGATTCCCTAAAGACAACAAGCTCTCTGAGCGCTTCCTTGAAAAGATAATTTAATTGCTACTTTCTGTAGCCTGATTAATAGTGGAGGGAGCTCCCCGATGTTTACCATATAATGCTTTTGCATGAACGTTATGGTACAGCCTGCTTGCAGCTTTAAAAAAATTCCACACACATAAACGTTTATTTTATATGTATTTCCTTGTGCTATTTTGTGAGGTATTCTCTGTTACAATATTTTGTGTTGTTTGCCATTATATGAAAGTGAAATAATAGATTATTTTGATATTAGACACAGATCAAAGGTCAACGTTTTTCTAAAAAACAAACTGCACTTGGTTGTAATGGAAATATTCATTTAACCGGAACCCAGATTAACCCCTAAAATGATATTTGTTGCTTTGAACAGCGCAGGCAATAATGGTATTATGGTTTATTCATTGTCTATTTTAAGTGTATACAAAATACATCATATTTAAAATAAATGTAAAGCAGATTATCCTTAATTTTGAACTAGTTATACATAAACAATAATTCAAATTTTGTCAGAGCAGATAATAAAAATGGCAAGTATTTACATTTACTAACTATTAAAAAACTATTACATCTAAAATAATATCTGACAAAATATATCACATTTCCCAACACACAGAAGGGCTATTGTGTGACAGGTATTGCAGGTGGAAAGTATTTAGATTTCCTGACTCATAAGGCTTCTAGAACATTCAGACAGATAAAATATTCCATTACAAAATAAAATCAAAGAGCCAGGTCCTCTGAGGATTTTGAAGACATTAAAAAGTGAATACTACTTCACCTGACTACATATAATATGAAGGTCATACACTTGTATATGTAATATAAAGAAAGCATAGCTTAAAACAATATCTGAAAATAGCTTTGTTATCGTCATTACCCAAACAACACACAGGAAGGCTATTGTGTGTTGGGTGTTCATAAATGTTCACACTGTTTCTGCAACTTTGCATACAGAATGAGCTTAAATGTAAAAAGCACTAGTTCCCTATTTCCCTGTGAAAAAATGTTGATGGTTATCACAATATGCAAAGTTATGATAAATCCAATGAATTTTTTGAGAAAAATGTCTGGTAATGCCATTGAGACCCCTTTAATCTGCTCCATCTTACATTGTATCATTTGTCTTTTGACTCAGTTGATATCACCACCACATCAACGCTATTTTTTCAGTTGTCGTTGTTGTTGGCTGTTGATTCCTCCTCAGACACCTTCCGACCGAGGAGTCTGTTGATTAGCTTCTTGAACGTTCCGCTGAAGGCAGGACTGGAGAAGTAGTAGACTATGGGGTTAAGCACGCTGTTGAAGTAGGTGAAGCAGACGGAGGTGTAGAAGGCCAGGTTGGCCTCCCGGAAATACGAGCACTCGTCATACCAATATTTCAGGACCCACACGGCGATGCGGGAGATGGTGCTGGGGAAGAAGCAGATGATGAAGATCAGGGCCACGACCAGCACGAACTGAACCGCTCTCTTGATCTTTCCTTGGGTGTCCATAGTCTTGATCTTCAGCTGCCAGGTGATGCACACGGTGCAGAAGGTGACGATGGCCGTAGGCAGGAAGAACTGGAGGACGTAGAAGGCGTTGTGCCAGGTGGACAGGGGGTTCACGCCCATGCAGATGTTGAAGCTCTCGCACTGGGTGCGGTTGTTGCGGAGGAAGAAATGCTCCTCTGAGAGCAGGTAGGCCGTGCAGGCAATGATGAGCCCCCACAGTCCGCAGGACACCCACAGCGCGTATCTCAGCCCCATACGGTTGATCCGGTTCATGGGATGGACGATCTTAAAGTAGCGGTCGACCGCCACGGCCGTGAGGAAGAAGATGCCGGCCGCTCGGTTGGCCGCCAGAAGGAAGAGCAGAATGCGGCAGAGGGCGTCTCCGTAGAGCCAGTCCTTCCCGCGCCGGTAGTAGTCAGCCCGGAACGGCAGGCAGAAGAGCACGACGGAGTCGGCCACCGCCAAGTGCGTGAGGAAGACGGAGTTGGGCGTCCAGGTGTCCATGTGAAATATGAACATCCACAAAGCCACGAAGTTACCCATCAGGCCGAACATGAACTCCAAGACTAAGATCGGGGGTAGGAGCTGGTCCAGAATGGGAGATTCAAACGCGCAGCACACCACCTCCGTGGAATTGTTCATCGCCAGAACACACGGGATCCTGCTCCCTTCCTCTGCGAACGCCAGTAACCACACAGAGAGAGAAGGCACGGTTCTCCGCCAGCTATAAGCATCAGCTGATCCCATAAATGCAAATGAAGGTGACCTGCTGATATGTATCTAACTTACACAGAAGGTGGAACCCAGGTGGGATGTGTTAACCTCACAGGTGAACCCACTTGTCCGGAGGGATAGAGTGTTCGCTTTGTAACACATAAACGGAAACCAACCTCAACACCCTAGGGAATGAACCCAACTTCTTGAATATGCTTGTGACTCATTACACCCGGGTATTTATATCTTTCATGGTGAAAATAAAATCAATACATTACAAATACATTTTTTAATATTTAAATAACATTTCAGAAATCACACATATCTAAGTCAATTAGACTTTTGCCGTCTATGTTTTTTATATCACGTTCCCAAGATATATATATATCAATTTGGTAACTGTGACCCTTTTGTATTCTTCAGAGAAATGATAGACCCTGTACCCTGTGGTGGAACCTCTCTCAGCTCTGTAATAATTACATCATCATAAAGTAATATGAGTCATTGGTTGCTGTGCATATCAGATTTTGGCTCACACACATTATTTATATATTGAATATACTACATATTATATACTGGATGAAGCTCTAGTAGATATGTTTGGATTGCTCTTCTGTGTTCAGTGGACTTGTACGATATATACAAGTATTGACAGCTAGTGTTATGTAAATGTGCAATCCCATTTAGGATTTTGAAAAAGTATGTAAAACACAGGTCATAAGCCATATATCATATATATCAGGTCATAAGTAATAAGTAATAAACCCCAGCATTCTACAATTAGCTGTTAATACTATGGATACAAACAGTATTCATATAGTAGTATTATTATATGGTAGTAGTATTCATATAACAGTAATTAAGAGCTCCACAATGGCTGATGTTTCTGTGTCCCCGATTACACATAAAAAACAGACTGGGACATTAAAACAGACTCCAAACTGAATCCCCACCGAAGGTATGTGCCCGTGTACGTTTTGCGCTCAAGTTGGCACTGACTTTCCAAAACTGATGTTGAAAATGGATAAAATCGATGATGAATAATATTGACTTGGGTTGCATTTATAGATTCGATTTTACTTATGTTGAATGAATGTACAAATCATTTTGTGTACGGATAAGAGCGACAGAATATAAGATTACAAAACGACCAGAATAGGCCATTCCGCCCATCTAAGCATCTCATTTGTTGGTTGGCTTGAGAATCCAGCACTACAACGAGCATGTACTTGAGCACTCCAAGGTTCTCTGTTTCTACTTCAATACCTTGCAAACTGTTCCAACTCACTGTGTAAAATTATATTCCCTGATATCCCTTTTTGATGCTCGTATGTAAATGTAGGATGCCTTTATGAAACCTGGGTTAAGAAAATGCAAAACCAAAACCGATTACAAAGAAATGCAAAAAGAAAGACATGCATAGGTTGATGTAGCTTTTCTTGGAAATAGCAGCAGGAAACTCGTACCGGATAAACCGGCAACACTACCAGGCCGAAGAACCTGATAAATCAGCTTGATTTGAATATCTCTGACTTTGACCATCGTTTATTTTTGGTTTTTGAATGTTCTGAGACATGCGTGTATGGGAGTGTCAGAATAAATAGTTGGATCTAGGGGAAAGGTTGGGGATTCGTTTAAAAAAATGCACGGATATTTCCCAAATTGCTGAATACATACTGCAGAATGAGCAGAGCCACTTTAAACAGAGTTTCTGTCCACAGATAGGACATGTGACAGGTCACAGGGACAAATCAGAGAGGCTGGGAGGTCTGAAGCCCTCTCTGAATACTCAGAAAATATTGAGCCTTCAGTATACATTGCTCAAACCTTATGTAAAGCTTTGAGTAAATATTTAAGATAAATAGTCACAATTACATATTCAATAAAGTTCAAGTACTGCGTAGCCTAAATTTCTAGTCTTCTGTTTTCTAAGTACACTTTTCAATGTGAAAACCATCAGGAAATACACTGAATGGTAAGTTCAACAGTCTCAAAAAATGTATGTATTTTCATTTAATTTCATTACCATTTGCACATGATAGCTGCAGACAGCACAGCTGATGAGAACTAGACACCACTGTTTGTAAACTGGCCATTTCTAGCTTTCATGTCCCTACTTAGAATGGATTAAAAATATCGTTTCTAGCCAACTACTTTTCCTGGTTCCCTCATATGACAGAATATTACCATCAGTAGTGAATGCTTTTGAAAAGCTGAATGCATTTTAATCAGTTTTTAATCTGAAATCCAACATCAAATTGATCAACATCAAATTTCTATCAGTTTCAATCATTAAGTTATACAGTTACAATTTATTTCCCAAGACTTTGTCCATAAAACATACTGCCCTTACCATACTAAATAATTTTTTAGACTAGGAATGATCCTGAATAACGTGAAGTATATTTTCATTGAGGCATGTATTAGTTTTTTCTGTATAGTCCAATTTTGACACTATTGTTTGAGTTCTCTGTTTTGTTTTAATAATTCAAAGAAATGCATTATTTTATTGAAATATTTCTGAATATATCGCAGTTCTCAGAAACGTTTATGTATCGTCGCTATGTTCTGTTTAATTTAACGTTTTACTGCAGGCTCTACATTTTTCAGAGTACTCTTATTATGACAATCCTGACCCGGAAATACTGTTCTTAGCGCTGCTGGAGGCGGAACACGATTGGATTAATGAGCTTTCAATAAACTGTTTCTAAGATTTTTCCGACAGTTTTAAAATAAATTTTTCATCATAACATAGGAACTGTCGTTTTGTTGTACTCGTATTTCTAACGATCCGTCGGAGTAGCTACCCATCTAATGTTGGTTAGCACTAGTTAATGTAGCTTATAAATGTTTACGTTTTTTCTGCACACAAGTGACAGATAATACCTAACTACTGTACCTATTCAGCTGATAAATCATAGAGGTAGTATGTAGTGAGATCATGGAGCTATGCATAATAAGGTAATAGCAGCGTGACATCTTCAGCTGTGTTCATTTTTAGCATTGCGCGATTAATTATAAAATGCGTTTAATAATATGCAATGGACAAAGGCAATCGGCGATTCATCTCAAATGAAAGTACAAGAGGTTCAGCATCAAACTTTTCTCATACATCTGGTAAGACCTTTTTGGTAACCGGTATTGCATGAGTCACCTCCGTCCTGGGGACTCACTGTGTATGCTGGTTTGTGTTCCAACCACAATGGCAAGATCTGAATTGCAATCCGCTTCTAATTGTTATGAAGCCCGAAGTTTTAAAGCATATTGAGAGATTATTTACCTTGAAAAGCCAAATTACCAGAAATGGTCAGGTGGGAGTAGTGCTCAGTGTGGCGAAACATAAATACTTAATGTTTGAAAGGAGTTTAGTCAAGGTAATCAATGACATGGAATGTTTTGCACTTTTTGATGCACTACAACGCCATGGTGTGTTCAGGAGTTAATTCTGGTGAAGTGTTTTGATGTAGTAGAGCATATTTTCTGCTATTTATGCTGCCTGCATAGGACATCTTATTAGTCATTGAATTATTGTGGCCCAGTTACATTTCTTGCCCTTTTGAAATGCTGCATAATTGCAAATTGTCTACTTTACTTTTCATTTCCCCATATCACAATATCAGAATGATTGGTATATTTTATTCATGATTTTATTTAAATCCAACGCTGGTGCCAGTAACTGAACCGAATACTTTCTGTTTTTCAGCTACCTTGTTGGACCCATGGCACAGTACCCCCACAAAAAAGGTTGCTAAGTGTCTAAATTCTCATATTTCTGGGGAAGCTGTACAGTTACTAAATTCACATTAGCTAGTATTAATCCATTTAGCCAAGTTGGTACTATCCTGACAAAATTTCATAGCCTAACATATTTTCCATTGCGTGCCAAGAAATGCTGAATGGAATTTGACTTTGAAAATCTTAAGCCAAACCATAGTTTGTCTTGGTAAAGGGGAAGGTGGTTCCTCAAAGATGTAAAGCCCTCTAATTAATAATTAAGCATGTGTGCTTATTGCTACAAAGGTGAGGTAAAGGTTGTAAATTTAGTCTACAGTACAGTAGAATTTAAGAGATATGAATACATTGGGAATAATGATCTTTTCTAACTCTCTTGTTAGAAAAGGAGTTGTGCCACCCTTTGCCTTGGAATGTTCTTGTAAAGTGTAAGTTGATTGTGGGATATTGGATCATTCTTTTAGAGGTTTGGAGCATATTATGTTCCATAACTTCTTAAGGGCGAATGATGTTTAGAACTGCCCATTAGGGAGAATATAGAGGGCTTTTGTAGGTTATGTTACTCATTTTATAATGCAGAAATTGACTGGGATACAGTGTGGTGATGATAGTATGTTGATGTGGCCGCCTGAAACCTCTGCTGATCGGGTTGTCTGAACGGTGGGTCTCCCAGGCAACGACAGTGGCTGGGGGCGGGACGGAGGGTGGCATGGTGCAGAAGCAGAGGCGGGAGCTGCAGCTGCTGATGGCGGAGCTGAAGGACCGGGACCGAGAGCTCAATGACATGGTGGCCGCCCACACCAAGCAGCTGCAGGGGTGGGAGAAGGACAGGCAGAGGGTGCTGAGACTGGAGCAGAGGAACGCTCGGCTAGAGGGTGAGCGCCATTAGCATGTACGGTAGCATGTAATAGAGTGCCAGCAGCAGGGGTCACCTTTTGCCTCAACAACATGCTGTAACCGTGGTGATGTACTGTAACCATGGTGATGTTCTGTATCCCAGGTAATACACTTTATTCCCCATGATGTGCTGTGTCCCTAGTGATGTAGCCCTGAGTAGATAAAAGTTACATAAACATTAGCTATTTGAAACAAGTTGGTCTCCATCTATGACCATGCTAGCTACTCACATTTTGGTTAAAGTGAAGCATCACTCTCCCTGCCACACTGGTTTTCAATACAGGCTATGTAATAGCTTACATTAGTGGTAAAATAACATTAGGGGTTTCATTTCTTCCTTGCATGTTAACCTCAAATAAGTTTTAGGTGCCTAGTCCTAGCTTCGGCTGAAGAGTGCGTTTGTGTTTTGGGGCTAGGCGAGCTGCAGAAGCAGAAAGAGGTGATCCGAGCGCTGTCCCAGCAGCTGCGTCTGGCGGAGGTGCGGCAGCGGGACGGGAACATGGAGCTGAATGCCGCACAGCTACAGCTGCGCCAGCTCAGCCAGCAGCATCAGAACTCTGCCAGCCGCTGCCAGGATCTGGAGGTACCAACACTGCCCTCTGCTGGACATGCCACACAACTGCAACCAAGAGTGACAGCTGCATACAATATGTACATGTCCAATACATACACACAACATGTACAGTACATACATATTATACATGTAGACATGTGTGTGTTGTCTATGCATTGGTTCTTTAACTGGGGGCTGCCACTAGTAGGGGAGCACATGAGACATTAGCAAATTAAGGGTGAAATGACAAAACTTACTGGTCTTACACTAACTTGCACCTGAGCAAGTTAATGTAGACACAAGTTAATACAGATGTTTTGGCTCATTGCACATTCACTTGTATGTAACACATTCAATGTCTGCATTCACAGAATAACTAATGTACTTAGTGTGGGCTCTGTTTTGGGCAGTAATGGGTCTCTCTCTGCCCCCTGCAGGAGAGGAACGAGAGTCTGAACTCCACCATCCTAGAGCTGTCCTCTCAGGTGGGGCAGCTGCAGGTGCATGAGGAGGAGCTTAGCGCCACACTCAAACTGAAGGTGAGAGCCTCCCCAGCCAGTCACATGACCTGTGACCTCACAGACCTGTCATAGACCATATATGGCAACTGCAGGGGTGGGAGGAGTCAGCCCATTGTGTCACCTGCAACCCCGCCCTGGGTCCTAGCTCCACCCAAGGCAGCCTTCAAAAAGCCATAGCGTAGTTTCAAACCCGTACTTTTTGTTGCAGACTTATTTTATACATCCAGCATTATCTATCCATTGCATCTATTGCTGTTATTATTATGTGACTAGATATATACTTTTGTATATAGTTTTTGTCCGTGTGTTTTCAGTATGGATACCAAGGTAAATCATGAGCTCATTTGAAGGTCGTTAACATGCCAGTTTAGGACTTGTATTACAACAAATAAAACACGTGTGAAGTTATAGCTTTATTTTAACTATGATGTTTGTTCTCTGGTTAATAAGATTTCACTCACAGAGACATCAGTGGGATCCTCTGAATTCAGCCAGCTTCTCAATGAAAACGTGTCCTTTTTCAGTTTCAAATGGGAATCAGTATTAGTGAGCTGTGTAGCTCACACTGAGTCGCTGTGATGAATGAACAAGCCACAGATAGCAACTACACAGAGGCCCTCCCACTTTCGCATTTATCCAATCAATGCACACCAGCCCAGATGTCCACCGCACACCTTAATGCTAACTGGTGAACTTTTGATGTGTTAGTTTTCTTTTAACATTACTCTGTGAGTGAGCCAACCCTGCTCATAGTCTTGCACAGTAAATGTGCTGTACTTTGCCCGTTGCGCTACGCTGCTGTTAGCTCTACACAGATCGTGTCTGCTGTATCGGCAGGACAAAGACGTGACGAAGGCTACCAACCTCATCGTGGACCTCTCCGGACGCTTCCAGAAACTGGAGGAGGTGCTGAAGGACTACAAGGCGCGGGAGGCTAAGGTGCTAAAGCTAATGGAACAGCACAAACGAGGTTACCATGAAGCCAAAGAAGAGAACACCCAGCTTAAAGGTGACCCAAGGCTGAAGGAAGACAGCTCTCTGCCATATGGGCATACACACATACACGTATGCATACATATAACTCATATACACGCTCCACATATACACACACGCTGACACAAATGCACATACACTCCACACAGACACAAAGAACTGATCTCACAACCTAAACCATTTCCTGCTAACACACTCTCACACAAATGCCATTACCCTACACCACTACACACACAAACACACACCTTACAAACACCGCACAAACACCAAAACACACGCAAAGATAGAGTTTTACGCATTCAAACACACTCTCTCACTGGTGTTTGCACCACCTGTACAATGAGCCCCCTTTAATGTATGGCTGATTTGAAAGTGAGAATGAAAAGCAGCAGTCTGACTGTTGATTTAAATGGATGTGTTTGTTAACTGGTTTACTGCATGTCCACTGCTGTGCATGATGTCAAATGCTTTGTGTTTGTGGTGTGACAATGTTATTAACGGTTATTGTAACTACAGATCAGTTGCAGGAGAAGATGGCAGAAAGCAACGCTCAGAAGGAGGAGATCATTCGGCTCAAACAGGAGAACGAGCAGCTGCAGAGGAAGCTGGCAATGGCAGGTATGACTCTGATCACCGGTACACCAGCTCGTCTCCCCAAAATGCACTGTCCCACAGATACCAGGCTCCCTCCCTAAACTCACTGTACCAGAGATACCAGCCCCCATCCCAAGACTTCTCTGTCCCAGAGATACCAGGCCCCATCCTAAAAGTCATCATCCCAGAGATATCAGCCCCGATCCCAAAACTCCCTATCCCAGAGATACCAGCCCCCATTTTAAAGCTCACTGCCCCAGAGATATCAGCCCCCATCCCAAAACTCCCTATCCCAGAGATACCAGCCCCCATCCCAAAAATCACCGTACTGGAGATACCAGCCCCCATCTCAAAGCTCACTGTCCCAGAGATACCAGCCCCCATCCCAAAAATCACCGTACCGGAGATACCAGCCCCCATCTCAAAGCTCACTGTCCCAGAGATACCAGCCTCTATCTCAAAGCTTACTGTGTCAGAGATATCAGCCCCGATCCCAAAACTCACTGTACCAGAGATATCAGCCCTGATCCCAAAACTCACTGTACCAGAGATACCAGGCCCCATAGCATGGCTAGGACTCAAACCCCCAGTTGCAAGGCTCACTGTTCCCCAAGCAGAAGTCTAACCACAAACCACAAATTACATACGTGTGTGTATATGTCCGCTACATTTTGTGGGTATGAGCCCTTACTTCTATTTGTAAATGCAGACTTAGTTGTTCGGCTGCTGTAGAAGTGATGTTGTATGGCCAATAGGGGGCAGTGTTCACCACGGCCCATACAAAATCCCAGTTCCCTAGTGACTCAAAATTCCTTTCCTCTCCATGTAAAGCTGATGTGTGGTGAGCATTTTGGCTCAAAATGGCTGCCATGCATCACCTTGGTGGGTGCCACACACTGTGTGGTGTTGAAGGTGAATTCCCCTTCAGTGGAAAGCAATTAGGGAATCAAGAAGAGCTCTACATGAAATATAATGCCTTATTTTACATCATGGGTAGAAGGTCCTCTCATGCCAAGAAGTGGAAGGGTGAGACTTTTACCAGCCCAAGGTAGAACCCCCCCTGTGGAATGGCAGGTTTGGGTGTGACTCCACCCACCCAAAACCCCTTCTCACAGTGGATCCTGGGTGCTGGATTTGGGGGTGTGTGGGAGTTTTGCAGGCCGGGGAAGGAATGTGAGAGAGCCTGCTGGACCTGTGGAGGATACCGGGGCCCACCCTTGCGTGTGCCATGCCAGTCTCAGGCATCGACCAATCAGTGCATTCCTGCCGTAGGAATGTCAGATCGTCACACTTAAACACAAAAGACTTGCTCTTACTCTTGTGTAACGATAAGAGTGGGTTGAATCAATGATTTGGTTCGCTGGTTTTCTGGAAATAGTTTTTAAATGATGCAATGGGTAGGGTAAAGGTTTTAATGCTGTATGCACATAGTGCATGACCTCTGAAACATAAACATATCAAGATGGAGGCTTTTCTTAATTTTAAGACTTAAACTGTGATGTAATGATTCACCAGTGCCCAGTTTCCATGGTACCCAGTATCCATTGTACCCTCATTTGCATCCAATCACAATCATCTTTGGCGTCACCTCAGAGTTCGAGTTAGTTTGGTAGCATTTTGGCTAACAGGTTTTACTCATCATTCCAAACAACGGTATTTGGCTGTTTCCGAGCAACATCTGTTCCTAGCAACACTGGTTGGTCTTACATATGTACAAACCCGACCAACATATTGAGATGTTTTTCCTGTTGCCATTTGGAAAGCATATTCATCTGTCTTTATCTAGATGGCTAGCTAGAACCTATTGATCTGTGGACCTCTGAGTAGCACAAGCTCAGTATATGGCTTTTGTACAGCAAACACATTAGGACAATTTGCCTGCAGCACGCAGTGAAACAGCTAACATTACAAGCTAACATTATATGGTTTGTCATAACAGCTTTCCACGTCAGGGGAAGCCAGATATGTTTTTGAATATGATTTTGTTCAAGTATAGAATGTAGGAGAGCTGACACCCTGTGTGGGAAGTACATTCTTGTGTCCGTTGCAGGTAAATGGCAGGCTGTGGTGTGTTATGAGTGTATCGTAGATGAATTGTGGGTAGATTTTAGGTTGTGGTGTGACTTCTGTGGTTTGTGAGTGTGTGTCATGTTGTCGTGTGTGTCATGTGTGTATTATGGGTAGATCTGAGCTTGTGGTGTGTTATGCATGTATTATGAGTAGATCTGAGCTTGTCGTGTGTTATGTGTGTATTATGGGTAGATCTGAGCTTGTCGCGTGTTATGTGTGTATTATGGGTAGATCTGAGCTTGTCGTGTGTTATGTGTGTATTATGGGTAGATCAGAGCTTGTGGTGTGTTATGCGTGTATTATGGGTAGATCTGAGCTTGTGGTGTGTTATGCGTGTATTATGGGTAGATCTGACCTTGTGGTGTGTTATGCGTGTATTATGGGTAGATCTGACCTTGTGGTGTGCCCCTGCAGGAGAAGGTGAACGCTGGAAGGATGAGCTGATGGAGTTGGCCCAGTCCAAGCAGGGCCGTGCAGAGTCCGAGCTCCACTGCCTGCGCCAGGTACAGCCCGGTCTCTAACCCCCTGTGTTTACTGAAAATAACATCTCGTGTGTGTATAACAGAACCAGAACTTCAGAGCCTAATCTTCAATGCAACCACTTAACTGTGTGTGTGAATATATGCATCAGAATGGAAGTAAAAAGAATGTCTATTTATATACCTTTGATATCATAAGTTCAAAGTACTTTATGAGAGAAAAATAGAAAGCCGTAATGGCTTCAGTGCTGGTATGTGTTCAGTTGCTTAAGAGAGAAAACATTTCCTCAACTTTGAGCACTGCTGGAGAAAACAATGTGAAAGGAAATGGCCATACAGATGTTATTAATAGAAGCTGGCCTGACTGGCAAAACAGCAAGTGCACATTTATACAATCAAGTGATATTTGATCAGTTTTAAGCCTGAAAGACAGGACTGCATACCATTTTACTGTACTCACCATGTGGAGACTTTGATAAAGTGACAGGGAGAAACATCTAAGGTACTAAACCTATCGACATGGTTTGTTAGAATATTGGTTTTAGTGTGTGATATGTCCAACTGAATATTTTTCCAAAATACTCACCAGCAGTCTGACATTGAGAGATAACATTCTGAATTTTTGGTTGCCAAGATTTTGGTTTCTTTCAGTTATTGCTTTGTAAGTATTAAATTAGATTATATGAAACTTTTAAAAATGTCACATAATTTCATACAACTTTATGTAGAAAATGGTTTAGAAATTTACCCATCTTATTAGTTTTTCCATAAACCAGATGATTTTGCTGTGTTTATAATTAATAATTCCATTTATAAAGCCCCTGCCAAACCTGCAGAATGTGCTCATGTTTGGGCCTTTCAGTTACTGTAGAACAAAAGAATAAACATTAATAACATTAATAAATCAAGATTGGTAATGGTATATAATTGTACATTATGTATGTAAAGAACCCATTCAAAAAACCGGCTCTTGGAACTGTAGTGCAAAGAATTTAAATATAGCTAAAACACATTATGATTCACATTTACTACGTCTGTTAAATTGTCTCCAACTGGAGAGCTGGTTTCTTTTCTTAAACATAAGCCAGTGTTACTCCTAAAGACACTAAACCAGTATTTCGGCATGCCTCAAACCAACTCCGCAGCATTAACTCTCCATTCTTCATTATGCAGCTCTAGTCACATGATTCTGCCTTGATCTGAGCTTGCGCATGTTTTTTGGAGCTCATCCGGCGTTTATCCGTTTCTGTAGCTTCCCATCATGCCTGCTTTCCCAACGTTCTGTGCAACTGTGAATACGGCGCAAGCTGTTTAAACAGGATATTAGCGGCAACCACGAACCACACAACACAATCAAATTGTTAGTCAAATACAAAGCACCAAATGTAAAAAGTATGGTGAAGTTACGAAGACAAATTACATCTGCTGCTTAGTTTTGATTTTTGTGAAGTCTTCAAGCTGCCATGTGTTCTGTCTTTAATGATTATGTAATTAAGCAACCTGTTTACCTTGGAGTTTTTTTTTTTTTTGCAAAGGGTGAAGTTACTGCCTGAAGCATTTTCTGCAGAGAGGGGCAACTGCTTTCCACAAAACGGTTGAAACCCTGAGCTGTGCAGGGAGAGTAAGAAAACTGGATTAACAAGTCTGTCTGTGTGTGTGTCTGCCCAGGTGTGTGAGAACCAGCAGAATGATCTGCAGCTGCTGCAGTTGAACCTGGAGTCTGCGCAGGAGGCCCTGATGCAGCTGGAGAGCCGGGTGCTACCTGGGAGGTGGGAGGCTGTAGGGACGCACAGTGGAGTGCCGCAGGGATCAGTACTGGGGCCAACAGAATGTTGGGATATCTTGCAAACACAATTGATTATAAATGAAAAGAGGTTATATCAGAGTTGTACAATGTCGGACCACATTTGGAGTACTTACCGCAGTTCTGAGCTTTTCACTATAAGATGGATATTGAGGCTCTTGAAAAAGTACAAAGAAGAGCAACAGAGTTGGCTTCTGTTATGCCATTAAAGAGCTCTGTAAAAAAGACTGATCCTATTCAGGCTTAGTGAAAGAAGACCTAGAAAGGATTTAACTGAGGTTTTTAAATTAAAAAAATATTTGAGGTGAACTACGAGAAATTTTTCAAGCTGCGTTGTATCAGTAGAGCAAGGGGGCACAGCTGTAAATTACGTAAGCATAAATCCTGTACTGATATCAGTAAATTCAGCACTGACAATTGTCATTGCTTTTAGAACAGTTTGCCAGGTCAAGCAGTAAAGGTAGAGGCCCTTGGTGTGTTCAAGTCCAGGTTTGATGCAGTGCTGGATGCTCTGTAGATTTTTGATAAACGGCAAGCCTAATAGGGCTGATTGGCCTGAAAATATCCCAGACTGCAGTTGGAAGTATACAGCATCATTATACTAATGAACAAAGCAAAAGAAAAATTGTATTGTCCAAAGGGAAATAAAACAAAGATTGGGGCGCAGGTTCAAAGGGTTTCTTTGGAATGGATGGCATACAAGGACGGATAAGGACACATGAGGAAATACTGTGGCTCAATAAACAAGCACAAGAGGCGATGCGTATGTATGATACGTTGTACCAGGAACAAGTACAGCTTTACCGGCCGTAAACCTTCAATGAATGTGAACCGTCCAGTTCTGGAACAGGAGGAATGGATTGGAAGTTTGGGAAAAAATTATCTCAACAGGTCAGGATGATGAAAATGAACAGCAGTAAGGCCTAGCTGAAGGAAAAGTTAAACATCACACCTGTGCAGACAGTGGATAGGGTCAGGGGCCAACGTAATTTCCCCATGGGGGGTCAGTAAAGATTATCTTATCTTAGTACTCAGAACAGTGCAGCTATGGAAATATGCAGGGCACATTCACGCTGCCTAAGAGGGTGATGTCACTGTGTGACATCACATAGGGAAGTCCCCTTTCTCAGGAATGATTAAGGAAATGATATGTTGTTCCGCGTTGTAATTGTAGTACATATGTAATACATCCATTTGTCCAGATAATTGAAATGAATTACATTTATTCCAATTGTCTTGGGTGTGTCATTTGATAGGGACTGTATTGGAGTGCTGTATTATAAATGTGAAGTGTACAAGAGCGCTGTGTTTTAATTGTTGCATTGGTGAGGCAACAGTTGGCACAGCCTTGCAGGGAAATGAGAGGGGGTAAACTGGGTAAGTCCTATTGGTCTCCTTGCTCTCTAGCGGCCACGCCTGGTCAGATTGGGCACCTGCAGATGCATGAACTGAGACCATGCTGACCTTGTAATCCTCCATCGGCATGGACAGTATGTAATCGGTGGTTGTAATTGGCAATGTGTAAAGAAGTGAGGGAAAATATAAATCAGCCGAAATGGGAATCACGTGCTCAGCTTCCAACTTATGAAGCTGGCAGGCGGGTTGTTGTGAGAGATCACCTAGGTTCTTCGAGTTTGGGTTGGGGGGAAAAAAATTTGGAAAAACATAAATGTTAAAAAGTATAAGAGAGTGCTGTACTGTAAATGTGTTAAAAGGGTATGAGCATATTCTCTCCTCTTTAGGCAGGGCAACCAGGAGGCCTCCCTGCTGCTGGACTGCCCCGCCCTGCTGGCCTGTGAGGAGACTGCAGGGTGTGTCAGTGACCTCTCACCCCCCACTGGCAACAACAGTGACCTGAGCCTCCAGCAGCTCCTGTACCCCCAGAGCCCAGCCTCTGACTGTGTGAGGGGTCATTTATTTCATTTCTCCATCCAAAGACAGTTCAGGAAATAGACAATGAGGAAGAATTTATGATGGCTTTAACTTATCAATACTACACAATTAAAGGCGTACTGCTTTTCGTTTACCCAATGGGTAACCGTCATTATTTGGGTCGGCAGCAGCCGAATATACAGCATTTTATATACTCAGTTTGAGAACAGGAAGAACTGGGATTATATATTTGTTTAGCTATGTGCTAGCATTGCAGGTCTTGACGTGTTTTTCCACAGGTTCAGGGCAGTCATCAGTCACCAACGAGCTGTCTGCGTCGTCTGCTGGCTCAGTCTCAGGAGATGGTGTGTAGCCTGGAGCGCAGCACCTCATGCCCCGCCCACAGCCCCACCCTCAGCCCCTATAAAGGCTCCGCCCACAGCCCCTGTAAAGGCTCCGCCCCCACTCTTGCCCGCAGCCTTTCCAATGGCGCTGCCCTCAGCTAGACCCGGTATGACCCCAGCCAGGTACGTTTGCTGCCAGCTCCGCCACACTGTAACTTCACTGTCAGCTTCTCAGAGACACCCTGCAGTAGCATACAGGATCACCATATCAAATCAGCCAATGGCTGGTACCACACCCTCTCAGATTCTGCTCATATTTGGGTTAATGGAGGACATTCATATTAACACGTTGTGTGCCAAGTTGTGTTAGCCATCTATTAAAGGACATTTGGCCATTTGAAGTTTTAATGTTGCCAGTGGCCATGGGCTGGCCACACCCACCTCAAACAAAAGGCCCTCCATTGGCCCAAGTGCGAACAGGGTGTGGTAGGGAACTCTAATTGGTATTGGTTGATTTGACATCAAATGACACTCCAGCCTACCCCAAATTCACAGATAAATCAACTTAAGGGAAATATTAAGCTCTATTCCACATTCACAGGCAAATAAGCTTAGCGTAAGGAAATAAGTCTCCTTTTCTGATTATAGACACTGGTTTATCATCTTGTTCATAATGAGATCATAATTGCCAATAAAGCATTTCTTTACTCTCATACAGGTGTATTAATGCAAAACGATTACCTTAATAAACACATTCACTTTCAAGTGGAATGCAACAGAAAATCAGCTTAATGACTCACTTGCAACAAAAAGCCAGCCTAGCGGCTTTAAGAATGATTTCCACTGGTTTGGCTCTATTCACACAGTGTTTTGCAATAACGCACAGCCATTTTTAAAAAAGAAACTACTCTCTGAATTTTCTTTGTCATTCTGTAACAGAATTCTGAAGCTTTTTTGTTTACTCTGTACCATTATAAATGGACATACAGATCAAGCAGCATATTCCGAGAGGAAGGTTATGCAGGTTTGATCTCTTAATCTCTTAATGCATCTTTCCACTATGAGTGCATTATCAAGCATACCATTTTGGCACACGCAAGCCACATGATGTTAAATAAATTAAATATGAATTAAATGTGTGGTCTAATTCAGCTATCCGCTAATGTACTGTAATAACAGTGACCAAATTCTGCAGATGTAAGTTCATTCTTTTTTTCCATTTATGAAACTGGGGAAATTATGAAGCTCAGTAATGATTTGCAGAAGTGGTCACAGGATACAGGACGGTGGGATATTTTGTCACTGACCCACAAATTTGTGATCCAAATATATTATTTTGTCTGATCACATCTATTGCCACTATTTAGACTATGCCGGTAATTCAAAGTGTTGTCCTAGGTTTAAAATGTAATGAGATTGCATTGTGAAAATGTGTTTTCAGCTGTGTTTCCACCCAAGACCATTGTGCTTGTAGCCGTCCACTGAGATAAAGCACTCGGGGTGGTCAGTGCTGACAAGGCTTGTTTCACAACAAAGGACCTAGCAGAGCCGCGGCTGTGGTGTGACTCTCAGGCACGCAACAGCCACCCACTCACCCGCCCGCGCTGGGAAAACATGCGTCTGTCTGTCCGTCCGTCCATCTGTCTGTCTGCAACGGCCCGTCCTCAGCATTAAAATGTCTATCCCCAGGATGCCACGTCTCCGGATTCCACACAGCCAGACACACCAGGCCGGGCACCAGCCCAGCAGAGTCAGCTGGGAGCGGGATCTCGTCCTAATGGGACCGACCAGGCAGAATCAGCGAGGAGCAGGACCTCATCCAGGGAACAGGGATCTAGTCCGAATGGGACGACACCTACCATGTCCATTGGGTTGCCCAAAATCTAGCACAACCAGCCAGGCTCTTTCACATAAAAAGGGTTGGCCAGAAAACCAAAGAGTGCATGTGACAGTATGGCATTTACAGAGTTTCAACCAACCACAAGTTCATCTCCAATAGAGATGTGCACTCACACACAACTGGATAAACTTCTACCTAAGAACTACTCTTTATGAACACAAAAATAAAAAAATGGCGTAATACATCACCAAAAAGTAAAAATGTAGTTTTCATACAGAATGTATTCCATTAGAATGCGTTACGTCTTCAGGGGACAATTTATCAGAGTAACAGTTAAACATATTGAAAGGCATGTATTATTGTCTGGTGATTAATACACAATTCATCAATATTTGATTATGATTCACGAAACCATTGTTTCTTTCAAACGTTTGTGTTCTCAAAATTAATATATTTTCATTTAACTGCAGCATGGTAGCTATTATGATATGAAATGTATATAATTAGCTGAGGTGCTGTTCGTATTTTTCATTCTATTCTTGGTGGCAGCGATGGAAAGTGTCTCAATCCAATTACATTGTAGTTTATTAAACTAAATTGGGAGAAAACTAAAGTTTACATTCAGCTAGAATATTGAAGTTGGATACAAAGTGGATAAAAAATGGGTATAAAATGGTAGATGCTGTTTAAGGATGTTTCCATTGTTAATCTTGGATTTTATTTGTGTCGAATTATTTTGATACCAAAAATGTGTATTATGCAGTCAGAGATTGTGGCCGCAAAGTATTGAGCTGATTTTCATGTACAGTTTGAGAGTTTTGTCATTTTGAGATTGTTAGGAGTTTCATCTTGACTGTGCAGAAGTATTGTGGTTATTTGCACTGTATCACCTGAGCTCATAAAAAGTATTGGTTTTTACTCTAAGACTTGACATCAAAGCTAGCGATTCAGCAGCCAGCTACAGATTTTAAAAGTGTTTCCTGATCATTTTAAATACCAAAAATTGTTAATATCTGTACGCATAACGAATCATTTGTATCGCATGTTACAATTTTATATGTTCATGTATATTTTGTAAAAGAGGTTTTTACGTTATTGAAAAATAAAACTAACACAAAGCAATGATTGTCTGAGTCTAGAGCTTACAGGACTTCAAGCTGTAGATGGGGTTGGTATCAGTCGGGTCTTCAGCCAGCTTTAATTCAATAGTTCCTGAAATCCAGTGTATGCTGATTTTCGTTCCAAATATGAAATAGGTTTAGTTATGAACTGGCAGCTGAACTAAACTAAGGAACTATGAACCCGTTAAACCAGTGGATCTCAAGTTCGGACGTCAGGCCCATTCCTGTATTCTAGTTTCTGACATCATCCCTCACCCCATAAAATGGTCATTTTGCCGTGTATTATAATTCGGGGATTGCAAGTGGAGTGGTTAGGAAAAACCAGCATGTACATGGTGCCCTAGGACCAAACTTGAGGACCATTGAGTTAAACTTAATAAAAGACAAGAAGACCAACCTGCATTGATTTAATATGAACTTTGAAGAAAAACTGTAGCAGAACCTAAGGAAAAAAAGAAAAACAGTCTACATTGCGGGTCCACGGGACACTGTTTTTAAGCAATGTCAAGAAAGATTCGCAATGAAATTCAGCGTTTCTCTAAAATGGTACTAAGCACAATTCCACAAAAACGGGAAGCGTACAACCACAATGTAATTATGAATTTTGCACGGTGTAGTATCTTCCTCCACAAATCTTTCCCGATGACCAGCTTGTGTAAATCGATCCCAGTATAGGTGGACACCTCTTCCGTCTGTCATGACGCTGTCGTTACATTCTTTTAAAAGACCGGCGTTCAACCAATGCCATTTCACTCAGTGAGTTGTAATGCTTTCGGATCGACCATAGAGGAACTACGTTTCGATTGGCTGTTACCCGAACACATCACCTGAAGATACAGTTCAACTGACTTTCCCACATCTTGTTTTCCCCGTCATCTCTGGGGGAGCGGATGTACACCTCGTCGTTCGTTTTGGTTGAAATATCAAAAATAACCAGGTGAATTTAATCGATCACAAACCTGGAAGATGAGCTCTTCAAGGATGAAAAGCCGAAGGGCCGAATACAGTTTGGGGGCGGAGAAAGAACATTTTGACAAACAGCAGGTAACAGTGCTATATCTTTATTTGCGATAAGTCAGTGTGAACTTAATTTTAACATAGTCATCATACGAAGGGTGCCTCTTGGATCAGAGGGGTTCAAATGTTTCTCTGGTTCATATTTAAAACTGACAAACGCGTGTAGGGATGAGCAGATAACTAGCTATCTGGTGCTAAGATAGCTACCTAACACTATATGCTCCATCATTCTGAAAATGCTGTAGCCTACGCATCAAGCTATACGCGGTTTTATTTATTTACACAAAATTGTTGGGAAATGTGATGTAGTTTAATAGTAGCAGTATATATGGCAAATGCAATAAAAATGTAAACAATCGAGTCATTTGGAGCTCTGCGGAGTCTGAACATGTACAGGAATAGTTCTCTCCATGTTAGTTTTAAACAATGGGGAATGTATCCAATGAAGTATTCTCAATGATCACAGATGTGGTCGGTTGCGAAGTTGGTTTAAGGTGCTCAAACTTCGTGTAAAGCTTTGTTTTAAACAACCTGTCATTATTTGTATGTCTGTGTTGTTCGTCAGTGTCTAAAGCAGTAGCTATGCTAGTTTATATAATAAAGATGATGTGTGGTGACAAGCTGATGTAAAATTACGAGAGATACGTCTTTAAACCATCTATTTCCTATTGAACATTTTGTCAACCTTGCCGAACAGCCACGGTATCAAAGCAGGAAATACAAAAGGACTTGAGAAACATCCTGCCAAACTTGTTTGCAAAAATCTCGTTCTTGCGCGGTCATTGTCGTCGCCGAGGTGGCGCCAGCACCTGCCTTTCACTAATCGGTCTCCTGTGCGTATCCTCTGGTCAACATTTTGCAATAAGTGCAATATAATATGCAATGTATTTATGGGAGCTATCACCACATTTTTGTAGCAGCGCCTGGTTGATTTGGAAATGCACTTTTGAGTTAAATTATCAGTGTTAAAGATTATTTTTATATATTTTCAATAGATTAATTTGCCGAATAAATAACTTGTGTATTTGTGGCACAGGTGTCTTAACGTTTGTTTTGAAATTGGTTTTGCTGCCCTCTCTGTGATAAGTTTTTTTTTTTTTTGCATCAGATTGTCACTTGTGGAGCAAAGAACCGGTTACCTGCCGAAATGTCAGTACCGAGATTGGGTAAACCAGTGTTCAATCTGAGCATTACTGAATTCTGACGTTAGAGGTCCTCCCTAGGCTCTGCGCTTTTCTCAGTTGGGCTACTCGCTGTTCAGAGCGCTCCCCCACCAACACCTCCCCCACCCCCCCCACCCCCCCCGTGCAATGAGAGCTCATAGTAGTCGTTTGGAGCTTATCGCGAAATGGACACATTCTTCATTTTACATGACATGCTGGTGAATTGCTGCCCTAGACATGAACAAGTCTTCTTGAGACATCACGTGAAACCGTTTGCCGGAGGCGCAGTGACATGTTTGCCGTCGCCCTGAATTTCGCTCAGGAATGTAAACAAAACCACCTGCTGGAGTCAGGTGCATTATGAGACAAAAATAGGTACGGTAGATTAAGAGGGGTGTTAGTAAAGCAGGCTATTTCTTTTTCATTCATTAGCAGGACAATATTGCCTTGGATAGCTACCAAGTTATTAAGGCTGGGGTGACAAAGATCAACTGTTTATGTGGCAACTATTTTATTAGCCAAAACATTTTGACATGGCAAGCAACAATGACTGGAATAAATGGAAAGCAAAAAGATATTCAGAATTTTTGTGTAAATTACATTCATCAATGACGGAACTGGAAGTAAAAAGTATCGCTGTTAGGATTTCCAAATAGTAAATTAACACGTACTCCAACCAAGAGAAAACTGCACGTGGAGAGAAAAGTCACAACTTGTTCACCAGCAGGGAACGATCGTTCCTAAAATCCACAATATATAAGACTCAAAAATGATCACAGAGCTGAATTTATTCCTGACTCAGTCTCAATAGACTGTACACCATCAGCTTCACAAAGCTGATATTTACGCTGGTATGCAGAAACCACCTCCAACAATGGCTCATATGCAGCAACACAGAACCAGGTCAAAAGCGCAGTGTAAGAAAGATATATTCTCTTGATTAGTCACCTCTTCTCCACATTTAAATATCATGGAATCTTTCAAATTAATTCTTCAATGTTGAGTGCTGAATACGTTTCAAACCTCAATCTCCCAAAGAACTGCCTGCATTACTGCTTGAAGAATGGTCCAGTATCCCTCAAAAAACAGTCATCAACTTGTGAAACCACATTCCAAGAAAGATTGAATGTATTCTAAGGCAAACAGCAAGCCAATTCTTTATTAGTTTATAAATATTAATGTGGTGTTTATATTATTTTTTTCTATCCCCTGTATTTTAAGTCTTGAGATGCACACAGGCCCTGCTTAGCTGAAGTTGGGGCATAAAATG
The DNA here is from genome assembly GCA_019788955.1 of Albula glossodonta. NCBI lineage: Eukaryota > Metazoa > Chordata > Actinopteri > Albuliformes > Albulidae > Albula > Albula glossodonta. The sequence continues at coordinate 1,469,848 of JAFBMS010000027.1, forward strand.
CATTGATTTCAGGAAAATATCAAACCAATTGAAAATTTTGTAATTAATTTTTCTTTTTAATTATGTAGGAAATAGTTTTGGTGACCATCTTGTGGTCTTGTGTGTGGTGGTAATGGATTACTTAATTCAAATGGCTGTACAATCAAAGGAAGAAAATAAGGAAAATGTTTTCCTAAGATGTGACTGATTATTTCAGAAGCCTCTGTCCTCATCACATGAGTCCATGTGACCGCTGCATTCTGGGTAAAACCAGTCCAGCGAGTTCTGCTTCCTGGCCACTGCGGGATCAGACCTGGGAAGCACAGAGCTGTTGTAACAAGGATAGCTTGGAAATTACTTTTTTGTTTTAGCCTCTGCTTTCACAGCACGTACACACGACTATGAAAAAGTTCTGAGTCTTCTCCAATCACTAAGTTTTGGTTGGTGTCTTGAAACATAACTCACACTGTTCCTATTGTTTGCTCTCATTCATTTCCTTCTGCACAGAGACTCATATCATTGTGCAGTTCTGAGTGTTTCACTTCACAAGGGCAAATGTAGCTGGGGTCAGATATGATATACCATAATCAGAAGTGTGAGAGTGACTTTTCCTCAGTAGATAGGAGTAAAATGTATTATACGTAGAAAGCAAATAATGTTCTTTGCTTTAGAATTCTTCTGAAAGGGAACACAGTATAGACTCAAAGAGGAGAAAGACTAAAAATCGCTGAATATAAAAAGCACAAAAGGTCATTTTGAATAATGATCTTTACAGAAGTTGAAGAGTTGCACAACAAATGGTCCTTTTACCAGACAAAAATCTATCCGATAATGTCTTTATGTAGATAATAAACTCACCCCAGTGGCATTAAAATGGATGGACTGTTTTGTTTTCTTTGCTTTGAAAGCTATGATTCTTTTTTTCTCCACACCAGTAGAGACTTTTGAATTTATGTTTGCATAATTTGATACATACAGTGTTGTAAACACCGGGACCTACTGCATGCAGTATACCAGCCTGAAAGAAATGCAAAGTGTGGTGAAGGGAAGAGCAGAAGATTGGACAGGAGGTGTAAATTGAGGACAGTGGGGGTGTCGCTATTTGATTTCTCTTCAGGCAAAGAGATGCTTAAGCGACTGGAGAAATATTATCTCAAGCATTCATTTTTCTCTTCCACCCAGATATGGAGGCTGTGACAAAGCATGGCCTTCAGTTCAAAAAAATAGTTTCATAACTTCACGTTCACCTGGCACAGTCACTCCTCCTCTTCTACTGAATCCTAATTTATACTTCATAGTGGAATGAACATCAGATCATGCCTACGTAAATTATGACATTACCTGATGACGTTTTTGGTCCACTACGGTGTTTGCTTGGGGTTTTTTTTCCAGCTGGTTGTGCACAGGCCAAAATGTTCTTGTCAGCTAGCTGAACTGTGTCAGAGAACTCTTCACTGATTGGTCAACTAGTAGCAGTGTGAGGGTTATGCAGAATATACTAGGTGTAGCTTCAGAGCAGATTTGTGAGTGGGGCCAAACGGTACACAGGATCATCCATCTGACCTGTAGACATTCAAAAGAAAATAAAATGCTTCTCCTCTCTCGTACATTTCCTCCCGGCAAGCATCGTAAATTCCCCCTACATTTTTCTCTCCCTGTCCAGGCCTCACACTTCTTTTTCATTTCTTCCGGTAATAACATTGCTAACATAATCATATCATCCATCTCGGGTGAAAGGAAAATACATTTGTGCCGAGCTGACATTATGTTGAACACAAACTCTATTGGGCAAACTTCAGCTCAACAGGAATGAATGGTTTAAAATGGCAGTGCTTGCAGCATGAAAGCAACTACTTTGCACAGATGTTGACGGGCATTAGCTGGTTGATGAGTTTGGTTTTGGCTGGAGTATAGTGAGGCCGTAATGCAGTTGTCTGACGCGCCAGCAAATTCAGCAGGAGCTACAGAACTGTAGGGAAATCTCACATTTAGGGAATGACTGCGTACAGTGCTTTTTACTTGACTACAGCGCGCTTGGAGCAGAATAACACTTAGAGAAAGGGAAAGTTCTCATGGAAAACGCCCACAGAAAGTGTGTCAATGGAGAAAACGCTCACAGAAAGTGCATTCAAAGGGATGCTATCCACAATCTTGTCATCCCCCTAATCACAGACCTTGACTGTGAACGAACAGTGCTTCCTGATCCATATTTATTGCAACCCAAAATTAATATCCACTGTACATCCACATATACTGGTGTGACCTCACTTTCATACTGTAGATAGATCCATCTGCTATACATTAGCTGAGCTAGGCTATAGTCAGTGGTAGGCGTTTGTGCTGTATTCTGTGAACTAAAAACAGAAGTGCGTGGTTGTCCTACCTGCCCTTGAGCGCCAGAGCCCCTTGGTGACTGTTAAACTGCTCTGATAAGGACAGGCCATAAACAGGTCTGAGCACCTGAGAGCCCCACACCAGAGCAAGCCACCACCCCAGCTAGGTCTCTCACGCTCAGGCCAGGGAAATGTCCAAACCAAAGGATACGCTAATGAAACGCAGGGAGGATGAGGTAAGATCGATGACCTCATCGCCACGCACCCGGGAGGCTCCCTCCATGGTTCGGACGCTGTGTTTGAGGACTACAGGTTTGGTCACCCGGCCTGGACTGCTTTTCTGCCAGCAGAGCCATCGTAATACCTTAACTACATGTTGCGTTGCACCTGAGGCATTTTGGTGTTAAACAATAATAATCGTCAGATTTTTATTTATAGAGCGACTTTCTACATAGAGTGCTGCTCTGTTGAGATGCTAAAGTAAGCGTCTAAGATTGTCAATGTTCTTTTAAAAACTGATTCTGTGTGGCTAGGGAAAGTGATTTGCGTTTGGGAGTTTTTCCCAGTGTGCTGGAGCAGGCGTTAGCGCGATAGCGATGGCTGAATTGGCGTTGGTGACTGCTCATTTTATCATCATAGCATCAACATGTTATTGAGTATTGTGCATGTTTCTTTTTCATTGGAAATATGGCTGATTAGTTTGAGGTGACGTTCTTTGCCATGGTTTCTTTATTTTCTTCCGCCTGTGAGGAGCAGTTTCCTGTGTTACCCGGGAGGCTTTGAGCCCTATATTGATCAGTCTGTGCTGGGCCAGGCTGCTATCAGCTCATGCACGTTTGCCATGTTCTGCTTCTCTCCAGTGACACAGTGGTAGTAAGTCTTATTTATTTGCTGCTCTTTTAATAAAGGAGGTAGTTTGGAGGTGGTGATAGCTGGAAGTCCTTGTTCAGGTGAAGTAACAGTGCTTGGGATTGCTCAGGACAGTGTTGATAGTAGTTCACCAGAATCAAGGTACTCTATCTTCCCTTTAATGCCGCCTGACCTTTTGAGATTCCCTAACCTGAAACGTGAGGTCAGAGCACATTTGTGTGATTGAGAGAGACTAAAAGCTGTGTGAGTGTGTATGTGTGTAAGTGAAAGGTGAGTAATGTAGAGCCGGTGTGTTTCTGTGTGTGTAAAAGCTGGTGTGGGTTGCCATAGCTTCCCTGGCCAGTCCTCCAGTCCTGGCAGATACTTGGGGTGGGGAGAGGGAGATATGTGGAGAGCTGTGATTGGATGATGACCCAGGTAGAAAGCTGTGATTGGATGATGACCCTGTTGTGCTTTTGAAAGGCACCCCCATCCCTGCAGCTCTTTTGTAATGGGACGGTATTGTAGCATTAGTGGTATGCAGTAGCATCAGGGGTGCATTTGGGAGCATTAGTAATGTGTAACAGTCTTAGTGATTGCTATCAGCATTAGTGGTGTGTAGCAGTTGGACAGATTAAGCCTTTTATAGTGCAGACAGTTCCCCATGTTCTGTTGAGTTCCTGATGAATTCTGAGGCACGAAAGGCCTCCCTTTTTTAAGGTCCCTCTGTAGTTTCTGTGTCCGCTGCAGGTGGGAATGAACAGTGTCTCTGCTTTGTTGTGATTTGAACTTTTTGCACTCATGTGACCTTTCCTTGATGCTGCCATTCCCATACCTCAGGTGGAGCAGGAGGCCGTGTCACACACTGATGACACAATCCCTCATTTGTGTCACACACTGATGACACGATCCCTCATTTGTGTCACACACTGATGACATGATCCCTCATTTGTGTCACACACTGATGACACTGTCACTCATTTGTGTCACACTGATGGACTGCCTCTCCTTAAAAAAAGGTTAAATGGACACACTGGCCCATATGCTATCTGGTAGAGAGAGTGGTCATGAGGAATTCTGCAGTGAGCTCAAGGATAGTATTATTGATGAAAGGTAGGGTAGGATAATACTGATGACAGTTTGGGTGGAAAACAGCCCCCCCCCCCCCCCAGAATACAGCGATGGAGATATGAGGTGTGAGTATGTATGTGTATGTGTGTGTGTGTGTGTGTACAGGTATACTGTCATGTGTGTGTGTATGTGTGTGCCACAGCCCCACCCGTGTGCTTGCAGAGAAGACATGCAGAGGGCGGGAATGTCCTCCAGGCTCTCATATATAATTGCAGGTCGCACCACTCGCCCGTCTGCGTGGCGGTGCCAGCAGAGTAACGCCCCCCCCCCCCCACCCCGCTCTTCATTTTCACTATAAACAGTTCAAGAGCGAATATCACAGTTGTTTGAGAGCTGTCGAGGGGGAAAAGCTGTTTGTTTGGTTAGCAAGGCGGCAAATGAATATCACTCTGTGTGGCAGTATGAAAAGTGACTTAGCAGTGGGGTATCATTAGCAGCCTTCCCGAGGCTGTGAGTCCCGTAGTTTGTCCGTATTTGTCTGGGTGGAATTTCCTGTTTTCAGAAATGTGTTGACTAAGCCACCAACAGAGATTTAATTGGCCTTAAATAACATACTGCCTCCACAACCCAAACATTTTTTCTAAGTAGGTACTAAGCCATCGCAATCGCTATCTCTCTGCAATCTCTGTGTAGTTGTTGACTAATAATATCTCAGAGGTGTTCTGTAGTACAGGAAGTCTGAAATTCTGTGTCATTGCAAATATCTCTGGACACGCCCAACACATTTGACTGTACAAAAAAATGTAGCTTTCAACCAATCTGTTTTCCTTATAGACATTTCCAGGAATTTCCAGCCAATAAGGAGAGAGGCACTGTGCCCTCTGTGAAAGTCAACATTTCCATGTCAGGCAATCTTCTTTTACCCCACTGTGCTCAGCACACTGTCTCAGCGCTGTGGTCACCTCCCTCTGGGAAAATATTGACCTTTCTTAGCCTGTTAGTTCATGGTTTTATTGTGTGTGGTTTGGCACGGTGACAGATTCAAGATTGCTGTGGATTTGCTCGGCCGTTTTAATTGTACCCTCATATAGCTGGATCACAGCACACGCAAATGGCTGTCGTACGGTAGGCGGAGCTTGCCTCCATGTGCTCGTTGCATCATGTTAAACATTCCAGGAACAAGTTCTACACAGCTGAGATGAGATTCAACATGACAAGTACATATATATACACTTCCATTTCCACACACAGGAAACAGGTGCAGAAACGGGTGCCGCCCAACATGGCCATTACAAATTCTATCGTCATGGTTGATCTGTATTGCTATATGAAAATACAGTTAAACCCCAGAGACACAAACATATTCAGAAATAAACTATTTAAAGTTTTACTTCCTACTTTTCTTATAATGTGGAAAATGTGGTTAGATTTGGTGTAAGGGTCATGTTTTTGCAGCGATAGTAAAGATAATGGGAGGATATTTGCAGCTAAATTTATTTTTTCCTTAAACAGTAGGTTCTTTATGTATTTTTTTTCTTTATTCAGGCAGTGGGGGGGGTGTGGGCTGGGGGGGGGGTGTTGGGGGTGGGACTGTGGGTGAGACAGCTGCTCAGCGGACTGAACTATTGGGTCTCCCCAATTGTGGCTCATTTTCATTGCTCGCTAACTTAATTTACTTTTTAATTGTGTCTTTCTATTATGTCATCTTGCTGGGCAGTGTCTTCCTTGATAAAGTGGATTTTGTGCAACCATTGGAAGCTTTTTAAATTCAAGTGTTTCCCCACCTTGGTCGTTTGCCCAACTTATATTTAGCAACCAGTGGTGGCTGGTGACCTCAAAACAGGGGAGGAACAAACTTTACCTTTAAAACTATCACTGCTTTCAACATGATCCCATTTATCCCCCTTGATTAAAAATAAGTCAATTAATTTGTGGAGCAATCACCACCAGCTGATGTGAATAGAGTTGATGGTTACAGATTTCATTTTGTAATAGAATTGCTGTACTTTGCAAACTAGTGTTACCTTTGTTATATCCATGGATGTTTTTGGTCTAATTACATTAATTAGTGTTGATTACTCTGTGAATTACTTGTTTTATTGTTAATCAAGTAGGATAAATGGGAACAGGTTGGACATAGGCTCCCGATATATAAAAAGGTAAAGTTTGTTCCTCCCCTGTTTTGAATTCACCAGCCGCTACTGTTAGCAACAGTACAAAGACACTTCCTTTTGGAAACTGATAGTGTTTCACTTCAGTGCGCAACTGAAATATCACATTGCAGTGTCTGTTCGGTCCCCTCCCTATAACGATTTGCTCCTTATTTCAAAGGTAGTAATTCAACAAGGACCTCCGTTTAATTACCGCACCGTTTCTGTACGTACACCATTTCTGAAATCACAATACACTTGCATGCTAAATAATGGTTTATTTTGGTCCCTCGCAGATGCATTTTACTACACTTTTCGTCAAATGGATTGTCCAGGATGCTTTGTTATAAATCTGTATGACCCTGCACCAGGCCTGGAATTCAGCAATTTTAGGAAAAGGCAAGTTTGGTCTTTTTGATAAATTAAAATTATCAGGGCTGCAGGCCCTATAACCAGCATGCAAAAGAGATGACTGATGATAACTCAAAATGGGCTTACGGAAGGTTCACACGGTAACACATTCATTTGGAAGTTGCTGTGAACGCTGTGATTGGTTATTTAAGTCCTGTTGGCCCATTTACCGGCTATGGCTAGAGGTCCTCATCGGTGAAGTAACAACTGGACCAGGCTTGCTGGGAAATGGTTGGGGTTAAGCCAGCTGCGTTTTTCAGTCTCAGGGCTTTTTAGTGACCACTGCTTGAGAGTCAGGCACCTGTGGCAGTACAAACTGAATATATTCTGATTTTGTCATTCCCCAGCAACATAGGTAGCACATACTTGTCGGTGCATCTGTAGTGTGTAAAAAAAAAAAAAAAACAGGAGGGCTTGTTGCCATGTGAATCAGAGCAGTCATGTGCTTATGGCTACATCCCCCTGATGTTGGCAGGAGAGGGCAGCTATGTGGGGCTAAACAGTTTTGCTGTGTCGGGGGTGGTGAAAAAGGGCAGGGTTAAATACTAATGTCAAAATATATGATGTGGTTGCGTAGCTAACGTGTGTAATCATTTCAGAGCTGGATAGCATGTTTGCAGAGAGAAGACGGTAAAGCAGAAGTGAAAAGTGAGGTAAAGAAAGTGTATCAAGACTAACCGAATGTAACCATAGATAGCAATGGGAGAGGGAGGTCTCATGATGCAAAAATGGGTGGAGCTACCATATGTTATGGTATGTGACTGATGCATTCTGACCAGTCATTGGCTGAGACACAGTCATATGCAATTAGGGATTTGTTTACTAAAATGTAAAATAAATGGTGCTAATTTGCAGGTGTGTGATGGTTGTGCGTGTGACTATTTTGTTTTTTGTGGGTGGTCAAGAAAGAGTAATTATGTGGATAACAACAGCTACAATCAGCCTTATTATGTAAGCAGTTTAACTTGTTCTGAAAGTGTTTGGTGGTTTTGAAGGGGTCTCCGCATTGGCTGGTTTAAACTCACGCCTTCCCAAATAATTGAAGTCTGTGTTATACATTCAGGAATAAGCCCAAAAGACGGAAGTCCCATGCCAATCATTTCACAGCTTGCTCTGGTGACTGGCTGCGGTACCCTGTCTGGATCCACTCTGTGTTCTGGTGAACATAGAATCATTCTGTTATGTACTCAACCCATCTCGGTTTCAGGTTATTTAATGTGTTTTGGTTTCAGAAGTATCCATGCCAAGCAGCACTACTAAGGAAATTTTATACAAAGACCACTTGCCAGACATAAAAGATTTGGTTAATACCAACAATGCATTGGAAATAAACAAATCAAAAAGTGTTGGCTGGAAAATCTAAATTCACTGTTCAAGATGTTTAGATGCAGCTTTTTCAATGTTTAGGTTCATTGTTTTCTTTATGTTACTGGTTTTGTGATGAAACATTCGCTATTGGTTTTGGACTCATTTCCGTGAAAATGCACAGTGATCCGTTCTAATATGTTCTGTATTTAACATAATGGTTCCGTCAGCTTAAATCATACCCTCATTCTCTTAAAAGCTGTAAAATGACATTTTACTACTTGTTAGTTCACGAGATGGACTCTCTTACTGAATGCATGTCTGGTTAATACCTACTCCCTATTTGTGTTAAAGTATACCTACAATTAGCTTTCCCATAACTGCTCTCAGGATGAGAAAATGTCATTAAACATGCTGAAGTTTGTTACTAGTCTAATGACTGTGTTTGTGAGGGATTGTGCGGACAGCCTGTGGACCCAGGCAGCTCAGGGGGGCACAGGCTCTGGGGAAAGCTGTGCTATAGGGAAGCCGTGCTCTGTGAACGCTGTGCTTACTTGATGTCTGTCTCTGTGTCTGTCTTCCAGCTCAGCAGCATCAGCAAGGCCATCAACAACCAGGAGGTTCCAGTGAAGGAGAAGCATGCTCGCCGTATCCTCTTTATAACACCGCCCCCTTGGGAGGGGTTGCTTTCGCTGTGCTTCAGAACAGCCACATAGCTTCAGTACATACACACAACAAACACGTGCTCATTCACTGTACACCCATGCCTGAGACTATATTGTATTGTACATCAATAAGTCATGTTTCTGTGCACACACACGCAGTTGGAGCAGACCTGCATTCACGAACACAGGGATCGACCTTTAAGTCACACACAGGTGACAAATATGACCATGTAGAGAGGGGAGATAAAGGGTGATTATGGGAGTTGGAGTTCTGCATGTGAACGTTGCTGTTAGGCACCTTGTATGACTCATGGAGGAACATGAGTTTGTGGTGCAGGTGTTTGCCCCTTGGCCCTGTGTTTCGAATCTCAGCCGTCCCTTCATTGTCTATTACCTGAAAGACAAGACAAGGTATCAGTTGCCTTGGAAATATGGGGGTGGTTAAAATAATCAGTGTCTTTGCTCTCCAGCGGCCTCTCCTGTCTGGTCAGCAGCCTGCAGAATTGTCAACTGGTCATTTCTACATGCTTCTTTGACAGCATAGATAATACATTTATGTTACTCAATTTGAGATGTGGTTTGTACTGATGTAGAGGTGCATGTAGAATTCAGTAGAAAATCCTGCTTTATCCTGTATTCTGCTGCTTTGAAGATAACATGGTGGTACTATTGATACCTCACTCTGTACTGCAGAATGAAGGTTAAAAATGCTTAATGTTTCATTGTCATTTTTTTCCAATATTGTGCAAGTGGAAATGCATTCACATGGTCAAAACAGTGTTTGATAGAAATGGTTATGAAATTGAATTACCTTTTTGGGATGTAGTGATGCGTGTGTCTACAGTGTGTGTAATTCTTCAGTTTGGACAAGCAGCAGAGTGAAGTGAGCATCAACCGTGTGTGTGTGTGTGTTTGTATATTTGTTTGTGTGTATATGTGAGTGTGTGCGTGGTGAGAAATAGAGAAAGGGGCTCCGTTTTTCTCCGTTGTCTGCTCCTTGACTCCCCGTAGGAATCATTCTGGGGACGCACAGGGAGAAGGGGGCATTCACATTCTGGTCATACGCTCTGGGCCTGCCGCTGGCCAGCAGCTCCATCCTCAGCTGGAAGTTCTGCCACGTGCTTCACAAAGTGCTGCGAGACGGACACCCGAACGTGAGTCTTCCTCCTCTGCCTTCTTCCTCCTCACCTTCCTCACCCTCCTCCTCTTCATGCATCATTTTGACAACTGGGTACAGCTGTGACCTACCAGGAAATGTCTGTGAATGACCATGGTGTGAGAGTGACCCTTGTGTGTTTGCACCACAGGGCCTACAGGACTGCATGAGACACTTCAGCAATGTGAGAGAGATGGGCAACCTGTGGGTGAGTGTGTGCTTCATTACGCCCACACTTAAGATGGCCTCACATGAGCCGTCATGTCTCGTATTTCAGCCGAAATGGGACGTTTTTCCTGTAACGCCCTTCGTACCATATTTCGCACTGTTGAGAAAAACTGTCCAAATTAATTTAAAAAGACAGTCCATGAGCTCCAGAATGTTCTATTTAAAGTCAAGCATGTGTCGTCAACTTCTCCGTGTTTCCAGGGTCACCTCCATGATCGTTATGGGCAACTGGTCTCCCTTTACTCGAAACTGCTGTGCACCAAAATGGATTTCCACATGAAGGTGAAAAGTCATCTATTCTGTCAATGTTTGGAACTGAAACGGCTATCCCTTCCTTCTATAAGAGCAGATGCTTAATATACACAAAAATCAAAACACTCCATCATAAAAACAAGTACATAGTGAACTTTAATGTAAGGTCACAACATTTTTTTCCAACAAAACGTTTGAATGTGGGTATTCATGAAAGAGGAACATCGTATCTCATGTTCCACCTTTTGAAATGTCTTGTTGGCATAAAGACAGTACTGTTAGTTAAAGGTCCATTCTGTTGGATGGAGATGGGAAAGAGGAAATTATAGACGCGGTGTTTGTGTCTGGCCTTGCTCAGGATGTCACCCTTTTCGTTTTAGCATGCAGAAATCCGCGCTAACCTTGAGGCTTCCGACGAGGTCCTGGAGCGCACCGCTGGGACAGACATCAACAATGTGTGAGTGTTTTTGCTAACTCACTTTGAACAGCATGTGTGTTTACTGACTCGCCTCCAAACCTGCTCAACCACTCAAACGCCTTGAAGAAGGGACTGGTTTTCAAACAACATATGAAAGGAATTGCATTTTATTTGTTTAAAATTATTAAATGGCTTTTCATCACAGAATGACATGAATTTGTATGTTATTACATGTAGCTGAGTTGAAATCAACATATTAAATGGAAAAATACAAAATGGTTTTACGTAAACAAAAAGACAAAAATGTTTTTTTCACTGCATGCGACAACAGGCAGTGAGTAATATAAAAATCATTCAGAAACTTCCACTTCACAGTTTTGACTGTTCACTGAGTCTGAATAATAAAATCAGATTTATACTGTTTTAAAATGATATCATAAATTATTGATGCAGTGAAAATGTAAATGTGTTAGTGGTATTTAGTTTCTTTCCGACATGTCCTATTTCAAACCCAGTGGGGTCCCGGTTTACCTCTGGTGGGTCAGCCTGACCTATATGTGAATATCTCCATGATACAATATACAGTTGTCTTCATTCTTAATTTTCAAAATTCAAACATATGTAAAATGACGTCTCATCTGCATTTCAATGTAGATAAAAGGTTGTGAGCAGCCACATTTACCCATCTTTTGGGTCACTCTCTCATCTGTGTCTGCTTCTTTCCGGCAGGTTCCAGGTGACTGTGGAAGTGCTTGACTATATGGATGTCGAGCTGAAGTTGGCAGAGACAGGTGAGCTCTGTTTACATCTACTCTGAGCTGATAGGCTGCTCTTCACCACACTGAGCTGCTCTTCCTCACACTGACCTGCTCCATCTAATGCTGAAGTGCCCAGCCTAACCCTGAGCTACTCTCCCTCTTGCTGCACTGCTCTTCTTCACCGTGAGCTATTCCTCCTCACAGTGAGCTGATGGGATTCCCTTGTTGTTAATATTAAAAGTGATATTTACAATCGTAACGATAACGACCGACAATGCTGCAGGCTGCTGGTGGCTAGCTATCAGCTAGCAAGGCTAGCGAGGTAGCCGTAAAAGAAGGGAACAGAGACATTACTCACTTTTCAGTTGCACGCAATATAAATTCAAGTACTCAAATTTACAAAATACTGGTACTGTACCGTTTCAAAATTTCGGTCTTAGAACGGTCTCATAAGGATGAGAGTCTGACCGCTGTGCTCACACTGTTCAGTATGGGGGCCTGACTGTGTTATGTTGCTCTTGCAGTGATCCGGCAGCTCAACACGTCCATCGCCATCTCCACCACCACCTCAGGCCAGTGCCGGCTCGCCCCCCTCATCCAGGTGATCCAGGACTGCAGCCACCTGTACCACTTCACCGTCAAGCTTCTGTTCAAGCTGCACTCCTGTGAGTCAATCTGCCAGTCTTCTGTCCATACCAACTCCGCCCTGTCCCTACCAGCCCCGCCCCCATCCCTACCAGCCTCGCCCCCCTTCCCAACCAGCCCTGCCCCTGTCTCTACCAGTTCTGCCCACTTCCCAACCAGTTTCGCCCCTGTCCCAACAAGCTCCGCCCCATCCCAACCAACCAGCCCCACCCCTGTCTCTACCAGATCCGCCCCCTTTCCAACCAGTCCTGACCCCGTCCCAACCTGTTCTGCCCTGGTCCCAACAAACTCTGCCCCATCCAACCAACCAGCCCCACCCCTTCCCTACCAGCTCCACCCTGTTCCTTCTAGCTCCTCCCCTTTTCCACTGAAGCCTGCCTCCATTCCATCCAGCTCGACTCCCATCCCTACCAGCTCCACCCCTGTCCCCTCCAGCTACACATAAAATCACAATCTAGCAATTCATGTCTGAACCCAAAGTAATCCTGTTTGATTTTCAAGGTTACAACTGAATTTTGTCTGCAAAACTTCTAAATCCAAAATCAGCGCACTAACAGCTTCAACCTTTGGTCATTACAAAATGTAATTGAAAAGGTGTAAGAAGTTAACATTAGCCTGGTGTAACTTAGCTAGCTAGCAACCACCCAACATTCAATGTGATTTGCAGTCACGTTACAGGTGGCATGCGCTATGCACTTGAGAAAGAGTCGACCCCGTCAGTGTTGTGGATTGCTGCAGTGTTTGTTTTTTCTGTGCATCGTAGGTTTGCCTGCAGACACCCTTCAGGGCCACCGGGACAGATTCCACGACCAGTTCCACAGGTAAATTCACATGAGCAGGGTAGTGCTTTAGACCGACTCTATGACCGCCTAACTCTGCACTAGCAGGGTCATGCTACAGAAGGAATGTACGACCAGTTCCTAAAATGGCCGTGCTGTAGCCCATGTGGTTCTTTCAAGCCACTCAAGTAGTTAATGGCCCATTGCCGAGCATCTAAAGCTATCGAGCATTTTCTATAAAGTGCACAGCGGTGATGACATAAAAAGAGGCTTTTTAGATTTAAAAAAAATCTGCATTAAAATGTTTTAAATGACAAGACGGCCCTCACATACTCCGTGCTTTCTCACTACCCCCAAAAGCTGGCAAGTGCCCACACTGTGTCAGAACAGTCTGAGAGTCTGAGAACTCCATGCGTGGAAAGAGCGATAGTTTCAGGAGGCTTGTGTTTGCAAGTGTATAACTTCCAGTGGAAGCCGGTGACTCATGACACGTTTTCTCTCATGTCTTTCAGCCTGAAGGGCTTCTTTAACAGAACCCGGGACATGATGTACTTCAAAAGGCTCATTCAGATTCCCAAGCTTCCTGACGTAAGATATGAGGAACTGTGGGCGTTTGAGATGGGCAGGGGCATGATAAAGAGAGAGGGCGGGGTTTAAAACAGGGGAGGGGGGATTGGGTAAAGGGCAAAGGGGTGTGGTAAGGGGAGGGGTGAGTGGAACATGGATACACCCTGATGTCTGAGCCTAAACCAGAGCCCCTGTTGTTTTGCTTCCTTGCCGTATGGCGCACGCTGCGTGTACAGTCTCCGCCCAACTTCCTGCGTGCGTCGGCACTTGCCGAGCATGTGAAGCCAGTGGTGGTGATCCCGGACGAGGAGCCGGTGGACGACGATGACGCTGAACCGCTGGTGGAGTTTAGCGATATGGGCCAGCACAGTATGCAGCCCCATGTGCCGCCCCAGCCCCAGCCGCAACCCCAGTCACAGGTGGGTAAAAACTTCACAACCACTCTCACTCTGTCACACCACACCTCACATCCGAACCTCACTCTCTCACACCACACCTCATATCCAAACCTCTCTCTCTCACACCTGAACCTCACTCTCTCACACCACACCTTACATCTGTACTGTAAGATAGTCCCTAAAGAGTTGCAGGTTTGAATCCCATTTGGGACACTGCTTTGTATAAGGTAAGTGACCTGGACTGTCTCAGTAAAAATATACTATATATAGTATACAAGCAAATAAATCATGTGACCTAAAGTCATGCTTTTCCCTCTCTGTCCTCGCAGTTCGATATTTTTGATCAGACCTTCGGGCCTCCCAACGGCGGATTCGATGGAAGGTAACAATTGTGTTTAATTACAACAAATACTCTGGTACTGGAATGCTAATGTCTGTGTTAGAAAAACATGTTTTAAGGTCAAGAATTGAATTGTGATATACATTATGTATTATGACGTTCGTAACCCGGAGACTGTCTGTACTGAGAGGTGTGTGTGGGGGTTGACTGCATTGAAAGTGCCTTCGTATTATTGATGTATTTCTACGGTTGACTGTTTTCTCATTCACAGGGATTTGCAGATCGAGAGTCTGAAGCAGGAGATTGAACTTCTGAAGGCCGAACTGGAGCGGATCAAAGCTGAGGTAAAGGAGAGGAGAATTTGTGTGTGTGTGTGTGTGTGTGTGTGTGTGTGTGTGTGTGTGTGTGTGTGTGTGTACATGTATAAATATGGATCATTCTCATGGAAGTCTCATGGAACTGAGTAGTTTCTGCTGGCTAGTTTTGTGACCTTGTGTATTGTTGGCTCCATTTATAAATATTGTACCCTGTAATTACATATACTGTTTGTGCAAACCCCTTCCACCACTGCTAGTCATACTATTTGAGTGAGCCAGTGGTTGTTGATTTGCTTAAGAAGCATAAGGTTTAATAGTCTTTGAGTCATTTTTTTTTGGAAGATGTATTATGTTCTGCTCAGGTGTCAGGAATAACCTGGCCAGACTGCCAGTTCCAGCACTTTCCGGCGCTGGTCCCACAAAGCGAGTGAGTGTTGTTATGGTAACGGGTTGCCATCCCATCTCTCCAGGCCCAGCGCTACATCACGCAGCTCAAATCCCAGATTAACAGCCTGGAGGCAGAGCTGGAGGAGCAGCGGGTGCAGAAACAGCGCGCCCTGGTGGACAACGAGCAGCTGCGCATGGAGCTGGAGGTCCTGAGGAGGCAGAACGCCGAAGGCCAGAGCGCGCAGGCCGGCCTCTTCGAGGCGGAGAGTGAGTGATCGATCCCGACCTCGCGAGCGCTGAGACCGCCGCACTGAGACCTTCTGAAAAGCATTCACACCGCAGAACAAACTTCTCGCCAAACCCCGAGACTGAAGCCTGGAGAATAGCTGGCACTGACTCTCACTGGTTTTGACACTCATGGTGGCATAGAAACCAACACTCTCCAGTGCTCCAGAACTGAGCCACACAGTGGCACCAGACACATGTAGCACAGCAACGTGACACATTATTACAGTGATAGATAAAATAACTGTGTGGCACTCATAGAACTGAGTGTGAAACGGAATTCGTAGAGAACTGAGTGTGAAGAGAACTGAATGTGAAGTGGCAGTCACAGAGAACTGAGTGTGAAATGAGTCGATGACCGTTCGGGTGGACTGAAAGCTCTCTTCTCTGCAGGGAGGGTGCAGGACTCTGAGCTTCGCTACACCAAACTGAAGGAGAAACATGCAGAGCTGGTCTCCAGCCATGCTGAGCTGCTGCGGAAGGTAAGCGGAGGTCACGTTCCAACGTCTCCTCACTGTCCGTGCGGCTGAAAATACATTTCAGCGAAGCGTCAGCACAGTGATCCCCCAAATAGTGTTTATCCGTCGCGCACGTATTTCAACTACTGCCTTGTGTATTTCTCTGATTGACCTAAGATCTGCTTTGAAACAGCAGGGTGCTAATACTGTACTCCAGATTTAAGTTGAAACACTACAGTCCTTTATAAATCAGTAAAAATCATGTAGTTCACTACAATTTACAGAAAACTTCTGTACATGTAAAGTATGTGTTTTTTTTGGCGCAGTGGATACAGACCCAAAGGTGAAATCTAACAGAGAGGAGTGCATGTGATAGTGTGTGTGTGTTTGTGTGTTTCTTGCCAGAGTCAGGACACGGTGAAGATGCTGACTGCCTCCCAGCAGACGCAGGAAGAGGTGGCCAGGACCCGGCAGCAGCTGGCCTTCGAGGTGGACCGCATCAAGCAGGAGGCGGACATGAAGGTGGGGGTTCCTGCGCATCACTTCCTGTTTACTGTGTGCTGTACATGCATCTGCCTTCAGCTGGTCCTAAACTCAGCAACAAGGCTCTTGAGTTAGGCTAAGAACTATGACTGCGTCACAACCGTACTTGCTTCTCTATATTAGCGAGAATCTGTGCAGATTACAAAGTCCTGCTGCTACCCTATTGGCTACCCAGTGGGTCATTGTACACGAACATACTTGATTGATCCTATGTTACCAATACACTCAAATAAGACCCTGCAATCGTAGAATGAGAATTAACTTGTTGTGCCTGAAATATCAAAAATTGCATTGCATTACATTACATTATAGGCATTTTGCACTCTTATCTGGAGCAGCTTACAACTCTATGTGCTTTAAGCCGAGGATGAAAGTGTTAAAGCACTGGAGTGGGGTAAAAGTCCTAAGTGCCAGAAGGGATAGCATTGACTAAACCAGTGGTTCTTAACCTTGTTGGAGGTACTGAACCCCACCAGTTTCATATGCGCATTCACTGAACCCTTCTTGATGGCCAAGCGGGGCATGTCATCACGAATCATATGAGTTGGGTGTGTGTCTTGACCTCCGCCGAACCCCTGAGACTGACTCACCGAACCCCTGGGGTTCGATCGAACCCAGGTTAAGAACCAGTGGACTAAACCCTGTGAATGACCTTTTGAAGAAACAACAAAACAAAAACCGTTAGTAACAGCAGCAACAGAAACCATAAAAAAACAAAATTAGGTTGCTTCTAGTCGGACAATGTCTATCGAGAGGAGCTAGGGAGGGACAGAGAGAGGTGCGTCCTGAAGAGGTGAGTCTTCAGTCTGCGCTTGAAGGCGGACGGATTATCTGCTGTTCCGACTTCCATGGGAAGGTCGTTCCACCAGCAGGAAGCCGGAACAGACAGCAGACGTGACCGTGAAAAGTGAAAAACGAGCAGCGGAGCTCAAGTTTTGGAACGAGTTTGCCCAGATCGTGGCAGAAGCAGTATACGTCTTTAGAGTACGGCCTCATCTATGCTTGGCATTAAAATAGCGCCAGTACCTGGATCCTGAGATTGCATTTAAGAGACAGGTGTTGATGCGTTTGTGATCAGAATTTGTTTGGATGTACCTGTCCAGCTCCTGGGGTGGACGAGCAAGTAGGAATAATAGCCTTTTCACATTTAAATAAGATGTTTTGCGCATTAAGTGTGTTCGCTTCTAAAGCTGATTTTACAAGGTGTCGTTTGCAATCCAGATTCCCACCGAATCTTACATCTACATCAGTCTACAAACTGTATTTCTGTGTGCGATCTGTTATTATGTGTGTTTTCTGCTACTGCTTCCATTGCCCTTGTGAAGCTGGAGGAGCAGAAGTTCGAGATGGACAAGCTGAGGCGAGAGATGGAGGAGAAGAAAATCGAAATGCAGAGGATCCAAGCCTCCCTGATGAGCAATGAGGAGGTACGCCCGTCTGAACTGTAAAGGGCTGCTACGCCCGTCTGCATAGTAATGAACGGGTATGACCATTTGCAAAGTGATGAACGGGTTACACCCTCTTGCACAGCAATAAGCAAATATGCCCATCTGAAGAGTCCGAGTCTGAAGACTAATGGGCAGGTATATCTCTTCTGTACTGCTGAGAAACTGAACAACATTAACATATGAGCGTGTATGTGTGTGTGTGTGTGTGTGTGTGTGTGTGTGTGTGAAGCTGAACAGCATTAATGTGCACGTGTATGTGTGTGTGTATGGCAGGTGGGCCAGAAGCTGAACAGCGAGTTGGTGGGGCTGCAGGCTGAGAAAGAGACACTTCTGCGCTCGGTCACCGAGAGGGACGCAGAGCTGTCCTCCTTGCGCATGTCTGCGCAGCTGCAGAATTCGTCACTGCTGCAGGAGAGGGAGAGGAGCACCAAGGAGCTGGGAGAGCTGCAGGACAAGCTGCAGGAGAAGGTAAGGGCTATGATCGACTCACAGAGCCAGATAACACACACACACACACGCACACAGCCACCCATCTAACACACAAATACACAGCCATTTAACAAACACACACACATACACAGCCACCCATTTAACACACACACACAGCCATCTAACAAACACACACACAGCCACCCATCTAACACACACATACACAGCCATTTAACAAACAAACAAACAAACACACACACACACACAGCCACCCATTTAACACACACACACAGCCATCTAACAAACACACACACACACACACACACAACCATCTAACAAACACACACACAGCCACCCATCTAACACACACATACACAGCCATTTAACAAACAAACAAACAAACACACACACAGCCACCCATTTAACACACACACACAGCCATCTAACAAACACACACACACACACACAGCCATCTAACAAACACACACACACACACACACACATAGCCACAGCAGGAAAGGATATGCATGAAGTGAGTCAAGTTTAATAGTCTCATCACTCTCTACTGGGCACTCCTGGCCACAATTATGGAGGTAATTGTTGTTCTCCATATTACGCAGCTCTTCCTCACTCTCATTTTAGTTCCACTTCAGCTTTGCCTTGATGGTTTCCTACTTCCCGGTAGACGTGTAATGGTGTTGATGATGCCGAGGGTCTGATCTGAGAAAGAGTGAAGCCTCCTCACTGATGAGTCTGTGTGTTTAGCTGAACCACGAAGAGGAGCTGCAGAAGAAGCTGCTGGAGGACCAGTTCACCCTGCTGCAGGGGACCGTGGCTGAGGCCGAAAACATTATCCAGGACGCAGTGGCCAAGCTGGACGACCCCCTTCACCTGCGCTGCACCAGTTCTCCAGGTAGCCGAGCCTCCCTAGCGCCTTCTGAATGATGGAGGGACTTAATTATAAGAGGGTATGCTTTGGTCTTAGTCAGTCAGTTATGTCTCTGAGTTTTGACAACGGTAGACAGAGAGCTCCATCACCCAAGCTTTATGGGCCAGTTTGCTTTGATGACTCAACCTCTTCTTGCTCCTTCCTCCCCATTTATTTCATCATTCTCCCTCGTTCTCCTCCTCTTATCTCTCTCTGCTCAGATTACCTGGTCAGTAGGGCAGAGGCAGCTCTTGGCTCTATTGAGAAGGTGAAGCAAGGCCATTCTGACTACCTAAGGAACATGAAAGGTTTGCTGGCAGTCCCTGCTCGCTGACACTATCCTACACATCATACAGTATAGCACTTCTGCACCTTAAACACAGAAACTCTTCAACGTACACACACACGCAAACACTCACGCACACTTGTACTAACCTATACTGCATGTGCTCATTGAAGTAATGTAAATGTATTTTTTTGTGGAAGAGTCACAACTATAATTAAGAGGCAGTTAGCTGCTGCCATTTCCATTCAATTACTCCACTGGTAACATGTGCTGTGACACAGACATTAATGCCGTATCTGAACATGTGTCCTATTGCATTCATCAAGGGCTGGATCACATAGAATGTCCATGCTTGTTTACTGGGTTCTGTGCTCAGAAAGTTTGAGTAGTCCTGGGTTATTGTATGGATTGACTGCCCCCTGGTGGTGCCTGTAGTGTGGTGATGGTGAAAGACAGGATGTGGCCTCACAGGATATGACATCGCTCTCTCTGATGCTCCAGATGCCAGCGGTCTGCTGCGGGCACTGACCCAGTTCTCCCACCTGGCGGCCGACACCATCGTCAACGGCAGCGCGACGGCTCACATGGCCCCCACCGACCACGCCGACCGTGAGTGTCTTCCCATGACCACCACCATACTTACCACACTGACCCCCAACACCAACCCGTACTGATCACACGCCCTCTAACACCCATTTCCTCCCCCAGCACTAATCTCAACTAACTACACTGACCCCCCCAACACTGACCCCCACTGACCACCCTATCACTAACCACAACACTGACCCCCAACACCAACCCCCCACTAATCACACATACAAGCACTAATCCCAACTGACTACACTGACCCCACATACCAACCCCCAATGACCGCCCTATCACCAACCACCACACTGACTCCCTAACGCTAACTCCCACTGATCACAGAAAACACTGAGTGAGTGAGTGAGTGAGGGTGAATGAGTGAGGGTGTGTGTGTAGAGTCTATGATAGTGACCGCGTGCGCTCTGTGATGCTCCAGGTCTGACTGACGGCTGCAGAAGCTGCGCCACGCAGACGCTGCAGTTCCTCAAGGAGCTCAAGTCCAAAGCCAGCCTGCAGCAGGCAGACCCTGCAGCCACACGCACCATCATACAGAGGATCCTGCAGCTCGCACAGGTGAGGAGAGGGGCCTGCACACACACACACACACACACATATACACACACACACCATCAACCAGAGTATCCTGCAGCTCTCCTGTCTCAAACACATACTACTACACACACACCATCACCACGCACACATACTTATACACACACAGCACTCAGCATTGCCTCTACAGTTCTGTAATGGGTATTGTGGTCAATATCCATGTGACACCTTTAGCTCATCTCTTGTGTTTCTCCCAGCCAGTTTTAATTATCAGCACTAGCGTCTGTGCTATGCATGGATGCTCTTACAGAGCAGGATAGGGGCCATATCATTTTTTAGAATGTCTGCTGTAGTGAACCTCGAGGGTGAGCAAATATTTGCTTTGGCATCAAAAAAGACAGATGGCTGGTGTGAAACACTGCAAAGGAGTGACAATTGTAGTCAAAAAAACAACCAATACCTCATTCTGTATGCTCAGATCATTACATCTGTCATAAATGTTGTTTTATGATCAACAAAAACTGCAAACATGAATTATAGAATAATGATAATTTCCATTACTGATCAGAATTCCTTACTGGTTAGAGTAGAGCCCAGAAAAGTGATGCTCAACTACATAATAACAAACACGAACAGATCCACCGATTTCATGGCCAATCGAAATAACCACCTCCTCCCAGGAGGGGGCAGTGTTTGTGTGATGGGTTAGCATGTGGGTGACAGACACAGTGTATGCACATGGGGGGCAGTATGGTCGCCATGTCCATCATCTGAGGACCAGAGCGGGGCTGACCGCTTCCTGACCCCTCACAGGAACTCAGGCCGAAGGGCTCGGACATCCGCCAGGGAGAGCTGGGAGATCTGGTGGACCAAGAGATGGCTTCCACATCCAAGGCCATCGAAGAGGCCGTGCGGAGGATCGATGTAAGAGGAAGTTTCCGTTTTGTATGGGTTCCCATTAAATAGCATTAACTGGGCTGTAAGAAGTAAAATGTATGGAGAATACATAATCAGTAACAGTTGTATTGTGTAAGCAGTTTATGGTTGGATTATTATGGGTATGAATTAGCCATATACTGACAGTTTGCAACACTGTGCAACTTCATCTGAAGTCCTTAACAGGTACAGTGTGCATCCATAACATCATGCATAGAAAACTAGTATCTTGTCATTATTTGCACAGGTGCATTATGGGAGCAGTATGGCTTTAGCCTAGGTAAACAGTTTGAAGAAGTAGAGGGAATTCTTATCTATTTAGGCATGCATGGAACATTTCTTGTGATCAGTGAACGTTTTTGGAATTAGGCGCCATCGCATGTAAACACAAGTATAAAAGAAGCGATAATTTTTATAAATCATGCATACGGAACACTCAGTTTATTGTCGTATTCCAGCTAATAATGATATCGGTCATGCATTTTTAAGCAGAAAATGATAAGCCGAGATGGTCGCTCTGTACCGTTACGTTCGTCCTTGGTGATATGAAAATGATTGTCGCGCATTCTTCATACTTTGTGTTCATAAATAGGAAATGATGAATCAGGCCAGGAGGGACACGTCTGGGGTCAAGCTGGAGGTCAACGAAAGGTAAGCTGACACACTGCTGTCACGGCCCTTTTGGTTTTTTTTTTCTAGAACAAACAGCACAAATTTCAAATATTATAGTTTTTAGCAGGAAGCACTGTTCTGTGTAAGAGTAGGAGTGCTGAACTACAGTAGGTTTGCATTTAAGCTTATGGTAGATGTCATTTGAATATTGACCTGGGAACCCAAATCTAGATCCGCACCTGTGTCAGCTCTTTGAATATGGCCTCATTCTTCAGCCATGTTCTAAGGAATGGGCAGAATCTCAGTGAAAACAAAATGGAGACGGACAAATGCCACGTGTGTGTGTTTAAGTTCAGCCCCTTCGGTTCACTCTGAAATCTTGTGTTTGCTTCCAGGATTCTCTTCTCCTGCACAGACCTAATGAAGGTAAGAGAACTGCCAGGCGCTGTTGGCGTGTGTCCTTATAATTGGATCAGAGGAACCGTTTCGTCTTGGTGCAAAGCACACCCCCGTTCTCAGCTCTCATACAGAATGCTTCTCCGTTTCCCCCTCAGGCCATCCGGATGCTGGTGATAGCCTCCACCGACCTGCAGAAGGAGATCGTGGAGGATGGGCGGGTGAGTTGGGCTGCGCAGGCAAACCGGCAAACAGGTTGCACGGTCTTACAGGTTCACTCTTGCTTAGTCGGTGGGGCTCAGTCTGGACCACTTTACCACTGCTATGGACTGAGGTGACCAAAGCAGACTGCTCTGGCTGTTTTATACACTTCACCAGCTATCATAGAGTGCCTTGAGGTAAATGTATGTATTGAGGTAGCAGTGTTTGTACCACAGGTGCACCATGCACCTGGCCACCTAAAATGTCTGTGTATTACTAAGCCATTATTCCACAATACAGGGTAATGATCTCACCCAGTTACTCCCATGAGATTGCTGCCTATACTGTGACAGATCCACCACCATTTTTAACAGCTTAGGACAATTACGCATGTGGGTGTAGGGTAAAGATAAATAACAACTCTTGAGACAATTTTAAAATAGAACCTCAGCAATCTCAACACCTCGCGAACAGGGGCTGGTCCAGTTGATGAAATATCCAGGTTATTGAATGACCTCAAAACACAATTTAAAGACTGTTCATAAGTTACTTGAAACCATCACTTACTTGCATAACTGTCATCTCGTTTTAAAGAGGCTACCCTGTAGCCACCAACAACAAAATCACTAATTGGATTTCTTGTAAACTAATATAGCCTGACTCTTTAAAAACACATAAATGGATCATTTAAAAAATAATAATGATTTACTCCACCATTTGTAATTTGCGATTAATAATGCTTTCCTGTTCAAAAACGAAGATGTAATAAACTGTAACTTCGTTTTCTCTGTTAAGTGTTGCAAGTGCTGGAAAAATGCATTAACCAATGATGAGATTTTATAGGCCAGTACATCAACCATTTAAAAAGGAGATACGGCGTTGTAGAGTCTATTCTTTCATTATAAACGGCAAATTGGGGTAAATGTGGAAAAAGGGAAATAATGTGTTTTTCAGAGAAACTGAAAGCTCATAAACTAGAAAACCAAGTGCATTATGGACTGATAAAAGGGGCAGGATCATAAAGGTGATGATCCAATGAACAGCGAGCAGCAGTAACGAACAAACAACCTCTGTTGCATTAAACAAAGGCGATGCGTTAACACATTTTTTAACATAGCGTTAGTTACTATTGTTTTTCGTTGAGATCTCTGCTTTTCTCCTACTCTCACAAATAACAGAAGGCTTGCAGGTTGGAGGCTGGGGTGAAGCTTTTACGGTGTGAATCATGCATTCTCTCCGCAGGGTGCAGCTTCCGTGAAGGAGTTCTACGCCAGGAACTCCCGCTGGACTGAGGGCCTGATCTCCGCCTCCAAGGCTGTGGGATGGGGTGCCACTCAGATGGTGTAAGTTTGGACAGACCTGCATAAAAGGAAATGGGACAGTGGGGGCGGCCATTTTGGCTCATATTTAAGGCTGCCCTGTTCATAAATCAACCCCCCTAAACCTAAAACTGTGACCTCTGCTCCCTCCCAGTGAATCAGCTGACAAGGTGGTCCTGCACACAGGGAAGTACGAGGAGCTCATCGTGTGCTCCCACGAGATCGCCGCCAGCACCGCCCAACTCGTCGCTGCCTCCAAGGTGAGCGTTTCCTCAGTTACCATGCCAACCCCCCCACCTCTGGTCCTGGGGAACCATAAGGATAGCTGGTTTTCATTACAGGTAGAGAATACAAATTGACTCAAATAGCTGGTAACCCTAACAGGAAATAAGTCAAGAGCGAGAGTAATCAAGAGATACAACCAAGATTGTCTCTTGATCGAGAGATTCACCTGTTCTTATGTCCTTCTGTACAGTTAATTATTGTAACCTAATGCAACCAGTGTGTTCAATTAATGTAACCTACACTGAGACCAGAGAATCAGTTGAATTATCTCAGAACCTTTAAGACACAAATACAGTTTGAGCATTGCAAAACATGTAATAATTTAGATTTCATATGATAATTATTACAGGTGTTGTTCAAAATTTACTTGGATCTGTTGGACTGTTTTCAAATTGTACCTTGATGCATGAGTCAAGTTATTTGAAATACATCTGTAATCTTGGATGACTGTGCCCCTGTGTTTGACCAGGTCAAAGCTGACCGCGGCAGTAAGAAGCTGGTCACTCTGCAGCACGCCTCCCGGCACGTCAACGAGATGGCCGCCAACGTGGTGGCGTCCACCAAGACGGGACAGGACCAGATCGAGGACAAAGGTATAGTCACAGCTTCGTCAGAAAGGAGTGACCCAACAGCGCCCCCTGCTGTGGGCCCAGGAAACAAACCAAAGCTCTGACCTGCATCTCTCCTTCCTCTACAGACACCATGGATTTCTCTGGAATGTCCCTGATGAAGCTGAAGAAAGAGGAGATGGAGTCACAGGTCAGTGGCAGTGATGTCACTCTGAATTCTAGTGTCATTCTTCTCTTCTACTGAACCATAAATACTTGATCACATATCCTCTGTCTGTTCTGCATTCTTGTTTTTGACCTGTAAGTATGTTTACGAATGTATTCATGTGTGCTTGGGCACAGCTAGTCCTGCATTTTAGTTTACTAGTTAAATTTATTAACAGGAAGACCGTAGTTATGTTTCCAAAACAGCATAGAGGAGGACAGAAGCCACATAGAACATCATACAAAGTATGATTTAAAAGGCTCACAAGACATACCTCTCTGTGTGTGTACAGGTGAAGGTGCTGGAGCTGGAGACTCACCTGGAGAACGAGCGCATCCGCCTGGGCGAGCTCAGGAAGAAGCATTACGAGCTGGCCGGTGTCCCGCTGGACGAGGTCACCGACGACAACGGGTTCCACAACGCCGCCAACCCCTCCCCTCAAAAGCCGGCCAAGCCTTCACTCTTTAAGAAGCCTTCACTGGCACAGAAACCCAGCCTCCTACCCAAGAACCCGGTAATGAAGTAGGGCAAGCCTAACATTAAAGCAACCCGTGTGTACATCTTTCTTCCTGAAACTAATCCAGGTCTCTCGTGTTTTTTGGGTAACAGTTCAGGTAAACAGCGGTAGACGGTGAGGACGACTGGGCGGCTCTGACAGGAAGAGACCACTTCTATGTCATCTCAAAGTCCCTTCACTCAGTCACTCTCCCTGCCCTGGCGATGCTTTCTCTCTGTAAATAGTGATCTGCACAACCAACTACCACCTTAATCGCCTCCTCCCCCTTTTACTACAAAACACGAAATGAGCCTTGACGAAAGCGGCCTTGTATTTACAGCCTGCAGCAGTAAGAATGTACGTTTCTCTCCGCCTTACTTAATATTGACTGCAGGCCGTACTATCAGGGTACGTACGTAATTAACCACCCATGCTAGAGTGGCAAGCTTTGAAGATGTAAAATGAATTCAGGGAAGTGTAAAACAAATATTGCCACTTGAATCAACTCCTGCTGCTGTAACCCCACAGTTTAAATACGACGCTTTAATTGGTTCAGGAAACCCCATATTTATTTACCTGTTTGTTTTGATATTTTATGATGTTGGATTTTGTAAATTAGCGTATGGAAATATTTTGATCTGAGTACAGAATGTTGGTTCATACAGAAGGTGCATAAGTGTCTTAGAAAAAATGGATAACCTCTGCTGTATACTTTATTTTTAGCAACCTTTTAACTGGGGTATGGAGGAAAATATCTTGAATAGATATTGAATAACCTGTTGAACACATAACAAAATATATTATGCTTATTCAGTTTATCTTTTGCCAACATTTTTGCTTTGTGTACATGATTGTTTTTTCTTGTGCATTTGTCATTTTATGTGAATCATGGGTGTTTAGCAAATATAAGCAGAGAATTTCATGAGTCAATGGTACACTTAATACTAAAGTCACAAAACACATGTAATACTAAAAAATGCCTCTTTCCCCTGAATGCAATCTTTATTGTCTTACGAAGCTTTTTTCTTGAATACGTTTGGGATTGATGTAAAAGAAACTAAATTATCCAGCATGGCAGTTTTTTAAGATGTGTTTGAAAGTCACATCCTTGTTTCAGCTTCATTTGAACATGAATTTGTACTGTATCAGTCCTTGTTTAGGGACTCATACAGGGATTGTTTCTTTCCAAACAAAACTGATTTGTGTGTAAAACATTTAAAGGCATAATCCTGCTTTACAGGTAGGTTGGAGATTGTACGAAACTAAAATGTTACTCATCCACTTAAATTTGGGCTACTGAGGCTAATGCTAAAGGACTGGATGCTTATGTCACCAGATAATGAGAATACGCTTGAAAAAACTCTCTGGACCATTCTGCAACATTGCCGTCAAAGATACTTGTAAAAATACTGAACTGAATACTATGTAAGTTGGGCATTCTGCCGATGTTAAATATTCTTCTTAGGAACATGGAGAGGTTTGTATATTATTGTTGGTCCATGTCATTATGGTGCATTTTGGATTATGCTGTTCTTTTAACAGATTCTACTGTAGGGTGGTTGCTGTGTCTTTGACCAGGTTTTAATTGTGGTTAATTTTGGGTGCCTTTTAAACCACTCAAAAGCATCTGAGAGATCATGTGATCTGCTTTGATTTCTCTCTTTCTCTCCCTTCATTAATCCTTCCTTTTATTTACTAAGATTTGTTAATATATTTTAACAAAAAATATTAAGGTTCTCTGTAATAAATGTAAATGTTGGATTAACAATAAATCTTTATGGACACTCGTGTTGCTTTTTTTTTTGTCTGTCATAATTGAACAATTCAAAACTGCTCGGTTATAAACATGCATGTTTTTCCGGTCTCTCATTCAATGTGTTGTCAATTCTAGTCATTCTACAGGAATGAGGGTGACACAGAGGACAGTGCAGTTGGACACTTGGGACCTGTATAGGGTCCTTACACTTGCATAGTGCCCTTATATCCGCATAGGGTCCCTACACATGCACAGTGCCCTTACTTGCACAGCGCTCCTATAAATACATAGGGTCGCTACACTTGCACAGTACCGTTATAATTGCATAAGGTCCCTAAACTTGCACAGGGCCCTTATATCTGTATAGGGTCCCTACATGTATACAGTGCCCTTACTTGCACAGTGCTCTAATAAATGCATAGGGTCCCTACACTTGCACAGTAGCCTTATACCTGCACAGAGTCCCTAAACTTGCACAGGGCCCTTATATCTGCATAGGGTCCCTACAGTTGCATAGCACCCCTACACTTGCACAGGGTCCTTATACCTGCATAGGGTCCCTACACTTGGATAAGAGGTATAAGAGCTCTTTAATTTAAAGTAAGCCTTCTGTTTACAGGCTGGCATTAAATGACGCTAATAGGATAAGACTTCCTGGAGGATGACATGCTATTGTGTTTGAGTGTGGAGCACATCAACATGGAGCCATGCCTGCTACAGAGATGGGCCGAGTATGCATTCTGAGGAGCACTAAATCATGGGATCAGCTTGATTACTGTACTGTAATTTCCACGTTGTGCTTGTGCTTGCAAATAGTAGTTGCAGCGACCTCTAGTGTCTGGACACAGCTGTAACTCTGTCATGCGCAGTGCGTTGACTGCAATATGCCCAAAGATTACGGCGCAGAAAATTGTAGGTGCTAGTTGTGACTGTCGGAGTTTTTATTGAATTATTCTAAAATCAGTGACAAAATGGCCGCGGTCAGGGGAGAGAATTCTAAGACCATTGTCTAGGGGATTCCAGGGAGAATCGGGGAAAAATCTCGAATGGAGGACACATTCGTGCGCTGCGATTAACTTAGCAAAGTGAAGGAACTTTGGTTGTGGCGAAGGAAATAACAGGAGAGCAGGGACAGACATACAGGCAAAACCATGGAAGATTTCGGGTCTGCACTAGAGAAAAATGCGTCGGATCTGACTGTGATGGACGTTTATGACATTGCGGCAGTTGTGGGACAGGAATTCGAGCGTATAATTGATCAATATGGATGCGAAGTGTTGTCACGTCTGATGCCCAAAGTGGTCCGGGTGCTCGAGATTCTGGAAGTCTTAGTTAGCCGAAATGGCATCAGCCCCGAAACTGAGGAGCTTCGGTTGGAGCTGGACAGACTACGATTGGAACGGATGGATCGCCTTGAAAAGGAAAAGAAGCACAAAAAGGTGGAGTAATGTCTGAAAGAATATTCTGCTATGGGTGCATCAGTTGTCTGGTCAACCTTGTCGTTTTTCCCTGTGTGTCCCAACTGGGCGTTCTATTACATCCGCTCGCCTGAGCGATGACAAAAGCGCATAAACTGAGTCATTATTTATTTTTAGGATTTGCCAGTAGCCTGTGGTGATACTGGAAAACTTAGACTTTATCTAAATGTGTAATTATGTGTCGTTTAACAAAATGTCACAACAAATGCTCAGAAAGCCACAAATGAATACATCGTTGCCAAAGTAGTTGAACTCTTACTGTGATAACAGAAGTCGACACATGACAACCATTGACAGCTAAATTGTTATTTAATGTTGCGGTCTTTAGGTTTTGTAGTTGGGGGCCAATCACAGAAGACAGGGCCCTAATCTTTTGTATGTATGTATGAATGTATGTACGTATGTATGTATTGTTATTGGTGGTAGTGGTTTTTGCATCATTACAATTTTATAATATTATTGTTACTGTTGATACGGGACAAATCACGTAAAATTCGTAGGCACTCTGTTGTAGTTACTGGCTGTACCAAACGCATGAAACGTAGTGCAGGACATGGGTAATTAGGTCCAGGCTGAAGAGTAATTGATTATCCCTGGTAATCAAACCTTTGAAACAAAAACAGTTCATAGCAAAACAAATGTATCCTTAGAATATACATTAAGACAACTTCCTAAGAGCTATACATTCTGTTTAAATAAAAAGAAATTATATAATTTATCTTTGGACAATAGCTCAAAAGGGAAGCAATTTCCAGATGCTTAGGTGGAAAAAATGTAGCTGCCATAGGCCAGTGTTGCCCTGATTTGCATCTTTCATGAAGCAAATCAATATTGTTTTAACTGTTTCAATGTACTACTTGCTCAGCTCAGAAATTTACCCAGAATTCAGTAGTATGCCAAGACTAAAGATGATCAGGTTAAAAGCGAGCAGAGTACGTAACTGAACATTCTAGATTTTCAGGCATTTTTTCACATGAAATCATTTTACTCATATAGAAGTGAGCTATGCTTTTGGCCTCAGCCACAGACTCCTGCAGTATGTGTTGGATGTGCGAGAATAGAATCGAGTACAAAGTCAGCAATGAGCTTGGTTTGTGCATGGACAGGTGCCCAGCCAACCAGGAGTAGCTGAGACTAATGATCTAAACCAGCTTAACCCCTGTCATTCCCTGGTGAGGATGAGTCAGTTTCTGCCTCGCCAATGTGGACCGCCAGCCATAGCCAGTAATGGTGCGCTGGGACTCAAACACCCAGTCACGGGGCTTGCTTCTGCTTCCTGAACCTTCCTAAACTAGCATATCTAATATGTGAGCGATCCAGACACCTCCACTCTGCATAGATTTTGTGTCGATAGGTCACATGGTGTAGTCACACGGATATGGTGGCCAGAGTGATTTTTCAAGTCACAAATTTTAAAAAATTCAGTTCAGATTTACCGTTGCAGCTCTAAGAAAATCAACTGTCTATTATGAAAGAAATGTAACAAGCAACCATTAAATTAATCATATGTACAGTTGAAATCACAAAACAGTACTGTGATTTTAATAGGCTGCCTTCAATATTGGTTAGATACTGCACTGTATTTGGAAGGTTCCCTTGCTTTTGAGTCCTCACTTTACTGATCATATTGCTTTTCAGTTGCTTTGTAGTATTTCCTTAATTAAAGACCACAACATCCATTTCGAGTCTAATGTTGAGCTTCCCAAGCATACATAATCAACTGAGAAATGGTTAACTGGTCGCAAAATGATTGTTTATTTACTTGAACCTGATGAAAAATTTCCTGTTTGAATGAAGAGGGCAGTCTACAGGCACAGACCAAAACATTTGAAAGTTTGGGAAAATTTTCTTTGGAGGAAAGGTCAAACATCAACGATTCTGCCAAACATGTTCAACTCATATCTCATATAACATGATAGCAGACCACGCAAGTGCTATGGTTGCGCAGAGCAGTGCCAATGATTTTGACACTTTGCGTTTTGGGGAAGCTTTGTTAGCTCGTGTTGATAAAGGCTGTTGCTAATTTAGGCCCGGGCTGTGGACGTAGTAGTGGATTACAACGTCTGATCGGCAAACTGTTGTGTGTAGGAGCTGGAGCTGGTGGAGGATGTGTGGCGCGGGGAGGCTCAGGACCTGCTGACCCAGATTTCGCAGCTGCAGGAGGAGAACAAGACTCTGCTCATCAACCTGTCCCTCAAGGACTCCCCCATGACCGAGGAGGACCTGCAGCGGCAGGAAGGTACCGTGCCCATACCGGAGACTCAGATTCTGGGTGGCTGTTCGGTAGACTGCAGAAAGTCACCTTTGAGCTAGTTAAGGAGAGCCAGAGGTCCAGCTGCATGATGCTAGCTACTTAAGCATTCTAAGTACCTGCTCATGCTGCACATGACTTGAGTGTGAAGTGATGGACCAGTTAGGTGCACATGCAGCATCCCTTGCAACCACCATCATTGCTGGTAAGATACTGGGAATAAGCTGGCAAAGTTGGGTCATGAGAACTTCTCCCTCTAATACTAGGCCTTTCCCATTGCTCATATAGATTATTAAATATCATATTAACATCCCCTTGTACAAACACTCTGCAGCCGATGGGCCTGCTTGTAGGCATTTGATTGGAAGTCCTTATTTTGAAAATCCTGTCAATCTGAAACGAAACAACAAGACCTAATTTGTTTAAATGTGCTACTCTACTCTAAATTTAAAGAGAGCCAATCTTAAGAATATTCTTTGTGCCATTTTATTAGTTGAAGAATAATGGTATTTGTCCTGCTACAGTTTTAAATAAAGGAACCTCAAGGATTAATCTGGAAATAGACCGCCATTCTAATTATGCCTTATTCGTTTCAAATGCAAATGCAAAAGTGGAAGCAGATGTTTTATCAATTTTGTAATTGTAATTGCACAAAAGGATTTGTTTTTGCACTACTGCAAAGAAACAATAGTTGGAATATTTTAACAATAAATACTGTAATGGTTAACAAGCTGAATATCAAAACCTATTAGAAAATGAAGCTAATTAGCTTGCTATATGACCAAACCACACATGTACAGCTCCTTGATTTCTTTATTGCCACAAATGCAAAACAGGGAAGATTCAGTCTAAATGAATCATACTTTCATCATAAATTCAAAATAAGGCTCTACCACCATAATTAGCATGTGCAAAGTTCTGCATAGCATGATCAGTAATAAGCCTGCAGCGGCCTGCCTACTCCTGCAGCCTGCAATACAATACATGTGTGTAATGTAGCTGTGGGAACTGCATTTTTCCAGTGCAAATTGCTAATCTGCATGCAGTAACCCTCTCCGTTAAACTCAGGAGTAGACCAGCGTAAGCACATAATGTCTCCAGTACATGTTTGGAAAAGCTCTTTCTTTATACACTGCAGATGCACCACCAGTTACACAATTCCTGGAGGATGATGAAATCAGCTTATACTCCCTGCCTCCATAGGCACTTCGCTGATCAGCAGTAGATGCTAGAGAGTGATGTCACTAGAAAACTTAACTAGCAAACTGGTTTCCCTCCTGTCTTCCCCCATTGTGGCTGAGCCAATTGTTGCCTTGCCAATAAATATATATATATAGCTATAGCTAGTCATGGCGTGGCTGGGATTCGAAACGCAGTCGCGGTGCACATGTCTGCTTCGCATCTCTGTCTTCCTCTCTGCCTTGGTCAGTCACTCACTCACTCGGACAAACACACACAAAGGAGTCCTTCTCTATAAATGAAGCGTAGCCAGGAATCATGACTGCATTGGCAGCTAGTTGGTTCTGGTACAGAGGGACCCTCACACTGCCTCCCTCACATGCCTGCAGTAATGGGACCTGAATCAAAGAGCACTGCTCATTTTCAATTCACTGGATCTACAAAGCACCCTTGGCTGCAGCTGCGCTGAGCAGACAGACAGTTAGCCATGACCTATAAACCTGGGTGGTCAGGTGACGGGGATTACAGCCTGTCATTGGATTGGGCACGTTGAGTCAGAGCATGCAGGGGTGAGCTGGCCATGGATTTCACCATGCATGTGATGTGCATAGTCTTGGAGCAGTCAGTTTTCTTAAATATTAATTTCCTTTAGAGTCATTCCCACAGGCCAGGGCAGGAGGGTTAACTGTTTCAGTTCAGTGGTGGCTAGTGATCTAGAAACAGGGGAGGAACAAGCTGTACCTTTAAACCTATCATTACTTTCAACCTGTTCCCATTTATCCTCCTTGATTAATGATAAAACAAACGATTCACAGACTAATCAACACCAGCTGATGTAAATAGAGTAAACGGTCACCAATTTCATTTTGTAATAGAATTGCTGTTCTGTACGAACTAGAGTAATGGTTGTTATATCCTTTGACGTTTTTAATCCGTCAACAACTGTAAAACATAAATTAACCTGCAATAATATGTAGGTATAACAAATGCTGCACATGTTATAAAAGAAAAATATCAGGCTATTATTACAAAATTAAAGTAGAAACCATTTAGTCTATTTACATCAACTGGTGTAGATTACTCTGTGAAATAATTGTTTTATTGTTAATCAAGGAGGATAAATGAGAACAGGTTGAACATAATGATAGGTATAAAGGTTAAGTTTGTTCGTCCTGTTTTGAGTTCTCCGGCCGCCACTGGTTTCAGTGTGCGATGTGTCAGTGTGTCTCTCTGTGTAAGTGTGCATTTGAGTGAATATCTGTGTCAGTGTGCATTTCTGTGTCGGTTTGTTCGTCTGTGTTAGTGTGCACTTCTCTGTCATCTTGTTTCTCTTTGCTAGTGAGAATGTTAGCATTATGTTAGCTATGTTAGCATTTCATTATTGGTATGCATTTCTGTGTTACAGTTCATGTCTTAGTGTGCATTTCTGTGCCGGGTGTGTCTCTCTGTGTCAGTGTGCAGTTCTTCGTTGGGGCGCATTCCTACGTTACTGTGTATTTCTTAGTGTGCATTTCTTTGTCAGTGTGTCTGTCTGTGTCGCAGTGTTTTTGTCAGTCTGTTTTTCTGTGTCAGTGCTGTGTTTACCCCCACTCAGTGGTGGGGACAGAAAGGCTATTTTAAACCACCCTGGGCTCCCAGATGGAAACTAACCCCGCTGAGTGACAGACGTGCCTGTCATAGCCCTGCGTCGTGCCCAATCCCTGGATCTAAAAGCACAGACGACATCAGGGCAGTGCCAAGTGTGGCTCAGCACAGAGGCACATTGAGTTTACACACCTGTCTCATCCTTAGTAACAGGGATTTAATGCGCCTGGGTCACTATAGATTCGTGATGTTTTGCAGTTTGTCATTTGGCCCCAGAAACAGCAAAAGCGAAACAGCAGGAGTTTGACAAAGGTTAAAGGGCTTCCTATTCTGCCCAGAAACCAAATGGAAATGACAGTTGAATGGCAGGCACAACATTACTTAAAATAGTGTGGCTTTTATCACGCTCGTGTCGAGTAGTGTGATAAAATGAACAAGCATATCATAAATGGTGGTGTAATATAGAGTATTTACAATTTACAGGCCATAAGCACAAACACAAAAGTAAAAAGCTCTGGTACACATCTGACAGAAGAAGGAACGGTTTAGCACATTTAAAATGATCAAGGCATACAGACATATTCTGATAATGTTGAGTTAAACATTCAAGTTAAAAATGGTAGAGGTGAAGTTCTTATGTAGATTTACTCAGTGCACATATTTATAAGCTTACACATGGTAATCAGATGATTAATGAGATTACTGTTTGTTGTTTGTTTATAATTAGTGACCTTGCTGTATTGTTGTATTAGTGACCCTCTTGAATTAGTGACAGTGTTGGAAGGACTGAACTCAAGTGTACAAAAGCAGGTTCCTGCAGGCCACAGAATCAGCAGGTTGTCTAGTAATGTGAGCCATAGTCTTTAGCAGGTTGTGTAGTAATGCAGACCATGGTGACTGACAAGTGGAGTAAAGTGTTCTGGTTACCCCAGGTATGTCGGACAGAGAGCGGCAGGTGATGAAGAAGCTGAAGGAGGTGGTGGACATGCAGAGAGATGAGATCCGGGCCAAAGATCGGGAGCTGTCACTCAAGAGCGACGACATTGAAGCTGTAAGGGCCACACCCTCTAACCTACTTCTGTACATACACACAGCCACAAATACACACTCACATATAAATGCACACATACTCACAACACACATAGACACACTTAGGCATGCATGCACACAGTTTTCCCAAAGGGTATCAGCATTATTTTGTGTAAAATTCACAGCCCCTACCCTCTACTTTAAGAAAAGTGTCTGATTGGGCAGTGCTCTGCTCTGAGCCTCTGATTGGCCAGCTGTACCCATGCTCTGCTCCTCCCCCTCGCCCTGCAGCTCCAGCAGCAGCAGAACAGGTTAATGAAGATCAACCACGACCTGCGGCACAAGATCACGGTGGTGGAGGCGCAGGGCAAGGCGTTGATCGAGCAGAAGGTTGAGCTTGAGGCGTGCGCCCAGGCCAGGCAACAGGAGCTCGGCGGCCTGCGACAGGAAGTCGCTGAGCTGCGTGATCAGCTGAAGGGGGTGCCGCGCCAGAATGGGGACGAGCAGGCCCCTATTGCCAAGGTAACACCTCCAAACACTGGGCCCTTGAACTAAGGTAACACCCCCATACACTGGCCCCCACAGCTAAGGTAACACCTCACATAGGCCCCTTGCAGTAAGGTGGATTCTTCAGATGTTGTACGGTACATAGAAAGAGTAAGAGAGTCTGTTATCTGGAGTTACCCTGAGGCTTTCATGGTGGAAGCGATTTGTATTGATGTGTTGGCAAGGCTGAGCTTTAGGCGATGGCTCACCATCCCACTAGAGACGTCCCAAAGGCAAGATGAGATGCAGCATGAACCCTGAGTGTCAGACAGGGAATAGAAAAAAAAAGCTGGGTGTCATCTGCATTCAAGTGTTTGGAGAAGTGATGGGATTATGACAGGTCCAAGAGAAAGAGACCACATACAGAACCTTGGGGCACACCCACAGTCCAGGGAGAGAGAATAGCCCACCACCCCAGGATTTGAATTTTAAATTACACAGATGAGATCTGAGCTGATGTGACAACATACGAGAAGGCAGAGAGGAGAGCTTAGGGGGAAGACAGGTCCAGTGGGTAGTGGGTTTGCCTCTAATTCTTCTCTGCGGCATGTAGCATCTTGCTACTGAGAATGTCTGAAGGCCAAGGAGTGGGAGGAGAGGGCCGCTTGGGTCTGGCGGTGAGAGGACAAAGAGAATACAGATCTAATCATAGTGAAGAAAGCTGTTTAGAGGTCGAGAGCAATTTAAACACTGGATGATATATTTGTATCAGCCATATGTGTTTAGAAGGAATCCTGCATATCTTTCCTACATATAATTTTTTTTTTTTCTTTACATGGTTGATATAGTGGAATGTATTCAGGCCAGTTATGTGAAGGTTACTCGGTACAGATTCAGTAAGTACTGGCTGGACCCTGGTGTGTGATTCTATGGGAAAATGGCCTTGCAAGGGTTCTTTGGAGCCAACTCTCAATGTAACGACTGTCCCTTAGCACCTCCCACTGTTTCACCGTCTGGGTCAGCTCTGTCCCACCCCATCTCTCTATTCCTGTACCTCTCCATCTCACACCATCCGTCTATCACCCTGTATCTCTATCCCACCCGCTCCCTCTATCCCTCTATCTGCATGTCCAACCTGTCTCTCTATGCCTCTACCCTACTCCATCTCTCCATCCGTCTTCCCCATACCCTCCTTCTATCCCTCTATCACACCTCATCCTCCTATCTCCCTTTATCCTTCCCACTCCATATCTCTGTTCCTCTGTCCCACCCAATCTGTCCATCCCTCTATCCCTTCATCCAACATATTTCACCTCATCCCTGTATTCCTCCTTCAGCCCCCAAACGCAGCAGAAAGCCAGGATTTGGTGGGGTCGGAGAACAGAGCCCCTCCCGAAACCTCGCCGGAGCTCCCCCCCCCAGAGGAGGGTGATAATGAGGATGATGATGATGATGATGATGATAATGAGGTGGAGGAAGAGGCTGTGTTACTATGGGTAATCCCTGTGCCACCTCCGCAGAGTGCCGTGTCCCGATCCTAACCCCGTGTCAGTCAGTAGTTCACCTCACTCAAGCAAAAACAGCTCAAATCCTTTTGATGTTCTACGCGCACCTTCTCGTAATGAAAGCTGCTGTATGGTACTCCAGTTTGAACGGATTTGAGCGACGACCTGTTTTGACCTTTGTCTTCACTCCGTTAACATTGTAACAGTTGTGCTGTGAAGTAGACACTGGACTGTAGCACCTACTTGACTTTGTGTCCCCTGGTTTGCATAGAGGCCACCCCATGGCCAGTGCACTTTCCCCTGTGTGCTGTGACATTTGGTGCATGCTATAACTGGTCCCAGGAATAACGTATCCTGGCCAGCATGTGAAGTAAACGAACCAATCAGAGCACTTGTGTGTCAATGTGTCTGTCCCTGGTACTGTAATCACATGCAGTAAGCACTACCATGTGGAAGCACCTAGAACTGCATCTTAGAGTGTGCACAGAAATAGGCACGTAGCATAAATGTAGAATGTTGTATGTGTTCCAACGTATCATTCCCACAGACCAAATAGATCTCAGTGTAAATAGGGATGCACTAATCCACACTGGCCCCACAATGCTGCATTAGATATTGGAGACAGTCGCCAATTACTATCCAGTCCAACCAATTGACACAAACTGTCCTAAGAATTGTCTTGAATGTGTGTCTGAGGAGGTATTCAATGCTGGGTTATTAGGTTTGTAGGAACGTTTCGGCAAACTCACACGTTATCCTTGGATAAAGCTTGGGATTCCCACAGGTAGATGGAGACAAATATTAAAAAGACGCTTATGGAGTATGGCTTAATTTCACTCGCATAAACTGTTGAGCTAGATTTAGCTATGTCTCATTTTACAATCCTATGCACCTGTAACTAAAATTGAAAACAAATATAGGGACCTCCAGGTGCCTCACAGGAAGCAGTCGTGAGCTCTGCAGCTGGAGGTTCTAGTTCCAGCCCTGCTGTTACTGGCCATGGCAGTAGGTTTTCATTGGCAAGGCAACCATTGGCCCAATCAAATTTAGGGATAATCCAGCCAATTGGAAATAAGCTTTTGTCTTCACAATATCAACACTAGGAGAATGTTGGAGGCTGAATGGTGGTGTATAAATAACCGTTGCCTTCAGCATGTTTGATTTCTCTGTCATGCTTCAGCCTCCTTCATTTCCAGCTCACAAACCGTGGCTATGCAAATTCACTTCTGCCTCTGCCGTTGCTGTGCCATATTTTTAAATTCACATTTATTTCTGTTTATTTTGAATGGTCAGATTTGTTATAATATCACTAAATTTTGACTGTTTCCCTTTTTGATTTTACCTTTTTTATTTCAAGTTCAGCCGTCCGTGGGCTATTCAAACATGCTTCTGAGACTTTCCTCTGTGAAACTGCTGTTAATTAAAGGAAACCGTTATTCACAAACTGACGATGTAAGGCCTAATTCAGCCATGCTGTATGTAGCCTATTTATCCGTCTCATGCAAAGTTGTGGGGTCTGTTTCCCAGCTTGAACATGGCATTTAATGTCTGTTGGGTGAACACAGATGCTGCCCAGCAGAGTGCATCCCCAAAAATGGCTTTAAACAGCTGTGTAATTATTGAAGAGAAAAATGTGTCGCTATCAGATCAGTACTCTGTATTGGGAGAGTACTTGGAATCAGTATCAGCAATGAAAAAATGGTATCGGTGCATCCCTAGCTATTATATTATCACACCGTTCGTTATTAACCTTTTTCATATTTAACAGAAGTAGCAGTAGTGTTTGCGATTGCTGGAAATGTTGTGGAGTTGTTTGTGTATGGAAACGTCTCAAACTAAGCGTACCAGCATGTTTTCTGTTTTATGAATGGAACTAGTGTCAGCATGGAGTGTCTTATCTGCATCCTTGCCACCAGGAGGCGCTGTGCGAAGAGGACTTGGCAGGAGACAGGAATGCTCTGGACGCAAAAGATCCCAACCGGCCCCGCTTCACTCTCCAAGAGCTGCGTGATGTTCTGCACGAGAGGAACGAGCTCAAAGCCAAAGTGTTCATGCTGCAGGAGGAAATTGCATATTACAGAAGGTAAGAGTGTCCCCTCCTGCTGGTCTGTCTGCTCTTCGCCTGTCTGGACTCATATTGGTGTGACACAATGCTTTTCCCACACTCCTGTGCTGCTGCCTGCGTATACAGGCCTTTGCTTCAACGTGTTTCTTGATCAGTTTAGTGAGTTGAAAACACCATATTTAGATAATTTTGTCCTGAAAGGATTTTAATACAATGCAGGATAGGTTTGTCTCTGGAATTTGCTTGGTCTTTGAAATCATAATTTTCCACAAATGGTTACGTTTCAATAGCCAAATATCCACACTTTGATTTCACTGTTACTTTTTCTACATTTTATACAAAAGGAAAAAATATTTGAAGTGGATGAATTTGGTTCAAAGCATGAACTGAGTAGAACAGCAGAATACAAAGAGTAACTGTAGAAGGAATTATGTCAAAGCAGGTTGTTTGCATCAGCTATGGTAAAATGGGGAGATCAAAACAGAGGTGGGTAGAAATTCAATAAAATTCAATATAAGTAAATTGATTTCTGCATATGGGAAATAAGAATCTTTCATAGTATTTCATTTCATGGGAGAAAAATTGCAATGGCAATGATTCAGTCAACATTTGTCCTTACGTTTTATACTTACCATTGAATGTGTTTGAGAGTGTTTGTGCTAATTTGGGATTTTGAGGTTTAAATGTTTGCTTGAGCTTTTGTTTATTGCTGAGAGCAGGAGAAATGTGAATGTTATGGGTATCAGTTCATCATCACGGCTGTCATTGTTCTCATCAGCGAGGATCCTGAGGACGAGACGGGACCATCCACACCCTCCCCCTCCCCCATCCCACGGGCCAGTCCCCGCCCTAACGCCCAACCAGAGTCAGGAATCAAGCGTCTGTGAGTATCAAAACCACGCCCCTTTTCCTCCAAACTCCACCCCATCCTACTAAGACATGCTAGTATTTATCCTACTAAAAAAGGTAGAGAATGAGGAAATGGGGTGCACCCCCGTATCCTAGCGTGTTTCTACGGGGCTGCGGGTTAAGGGAGGCATGGCGCTGGCATTGGCGCCAGCATCGGCGCGTGGTACTAAAACTAATCTCCTGGCACGTGCAGCTGTCAAGCGCATTTAAGCTATGCTGCAATCTGAGTCTGTAGCACTCACTCACTGACCGTCAGTATTATTTTCTGTTGTTCTATCCGTCTGCATTCAAGTTGTGAAAAGAGATCTTTCAGTAAGGTGAGAAGCTTTTTTGTTTTCAAAAAAAAATCCTATGAAGTGTAGTAGTTCCTGTAGCATTCCTTTCCTCTTTCTTCTAAACCCTATGCTCCTTTTCCTTCAGCAAACTTACATTTATAAGTGAATAATTGCTCTAAATGGGCATTAAGACTTTTGTAAAAGGTTTCAATTTATGCTCAACCTACATTTACTGCAGTAAAACAATGACTGCAGTAACTGCAAGATGTGGTGTTCCCCTCAGTCAGGATGCCCCTGAAAAAGCCATATGGAAACCCCTATTGTGCTGATTAGGTGTGTTTTGTTCTGAGCGCTGGCTGTCTGTGAGATTCCAACAGAAACCCCTGTAACATACCTTCACTGTCTTGGCTTTGGCCTGAGCAGTTTGTAGGTCATGTTCTCACAGCTGTGTAATAATGTTGTAATGACAATTACGACAGTGCCACAGCAGTGTTGTGAAAAGTGCGTTGGTATGTTAGACAAAATGCTTAAGTATACTCTAAACCCCAGGAATGAATGCGGACAGTTTTCTGAAAACAGTCTGCTAATTTTCTGAGATCTTTAGAATTTCCCTTCATCTAAAGAAATCTTTTCTTGGTTTAACTTATTTCCGGTCATATTTTAAACCTTTCTCTCTATTGGACTCTCCTTCCTTCCCTTTCCCTGTTGAGTCCTGGATCAGTTTACCTAGCCTCATTTTAATGCTTATCCCTTTGTACAATGTAAATTGAAACTGACCCATGGTCAGTGCATGTCCTCTGCTCCCTCCCATAGATCTGTACCCTTCTCTCTTCATCCCCTCCGTGACTGCATACCTCTTATGCCAGTGGTAGCAGCTAGACTGATTCCCAATGTTCCCACATTACAGCCAATCAGAGTAGTCATTTTCCTTGTATGCTCTTTTAGGCTTTTTGTGTAACATGCCTACAAACTACATGACCCAAAGCTTCATAGCTCTTCACTTGCAGTTGATGGTAGTAATACGATTGGCCGGTTTCTGGACTGTCTGACCCTTCCCCTTGTGGGATGGCTATTGGAATCAGCCAGTCAGAACAGGGTAGTTGTACAATTCCCTCTGAATCCTCTCCGCAGTCTCTAACTCTCAGTATTGGACCTAATCGGATCGGGCAGTCACACCTTTTGTGATGTTTTTAGTCTGTGGCTTTCCCATTGTCCCAATACAGCCTTAACCGCATGTCATTTTCTATGGTATGAAACGCAGGGTGAATCTGTGTCCCATGTTTCCCATGATCCTCTGAAACTGCATCCCGTGTGGTTGACTGAATAGCTTATTGTTAAGCTAGTTAGCAGTTGTGTAATAGATACCATGATAATATATTAATTTGTTGTAATATAGGATTTGTTACTCATGATAACAAGTGTAATACAAAATTACGTGAATTGTTTGCATTAAGGATATTATCTTACTGTTGTCCGTACTGTTGTTTTTTGACTGCACTCTAAGGTGAAGTTAACAGCATGTTCTCATCTGTCGTTCAGGTTTAGTTTCTTCTCCCGGGACAAAAGGCGGAGCTCGCAGAGGAACGTGCAGTTGGACGACAGCTTTGGTTCGTGGGCGGGGAAGGACGACGTATACACAGAGCAGGCCCAGGAGGCCTTGCAGCACTGGTAACCATGGAAACCATCACGACACGTGGTCCTCCGACTTCCCACAGTTCCGGAGGCTGCCACGCTCACGCCGCTAGGGTCTCTTTATATAACAGCATTAGCAGCTACCCCCGGTCCACCCCAGCCATTGCAGCGGGGGCGCTGAATCATGAGGCAGCTTCAGTAGAACAGTACTGTTTGAGTTTGTACAGCGTCAGCTCGGATCTAAGCTATGAGGTGCAAGGACAAATGAGCAGACATTGAAGTACAGCATCGGCCTGTGCCACCCGAGGTGCATTGTGGGTCATTTGAGGGGCACAGCTGAAGGAAGGCCAGCAAGCTTCTGCCGTGAATCAGTATTAGTCATCTTCCAATCCAGACGGAAGACAGGAAGTAGACGCTATGTCCAGGGTCTTTAGGGGCATCTTTGAGCTGCGTGGTGAGACTGACGATGTTGAAAATCTGGGGCACGGTTTACAGCGAGCATTTGAGACGACCGAGGCAGTAAAACAAGCGAAGATGTAACATTAAATGTGGAGCAGAAACTGTGCCATACTTATTTACACATTATGTCTCTGATTCATGCACAGCAAACAAAATTCCTTAATGAGGAAGGTTTGGTTCATGCTCTAGGGATTAACTGTCCCACACCTGGCTGGGTCAATTGTTGCCTGACCTGAAGTGGACCTCTGGCTATGGCTGATAAAGGCTGGGATTTGAACACCCAATCAGATTTGCTCATTGTTAATTGGTTGACGTACTGTCCACTTGATTGGCTGGTTTAGCCACCTACAGCCTGTCTTTGAGTGTTGGATACATTTGAGGCTTTTCCCCCCAAAGCTCAATGTTAAAACACAACAAAAATGATTTATGTCCATAAAACTGCAGTTGCATAAACGTGATGCGATCAACTAATTAAAAATTTGACGTTCGTAAATACTGTTGCACTCCACAGATTGTTATGCGCAAAACAAGTCAAGCAGTGTTAATTTGTAGGTAGTAATTAGTGTATGAATATTGTTTTCTGTGCACAAATCAGTAAACACACTTGTAAATAATTACAGCGACTTTTTTGCTCCATAATTAAGCAATCAAATACCTTCAAAAGTTCCAAAATTCTGAATTAAACTTCCATAAACAAA
This sequence comes from Albula glossodonta, assembly GCA_019788955.1. NCBI lineage: Eukaryota > Metazoa > Chordata > Actinopteri > Albuliformes > Albulidae > Albula > Albula glossodonta. The sequence goes on from JAFBMS010000027.1 coordinate 1,512,692, forward strand.
CAGTCATTACTTCATTCAAACGAGCAGCGAACAAGGTAATCACCAGCAGCTATCGGTCCCTGCTGTCACTCAGGGGGTTCCAGTGCTTTTTCTCGTCTCCTCGAAAATTGGAACATCTAATCCGATTCGCCCATCATCAAAGTCAACCTCGGCTATTGATGAGGTCATGTAATTTTTACTGATTCCGAGGATACCTAAGCCAATTAAAATATTCTGTGGGATGGTCTTTTAATCTGACTGGTCGTGAGCACAATGATGTCACCCACAAAAATGTGAGAAGACTTCCGTGGTAGGATACATCGATGTATCCTTCGTTTGGAGGAGTGAAGGATGCAAAACTCCTACCTTTTTGGAACAGTGGTGGGAGGGAGGACACATAGATAAGTTTCCGGGGCACGGAGGGGACGAGGAAGTTTGAGTATTGGAACACACCCTCTGATTGAACAGCCGTCATTGCCATGGCAACACAGATTCTACCAGTGCCCTTGTTTGGGCATTTCCTTGAATAAAATGGACTGATATGACTTCTGTCCCCCTATTGGTTGCATAGTGCTCTCACACAATTCACACAGCAGAAGAGAGCACAACATTAACACAAACATCCACACCTCAGAATACTTGTAAACGTAACATGCTTACTTCATATTTTAATGGCATTTGAGAGTAGTGGCATATCACAAAAGTGGAATGGTTTGATGCATTTCTGTTTAGTTGAATGGAAGTTGTTCGAGGGATTTCGCAAGTTTGTACCTTTAAAATGGAATGTGACATAACTTTTTAAGCAACTTTTCTTATTTTTTTCCCATTTTTGAATGTGTAAGCCAGCATGTGTGTGTGTGTTCTGAAGGTCATGCTTCCCAGTTGGCCAATGGGCTCCACTAGCTGAGACCAACAGACACTGCGCTGGGGTCCTTCATGCTTCACCAGCAGAAAGCAAGTCCCAATTTCCCTAAATGCATGAAGACATAGGGATATCCTGCTAACTAATACTCATAACAACATGGCCAGTTAATACATTTCCGTATCAACATAGAGTAGCATCTTTGCTGAATGGACCCCTAGGAGGCCCTAGAAAAAGTGTATTTCTTAAATAATGCTAATTGTGAATAGGTCTTTGTGCAATAGGCTCAGTAACCTTCACTGAGCTACTGATTATCCAAAAATGCTAATACGAATACAATATTAAACCTCTCCAAAGTAATGAGGTCATTCTTTAATATGGCTTTAGTTGACATAAATATTTGTAAATTACGGTGTCTTCCTATACTTAAGCCAGGGTTCACGGTGGAGTCTCTGCTGGAACTGTTGAGTTCCTAAGAGACATAATTCACGTGTTTTGTTTCAAAATCAAGTAGCATTTTGGCAAGTCCCCCTGGTAAAAACCACATTTCTTGTATTTGGTGTGGTAATTGCCTATGAAGGAATCAAAGCTTAGATTTGAAGTCAGCATTCTTTTGTAATGGTGAATATGTGCATATTCTGAGCTATTTAACAACCAGCTTGAAAGTATTTCCAGTTGTGATGTCAGAACTGGGCTAATTAGCATATTCCTTCCCTGTGATATGACCTACTTGGCTTAATCAGATTGGTTATATGGCTTATTAATATGAATACATGAATGTGTCATGCCCATTCAAAAGGCCTGTTCATTTCATAAGTTTACATTTTTCATTCAAAAAACACATTCATTTTTTTAAGCACCCAATAATGATATGGCCCTGAAATTCAGATGACCATATGAGGAATTTTAGCAGTGTTTAGAGAACGAGAAAACTGATTAGCACTGTGATCATAGCCTTGAAAGGATAATAGATGATTGCTTTAAACTTCCATTGCAAACCATTACGGCAGCATTATTTCATGGGAAAGGGATTTCGATCTTAGTTACGAAAAACTGACACTATGATATAAATATTTAAAGGGAATGGAATTCCTTATCTGCTTGAAATTAAGCTAGCTGTTGGCTTCCGTTTAAAACAAGTATCTTGTGGGTTACGCCAACAACCTGATATTCCATTCAGCTCTGTGTGGAAAAATAGATATGACTGTTCTATTTGATGATAGATTCTTATAGTAAATTTTGAGTTGTTTTTTCCCCCCCAGTGCAATATATACTCCAGTCATACCTGTTGAATAAAACAGTTATCACAACGGTATTTGTTGTCATTATTACTGCTCTGGTTATTATTACAGAATGTCCTGCAGAAAGCGTGCTGTGCCAGTGTGTTGGAGTGGTACCCTGACGATCCAAAATTACACCCCCCACAAGGCCCTCTTTGAGAGTTATACAGACACCCCGATGGAATGCCTAACACAGTTTGAGATTGGAACATACATTCATTCTATTAGATGTCCCATTTTGCTATGATCATTGTTAAAGGGATCACGCTATCGTTTTTGGCAATGAAGCAGTTTCATTTACCTATCAGGAAAAAAAAAGAACCTACCGATACCATTTTAGTTCTTTTATTCCTGAGAAATTCTCTGAGCAATTCACTTGACTACAGGCAGCAGGCATGCTCATTCAATAAAATGGGGAAAAAAACCCTGGCTTCTGATCAAAAATAACCCAAAATTATCATAGTAGGTCAACAAACATTGGAAAGTGTCTTCAGCAGGTTAAGATAAATCATGCTTCTTAGACCCTACAGTGTAATCAATAACCACATTGTTTCATTAACATAGATGTCAGACTGAGTATAATGTATTACAATAACAATGCACTTTATATATAATAAGCAAATATTCTTTCTTTTGGCAGTGTCATTATGCCATCACTTTGTAAATGTTTTACTGCTAATCAAAATGGATTCATCTGAAGTGAGAAACAGCATTTACAATCTTTTAAAAATCTGTACGTTTTGGTATATGTCAAATCAGCCCACAAGATCACCTCACTCAACATTTATTTTGAGTTGAAATGTTTATTCAGTTGCAAATACTCATGTGATCTAAAAAAATTGACATATTTTAATCCAAGTTCACATTTCCAAATTTAAGATATTAATTTGACCAGTAATGTATTCACAAACTGCTCTATAAAAACCTTTCAGTCTTATATGCCATCACAAATGGAGATCTTGAATTTGGATTTATACGTTGTTTTGAAAGGTGAACAAATTATACAACAAATTTCTTTAATTACACAGATATTTTCAGAAAGGGCGTGGCCCCCTTTTTAGGTGACCAATTATGCAGAAATTCAGTTTCATGTAAACAATGAATAATATTCTTTAAAAAAACTTTGTTAAAGAGCAGTGTGTTGGCTTCAGTTATGTTCATGTGTAGCATGGCAAGGGTTCAAATGCTTATCTTCCAATATTTATCCAGGGTGGGTTTCACATTATCATGCATTCCAAAGGAAATCTTTATTAACCTTATTTAAAAAATATGTTACAATCAGAAATGCAATGAATTGTTCTACAGCCATTTTAGCCTTCGCATTATGGCTCGCATTTTGACGTAGTAAAAGACTTTACAATGATCATCTCTTGCCTTTGTGTCTATCCTTATCTCTATGTCTGCTTTCATCTCGCTCTCTCTTCATCTCTCTTTCATTGCTTCTATCTCTTTCTCTCCTCTCTCTGTGACTGTCCCTGTCGTCCCATTCCTCTCTTCTGTCTCTCGCCCGTTCCTGGTCTCTGTCTCTAGATCTCTCCCCTCTCTTTCCGCTTCTGTCCCTCCAGCGGTCCCCGGAACAGTCCTGGGGCTGGGCCCAGTCGCCAGGCATGGGTGGGAGGTTTATGGGCTTCCGGAAGGGCCTGTCCCTCCCGCCGAACCTCAGCTGGCCTGATTCCTTCTTCCCCCCCTGACCCCCGCCCAGCCGGCGCGGTATCCAGCCCTGCAGGTTCCGCTCCAGCTCGTAGTCCACGAACACTTCATGCTGGTCCACCACCAGCTTGTTAGCGTCGCGGCGCGCACGCGTCACAGCGCGCTCCTCCTTGTATTCGATGAAGGCATACCCTTTGGAGAAGCCTGTGACGATGTCCCTCACCAGGCGTAGTCTGCGGATGCCCCCATACTTGGAGAATATCTCACGCACCTTCTCTTCGGTGGTCTGCGGGTTGAGACGAGCCACGAACAGTGTGAGGTCTGGGTCTCCTACCACTCCTTTATTAGGGACGTAGCGGGCCACCATGGCCCTCCAAACGGCACGGTCATGGGGCTCCACATCTGTACCATCGATGCTCCCCGCTTTCAGAGGATCGTACACCTTAGCCACTGGACTCCAGTCAGCCATATTCCTGGCACAGAACAGCAGAACAATAGAAGCTTGAAAAATGGTTTTATGGCTAATGATCTGCATTCAGCATCATCAAAGTTAGCACCAATTTAACTTTTTGCTTGCTGCTACAAAGGTGGGAAAGCAATCATTACATTTGGGCCAAAAAGGCACACACATTCTGCAGGGCTCTGCATTGGCTAGATACATATGTGTACACCTGCACCTATATGCACAATAGTATGAAAAACTATTTGGCCCATGTCTGGTTTTCCACAGTTTTGTAACTTTCACATTTAATTTGGTTGGATATTTTTGTTGATTGTTACAGCATGCAAAGAGGAAAAACAGGAAAATATTAAACCAAAGTTTGGTGCGTTTTCGTTTAATCTGAAAGGCCATAAAACATGTTACCCCCTTCAAATTAACTCAATTACTCAAAATAACCCAAGAGATTCTTAGGGTCAGATATTGAATACTCATGTCTCACTCAAAGACAAGATCGCTCATTTGAGGCACTTGTTTATAGGTATCAGCTGGTTTATAGGTAAGTGCTCAACTCATCGAATGTCTAAACCGATCCAAGACAAAGCACCACAACGACAGTCTGAAACTCCTTGTAAGCTTGCTTGCTTACTCGTTGATGTGTGAATATTATCTCATCCATTTTGTCTTACATGCACTAGTTTCAAAGTCGTAAGTATATATTAGTGACTGGCTAATATTCACCACCGTAGATAGAATATGTATCAGTAGTATTCACTACTAAAAGGCCAACATTACTATCGATAGTTACATAATATAATGCTGAATCGATATATTATGTGACAGACTGTACAACTACATAGCTTAATACAACAAAATGAGATTTTAAAAAAAATGAGATTGTACTTACAAATCCGTCTTCGCTGCAATACTATCATTTAGCTCTTTGTTTGAGTCGTGTTTCATGGAATGGTGCAACCATAAAAATTGTCCGGGTAGAAAAGTTTGCAGTTTGAACCTTTGGAGTTTAATTGTTCCCATCCATCTTTGAAGATCTGTATGCGAAATTATGTGACATTACATTTTCATTACAGGATTTTGGATGTGGATTTCGAATAATCCATATATTTATTTATTGTTTTCATATGTATTTAGCAGTTATTTTCATTTATGGTAAATTTAATTTACAGTCTTTTTCAGGTTAAGGCAATTCACTTGAGATGGGCGGGCTGAAATACACTTAGGGAACAATGCGAATCATTTGGAACAGTTGTATTTTGGCTGTGGACCTGTATAACTTTTACACCTCTTTTAAAACTAAACTGGAAAGCACGTCGTCAGCCATCTTGAGAAGAATAGACGTGCCCCCAGAAGCATTAAGCTGGGGCTGGCAGAACTAAGCCATGAATTCCGTCAGAATACCAAAATACCAGCCTATAACGAACTTAAAAACTATTATGTAAATCTTTATTGCAAAGGGGTTTTTTTTACAGATATGTTGCAAATTGCTGTGAGGTACAGGTTTACAAATAGGTCATTAAATGTCTAAACAGGATTTATATTTAACGTTTTTGTTGAAATTCGCATTAAATCAGGTGGGGTTCAGTCTGAAAAAATATGTCAGTTAGAGAATGGAATATATATTTTAAAAGAACGGAAATCATCGTCATGTTTACTGGCAATACTCATCTGGCCTGCTGTAGGAGAATTTCATTCGCAAAGATTCCTAGTGGAGGAGACATTTTATTTTGGAAACATACATATTTGAACATAAGAAAGAAAAAAAAAGGCTGAAAACGTTTTACACTTGTATCATTAGCTAGGAGATTACTTTTCTCTGAGGTGATAAGAGGCTGGAGTGACATATTTTCTCAGAAAAATCTGACGGGTACTGTTGACTGCCTTAGGATTAAGGGAGTATTGAAAAAAATATTTCTATATTTGTATATTATTTTATTTATCCCGTGTTTTACTGAAATATTGCCACTAACATAGCTCCAGAAGAGGTTCTATGGCCTGAGTAATATCACGTTCATCATAAACTGCCCTTTCTTGAATTTGTCACAACCAAAACGTGTTGCACCACCTGCTCCTTTCTACACTAACACAGCCAATCTTGATGCTCCCCATTTCACCTCAGACCCTGTGCAATACTGCATTGACCCAGCCGCGGGTTTAATAGGTAATAATCATTACCTCCTCTCTTCCATCCCTTCCAAAGAAATAAAAACTGCCTCATAGAAAGATGAATGCACCAGCAGTATCTGTCTCTCGCCTCCAGCTCCCACCCTCGGTCAGCTTGCGCTGCACAGTCCCTTTAAATGTTCACGTGGTACGCTTCCGCTCTGACTTTAGGTAAAAACATGGCGGAGGGGAGGAACTGTAAAAACTGCTTTGGCTGAAGACAAGAGCCTAAAGGAAGTCATAAACCAAGAACAATTGAATAAAATGTCTTAAATTGTATGCCTTAAGAAAAAAAAAACACAGTCATATCCTCAGCTAAAAGTGAACCTGAAGACGCCACTCTCACCACAGAGGAAAAAGAAGAAAAAAAAAAAACAGAAATGAACGGGGTATGTCGTTCTCCACAACCCATACACTCTAATGTTATGCTGGTTGGGAAACTGTGGTTTATTGTCAGTTTGTCGTCTTGCTGCCTAAAATGTACTTTTTTTATTAGGCACTATGCAGACGTATCTCAGTGTTTTATTGTGAGCAGTTGCGGTAGTTGTTTTCTATCCACCAAAAGGCCTGCGTCAATACTGCTTAGTCGTGTCGCTCTACTCATTCAGGCCTAACACTTGTATTTCCACGCTACAATGTTTTTGTTCACTGGGATTAACGTCGGTTTTCTGGTGGCGTCACGAAGAAAAGAGTTTGGAGCAAAATGTCGTTGGATTCTAGTTTTGGACAGCGACATGTATCTTTTTCGGTCACGTTTTAACTTGGATAGCTTACTTTAACACTTAATAAATGGTTGAAATAAATATATAAATATTTCAGCAGTTTCCGAGTAGTTTTGACAGTTAAATTAAGCAATGATGTGTCTACAGTGAGTATTTAATGGTTTGTGCAAATTTAGACGACGAGGTTTGCGAAGTCTGTCCGCAAGTTTACATGGAAGTGTATGTATTGAACGAAAACGATGATAAATATTTTCTCGTGTGTTTATCGTTTTGTGTACAAGGGACACAATACACATGTGTATATTACTGCCCACAAATAAACACTGTCCTGTGAATGAATTAATTTTGCAAATACAAAATGCTTGTGCTCATTAGACGGTTTCATCCCAGTTGAATCTGGACGTAAATCATTTCGGTTGTGTTTTAACATTGAGCTATGGTGGAAAAACCATAAATGTATCCACCAATCAGAACCAGGTTGCAGGTGGCTAAACCAGCCAGTCAGAGGGGAAATAGGTCAACCAATCAATAATCAGCAAAGGATGTAGATTATGTTTTGAAATTAAGGGAAAACAGGTTTTAGTGGGTCACGAAGTAATCATCCACGAATGATGTAAATTTGGTCATAGGAAAACCAATGAGTAGAAAACATTTGGGGTGTGTTTGTCATTATTCACAGACACTTACAACCAGAAAAAGTCAACTAACTTTGATTGATTGATTCATTTTATTTTGATAATCATCAGAACATACAAGGGGACTTTTAGGCAGGAACATCTAGTACTAATCAAAACTAACAAGGGCAACACAAAAAAGCTACAGTTTATCTTCATTGTGGTCTTAATGTGTGGTGTTGGGGGTGTTAAAAAAAAGCTAGCCTACTTTCAAAGCTTTGACACAAATACCTATATTAATGAACAACATAAAATGAACAACATAAAAGCTCGCTAATGTTATCATGCAATTGTGGCCATCATGGAATAATGTTAGGTAGCTGTGAGCAATAATGTTGGCTCCCAGACAAGTCACGACACAGTGGTGCAGAGCAGGGTGTAACCACCTATTCTGGAAAGACAAAAGTGTAATGCCCAGGATTCCTGCAGTGCAATCTGTAAGTAATTGGACTGTGATACTTTTTTTGTTTTGGCTCTTTACTCTGGCATATTGGATTTGGAATGAAATGATGAGTGAGGTTAAAGTGCTGACTTTCTGCTTTAAGTTGAAGATGCTTACAGCTATATTGCTAACTGTCACCCTTTTTATACATAATCCTCCCAATTTTAGGGGACCAAAAGAAGACTTAATTGAACAATTTGCGGCTCTTTTTTTTTTTTTCTCGGGCAGGTGTTTTGTGTGTGTGTGTGTGTGTGTGTTTGGTGCAGGTGGGTATTTATTTGTAACAAACTGCTTCCTTTTGGGACAAACTTGATCAACAAGACAAAGTTCATTTCTTTGGGGCCAACATGAATATGCCCTGTTCAGCAGATTGTGAAAAATCATACACAGGTTTATACTAGAGTGAGTTTTAATAGTTTTTTTTCCTCATGGCAAGATGCAACAACATGTATGTAATGTATTTCAGCTCAGTGGAGCCATCTTCACGGTTCATCATATTAACATTGCATGGGAGGAAAATCTGCAAAAAATACTAAAAACATGTTAGATATGGAAATAAACTGAAAGAAAAATATCCACAAAAACACAGGAGGTAAGGAAATGGATTGAAAGGAATAAGGTGATGTACAGAAGTCGCACACCAATGAATTATCCATCCCTTATGTATACCTGCTTTGTCTGGTATAGATAATGGATCTGGCCCAGAATACACTGGGTGAAAGCTGCCAGTCCATTGCAGGGTCTGTAATGCATGCCTTCTTGGACCAACCTGCATGTGTTGGCTGGAGGAAACAGGAAAAAACACAGAGGCACAGAAAGAACTTGCAACCTCCACACAGAAAGGCGCAGTTGGTAGCAGACATTTAACTACTGCAGATATTATTGTTCGGTTGGGTGGAGTTCACATGTAGACCACCCCAATGCAGTGCTGAAGTGCCATAGATAACCACTGCAATGTGGCTTGTTTTACAGCAGATCACAGACCAGTGACCATGTTTAAGGACAGAAATTGGTTAAACAAAGAACTATTTTGAAACCGTCCCAAAGGAAAGTGTTTGATCAGGCTGTGGTGAGGTGAAGGCTGTCTGGCCTTAAAATGGTGTTGCATTTTCTGTTGATAGGAGGACGAAGGTTACCATTGGTGTCTTTAATTTCTGGTGTCCTGTATTGAAGACTCAGTCTCAGGTTGCCATTAGCAGAATTGGTGTGTTTTTGGAAATCCAGCAGTTCCTGTCCTGCATCTATAAAGAAAAGAGTCAGATGACTTGTATCCTAGAATTTGATCCTACTTGTGTATGGGTCAGTTAGACTGTACATAAAGCCTGTATAATTTGGTGCATAGCAACAGACCATTGAGATGCTAAGATGATGCTTGTACAGATGGTTCTGGAACAAGAGACCAAAAACAAGACTGGCATCATTTTGAGATCGTCACTAAGCCAGTCTCTATGTGTGTTGATGTATTTTTTTTAAACCATACAACCTCATATCTTCACCTTTCCTTGGCTTGACTCGTACATAAAAACCTTCTTGAACTGGGGAAGCACTGGCACATTACTTCATTGTGCCCCTGACAGAATGGACCCCAAAAAACTGTTCTTTTGTTCCAGAAACATCTGTAAACTCAGCATCTTGGCACCGCAATGGTCTGGTGCCAAGCACCAAATTATGCGGTTCTTTTCCTTGGGCAGTCGGAGGAAAGGTATGTGTCCCTCATACAGTATGACTCAGAAGAACATCATTCATATTCAATACGCAGTAAAACCACTTGGCCTATATATATATCTCTTATTTCCCCCATTCATTTTGAACTGTGTGATCGCACCCATTGCACATTACATGTTTTTTCACATTGAAGAGGCTACACCCATTACATACTGTCTGTCCCATGAGAGGAACACAATGCAAAGAAGCAGATCACAAACCTGCAGGTTCCTGGCTAGCCAGGAGAGGCCGCTAGAGAGTGATGACACCTATATTGAGGCTCACTGATTCGGCCCCCATTTTCCCCTGATGAGAATGAGCCATTTTTATGTTGCCAGGAATGTTTATTATTCTTGGTTCATTCTGCTGTTTCACCACATGGCATGTATGTGCTATACAACAACTAACCCACTGTGCAATTGCAGAAGTTAATGAAGATGTGATAGTTTGCCCATAAACTTGTATCAATACAGAAAAGAATTACATTAATAATGAGAAATACAGTTAATACATAGTGTGGTAGACTGTGGTATACACAATATGTCACTGTTAAACATATGTACCACAACAAAATTCATCCTGAATTTTTCACAGCATCATTTAGCAGCAGAATAAAAGAATTGTCAGTCGTTGCTTGAATGCATTAATTTCATAACTTTGTTTTTCACCGCTTAAATGTATTACGACAATTTCGCCCCTGATTCTGTGTGGTGTAATTACAAAGATAACAACACTGAGCCTCTCCCCATAACATTAATGAGGTCTGAGTATACATTAGGAGGGAACTTGGACCATTCCTTCATGCTAAACCCTTTCAAGATCCTTGATGTTCATTGGTAGGGACTGCCCTCTTCTGCTCACTTGGTTTGACATTGCCCAGTTTATATTGGATTTAAGCCCAGTGACTGAGCTGACCTTCCCAAGACTGACTCTGTCCCCAGCAACCTGCTGGAAACCTCTCTGTTGGTTTTAACATATGTCTGGGATACCGGGATGCTTTATGGTAGAGTTGATGGGGTTTTTGGCAAGAATGTCCCAGTATTTAGTGGCCTTCACGATGCCTTTGATCTGAAGAATGACTCTGGACTATTAGCTGCAAAATGTGTTTATTTTGTACAGCATTTTTTTTCAGTCTGAGTTGACTCTGTTTAAATGAGTAAGTGAGTCAGCGAGGAGGATGTTATAAAGAACATTACATTATGAAACTTTTGGTAGCCACACCCCATTTCCATAGGTATTTCAATCAATATGCAGGTAAAGTTAGCAACTACCTAGGCAGTTGTCAAATGTTTTATGTAGTGTAAGTTGGGTAGAAGTGGCTTACTCTGGTCTCACCATTCTGATGTCATCAGTGCCAGCCTCATCTTTGTTGTTTTGCTGTAAAACGGTAATGTTCCTCTGCGTTTCAGGACGTCATCTGTAATGGACAGTCTCCAATGTGCGATTATCGGAGCCCCAGCAAGTCCTGCACTCCTCTTCGCGATGGGAATTCAGTTTCACTCAATTACGATGGGACATGTGCAGGGAAGCACGCTGCTCACAGTGAAACACAGACATACGGGGAAGGTACGGTATCTTGGAACCGCCATCTGGTCTCTTTTTTTATTTAATTATTATTATATAGTTTTTTGGCTGTTGTATGTAGACCTTTATCCAATGAACTTGTATAGCACTTTTTGCAATGTAGATTGTCACAGAGCTGCTTTATTTACATCCCAGGCCTGAGACCCCCTCAGAGCAAGTCAAGGGCAACACTGGCAAGGGAAATACTCCCCAACTAACAGGAAGAAACCTTGAGTAGAACCCAGCCCAGAGGCAGAGTGTATCTGCTTCTGGCTGGCACCAGGCAGTCAATGGGTTAAAAAAGAAAGCGCAAATTTTTAATATATAATAAGTATTGGCCTGGGGGAAAAGGTCTGGTTCTCAACGCAGATCAGGAAGGATGGCAGCAAAGCTGAACGGTTGTGTTGCTTGAGCTACAGCTCCGTGTGGAAGCCCAGAGAAGAGAGAGGAGACGGAACAAAAATGCTGTATTATTAATCTGATTTGAGTGTGTTCTCAAGTGCCAGTGAAGTAGTGTTCCCAGAGCATAGCCCTCCACTGTATGCCAGTAAGCCAAAAGTTCAGATCTTCTGTTTGGTTTGAATCTTGTATTTGTTAGCTTCAGTAACCTCAATCAGGAAAATAGCTAGCATGGGATCACGAGAAGCTATTTGGTTTGAAATTTCTGCCATACATTGCTTGCCTGAAGAGGAGGGACTTGCTGTTTCAATTTAGCAGAAGTAGAATTTTCAGAGGCTATGCAAGGCTATTTTTTATCCTGTAGAGGTGTGAAAGTATGTGAAAATATCCTATCCAATGAAATGATCACTCTGTCATTACTTAAAAAGCTGAGAATTACACAGCAGTTTCTGTGTATGGGCATGGTGTACTGAGACACTGATGTTTTCACATCGTCCCACGTCCTGCGGTTAATAATAGAACACTAATAATAATAAGAACAAAGTATGACAGAAAAATAAATAATTCACACAAACTTCTTTCTTTTGTGTGCAAGGTAATCAAACATACAGTCTTCAGGAGTAAAGAAGTTATCCTCCCCTTTGGAATTCTTACTACACTGAAATGCTTTGGAAACAATCCGGTTCTGCCCATGCTAGTCCGGCTCAGTGTAAATCTCACAGACTTTGGCTCTTACCATCAGAGTGAGTCTGTTACAGCTCAGGTTCTTGAGTATTAAATAATTAAGCTTAGCTGAACTAAATTTTTCATTTTGAAGGCACTATTCATGAACATGCACATTTTATAGGAGAACAGTCCCGTACAGTACAGCGGGCATATTAATCTGATATAATGGGACATTTAAATTGCCTCTTGTGGCATCTGTTGTATGTTACACAAAATGACATACTGCATTCCTTCTCATTGGCTACTGAAGCTACTGAAGTTAGCATGAGATGTTGTGCTTCATTATGAATTTAATCCAGTTCAAGTGTTGCCAAGGAGAAACATGTACTGTTACATGAAGGGTTAAAGAAAATGTGCAGTGCTCCTGACTCTGTCCCTCCGATCCCATGCTGCACTTGCCTGGAGGTGCTGCAGGATCTCCAGTGTGCAGGGGGCATTGGTGTGTGCTGGATGAGAGCTATCTGACTGCTCCCATTGTCCCTCCCTGACATGTCGCTTTGTGCTGCTCTCTGGTATGACAGCGCGGAGGAGGGAGGACAGCAGGTTGGGGCCGCCCAGTCTGCCCCACAGCACAGCAGCTTATTCACACTCCGTGCCAGGGCCCACTCCAGGCAGCAACCACACCCCCTTTCCCGCCCAGAGGGCCGAGAGCCGCAAGGCCAAAGTGAAGAGGGCCGCCCAGAGAGCGTGAGTGCTTCTGACTGGGAGGTGGAGCACGGGGCTCTTTCTATTAGGTGCTCCTTTTTAAGGGAGGAATGCAAAGCAGTTCAACAGCTTCAGATGCTGTCACTAAACGTCCATCTTTCACCAAATCGTTGAGGCATTTTTGAAAATTTGTCTTTAGTATGCAGTGTTGTAGTACTCGAGTCCAGGACTTGGACTTGACTCGGATTCGAGTCGTGTTTTTGGTGACTTGGACTTGAGCACTACTGACCTGGACTTGAATTTGTGCAGTGGAGACTTGAGATTCAACTCAAAATCGAGGTATGTGATTTGACTACAACACTGGCTGAGTGTAAAATGACTGGAATGTAAACATCGCAGCCATTCCAGCAACCCATTTATACCACGTCCTTAAATTATGTTATTGCTTTATTGACAGTTGTGTAATACATTTGTATTTTAATACATTGGAAGTGAAATCCATCAATAAAAACCTGAAGTTGTTAAAAAAAAAAAAAAAAGTTATGCTGTAAACTGTTGAACAAATTTTCTCTGTTCTCTTTAGTCCAGATTGATTTAATTTGATAACATTTATTTCTGACACCTTGACTTGGACTCTGACTCAAGCTTCAGAGACTCTGACTCGGACTTGAACTTGGACTTGAACACTAATAACTGGGACTTGACAGTGGAGACTTGAGACTCGACTTGGACTCGAGGTATGTGACTTGACTGCAGCATTGTTAGAATGTATCATTGGTCAGGACCTCCAGTTCATAACCTCTTTCAGACAGACACCCAGGAAAACTGGTAAGGACTGATGTTTATCTTTGTGTTTTATTAAATTTAGTAATAATTTAATAATTGCACTACCTGTCTGCTGATATTTGTTTGGATATGGGTATCTGATGAAGGTCTATGATAGTAATGATGTAAGAAAAGTAATAAATGACAGTTCTCTGACATGAACACAATTAGTGAATGTAAAAATTGTTTCAAGCATTTTCACTTGTTAGAGTTTATTACATCGGAATATGGAAATTGTTCATTGTTTTTTTTTTTTTTTTTTTTTTTACAGAGTGGAAAGCAAAAATTCCCAAAACCGTAAGGTCACAGACTTTTATCCGATAAGGAGAAGTTCCAGGAAATGCAAGACAGAACTGAAGGTCAGTACAAATATTAGATGTGGTGAATTTCATTTAGTCAGTACTCATTAACCAAATCAGTGAACAAGCTACAGGGAACTATTTTCAATGGGTGCATACTCTTGAAAATATGATAGAATGCCCAAATATTACATTATTAAGACAACTACTCATATTAGAGATAAAAGATTTGCATTGTAATGGGGAATTGTCTATCAAGCATGGTTTTATCTTGGGCTGTGATAAGATGTGATAAAGCAGAAAGGTGTGATTTCTGTTCCCATCTTAAATGCCAGCTTGACTCATCCTGGCTTGTTTATTTTAGCTAAATATCAGTCGCATCTTTTAGTTTGAAAATAGCGTTGCTCAATGTTTCAAGTATGAATCTGAAAGTATGAGCAATTTGACTGTAAAAGTCAACTTTCTCACTTCATTGTATACCATGATAATATGTTGTGACATATGTTCTTGCCTATAGTATAGATCTATCACAGCCATTATGTTTATAAAGTTACTGAGAAAACGAAGGGCTCTTGACTTCTCAAGTTTGAATTGACAGAGGTTTAACAGTGTGGTCTTACTCTGCCAGCAAGCAGATTATGTTCTTATATGTACCTACCTTTACCTCTGTTCCGTAAATGTACAGTAATAAATTAAATAAACATAAATTATGCATTGTGAAAATACACCCAGTCTAGAATGAATATGAAATATTATATGAGTAATGCTAGGGAATGATGTTATATAATCATGTAGAGTGTCTGCACCAAGACACTACAGACCAGACTAGCAATGCACAAAGCTAATACCTGCTTTTATCAACAGTGCGAAGAGAAGAAGCACATCGACAAATTGATTCAAAGTGGGATTGAGGAAGGAATGAAGGTAAATTCGCTGTGTAGCACGATTTACAGCAGGGTTTGGGAGTTACCTTTGTGTAAAGCAGTGGCTTCTTTGAGTGTTTATACTTGGAACCCCTACAGGTTGAAAATATCGAAGGGAAAGGGAGAGCAGTTTTTGCCACTGAAGGTTTCCGGAAAGGACAGTTTGTGGTGGAGTATCATGGGGACCTGCTTCAGATCACAGACGCCAAGGAGAAGGAGGCTCAGTACGCGCAGGACCCCTCCACAGGCTGTTACATGTACTACTTCCAGTATCTCAGCAAAACATACTGGTGAGTTTATGCACTGACCCTGTTTGTACTCCACATAAGGTGCTGCCTTACCAGAACATTCTGAGCCGTTGGGTCACCCATTCTTAAAAGAACGAACATTCAGGATGTTAGAGAACACAGTGTGTGGAATGTGGTATAAACCCGGAAATAACGTGTACGGTGAGGCATAATTAATATTAATCTCCTGTCACTGATGCAAAAAGGGCTTCATTAAATGTAATCAGTAACATTTTCAATTCGGAAAAAACCTCAGTGCTGCCCGCCCTCCATTTTAAAAACCGTGAGTGTCAGAAGGGAGTGCATTTCCAAAGAAGCAGCGTAATAGGCTCTTGCCTATTATTGTAACTGTTTTCCTGTTTATGGTTCTTACTGTCGGTGTTGTACATTCAATTCATGTGATCAGTTCTTTTTTTTTAATGTAAATCTATGGAGGAAAGCATGTATCTTTGTATTATTGATTGTTATGGTTGCTGTAAAAATGCTACTTAAAGAGCCAAGCTAAGTAGCTAGTAATTTAAGTGATTGTCCGGTATATGGCAATTTTAAGTAGTGTAACTACTTTATTCTGTATACTCACTCGGGCAGTGATAACTGACACTGGGAAAATAGAACTGAAAAATAGAAGAGAATAGAATCGATGTGATGACCCACCCCTCAAATCAAATAATCTACGATCCTTTCCCTTCCCTGTACTTGCGCGTACGGTGTTAAATTGTTGATTCTTTTCCAGTGTGGACGCCACTAAAGAAACCGGTCGCATGGGGAGGCTGATCAACCACAGTAAAAACGGCAACTGCCAGACCAAACTCCACGACATTAACGGAATACCTCATCTGATACTGGTGGCCTCCAGAGACATTGACAAGGGGGAGGAGCTGCTGTATGACTATGGAGACCGCAGCAAAGCTTCCATCGCAGCACACCCCTGGCTCAAACACTGATGTACTGTTTCTTTCTCTTTCTCCTGAATTGGTGAATTCTAAGAAGGGAAACTGTTAGTGATATAACTTTCTTGAGAGACCATTTTAAATTCAGAAAATTGCCTTAGCAACAGAATGTGTAAATGAGTTTTTTGTTGGGGGTGGGGGGGGTGTAGCATTGGGGACTGACTACGGTGAGTCATATTAACAGAGTAAGGCAATCTTTAAAATGTCATACGTCAATACTTTTTAAATTCCTATCTATATATTAATGCTAGTTTTCAAAGCATTTTTTCTATATTTTGTATACCCATAGACTAGTGCTTCCAGAGCATGCTGGTGTAGCTATGAAGTTCTGCATTTTATACAGGTTTTCTTAATATCCTATTTGGCAGTTAAAATATGCTTAGCAATAATTATTTATGATGCCAGAAAGTTTCTGGTTGATTCAGAACACTAAAACATGCATACAGGGGAGCTATCCTTAAATGGTTTTGAACTGGAATGTGATTCCTTTCACTTAGACTTCATTTTAAATGTGACCTTTTGCCATTTTGGGTGTAAATTATTTTATGAACTTGAACAAATCTGTACCTCTTAACACATAATGCTGTTAGATGTCAACAACCAAATGCTTTATGTGAAAGTATATAAATAAATCTGTATGCTGTTTAAGGAACATTGTTAAATAAATTGTTTTATGCAAGTTTTCTATAGCCTTATTTTAGAACTGTCAAACTAAGAAAATCTTTGCAGGATTGGATGGCATTTTAGTTATAATTTGAGAATCAGCACTGGAGTTATTTTAGCAGGCAGTCATGTGCAACTATTCAAGTTAGAACATGAACAGTTGAAGTGGCAACTCTATACTTAACTGTTCTGAATCCAATTTGAGATCGATCTGACAGCTAAAGTGGGAAGCACAGAGTGGACTGTGAGAAGTGAGGACAGGAGAAGATTGCCAGAACAGCAGTTGTTTATTTGTTGAAGGGGATGGAGAAAATAGAATTGAATGAATGAGGCTCTCATTAGATGGTTATGAGAGAAGGAATGACCAGCTCTGGAATGGATAAATAGGTGGTGTTGGAGGTCTCTACAGGTCCAAATGTTTGGACTGGTTCAGAAATAGACCTGTGGGTTTACTACCTGAATCTGGTGCCAGAAGTACACATTTGCCTGAATCAAACGGAAACACCCATTCTGGACTCTACATGACTCTGCTCTTAACGGGTTGCTGAGCTGGACACATTTACAGAGCAGCACCTTTTGGGGGAGAGCATGGTGGCAGAAAACTTGCCTCTGGGCCGTGGATGAAGAGAATAAAGGGAAATCAAGGTAACGAAGGTGTAACTTGAACAATGGATGACAAAATCTTCAACTGGTCTAACGTAATTCCTCTATTGCAGACAACATGCACAAACTTTTACATGCATCAACACAAATAATCCCCAAAACTAGATGGCGCCTCCAGTTTATGCATTCAAGTACGGCATCGCTGTCCAATTCGTTTTACGACACTCCTACCACTTCATCACCATTTCATTTTAGGTTCCTGAACAACCAGGGTCCAAATGTGACATTTCCATTCATCTCAAAGTTGATCTGAAGTTAACTATTTTCAAATTCTTCCAAGTAATCAGGTGTTTTTTTTTTAATTCTGTCTGAATGACGCACATCCTAAGAATTTATTGAATAACCCAGGGCCTCAGGCAGGCTCTGGGTTTGGAGTTCCTCTTTCTGAGTGTTCACTGTCTGGCAGTGAAATGTGATCATACACTTTGGTCCTTCCAACCAGTTGATCGAATATGCTAGGAATTAAATATATGTAGCAATAGCAATTTTACTGTTTTTTTTTGACAGATAAGTTCATTTTGAAGCTGTGTCACACAATGCTGAAGTTCTGGCATCCTATTATTGCTATGTCTATGTATGGGGAACACTAATGAAGTAGAAAGGTTTATTACGAATAAAAAGGGAGACGCCCCAAACTGACATTTTTCTTTCCATGATGATACCCCATTCAGAACCCTGGAAATATTTTTTCAACATGAAGTTTTTTAACAGGAAAATGAATTTCCATTAAGATGAACACTGGGCAACCAGAAATCAGATCATAAAAAATATCAATGTTGACTGAAGGGAGCTTTCAGTCCAGTTTGTTAATATTACCAACTTTTGTACTACTGAACAACCAGTGCTTTTTGTGAGTTTTAAATTGATGTGGATTACTTAGAATGCCACTGCTGGTCACATTTGCTTGACTGTTGCTGCCATGACAATGAGGTTCTACTGGATTTATTTCCAGTGATGTTGAGCCTGAGGGAGCAGGTTACTAACAAAACCATGCAAACGCCACCATTGCATTGGATTTTATTTTCTCTACTGAAATAAAGATTTCAGTTATTCAGCTACTGGAATGCATTCCACCCATGCTTGCTGCTGTTATAACTATTGTGTCTGTCCCGGTGCCTCCCGTTGCATTGCTGTTCTTTTTGCTGCAGTGAGCCTGGTCAGTCATCAACGAGCATGGCAGACAGTAACAGACTGGTGTGCATTACCATGGAAACGGCTGACTCATCACTGTCCCATTCCATTCAGAGTGGTCAGTGCTCTCGGCCCATGTCTGCTGAAAGATGTAGCAATGTCAATAGTTATCAGACAGCTGCAAATAATATCTGATAAATTCATTAATTATGCAATCTGCTATAAATTCTGTGTATACCTAGTCTAATACTGTGCGTGATATTGATGTCTGCCAAATGAATAAATATAAGTATATTGATGTGTTTCAGTGGATGTGTGATATCAGAGTTATAGCATTTTATGGAACTATGAATCTGCCTGTATTACATTTTCACAGCAACAGTCACATTTAAGACACATATTCCAAAATAATTTGAACGCAAATATTTGAACTTAAAAACACCATACACCTAAATAAATGTCAACCCATGTAAATCCTGTATATATTTTATAGCCCCTGTTTTATTGTTATATTGTATCCACAGGAAAATGTTGACATAATCAACATTATCATAATTATTTTCCAGATATTGGAGGAATCCAATTTGCTTACTATAAGTAGTAAATTATATAGTAAGTTATTATTTCTTTATATCATAATTCTGTATAAACCTATATATATATCTATGTCTTGGTACAGTG
This sequence comes from Albula glossodonta, assembly GCA_019788955.1. Lineage (NCBI taxonomy): Eukaryota > Metazoa > Chordata > Actinopteri > Albuliformes > Albulidae > Albula > Albula glossodonta. The sequence continues at coordinate 1,532,380 of JAFBMS010000027.1, forward strand.
ACTCCAGTTATACTCTGTCAAGAGCGTTGAGAAAACTTACCTGTAAACAGTCGTAACAGTCTTAGACCTTCCCAAAATGGCAGCTTGACCAACTTCGCAGGGGTGTCAGATTTGCGTCAAAGGAAATACGTTTTTCTGCGTCATTTCCTAATAAACATCATTTCCTGTGAAAGAACCGTTGGTCACGTGATCCGGGCTTACTTCTCTCCTTCTCCGATCTGTCTATAACATCGAGAATATCACAGAAATGGGTGCTTTGTACGGATCAACGCATGTAGATTGTGTATGCCTCTGTAAAGATATTTTCGGAACTCATTCGCTTTGCCATAACGGCATAAATTCGTTTCTGGAATTTTCTTCTCTTGGGGGTGGATGTCACGTGACCAGCACGCGGGTCTGGTCGTTCGGTAAAGATGGCGACAATTGTGTAGAAAGCAACGGAGAAAGTCAGCAACAAGCTCGAGTTCGCTGCAGCGTTTGGAAGCTATCACAGTCCTCAAGTAAGTGCTTCACTGCTAGGATGTAATTTGAAAATGTTTGCCAAATTTTCCTGGATTTCAGTGCATACTAAGAAAATATATCTTTGGTGCCGTGCATCAGAAATTCATTGTTTTGTTTTCGTCTTGCCAAGGCATTGTACAGTGACTGAGCATATTAGCTAGCTAACGTTAGCTTTCCTACTCAGTCGGTAACAAACAAGATGAGCTGCTTCTAGCTATAGCTACCTGACGCTACTATCCAAATTAATAGGTGTCTTGTGTAAGAACTGCAAATTCGTGCTTGAGTTCGTTGCCCGTCTAGCTATTTCTGTGTAAATTCTCTAACTAGTGACAGTTGAACACTTGACACTACTACAATAACAAAATTGGGAACCATATCATTAAGTATAATGCGGTTGCTAGGTAATCAGTCTAGATAGCGATAGCTATATTAACCAACGTCAAAAGGATGTACAACATTGTTTAATGCATTATCCGATCGCAAGTTGCCAACCAAAAATTGCCGTGGCGTGACTCTCAAATAGCGTTAGTTAGGTAACCTTGGCTAAGTATCTGAGGTAGGTAACATTGACATAGCTAGCAATGTACCATCTTAGATGCGTAAAGCTAATGGGTAGGTAGCTAGCTAATGTTAGCTATCCATAATTCATGTTTTAACGTGTTTGCTCAGAGACTGAGTGAACTCTGCACTCTGTTTCAACAGCTAACGGTAGTTGGGTCACTTGTCACGCTGAACAGTAATTTGTTAGCGCCTATCGTCGTGTTGTTGAACGTGTCAACGAGGTAGCTAACCAGTAAGCTACAACTGTAATCGTTTGCTTGTCAGCGAACGCTCGCTATCTAGCAATAGCATCTTCAACCGATTTTAGCTTGTCCCCCAAGCCACCCATGTGGTAGTGGACTATAGACCAGTTTCAAGTAATTTCTAAACGTTGCTCTTCTATTATGTCTTTGCTGTAAGATTATGTAGCAAATAATACCAGAAACGTTAACTGTAGATTTCCAACCATCAGTAAGTTGGGCAGCTACGTCAGACCCGGAAGGGTAGCTAACTGTGTCGTGTGAACACGTGTGTGAATCGATAAGACTCTGTGGCTTTTTATCTAACGTTAGTTGGTTGAGAGATTTTGTGCCCGTTCGTTTAAGACCCCCTGGATATGATGGTTTGAATCTACCCATTATTGTCAATTTGCCTGAACCGTAGAAGCGACTTTAGACACGGATTTGAAACCTCTTCAGTTTTTCAGCGTCTCGATAGACGTCTGAAAGGTAGGCAAATAGCTAACGTTAGCATAGTTTAAATTGTAGGAGACTGTTTTTTTTGTTACCGATAAAAATTGCAAGACGTTTTTCTTTAGCTTAATTGCCTTGGTGTCAATGTAATTAAATGCCGTTTAGCTCCTTTGATACGAGAACAGTGTGGGTAAAAGTACACTCTTGATCCTTAGGAGTATAGTTAAAATTGCAGGAACTGCTAACGCTACATGGGAATCATAGCGATTGTCGCACTGCTACTGAAATTTATATTTGCGGTCGTCTTTCTTCTAATCAGTTTAATCGAAATATGTATGTAGATTATTGGCTTGAGCAACATCCTCCTAACCACCAGCCAACCATGCTGGCTTTTGTCATGTATCTTATGCGAGTCCGAATTAAACACCGACATGTGGCTGTAGGTTTGTCCTTGTCGGATAACTTATTGTTGAAGTTTCTTTTAACCTTCATTAATAATTAAAACACTTGACTTGTTGCCAAGTAAATGTGTGTCAGTAACTTGTCAACTACTAACCAAAATCACGTTTCCAAGTTGCTTTTTTCGCGATCTTAGGAATCACGTTTCAATATGTCTGTAATATTCCAAACTTTAATTTTGTAGACAGGTAAATTTGTGGTTCTTATCCAGATCGAGGTGCAGTTTCTCTCATGTTCATTCATATATATTTAAATCTAGCGACAGTGCCCTCAAATGTCCTCGTGTGTGTAGCTGGCTGTAGGTCACATGGAGGATGAAACTCGAGCACTGTTTTCATAATAGCATGGTGCCTGTGCTGTTTACCACCATCTCAGAGGGTCATTTATTTTACCACAAATTTTTGTACATAAATGTTGTTTTTATTGTATGGATTTTCCATGTTGAATCAAAGCAGTTGTACATTTATACATCTGGACTCGAGTTTACCCCACCTGAAGGCTGCCATTTTTAGACATTGGGTTTGACAGTCTTCATCTGTATACATTACTTGGGTGTGTTTTAGGTATTTCCTGAGAGACAGTATATCGCTGTTCTGTTATCACCCATGTAATGAAATGGACAATAAACTGCCATTCTAGCTGCATATACTGCTTTTCCCTCTGTATGTGCTGTGCTTGGTTAGCTCTATCTGTCAGTAATTAGGAAGTCGGCATACTGCATGATGTCCCATTTCCAGACAGGAGTCCAGAATTGTGTGCTTATTTTGACTTCCGTCTTTTTTTCCGTAGTTTGTAGAAATGTCACACTGACAGTCTTACAGGTCAGCAAAAGTGTTACTTTGTTCGTCTGTAGGCTTAAATGCTTCTGACATGCTGGAGTTTGCGTTGTTGTGGTTTGTAGATGATGGATCCTGGACAAGATTTGCTTTTAGCTGCCCTGAGTGAGAGTGGAATCAGCGCTAATGACCTTTTTGACGTCGAACCTCCAGACGCCGTCCCGCCCCCCAGCACACAACAGGTAGGAAGGCAACAATTCTCCGAATAAATACATTTGTTCTTATGTGAAATGAGACCCCTGGAAGTTCCCTCTATTACCTTTAATTCAATCATATTAGTGTTAGACAGACTTTGCTTCAAAGGGGAACATCAGTTAACAAGAAATTTTAAAAGTATACTGAGCAAAAGAAGTTTTTCAGCGGGCTGTATGAATTGGGATCTTCGCTTGTCTGGCATGACATCATAGGGAAGTTTCTAGTCTTGGTGGTGTACTTGCGTTTCTTATTGGAGTTCCCCATTAAGAGAAGACCCTTGACCTATGTTGTGTTGGCATTTGTTTTTGTAGTCTGTTCCCCTAAGCACCTTGGATATCGGCCTGGCAACTGAGGCATCCGTCACTGTGAGGCAAGAGCCTATTGTTCCACCCACCCCTTCAGTCACCATCAGGGTAAGCCGTCCTATTTGCCATTCATGATCTGAATGTCCTCAGGTGAGCATGTAGTTGCTACACAGGCATCCATGATCAACATCCATTATCAGTTAGGTTCCTAAAAACTCTTCTGCATAAGAAATTGAATATAAAAAAAGAGCAAGGCTAGGACACGTTCAGACATTGAAGGTAACATTCCAAAAATGCTCCGAGCCATTTTGAGCACACGCGAAGTGAAACTGAAATGAACTCTTATTTGTTCATGAGTTTTACATACTTATTCCTGGGGGGCAGATTCCATTTGTTCTCCTGCCAATAACGGAGTACAGCTTCAGGGGTTTTACTTTCAGTTTTGGGTATTTATGCAGTGACATGTCTGCATTTACAAGGGTTTTTCACTTTGATACAGCTGCCTTTTGGGGGGTGGGGGTGGGAATACCTCAGCCCAGCCTAGCTGTTTAAATTCACACATCAAACCTCTCCTGCTGAGTCAGGAGAAAGCAACCATAATGCGTGACCCCTCACTTCTTTCCACACCGCTGACACTTACATGCAGTTACATGCTGCTAATATTGCTGGTGGATAAGGAACTGAACGATGTGTGGTTGGAACAGCCACATGTGCATGATAAACCAGGAGTGGCTGCTAGAGAGCATTAAGACTAATGAGCTTGTGACATGCGCAACGTTCCATTCTACCACAGCCGGGTTAAATACTCGTTTCTGATTGGCTGAATGGTACGAATTATTTTTCAGTCATTTGTCTTTGGTCAGTATAATTACGTTTTCGCTTTGATGACGTTTAGCTACTGCTGAACAGTGCCAGAAAAGAGCCTCACAGTCCGCTATGCAGAGGTGCGTTCTCCCTTTAGTTGTCAGCTGAATTTTAATGTCAATAGGTGAACTGTTTTGACCCCCATCATTACCTGGTGAGGCTGGGCCAGTTGTTGCATTAGTAATGCAGACCTCTGCCCTTGGCCGGTAGCGGAGCGGCTGGGATGCAAACATCCAGTCGCAGGGCTCTCCCCTGCTTCCCAAATTAACATCTTACTGCATGAGCTACCTCTGGTTATCCATGTGCATATTCCCAGAATACTCATAGTCATTTGCTAGGTAATTGAAATGTGTTAGTTGTTTGTGGTGTACTTAGATTTAAATGTTTTTCAATGTGGCATATTAATTTGATAGAAATCAACATCAGATGAAATCGCGGTAACTTAGTTACTGCTTTCACTCTGGGAATGCTAACAAATGGTGAGAAGTGAGGAAACCATTTGTCCAACCAGACCACAACGAATAATATCATTTAACATTTCATATGAAGTGCAAAGGTTATTTAAGTATTTAGTATGTTCTACTATTTTATTGAATATAGCTGTTAGACGACTGCACTCCCAGCAAAAAGTTTGTCATATGCTGCGTTTTTTTTAAATCACCATATTCTTTACTCTGGCAGTTGGTTTGATTGGATTGGTCGAAGTTCTGGGTCAGGTGTTGCCTATCATGCTTACTATCGAATCCTTATAGTCTGATCTGCAGCTTCCCTTTTTTGCACTTGTATTCTCTGGAAATGGCAGTTTAAAGCAGGCCTTGATGGCACCACATGTGGAATTAGTTTGAAACCGAGATGCATTTTTAACTGCGTTCATCTAAATTGTTTGCTTTTACCTGTCTCCATCCGTACCACTTAAAGCAGAAGCCCCAGCCGTCAACCACCACGTTCGTCCTCAACCAGCTGAACCAGTTGCCTGCCCTCGGCACGATAGTGGTGACCAAGGCATCCGTTGGCACCACCTCCAGACAGACCATAACTGTGGCCAAGGTGGTCCACTCCACATCCTCCCGGGCCCCTTCCACGACGACTGTGCGGCCGGTGGTCCCGCCCAGCAGGGAGCAGATCCAGCTGAAGGACCTCCTGAAGACCAGCAGCATCAAGACCAGCAGCCTCGGCGAGCTCATGAAGCTGAAGCCGCCTCCCAACATCGCCCAGCCTGTTGCCACGGCTACCAGTAAGCTCCTCCCTCACACGTGCCATAGTAAGCTTGGCCAGTACCTGTTCTGAGTGTGTCTTAGTGGCTAGTCGTTGTGCATCTTCTAAAATTGAATGGGGTCTGGCAGTTCCTTTTTAACACTTTTCTTCATTTAATTTTACGGGAAATGGCCAGGCAATTTAGTTTAATCTGATATCCATGCTAATTACCTGCATTAGACCTCATACCATTCAGGATGGGTAGTGCCATTTCTCAAAGTCTGCTTGGTCTGCGTTCTCACATTGATTACTAGTGGAAGGATATTTCAGTGTGCAGCTTAATGAAATCAGATTGTTCATATTTGTGTTTGCATATTGTGGTTGCAGACCTACTCAGCTGCCCAGCAAAATCATTGCTTTGAAGTTTGTCCAGTTAGTTGATTTCGATTGTGTTTATTTGTAGTGGGTTGTTTTTAAATGTCTAACTGCAGCCGCATAATTGTACATCAAGCGCTATCAAAGCTTGCGCTCATCTTCCCCTTGCAGAAATAATTCTGGTCTCTACAAAGATGGTGAATAAACCAGGTAGGGAGGACTGTGGTGGATCTCACTGTGGTGAATCTCAAGCTCTGTTCATACCCACCAGGTGTACCAGGGTGTTCCTATGTTTGAATGTCCCATGGGGTTGTCAGGGCTATAGAAGGCACACATTCCCTGCATGTAATTTAAAGGGTCCTTCCATTCATTCACCCCGTTCGCATGTTTCATTTGTGTTCGAGGTTGTGTCCAACAGAAATTATTTTCTTTCCCCAGCTGAGTTGAATAATGGCGTGAAGAAGGAGGTGACGAGCAAAGATGTCGCAAGAATATGGATCAACGATGACCTCAAAATGCGCAGCTTCTCCCCACCAAATGTGAGTCTGCGCAGGAGCTTATGTTCTTCATGTCTATAATGCAGTATTAATATATTTCCATTTGTGATGTAAAACCCTTCACAGAATTATTATAGATTTAATTTTTAAGCCTGTATTATTCACCAGCAGAAGGACAACCGTCTTGCCAACAACTATCGCTTCTTTTTGAAAATTGTAATTTTGAAATGATTTGGTGTTGAAAATTTCTGGGTATTTGTATTCTTTTAGAAAATACCTGGAATTAAAGAAGAGGAGGAGCCTGAGGAAGAGGAGGAGGAAGAGTTGGGCCATGCTGAAACATATGCTGAATATATGCCTATGAAATGTAAATATCATGAAATGGAAAACAATTCTATGTAATTTCCCTCATGGTCAAAAAATAATTGGCTAGACTTACTGTTCTGTTCCCGTGCCCTGTCCCTCGCGACTGCCTAACTAGCAAGTTTGATAACTTTCATGATAATTTGATGTGTGTCTGTCCTCAGTCCACTGAAGAGAGGATAGTGTTACCATAGCAACCTATCCAATTTCTTAACATGCTCTATCGCAGGTTAACTTGAAGTTATTGAAATCTTTCTCTAAAGGCTTGCGTTCCTACCCACACGCTTAATAACATCAGTGTTTTGTTAGTAAAAACTGCTCCTGAGAAATTGCCTAGATCCATTTCAGCAGTCAAACGGGTATCTGTATGAACCTTATAGATGTGTTCTGTTAGGTATAAATGACTTGCAAAATATATTGCGCCTTACATCACCAATACCACCCAGCACTGCCATACAATGCAGCAATGCAGATCCCATGCATGCATGTAAAGTCAATGAAAGATATCGAATATCAAAATACAGACATTCATCTGTGAACTTTGATTTGCTTTAATAGTTCTGGTTTCAGGTTAAATTTGGCAGGGTTATACTGACAACACAAGAGCTGCTTGTGACCTGTCGTAAGAGGGCAGTATTGGAAAAGAAAAGTCTGCCGTTTCAAACTGCTTATGTGTGATAGTGGTTAAAGAGCCAGGGTGCGTTTCTGCTCAGGGGTTATGTTAGTGGTAATCGGTTACATTTTCTGAGCCCCAGAGACACCGTAGTTCAGAAAAGTGTTCTTCTTTCACCTCCAACAGTGAAGATTGGGCTGCGGCATCCGGACCCTGTGGTGGAGACCAGCTCCCTCTCCAGTGTCAGCCCGCCCAATGTGTGGTACCGGCTGTCCATCCCAGAAGAAACGATTGACCGGGGCTGGCTCTCCGCCCTGCAGCTCGAGGCCATCACATACGCTGCCCAGGTAGGCTTAGACCCAACCGTCATACATCTGAGACGCTGTTATTCTTCAGCAAATACTGTTCCCATTTTGCAGGATGTAACGTGTTTATTTCCTTCTTAAAGCAACACGAGACGTTCCTCCCAAACGGGGACAGGGCGTCTTACCTGATTGGTGACGGAGCTGGTGTCGGAAAGGGCAGAACCATCGCAGGGATAATTTATGAAAACTATCTTCTCGGCAGGAAACGATCTCTCTGGTAAGAAACCCCTCGGTATATGGTATCCCACATTCCCAGAATTCTGATCTAGGATCTGTTTCCTGTCCTCACATCCATAGCGTCATACATTACAAGCAGAAAAGGCCAAGCTGATCCTGGATCTGCACTTCTGCACATAGATGCTCTGAAAGCCCCTGTCAGCCAGGGTTAAACTGTAAGGAGAGTAGCCAGAAGAGTGTGACTGATTTTAATAACTGGTTTTGTCTTCTCAACAGGTTCAGTGTTTCAAATGACTTGAAATATGACGCAGAGAGGGATTTGAGAGACATTGGAGCGAAAAACATTCAGGTCCATTCATTGAATAAGGTAAACTGGTTCTCTGAAATTGTACTTGTGGATGAAGGATGGCGAAAGTGAAAATGTATACATGCATATTGGTTTTTCCCATAATGTTAAGTAGCTGCTGTGCATGTTTTTCCGCAGTTTAAATATGGAAAAATCTCTTCAAAACACAACGGGAGCGTGAAGAAGGGTGTCATCTTCGCCACATACTCATCCCTCATTGGAGAAAGCCAGTCCGGTGGGAAATACAAGACGCGCTTCAAACAGTTGCTACACTGGTGTGGAGAAGACTTTGATGGAGTGGTATCCTTCAATAAATTAATCAATACTGTCGCACTAAGCAGCCAGAGAACTGGAGACTTTAGGTATCCCTAAATTAGTCAAGTACATCTCAAGTTGTGCTTCGCAGTGCAGCCAGCTTGGAAGCATGTTGGCTGTAGACAGAGATTGCGATACTTTTGGTTCCATTTTTGTAGCAGTGTTGCACTTTGTGAAGCATGAAATGAATGCTGGTAAAGGGTTTCTCAGTGCACCAGCGGCTGCAATTCCTTTAGTGTATCAGTACATTTAATTGAGCCATTTATTCACTTCATTCATTTGTAAGCACTCTTCTTATAATCATTGGTAAAGATAAAATGTCCTGGGATGGAACGGTTTTCCTACAAGCAGGTCGCACTGTTTTCAGTTTCTTGTTCACATTTGTCTTGTCACCGGACCTTTAGTTATGCCTGTAAGATCCATCTTTAACTAAACCGTCCAGATCGTGTTTGATGAGTGTCATAAAGCGAAAAACGTCTGCCCCATTGGGTCCTCCAAGCCCACAAAGACTGGGCTGGCTGTCCTGGAGCTCCAGAACAAGCTGCCCAAAGCCCGGGTGGTGTATGCCAGTGCCACAGGTGAGTGGCCGTAGTCCAGCCTCCATCAGCCCCTGACTGGCCTCTATACTCTCTACACCCTCTTTCCCAGCTATAGGAGTCTCATGCATTATGAGGGCTAGGTATGCAGAAAGATATTACTGAATGGAACTCTATGCTGCCTATTTTATGCTATGTATAGTAATTATGCTAGTTTTCTGTTAATTTCTTTTTATTATTTTGGATAAGTAAGTGTTACATTGTCAGAGATGAGTAAATGTTTGCTAGTAATTTATTGAAATGTGTTTTGTATTAAACACAATACAATGTTGAAATGTTTAATTTGTCACTTTAAGAGTAAATATGACCACGCCCTTATGAACAGGATGGAGCTGAAACTGAGTTGCGGTGAAAGTGGGACTGATGAGGCTGTGTGTTTCTGCAGGTGCCTCCGAGCCCAGGAACATGGCGTACATGAACCGGCTGGGGATCTGGGGGGAGGGAACCCCGTTTAAGGAGTTCAGCAACTTTATTCAGGCAGTGGAGCGCAGGTGAGACAGGGACCCGGTCCCCTGCATCTGACTTCGGTTTTTAGGGGGGACTGTCAGAGCCGGAGTGTTGGCCCTTGGGGATGGAATGAAAGGGGCTGTCTGTGGCACAGCTGTGAGTCCTGTGGCTTGATGCTCCATGTCACAGCCTTTTTCTCAGCTGTCGGTGCACTCTAGCGGCCTCCTCTGGTCAGCGGTGCACCTGCGAGGCTTTGTGAACCAATCATACACTGACTTTGTGTTCCTCTAATGGGATAGGCACCGGTTGGTTTGGCAATTGCAGATCAGAAAGGAATAATGGCTGGTTGTCATGTAAATCAAAGGAATTGAGTTTATAGCAGGCAGTTGTTTCTATGTCTCACTTCCAAGTCCTTTTATCCCGGGTGGTAGTGAGTACTCCATTATAGTAGCCATTTTACTTAAAATATATGTTATGCTTTTTTTCCCACAGATTATGCATATCACCTTTACCTTTACTGCGTATGTGTCATTTTCATTGCTGCTTGATTTGGTGTTCCAGTTGGTGCACAACCTATAAATGGAAAGTAATTAACGTATTATTTTTCAATTTGTCTAAATTACTACAGAGGTGTGGGTGCTATGGAGATTGTTGCCATGGATATGAAGCTAAGAGGGATGTACATCGCTCGGCAGTTGAGCTTCACCGGGGTCACGTTCAAGATCGAAGAGGTCCCCCTGTCACAGGGCTACATCAAGATGTACAACAAATCTGTTCGTCTGGTGAGGAATCACATGTATCCCACACACACACACACACACACACACACACACATGCAGAGCCCAAACCTCAGCCCAGAGCCCAGACTGTCAAAGCAGGCTAACCGAGTCAGGCAACTGTCAGGATAAAAATAAGTCTGGCTTCTTCCCAGGTCTTCAAAGCAAGCATAATGTAGTGTTGGCCATGTTACCAAAGCGTGCTCTAATCATGTAACCTACTCCAAAGTATTTTTATTGGCAGTCAGCTGAATAGCTGGAAAGTCTTGCATTTCTAAACATCATTGGAGAGATCGCCTTGCTCCATTGCAGTACTCGGATGAGTATCTGTATGAACGTTATAGAGTGGGTCTGCTAAGTAAAACTACTAATACCACCAAGCAGAGCCATGCAATGCAGATGTGTAGATGCTATGCATGAATGGAAAACATACTAAATGTAACACTGTTGATTGAAATTCTAATTTGGTCACCAGTAATGCAGTCGCTTTAATGAGCTGCAGTTACGAATGGGAACCTTGATTCTCCAAGCACTAAAACAAAAGTGAAGAGGTCAGAGGCATGTTGCATGCACTGGCGGTTTTAAAACTATACATCTGTTCTTTATTTAAAAGAATTACTTTTCTACTGTGGACCATGAGGAATTTATTACATGGAGTTTATGGTGGATTTATTATGGTACTTGGCCTCAGTCAGGTTCTTTTCTGCAGTGTTCATTTATCCCTGTTGGTGAGCTTAGACTTTCAACCACCGCTCGTTTTCACAGATACAAGTTTCCTTTGGCATATGCTGTCATTTTGTCGCTGACAGTCATTGACACGTCATGTAATTTTGCCATTTATGTTAACAGTGCACCTGATGTTTGGGCAATAAATTCTTCAGTCCCTTTTTCTGTTTTTACCACCTGTAGTTAGTTGATTTTTTTGGTGTGGTGTAGTCAAAGATTCCTGAAAGCAATTGTGTATGGTTCAAGAATGGCAAACCATGAAATACTCTGGGGAGAACATGGTGTGCTTGTTTCCTGATAAATTAAATTCACTGTATTTTGAAAGTGATTAGCTACGAGAAGAATGATTTGTTGACTTGTCTAATCAACACAGTTTTACATTTTTTTTTTTTTTGTCAAATTCATGAAATTACTTCTTAATTAGTCCTTGAATTCAGTTGACCTCAGTGCAATCGTTTATCATCATAATGATTGCGCTCGTGTTGCAGTGGGTGACCGCACGGGAGAAGTTCCAGCAGGCGGCTAATCTGATGGACGCGGAGCAACGAATGAAGAAGTCGATGTGGGGCCAGTTCTGGTCGGCTCACCAAAGGTTCTTCAAGTACCTCTGCATCGCCTCCAAGGTCCGCAGAGTGGTCGAGCTGGCACGGGAAGAGGTTAAAAACGGAAAGGTATGTTTTTAACGTACCCCCGCCTGTTGTAGGTTCTCCAGTAAATGGCATGTTCCTCTTTTACTTCATTTAAAATAGTGGAAGTGAGAAGTTTTGTTCTTGCTGTCCAGAATACATTAAATGTTTTTCTAGTAAATCTGCTTGACTGTAGTTTATAATGAAGATTTGTGAGTTTTCTGCAAAATGTGTGACTGGCTTTGGTCTGGTTTGCAGTGTGTGGTTATTGGCCTCCAGTCGACGGGAGAAGCCCGAACACTTGAAGCACTAGAGGAAGGTGGAGGAGAGCTCAATGACTTCGTTTCCACTGCAAAGTAGGTTTTCCTGCAGGGTCTGCCATTAAGCATGGCCTGAAGACCCAGGTCCTCCACATGGTACAACGCGATCATACAGCAAACTCTTCAATTGCAGCAATTTCTTTGAGTTAAAGGAAGAACCTGTGAACTTGGTGGATGTAGTGGCAAAGTAGAAGAGACAGTGTTGTGAGAGGTGCGCTGTGTGGTGCTGGTTAAACCTGCTACCAGCACAGGCCTCGTCTTACTAGACTTGGTTCTGATTGGCTGTAGTGTTTCTGGATTGCAGTTTTCGTGCTGTTGTAGTGTCTTGAGGGCAATCAGTTTTGACTATTAAGAGCTTCCCTTGTCTATTAGTGGTATATAATAATTTTGTCTCTATCAGGGGTGTGCTGCAGTCACTGGTAGAGAAGCACTTCCCGGCTCCTGACCGACAGAAGCTCTTCAGTCTGCTGGGCATCGACCTGTCTGCCAAGAAAACTCCCTCACCCAATGACAGTGCGTCCACGGACCTGAAGGGCAAAAAGAGGAAAGGTAGTCACCTCCTGCACTGCTCACACACACGGACACACACCGCCACACACATTAAATCACTGTTTTGAGTGTTGAATGTGATGGCTAGGCTCCTGGCCACCCACCAGCTGTTCCAAGGGCTGGGCGATAAATTCAGTATACTTGATAATTTGGTACACAAGATACAAGAAATTGTAGTATTAGAATTAGGGTTAGTTGGCAGCGTAACCGTTTGCGTGTTTGTTTCCAAAGTCAGCAGCGTTTAACAGGCAGAAGATCTCTGTCTCTCTGAAACTCAAACTCACAGCATTGTAACCACGCCCATCGATCATTGTCGTGTCAGGTGTCCTGACAGTTCAAAAACATGGAAGAGAACCGCGAAGAGCGCAGGCTGCTAGAGCTGAGGAAGACCTACTTCTGAAACGGTCACGTGTCTGTTGTATGGAAGCTGTTTGGCTTCAGGAGGGAAGACAGAGTACAGTCTGAAGTAAATTATGCCAAAAAAAGGTAGCAGCACCACAAATGTATTGCACCACCTCAAACCACACCACTCAGTGCAGAACAATGAATCCGTCAAATACCTTAAGGCTAGTTCTGCTAACGATACTGTTACTGCTATGAGACGCTGTGTGTGCAATTGTATTGTTTGAACAATTTATTTGAACTTGACAGGAACTGTTGAAAGATACGCTGTGTGCAGTTGTCATGTTCAAAAGCTGTTATTTAACATTGTACTTTGTTTTGACTTCAGTGTTTTATATAAAATATTGAAATATTGAGATGTATATCGGTATTTTTGAAAAAAGTATCAAGATACTGTTTTTATACCATCTGATCCCGCAGGTCAGGATGTGAAAAAGGAAGCAAAGAAGCCGCGGCGGTCTGGCGGTCTCTCAGGCAGCAGCTCGGACGAGAGCGCAAGCGACTCTGAGGCCTCGGAGAAGGAAGTGGAAAGCGACGACAGCTTCAAGTCCGTCAGCTCAGGAGAGGAGGACGAGGACGACTTCAACCCGTTCAGGGACGAGTCCAGTGCGGACGATGAAGATGGTGAGTAATGAGAATGCAGAACCGGGTGTGAACTCAACATGAAAACCAAAACAATCGAACATGTCAGGCTTACAGCACAGTTGCAGTTTTTTAAAAATCATTTAAATTTTTCATAATCAAGGAGGACAAATGGAAACAGGTTAAAAGTGAAGAGCTTTATTGAAAAGGGTGCATACAAAACAGACAAATGGTTACATATAAAATAAGCTGTGACTGAACTTCATACAGTAATCAGTACCCTACCCTGTTGAAAATGGCAGCATGCACCCATGAAGCACAGTGCAAACTTTGTATTTAAAAACCCAGTTTTGCACGTGCTCACTCAGCCTTGGGGGTCAGCTGTCGACTAGGTGCCGGGTACAGTATCTCCTTATACCGTGCCTGCGTCTTTATGATAGCATTGTTCGTCACTTGGTATGCTGGATGGTTAGGTTTCTGCAAAACAGGTTGTGTGAAACAATGTACAAACATTATCATATAATAGTAGATAATTCATGTGTGTGCGTTTTGCAAGCGTGGCGGTTACTATATGTTTCTGGTTAGCTAGCTAGCCAGTTTTCCAGTGTAAGCCTGGACTTAAAGATATCACTTCCACCACTGCAATGAGGTCTGCAGCCAGACCCTTTTCTGTATTGGTTAGCTCACACTTCTTCAGCATACCCTGGTCTGGCTGGCACACTCCCAGCATACCCTGCTCTGGCTCGCACACTCCCAGCTTTGCCCTGCTCTGCCTCATACAGTCCCAGCATGCCCTGCTCTATCATTTATTCCTGAACTTCCTCTGGTTCTCCAGATCCATGGCTGATCAGGAAAGGCCACAAAAAAGGAAAGGAGAAAAAGAACAAGAAGAAGAAGAAAAAGAGCATTGATCCAGACTCCATTCAAAGTGCCTTGCTGGCCTCAGGTCTTGGCTCGACGAGACCAGTGTTCACTTCCTCTGCTCTCAAAACGCCATCCAGCACAGCACCTATCATAGGTAAGCACTTATTTCTTCTGGAAATGGACTTTCAGTAACTGGGGAGGCATTCTAAAACCCCTGAATTTCTTGAAGTGAAGTTAGTATTTCCTGTAGGAAAAAAATACCTTTCCACTTCCTTGTCTTATTACCCCCTCATGGTCATCTTTTCACTTTCTTGAGGAGTACTTCAATAATCTCATCTGAAAACAAATGAAAATTATAACTTTACAGTCAGTTTAACCAACGTAGCAAGTGCATTGAGCCAAAGCGGGTTCTGTTAAATCAAATTCGGTATGAATAAACATTTTTGGGTTTATTCGTACCGAACATTTTTTAATTTAGCTAACGTTAATATTGTTATTGCTAGCAAACATTGTTTTTGCTTAACTTGTCAACTCCAGCCGGTCTTGGTACATGAGCTTGTCCAGTCCATTATTTTCCTGGAAGTAAGCTTGCTAAAATGACGTTTCAGCAAACCACCTCAAACATCGGGCAATGAGCTAGGCCAAGAACTGTGACAAATCAGAGCAAAACGGTAAACTGGACACCCAGATAGATTCAATTTGTCATGTTCACCATGTAACAACAGGCAAGAAGTTGTTTGTCGGTCTTGTGTTTCGCAGTCTGATGCGATCACCAGGGGTGCGTAGTGTAAGCAGAATTTGATACAGTGTCAATATTGGCTCTCCTGCAATTCTTAAGTAGGCTTGGAAAAAGTAAATAAGCCTTTGAAATGTTGTTTTAATGTCTGTATGAACCGAGGACGTTGCTAGACTTTTAGCACTACTGGGCAGCAGTCACCCAGTGATTCTCACACTTGCAATTTATGATACATTTTTAAAGACGAGGTATTTTTATGATACTTTACTGGGGCACAACAAATTATTCCTGGGGCATGTGCCCCAGTAAATGGGGTCAGGTGACGCCCCTGGTATGAACCCTGTATGCGGCATGTCTAACGTTGGGAGCCCATGTCCGCAGCCAAAAAGGAGAGCGAGGACAGCGGCTGTGTGACCAGCCAGGACGCGGTGGAGGACGCCCAGCAGATGAAGCGGCAGCTGCTGGAGGAGCTTGAGAAGCTGGCCGAGGATCTGCCCCCCAACACTCTGGACGAGCTGATCGACGAGCTGGGGGGGCCTGACAACGTGGCCGAGGTGGGTCCCGCTTACCACCACAGAGCCTTATTTTAATGCCGTTATGGTAAAATATTAAAAGTGACCATGCACAAAGGCCGACATGTCAGTAGTCACATTGTTGTATGGAGTGCCAGTTTTTGCTGTAGTTTATTTTCAGCTTTGAACCCATGCTAGTCGAGTTTACTTTGTCTGAAAGGGGTTTCGCAGTCCCACTTAGTATACTAAGGTAGTGACTACTTTGTTCTTTTGCTGCTCCCTTACTTCGCAAGTGCAGCGCCCCCACCTCGTTGCAGCTTTGTGCATCAACCAATCTGATGCAGTCCAGCTGAGGTGTGGAATACGTTGAATACTTGTTTTCTAGCCTACGCGATAGCACTAAAACAACCAATGGTGTGGTAGAAACAACGCATTTTTATTAAACCCTCTTGCTGTTTAATTTATAATGGTAAGAGGTAAATAAAACCCCATCCATGATGTCAAATATGATTCTCTCCACAGATGACAGGACGCAAGGGCAGGGTGGTCAGCAACGACGACGGGAGCATCTCCTACGAGTCGCGTTCGGAGTTGGACGTCCCTGTGGAGATCCTCAACCTCACAGAGAAGCAGAGGTTCATGGAAGGAGAGAAGGTTTGCGCACATGTCGTACTAATGCATCTTCCAACTAGAAACAAGCACACAGTCACACCAAGCTTATGCATATTTTCTGTCTGCCTCCTCCCGTAGAACATCGCCATAATTTCCGAAGCTGCCAGCTCTGGAATTTCACTTCAGGCGGACCGCAGGGTGAAGAACCAGCGGAGGAGGGTGCACATGACTCTGGAGCTCCCCTGGAGCGCTGATAGAGCCATCCAACAGTTTGGTATGCATCGCTCTTCTCAGTTCTGCCCGTTCCTCCATTTTGGCTCTAAAGAGTTATGGATCTACTTATCTGGTTCGCATTGCCTGTGGATGCTTCTTGGGTTTTGGAGACATATGCTTAGCGGTGCTATCACAGCGCTTTTAGTCGATGCTCAGAGGTTGAGTCGTCATAGCGGATGTATGGAGTATGAAAGAGGTGACAATGTCTGAGTCTGATTGGCTGTCTGTCCTCAGGAAGAACACACCGGTCCAACCAGGTCACAGCTCCAGAGTACGTGTTCCTGATCTCTGAGCTGGCGGGAGAGCAGCGGTTTGCCTCCATTGTTGCAAAAAGGCTTGAGAGCCTGGTAAGTCACTGTCTACAATGACCTGTGAGCATGTCTGCAGTTACCTGAGCTCGATGTGTATACCTTCCCATGTAATGTAACGTGCCTACCTTCATGTGTCACATAATGTACCTACCACCTACCTTTTTGTTGATCTCACTCAATCACCTCTCATTCCCACCAGGGTGCTCTCACTCATGGTGACAGAAGAGCCACTGAGACCAGGGATCTAAGCAGGTTTAACTTTGACAACAAGGTACGTTCTCCCTTCCTCCAAGTTTAATCATTGCCCTGTGACTCTTCACTATTGCTTCAGTGTATGCTGATTTTGCTTTTCTTGCAGTATGGACGAAATGCCCTGGAAATTGTCATGAAATCCATCGTCAACCTGGACTCTCCTCTCGTCTCCCCGCCTTCCAACTTTGAAGGGGATTTCTTCAAAGGTATTAAGGTTTGATCCAATGGAATAAAAGGTGTAGGATGATGTATGATACCTGGATGAATCTGATTGGTGTTTGTCTGGTCCAGTGTGTTAGCACATGAATGTTAATGTGAATGTTAGTGAAATTTCATTTCTCCTCCCAGCATCATGAAGCGCTGGTGTCTCTCGCTGCCTCAGCCGCAACAACATTCACAGGAGACAGGATAACATTCTTGCATAATTCTTGCTTTCTAAAAGCAGCGCATTTGTAATGGTTCTTCCAAAAGTAAACACCTCCGTTCACAAATGTCTTCAGTAGGATATTCCTGTAAACCAGTCAAACCAAAATGCAGAGCTGAAATACTCAAAATCAGCCGTGAGCTCCCTGGACATTCTGTAAACAAATTTTATATTTTGATTAATTGCTGTTAGTATTTTGCCCTGCATTGATCACAAGCAAAAATGTATGGTAGACATAATGGAGGGGAAAAAACTGTAAAACACAGCAACTACATGTTTTTAGAATAACCGTGTTCTTTGCACCACTTTTTCTGTTATTGATATTTCTGCAGGTAAATTAGTTATTACAAAATATAAACAAGACAAAAAATTGCTTGGATTTGGCTGTGTTAAACTGTTTCAGGCTTGATGGCCGCGCTTTCTAGAACTAAATATCTCATTTTTAATGGAAAGGAATCATCAACCCTAATTACAGAATGAGCCATTAACAGATTACAGATGGAATACTTTGATATAAAATGAGTCTTACTGGTGGAATGGTTGAAGCAGAACTTGTGTTTGGTCACATGCTGTTGTGAAAGCCTGATGCTAGCTGTCAATCTTAAATGAGTCATTGCTTGGAAAGGATAATTCATGTCCTTAGTACTGATTAGGTTCTTTTTTTTTTTTTCCCTCACAGATATTCGACATGGGTTGATTGGCGTTGGTCTAATAAATGTGGAAGATCGTTCTGGCATCCTCACATTGGACAAAGGTTAGACAGTATGATCTGTTGTAATTTTGTGGTGCGTTGACTGACCTGAAAATGGTTTCACTGTAGATTTGAACGTACAGCTAACATTGAAGAAAGGGAACGTTTGCACGTGAAAATAACTCTTCAATTGAGGCTAGCTGTAGTATGTTTGACTTTTAGTGAACTTCACCATGCCATACTATACTGCATCTGGTAACCTGGTAACATTAGAGGGAAAAAAGGATCCTGTTAACAACCACGACTTGCCTATTTTCAGTCGCCACCCAGAAAAAAAGGTTCAAAAACGTTTTTGTCGTATACAGATTACAACAACATCGGTAAATTCCTCAACCGGATTTTGGGCATGGAGGTGCAACAGCAGAATGCCCTGTTCCAGTACTTCTCTGACACTCTCACCGCGGTCATCCAGAATGCCAAGAAGAACGGGAGATATGACATGGGAATTCTGGGTAAGAATTCCACTTTTTACGTTCACTCTAGAGCTGTGCCTTTTTTTAAAAAAAAAAAAAAGGTCAAAAAGAGTTTGTACTCTGCACGGGAATCAACAAGGATATTCACAAGAATTGATGCTGTGGATTGTGTGTGGCTGTCAGTGGGTGTAATGTAAAACCCTTTTATAGTTGGTGTTTAACAATAGGAAAAGTTTTTTTTTTTTTTCTTTGCATCTGACTACCACACAAGAATTTCAAGAGACATAATAATCTGAAATCAGTTATTTTCTTTCAAGAAGATTGCATTCTCTGTAAGCGGCTTTTTATAGTCCATTAAGTTTCCGATGTTTTTCTTCATAGACCTGGGCTCTGGAGACGAGAAAGTGAAAAAGGTTGAAGCAAAGAAGTTTCTGACCCCAGGTTACTCTACCTCAGGACATGTGGAGCTCTACACGGTATGCACCTTCAGGACGAGTGAATCCCACGCTCATATAAGGACATAAGCGTAATACCACCAGCTGCTGTAATGGCCATATCACTGCCATGGAATTGTTTCTGCTACCATTATACTGGCAGTGTAGCCCATAATGCCAAGCTTACATGCAGCCCATAGTCTATGGCCTCCTCTTTCCCCACCCAAATGAAGCTGTTTTCAGTGCCACCAAGTCCCCTTCTCCACACTCAGCCACACTGAGTGTCCTTCTCTGCTCAGCAGTGATTTGTGAGTACGTGAATGTGTATGTGTGCGCGATTGATGTTGAAGGCCTGCCTGCCGTCTGTTCCCTATAGGTGAGTGTAGAGAGGGGAATGTCCTGGGAAGATGCCACATACATTTGGGCAGAACAGAGTGGGCCAGACGACGGATTTTATGTGCAGGTATGAAGCACCATACAGTCCTCTTAAAAACTGCAGCTGCATTACTTGACGAAATCCGTAAGAATTCACGGTTCGATCTTGCTAAACAGTTGTGTCAATCTGTCCCAGGTGAGGAACAACAAAAAGACGGCTATCCTGGTAAAGGAGGTCAACACCAAAAAGAGGCTCTTCCTGGTTTACAGACCGAATACAGGAAAACAGCTCAAACTCGAGACCTATGCAGATATTCGGAAGAAGTGCAAAAAGGTAAGGATCTCTAAAATCGGTCTCAGTGTTACCAAACCATGTATGTTGTATGTATCCTAATGTCCGATCACTTTCTGTGTCTCAGGTCCTTTCGGAGGATGCCAAACAGTACTGGATAGAACAGTACACGTCTTCTGCAGATACATGTTCTCATGCTTATTGGTAAGCAAACTTGTGACAGTCTAGGGTTGGGATCCACTTAAATTCAGTACTGTTGATTTAGATGCATTTTTAAATACGAATTAAAAGCTGATGTATAAGTAATGAAACACAGTTGTAAGTTATCCAGTAAAATAGGCTGTAAATGTGTGTATTAAAATATCTGTAAATGTCCTGGGTTTGTGATTGGCAGGCGAGGGAACTGTAAAAAGGCCTCATTAGGACTCCAGTGCGAGATCGGGCTTCGCTGTCGCACCTACTACGTCCTGTGCGGCTCCGTACTCAGCGTCTGGACCAAGGTGGAGGGCGTCCTGGCCTCCGTCAGCGGAACCAATGTCAAAATGCAGATCGTTCGTTTGAGAACAGAGGACGGACAACGAATCGTGGGTAAGCTGCCATCTGCCTAGCGCACGGCAATTTTATGTTATATGAGCTCTACTCCTAGCTTTCACTAATTTTACATCTTGCATTAACCGTACTCCTACCCTTCAGGAATTAAACGTTACATGAATTGTACTATGTTAATTTCATGCTGTGGCCAGTGATGTCAGGTCAGTCCTCCACACTACTGAGGGTAGGAGTGGAGTGTGCCTTAGTTTCAGCTGGTCCTGTGTAAGTTGGACAGAAAGTGTCTGGGTAGTAGTGTGCGGTTTTTCCGTGGTCAGGTGTTAATAACGTGTGCCGTTTTCCGTTCCCAGGCCTCATCATTCCAGCGAACTGCGTGGCGCCACTCACGAACATCCTGTCGTCGTCGGACCAGTCCCAGCAGCTCGCCGTTCAGCAGCAGCAGATGTGGCAGCAGCTGCACCCGCAGAGCATCACCCACTTTGCCAACACATAGCGCCCCCTGCTGGCCTGGGGCCAAACCCCCCCACCCACCCCCAGCCATCGTGCGCCAACACGGGCACCGCCCCCCTCTACCCTGCGTACATTCAGGGCTCTTGTCCAAAGAAGACTCTTTGCAAGACGTTCACTGGAAGGTGTGGCCAGCCAGCCATGTCGGCACCCCACACTGCGACTTTAGTGAACAAGGGGCGAATCACAATGGTGTGGGCTCAAGCAGACTAACCCCACCCCCCCCCCTTCCCCCCTTTCCCCCTTTCCCTCCTCACTTCTCATTTCCCCTCTTATTCCAAGTACTTGAACTTTGATTCCTTTATACGACACGTTACAGTGCTCAGGGGTTAGCTCGACAAAGCAATCGCACTTTCTTAGACTGAATATGCTTGGAGCACAGCCTTGATAAGCATAACCCCCCCCCCCCCACCCCTGCACCCTCATGAGCAGCCAGCTTCATTCCTTTCTCAAGCATGACACTGCTAGTTTACCCGAACGATCCCACACACCCCTGTCTCCTCCTCACCACCAGTGCTGGCTCACAAACTCATTGAAAGCGTGTACTGTACCCTTCGGATTGATCTCGTCCCTGCAGTTATAACGGGACTGTGGCTTTGCATGGTATGAAATCCTTTTTTTTTTTTTGTTCCTCTTCTCCCTCTGAAGAGCTCAACGTATTTTTTTTTGAAAGGTTGAACCTTGGAGTGCGCACCTTCAACATTAATGAATTAAATGAAGGTTTATGACGTACCTTTGTTTAAAGATTTAATTTGTAAACTAGAATGTAAAATTACACCAGGCTGCTCAAACATTGCGTAGCCCTTGTCCATCTGGTGGATAATTTTTACTTTTCTATCTCTGTGTTTTAATATTGACTGCCACTTGAATCCACATACAGGTAAACTTCAAGCTGGGGTGCAGTACTTTCTAAAGCGTTTGATTTAAGTTCTGTAAATGACAGGATGAATTTATGCTGGGATTATATTTTGCTGTACAAAGGTGTATAGTTGCATATCTTAAGTATTGGAAATGTTTTGCTTAAAGTGAAATTGATGTTTATAACATTTGAAGGACAATTTCATTTCATGCTTGCACGAGTTGCACTACTGATTAATTTGTTGTACAAAATCTGTAAACGCAGGATTTCCACATCTTGCATATGACCAATAAATCTGAACAACAAAAATTGTAATTTAATTTCGCTTTATTGTCGAAATATAAGGGCATCCGCGCTAATAAGGGTGTCACTTCGAACTCTTACCTCTGAACTTAAACAATACATGTCAGTCGTCCATTTTTGGTCCTTGTTTTCAGCGTTCGCTCGGATTACCTCGGGGCCGTTGGGTTGGGCGCATCTGGATACACAGCGCATTAATTGTGTTATTGTATCAACAAACTTACCACTGGTCAATGCACCGTTTGTCTTTGACCACATGCTTGTCGGCGACAGTCAATTTGCTGAGTCAAAAGCACAAAAACCTTGTTACTGAGTAACAAGGGTATCTTAAGTATGTCTGCCATTTATGCAGTCTGTCCGGGTGTAATTTGAAGAATCATGCTGCATCCACAGCGAACCACATGTTAAACTATAAACCGCATTTTACTTAAAATATGACTGAAATTGTGCAAATCTCGCCTTGAACCTACGGATAAGTGATGGATTCGGATCGCAAACACATTTTCCTCCAATAACCCCTTTCCCCTCTGCAGCGATTTCAGTGAACAGCCATGCCTTTCCTGGCTTTGGGTATGTCAGCGGCACTACGGACATTCGGTGACTTGGGGGAACACGTCACTCCTGTGAACGGAAGGAAAACAGAATTCACGTCGCCCGCCTGATCTAGGGGCTTAGGGTGGGGGAGGGGATAGCACGATGGCAGAAGCCTGGAATGGCACGACCAGTCCCCGCTTTTGTCAAACCAAAACCGCATGGCACAATGGACTTTTTTTCCCTCTTAAACTTAAAATGTATATTTTGCACATCAGATTTCCTCCCATATCGCCCATTTAGTCAGATACACAAAAATTTACTTGCTCTCTTGTCATTTTGAATACTTCTTTATCTGATTTTCGACTTATTTTTAATAAAGCGATGCAGTCATCATTACTACAACATTATAATCATTGCGATACCGCTATTGGAGGTTGTTAAGTTGCATTACACGTGTTAAATTGTATGGTACAAGATAACCTCTCGATTGTAAAATTAGTGTTCTGGAATTCTGTCGTCGTTGTAGGAAATGCTTTAATCTTTAATTAAGCTCTAAAAGTATGAAAATTTGGGTAATTTTAATAAATGTAATTGAATTACTTAAACAGGACTTTTCGGTTTGGAACCGCAGTTAACCAAAGAGTTCCAGTAAAGTTTTTCGTGTCAGATAACTTGTTACAACGATTTGTCAAGATAATGTGCACGTCCTATTTGAAAAAAACTAATTATATGGCACATAATGTATACAGCTAAATTGATCATCACATGTTTAAGTATTTACATCACGATGCCAGTTTCGGGTCAGTTTTCTCAGAATTTACCATTGCGTTGATGGATTGCATTGTGGGTGTCAATATAAGTGACGGCCATATTTGCCGGTGCCGCTGTGCTGTAAACAAAAAGTGTCTGAGGGAGACAGAGACGCTTCAGTGAATTTTAGGACATTTTTATTTCTTTAATTTACAATGTCTCTGGGAATGTCTTACAAACCTAACCACCTCCAACATATACCGGAAACTTCCGTGAACCAGGGTAAGGCAAAATACTGGTTTATCATTAAGCTTTTTTCAGTCTAATCGGATGTAAATTTCGATGTTAATATGAATACCTGGGGAAAGACCGCGTCTGTAGTTTTTGTCTAGTTATATATATAGGGTCAGATCCTGAGAGCTGATTCATATCCGCCATTATTACTAATCAAAAAAAGCTTTCTCGTCATCCACATCGGATCCGTAAAGCGAGGAAGACTGGATAGCCTCCAGGCATCGAGTCCTCAAGATCCGATGGTTGGATTTGTTCGAGCCTATAGCGTAATATTGTAATAAAAATGTATCACTTCTCAACTCCGCTCGTTCGGTTTCCTCCATGACGGTCTCCCGTGGGCTGGTGATTGATCCGGTTCAGGGATATTCTTTTTCTGACCCTCTGGTGACACCTAGTGTTTGCTAAGACTCTTTGCTATTGTGATCCCAAGTGCAGGGTGAAAAGTAACGGGAAAACACAATTTGTGGTTTATCTTCGGATTGAAATTAATTGATTACTTGCAATCTAGCATGAGTTTTTTTTTTAGAAACATAAGTACTGGCAATAGTGCTGGAACTTTAACAATTATAATCACTCCGTGGTCAGGTGTCGCACGTGTAGCTGAAATAATGTTGACACTGATATCTTTTTCTTACAGTTGGACTCATCCATTCTCCCTCAAGTTTCGCAACATTACAGTCATACAGGCCGCTTGTTAATGATTATGGACCACCTTCCCTTGGTTTTTCACAGGTAATTCACTTGTACTCGAAATTCGTTCACTCAAACAGTTTGTAATCATTGATATGGAAACATTCCCATTCATTCAAAATAGTTTAGGATAGTTGCAGTGGCGAATTGAAAATCGTTGCCCCTTTCAGACTTCGCACAACGATTATTTAAATAAATGCTCGCATCTACCAAAAGAGTTCATTCTAAAATGACGTTGGATTCTTATTCTTCTTATTATTTTAGGGGACAAGTGGAAACCAAGTCCCTCAGAGTAAGTATGCAGAACTTCTAGCCATCATTGAAGATCTGGGGAAGGAGATCAGACCAACCTACGCTGGGAGCAAAACCGCAATGGAACGACTAAAGAGAGGTACTATAGTAAAAAAACGCATACCATATTGTCACAATTCTAATATTTAAAAATCAGGTAAAATTTGGCATGGAAAAATGTCCATTGTCATTATCCCCTATAACTGTGGCAACTGCTGTACCACCTGCTGTAAGAATTCAATGGCATGCTAGCCAGTTGAAATGTCTGCTTTCAGCTTGTGATGAAATTTAAAATGATAAACCCCATACAGAGGTCTAAAACACAAATGTATATTTTGTCATTACCTAGCAATGGCCCTTTGATGATACATAAAATTACAGTTATTAATAGCCTGATATGGTTGGTGATTGAATTGCCCTTGAGTGCCAATTGGGATACATTTATTTCAAAGCATTTTGTGTCTATGTTATAATGTATACACACATGGGACACACTACCAGCTTTAAATGAACTTTGATTGTATGTGCATACTGTATAGGTCAGCCAACCAGTATTTGCCAATATAAAGACAACACACTGATATTGCATTGTTTAAAAGTACATTATTGTAAAGAAAAACTGGCATAAGAGTATCTATTTTTTTTTAAATGTACCCCATTTGCTGAAATATTTGACTGCTTTTCATGGCTTTCCTTAAAATTCTTGAAGTGAATTATGTTTCAAGGGCTATGGTCTTGTTTATATTTGTATATTAAAAATGTTTGGAGAATGAAGTACGTTTTTTTGTGTTTTAAGGGATCATTCATGCCAGAGGCTTGGTGCGGGAGTGTTTAGCAGAAACCGAGAGAAACGCGAGGTCGTAACCCCTGAAGCAAAGCCCCACCAAACTGAAGACTTGGACAACATTTTCAACACCTTTCTCTCTAACGATGGCCTCACATGAATACTTTTCAGTTTTCCAAAAACAAACATGAAGAAAGATACTATAAAAACTTGACATCTGGCTCAGACAAAAGAAAAAATAAACTGAAGTCAAAGACCAGTATATGAAATATACTTGAAACAAACCTCCAGGATTTATTGTGTTCCCATTTGGGAATATCTGGATTTATTTACCAATACTATACAGATAAAAAATGAGGGTGGTAAAAATTGGTGACTTTGCATGCAAGGTAGTTTAATGCTCCCTGTTAATTATAGAAACTGCATGACGGCTCATACAGACTTAGGCTGTAGACATTTAGGGGCATTTAGTGATGGACTAGGTTTTTAAGCTTGGATATTTTTAACACACTAATATTAATATGTAGGTGACAGAAGAAAAAAATAGTGCCAAATACTGTACCACATAGGTTTGGATAAACTATTGTAATAAAACCGTTATTTGCATCTTTGTATGTATTTATTACTTTGTGTAATAAAACCCTATTTTCAGTAAATTGATGTTTGTGCTTTTGAGTGTTGCTTATGAAATTTAAGTAAAATTGACTGGTTTTGTGTTTACAGAAATTCCATGTTTGGACTTGGTTACTTGTGCGTCCTACAAATGCTTTAGTTTGTCTATTCCCTTTTTTGGAAATCACAGTGATTTTTGCCTGCAATATGGTGTAAGAAAATGTTATGTGATAACACAGTAGTACTTGGATTCTATTCCATGCCTTACTCAGTTTCGTCAATTTTTAATTTTGTATGCAATTTAACCAAGCCATATCTAGCATGGCGCAATTAGTTTGACACCCCCATATAAGAGCTAAACCAGCTAATTGTGATTAGCATAACTCTTCATTCCGGTAGATGTGCAAATTGTTGAAATCACCTATTGAATGCAGATGTAGAAAAAAATTATGGCTGTACTTCTACTTTCTGAGGCCGCAATCTTCCCATTTGTGTTCCATATTACATAAAACGGAGATACCGGTGTCCCTCCGGTTTTGATTTTAGAGCCGTGTATGACGCCATACGTCATGTCGTTAATTTGTCACATGATGTCCACAGTTGCACTCAATGGAGACGCTCCTCCCAGGCCTCACTTCCTGTTCTGAAGTGTAACACAACCAATCAGAGCGGTTTATTTGCTCTACTTCCTCAGTTTAAGTCACTACAGCCAATCAGGAGAGCGAACGGATTTGAAGCTGAAGGGTCGCAGGTTTAGGATGCAGCGATAGGTGCTGTCTCGCGGGCTTCCAGTCCAAACAAAAATATGGAGCATGCAGAAGTTTATTGGTAAGCGATCAATAAAATACGCTTGACTTTCCTTGTAATGTTCATAACTATTTGTTGGCATGATTTCTTGCTACATACGTTATATGAATCAGTCCAGATGTTGATGACCGTGTGCATTGCGGTATTAGTTTTCCAGCAATGCTGGATATCACAAGCTTGACATCGTGGTAACATGCAAGTTATTTCGCTCCTTCCGACTGCAGTTTATTTCACTAGATAATCGTGGCAGTTAGGTGATAAGCTGGTTAACTTGATGATTAACAACGTCTGAGACATACTGTTAAAGGGAAGGAAATGTCAAGAAATGAAAGTGAAAGGACGCTCGGTACCTCTGTGATCCACTAAGTGCTGGTTGGAATATTACCTTTCACAACATTGGTTCTCTACCTAGCTATCTTATCGAGATAAGCGGTACTTTAAAAAATGAAGCTCATGCAAGAACAACAGCAGTTAAGCTCAGCCACTATGCCTGTTGTTTAGAGAAGAAGGTAGTTTATGATAACGTTGGCTAAAGAGCTGTCAGAAATGTATCATTTCTTGGATAGTTGGCTTCTGGGTGCAGAAAAGTTATTTAACTTTAAGTTGTGTGCTGAAAATAAACGAAACAGAATAAAACCATATTCACGGTATTGATTTTGTCTGTTTTGCAGTCGTTGTCTTAGTGCAATGTTTCAATTTTACGTCTTGAAAAATTACTTTCTAATGAGCCATAAGGCGAAGATATGCAGGGAAACTTTGCGGAGCAACGTAGCCCCGGGTAACATAAAGCTTAATTTAGAAATACTTGACGTCAATGTTTTTGTCAGTATGATGGACTCAGTTTATGACATTGTCTTTTCTTCACTTTTAATTAAAAAAAATGTTATCGCAGCTATGGGATGCGTTCGTTGAACAAGGCAACATAAGGATGTCAACAGATGACAGTATCTCTAATGACGGATGCGGTTCCGAGGCCTTGAGCCAGGACCATGAGGAGATCAACGGCAGGAAGCAGACAGAAGACTCGACCATTTCCTCCGAGGACATTGCGACAGGGCCGACAGGCCCCCAGGAGGACCGCATCTCTGTGCAGAGTCTGAAGGAAATCCTCCACACTGCTGCGGAGGCTGGTAGGACCAGTGTGTCTCACAAACTAGGCTCAAGCAGTCACTACATTAACAGGTATATGTCACATGTATATGTCAATAAGCCCCCCGTGAGCCTTGAATTCTCTGAACGCTTTGAATTGTCGCATTACTACTGAGGCACCGATATAATTACTACCGTTCCATTATTGATTGTTGCAGAAATCATCATGTTGGTGTACAGGGGTTTAGTTCAGGGAGGAGTCCTCTGGAAACCCTGGCTACGCTGATTGAGCAGATCCAGCATGGTGGAGAGACTGACCCCGAGATCTGGAGGGACTGTGAGGTAGGGTGAACGCTGGGCCGTTCTGCTTTACTGTTTATTGTAATGGAGGAGCCTAATCTCCAGATGGCGTCCGGGTCTGCTATAGGTTATCAGGGTCTGATAATCCTGCTAATCCTCTACTTCTCGAATGTGGGAGTAATCTGACTGGAGCTCAGAGTGGGGTTCAGAAAGGTGGAGTGAATTCATTATTTAACTGAAAGCGGTGCGCTGTGTTAGGCCTGATCTAATTTGTGGCTGAACACAATGGCTGCGCAGTTGTGGGTCTGCACAAGGCTAATAACTGCAGTCACCCTTAAGATCTAAACAAACTAGCATCCTTCACTTGACAGCATGCAGAGCTAGCTACAGGTTACAATGGCCTAATAGTTCAAGTACCATCCACACTTCTGACACCAGTGTAGCAACAGGTCCTGTAATTAGCATAACTCCAACATAGCTTATCCATAATGGAGGAGTAGCTTAGCACCTAATGGAGGGGGAGCTTATGTTAGCAAATACCAGTTTGTTATAACTCCCAGAAGATGATCTTATACCGCTCACCGTGTCGCTCGAAGGATCAAGGCACCATTGCTCCATCCCTAAACAGTCAAGCACAATTAACATTGCTCAGATTTACGTCACTACAACCTGCAAGGTCAGCGCCAATATGAATTGCTATATTTCTTTTACCAACAGGACAGATGGTTACAGCTGTTTCAGCTGATGGAAAACCAGTACCGGGATCAAATCCTGGCTCAACGTGAACAGTATCTTTGCCAAATTCAGGTCAGTGTTCTCATAACCCCTGTGTTCCTCCTTTTTGTGTGCAAGAGGTCAATCAATCAATCAATCCAGTTTTATATGTATAGCGCATCTGAAAAACATGTCAGTGATGCTGTTGTTGTTTAACGTGCTGGGGGCGGATCTATGCGCTGTGAATGTATATGGGCAAAATACATCTTATAATTCGCCTTATAAAGTGTATTCTTCTTACTGTCTGTTTTCAGCTTGTCCAGGATGAGATAATGGCACTGATTCAGCTGCAGAAGCGACCGAGCGCTGTTCAGCACACAGACGGTGCCGGGGACGCCCCTCTCCTGAGCCCCCCAATCGGGGGTGCCTCGGGCGTCCCTGCACACACCCCACAGAGTGGGGCGTCGCCCAGGCCCACCCCTGCGGGCGAGCCGCGCCTGGGGGCCGGGGAGAGCCTAGAGGAGAGCGCGACCCTGGTGGCGAGTAGTGGATACGGGACCCTCTCCACCCTGGGGCCCAGCCCCTGCTGGGGAGAGGAGGCGTGTGTCACAGAGCAGGCCAGTATGGGGGCGGAGCCCGGACAGGGGCACCTTACCCAGAATTCAGCTCACGGCCTGTCAGCCACCGTTGCGTCAGAGCCTCGTCTGATTGGGCAGGAGTCTCACCAACCAGGGCCCAATGGAAAACCTCGAAGCCCCATACCGGATAATGCCAGCCCCTCTGACCAGCAGAAAGCCCCCAGGCAAGTTAAAAAAGAAGTCTTCCACCGTTGTTGAATTTTCTTACTTTTCTATACTCTTCAAGTATGTTGAGCAATACTTAAAAACAAATATGCATGTTTTACCTCGGGTAGGAAGTAGTTTAGCTATTGCTTTATCGTAAAACATTCTCATGACGATGGTATCATCATAATTTTTTACTGATTGTTTAAAAATGTGATGTATATTGCCCATATTGACGTTCTTAGCCTCTGCAATTCTGCAAGATTCAAATACCAGTTTGTTATAACCAAGGGAGTTATAATCCACCTACACTGGGTTTAAACACATTAAATGCCAGTAAAATGTTTCCTCTATTGAAATCTGAAAATGAGTTTCCTGATCCAACCTTTTTGCATGCTGTATGGATATCTTCCCAGTGGACGGTAAGTTTGGGATGTTATTTGCTTGCTGCTGATAAGCGCAACTTAGTAAAGTACCAGTGCCACCACAGATCCTGGCATGGTTCCGTCAACCCTGTTTTCTCCAGCTGGGTTATCTGTAACGCAGCATGTACTTTTTGTCCCAGTCTTACCTGTGTGCTAACCTGTCTCCTGTAACAGCATTGTCTTAACTCTGTGGTTACCTGTGTCCTGCTGTAACACCCCCTGTCTTACCTACCTGTCTCCTCCTGCCCCAGGTGTTACCTGAGTGTGTCTCCTTTAATAGTGCCAATCTAACCCCTAGTTTTACCTGTTTGGTTACCTGTCTCTTCCTGTAACACCCCCTGTCTTACCTGTTTGCTACCTGTCTCCTCCTGTAACAGCCCCTGTCTTACTTGTATGGTTACCTGTCTCCTCCTGTAACACCCCCCTGTCTTACCTGTTTGGTTACCTGTCTCCTCCTGTAACACCCCCCTGTCTTACCTGTTTGGTTACCTGTCTCCTCCTGTAACACCCCCCTGTCTTACCTGTTTGCTACCTGTCTCCTCCTGTAACAGCCCCTGTCTTACCTGTGTGGTTACCTGTCTCCTGTGGTTCCCCCTGCAGTCCTCAGCTGACCTCCTGGGTGCAGAAGCGGCGGGCGCAGGGGAGCAGCCCGGCTCAAGGTCCGTGCTCGCGAGCGGGGGAGACCAGGCACAGCAGCCGCAGCGTGCAAGGGGACACCCAGGAGGAGGTAAGGCGGCCCCGACCGATCCCTCCGTTAGGTTTACTCTTTCTCTGAGCCGCAGTCACATTTATGTGTCATAACTCTTTACTGAGTCAAAGCAAACAACCCGGCCAGCCCTGCTGGCACCTTGAGAGTTTGCATAGAGATAAAATAAGAATGGATGACAACATGATGGTCTGATCCATTGCCCTTGTCTGATAGCGTGGACAAAGCCCTCTTTCAGAAAAACTGAAAGTAAAAAAAACTTTTTTACTTTCTGTAATGGTGCTGTTATGTACCATTATCGAGACAAGAGATAAGACTCAATGCTCAATTTGCTCTCCGAAGTATAGGTTGCATTGCGGGTGCAGTATATTAAATTATTTTTGAATGCATGTTAAAATAATTTTACACTATCTTGGTGAATTATGGAATAAACTGTCCAGTAATGCTGTTAGATAGATTTGGCTGGATTGGCTGGGATCGATGCATGTGGCTAATGAATGTGAGGCAGTGTCCCTATATGCACTGCTCCGCCCCCTCTGCCATCTGCCCCGCCCCCCTCTGCACTCTGGCCCGCCCCCCTCTGCTCGCTGCTCTGTCATGTGCCACTCACAATCCTCTGCGTTGGCTTTCAGGTCCAGTCTGCTGCGCTGTCCTCCCATTCCTTTCCCATAAAGCGGAGCGACAGCCTGCTGTCCGAAATCTCAGGTAAATTACAGACTGTGCAACAAACGGCGGCAGCTATACAGATAAGTGGAACCATAACCATAAAAAGAATGCAACCCCTTCCTTGTTCTGCCATTGTGAACTGCTTATTATGCTACAATCTGGTGTCACCACTATGCTGTCTGCACTGGTGTGCGCTGCCAGACTGGTTTACTAGCCAGAGGGTATTTTCAGTACAAGTCACACAGTTCCACAGGGGAACTATTTCTGAATTTAGGAAAGCCACATCTCTTATAAGCGCCCAGTTAAACTTGGCCGACCTATGGCCACCATCGCCATAGCAGCAGGGGAAAGCCAGCGGTGTCACACCTCTGTACGCCCCTGGTCAGTGTGAATCGTAGAGTACTATTCAACTACCTACCCAACACAGATCGGGCTGGGCCAAAAGGTTGGTGTTAGATTGGTATCTCATTATACGTTCTGTTTTTCGTGGTCCCCAGGGGTCACATACTGGAGACTGGATGAGGCCGACCTGTTCCACCGTCTGCCAGACAGCTTTGACAGTGGGGCTTACCTCCTCCTGCAGGACGTGCCGCTCGATCACGTATGTGGGCGCGTCCCCTGACCTCATCACATGATTGGCAGCCCAGTGAATCTGTGGTAGGCTCTTGAGCAGACTCAAGCCAGTCGTATCTCTCGTATGTCACCGTAGACTCCTCTGGATGAACCCAAGCTGCCTGCGTCCCTCAGAGACATCTACCATACCAAGCAGTTGGGCCAAACCAAGCAGCATGACTGGGATTCCTCTTACAACTCCAATGCCTCTACGCCACAGGTAAAGATGGGTCGTGCTCATTGCAAACACTTCAGTTAATGAAGGGGACAAGAAGTGCAGTAGAACCACAAAGGTTCAACATATCTCAGGAACTAAGCTAACCTTATTTTTAAATAGGTTCATGCTCATTTTATGGGTAGCGATAGATTGTTCTATCACCTTACAGTCTCCAGTCCATAGTGTTTTATTCAACTTGTCCACTCTGGTCTTGCATGGAATTGTTAACCTTATTTGTTGACCTTTTTTTTTAACTTGTTAACATCATTGGCATTTCACTCCACTGGTAATTTAAATTTTCTGTCCAACTGTTAATGTATGTAGGATGAGATGAATATACTAGAAAACCTCAATTAGTAGCCCATGTATTGAATTTTTTAAAACCCAATCACCAGCACCTATGGAGCACTGTAGCAAAATCACAGCATTGTTTGGCCACACCCCTTTTTTCTTTGTAAATTTCTCTATGGAAGAATGAAAGGGTTCACTTTCAATAAGCGGTTTCTCAACAATTAAATGACCCTTTATGATTGGAATATTGCTGTAATGGAAGCCGTACAAAAGCATGTCAGGATAGGTTGAGGCACAGACAGGGCTCAGCGAATACCTGCTCCCCTCTGCCATAGGTGTTGACCCTTGACCCCACTGTGCACATGAAGCCATTGGACCGGACATCTGGGTTCACATCCCCCTCGCACTTCAGCGGGCCGTCCTCTCCACACCAGCCCCATGCCAGCCCCCAGAGGGCCCACACCATCACCCCTGACTCCATGACCCCTGAAGGGCCCCCCGAATTGGGCGGCCAGGACTCGGCCTGCCCCTCCCACAGCCTCCCCACGGTGGGCGTGGCCACCGTCCAGCAGGGCCGCACTCCCTTTACCCCCCACATCCCTCGCCATGGCACCCGCAGCACGTCCAGTCAGGAGGGGGACAGCTACACCTTGGACCTCACCCGAACCAGCCAATCAGCAGACAGCCTGGACGACCCAGTCGTCTCTTCTCTGTAAGGGCTCCGCCTTCTTTCCCATCTAAACATTCACAGTTACATAATAGTTCCTAATATAACGAGACAGTGAATCACCTGAACAGTCACAATGACATTATGATTCTAAATATAACTGCAGTAAGTGTGAATGGCTAAGTTTATTTTCCCTTTTGTATACCCATATGTGTATATTTAAATGTTTGATTTTATTGTAAAGCTTTGGCAATTTTAAATAGCAATATTATAGATATTCCCCCACCCTCCTTCCAAGGTAGCATATTTCTATTTTAAGTCTTCTTGCAAATTTATAGTTGCAAATTTCTCAGGTGAATCCCCTTATATAATAATGTCATGGGAAAAACCGAAAACCTATTGCCGTGACTAATGAGGCAACAGTCTGTGACTGCAGGAGGAATCATATTTTTGCAAGGCTATGTCATTTTTGAGGAAGTGTATTTGCTCGTTGACTGTGAAAGGAAGCATATCTGCTTGCTGTGAAAGAGAAGTTCTGCAGGGACAGGGTGTTGCCCTTGCATTTTTTAAATATAGTTAGTGTAGGTCTGTTAGTTTGAGCGCATAGTGAGAGGTAAATGAAATATATGCTCAGGGTTAGATGGGACAAGATGCGGTTTAAAGAGAAGATGGGGAGAGGGCGCATTTTGGGAAGGGTAGGTCATGTGACCGGAGGATTCAGAGCCCCATGGTCTTGTGTCGGTGTGATGCTTGATAATAGATCTCAAGCGGGAGGGTGTAGCTCCACTTTCGGCTCAAAAGGGAAGGACCAGCGATTTGTATTTTCAGGGGCCTGCTACAGGAAGCCAGTGGGGCGAGACGATGAAAGGTCTGACATGCGTGTATTTTGGTTGATTAAATACAAGACGTATTCTGCATGAGATAAAGAGGCCTGGTGGTAGTTTGGAGAGAACCGCAGTAGTCTAGTCAGGACAGTGAAAGGGCCTGGACAATGAGTTGGGTCTCATAAGTGGAGAGAAACGGATGGATTTTATCCCATCCAATTAGGTCCATCCCATCCATATATCTCAGCCAATCATTGCCAAGGGATTTCCCCTCCATGCATCCCAGCCAATCAGTGCCCTTTTATGGATTCCGGCCAATCACAGACCCTATCTCTTTGGCCTAAGGGTTAGGCAGAGCCTGAAGGAGAAACATTCCAGACACGTCGCAGACCTCCGAGCGTACTATGAGTCGGAGATCAACGCCCTGAAGGAACAGCTGGCCTTGGTGAACCAGCCCTCTGAGGTGGACCTGGCGACCAGTAACCAGAGCCTTCTGGAAAGGTAGCAGAGCAATGGCCTGATATTAATTAGACCACATATGTGTTTGTGTAAGTCATTCTGATTATGCAAAATTTATACAGCCTCTTTCTGCGACGTTTCACCCTGGGATATGCTTGGCTAACACACTTGGCCTCACAGATATTTGGGCCATGGAGTTGTGTGCTTAATGTCAACCTATGCCCACTGATGTCGAACAAATGTTTGACATATTTTCTCAACCAAGTTCCACATGGCAAATTAAGTGCAGCCTCTGCGCTGTTAATCTCAACATCTGATCTGGTGTTTGAAATAAAATTTCCATTCTGAGATACATTACCTGGATCTGAAGTTATGACTGTAATGTTGAGTTATGACTCTTTATTATCCTTTCATCCATTCTGGAGAAAACTTTCAGAATTTTCGAACTTTTCACTATTTTCAGAAGCTGTATCTGGTTGAATGACATACTGAACTGGTTTGTGTCAATGTATAAACGAATTGCTAGATAATTTCAGTATCAAACTAACATAAAACTGGGTAGTTTGCACAGTCAAGGACTGTCAAATCAATGGAATGTGTTATGAACCTGGAAGTAGCATTTTTGTCTTTTTAAATCGTTAAAGAGCATTGAAATTAACTTAATTACCTTCTAATGGCAGGTGTGAACACCTCGACCGAGCGTTGACTGAAGCAAGCACCTGCATACGAGAACTGGAGAACAAGAACGTTCTGCTAGAAAGACAGCTGGTAAAATGCTCTCTTAAGTAATTTGTATTAGTACTGATGGGGCGGGTTCCTGTGTTGTTGGTCAGTAATGATTGGAAGTGTTCCTGTATTGATGGTCAGTAATGATTGGAAGTGTTCCTGTATTGATGGTCAGTAATGATTGGAAGGGTTCCTGTATTGATGGTCAGTAATAATTGGAAGGGTTCCTGTATTGATGGTCAGTAATGATTGGAAGGGTTCCTGTGTTGCTGGCAGGCAGAGTGGGCAGACCGCTCGGACACTGCCAGCAACATGGTCCAGGCCCTGCAGGAGCGGCTGAAGGAGACCAATCAGAGCAGTCAGGAGAAGGACACCGCCCTGGCTCGGCTCCAGACCAGACTGCTTCAGCTAGAGGAGGCCCTGGATGGAGCCAACAGGGCATCCACTGCACAGGACGCTCAGATGAAGAAGGACCACGAGGTGCTACAGGAGGTGAGTGTCCATGGGCATGAGTGAATGAATACCTAATATTTTGAGTAGTTCCAACTTGTGCTTTCACTATGAGAACTATATTTGGATCTCGAACAGCCTACAATTATCTTTAACACAATTATCTGTCTCCTCGTAAATGGCAGTGTAAACATGCAAGCCCTTGGGCTTTGAGAGTGATTGACACTACTGGGTGTTAAAACATATTGGGCCTGAAGTTTATATCATAGACATTAATGATCCTCTATTTATTTATTTATTTATTTATTTATTTTTACACCTGTCACACTTTACCTGTCGTTCAGGTAAAGTGTGCAACTTTTCACCCTCGGGGCAACTGGTAAAAATCGTGTCAACATTCAAATGTCAATCAAAACAACTAACTCGAATGACATTGTGGGGAAAACACTCACCAAGAATGCCACAATTATGTAGTTACACCGAGTTGCTAATCCTGGTACAGAGAGCGCGTGATGCATTCACAGCAAGTTAAAACCCTGCCACTTCCTGGAGGTTTATCTGTAACTATTCTGTTTTGCATGTATGTGTCCATGTTTCAGCTAATGGTGGAGTACGAGTCCTTACGAAAAGACCATGGACAAGTGAAGGTAATGCCGCTGTTCAGCGGCTGCCGTCGAAAATCCACCTTATTTGCATGATTTAAATAATTACGTTCTGCCCAATGTCATCTTTATGTGTGTGTTTCTATCAGGACAATCTGGTTTCGACTGAGAACAAGCTCTTCGATGCCAGTTTAGAGATAGATGAACTAAAGAGGTAGGCTACTTGCCAAACTTGACAAAATGATAAAACTTCATTACATTTATTGTTTTTTTCTCTTCAAAGAATGATTCCGAAATCACTCAGAAAAGTATATAATTAAGATTTTGGCTGTTAAAATGGACTGTTTGGACTCCTAAGATATTAAATATGTCTTGAACACTCAGACCCTGCTTTTCAAACAAAGAAATGAATGAAAATCAAGGTCTTTCTGTGTAGCTGTTAATAAATCTGCACTCATGCAATTTCAGGGAGCAATGTTAAAATAGAAATATTATCAAATTAACTTATTTAGTGCAGGGTTCATAGTTACTACTTTTCTCATAGTTACGACTTTTTCTGCAAATCCTGTGATAGTTGTATCATGGTTGGATATTTGATCCTTGATGTGACGGTTACAGTGTTGTAGTACTATGTTGTACTCATGTCAATGGCTACTGTGTGTTACACTGTACTCCTGAACGTGGCTGTTTTCTGTTGTTCTCATCCATCAGTATCATCTCCAAGCTGGAGTCTCAGATTAAACAACTGGAGTATGAGAACATGGGAAAGGCCAATCATGTGACCCAGAGCCAATCACAGCTATCCTGTCATGTGACCCAAAGCCAGTCACAGCCATCTGGAAGCAGGTAGTCTGTCTATATCCGGAGGAAGATCTGTCCAAATTGTACGGACCTCCAATGAAATGCTTCTTAACGCCAGCGGAATGGCCTATCAGTGTATAAGTGGATCTTTGAAAACTCCAAGCATGTGCAGTTTGATTGGCTGCTGTTACATACACCTGCTTTTTTCATGAAATTGACATGAACATTTCATGATCAGACTATGCTATTTCAAGCATGTATCCAGGTACCTGTGCATTGTGTGTGTGCAATTTAGTAGGGGGGGAGGACAAGAATAAACTTTTAAACCTCTATGTACCTGTATTTGTGGAGGAATACAGAGAATAACAATTTCTTGAAGATCCTGTTAGCAGTGCTGAGTGCGCACACACACGTCCTTGCCGGAGGCCTGAGGTCGTGTCTCCTCCGCAGGTGTTACTCCCCTCCAGAGAGGGAGCTGACCCAGGACCCTGCCCCTGACCCAGAGAGCCTCCGGAGGCAGACCCTGACCCCAGTGATGAAGGCCCTCCTGCAGATGGAGGAGACCAGAGGCAAAGAGGGCCACACGCCCAAGAAGGCCGGCTTCCGCTCTCCCAGTGTGTGCTACACTCGCAACCTGCATCAAACATCGTACACCTGTAGGTCACACAGTACACCTGCCTCACATACAGTACACCTGTAGGTCACACAGTACACCTGCCTCACATACAGTACACCTGTTTATCACACAGTACACCTGCCTCACACACAGTACACCTGTAGGTCACACAGTACACCTGTATATCACACAGTACACCTGCCTCACATACAGTACACCTGTTTATCACACAGTACACCTGCCTCACACACAGTACACCTGTAGGTCAGACAGTACACCTGTATATCACACAGTACACCTGTATATCACGCAGTACACCTGCCTCACATACAGTACACCTGTAGGTCACACAGTACACCTGCCTCACATACAGTACACCTGTTTATCACACAGTACACCTGCCTCACACACAGTACACCTGTAGGTCAGACAGTACACCTGTATATCACACAGTACACCTGCCTCACATACAGTACACCTGTAGGTCACACAGTACACCTGCCTCACATACAGTACACCTGTAGGTCACACAGTACACCTGTATATCACACAGTGCACCTGCCTCACACACAGTACACCTGTAGGTCAGACAGTACACCTGCCTTACACACAGTGTACCTGTATATCGCACAGTACACCTGTAGGTCACACAGTACACCTGCCTCACCTGGAGGCGTTTCTTAATGAAGTATGGGCTAATATCCCACTAGAAACAAAAACCTGTTTACCAAGGAGGATTCCAAAAAGGCCTAATGCTGAAGTTGAAGGTTCTCCCAACTTCTGATTAGCAAATATTCATATCTGGTGTTTCCATGATTTATTATTTATTTTTGTGCTCCTTGTATGTAGCAATATCCTGAACAGATAAACGCCATCAGTGGCATGTCTTTCATACCGGTATGTCATCCATTTATTCTTTTTAACTTCTTTGCTTTTAAACAGCGAAGAGAGAGATGCTGATCACGCCCCTGTCAGCGAAGTCCAGCCCCAAGCGTTGTCCTGCCGAAAACTACTCTACCGCCTTTGATGATTTTCCCGTCTGCAGTCTGCACAGCCACACCCGGTAACTTTATAACTAGTACTGTGCCCACCTGTGGCAGGAGTGCAGCAATCGGCCATAAGCGCTGCCAGTCTACAGCAGGTATCGTTAAAACATGGCAGATGAAGCGGCTTAATGTCTGTTTATATCAGGGTTATCCCAATGTTAGTGCCATTTACCTATATGTTTCTGTCACAAAATATATTCTGTAGTAGAATATGATGGGATAACCCTAAAATTGTATATAATAACCCTGAAATATAATATATATTGTCTCCCATCATGTATTTAATGACAGAGATGCATTAATAAGAAACGGACTCCTTAATAAGAAACGAAAATGGACTCCTTTTTTAAATTGTGATGCAGTTGCTTCAAAATGGAAGTACTTTTTAAAGTTTTCATGGTATCGTCAACCCCAATAATAAAAAGCCTTATTTTGCGTGTCACAGCTGTGATGTGAATGTGTACAAAGGGGACGCGTCGTCAACCTCACAGTTCGTCAGGCCCAACCACAGAAAGAGACTCCAGTTTAAGTCGGAGGGACTAAAAGGTGAGTGGAACCGAACTCATCGGGATACCGTCAGTTCACTATATATGTGATGGTAGCGCTGGTGAATCCGTAGACTACGGTCAGCCCAGTCATAGAGATTCTGGGTATTTCTGTTGGGCAGAGCCTGTGGACCGGGGCGTCGGGTTGTCCTCGGAGGAGCAGGGGGCAGCGGAATCCGGGGATGGGGCTGTAAGTTTGGGCTGGGAGGAGCAGGGGACTGGGGGACATCGGTCAGAGTCTCCCGGGTCGTTGGACGGCAGTGTCACTCTGTCCTATCAAGCTCAGGTGCAGTCTTTGGCAGACACGGAGCGGCTATTCGATGAGCTAACTCAGGAGAAGCAGCAGGTAAGGGCTGTGTGTGTGTGTGTGTGTGTGTGTAGTACTCTTTTATAGGGACTGCATGCAAGTACGCCATTCTTTATACTGTCAAATGTTCACAGCAACCTTTGTCACTGAAAATCAGCCGTTAAGTAATCTGTTTGTCGTGTTCACTTTTCTTCTGAATAGAAATCAAAAACATTTTAGTAGCGCCTCATCAACAATATTTTAAATATACATTTATAAATGCTATAATTTTATATTTCTGTCCATAATATTGTTTTCTTAATTACAAAATATTACCATAAAGATGGAAAAAGTAGGGGAAAAAAACAACTCTATGGACATGTAGTAAAGATGCTTAAGTACATTAAATATACAGTTGCGTTATTTTAAGGTGAGCGGCCTACCAATGTTTAAATGTTGATTTAATGAAAAAGCTTTCTCCCGTCCAAGTGCATCTCAGGCCTCTGTAGTGACAGAATGACCTCTTACCTAACAGGGCTTTTATTTTTCCATCACAGTACAGTAATGGCTTCTATATTTAGTAGCGTCTGCCCCTCAGCCTGTGCAAAGCCCTGCTGTTTTGGGCGCTGACTGCTTTATTAATCTGCTGAGTGGTGTGAAATGGCCTCTGTTCCATTCCCCCCCCCCCCCCCCCCCCCCTTCACAGATTGAGGCTGTGCTGAGCCGGATCCCTGGGGCCGGCAACAGAGTCACCTTGCAGGCCAGGTTAGATGAGGTATGCGTGCCGTCACACATATACACTCGCGCACATACGCAAACACACTCATACTCGTGCACAAATACACTCACACTCAAGTACAAACACACAATTGCGCACAAGCACTCATGCACTAACACACATGTACAAACACATTTACACTCGCACACAAGCACTCGAGCACAAACACATTTACACTCGCTCATAGTCACACACACACACACACACACTTGAACTCGCACAATCTCATACTCATACTGCCATATACACTCACGCAGACATACTCACGCTGAAACACGCCTGTACACTCACACTCACCCATAGTCTCACATTCAAACACAGTCACACACAGACACATTCTCAATACACAAACGCACACACATATACATTCACTAACCCACACACACTCTTATCCATACACAAACATGTACACACTGGCTGGGAAAAAAGTGCATCCATTCTAAACCCTTGGGTCAGTTTGTTTTGAAATTCAGGTGTCCCCAAGCTCATCTGTGAAGGGCTAATCAGCTAATCTGAGAGCTAAATCAAGATTGATTTGTTCAGACAGGCAGTGTGTCAGTTTGGCCTGGAAGTCACTGACAATACCCCCCTCAGATTCTCCTGGGTGCCATTTTGATCGATTAATTTGTTTGAATTGTAATACGTGTATGTATATAGACATATTTATAATTATTTCCATTGTTTTTACATAATATTTCCTTAGGTAGCCCTTGAAAAGCGACTGGAGAAGGTGAATCGAGTCTTGGGATCCATACGAATGACACTGAAGAGATTCCATGTGCTACGGTCCTCTGCCCATATATAGAAGCACTCTTCTGTTGCTTATATCTAGGGCTTTAAAGATTAGTGATGTGCACCTTTTGTCTAGTGGGGTTTTTTTTTTTAGCATGAACGTCACTGTACGCAAAATATTTTGCGTATGCCCACAGGATATTTTCTACTTGTATTAATGTGTGGCATATTTTCTATGTTTTATTACAGAAAGGAAGATTATTGCAAAACTTTTAAGAGTATATTTTAGCAATGTTCAGATTTATGTACAGATTTATATTTTGAAAAAGATTATACATTCATACAATATATGATCGCTGTTGTGAACAACAACAACAATAATAATAAAGCGATCTTTGCAGTGAGTGAATTCGCCATTATGGGACAGTTTAAGATAGATAAAGATATTATTTTGAATATTTAAGGTGAACAGCTCTGAAAGTAATAAGTTTGAATGTTGTATCTTTGCTAAGTTTAAAAAAAAAATACAGAATGTCTTTGAGGAAATTAAGATGATGAACACAGAAGACAGAGGTACTAAAAATGTTGTAGGCAAATATCGGAGTAGGCCCTGATAGGATATATCCAGGACCGCTCCGAGAATTCAGGGAAGCTGTGAATAAATCTGACAATTATTTTTATAATTCATTTCTTAAATGTGAGGACACAACCAGGTTTAAAAACCGAGTTGTGTTACACCTGTAAATAAGAAAGGGGACCAAACTGACCTAGGAAATTACAGGCCTATTAGTCTAACTAGCATCATATGTAAAATACTTGAATTCATCAGTAGAGACAATTGACAGCCAGCATGGGTTTTCCAGGGGGAGGTCATGCCTAGCAAACCCGCTGGACATTTTTGAGAAAAATACTTTGACTTGAAACAGGCTAGACATGTAATATATTTGGAGTCCCAAAAAGCATTACCTGAGATACCATACAAGGGGCGCATAGTCAAAATGAAATTACAGGGGTCCAAAATTGATTGGTATACTGAAGACAAGGAGTAACTGTAGAACGAATCTGATCAGAGAGCAGATTGTCTGATGTGAAGTCCTGTGGGGGTATTTGCATTCCCTTATCTTCATAGATAACCTTGATGTGGACTTCAGGAGCAAAAATAGTTACATTCACAGGTGATATTAAAACTGGGGTTCTTGCAAACAGTTTATAATTAGCCAGGGTAATACAGGGAGAGTTGAAAATAACCAGAAGTGGGTGGGGAAACTGGTGAATTTAATTCAGTATAGCTAAATGTAGCTGGGAATAAGTCAGGAAGAGTTCGGCAGTTGGGAAATAAGACTCTATACTTAAAGTATTCAGGCTTTGCAAAAGGAGAATTGGGGGGTAGGTTAAAATCAAGGCTTTTAAATCCATAAAACATTCAATAAGGTTAACTATGAAGGATTTCTTGAACTGAGCTCAGTCAGTCAAACAAGTAGGTAAAGATGGATATTCAGTACTGATTTTAGGCAGAGAGTTGTCAGTGCTTGTAGCAGCTTGCCATTTCAAGGAATTTGAGAGAGAGACCCTTGAAGTGCTGAAGTCCAGGCATAATGCAGTGCTGGATACTCTAGATCAGGGTGTCAAACTCCGGTCTTGGACGGCCACAGTGTTTACAGGTTTTTGTTCTTTCCTTTCAATTGGCCGCCATTTTAGGCCTTGGAAACCATGTGTGTGGACTCTTAGCCAACCAGTGATTTAAATTAATCAATTAAGTGGTAAAACACACCAAAAACCAGCTACCACTGCGGCCCCCCAGGACTGGAGTTTGACACCCCTGCTCTAGATTGTAGGCGAATGATGAGCTTAGTTCATTTTAATAGCCTGTTCATGTTATGTTATTATTATAATAATAATAACAACAATGTTACAGATTGTTGCTGCCATTATTATACAGCGTGCTTTTTTGCCATACGCGGTTAAAGTGTGTGGGTTTATAATTGCTTTGCAGATTGGGCCATGATGGATGTCAGCAGTGCTATGAATTTAATAATGGTCTGTTGTTATGAAAATATTATTTTGTTCTCAGCCAGCCAAATGTTTTGTAATTTAATAGTAATTTATTAGCATTCAGGTCATAAATTGTATTGTAATTTGCGTTTCTCAGTTTTTTTATTTTTAATCTGTTCATTTAGACTTATTTGTGTTTTGTTTGCAATTACGATGAAAGGTTGAGTGGAAAAAAAAATGTTTTTTTAATATTTTTCCCTCCATGTACGGAATGTCTCACGTTATACCAGACTTTTTTTTTTTTTTACCCACAAATGCTTTGGGTCTGTGAGTCTGCAAAGTTTTTTCTGGGTGTACTGTACAGTAGAACCACAATAATCCAAACTCCCTGGGTCCAGTAGTGGTTTGGATTACTGAAACTGACGTCAAACTACAATTCAAATAATTGTAATCCTGATTAAAATTGTTTCCTTACGTTCAATAATCAAACCAATGGCAGCTCTCCACTAATACAGAAACACACCTTAAATACACCCTTCCCCTATTAATCTAAAAAAGCTATTAATCTTTTCATCTCAAAGACAAAAACGGTACAAACTGAAACTTGAAATGGCGTGGAAATTAAACGTCTGCATTTCAGAGAAACTGAAAGCTATTAAACAAGAAAAGTGCTACATGGATTGATGTGGTGTACACATCATCTGGTTGGGTTTTGCTGATTTGGTGGAAGAATAACCACTATAAACCAGCCCAACTGATTGGAAAAGATTAGCTAGGTGTAAGAATATCATGTAAACAGTGAAACTGCGGCACTGAATGACTGAAGTCTCAAGTGGTACACTAAGACTTTGCGAACTCATGGACCCTAAGCCTTTGGGAAAATACGGTCCACTCCTATTAAGAGAATAGTGGTCTGAATTTTACATCTCTTGGCAGTTTGGTTTTTAATGTGCTTGTAACATAACGTTCTAGTAAAGTGACAAAAGCGAAGACTTGCCCTGTCAGTAACGATTTGTATTTCATTATGAATCTGAGACAATTCAGCCAAATCATTTTACATCGCAGTAAAAATGTGGTTTATGGGACGTGCATTCTTATTGTATGATATTAACCTGTTATGTTTACCTGACCAACCACCCTCTAGCCACAAATGTACTCTGCAAAGGATTTCTCTAGTAACTGGAGAAATCAAATGCAGATTAGTATTTAACCAACTGCAATCAAAGCGAAATAATTACATGGAATTTAATTAAAACCCAGCAGGTCCCAAGGCTGAGCAACTGAGGAACTGACCTGGTAAAGCTGTCCTCAAAAATGGTTTCTCATAGCTTGAAAGGAAATGGTTTTATCAGTTCATGTTGGTTTTAAAAACTGTAAACATCATTAGAAATGACAGAGAGAGACAAGTAGTTAAGTCAAAACCATAAGACACATGTTTACTGAACCTTATGCAAAACCAAAACTCGTGTGCATTGTTTACATGTGTTGTCTGCTGGCAGTGGGAAATGGATAACTCCAGACACATGTACTGGCATCTTTGTACAGAAAAATGTTAATGAACATGATATTTTCCAAAGAATAACATATTAACTACTGAGATATTGCACTGAAGCATACCTGAAAAAAATGTATGTGTTGTTTCTCAATGTATTTTCAAATTAAAATTTCCTATTAAAAACAAACGATTGTGTGCTGTTGGTCAAATTGTCATGCTGACA
The DNA here is from genome assembly GCA_019788955.1 of Albula glossodonta. NCBI lineage: Eukaryota > Metazoa > Chordata > Actinopteri > Albuliformes > Albulidae > Albula > Albula glossodonta. The sequence goes on from JAFBMS010000027.1 coordinate 1,577,311, forward strand.
CACCACTTCAAGAATTAAGTTTGACAAGTTTGAGGGACTTTATTTCACTTCCTGTTGTAAGGTGATTTTTTTTCATACAGGTTGTAATTATTTCGGCTAGTTTGATAACACCACCAAATACTTTTCAGATTTTTGTTCATTGGGATATAAATTGTAATTAATACAGTTTTTTTTAATAAGTTAAAAGACAGTATCACAGCGTTGAACGTCGGTAGCAAGTTTACTCCTCAGAAACGTATCAGTACAAAATTTGGTACACGTGTGTAGTCTTAACTATAGTGTTACAAGTAATGGCAAGGGTGTCTATTTTCAAAAGCGGTTCAGGTCTTTTTTTCCATGGGCCAAGAGCGTCTGCAAATAGGAAACCCTTACGCGAAAATACCCATGACGTATAATATTGGTCAGGATTAAGGAGTGCTTCCGCACTGTACCCCTGAGCGGAAATAAAATGCAATATTTAGCCCGCAATTGCCACTTTTGAACGATAGACGGCGTATTCAGTCTGGTATGTGACCATGCAAGAGAAAGAATGAGCAAGAACGCACTTCGTCAGGGAAGAGTCTTGAATGCAGATGGCTTATGCGACATATGTACAACGAGAGCCAAGCCACACACTTCATTTTTGGACAGAGGGAGCTCTGTTTTTAGCCATTTTCCAGAGCAAGAAATTAACCACAGCGACGGGGGAAAACTGTCTTGTGAGAGGTTGTTTTTGAACGAGAGGAGTTGTATATCGACAAATCTTAATCTGACAGAAGGAGCATATCAATGCATGGGAGTAGCTTTCAGATAGCTTGTTAGCTCGCTTCACGTTTTGAGTTCACTCGTTGTTTTCAACTAGCTGTAGTCAAATATACAGCAATACCTTGCTAATTTTATACGCAGCGTGACACCCAGCTGTTGCTGCCCTGATGCTCTTTGTCTCCAGCTAAAGGTATCTCCTTCCCCGATGCAGATTTCTAGTATAACCCCACTCATTTGAAGGAACTGGGGAAGAGACATGGACTAGACAGGATCTGTCTTTCTGTGTTACAGTATCATTTTATTTTTATGCATTGTATCTGTGAGTGTATTCGGCTGGATGGTCTGCAAGTAATTTTTTTTTTGCATATCAAGATATTCGAGGATTACAGACTGCCGAGAGTCCGGTTTTTGTGCTGAGGACAACTTCAAATTGCGGTGAGTGTCTTAAGAAGCTGACGGTGTATTTACTTGCTATATAGTCCTGGCTGATGATGATCATGATGATGTGCTGAACACGGTCGTGCCTCTATGTTGCTAGGAAACGGGCTCGCAGAGGCGGTGGGGTACTGTGTACTGGGGGGTCACATTGTATTTAGCAAGACTGTCGGAACTGCAAGAAATTATTTCTGATTTCAAAGTGATCGGACACCTAGATGAAAACACGTTGGCTTGATGGCACTAGGAGCTGTCACGGGGCGAACTGTGTACGCGCTAGCTAGATAGCTAACAGGCAGGACACACTACACAAATAGCTGGTTAATCTGACGTGTGATTACATTTGTGATTTGTCAAATGTCTGCTTTGCCAGTGGCGTTACCTCTGATCGCCCATGACTTCTACTGTCGCCGAAGATAGGACTGGTGATCGTTGTCTTGGGTAGTTCTGTGGTTGTAACGTTGGTGGTAGCAGTGGAAGTTAACCAACGTTAAATGTCCTTATTAGCCGGTTAGTTGGCTAACGTTAGCAATACACGTTCGAAAACAAACGAAATCAATGGGAAAGCACTGATCTCCACTCGCCTCTGTTAGCTATGTAGGTTTTGGCATCTAACCCCAGCTGTTGGATACCACTATTTCTAACTAACGTTGAGGTTAGACAAATTTCAATATGTCTGCTAATAGCAATTCTGAAAGGATGAATATGTGAGTCAATGTATTGAGCTTGTAAACACAGACAAAAACGAGTGTTATGGTAGATATTTCGACTGTAATCTTGTGCTTGTGTATTTGAATTGCATTTTAAACCTTGTAACTATAGCTAACTAGCTAATGTTCCAAATGCATCGCCATCACTGATAGTCAAGAAAAAGCAATAGTGTCTCCTCGGTAGCTAACACTGGCTATTAAGGCTCTGGGGGTCACAGTACTCAGTCTTTGTACATTATATTTTATATCGGTATCTTAAGTTAAGAGTCACAGCCATTTCACCTTTTACCTGTGAAGCTGGCAGAAAAGTGAAAGTCCCTAATGTCACACACATTGCAATCTGTTTTCCTGTGTTACAGAATGCGGATGATGATCAGTGTTGTACTGTCAGTCACTTGTGCAAGGTTCCTGTTTGTTTTATTAAGTGTGAACCACACCTGTGCAGAAAAAAAAAACTTGATTCTACAGTATTAGTATGTTACACATTCTGTGAAAGTAGTCTTATTGTCCATGTGACCAGCATAATATGTAATTACTTTTTCAGAGTAATTAATCCTTGTATGTCTATGTTTGAGAGAAATTCCATCTCTGAAAGCCTTTTCTGCCAGCTGTGGATTTGCGGGGCCCCCGGCTGCTTAACAGTTAAATCTCCAACGGTTTGATGAGGTGTGGCCTCTGCTATTTTGCATAGTCTCTGTCCCGGTACCAGATATGCACACCTCTTCTGAGGTTCCAAAGATAAGCAAAACTACCGTTTGAACCTTGAGGGCCTTCCCTGTGGCTGGTTTAGCAGCCTGTGAGATAGCTGAGGAGCAGTCAGCCAAGACAGCCACCTTACAAGCAACAGACACAACTAACAAGTGGCATCACTGTCCGGTTAGGTTCAGTTGTCAGGCTCATACCTTCATTGGTAGCGTATCTCTAACTTTGTTAACACTCTGTCTGGTTGGGTGGTGGGATGTAATTTCCTGTTACTGTAAATCAAAGGCCAATTACTGTTTCTGACACATCATGACCTTTTGCTTGGAGGCAATGTATTCTTGCCAATTCAGCTGTTAACCTATCAAGACAGCAGCCAAAACTTGATAAAACCGGTCAGATTGTAGAGAAACCGATCTTGACTAAGTTGTCTCTCCTGATGTTTGAGAGTGGCAGAGAGCCTTCAGAAGTGAGAGTGCTGTGTTTTCTCACTCCCCGTTAGTTCTTCGTTGTGGCAACTTTTACTGGTGCCTGTGAACATATCGACCATTGCCAGAACTTAACTCACTGATCACGTCGACCTACAGGAAGCAGAAAGCGTGCAAGATGGCCTGTGGGAATGGACAGGGCACTGGGCGCAGCAAGACTTAAACCACCATAACTCTTAATGAGATCGTCAGTGCTGTCTCAGTGGTTTGCTGCTGTGTCTGTTTCCCAGAAAGTGCAAACAACGTTACAGTGGTATATGGCTATTGGAAACATACCCACTTTGAAAGCCTCTTCCCTGAGATGTGTATTGATTAGCGTAGCTAATGCCTATGGCATTTGATTGTAATCGTTTTCATGGATCTCTTGAAATTAGGTACAGTTGGTTGCTGAAATATTAGCCGTCTCTTGCTATTGATTCCCCTTTACTGGCATCCCAGTGTCTGCCTTCAGACGGGGAAGGCTGATCTAGCGCATCTCACCTCCTGCTGCTCTAGTGTACGTCTCGATGGGCAGTTTTGGCCTGTGCTCTGTGAAGGAAGCCATTTCGTGGCCATTTGAATCTGAAAGCTGTGTTGCTATGGAACAGGTTACCCAAATTTCAGCATGCTACTTTGCATGTCTACTAGCTTCCATGTGGATTGTAGATGCCCAGAGTTTGCTGAAGGGAAAATTGTCAATTTGGAAATGAACTGGTTTTGAAATGGAAGGGTTGGTTAGTTGTGCGTCGCTACTGAACAGGGGCACATTCCTTCCCAGAGTCCCATGGGCTGTACTGAGGTGCTTGTGGCTGTCAGTTGGCAGTAGGGCTGCCTTCGGATTGCCTGGTGTAAGGAAAGTGCCACCCATGACTGGCCTGATGGGTAATCGCTGCTTTCAGTATAAACCCTGGCGCCCTGCAAACGGCCAGCTCAGCCGCACTCACCTCTGCACACAGAAGCCATGCCCACTTTTGTGCACTGTGAGCAGAGACACGCCCGCTGCGTGCGGGGACAAGCTCGCCTTGTGCAAACATGTCCGCCGTGCAGAGACACGCCCCGCTGTGTTTGAACCTGAGCTCCAGCAAGGCTCCCTGCGCTAGCGGCGCTCGGAGGCTACCTGAGCCGGGTTGCATGCAGACATCCCATTCAACCATGCTGCTTTCAGCCGTAGTTCACTTCAGGGCAAATAGCATACACTGCGACTATTCATGCTCTGACTTGTGCTGGGATACCGGTCTTGTCGTTACGGTTTTATTTCCTCCTCCGAGCTTCAGAGGGGTCAGTCTGTAACAAACAAAACACGGTTTGACGGTTTGTTTTATCCATTCATTCATGTAGCGCGAATACCGGACCATTTCAATGATTCAGGATCGTCGGAGGTAGTGACATTTCTCTCGCCACAAGTATTGTGGCATAAATCACAAACTCTCACCCAGCACCCTGCAGAGTACAGAGACCCAAGCCCTCAACAGCTTGCTCTGCACAAAGCATCACAGCGTCCTGAAAGTATGACATGAATGTGCGTCCCCTGTTTTAGCATGTAGCCTCCTCTTTATTGAAGTTCTGTGCTGCAGGCCTGGTAAACAAGGCTGCCTGGCCCCGTGGCTCGCTCCATGGTTTCATGTGAGGTGGTGAGATTCAACACAAACCTTTTTTTTTTCCATCAGGACACGGTGTACATTAGGAATTGCGTTGTGCTGGTGGAAAGGAGTGGGAAATCGGGGGGTGGTGACATAAACAAAAACCCACCCTGCACCAAATTACCATCCCTAATGGTTTGGTTTGTCTGTAATTAGACTCAGTATGAAGCAACAATGGCAGAAAGAATGAGTCATAATATTGATTACTGACCCCCCCCCCCCCCCACACACACACACACGCACACACACACACACGGCAGGTTGTTAATGCCTGCAGCTCTGCCAGATGCACGACAAGCCAGCATTTCTGTCACATGACTCACCAACATCAGCTTGGGGGGGTGGGGGGGGGGGGGGTGGAGGTGGCTGACTGAATCTGAATGGCTTTGGGACGCAGTACGTCACCGTGACGCTGTTTTTATTTTTAGCATGTAGTAAACACTGACATTCCTGTCGTCCGTATATGGCGCCTCGATGGAGACCTGTCTGCGCTGTGGACTGTCTGAACGCGTGTGCATTGGGAACACCTCCAAAGCCTGGCAGATTGTGGTGTTTTCCTTTGTTTTTATTGCCTGTGCCTTCTGTCTAGTTTTTTTTTCAGGATGATGCAATATGTATGATGTGTAAATGTGTTTTGGTTTGAACGATTGGCAGATAGGATTTGTGTTGTGCCTGTTAGAAACCTGTGGGCTGTATTTTCACCTTGTAACGCCCTACCTCACACGTCCCCCCCCTCAAACCCACCCACCCTGGAGCAATGTTGAAAAAAAAAAACACCTGCAACTCTGAAGGTTCATTAGCAGAGTTAACAGGCTATATTGGTTTCGCCAGCATAAATTACTGTCCATCACTGGGATGGGTGGTATCAAGAGAAATCTGTCATCTTTCTTTTCTTTCCATCATTTTTTTGTGTTTACCAGTTGCGTACAGTTTTAACTTTAGCTTAGCGGCTAGGGATTTATATTCATTTTTTCCATCAAAAGTGTTTTCATTGTAACAAATTAATTTTGTTAATTACACATTTAAATGGCGTGGTTCAAAATGTTGTCATATTAAGACGTTAAATCTGCATGGCTTTCACTGCATAAATATGAAAGCTGAACCCTTCTTCTCAGGTCTGTAAAGTCTAAGGAATACTGAAAAACCTGTTTTGGTGTGCAGCAACTTCAGTCATCAACCTGAGCGACATTGATTGGCTGTGAACACCTGGATGGCATCCGTCCGCTTTTGCGTTACATCAGTTTGCTTGTATAGTGTTAAGCTTGTATGAAAATGCGACTCATGATAGAATTCAAAATCAGAAAAGAAATGTTTTCTTATATCTCAAATGTTCTGAACACGTTAGCAAATGTAAAAAAACATATGTAAGATTTTAATTGAGCATGCTGGTATTTTTCCCAAGGGACCTAATGCCAGCTCATAGCGGAGTAGGCGTGGTGTTCCACCCCAGAGGAGATCTTAGGAGTAAATGGTGATACAGGGTATGATAAACAGGCCGAATGGGTGTGCACTTCAGCTGGATAGAGTGCGTGATGAAGGCACTTGAGGAAGGCTATAAATGAACGATCATGACCGACCAGGTCTTCACCAGCGCCAGCTGACCCCTGCAAACTCCTCTTGTGCGATGATTAGCTAATAACGCTAAAACATCAGCAGGAGTGTCCCTGTGAGGAACGCCTCGCTAATGAGTGATTAAGGTCCTGAGAAACCTTTAAAGATCGTCAGCGTTTCGCCTGCAACATATTAGTCAAATTGTACTGCAGTTAATTAAATCATTTACTTGATCATTATGCTTGAAGCGATATTTTTTTTCAAAGTTACAGGAAGTGTCACTGAAGGGACGGAATTCAAAACAAAAGCGTGTGTGTAAGTTTTTGCTGTTGTGTCGCTGATAAAATAAAACACACAACAGTATGCACTTCTGAGCTGCACCTCGCTGTTTACATCAGTCAGCCTGAGGTGGAATTTCTGGAATTCTCTTCTGTCAGTTACGCCACAGGAACATACCAAAAATCATTTTAAACTGGGTTGTACACTTTAAATGAAATTATACTTAGGGCTTATTCTTTTTTTGTACTCCTCTTGCTCAAACTGATGGCCTGATGTGAAAACAAGGCTCTGATAATATTCCCAGCGCTCTGCAGTGGCATTTTGTCAAACAAATTCTAGGATGCGATTGTCACAGTTCTCTGTAATCGGAGGTGACCCAAACCTAGTTTTGTGAAGAAGGTACTGTAATACTGTAAATAATATGCGAGTGTGTAGGAGCTCTCTTTTGGAGGTTATTGGGGGAATATGTAAAGCTGTGTTAATGTGTTGGAGCTGTCTGTCGGTGCCTGTTGAGGGAGTATGCAAAGCTGTACGCCGCGATTACTGGCACCTGAACTTCAGAGCTAAGGGGCTGTCAATGAGATGTCGGCACAGACCGGCCTAGATCACAATCTAACCCTCAGGAAATTCTCTTCAGCTGCGTTCTAAATACTCGAGATAACTTCAAAATGCGGTTTGGTGGCTGTCATCCTGTTTGTCATATGCTTGTAGCTGTAATTTTTAAGAACGTTTTTGACATTTTTAAGGCAGTGCTTTCATGGGTCAGACTCTGGTCTGAAGAGTTATAGATCTCTCTCTCTCTCTCTCTCTCTCTCTCTCTCTGCTGCACAGCTGTAGATCTCTGTCAGTTCTTAGCATGGCGATCTTGATTGTATCTGTTCTGTCTCAGCTCTGAACTGACGCCCTGCAGATATACACCAGCGCCATCTCCATTCCCCCCAACCCCCAGTTATCAGTGAGACTCAGTGCTCTCCCTCCTTAAGGCAGCTCTTCATATTGTCAATGCAGCGTTTGTCTCACGCTCAGCCTCTGTTAGAGGAACATGCGGCCCCCGGTTGCAGCACGCCGGGCCGATGAAGTGTGTTGTAACGCTAGTTCGCCTCACGCACAGCTGGGCACCGGGTTGCGTCCCGGCACCGCACACACGGCCGGCTTGCATCATCAGTGAATCCGCTCATTGTGTGGTGAAATTAGGGATGGGTTTGAGTACCCAAGATCTCTAAGTAAAAGCCAGTGCTCGAACATCAGAAACATGACTCCGTTGCTTAACAACATGTTAAATAAATGAGTCAGAAAATGAACGGGTTGATTTGTTTGAACTGTCCATCAAGCAAATTAACATTCATGCTTGAGAGCGTGTGAGGCAACAGGGTAGACAATCCTTTGCCTTTCAACTGCTGACGGTTTCTAAGCCATCCACAGGTATTAAAAGCTGGCGGGTTTGGTATGTTTGAAAGGTCTAGGGTAGGAAACGCAAACCTTTCAGTTACCAAACTGTATAAAAGTGTACAGTATCAGGCGTGCTGTTGAAAAGAAGATGGAACATCAAGATTTATAAACAAAACTTGTATGTAACCACCAGCTCAGTGTGTCACCACAAATAACTGAACCATATGCAGATAAGCAATAGAGGAGGTTGAATGCTTTTTGTTGCATTTACTAATTTAGCTATTCTTTAATAAGACCTTAAGAAAACCTGTCAAGCTCAAAATCTTAATGCTGCTGCTGATTTTGACAGAGCTGACGGTTTTCTTGTATTTTGACTCGCTCATTCCTGAAGGCTATAGTTTTTTTTCGGGATTCATATCCTCCTCTAGTCAATAAAATTACACTTACGTTATCTGTAACTGGGGCGATGATCTGTGTCTGGTTTTAATTGAAATGAGGCTTATAGCTCCGGAAAATTACAGGAACCAGATTGGAATATCTTATCAACGTTTTGTGTTCTGCTGTTAACATTGTTATCCAGAAAATGAAAAAAGTTGGAACCTTAAATTTTTGAAAAGCCCTCAGTAGGTGTTCGTTTGAATGTCCTGGCCCGGCTATCTTTGAATTTGACACCGTTTGCTAGCAGGAGGGCACGGCTGCTGTCAAATGATTTTATTCTTTAGCAAAACGCTGCTATGTTGCAATGACTCTATCAGGATGTGTTGTTAAGTTATCTCCAGGCTTGACTGTACTTTATTTAACCAGATATTGTCTTGGTTTCATGGCTGTAGGTGAGGTATTTATAACGTTCAACTGTATCTCATTTCCTTTATGTGGTGTTACACTGAAGAACTTGGAAATGGAGGAAATGAAAATTGAGGGAGTGGCCTGTTGACAGGAAAAAATCAAGGAAGGATATGAGTGTTTAGAAGTAGGACAGTTGTTACCGAGGCAAATTACTCTTGTCTCATGCCTTCAGGTCCAGGGGTTAGACTTGGTCAGTCAGATTTGAGGGTGGGCCTCCTTGGCACTTTGACGCCCTTTGTTAGAGAGTTCCTCTCATTTCCGGCTTTTGTGCGTTACACTTTTATCCTTATGTTCCCGTATACACAGTGCTGTTTTGCCCCTTACCCACTGCCAGTCCAACAGCCCCCCTGCAGGGGACATTAGGAGCGTGTCCTCCTCTTGATGTCATTTGGATGTAACACCTTGGTAGAACGTTGTAGAATGTTCCCCTAACTCAGTATGAGTTGAACTGGAAGTCATGGGTACCATCTAGCCTTCTGATCCATAGAACTAAATGGTGTTCTGGCTGTTTTCAACCCTTCCTCCATTCATCTGCATTTGTTTTGTGAACAGATTGTAAAAATCGTGCTTTGACACATACATTGCCCAGTCAGAGTGGATGCTGTGATTTTGGAAACAAACGCTCACAACTGAAGTTCATGAACTTGCTGGCAAGTGCACCAGCACAGAAGAAGAAGAGTAACCCGCTGAACCTCCAGCCAAGTATGCACTGGACTGGACTTGCTGTTCAGTGCTTTGCAGCCGCCAAGCTTCTCCACACACTGTGTTGAACGGATACTCTACAAAACCATTTAATCAAAAGAAATTGTAATCAAAAATTCAAACTGATCAATGTTCAGATCATAATTGTTGCAGGAGACATCATACTTCAGATGTTCCAAAGAGTTAATTGAATAAAATAAAATACATACAATTTCAAATAGTGAAATTAAAAAAAAAAATTGATGAAATATAGAAAAAAAACACTTGGGGTTAACTTAATTTTTTTGAGTATTGATTTAACAATTAATGTTCAAATCTGTTCAGTTTTTTTTTTTTTCGGGAATTTAAGTTTAAACTGAAATTTCTGCATCTGGCAGCAGGGCCGCTGTAGTGATATAGCCTACGTGAGCTTGCTCTCCCCTGGCATTTGAGTTTATACTGAAATTTATACTGTCCCCTGGCTGTGTCCCACGACCTTGTGTCTTTTATAGCCTGTGCTTTTTACGGCCACTCCTGTGCTTTGGTTAGCGGCTGTGTGCAGATATTTGCATCGGTGCTTTATCTGAGATGTCCAGCGTGGTGCGCGAAGACGTGTGTTTCCTGCTCCTCCTCGCATCACAAAGCTCTGAAATGGTGCGTCAGTGCATGCGGGTGGGCGGCGTGACATGCGAAGTGCGTTTGCCGCTTCCCCTCCCGCTCCCAGCAAAACATGACTTCCTCCTCGTCTTCTGACCCCAGGAAATGGTTTGAATGAAACAACCTGTGTGTGTGTGCTATGATGTCGTAATCTACATTTTGCCAGTGAGGTCTTGGGCCTAGGGCTAAGCAGGCTCCTGCGGACTGTTTTACCCACTCGACGCTAGATGAAATCCCTCTTGACAAGTCACTGCAGGAGCGTGGCCTCAGCCATAGTGCGGAAACCTTGGAGGCGCGCTGCGGTCACAGTTACAGAACAATGCAACGCAAAATTCCCCACGCTGACGGCTAGGAACTGAGGTGAGCTACAGGGACAGGGGTGGTGTCAGATGGCAGAAATGGTAACCGAAACCGGCACGAGCATCTGAAAGGGAAGTTTCTTAGTTTCAGATCTGAAAGGGAAGCCATGGTTTCAGCCGCAATAGAAAGAATGGTGGAATGGAGCACCTTATTCACAGAACAAGAAAAGAAACACCATTTCCCACCATCCTCCTCTCTGCTGTCTGTTTTCCCATGAGCATCAGTCAGTCCCCTGTTTCTCAATCTTGGCAAGCCCCCTCATCCTTCGCACCACTGTTTTTATATGCTATGAAAAGACATTCAAACTATGTTGTAAACAGCCAAACCGCCCCCACCACCAACCCCCTATAGATGAGACAGAAGCAGGAAATGGTTATGTTAGACTTACCACGCTGACAACGGACTTCCTGTCAGATGGCTGCTCCGTTTGCTGCGTTTGTGAAAGCCGCAGCAGGAGCAGTGAACTGTGATGACATTCATGGTAGGTGCCTTTGTGGAGCTCCCTTGGGTTTGTTAGTGGGAGGAGACTCCTGCATGAAAACTCAACCTATGGATGAACAGTGAGTCAGTGACTTTGTAATAGCTATTACGTTTTACTAACGTGTTTAAAGTTCAGACCGATTTCAATAAAAGTCATGGAATTTGTTTTTACAACAGCAGTCACATCAAGAGTTCAGGTCAAAAGTAGTTATCCAATCAAAACACACAGGGATGCGAGCTAATTTTGCTTAAAACATCATTGTTCTTTGCTGAGCTCAGATTTGTTACGGTGATCAAACCCCCACCTTCGGGATATAGATATGTGCCTTATGAGTCACCTCCATCTTGATATGGTCGCCATTTTGGATGATATATATTTATCATTTACTTTTTACCTAATGGCTGACTCTCATAAAACTTGGGTATATTGCCAGAAAGTGTCTTTCACTACCCATAGTCTGACTTGATTCCATTTGATGGTGCAGTAAAACTCAGTTCAAATTGTAGGTTCATATTAAAAAGACCTCCTCCGCCATTTGACCAAGAGAATGGACCACAAAATCAGGTCTGTCCTCACAAAGAATTAATTTGCCTGCAGAACCCATGAAGTCTGTCACATTGGATGACCGCCACTTTGAATTTTCTGTAAAACTGTTTGAGCAGTTTACATGAAATTCATCAAGCTCCTCATCGATTTTACATTTATAGATAAAAAAATGGTTGAATGATAAGCGAATGAACTTGAATATGGCTTCATATATGTCTATAAATGTAAGATCGTTTGATGAAAAATCGCTCGGCTTGGTACGCATGATCACAAGTTCAGGATGCCACTTAATAAGCAGGGAAAGCATTAGCCTACCTGGTAGCTCTAAAGAGCTCAGACATTGAGACCTAATGTTACTTTTAAAAATGAGTAAAAACCCCTACACAGAGAACCTGCTTTAGTAGTGCACTTAGCTCAGGGGTCAGCATCCAGCAGCTTCAAATCCAATTTAGCATTAGAACCATAAATTAATTATTAATTCATTCATGGTTCCAAAGCTCATGAATAATTATCAATAGAACAAACATATCTATGATCTGGATAAAGCCAAAGTACAGTATGGTCTCATTTGGGATGCATTGCAGGTGGTATTGAGGGAAATGTTTGTGATGCTAACATTTAAAAAAGAAACTTTATTTTGAAACTGTTCCAGTCCAGTCAGAACCCACTAGTATCTGCAGGTTTTATAGTGATTGCCTAAAATGGCTGCAAGAAAATGGAAAAATTGCAGAGGAATGTAGGAAGTTTATGGAAGAGTGGATATGAGGTATTCATTGTTACCATTAACACTGCTGGAAGAAATCTCTCAGCAGTGACAAATTCTTCCAAAATAAGAAATCATAGTATGAGAGGCACCAATTTAAAGCTAAAAGCTGGAAGACGCACAGTGTAGAAGCACATTATCAAAATGTAGCTTCCAGAAACTTCCACCAGTTTCATAACAAAGACAAGAGACCGTGAAGCATGGGAAACCATACAAAGATGAATCGTACATAAAAATTCATAAAAGAATGCAGGAGTGTGAGTGATACCCTGTCATTTATTTGGAGTGAAGTCCTCCTAACTATAACTGGAGCTGGTTGACATATAGAACAAGGTTATGTGGAAGTCGGCATTCAAACGATTAAAACCTGACCTGGAGAATCTGGAGTAGCAGAAGGCTATTCTGGCACAAAATCATGAATTGAAAGAACTGCAGGGTGAGGAGACACGAGATCTGCTTGTGTTTGATGTGTAGAATGGCACCTCTGACAGCTGTAGCAGAATGAACAGGTTTTCATTCGGCTTTCTGTCCATCTTAGGAGCTGAGTAGAATATATTTTATCGCATGAATATAATCAATTGCAAAAACCAGTAACCTGAATGGCAACTGCCTGCAGTTCTGCCTGAAAGTAAAAGCGTCCTCATATAGTCCTTATATGTAACGCCTCCACAGAGATGCATGCACAGCTGTCCCCGTAAGTAGGTTAGTATGATGGAATTGAAGTGATAGTTACCAAGAAACTGTGCAGAGTGTAACGGTACAGAGTCCAGAGGTTGTAGATAAATGGCCCTGTAGATCATTTATTTTTTACATAAACCAAAATCACATTGGACAAAAACTATATTACAAATGCAACAGGAATATAGACAATCTGAACGAAGCTTGTTGCATTTCTGGGTCGGGGGAGAAGAGGTGCGTAGTTCATCTTTTTTAATGAGCAAGGGATGGTCGTGGTGTCACACCCAAGCTTTGCCAAAGAAAACGCACAACGTTAGCTAAGCAGCTTAGTGCTTCTCCCCAGCTGAAGACACAAGCCACTCTAGTGTCCCTGGTTGATTTTGGGAGTGACCGAGCACCACCCTTGGCTGCTGTCGCTGTTTGGAGTCCCGGACGTTTGGCCCGCAGGCAGGCGCAGGTGGCCTTGGATCCCCTCCCGTTAACCGTCACTGAAACATCTCCGCCAGGACGTGTGCAGGGCTGCGGGGTGGAATTTCAGGTAGATACAGGTGTTCTCCGATGTCAGGGTGTAAGGAGAGTTGGAGTGAGGCTGCCTGGTCACCTTGTCAGATTCCCAAAGCCACCCCGACACAGAAACCCAATTCCACCTATCCTTGTCGCCCTTACAATCTACCCAATACAAAACAATTGCACTTTCTGCAAGTGATCACGAGCAGCCAGCAAACCAATCAGATTAGAAATGAACTATGACCACTTCTACTTAATTAGCCGTGGGTGTAAAAAAAAGGAAAGCTTTTAGTTTGATCTTCTATAGCTTCTAACTAGCAGTAAATCCATAGAGTAGAATGTTGTCCCAGGCTATGGACTTATGAAACCCAAGGCTAAGACTGGTCAGCTGGGTAAGTCTGATTCTTTACATAATGCAGAGCGAGGTACACATTTTTAAGGCTATTGTGTACAGTCCTCATAACTAATCTCACTAAAACCACTGAGAAGCTTAGAAGATTCTTAAAAAATATATATATATTTTAACACACAACTTATAATTTCAGCAAGACACAAAATAACAATAAGCAGAGCAAATATGATACAAAGACCCAAGTAGCCAGAAGTACTGCACAGTGGAATAGTACAATACAATAGATTAAAAATAAGGGAAAATGCACAATTATACAAATGGATAAAAATAAGGCAATTTAAGTTCATATTAAAATGCCAGGCACGGTGGCGGTCGAGTCATGCCCTGTCGTTGCTTTGCTACATCATCACCTCAACACCTTGCCATCATTTGTGATAAAGAATTTAAATTTCGCATTAAATTATATTTCACATTAATTTACAAATCTGAACTGATATTTCGCATGAATGGCTTGCAAAACACATATGGGAAACTCTATGTCAGATTGCTTGAAGAGCAACAAATTTAGTATTAGAACTCTCCAGAATGTCTTGACCTCGACTCTTTTGAGATCTTCCATCCGGAGCTGAAACAAGCATTTCTGGCTTGAAAACCCGCTAATGTCCCTGAGTAGATGCTTTTTTGCATGGAGGACTAGGCCAAAATTCCTCCACAGCACAGTGAGAGACCGATCAATAACTATATGAAGTGTTTGACTACAGTCAGTGCCACTGAAGGTGGCATAACCAGTTACTGAGTTTAGGGGGAATTGCTTTTTCCATATAAAGGCATTGGGTGTTTAAAACCATCCACTAAAAAATGAACGAAGTAGCAAAGTGTGTTGGAAAATTTATGAGTGTTTTTGTGTGTCTGTATGTTTGTATGTGAGTATGTTTGTGTGTCAATATGCTGGTGTGCTTATGGATTTGCGTCTCTGAGTATGTGTTTGTGTCTGTATATTTGTGTGTCTATGAGTGTGTTTGTATCTGTATATTTGTGTGACTGTGAGTGTGGCTATGTGTGTTTTGTGTCTGTATATTTGTGTGTCTATGAGTGTGTTTGTTAGTCTGTATCTTTATGCTTGCGTGTCTATGAGCATGTGTCTGTGAGTGTATGTGTCTGTGTGTTTGTGTGTCTGTGAGTGCGTTTATGTGTCTGAGTATGTGAGATGTGCGAGCTTTCTCTCCCTCCTCATCCCAGCTGTTTCAGCTGCCTTGCTCCCTTGGTGGGCTCTGACTCATCACGGTCATGTAAAAATAAATGGTGATCTTCCTGTCACTTTCGCTGCACTCCTCGTTCTTTCCAGAAGCCTCGCGCTGATTCTAGAAAGAGAAAAATTTCAGTTTTTCTGCCCCTTTCCCTTCTTACCCTCAAATGCAGAACATGAGAAATCTCAGCACATTTCCTGTGTATCTGCAGCGCTCGTGGTGTTAGAGAGGAGCAAGCCACTTGTACGCTTGCTTGTTTTAAACACGCCCGAGGCAGCGATGTGTCGCCTTATTGTTTCTGACGTGTCTGGCCTCGGACATGCTCTCTGGCTCCCCGGGCTCGGTCAGCGTTAGCGGCAGCTGTGGGGCCCCTCGGGCCCCCGTCTCTTTCAGGATGCTTGAGTTACCGATCTCATCTTCCCAAGAGCAGCGCTAATGCCAGGGACAGTACGCCCCACCTGCCCCCTGCCCCTCCATCACGGCCTGCTCGAGTACATCCGTACTGCAGTGGGCCAGGTCTGCCACCAACCCTCACCTTCCCACAATCCCCCACATAGAAAGAATGGGATCAGCTTCCTTTTAGTGCCTCTGCTTTGCATGTGGTCTGGGGAAACTGTTAGGCCCCTTTGGGGCATCAGGGACGGGAACCATAGAGGGCGGTGAAAGTCTCCTTGACATGAGCTGGGGCAGAATAGATCACAAAGGCTGGCTCTGAGAGTGAGGATCAGCTCATCAAAGCAGAGGAGATTATGTCCTAATTATCACCTCCTCCAAAAATATAATTTATGTGGAGCGCAAGTGTTCCGTCAGACTCCTGTCTCATGCTTTGTAAAACAAATGAAGCCTTGCAATCTCATGAAACATTAACAACTGTTTACACCGGGCCTCTCAAAATAACCCCCCGACACCCGACACCGCAGTGAGTGTTTTTACTTAAAGACCTGTGCTGTGCTGTGACAGCGGCCATTGGACTTGCTGTATGTGTGTGGTGGTGCGTGGGTGACACCCCTCGAACACAATGGGGAGGGCCTTCATTAATGCAAGCAATCAGGAAATGGGTTGTCGTTCGTAATAGATGCTTAATCTTTTTAACAAATCGGTTTGGGGGAGGACCGAGTCATGGCCAGCCCTCCTCTGCGCTGCATGTCGTCGTTGCTGCACCGAAACCGCCACATATCTCCAGTGCTAGGGCTTTGGAGATTGCCCAGACATTCATAATGTTGGCTCTTCGTGGCCCTTGTTTGTCATAGCAACCACGCACTGTGTACTTATCTATAGATTTGACGGATTATGGACCCCATAATCCATGCCTTTGATGCATCTGTACATCCTGCAGACAATTGGAAGAAGTGTACAGAGGCCATTTCCTAAGCCTATGGGGGAACTTCCTGGTGTGGAGGCCATTTTCTCCTAAGTCTGTGGGGGAACTTCCTGTTGTAGAGGCCACTTCCTCCTAAGTTGGTGGGGGAACTTCCTGTTGTAGAAGCCACTTTTTCCTAAATCTGTGGGGGAACTTCCTGGTGTAGAGGCCACTTCCTTCTAAGTCTGTGGGGGGACTTCCTGTTGTACAGGCCACTTCCTCCTGAGAATGTGGCAGAACTTCCTGATGTAAAGGTTGCTTCCCTCTGTGTCTCTGTTGTTTATAGATGACTATAAAATATATAAAAACATTTGTCAAACAAGATATATAATGGCTATATTAG
Source organism: Albula glossodonta (assembly GCA_019788955.1). Taxonomy (NCBI): domain Eukaryota; kingdom Metazoa; phylum Chordata; class Actinopteri; order Albuliformes; family Albulidae; genus Albula; species Albula glossodonta. The sequence continues at coordinate 1,594,046 of JAFBMS010000027.1, forward strand.
CTTTATCATGAAATTAAATAAACGTACATACTAAATGAGGAGCGCAAGAAAATCTGTTGAAGTTTGAGTGAGAGTTCAGAGAGGGAACTCTCAGTAGTGTGACATTACAGTTATATATATACTGTCTCAACATAATTCTCGTTCCTTGCCAGAATAGTCAGGAAGTTCAATGTAACAGCTCTTTTTGTGTGTTAATTTGAGGCTTCCATGTGGTCATCGGTCTCAGGCTATCGCTCCCTTAGTGAACATTTTTGGTCAACCTCTGTATTTTCAGGCTAATCTAATTATAAATATCAGTACAAAAATTACCCTTAACTGGTTTCTTTGTATGCCCCCTTGTTTTTCTGCCAGAACCCAGCCTGAGAATGTTTTGTAGTTTGCCTTTTTGAACCCTTTTTATAAATAAAAAAAAACCCCAGTTGGATCCTGCTTTAGTCCTCTTTAGCTGAGTAGTATTGTAAGGGTCTTGTGTCTTTCTTGAACCTTTGTATACAAGGATCCACTTTAGTTGCCCTTCTTTGTACTTCTACATATACCATGATACCCTTCTTTTAGTGTGGTGCCCATAACTGCATACACTACTTGAAATATACTTTCTGCTATATATCATCTCATCCTCATGGAATTTTTGCAGGACAGTGCCCAGATCCTGAATAATCATTACTCCCAAAACTGTTTAAAATGGAACACATTCTACTTCTATCCAAGCTAGTAAAAAAATTCTGTTTTAAATTATTACTGCTACATGCAGAACATGAAATTTTCACTGTTTGTAAATGCCATCTAATGTCAGTGCCACAACACCAATCTCTGTGAGACTCTGTGGACATTTCCAACAGAACCTAGCTCGATAGCTTCCCTCCAACAGGTAGTCTTTGTGTTTTCTTATGCAGTGAATTTGTAGCCCACCTTCAGTAATCCCACTGCTTTCATTGAGACAACGAACGTCTCATATGTTTCTGTGTCATGTTTGATTGTTTGTGTCAAGTCAGATTGTATAATATTATAAGCCTGATTCAAGTCAAAACAGATTGCAGCTTTGTTAAATAAGCCCATGAGATTTGTTAAGCATGACTTCCTCCTGCTGGATATCTGAAAGACTGTTAGTTTCATGTAATAATTCCAGTTTTATCCTATATGTAACAGTAAAGAAGAACATTCCTGAAGTTGGGTGGCAGTCTGCCAGAAATGACACAGCTGTTTGTCTGGCTTATAGATGGGAATCTGAAACATGAAGGTGTAAAACTATGCTTCTAATAATTTGGTATTTCTTTAGTTATTAGGGTTTTCTTAAAATGTATCACTTGGACATTTATAAATAAAAATTCCCTTAATTTTGCTAGAATAGATGTTCAAGTTCTATTCTGTCCCTTAGTTTAATTGGCTCTGCAAAATTCTTTATTTTGGATTATCTTGAAGAATGTGTGTAACTTCTGTTGTAAGTGAAGCTCTCAACAGTGTAACTTAAATGTCTCAGCAGTTGTTAATAATTATATAACCCCTTTCTAATTTTAATGCCCTTTAGTAGTATCATTAACTGAAAGTGAGTCATTACTTTGCTTTTTTTTTGGCCGCAGCCTCAAGGGGCAGGGAATGTATTTCTGTCATGTTGCTTTGGTCTGGGATGAACTGACGTGAGTCACAGGGGTGAGTGGGGGGCGGGGGGACGAGGAGGTGATGGCGGTTCGGCCTGGCTTTTCACAATGAGCCGCAGTATGCAGCCACAGTGGGGGCGTCACATGGACCGGTCCGTCTCCAGGCAGCGCCATGACGGACCGCCCGTAGCGCAGATGCGGCCGTGCCCGCGTTGTTCTTGATGACAAGAGAGGGTGGGGCACCCTCAGAACATTGTGTTTACAAAACATACCTTTGGGCGTAAGAGGCTGTAAGTCTGTGGAGAGAATGTTCCGGCTGAATGGACTTGCTGTTCAGAGAAGAGGCCTTGCGCAAGGACGTGAGTGCATCTGGGTCGTTAGACGACATAACGCTACTCTGTAAAAGGGGGTTATCTGGGAACTGCTCTTAGAATCAGCCGCATGAAGAGCATGCTAAATGACAGCGTCTGTAAATCTGAGCAGTGTATCTTCTATGATTAAAGTGAGGTACCAGACATGCCTCTGGCCAGCCATTACAAAGAAGACCAGAGATTTTCTCCACAGCCTCTCACCCCTCCCACTGCAGACATCAAATCTTCAGCCCTCCTTATTCATTAAACTTCCTCATGCTTTGCGCGCTTAGTGCTCTAGCTTTTGTATAGGTTATGCACAACCTTTGTGCTTCACATTAGTGTATAGGCCTACATGTGCTACCTTATGGTCTGGGTGCTCCTTAATGGTGTATAGGGTAACTGTATTAGAATGTATATGCTATCTGTTTGTTGTATACAGGACCTTACCGTGTAGGTCACCCAATGGTATATGTGCTACTTGAAGGTATCAGCACTAACTTATGGGGTATACATTTCCTGATGATGTATACTCTAACATGGTGTGCATTACATAATTGTGTGAGCTTTACCTTGCTTGTATGCATTAGCTAATAGATATATGTTGCTAATGGTGTAAGTGTTACCTTACAGTATCTGCAGTGACCAGCGAATGTATTACAGCCCCAGGGATTGCTTCTCCACATTGAGTTGCTTCTCTGTCAGTGTTAATGCTTGAGGTCACCTCACTCTGCCCTTACCAAACAAAGCTTCTGAGCTTCAGAAGGAAGCAGGAGCCTGAACGTGCCCTAATATGGCTGACTGGGAGGTGCTTGTGGCCGGGGGCTATCGCTCTCTTGGCTGGCCGCTGCCCTCTCTGCGGATCCATCACTGCCAGCCCCTGCACTTCAGGTTTCTGTTACGGCTCTGCAATTACAGTAGAACATGGCGCCTGGTCGCTGGTGTGTAGTAACAATAAGCAGAACATGTAGTTTACATGTTTGTAGTGCAGACAACCGTGGAAAATCACACAGTGTTGTAGTCTTTTTCTCAATTTTGGTTCTCTGAAAATGGAAAAGGATTCTGGAATGTGCAGGTAATGGAGCCCAACTGAGTTTGAGATATGCAGAACAGGAAATTATGTCTCCCAATATGCTTTTCTGCTTAGCTCATAAAGTGCAAGGACACACCTTATTGCAGTGTTGAGGAGTGGTGTTGAAATAGCCGTGAGGTGGTGAGCCTGTAAAGCTACCTAAGACACAGAGGCAGGCGTGGACAGTGATGGGTTGTAAGTAGAGGAATTAAAGCAAAAATAAAGGAAGTGGATGCTAAAATTAGCTTACGACTAGGCCTATTTTTATTTTTCCCTTTTTGGGGTGGAATGAAATATACGATATGACAGAAGACATGGTTCTAAATGGTCTTAAAGAAAAATCAGCATATAAAGAATAGACCATACACCACTGAAAATGAAATATTTCCCCTCCAGCCTGGCAGATGATGATATATGTAGAAAGTCTAATGATGGCAATGGCACACACCTCTGCTGATTATGAGCTTGCCTGTTCGTGAAGCTAACCACTTCCTGCAGTCTCTCCCAGCTGAGGGAGGAAACAGGAAGACTGACATCAGTCCAGCTTTCATGTTTCGTACCTGCTCCAAGTATCTTCAAATGACATCTGTATCTGCTGTAGACATAGTCCCAGACCTCAAGGCTAAATAGAAATGAAGTGCATTTTTTGGTTTTGAAAAATATTCACGCAGGCCTGAAAACGTTCGCCGGGGTCTCGTCTACACTTGGCGTAAAAAGGTGATCAGTATGTGGATCTTGTGACTGCATGTAAAACACAGGCGTGGACACGTCCGCGCTCGGAATTTGTTTGGGTCCACCTATCTTGCCTCTAAGGTGGGCTGGCTCGTATCATGTTCGGATCTCAATGTTGTGCGTACACGCTCCTAACGTTTAGCACGGTCATCAAATTCCATCTTTTATTTTCCATCTCATTCCCACCTTTTCATGTTATATTCCCACCTCTTAAAAACTATTTCGCCCTAAAATTTCGGCACCCCAAATTTTTGCTTGTAGAAATGGAAGACGCACGCCGTGGAGTGACAGTGAAACTGAATATCGGTCAGGTGCCGACACACTGTGCTGGATTGAGACTGGCTGGTGTAGATGTGCTCCGTCTTGATCTGATAGCGATGTGATCACTGTGATTGGGTGACGGAGATTCAAAGTGGATGCCAAGTGTAAATGAGGCCTTTGTTTACACATTCATGTCAACATTCCTCTCTTCCACAGCTTACACCGGGAGTATTCCAGAAAAATAAACGGGAATTTTCTAGGAATATTTTTCTACAATGGAACAATTTTATTTCTTTACAGGAGACTGAATAAGCTGAGAATATATGTAATGAACAGAAATGTCTTTTTTAAAAGACTTTAGGCAGGTAAATTCCTTTCTTTTGGAATCATTTGCAGGTATAGCCTACAATTTAATTCCATGAGATGGGTATGTTACAGGAACCTGGTCAATATGCTTACCCCTAACACACACACACACACACACCCATGCATACACACATATATACAGAAAATCGCACATACTTAACCCTCCACTCTGGTCTGTGTCACAGGTGAGTAGTTAGAAGGAAAACGTTTATGAAGCAGGATGTGACCTTTGATTAACCTCAGGTGAAGAGGTTTCTGTCTTCCTGTCACCGTTCCTCGCCAGCTCACATGTTTCCCTGCACAGCCATCCTGTGCTGGAGCCGTGAGTGTAGCGGGGAACCTATCGTTTCTCATCAGCACCCCCCTTTCTACTTCATCTGATGTGTGGTGAGCATTCTGGCACAAAATGGCCGCCATGTCTCACCAAAGCGGACGCTGCCTGTTGGTAAAGACTCATCCCCCTCCCTCATTATAGAATATTTTTTTGAGACAAATGACAGGTCTTAAAATACAGTTTATTGGTTTTATTTGCTATGATGTGGTGATATGCACTGCCCTCTCTGGTGCTGTAAATCTTAAACATGTGTGGTTTCCCTCTGTGGCTAGCAGTTTGCGTGCATCATTCTGTCGCAGCCAGACAGCAGCAGATAGGGAGTAGATGCATCCCCCTTCAGAGTGAAACCCGCGTGTCTGTGGGGGTGATTCTTTTTGACGTGGGCGTTCTGCAAACGCTGGAGTTAGGGAAGCACGATGGGGCAGGGCAGAGTTTTATGGGAGCAGGATGGGGTGGAGTTTTATTGATGGATGAGTTTATTAATGGTGGAGTTTTCTTTACTTTTTTTGTCCTTGGTTACTAACCTGGACCCTAGATCCACCTGATTTTTCTGTACACTCTATACACTGGTGATCTGGCTAACTGCGTTTTATTATCTCTCATTGAGCCTCTCATTAGATGGAAACATTCCACACCAGCAGTGAGGACTGAACCTCATTGGTAACAGAGATTTAACATAAGACATGTATCCCTTTTCTCTGAATGCTCACAGAGCGAATGTGTTTTCTCGTTTTATAAAATGGAGTGAAAAATGTTAGCCTTCTCATTGTGATCTCATCACTGTCTCTGGGGTTTCATGACAGTTTGAGTAAAGGAAAAACATCAGCAGCATAGTATGTCTGTTAAATAAATTTTACCTCCTAGAACATTTTTGTGCATAATTTTATTTAGTTAATTACATTAAAAAGTAATTAACTTTAAAAAGTACATTAAAATCTAAAATGTGAATCCCTCCCTTGGTTAATATTTTCCTTGGTCTGCATGCACAGACCTTTAGAAACACAGATAATGCATACAAATTTTTTGGATGATTTGTTGACACAGCTTTAATAGAGAATATTAAGGCTAATGTTTAATTAGAAGCAGTGAGTGCTGAGACAAGGACTTCCTGTTTTCTGTGCTCCTTCATGGGACTGTAATTGATGCATGAGTTGCAAAAATAATTTCTCACCTGGCTGGACAATAACGTTTTATTGTTGAGATTGCCTGGCGTTGCATATTTTTGCACATGTTTGCATCTTCAAGGAGAGGTGTCCAGGACAACCTGCCAACCAGACATTTTGTCTGTACAATTTTTTTTGTCCATCATAGTTGGCTTTCGTGCAGTAAATCTAGCAGAGTGTCTCTTTCTAACTGTCATCACACTCAGGGGAATGTTACCGTCTGTCTCTCTGCGTCTCAGTTCTGGCTGTACAGTGATATTTTAGTTTAGCTTTAGTGGCTGGAGAAAAGTGCGTGTTACAGCATCCCAAATGAGTGCATCTCAAAATGCTTTCACTTTCACAGTCATGCGTATATGTATTCATGACATTATGGAGGTGCTTGGCAAAACCACATTAATGCTATGGAATACCAGTATTCTTCCGTTATTTTCCCAGCTGAGTTATTTTATTACCAAATGTGCAGAAATTCTTTTCTGGTTCTGCATCTTGAAAATATACTGACTAATGTCTCTGCTTGAATATCTAAAATGGCCAATCAATTTGAATGGCCACATCATTATCATTGCTTATTCATTAACATGGCTCATCCATTATTAAGGCCGGTTAATTAGCATGGCTACTTCCTTAGCACAGGCCTTCCATTATCATGGCTGGATTCATTAGCATGGATCATCCATTAGCATGGGTGGTCCATTACCCACTCCGGTCATCCTGTTCCTGTTAGCTTAAAGTCCCCTGCTCCTGATGGAATATGGCACCTGTTACATCACCCCGTATGCGAGACTAACACACGCATTGCTACTGTGCTGAAGACTGTGACGTCCCCTTGGGAGTATTGTTCGTATCCAGAGCACAGAAATGATTTTTACAATAGCATTGAGCAGCAGCACATGGAGAGGCGCATGGCTGCCGTTTATCTGAGCTCAGATCCCAGGGCGTGTGTGTGTGTGTGCGCGCGTGTGTGTGGGGGTGGGGGGACCTGATTTATTACAGTAATTTCAAAACGAGCCATTGAGGAGACGCGCGGACGTCAGCCTCCCGCTCTATAAATAACCCAGCTCTCCTCACGGCCCCGGACGGCACTCGCCTCCCATTTATCCCTGTCCTTTTTTAATAACGTCTGATCACTCCACAATCAGAGCCTCCCAGTCATTCCTCAGACCGCGGGAGAGATACTACAACATTTCACACTCGAGTAAAGGATCGTACAGGGGGGCCGCTGAGCAGATATGGACGCGCTCCAGATCGTGCCCGGCCCTACGACCTTCTGGACCCATCCCAGTATCAGCATTCGGGACCAGGTGATTGGAGGGGCGAGGTGCTCCTGTGATTGGTTTCTAAAGGCTTCTGTGTTTGTGACAGAGGAGCTCAGCGTTAGCATTAGAGCTGATGATGTTTAGGTTAGAGGAGGCTTACCCCAATCTGATCTTTACTTTTCATTGCAGCAGAATGCAAACCAAAATCAGTGGTGCTGGGGGTCCTCTCTGTTGGTCACTGGGTTCTAGAAGGGTGCAGAGCTCTGTGTGTTGGGAGCAAAGCTGCCTTTCAAAGCTACATCCATTGCATGGAGCATGGAGCATGAAGCGTTACTGGCCTTATCTGTCTGTCTCTGATCTATCTGCCGTTTATTTATTTGTTACATGTAATGTTTGAATTTGCCCACTGACCTTTTCATTGATAGTAAAACAATTGTTTGTGGCTGCTCAATATTTGGCTAAAGCCTTTTACTAATCAGTTACAGTCTCGTCATATTTTTATTTTTACCTCTTGGTTTTGTATTGCTTTGTTAGGTAAATGCAATACAAATAAAGTGCATATGTTTTCTGACAAATTAAATGCATTGTCACATAGCTGCTTATGTCTGCTGCAATCAGTCTGTAAGATTTCTTGTATTTTGCCAGGAGAGAAAATTTAAATACCATTTTCGCCTGCTAGTTGGTGGCTTTTCATCATTTTAGCACAGTAAAATGTAACATTGTAACTTCAACCAGTGTAGACTTCATTTATTTCCACAGAGATCAATTAAAGTTGACAATTTTACTGAACAGTCATAGACCTTCTCCGTCAATGTTTCCATAAAATTCTATAAAATCTTACCATATAATTAATGAACAGGGTCCAAGCTGAGCACATTTCCAGTGCCTTCCCCAGCTCTGGCTTATTTTTGCTTCTCAGACCAGAGCCGTGCCCTTGTCTTTGCACTGTTAGTCACTCTGGGTAATGTAGTGTAATGCATAACACAGGCCGTGAACTGAAGGCCAGTGTGGTGGACGTGCGGTGCCTAGAAAGCACTGGGAAACTGATCATGTGGAACCAATATTTTTGTTCCACCAATCAGGAATGTTTGTCAATGGCCGGTCGCAGTGACAGAAAATCTGCAATCAGCATCGACCAGTCCTTCCCCTGTAGAAAAAATTTTTCAAAAGCGATACATTATATTACATTAATAGAGTGAGTATCCTAACTGAAGTGTTAAGCAGTGGGTGAGGTGCTGGTGAATAGCTAATTTTGTTCTCCAGTATGGGGTTTTCAGGTGATGTGGTGTTATACTGACATACAAGTTTTCAAGGGCATTTCAACATGCATAAGACAATTGCAGGAGTATGTCTTTTCTGGAATTCTGACAAATGAAATATATCATTGGATAATGACCTTACATATTTTATATCTGCAGGTGTGCCAGTGTTTATGAAATACTTATTTAATGGTTTGCTCCAGGTGCTGTGTATTAGTACAGGCTATAGCTTACTTAACAGGCAAAAATATTGCTTTTCTTTTTTCAGAATTAATAAGTGCATTTTGTTCAGTTTTTTGACTTTTGGAAATTGTTAGGGTCAGATGTGTGAGTAGCCGGAAGAGTAAACTGGATTTCAGAGCCTTCATCTTTTATCTCTTGCTAGCATAAAATGTTGTCTGTGTACCTGGCTTTCAGGTTAACTTTAGGGCTAGATAAGTATGAGAAGCTGTTGTTAATATAGTACTATTGATTGTGGGCTTTCTGCACATTTCTTTGCTGAGAATATTAATTATAGAACTAAATTTTCAGAACTGAGCATCCAAAAATGTGTTGAGTTTGTATCTTTCCCAATGTTAAAACAAGTGGGTTATATCATAATGTGCTTAGGGCTGAAACACCTGTATCTCAGCTTCTCCACTGCGCTCTAATTTTGCGGCTAAAAACGCTTAAGTGTCAGACAAACCATTTCTTGAGTGTGGATTGTCTTTGTGCGCCATTCATGGTTTTCGCCATGCCGCATAATGGAAGCCTGGCTGTCGTTTGTGCCTGTCACTAAGGCCGTGGTGTAATGGATCATTTTCTACTCTGCCGCTGTTTGGAGGGATTACTCTCTGTTAACGGTGTGTTGTTTGCTTGCAGGCGCAGGACCCATTGTGGAAGGAATGGTCGCTGGCAGTACGATGTAAGTATGCCCATCTTCGTTACCTTCACAGCGCCTCTGTTTGCGTATCGGGGACATGCACAGCGCGGCGTCTGTCTGCTGAAACCACCTGGACACGGACTCACCGCACCACGCGAACGACAGAAAACAGTGGGGGGATGGAAATACTGTGATGTCAACAGCCATGAAATGTTGCTCCATTGCTCTCTCCAGGTAGCAGATTATCACATAGTCAGACAGCAGTGTTTGTCAAATAAGCATTGAATTTCGATGGAACAATGGAGAACAGAAGGATGTATGTAGCCACCAGTATGCAACATAATATTCTTGATTTGCTTGTTTTTGGCTTTTTGCTGATTGGTGTGTTGGGGAGGGGATTGTCAGTGACATCACAATAGGATAATGCCATGATACAGAGAATACCATTCGGTGGTATTGTGGTTCTTTTGCGTGCTGCACAGTCTCCTCAGAGAGCTCGGTCTAGCCACGTGTGATATTTCACACTGGGAAGCAGGGTGGGGGGTTAAGCTTTAAAGTGGTACAGGAGGTTGGGGCGCACTCACAGATCCTTTAAACTCATTAGATACTCTACTCCTGTGTTCATTTTGTGCTTCTTAAAGGGATACTGTATCATTTTGGCAGTTACAACCTTTACTGTGGTTCTCAGTTTCAGGACAACAGCAGGGACTGTAGTATTGCTGATAGCCAAACTAACTGTTATGTGTTTGTTAGACATTTCAGTGGTGGTCGAATTCAACAAATATGTGTTTAAAAATGTAACGTTTACCGTTCTGTGACTCACACGTCTGGCACAAGCTGGTTGGAAGCTGTGAGAGTGCTTGTGTTTTTGTGAAAGAAGATGATGCTCACAGTTTATTGTTGAAATAAACAATGATTTAATAACTGCAGAAAGATTTTTGAGGTTGTGTTGCTAGCTAGCTATGGGCCTGCCAGCTGGGAAGTTCAGTCTTAAGGTTTATGAATCACTTGTTCACGAACCAAGTGCGTAGGTGAAACAGAGGCTGGCATTACTGAAAATAATTATGCATTGCTAATGTTAGACCAGCTGCTAATGAACAGTTGTTTTACCCGTCTGCTAGCCAAATGTTGTGTTCGAAACTGTACACCATTCGTAGTAAATGTAACTTAAAGTGACTATGTAGTATGCTTGGCAGTCCATAGTGTTCACATTTTCACAACTTCATAGATACCTAGATGCCGTGTTACCTTCAGAAAACATTTTAGTACCCAGCTAGAGATTACTTTATGGAGCACTGTAACCCATCATTCAGTGGGTACATCCTTAAATTCCTTGGTAGATGCTGGTAGTGCTTTGTCACTGTGCGCTAGTGTTGAGTGGGGTATGACTGCAGCAGTACAGGAGACCGTCCCACGCCCTGGTCTACACAAGCTCTACAGTCTCAGCTGCCTGTCTTGCTGCATTGGAGCTAAACAGTATGGCTGAGATTAGGGCTGGGAGAAAACAGAGAAAAGCGTGCGCGAAATGTGAAAATACCCATCTTTCCAAAAGTCTGAATAATTCTTTACTCCTTGCCTTGCACTCTTGGTTTGTTCTCATCGTAGACTTTGGCTTCACTTTTCGACGAGCTTATCTGTCTCCCTGACCTTGTCTTGTGTAGTGGGGAGGTAATATTGATATTCAAAGTGAAAACAAAGCTATCATAATAACCCCGAGTCAGCAAAATCAATGCTCTGTCTTTATTAGATGCTATAAGGGCTGAATATAAGCTGGTAATGAGAACTTTGCAGTGACATTTGTCATTTTATATCGTCACTTCAAGTCCCGTGTCCATCAGGGAAAAAAAATGTTATCCAGGCTAGCTGATGGCAGTTGTCAGCACTCTTTCATCCTCTTTCCCTTCATTTGTCACACTTTCTTGCTCTCTCAGTGGTCTTACCAAACACTAGCCACCTCAGGTGCCTCGTTGTGCAATAAGCTCTTCCTTCCCTCGTTGTGATACGACTGTATCGTATATGCAGCTCGACAGTGACTCATTGAGAAAAAGGGGAAGATATTCACGATTTCTTTGCCAACAAAACATGCTGCAGTACAGACAGGGAAGGCGTTTCGGAGTCAAATGTTAGACCCTTGTTGAAGAGCCCACCCCTGTTGCCTGTTGTGTATGTTATTGTGGATGCATTGTAGGTTTATTAACTAACGAGGGTGTGACACAGGAGCACAATTCAGTATTTGGAACTTTGCGATTGCTTAGACAACAATACAAAACAGATATTGTCCGCCTGTGATGCTAGCTTGATCGATGAGGCCTTCAGCGGTGCTAAAACCGCGACAAGAATAATGTAGCACACCTGTTTTGACCTTACTGTGTATAATATCGCTGCTTGTGTTTAATGAGATATTGGAGCTTTGGCATCTAGATTTGGACTGACAATTGTCTTGTTTCAGAAAGCTCTCAATGCAAAAAAAAAAAAACACAGTGCAACAAACCAGGATAGTTATACGGACAGTTACAATGTCACTTTTAATCACAAAATCCAGCTGTTAGTTTGATTATGTCCTACCAAAGCTTACATCAGATACTAAGCATTATAAATTATGTCATTCACATTAATCATCCAGATAAATGTTTCCGATACCTAAATGAAGGTAGCTAGTTGCCTGGGTTTTTATTTTTTTGTGAAAATTAATTTACAGGCTGTCAGCGTTTTGACATCGGCATACCCAGTTATATGTGTAGTTGCTGTAAAATTCGGAGAGGCAATTTAAGTTTATGAATGTGAGGTATAATGGTTAGGGAGTTGGTCTCGTAAGTCAGAGGTTGCAGGTTTGATTCGCAGCTAAAGCGCTGTCATCATACCCTTAAGTGTGGACTTGTTTCAGTCAGTGTCCACCTGCACAAATGGACGCATTTGTGCAGGTCGCTCTGGATAAGAGCATCTGCGAACTGCCATAATGTAAATGGACCTATAGAATTAGGAATCCAGGGGACAGGTGCTGAGAGGAAGCCCATAGTGGTGTTGTTCTATGGGGCAGAGAGTGGAGCTGGACAGACCTGGTTCTGCACCGCGAGGCCTGCCATGGGAGCTCAAATGAATCCAATCAGGGGGAAGTTTAAACAGGTCTGTGATGAAGCTGTGACAAGCCTGCTGATGACCTGATAAGGGACTGATGACAGCGTGCAGTGTGCTGGTCACTAAGGAGATGCTGACAGGCCTTTCATTGTGATGTAACACATTCACACGGTCTGTGCAGAGCGAGAGAGAGAGAGAGGGAGAGAGAGAGAGAGAGAGAGAGGGAGAGAGAGAGGACTCCCTGCTGTCAGAACCTATTCCCTCACCCTGCTCTCCTGCTACTGAAGCTTTTTTCATCCAGGGGTGTGGCACTGCCTTTTTTGGGCAGGGGTGTGGCGCTGCCTTTTTTGGTCATGGGTGTGGCAGCTTTGATGGGGAGAGCGTGCAGTGCCAAGTTGCTGTAAGAATATCACGGGTTAAATTGTCCTCCACACACACACACACACACACACACAAAACAGCATCTTTGTTCTGTGATCAATCGCAGCAATTCCAAGCCATGCAGAACAGCTTGGGTCTGAGACCTGCTGTAACACTGCACAGAACGGGCAGACAGAGAGGGCTACATCTGCGAAACACATGCCACTGCAACTCAGTTCCAGAGCGCTGTGCTCACAATGAACGAATCCCTTGTTGAGCCGTCCTCTGCGCTGAACGTATCTCCCTGAACAGGGCCACTTCCAGGTTTATACGGTATTTACCTTGCCAGCAATTCTAGGTCATGACATGCTAATTAAACTACATGATTTCAAACTGTTTCCATTTTTAAGACACTAACATCAGTATTTTAATTCAAAGTTGAGAATATTGTATTTATATATAGAATTCTAGTCTCAAACCGTTTGGTTTTGTAAAAGCACCACTCAATATTGTTGGGGAATTTCCTCCCCAACATGGAGGCTGTAAAACTGTATGGTCACCGAAATTACTCCCCATATGTTTTTTTTTTCATTAAAACGATTATGATTCTTTACTTTTGTTTATTTGGTGACTAATGCAACGTAAACAGGCAACACATTGCACTGTCTCTGGAGAACTCTTTTTTTAATTTTTTTAACTGCCAGGCACAATCTGGTCTACATAGTCAATTACTGTGGCGAAACATACTAGATTCGGTCCACTACGCTTATACATTAAGATTATGATGGGTTGGCAACTTTGTATTTTTTGCAGGCTTTACCAAAACGATGTGCTTGCCTTTTATTTTAGACCCTTTAACGCTATCAGTTGCATACTAATCTCCCGTCTTCCTAGAACTTGTGAAGAAGCTGCTCTTACGTACTCCTTTATCAGTCATTTGGTCATATGGAGGCATAACCGGATGCATGTATGTACTGAGGTCAGCTTTATCATGGGTCAGAGATCATAATCAAGCAAATTGAATCTGCGCATTCTGAAACAAGTTGAGTATTCAGTAAATATAACATTCAACATAACATACACTTACATCACGTACACCTAGAGATGAGGGGTCCTATTTTGAAAGTCATATGTTAGAAGTCGGAAATCGGTCATTGTCTGATTCTTGCAACATTCGATGGGAGGGGCAAACGCGTAGAGCATGCTCTGTTAGTTATGTATTTTATTATTTGAATATTTATAACCTATAAAATATAGGCTATCCTATCTAGCTAACTAGTGCTAACTAACTTGCTTGTTGTGGTCCGTTATGGTCATGGAGGCCTACCTTAGCTAGCTAGACCTGCTTTTGCGTCCTCTTAAGCACAAGGGTTTCACTTTTGACGAGAATGGCAATTCGGGCATTGCATCCCATAATCTGCATGGTATCCCCATTTGGTTTTAAAGAACACTCCCAGACACTGTGCTTCTATGCCCCTGTATTATGTCATAGGCACAAGTGTCGTTGTGCTTCCGCATTTCTCCTGTTGCACTGCTGGCCTGTTACCGAAAATAACTTTGCATGTGTCGTTGCGGTCATGGCGCATTTTACATCATTTGTAGCACGTTGCGCCTGTTAGCCAAAAGCGAGGTCTGACTGTTCGCTGTGTGGCATAAAGGGTGGTTTGTCCATGTTTCTGGGAGTTGACATACATGCAGCTGCTTTCATCTGGCCCGACTTGGCACACTGATAGAAGCTGCGGGAGCACAGAGTGACACCGAGAGAGGAGAGGGAGTATGTATACATGTACATGTATAATCAGATTTTTCTATTATTACTCTTTGTTTGCCATCAGTGTTCATTGTGTTCCTTGCCATGCTTTCCCCATACATATACAAAATTTGGCATGCCAATAAAGAACTTGAATTTGATTGAAGAATTTGAATTTGAGTAAGTGCATTTGCTCCGATTAGTCAGTGGGCAGTCCCTCGCCTTGGCGCATCGTGCTGCCGACAGCCAGTCGCGGTGCAGCCTCTCATGTCTCCATGGCAACTGTGCTTCAGAGATACAGGGGAGGTGGAGACAGAGCAGAAGAATAAGAAGATAAAGAAGGCAGAAAAAAAAGGTTAGGGTAGAAAAAGAGGAAGAATCAATTTGTTGTTTTTTTTTTTCCTTCATTCTGGTGTGCGCATGCTGACTTTGCTGTCTGGCGAGACTGAGACTGCCGTCCACAGTGAAAGAACGTTCCGGGCAGACAGGCTATGACATGGCTGCTGGGGGGGGTGGGGGCAGATGGGGTGGGTGGGGGGGGGAAGCGCGGTCGTGCCGTTCCAGATGGAGTGGACCTGAGGTCCGCCCTTGAAAAGGTAATCATCCCTCCTTTTTTTCAGCATGTCTGCTTCCTTAGTGTTTCATTAGCAGCTTTGGAGTTGTGTCCGCTACACAGCGGTTGGCGGGAGCATGTGGACGGAGTCATATAACGCTGTCATGTTGTTTCCACATGGGAAATTTTACATCCTCTGATAAAATGCTGCCCCAGTATTTGTGTGTGGTTTAAAGGCAGTGGTGAATGATGGTCTTACGACAGGGAGCTGTTGTTTTGATTGAATGATGACACACCGTGGACTGGTTGACTGGGTAGAACAGTGCGTTTGCCAATATCATGTTAATATTGTGATGGAGAGAAATAAAACTCTCAGTTCCCTCCTTTTTTGGCTCAAAGAAAAATGAAGGGGGTGTGGCTGAATGAAGACCTGCGTGAATCTATAGCTCCTCCTTCGAGTTCCAAGTTGTGGTCAGGACTGACTGGACTATTTGATATTTGCAATGGCCAGGACCTGTTAAATTTGATATGCAGGTGTTGGCAACATCCATTGCCTTGACATGCGTTTGATGCTCTAATGTCAGACCTGTTCATTTGTGTTGTTAAGACCCAGGCCCTTAGACCGCAAGGTATGTTTGCAATAATGGTCTCTCTCTAAAGAGGACTAAGGCATATCGGTGTGTGCAAGAATATCTACAAAGGAAACAAAACAGTTTCGGCCACTTCCGAAATTCAAGGAGAGAAAGGGCGACCACCTCTCCTGGCTACTCCAGCTTTCTTCAGGCCACCTCCACTGGCCTGGAATCATTCCCCCTTTTCTCCATTTTAGGAGGACTTTGTATAGCTTATGAACGTTGTTATGTGTTAAAATTGGTAGAATTTCTTTTGTTTGGTACCCAGTGTCGCCCCCTTCCCTCTGTGCTTGGCGTTTTATTTGTTTTTAAAGATTCCTATTGTAAATAAAATACTAGTGCCGGCACGGTGGTTTTTTTGTTGCTCTAGTTAACCAGTGATGGTAGTAGGCTTGTTTTTTGTTACATCCCTGACCCCTAGAGGATGTATCAAAATTAATGAAACTATAACCAAAGAAAACCATAAACACAACATAGTGGTGCATTTTCTAAAGCACTTCTGTGGGGATTTCAATACAGAAGAATCATAGCCGGAGTGGATTTGGTCTTGCCTGGGGTTTAAGCTGGTAAAGCTTGTTGGTCCAAGTGCTCTCTAGCACCCTCTCCTGGTCAGCTGTAGGGGAATAAACTGAATGAATGCTGACTTCATCATCCTCAGACGGAAGAGGCTGTATGCAAATACGCGATCAGCGGTGCAGCTGTAGTGTAGAAAGAAGTGAGATTGTCGTGATCACATTTCTGTTGCTCTAGCCAATTAGTTTGGATGGGATTTGGAAAGAGAGGGAAATATTGGGGGGGGGGGTGGTGAAATAAAAAAAAAAGAAAAAAAGCATTAAACTGTCCAAATAAAAGCAGCAGAGTTGCAGTCCCTGGGGTACTTGGCTAATAATACTGGTAATTAGAATTTATTGTTTTTGTTAGTGGCTTAATTCTGGTGACTGTGAGGATCTATGAATGTGTGTGTTAGTACACAGGGAAGGAGGACAGACTTTGAGAGAAGTGATAGCTCCTTTGGGATACAAGTGATTTAACTTCTGATGCTACCAGTCCTGCGCTGCCCAGTATAATCTTGTTTCTGGTGACCAGGGTTGGGAGGGTCACTGTCATTTTAACTCAGGAAACTCAGAAAATGATTTTCAGTTAATTTCATTAACTTCCCATTGAGCTTTGTGGTCATTTTCAGTTCATGAATTAAATTTAAGTTCATTTCAGGAATGGACGGAATTGAAATAGAATTGGCCCCGACCCTTTTAGCAATCGTATCAGGAAAGAGGGAGTTTTTCTGCACGGTGAATTTCTGAAGGATAATGAAACCCTTCTTGAATTTGTTTGTAATGGCTGTAGATGGGTGAGGGTGGGTTAGTCCCGAGCCGTTTCGGCTGGTCTGATATCCCTTATTTGGAGATGATCCCCCAGCATGCCCTTGCGCTGGGTTTCTGTATGCGATGGAGAGTCTTAGAGGCCGTTGGATGGGCCGTGAGCCATGGGGCAGCTCTGAGTCATGGGCAGCCCCCTCAGGGGATTTCCGCTGAGCTCCAGGAGTGGATGCCATACCCTTAGCGATCTCCTCTCCCCTGCTCTTTTTTTTCCTCCCTCCCTCCGTCCTCCGCCGCTTGCTCTGTGGCGTACGGCGGAGGCTGCGGGAGACGTGAGCAGAAAACATTAGCCCGGTCCCGAGCTCTGGGGCTGAGCTACATCAGCCCGGCCTGCCGTACTCATCCCCCCACATCCACTGCGGGAAGAGAAACAGAAGGAGATAAATGAATCCCTTCCATTTCACTATAACCAGAAAAAAAGGCACATCTCAAACGCTGAGCACTTAGCAGAGTCGTCAGCTCAGAATAGTAATTTGTACCTGTTGCTTAACTGGCTCTTGGCAGGCCCATAAATTTAGGTATGTTTATACTACAGAAACTGTCTGCTGGATTGATGTTCTTGGTGAGCATCCGGCCCGTGTTCGGCCCTACCCTCATTGACAAGGGTCAATAGAATCCACTTCTTCTTTGTCATTTAGTACTCGGAGACCTCAAAAACCTGGTTGTAATAAAATGAAGATCGGTGCAGATACATTACTATATAGGGGTCCCGGCACTGCAGACATCTTGAACCTGCACCGACCAAGCAGGAACATGTGCTTTATGGGTTTCAGCCATCTTGAATGATCTGTCATTTTGAATCATATTTACCCTCCTCTTTTTTTTTCTGTGTGTTTTCTTAACCCTTCGGCTGATTCTTATGCAACTTTGCATAATGCTGCAGGCTGTCTAGCAACATCAATTTTCCTAATTTGTTTGCAATTAACAGCTGGGTGTTGATGTAGTGTGAAATTTCATTGGAAATTTTTAAACAATGCTTGGAGTCGGGGGGGGGGGGGGGGGTGCGGTGTGGGGGAGATGGGGGGTCATGATTGGCCCAAAGGAAATTCCACCAGGGAATGAGCTTTTATCTGGGGCTGTTCGCCCCCCCCCCCCCCCCCCCCACACACTCACAGGAAGTGAAGCCTTTCTAACTTCCTGTTAATCTAGACCGAACCCTCATAGATGACCTCCGTGTCACCTGTAGTACTAAGGCGTCTTGTAATTCTGATTCCGTGACCAGTCTTGTGTTTGTGTTTGGCACATGAGATTTGCTTAACTGAGCCTGCTGGTGCTAAGCCCCAGCTACCGCCATATGGTGTTGACAGGGCAGCGTTTGCTGCGGCTGCTCCGCGCCTCTGTCAGGGCACTCTGGAATTTGGTGGCTGAACTGTTTATTAATTATTACAACAACCCAGTGCCATTTCAGCAGATGCAAATATTTGAATGCAGTTAAAAGGACGTGTCAAGAAAGTGAAACATGGACGCACAAACTAAAATTAAATAAAATACCACATCAATATCCGTCTTTTTCACTGTGCACCAATGTCAGTAGTTTGTTTCGCACAGGATTCAATGAAGCGTTACAAAATAGCCACCTTCATGGTGGTGGCAGTGCAGTGCAATGGTTAGTTGAACTTGCAACCCTGAGGCTATAGGATCAGTTCCTAGTTAAGATACCGTTGATGTATCATTAAGCAATATGTTTGACCAGAATTGCTTCAGTAAAATATCTAGCTGTATAAATGGATAGTGTGTAATATTTAGAGCAATAAATAACTCTAGATCTACTAAATGCCTAAATGTAATGTTGTTTGAGTAGGTAGGCTTGGTGCTAGCATGAAACCTCTCTCTATTTTGTAGGCATCTGGACTGCACATGGTGGGAGTCCTGGCTTCCAAAGCACAGTTTGATTGATTGTAATAAAAAAAGGCAGCAATATTGCCGCGCAATGTTTTCATTATTTTTGATGGAAAGTTGATCTATGGGGTGAAACCTTGATTCATGAAGCAGTTTTAACTAAAGATGACACGACTTGACAAAGAGTCCATTTGGGGTGTGCAAAGAAATTGAAAAAAAGACAGCTAATATAGTGAACGAAAAGTCCTCAAGTGATGCTGCTAGTGACATTTAAAGTAAGCAATTTTTGTAGCATAGTTATTCATTTTTTGTCATTTTTGTTTTTACCATATGAACTAGTATGAATAAGTATTAAACCTGTATGCGGTTCTACTGTTTAGGGAACATGTTTGACCTTGATGTCCGGCTTTTGACATTATATCATTGAACTTGTTCACTGTAGGGCAACACATAAATAAATGTGAGTCGTTGGAGTGGTTAGGTTTAGGGTTAGAGTGCTGCAAGTGTGTTTCAGGCTAATAGAGTTACAGTACATAGCCCGATAGCCATATAAAAAATAAAATCCTATGAGCTGTTATGTCATTAATTCCAGTTCACATAGCAACAGTTTCCATCCCACTTTTCAAAACAAAGCAGAAACAGGGTATGTCTGGAAAAAAGTTAAATAAACCAGTCATGTCAGGCAGAGGCTGGTGTGTGACATGTGACAGAAGCCTTGAGAGCTTTCCTGGAGAAGCGGAGAGCAGGAACTGAAGTTAATTCTGGGAGTGTGTGCCCTTCAATTCCCAGAGGTTCATTAATCCTTCAGAACGCGCCTTGCAGAGGAGTGCTGTGCCTTGTATTTAGTCCCTCCTGCTATGGTCCTCAGCCCAGAGGAGACGGCAGGCCTTTTGTGGGCTGTTGTGGTGTGGAGCAAACATTTTTTGGCTTCTGGTTTGTCCCTTACGCCAAGCCGTTGTTCAGGGTTCCCTGGTTGCTCCTGGTGGATGCCTTTCCCTGGCGGCGGGTATGCTTGGTGGCTGTTGATCCCAGCTGCGAACAGCCTGTTGAGGGCAGCGTCCTCAGTTTCATTGGCTCCTCTCTTACCTGGTGGATCAGGAGAATCCGTGAACCACCCTTTGACCCTTTAACCCCTACCACCCACCCGCCATCTCCGTCTTGGTATGAGTCACATGACCCCTGTCTTCCCTCTAGTTTCATGCTGGAACCTTAGGCTCATGGTCACATGTCCCATCTGTTGCTATGACCTGGCCTGTCCTATTACAGCGGTCTGCCTCTCCTGGCCTAAAGACCTTTTAACCTCCATTTTGGACCATTAGTGCTTTGGATGCAATCTTCACTCCACGCATCTGGATTGTGGGAGGAGGAGATTAGATTTGTTCATTGTATTACGAAATATAATTATGGTCTCTTGAGTAGATCATCTGGCAAAGAAATCTGCACTGAGTCATTCAAGATCTGACAAAGAATGTAATGCTCCAGATATCTATAGTTACAATACAACTGTCCTCTGAGCTTCATTGACTATTACCCTAATGTCTGCCCTGATCTCTGTGAACTGTTACCCTAACCTCTCCCCTGATGTGTGCTAACTGTTAGTCTAACCTCTTCCCTGGTGTGTGCTAACTGCTAGCCTAACCTCTCCCCTGGTGTGTGCTAACTGCTAGCCTAACCTCTCCCCTGGTGTGTGCTAACTGTTAGTCTAACCTCTTCCCTGGTGTGTGCTAACTGCTAGCCTAACCTCTCCCCTGGTGTGTGCTAACTGTTAGGCTATCCTCTCCCCTGGTGTGTGCTAACTGTTAGGCTAACCTCTCCCCTGCTGTGTGCTAACTGCTAGCCTAACCTCTATCCTGGTATGTCCTAATTGTTACCCTAACCCCTCCCCTGCTGTGGAGTGATCTCTGTGTAGGTGTACAGTAGTTGTACGTTTTTCAAAAAAGTCTCGTAAATATAACGATGAGAAACAGCAGTTACGTGAGGACTTGGGCTCAGATTGTGTGTTCCTGTATTTTCCTGCGTCAGTAGTACCATTAAGACCATCAATGCACCCCTTTGTTTTTTGGGAGTTAGTGGCAGCATGAGCTGATTACCATGGAGTTGGACGTTATTACACAACTATTCTGTAATGAGACACACTGGTGACCAGTGAGCAAAGACCAGGCCCCGCCCTCCAGATTTTCCTTCTGATAGATCTGTTAGTAACAGAGTATTCAGAAGGGCCGCCAATCGGACCCCAAAAATACCACATGGGGCACGTGCACACACACGCTGCCCACCCTCCCAGCCGCCGTATCCAGCCCTCCTCCATACCTCTTAAGACTGAGTTGTGTAATGTCCCTCAGGATAATCCGTCTTATGCTAAGCATGTTCTCCCATCATGTGATGCCGCTAATGACCCGGGGCGCATTGTGGCTGCCCATGTTATTGTGTCCAGCGGCCGCCGGCTGTGGCAGGTGCGAGTTTCGCCTCTCCGCGCTGTATAAAAGCCTCGGCCACGTCCCGTAGCGTTAGTACGCTGGGCCGCCACCGCCAGGCAGGGCCGCCCCAAACCACGCATGGGTGTCTCTGGAATGCAGTGCTCCTGGATTGGAGATTAGGAGCTCTACGGTCGGGGTGTAAACCTATGCCGAGAGCAACTTCTCGTTTAACCAGAAAAGGAATAAACCTTGGCTTTGCTGTTTTTCTTCGTGGTGGGTGTGAAGTAGGACTGACTCAACTGTCAAGAGGTTGTCTCCCTTCACTTGATGTTCGGCAGAAGCAGGTATCATGGTCGTGATTTCTGAGAAGGTTACATCTCTGTTGTGGCTTGACATGATTGAGGCTCATGATGTTCTGTGGCAGGCTCCCAACTTGGTGGATACTGTTAGTGTGTGCTGTGCTAGCTTGTATGATTCAGTCCAGTAATAGGATCCGGCCGGAGCAGTGAAGAGGATGGTTCATGTAACACAACCAATAATCAGACCACAGACTATTGTCACTTCTCTCAGCCCAGTGATCCAGCAGCATTCTTGCAGTATTGCCACATTACAGTGGCGTCAGAGTAACAAAGCCTGGTGACTGTGGTGTTAGAAGATGTTCCTAGTGCTTATGAGATGCCGTTTCTCTTGCCTGGCAGGTTTCTCCTATGAGTTCGCCTGCAGTGGCTTGAGGTGTCTGGAATAGAAGCCTCAAGCTGGACTTCCAGTGAACCCAGCCCCCAGCACCTCCCTCCAGCTCACCCCACAGCTAAACATGCTGATCAAGGAGTACCGCATCCCCATGCCCATGAGTGTGGAGGAGTACCGCATCGCCCAGCTCTACATGATCCAGGTGAGATACAAATCACTCAGCTCTACATGATCCAGGTGAGATACACATCACTCAGCTCTACATGGTCCAGGTTAGATACACATCACTCAGCTTTACGTTCTGCAGGTGAGATACACAACACTTAGCTCTACAGTACACAGGTGAGATACAAGTCACTCAGCTCTACATGATCCAGATGAGATACACATTGCTCAGCTCTACATTATATAGATCAGGATCTTCTCAAACACAGACACACACATTCCTTAGAGTCATTTCAATGCCCTGGTGTCCTGCATATCTTGGGAGAAGGTCACCGTCAGGGACCCTTCACCCATTCCACATAGCGCTAGAAAGTAAGGTTGAAACCACGAACGTCTTGACACCAGTGATGGCGTAAATGGCAGAGTACACTGTGGTTTTTCTAGTTTCTGATGCAGATCTTTTGCTTTATTGTTTTAGCTGTTGACTCCATTTAACATTGCTCTCAGACAGCGCTGTTCGATAAGGACTACTGAGATTCCCCTGCCCTTATATTTTGCTCACAGACATGATTTTTCCAGATATAACATAGCTGTACATGTAAACTAGGGCAGATTTTTGACTTTTTAAACATCCTGGCTGTTTGTGGACAGTGTGGGCATAAGTAAACTGACAGAATGGCTATATCTGTATTTTCCTCTGTATTCTAACAGCCAAACTTGCATCTAGTAACAGTCAAATTCAGCAAGGGGGGGAGGAGCAGTAAGAGAAATACCCCCCGCCTGTAAACAGTGTTTACCAGAATCCGGCTTGTGTTTGCCAGGACCTGTAGTACCCGGTGGCAGATTATGTTGAACTGTGTTGCTCTATTGCTGTAATAAAGCTCATTTGTCCAAGACACAATGATGAAAAACAGGGAGTAATCCAGGAGATTATGGATAACTATCCTGCCGAAAAATATATAGCTTCGCAAAAGCGCCCTGCATTGAGGAGTTGCTCTTGTTGCCGCAGCCGCTGTTGTTAGGATCACCATTATTGTCATCCAGATGTCTGTACCAGGAGTGGCTGAGAAAGCAGACCTAACTGGAGCTATTTTAATGGAGGAGAACAGTGTGTGCCTGTGTGTGTGTGTGTGTGTGTGTGTGTGTGTATGTATGCAAGCGCTGTCTGTGGCCCTGGGGACGAGGCTGTGTTTCTGCTCTTATCCTCTCTAATGACATTAAGGTCATTTCCCTGAGGCTTAAAGCACCTTGTGGGAAAGTGTATACTGTGAGAAAGCATGAGGGCGAAGGCTGGGCCTGGACCTGGGGAACGCACAGTGTCTCTGTGGCCTACAGTACCACTCCCCAGCCTCTCAATGCTGCCTTTCATTCACAAATTACATAAATAGTTTTTGCTTTCGCTGTAGTAGGTATAATGTCCCCTAGTTACATAATTTAGCTTAAGCACTGCAGCATTTTCAGACTAGACTATATAATGGAAACACCAAATGGAACAGGAATCATTTGACATAAATAACAAATGCAATGACTCTACACATGCATGATGCATATCAACACCTGAGGTTTTATTTTTTCACCCCCTTATTTTACTCCTATTTTTCTGCTACCAAAATATACCCATCAGCCTTAGCAAAGTACCCAGGTCCCACAAACTAATGGAGGAAAGACTGACCTCATGACCTCCTCCTGAAGTTCCTGTAACTCATTCTTCGCATTTCAGATGCATCTTCATTTACATATTGCCTAGGCCATCGGAGGAACAAAGTTGACACATGTACTGTTCACCTGCTTGATCAGGTAGTCAGGAGTGGTAACTGTAGAGTGACGGTACTGATGATGCTTAACCATCTTAACCGCTGTGTTTCCATGGTGATGCTGAGCCGGTTGTTGCCTGGCCAGTGCAGACCTCCAGCCATAGCTGGTGGTGGCTCAGCTTGAACACCCAATTTTAGAACCCACAGCTACACCACGGACATGCGATCTACTATATGAGCTATCTGGGCGTCCTATGCTAATGCTTATACGAATTACCAATATGATCTTACTGTAGCAGACATTTTAAAATCAACACTTTAACACGTCAGATCATATACATTTTGAAAGACGTCAAACAGTGTTTCAGTTGCAGAAATAGCAAAATGATTTTATGTGTCAAGGGAAGCTGTGTTACAAATCATGATGGCACATGCCAACTAAGGAAAAAAGCATTTGGAAAGATGCCATGTGGGTACAAGTTGAAGGTCGCTAAAGGTCAAAAGAAGCCTTCAGTCTTTTCCCAACTGTTAAAAAAAGCTGTGGATTTTTGCGGTATGAATCATTGGCTATGATAATTATTACTCTGCATGGTAGAATTATGGCCAAGGAATGAATCCAGTTTAGGCAACCAGGGTCACTCTATTGAGTTAACATTGATTCCTAAAGATTTTCCCATGTTCTAAGATGATACACACCCCGTAGATGGTGCTAAATGGATTCACACAACTTCCAAGGACTCTCCAACCATCTGATGTAAACATCATTCAGCATTTATGGTAAGTTGTTGAACTTCCCATAAAGTTCCAGAACTCTGGAGTGCAGAGTAGATTCTTACTTCCATCATACCTCAAAGAACTGGATGTTTCCCTCCAGGAGAATGGTCTAATATCCCATTAGGCACAGTTCTAAACTTGCATAACAGTATTCCCAGAAGGATTGGAGCTGTTCTGAAGGCAAAGAGTGGCTAAACTGCTCAACTCCTTATTTGTTAATAAATATGTAATCTAGAGATGATCAAGGCTGAACTAAAGTGGTGTTCAGTGTAGGCACTCTGATGTCATAGAGACAGTGGCGTACATTGAAGAACCAGTAAGACTGACCTGTGATTGACTACAATTTAAACAACAAAGACGCTAAATATGTAAATGTGGTTCAGGGCTTTTGCTTCCATCTCCATGTAGGGGCAGGTTTGTTCTTGGCCCTGACCCTCCAGGCAGAGGAGGACCATGGGCAACTGGTATGTGTCCAAGAGATGTCCCAGCGGGGTCAAGGTCTCAGCCGCTCCAGAGATTTGAGCGATAAGGGAGAAATGAATATCACTGCAGCTGCGAGGCCCGCGGCTCATGCTTTATTCACTACACTGCTTTACTCGTCTCTCAGGCCGAGACCCCCTGTGGTCCCGACCCCACCCCTCCATCCCCAGACACCATACACCTTCCGCCTTTTTCAGACAGGACTTCAGGTTCTTCATTGTGATGTGTAAATGGTCGTAAGGCATTGGTAAGCGTGTCGGCATGGAGAGCAGTGATGCGTTCATGTTGTAGAATGTAAAATGAAGTTGCGTTGGCCTGAACACAGCAGCAACAATGAGCTCACCAGGTAGTATTGGACCAGGCACTCTGCAGCACTGCGCAAATAAACATTTCAGTCTCATTTTGCTAATGAGCCAAAAGTAGCCAACAGAATAATGACCTCATATATATTGGTCCAGGGACATAGCTAGAAATTCTAGGCTCTGTACACAGGCAGGCTCAGAGGGCCCTCCACTCTTTATAAAAAAAAAATCTCAGATTTTCATGGGCCCCATCAAACCCTAGGGCCCTGTATACTTACAACCCTTTTTTCCCCTGGTGCTATGCCCCTGGTCATCATAGAAACTTTTAGATCTCAAAAAGATGTCCTTTGAAATGTTTTCAGCATTCTGTGTTTTAAAAAATAGTTTCTTGTCAAGAGACCGTTTTGTAATGGCAATGCTTTTAAGTGCAGTGCAGAAGTTGACCTTCGTCCCATTGCCCTCGTATAATTTCACTCGGGGCTGTTGGTGCAATTTAAGCTTGCTGAGAAATAAGAAGAGAAAGTGGCAACGTGTCTGTCATGTGAAGAGTAGAAGGCACACGATATCTGCAGTCACAGTATCTATGAAGACTGGCTCTGCAGCAGTGACAGAATTAGCGTGGATCAGTCAGATAACACCAGTCCTGGGTCACATCATTATTTCAGCTAATTAAACCCTGTAGACAACAGCTGAATTCCTGCAAATCTCTGATAACTTACGCTAATACCAATAATTACTACAAGGTTTTTCTTTTAATATGAACGTACATTTCATTCCCCGACATGATTCTAGAATTCTCAGTGACCTATTTTCAGCACTTTCAAATGTTACCAGCATCTGAAGATTCGAAATGTAAATACAAGCATTTGACAATGGTCTGGATAATATAAAAGGGGTATTTGGGATGTACTGTAGAAAATGGTCGTGAAGTGCCAGAAAGAGGGGCATGAGGGATGAATAGGGCCGTCTAGCAGTGCTCTGTGTTTTATTTGAGCTCCAGGCATAAATCTTGGTGCAGGTGGAGGGGATTGATGCTTACCAGCACCCCAGGCTGCTGTGGGCTGTCAGCAGGCTAATGAAGTGCTGGGGGCTGTGGCTGGAGGCAGACCGGAGGGGCGGCTCCGGGGCTCTGCTCACTGTCCAGGCTCGGCGCTGATGAGCGGGCGATTTGCTAATGAATAGACTTCTTCATGTAATAATAAAGGCAGGGCGGGGGCTAACTGGTGCCGCTGTGTCAAATTTGCAGGCGGTATGAGTCACAGGCTGAGCCCGCTGTGCTATCCAATCACTGGTGCTCTCTCGGAGCAGTGCTGATCTCTGCTGCCCAATCACGGGAGCTCATTCATCTCTGGCAGTGCTGTCTCTACAGCATGGAGATGTTCACGCTAATATTCTCAGTGCAGTCGCCAATGGTCCTTGTGGTCCTGTCTCATGCCTGAGTGCTGAGTTCAGGTTTTTATGTCTGAAGACAATGAGAGCTGCTGTGGTTGAACAGGCCTCCCTGGTTATTACTGACTCAGGAGGTACGAGCAGCAAATGTGCCCTGCCTATGCTTTTTCCACACTGCAGATGCCACACCACCTCAAACACCCTGTGGGGTCAGAGGTGCACAAAGTCAACATATGATCAGTTCATCAGCCCTGCAGGTACTGGCCAGCTAGGAGAGGACACAATGACATAGAGAACTTAACCTAGGGTAACCCCTGTTCTACCCTGGTGAGGCTGAACCTGGAGTTTCCAATCCAACCTACAGCTGCATTCAAAAGCAGGCCGTTTCCCTCCCTGAAGCCTCATCCGCATCTTATTTCCCCATATCCGTTTGCAGAGCTGCAGCTGATACTGCTCTATGCCTCATAACAGCTTGCAATCAGGGTAAATCAAGAATGAATGACAAAGAAATGCCTTATTGATCTTCTGCTCTATTGAAGATAATAACCATCCTCAGTCTCCTCCTTTCCCCAACCTTCCTCCCTCTCCCTCCCTTTAGTCTCTGTTTCTTTCTCTCAAACTCATTCCTCCCTTCCCTCTATCTATCTATCTATCTATCTCTCTGTCCCCTCAGTAGACCTTCTCTCTCCATCTCTCCTCCATTCAGCTGAAGAAAAGAATGTCCTCGCAGAGGTATCCACTGGTCTTTGAGGTTTTTGTTCTGCAGCACGTTGTCAGGGAAGGGCTGTCACGCACTCTAGGTCATGAGATTGGCCCTTCCTCTGTGCCTAAGACCCTTCACCTATCCAGGGCTCTAGAGAGCAGGTCAACGAACTTCCTTATATTTTGTCCAACCCTATTTCCTGTCAAAACAAGATGTGGAGCTGAGGCTAACCCAGGGTT
This sequence comes from Albula glossodonta, assembly GCA_019788955.1. NCBI lineage: Eukaryota > Metazoa > Chordata > Actinopteri > Albuliformes > Albulidae > Albula > Albula glossodonta. Next base: position 1,621,794 of record JAFBMS010000027.1, read on the forward strand.
CACTAGCCATGATCATGTACACTGTCACAACACATATACCATTTAATAGAGTCAAAGTATCACCCCTCCCCTTGCATCGTGGGATTGGCTGATGGGAGCTGAAGAGGGCCGAATAAGCTTCAGGTTATGTGCTGGCTGTTGTGCGTCATATTATGGGATGCCTGACTGCCTGTAAAGCTAACTCACAGCTGTCCCTTGATGGAATGACGGCACTTTGTATTCTAAAGGGCTGCCGCTGAAAGGATCCACAGCTCACCATGATGTCCTGAGGGTCCAGATTTTTTTTTGAGGATCCTCCAAATTGTGACCACTCACTTAAATTAGTAGACCGCAATGGAGGGAAAACACAAACTCTTCAGCTGGCAACCATGCAACAATGTGGGGAGAGAATTTGCATTGCTTAGAGTGTGGAATTTACTAGCAGGTTGGTGTGAATGATGAATGCTTCCCTGGCTTTAGAGTTGCTGGGCTACTCTAAGGAGAAAGGACACTGCAGTCATAATGTTCTCTGTGAGGTCACACTGCCAGCTATGAGGTCACACTTCTCTGTGAGGTCACGCTGGGAGTGGGGCCACACGTATCCAAAGGGGGTCCAGGTCCCATCTGAAGAACAGATCAATAAAATGCACCAATTCTTGGATGCGGAAATGCATAGAGAAGTGAGCTTTGGTCAGTAGATGGACACATTCTGGAGGCTAATTAAAATCCGGGCTGTCATTAATTGGTTTAAAGTGCGGAAGGTTTATAGCAGTTTGGAATCAAGCGCTTAATTACTGTATGCGCCTGTGTGCGACTCTGCCGGCATTGTTATAGTTGTGTGTAAGCACAGAGGGTCACTCCCACCAGATCTTGTCAGTGAGACACTGCATTCCTTTCCATCAGAGGGGTGTGGTTCTTCCATCAATACTTTTGAAATTCCTGTCTATAGTGCAAGTATAGCAGGTTCTCAGTGACACAATTGCAAGGTAGTCTGGAAAAGGGTTTCTGCTTAACAGCACGACAAGAATTCAGTGGGGGATACCCAGATGGGCTCAAAAGCACTGGCAGGATCCACTGTTCTGGTGCTGTGTGCAGGTGTGGGTGTATCACCCCCCCCCCACCAAACTTCCAGCCAAGCAGAGAAATCATAATGTTCTATGAGCTGCTTCCCGTCATGGGTAAGAGAATATTGTTATGTTCTCTATATTATTTTTATAGATTTTTATGTCCCTAAGCTTATTCCTGGAATAACGCACTGGAGAAAATGTCTCGACACAGACATGTACATGTACACGTTGCACGAATTTGGAAGGGGTAAAACATGCAAAGAGTGACAGCTGTTGACAGTATGCATGATGTAACAGTGTACAGTATACACACATTACAGAAAGGAAGGAAAAACAATCTGGGTATTCTCCTGGTCATGCAATTGTACGTTTATAAACAAAACATTAAATGGACGTCTTCGCCCTTTGACTTGTGCCCCTAATGCAGAAAAAGAGCCGGGAGGAGACATGTGGGGAGGGCAGTGGTGTGGAGATCCTGGAGAACCGGCCGTACACGGACGGGCCCGGCGGCTCAGGCCAGTACACGCACAAGGTGTACCACATCGGCATGCATATCCCCAGCTGGTTCCGCTCCATCCTGCCCAAAGCAGCCCTGCGCGTCGAGGAGGAGTCCTGGAACGCCTACCCCTACACCCGCACACGGTGAGACCCTGTAAAGGATACCCCTACGCCCGTACACGGTGAGACCCCGTAAAGTCCTCATCAAGTCCCTGTATGAGGCAGGGCACATACAGAAGCTGAGATACTGCAGCTGTGGCTCTGGGCTTGTGGGGCAGATGAGTTGACTCGCTTGGCCCGCCACATACAGGCGATGCTGGGAAGCTGAAGTGGCTGCTGACAGTTTTATCAGACAGTGATAATGGTTCCCCAGACTGTCCAGATCATGGCATTTACCACTCAGCCTGGAGCGATGCTGAAGACCTGTGGCTGCCCGGCTGGCCAAGAACATACCCTTATAGCCCTGCTTTACCCATCACTCTACCACACCCTACCACTGCTCTACCCAGCACTCAACCACACCCTACCACTGCTCTACCCATCACTCTACCACACCCTACCACTGCTCTACCCAGCACTCTACCACACCCTACCACTGCTCTACCCAGCACTCAACCACACCCTACCACTGCTCTACCCAGCACTCTACCACACCCTACCACTGCTCTACCCAGAACTCAACCACACCCTACCACTGCTCTACCCATCACTCTACCACACCCTACCACTGCTCTACCCAGCACTCTACCACACCCTACCACTGCTCTACCCAGCACTCTACCACACCCTACCACTGCTCTACCCATCACTCTACCACACCCTACCACTGCTCTACCCAGCACTCTACCACACCCTACCACTGCTCTACCCAGCACTCAACCACACCCTACCACTGCTCTACCCAGCACTCTACCACACCCTACCACTGCTCTACCCAGTACTCAACCACACCCTACCACTGCTCTACCCATCACTCTACCACACCCTACCACTGCTCTACCCAGCACTCTACCACACCCTACCACTGCTGTACCCAGCACTCAACCACACCCTACCACTGCTCTACCCAGCACTCTACCACACCTTACTACTGCTCTACCCAGTACTCTACCACACCTTACCACTGCTCTACCCGGCACTCTACCACACCTTACCACTGCTCTACCCAGCACTCTACCACACCTTACCACTGCTCTACCCAGCAGTCTACTACACCCTAACCTAGGTCGCTGTGACACCCTGTCACTGCTCTAACCCAGCTCTCTGTGACACCCTGCTGTAACCCAGCTCTCTGTGTTAGAGAGCACTGACTCTCTTACAGTAGAGGCACAGATAAGCAGTTGTGGTCTCCCATAGACACACACAGCATAGAGTTGAGTACAGGCTGATGTAGCATCTTTGCATAGCGGTGAAACGTTGTGACTCTGGCTGATCCTCCTTGTCTTCCACAGATACACCTGCCCCTTTGTGGAGAAGTTCTCCATCGACATTGAGACGTACTACAAGCCTGACACAGGGAATCAGGTGGATGTGTTCAACTTGTCACCCGCAGAGCGAAGACAGAGGACTCTAGGTGAGCGCTCCTCGCGGCTTCTCACAGAGCTCACAGCAGCTGCCGACTCTGACTGTATCTCTTAATCATAGTGGACAGTACCAAAGCTGGCTACTCCCTGTCTGTTCCATGTAAACACAGTTTGTTACATTCATGGTGTTTGTGGGCACATAAAAACAAAGGTAATACCCAGCAATAGATAAAGATAACCACCACCCAACTGGTTGTGTTGAAACAACAAGTGGATTATGCAGTTGAGCTGTAGTCTTTAATATGTATAGAGTGTGGCACCTCAATACTGTAAGGAGACTCGGCTGGATTCTAATTTACCATTCGGTACCTCCACACTGTAAGAGGGTACAGCTGGACTGTAATTTAGCAGCTGGAACCTCCACACTGTAAGAGGGTACAGCTGGGCTGTAATTTAGCAGCTGGTACCTCCACACTGTAAGAGGGTACAGCTGGGCTGTAATTTAGCAGCTGGTACCTCCACACTGTAAGAGGGTACAGCTGGGCTATAATTTAGCGACCGGAACCTCCACACTGTAAAAGGGCACAGCTTTGCTTGCTGCAACAGATGGAGAGGCCAGGTAAGCAGCTGAAGCTGACACAGAGCTCCTGCAAGAGAACACACCAGTCACCCTGTTACATAATCTAACCCACCCTGCCTAGAAGCACTGCCGAGTTACCACAGCGCCCTCTACTGGCTGCTTCGTCACCACATGCGACTCCCCGCTGGCCCCTGCTACACCCTTGACAGCAGGAGTGTCTGCCAGCATGGAGGAACAGGGTTCGCTGGAGGAGGGGAGAGATTGCTTCTGTACAGGACCACTGAGTTTAGTTGTAAGGCTTTGGGCAAATGTGCCATGTGTCCAAAGTCATTCACTCCTCATGATTTTGGGTGGAGGGAGATGTTTGATGTGTGTGTGTGCGTGTGTGTGTTTTACCCCGGTCCAGATCCGATTGACATTGTGAAGGACCAAATTCCTCCCCATGAGTACTTAGCCGAGGAGGACCCCAAGCTCTACAAGTCAGTGAAGACCAAGCGGGGCCCGCTGAACGACGACTGGATCGAGGAGTTCAACAACAACCCGGGCAAGATGCCCATCATGTGTGCCTACAAACTGTGCAAGGTGGAGTTCCGGTACTGGGGGATGCAGTCCAAGATCGAGCGCTTCATCCATGACGTCGGTACGTAAAAACAGGGAGCACGGAGAGGACGGCGTACCAGAGCGGGGGGCTGTACCTGTTATGCCTGGATGGACGATTAGGAAAACTGTTCACAGTTCGTCCACAGCGGGGGGTCTTCATCGTCCATATGTGTGAAGTGTGACATTAGCCTCACTTGACCCGGTGTAGCTGCAGTACGTATCAGCCAATTGGCTGTGTAGAGTTTGATGTTGAGACTGCCACAGGGAAGCCATATTGTCCCATTGCAGAGTAGCTCTGTAGTTATGAAATACTTATAATCGGTTCACATTTTCTGTAAACATCCTGACCGCAGAAGCCCCAAAAATGTGCGTGGCTTCTTGTCAAATGAAGCTATATATCCTTCAAAGTTAAGCATACTTACACATTTTATCACCAAAACATTCACGGCAGTACTAGGCCATAAATGTATTAAGCGTTGTGTTTTACCCAAACACTGAAAGAACTAAAGTAGCTTATGCTCCTTTTTCTCTTGTTTTAATGCAGAGCTATGGCTCGCCAGGATGTGGATTTGTCCTGAAGAGACCACAGCTTGTAGAGGCTTATTTTATCCTGGATGCTGATCTTTTCTGTGCTGTTTGCATGTGTTGTAAATCTTCTGAGACTCCCGTTATCACAGAGAGTAGGCGGGTTGGCAGATGCGACCCAGTCCAGTGGAAATTTTGAACATATGGATGCCTGGATCTATCTCTGTAATCATTAACCAGCTCTTAATGAAAATATATTAATGGTGGAAAAATCTGAAGGAAACAAGACACGAGCGAACGCTTCGGCCCCTGGAAAATCCCAGGATAAATTAATTTCCTTGTTATGGATTTCTAGTCGTGTTCCTCGTTATTGATGTGGTGTTTGCTTGCTCTTGGGTCGAGTTGCTAAGAGCTTGCATGATGCCAGCCTCCGCTGCAGTACTGGTCATTTATACTTATTTCCCAGACCCTCCTGTCTCGTATGAACTGAGACTTTGCAACAAATATATCCATAATTACACTCAGGAGTGACTCTGAAGAGTACATACGTAACTCAGAAACATTCAACAGATGTTCATGTTTCGTGTTCCCCCCTTCCTCCCCAGGCCTGAGGAAGGTGATGGTTCGTGCCCACCGGCAGGCTTGGTGCTGGCAGGACGAGTGGTACGGCCTGACCATGGAGGACATCCGGCAGCTGGAGCTGGAGACCCAGCTGATGCTGGCGCAGAAGATGGCCCAGTTCAGCTGCGCGGAGGAGGCCACCGAGGCCAGCGCCGCCGCCACCCCCGACAAGGCCCAGGAGGCCAAGGAGGCCATCAGCTCCATCGAGGCCGAGGAGCTGCCCGGGGGCGGGGCCGACACGCTCAACACCCGGGCGGAGCTCACCAAGCAGTGGTCCACCTCCTCCAGATCCTCCCGATCCTCCAAGAGAGGTGGTGAGTGGAGCTTTGCTGTAGTCCTGGGCTAGAGCAGGTTAGGGTTAGGGTTAGGGTAAGGGGCAGGGCTGGGTTAGGGTTAAGGTTAGGGGGTTGGGCAGAGTTAGGGTTAGGGGCAGGGTTAAGGTTAGGGGCAGGGCTGGGTTAGGCTTAGGGTAAGGGCAGGGCTGGGTTAGGGTTCTGGTTATGGTTAGGGGCAGGGAAGACTTTTTGCCTCTATCTGTCACTGTACAGATGTACTGGGTCAGCATACACTCACCATAGCACAGGATTATTTCAGCTCAGGCCTGGATGGGCAGGGAGGTTAATTAGTGGTAAGGGTAGGGATGTGCAGACTGCTGGGATAGAGCATATCATCACTGAGTATATGAACGTTGTTATATATCCCCCTTTGTTTCCTGGCTGAGTCGAAGAAAACTTGCAGCTGCAGGTAAAGGCATGGCCAAAGGGAATGCGTAGCTGCACCGTGAAAGCATGTCTTTACAAACATGTCACACAAACACTTCTTATAGTATATTTATATGACACCTGTCTGATGCTCTTGCACAACAAAACCCCAGCTCCCTGATCTTGTAAGACATTCCTTTTCCATGTCCCAGAATGCTCCTTGTCACAGTGTCATTGTGTTATCATTACTATATCCCAGCATCCTTCACCCTGGGGGAGGTTCTACCCAACCTTGTTTGTGGCAGCAGCTCTTTTGTCACCAGTCAAGATAACAAGCTGCCTGAAGGCCTGTCTCTACTGCCCCCTCTCTGCCTGGAGTGGAAGTGCAGATCCCCAGGTCCCTCTCCTAGTGTGTAGCGCATGGGACATTGACATGAAAACAGGCAGCTCTGCTCCTCTGTTCATCCCTGTGTCAAACAATAATTATACAGGATCTAGGTTTGTTGTCCGCTCACAGATCAGCTGCCCATCAAGCAGATAACTGACAACCCTTTCATCCCGTTGTGTCACTGAGACAGAGTGACTGACCCTGGAGAAGGGTCTTTGTTAGAAACTCAAAGTTTGCGTTTTTTTCATTTCTTCATCCCCACATCCCTACAGAGTAGCTACAATGAGCTGTGCATGGCCCCCATGCCTATACCATGGTGCTGCAGTGGGTAGCCCATGTTAACATGCCACATGTTGACATTCCCCTCACTAAACACAGCGTGGGTATCTTGTCACACTGCCCTCTGCTGGCAGGAGGAGTTTACTGCCAGTCATTCTCATGCCTTCCATTGGTTGAAATCAGCCAAATAAACCAGCTGGTCATTGCTTCAACTATCAAAATGTAGACATTCTGGAGAGTGCCTTAAATGTTTGTATTGAATTTCTTATAGTATTGTTTTTATTGCGCTCTGGTCACATATTATCGCATGTCACATGAGCTTTGTTCTCCCTCATGCTCTGTCTGGGATGTTTAAAACAGCATCTCCTGTATGGCACTCATGCTGTTTGTCTGTCCTTTTTCTGTTTGTCCCTCCAGGGAGCCCGTCACGCCACAGCATTTCAGAATGGAGGATGCAGAGCATCGCGCGGGACTCGGACGACAGCACTGACGAGGAGTTCTTCGATGCGCACGGTAATTACCCCCCCCACACACACCCCCACCCCCTTCCCCCCATCCTGGTGTCGTAGCATAGAGCACAATGTGAAATGCCTTCAGCTCTGTATGCGTGTCTGACTCTCAGTGCATTCTTTTGACACAGATCATTTTTTATGCTACCCCGATACCCAGCAGCCACTGGGCCTGCAGATGCAGTGAGCTGGTTTTTTTTTTTTTTTGATAGACATCGGTTACAGTTGCGAGGCACCTGCTCTAAACCCAGTGAGGGGTTTTTGTGGGTGACGCTGACCCTGCGCTGAAGAAAAACGCATTCCTCGTCCGCCCCGTGTATCTGTTTGTTTTCACTGTTGCCCTCCAACTGTGTCGAAGGAAAGAACGACATATTGTTTCTCCACTGTTGCCTGAAGTGATCGGCCACATGCATGCAGCCTCAGGGTGCCATTGAACCAGATCTTTGTCAGCTGAGGAGCGTCTTCGCTTGAAAAGTTAAAGTGTGTGTGTGTGTGTGTGTGTGTGTTTGTGTTTGAGAGAGAGAGAGAGAGAGAGATAGAGAACATGCGCTTGTGTTTGTCAGTGAGTCTGTCTGTGAATGTGAATAATGAAATTCCTTTTAGTCTAAAATATGTTGTATATATTCTGAATTAACAATAAACTATGTTTATTGAATTTTTTATCCAGATTTTACAATGATGATGTAATTTTCAGGTGTTTGTCTACTTTGTAGGTTGTATTTGTTCCATATTAATCAAAAACATTACATAAATGGATGAAAATGGAAATGTATAGTAATTTCAAAATATGCACAGCCATGCCTGTTTTTGGCTCTTTTCAATTGTATTTCCAGGACAAGCTTGAGGATATCTTGACTAAAAAACTGTGAAAATCTAGAGATGAATTGAAGCGAAGCTTTCATTTGTATTCAGTCCCCTGTTTCTGAGTCACTGCCTACTTAGAAATTCTCTCTCTCGAATTGCACACTTTTTGGTGAGGCTCAAAAAATGCCCAGTAGAGTATCTGACACATTTTCAATTCATAGGTTTTATATTCTGACTTGCATCTATATTTCTGTCATTGAATAAATATACCTGATTTTCTGTGACTTGTAGACGAACAATATATTTAAATTATTTCTATCTGTTTACTACGGTCTTCACAATCTGGTAATAAGGCTGGGAGAGACACGTCTGTGACAGCAAATTCCCACGCAGTTTGAGAAACCCGAAATTCACTTGGGGAAAGTTTAAAACAGCAAAAAAAGACCCAATCCTTAGGCAATTTTACATTTCATGACAATGAATCCGTTTTTGTATTGCTTTATTAATGGTAAGCAGCACATCATATAGCGTACTGTACAGCCTTTCTTGAATATGAATGAGTCGGACCTTGAATCGACTTGAATCAGGAAATCAGTGAATTTGTGTCATGGGTAAGTGGGAACCAATTTAAAGCACTATGGCAATGATCACAAATAAAACCCTTCATGCCGTTCTATTCATTATCCTGACTGACTTGGAATAATACTGTAATACAGACATAAAACACATCATGTGACATGCATGTATGCACACAAGGGTGCATCACGCGACAATCAAGTGCCAAGCAAGTCTAAAACACAGGTCAAACAGGAGAAAAAACATGATATTTAATAAGCATTTGTGACTCAAAGTGGATTAGCATAAAGACAATTTTAAAACCAATTGGGTTCTATGAATATGATGGATTCTGTTGGAGTTAAACTAATAGGAGGGAAGACAGTTATCAAACACACAACTATGTCCAATTGCAAGTCATTACCATAAAGTGTATGTTTCATTGGGCCTCAAGCATCAGTTATGAGCAGATTTGATTGTATCTCAAGCGTAGGAGTAATGTAAGCAATATTTCTGCATTCATCAATATTTTATTGCATAATTGGGGAGAAGAAACCTATTCCTTGAGTTTGCAAACATAATTCAATGATAAACATTAATAATTCAATTTCAAAATGTGTTGTCATATCTAACTGCAGCTCAGAAGCTTTTTTGCTAGGTTGAAAATAAAAAAATAAGACATATAATTCACCCTAATGTGGTAGACTTGTGTAAGACATCAGGAATTGAATAAATCCCATTTCTTCCTGCAGAATTTCATGGCAGTTTTTTTACAGTATTTTTGATAATAATCCACAATTGGCTCAAAATGTTTGGAGACCAAGATGTTGTCAGAAAAAATTTGGTTTGCCATTAGAGACAGGTGCATAATAGGTATCAAGTACAAACTGATGTTCGAAAATCAGCTTTATGAAATCCATATGTTTAATCTCTGCCATAAACTGCTCCCTCCCAGATACTCAAAATTAGCACATTAGAAATACAAATCCAGCAGACATATGAACACTACCTGAACGGAGTAGTCAATAGCACTGAGTTATGTAGTGTAACTCTGAAATTTACATTAAAATATAAATATAATTTGAAATAAATATAAATATTAAATATGTTTAAATGGCTACAATCAACTTTTGCAACTACTAGTCAGACCAGCAAAATGTTTCCCTATCAATTGACATAGGTGAACACCTCAATTAGTAATATATACCAGCTATTATTGACTATAGTACTCTCTTTTGGAGCTACAAACCTTCATAATAACTACCAATCAAACCATGTCGCAGCTTGGCCCTTCTATCAAATAAAGTAATACAGATCGTGCAGTACATAAAAACACTAAAAAGACTAGTTAGCTCTCAACTGCCAAGAATACCATTAAGCTATCTGTCTTGGACTTTCAGAAACTAAAATTGTACAAACTACTACAAGTTCTAACATGTATGAAACCGAAAGCTGTCAACCACAAAGATCTAGCTAGAGGGACAAATGAGCAAGAGTATGAGGAAGCTAGTGAGGATTTTCTTCAGGGAACACCTAATGTTGCTAATTTTGCATATAACAATGCATTAAATGAATCTTAAAAATAGTAGGAGATTTTTCTCACTGTTTTATTGGCCCCCTGAACATTTTAGTTGGAGAGGTTTTTTTTCATTTCGTATTTTTGTTTTCGAAAGTGGGTTCGATTTGTTGCAGATAAATGCTTGCATTTCTTATTAGTGATAAGACGGTAATAAGAGATACATATTTGAGGTATATTTATATAGACATATACATGCATTTATTTTTCGTATGGCGTATAACTACTTTGCTGTATAGCACATGACTAACGCTGAGAGGTGCATAGAAGAAGAATTTAATTTGCTATATATCTTCACTGTATATCTTTATCACCCACTTATTTGTACAGTTTGATAATGGTTTTGCATCTGCAGTGTGGAAAAAAGTGACCATTGCTGTGGTTTGAATCTCTGGATGTGGCTGGGGGAGGGTTGCTGTAAGACACTAAACAATTCAGCCGAGTTTCGGTGGGGAAAAATGCAAAAAAAATGGACACAGCCAGGTAGTGCTGTCCACAAGGCACTGATAGTTTTCTGGAGAGTTTTTCATAGTCGCTCTTTAATTGTTCTTTTCATCAGATGTAAACTGAATTATCTGAATAACTGTCATGAATAGATCAGCAGGTTCATATTAAACATGAGTATTGTCAAAAAATGTATTTATAACGATTTCCCTGCTTACGGCTGCTGTGTACGTTTGCACGTAATCAGCTCTCACAGGTTGTACTTTTGTGTTTTTACTGTTCCACCAGAGGACCTGTCTGACAACGAGGAGATCTTCACCAAGGAGATCACCAAGTGGAGCTCCAACGATCTCATGGACAAGATCGACACTGTTGACATGGACGAATCCCAAGGTATGCCGGAGATCGACTACCTCGTTGATATCCTGGTTTACATTACACGACTTGGCTGTGTATGAATCACCAAATGAATCAATAGCAGATTCAGCAGGTTACACATGCTGCAGAGGACCAGAGCAGTACTGGAAAAGCACCTGTGCATGTATATGCTATTATTATGTGCTGTGCTACTCGTATTAACATTTAATACCAGGGTGCAATGCAATGCCTATCAGAAACTCGTGAGCTATTTTGCATGTACTTCTCCAGCAATACTCTGTTACGCATGTAAACAGTTGAGTCTACTGCTAGGTAACACAGAGATTCATACATTGTCAAATACTATATTTAATCTCACTTCTGTGGTAGTGCATTGAAGGAAAGTGCTTGGGCAGGGATGTACAAAAATAACAACAATGATTTACCTTTAGTATAAAGTGCTTTTCATACGTTATGTTCAAAGCGCTTCCCACATGAGAAGCAAAATGACAAATAGACGAAGAATTCGCAACAATACCGTACAATAAAACTGTGTACGTTAGTTAAAAAAGACTGTGTAGACAAACAGGGTCTGCTGGTTGTTGTTGTTACTCAGTACTTCATTGTTGAAGTTGATTACAGTGAACTCACCTCAGCTATGTTCTTGGGTTTCAACTGGTTTTTAATTTTAGGTTGAAAATTAAACCCTGCAGTAGGGCAAGACGTGCTACCCTTCAAATGCCCCACTGCTGGGCCTCTTAGCTGGTGATTATGCACTGTTGAGTTGTGAGGTAAAAACAGTGAAATCTCTCTGGTGTAATATTGGGAGAGTGAAACATCCTATCTGTACGTGTGTTTGCAGGAGACATGTACCAAGAAACAGGAGAAGAGTACTCCGGCCCAGCCAGTGGGGAGAGGCTTACTGAGGTACGTATCGAAGTTATGAACTGGACCCTTCATGACCAAGAAACAACTTAAAAAAGAAAAGAAGAAATTACGTTACAGTCATTTAGCTGATACTTTTATCCTGGGTGATTTATGGACGATTGGGCTGGCTGGGGTCCGTTCCCCCCTAGGGGTGGTGTGGGGTTGGGGGCCTTGCTTGGGGGCTCAGCAGCACTGGTGTTCTTGCTGTGGCTAGGCTGGGGCTTGAACCACCAACCTCAGGGGTCCCCGTCATATACCTTAGCCGCTAGACTACAGGCTGCCCAGTTTATAGCGAATATATCAAATTATATTCATTGTTTGATATAATTGTCTTTCTTGTGTGAATGGTCCTACAGATGATCTTTTCATTTAAAGAGATAAAAGACTTCTGACCCTTCTATCTACCAGGAATCCATATCAACAAACACGACAAAGAGAAAAGTATATAGTTTATGAAAGTATAAAGTATAAAAGTATATAGTGCTTACTTATTGTGCAAAAACATGTTTCTCAGTGCTGATGTACTCAAGGCTAAATTTGCACAGGTAGAGTGATAAAGCTCTGAAAACTGGTTTGGATTGAGCGCACACTGTTTTTGCTCTTTTAGCTAGAAGGGCATCCCAGTAAAGGCGATTATGTTCTGAATGAGGATGATGATGTGTTGTCTTTCTCCATCCGTCCCTTCCAGGAAGGCTCGGCCCCGCAGCCTCTGCAGCCCTCCAAGATCCATGTGCTCATCCTGGTGCTTCATGGGGGGAACATTCTAGACTCTGGTGGGGGGGACCAGAGCAGCAAGCAGGGCGACGTGAACACCATCAGCACGGCGTTCGAGACGGTGACGCGGGTGCACTACCCCGCCGCCCTGGGCCGCATCGCCATCCGCCTGGTGCCCTGCCCTGCCATCTGCACCGAGTCCTTCTCTCTAGTGTCCAAGTGAGTGTCCTGCTTCGCTCGTATACTGTACACACTACCTGAGTCACATAGTGCCTGAGTCACACACTTTACACACACCGTCTGAGTCACACACTTTACACACACTGTCTGTATTACATACTTTACACACACTGTCTGAGTCATACACTTTACACACACTGTCTGAGTCATACACTTTACACACACTGTCTGTATTACATACTTTACACACACTGTCTAGGTCACACACTGAGTCACACGCTTTATACACACTGAGTCACACACTGCACACACACTGTCTGCATTACACACTTTACACACACTGAGCCACACACTGTCACACACTTAACACACACTGTCTGACCATGCACATTATTCAGACGAGGCTCAGGACTGCTCGTATAATTTAAATAATGTGTCTGTGGGTTTCCTTCCCTGCAGCTAATATAGTTCTAATATAATTTTCAATGCTAGTATTGATTTTTATGAAATTAAATTTAGTCTTATACTCTGCATTATGTAAAGTGATGTGAAGAAAGAGAAAGCCACAAAGTGGGATGTAATTAAAAGAAAACTGTAGGAACACATGGCGAATAATTATGAAGATAAATGGTGAACTTTAACCATTTAATCATAGTGAACTTGATCCTACCTGCCTTTGATTTAATCATTACAAACGCTAACCTTGATGACCAGTTTAATAGATGCGTCCTGTTTGTGTTCTGTCCCACCTGTTTCACGCTCAACGGAGACTACTGGTCGTCACCCCCTTCTGTTATGTGATAGCCTCTATCACCCAATGCGCAAGGTTGTGATATCTTTTTGGGGCATCTAACCCTCTACAGCGCACATGGTTGAACAATTTCTGGCTTTTAAAGTTTATTGTGTATTCAGGATTATCAGTACAATTCCCTGGAAGTAGCAATATTGGATCACAAAAAAGATTCTTTTAGATAAAATCAGGTGGAATATAGTCATAATGAAGACAATGAACATCATGACGGTAATATTTTAAATATTTCACTAAATTATTCTTTGAATATACCCGGTTATCAGCAGGGGTGTGTATTTAAATTTTCATCATTTGATGTTTTATGAATAGACAATATCCCTTTCAACAACTCACCCGCAATGTTGTCATATTGCAGTTTCCTTGCTTTGAAATACTGGAGGTCGGAAAGTCACAGTAGGCTACATTTGAACTGCTGCCAAAATGTACATTTCATAATTTACTATATTAATTTACAGACTAATCAACTCATGGAATAGTCCTACCCATTGGAAATAAAATTTCCTCTTGGAGGGTTATGGTCTCTGTACGATGGTGAAATATTGTAAAAGATCCGAATTCAATTTAATAAAATTGGAGGAGGAAGAACATCAGAGAAATTAAACCGGCTGAGGGAAGCGGTCATTTATTTGGCAAAATTCGGCCTTCTACATTTCCAGCTCAAAGACTGCGGCGCGCTTCTCCCTCCGCTATTTCTGATTTTTATTTTAATTTTAATTTAAAACAACGCTCCACAAAATAACCGCTCCAGGAAACGTTAACCCATCTAGTATTCTGGTCCACTCATGCTGGGGAAGCTAGGGACATGGTCTTATCATATAATGATTCAACGTTGATCGGATCATGTATACCTAGCATATTAGAGTAGATCCATTCGTTTATGTACGTCGCCGTGCTCTGCAGCGACCTGAAAAATAGACCAGGCGTGTAAAACCATGCTGCAGTTTGCCTGTTCTGCACCTGGTCTGCCCAAGTTAAATACAGTGTTCACCCCATCTGCTGCCATGGTAACCACAGCACTTAAGGTATATATATATATCTCAGTGATGCTTGTGGTGTGTAACCTGTAGAGAAGTTGGTGGGTCAGTAGGGGGGCGCTCATGCCTCTGGACTAAATGATAACGCATTGGCCCCTCACATTGATGAAGGTTCTTTGCTGGAGAAGATCTCATCCTTAAACTGAGATATTAAACTGAAGTCCTGTCTCACTCACTCATTGAAGATCCCATAGCCCTTTGTGAGACAGTAAGGGTGCTAACCCCGGTGCTCTATTCAGACACCACAAACACTGGCTCTGTCTAATATTCCCCATCCCCATCCATCTGCGGTCCCCACTTTGATTCCCCAGTCATCAGTACAAAGCTGAACTGAGCTCTCAGCTGACCTGCCTGGTCCAATAAGATTCCACCTTGTTGGTGTGTTTGGGTAGCTCAGTGGTAGCCCACCTGTCCCAATTGTGTATAGTTCCTGGGAGACCTAGGTTCAAGACCCAGTTCTGACTTTCCTTGCTATGCTCCCTCTATGCCTTTTAGCTGTCTAGATAAAGAATAAGTAAAGAGGGTGGCCTGGCCTTGCTTATACTGAAGTACTTGCATTTACAGTATGGGGTCATAAACTCAAACGCACTGTTGATTATTGCATGCAGTTAGATGTGCACTCTTAATGCCTGCTGTCTCCCTCTTCGTCTGCGCAGTTTGAGCCCGTACAGCTATGACGAGGGCTGCCTGTCCAGCAGCCAGGACCACATCCCCCTGGCCGCCCTGCCGCTGTTGGCCACCTCCGCACCTCAGTACCAGGACGCCGTCGCCACCGTTATCGTGCGAGCTAACCAGGTGTACGGCGACTTCATCAAGTCGCTGGAGGGAGCAGCCTTCTCTGGCCAGGTGAGCTTATAGTCCAAAAGGATTCAAATTTCACTATGTAGCTCTATTCTGCTGCTCAAAGATTCCAAGATTTTTAGAACTGTGGAAATCCTTACCAGTGTATCAGAACTGCACAAATACAGGGGGTAGACGAAAATGAACTTAATTTACATCTCTTTGGCCCAGCCTCAACAAAAACTGCAAGCTGTGAGCTTCACAAAGCCAGTATTTTGAAGTAGGCTGAAAATTTTGGAAACTACTTGGAACCACAGTATGTAATAAAATATATCCTGGTGTAATGGAAAAAAAACTTTCCAATAACTGTCTCTAAACATCAATCAACCCCTGCCTGAAGCACAGAGTAGATTTCCTCTTCTTTCATCTCTGAAAGAACTGCAGGCTTTCCTTCCGAAGAATGGTCCTTTATCTCACATGAAACTGTGTGTATAACAGTATTCTAAGAGGGTCTCAACCTGTAGGCACTGGGTGACCCAACTCCTTCTGGTGTATGCGCGTGTGTGTGTGCGTGTGTGTGTGTGTGTATACATATATATTGGCATTTCCATTATTTTGTCTACCTCCTGCATTATATTCTAAGTCCTTTTTAAAAAGTCTTTTTTACACATGAGTTTTTACTTCCTGATCTTAACTGCTCATCATTGTGGTAATTTTAAATGATGTGTCACATTTTATATATTCTGGTTTATTGATTTTATGGTTCATTTTACTTTGGTTTTCTTGTGACTGTTGTTTTTGTATGGCAGGTGCTTTGAATGTGATGTATGAAAAGTGGTTTTAAAAGGTGTGTATGTGTGTTGTTTTGTAGGTCTGTCTGATTGGAGACTGTGTGGGCGGGATCTTGGGGTTCGATGCCCTCTGCAGCAGCAACCAGACGGTGTCAGAGAGCCAGAACAGCAGCCGCCGAGGCAGTGTGGTTAGTGTGCAGGTGAGGCTCACCCGAAATCTGTCATTCCCTGCACAAAGTCTGGCATTCTTCCCCTTGATCTCTGTTCTGAAAATAATCTGCTGTTCCCCTTAGCTTCAGTCCTTTTCTGCACAAAATCTGTCATTCTTCCCCTTCAGCTCTTTCCTCCTACTCAAAATATGTCATTCTCAATTACCCTCTGATCTTTTCCTTCCCTGCCCCTGAGAGGCCATCTGTCTTGCTACAGCATACACAGAAACCACACCCCTTTCTACAGCATACACAGAGACCACACCCCTTTCTACAGCATACACAGAGACCACACCCCTTTACAAACCATACACAGATACCAGCCACTATCTTACAGCATAAACAGAAACCACACCCCTTTCTACAGCATACACAGAGACCACACCCCTTTCTGTAATCAGTCCTGTGGTATTCTCTGAGTGCATTAGGGCTGCACATTGCTGTTAGATTCAAGTCACTTTTAAAGACCTTGTTTTAACATTACAACCATCAGGGTTAGGCTGCCACATGGAACTGCCAACACAGAAACTTTCAGCCTTATTTCTGTTTTTGCTGAGGTGGAAAATCCAAGCTTCTGAAAGTAGAAGTACTGTCATGTGTTTCCTCCATCCATGTACTGAACCAGCATAAATTACTTACGCTTCCTGAATGAGGAGTTGTGCTATTCAGTTGAGTTAGTGCATGGGTATAACAAATACATTGCAGTCTGAAAATGGGATCTTCTTCCTATGTGTTTCAGTAATTAACATTTGACAATTGTGACATAGTCTTTCATTTAATACATTTTCATATCATGACAAAAACAACAAAACTGAACTGGTTCTCTGAGCTCAGCTTGTCTCCCTGGCTGTGCCAGCAGTCTGGTTCTCTGAGCTCAGCTGGTGTCCCTGGCTGTGCCAGCACTCTGGTTCTCTGAGCTCAGCTGGTGTCCCTGGCTGTGCCAGCACTCTGGTTCTCGGAGCTCAGCTGGTCTCCCTGGCTGTGCCAGCACTCTGGTTCTCTGAGCTCAGCTGGTCTCCCTGGCTGTGCCAGCACTCTGGTTCTCTGAGCTCAGCTTGTCTCCCTGGCTGTGCCAGCACTCTGGTTCTCGGAGCTCAGCTGGTCTCCCTGGCTGTGCCAGCACTCTGGTTCTCTGAGCTCAGCTGGTCTCCCTGGCTGTGCCAGTGCTCTGGTTCTCGGAGCTCGCCTCGTCTCCATGGCTGTGCCAGCGCTCTGGTTCTCGGAGCTCAGCTGGTCTCCCTAGCTGTGCCAGCACTCTGGTTCTCTGAGCTCAGCTTGTCTCCCTGGCTGTGCCAGCGCTCTGGTTCTCGGAGCTCAGCTGGTCTCCTCTCCTCGGCCCGCAGGACACTGAGCTTCTCTCTCCGGGGATCATCATTAACTGCTCTGGGGCGTCCCCGCTGGAGGGCAGCCGCCACCTGAGCCGCAGCAACATCGACATCCCCCGCTCCAGCGCGCCTGACGACTCCAAGAAGCAGCTGCCGCGCAAGCGGAGCGACTCCTCCACCTACGAGCTGGACACGATCAAACAGCACCAGGCCTTCCTGTCCAGGTAAGACATAGCTATGGATGGGAAGTCCAGGTCAGGTTGCAAACCATCATAGCATGAAGCTTGTATTCACTCTCTTGATGCCTGAATCTTGTTTGTTTTTGTTTGTTGGTTCTGCTCCAGCTTGCACTCCAGCGTCCTGCGGAACGACGCGAGCTCTCG
The DNA here is from genome assembly GCA_019788955.1 of Albula glossodonta. NCBI lineage: Eukaryota > Metazoa > Chordata > Actinopteri > Albuliformes > Albulidae > Albula > Albula glossodonta. The sequence goes on from JAFBMS010000027.1 coordinate 1,639,954, forward strand.
CAGGTCCAGCAACAGCACCATGCTGGACGGGGGCGGGCTGGGGAAGTTCGACTTCGAGGTCTCTGACTTCTTCCTGTTTGGCTCCCCGCTTGGCCTAGTCCTGGCGTTGAGGAAGACAGTAATCCCTTCATTGGACAGTGAGTCTTCCCATCCCCATTGAGTACTTCCTGTTAAGATGCACAGATAGATCCTACATTACCCTTCTTCCCTTCCAGCCGCGTAACTCAGTAAGCTACATGTAACCCTATAGGGCCTGCTAATGGCTAGAGACACACAAATCTCTAGGTTCCATGCAAGTTAAGCACTTCTCATGCTTATCCTGGCTCAGGTGACCCTCAAGGGGATATGGAAGCTGGCCTGGAGTCTCTGTTAAAACGTGTCCTATTCCATTACTTACTCAGATCCGGGTTTGACACTTTTCCCCTTTTTTCTGGCTTTTTCTCCATCCGTTCTGGTTTAGCGTTGTGTACACAAAAAGCTCTACATCATGCACTGGAGGTATTTGCTTCGAAAATCCTGTCCTGCTCTGATAGCGTGGGTTTCTCTTAGATTTTCGGTACTCGCGGGCCTTAGAATATGGCATGGGCTGAAGACAAAAATGCAGTCATTATATAATAAAAAAAAAAAATTACTGTGGAAGAGAATGCCCCTTATAGAGACTCTTTGAGAGAAAAATGAAACCTCACAGACAGGATTCAGACTGAAATCTGTGCTGATTTTTCATACTGCTTTCTACATCGGCTTGTCCTGTCTAGAAAAGCGTGTGAACAGACAGTGAAGTGGAATATCCGATGATATGATCAGTAGGAGAATTTTGTTGACACACCTGCAAAGGGTGACACACCCATTTTACTCTAGCCTTCCTCCTCCAGTAAAGAGCAAACTCTTTAACAGAAGAAAGAATTCACACTGGAACAATGTTCAATCCATGTAAAGGAAAGACATAAAGAAATTCACCGGCCAGAATAATAGCCATGATTGAACAAACTACGCTCTTAAAAAGAGCTTTGAGGTGCACGCATCACTAAAATCTCTATGTTACTACCATCCTGCATGCAAGTGCATGAGTCAGTCTCTGTATGGTTGAAGCCACAATGACATGGGTCGTAGTGAAGAATTACCAATCAGACTTTCTCAGTCTGAACTGGTGTCACCCCAGATGTGTAGGTCACACTCTGCAAGGGTTCTGCTTTTACATAAAAATACAGAGCCTGACAGCAGAGGTTGTTTGTGATCCCAAATTCACAATTTGGATCGAATGTTAACAAAAAAAAGGAAAAGCCCGAAATTCCCTTGTGGAAACAAGCCTAAAGATGTCAGATCTAAAGACGGAATGGCATTCCCACAAAGGAGGCTGACCGAAGCAAAAAATAGAGTAGAGGAATCCTGCTGGCACTGGAAAACATTGAAAAGCATGATGCACCCAAATTTAGAGCAGAAAAACACTGTGGTCAAATGGCAGACTTGCTTTCTTTCTTTCTCTTGGTTCAGACACAAACAAAAACAGCAGGGTGGTTTTCAGTTTTCTTTCATCTTGTTCCCATGCATGAATATAAGAAAGACAAAACAAAAGATCTGGCTATGAATATAAACATGCACAAAACACAGTTTTTTTTCTGTTCTTAGACTCTGTTTTGATGTGTTAGCCTAGCGCCGCTCTGAGCTCAGTGTCTCTCCGCAGTCACCCAGCTCCGGCCGGCCTGCCAGCAGGTGTATAACCTGTTCCACCCGGCCGATCCCTCCGCCTCTCGCCTGGAGCCCCTGCTGGAGAAGAAGTTCCACCTTTTGCCCCCCTTCAGCGTACCCCGCTACCAGCGCTTCCCCCTGGGGGACGGCAACTCCGCACTGCTGGGTGAGTGTGCTGGAGAGAAAACTGGACACACACACACACACATTTTTTACTGACGTTTACAGGCATGAATCACACAGACACACAAACACTCATGTTAGCAACTCGTGGTAGTCATTGATGAACATGCCTATTTATATCACCAACAGAAAAGACATCAAATAATTCATTTTTACACTGAAGTCTTTAATTGCTTTGGAATGGCTTTTGGCACTTAATGGATCTGACCATCAACTGCATGCCAAATTGGCAGAAATGAGTAAAACAAAGTGATGCCTTACAGGTCAATGGAAGAGTGACTATACAGAGTAAAGGTGACAGAATCAAGCCTATGATCAGATTAAAAAGAACTAATTGTAGATTCATCCACAGAGTTCCTGGTTTGCTATAGCCAAAAAAGCCTCAGGCATCTTAGCCAACACGAAGCTAAACACATAGCAAAGGAACCATGTCTCTTTATACTGTGTGTGTCTTGTGTCTACATGTTCTCATTCTATTTTAGTTGTGTTATTGTGGCTGGCCCTTTGAATGCAATATATACCACTGCACAAAAAAGTACTTGTTTAGTCTGAGGATCAAAGCATAATAAGTAGGCTCTTAAAACTGCAAATGAGCAATACTTCTCACTGTGTGTACCTCTGACTTTAAAGTCCGTCATCTTCACCTTTGATCTCTTGATTCCATATCCCAGTTTCTGTAGGATTATTGACTTGTATCTACAGGGCCTTTTTCTCGATGCTTACATCTTGCAATCTGTGTGGAGACATGTCTGTTCTTTGTCTGTTCCTTGTTCCTTTTATTCCTTTCTTCACCCTCCTGCCCCGATAACACAACTCTCCGCCCCCTGGCCCCTCCAATCCCGCCCTCTCTCTGATGCTCCGCCCATCCCTCTCTGATGCTCCGCCCACCCCCTCCCCACCGCTTCTAGTGGAGACAGTCCAGAACAATCCCCAGCTCCTGCTGGAGTGCGGGGGGGCTCCCTCCCTGCGCTGCCCGGAGGGCGTCAGCGAGACCTCCATCCCTGTCCCGGTGCTAAACTGCTGGGCCGCGCCCCCCGCCGTCGCCGACTGTGTGTAGTCTCTCCTGTTTTTCACCCCTCGCTCCCCTTTTTCCCCCATGCTTTTCCTTTCTCTGTGTGTCTCTTACCTCCACCCCAGCTCCATCCTAATCCCACAGCCCTGGCAGAGATGCCCCTGGAATGCCCTCTCACCCCCCCTTTATGACATCACAGTTCTGGCATCCCAAGCGGGGACCGTCCCCTGTTTCGAGACTATCTGTGGGTTTACATTAATTCGGTCAAACTGCAACGTCTCCATCCTCCACGTATGAAGGGCTAACATTGATCACCAGCCTGGTCACAAATATACAGAATTCTCAGTAGTACCTGAGCTGCAGAAGCCCTTGATTTATCGATGCGGGTGGAAGAGGTCGTGTTTGACGCTCTTCCTGTGCCAAGGTCTGGAAATCTGTTGACTGTCACAGAGTAAATGCCTGGAAATGTCAGAACTGGTCATTTCTTGTCACTTTGCGATCCTGAAATCGTATTTCCTCTGCCTGAACATGTCTGTGTGAACAGCTCCTCGTTCAGGTATGACGAATTCATACGACTGTGACTCCTCTGGAGTTGTGAATTTAATTTGTGTGAGTGTGTGACTGTCTGTATGTTGCAGGTGGCCAAGGTGTAGCTCAACCTTTTCTATAAAAGATCTATGACACTTTAGCTACTGTAGCTACCTCTAATCACAGATATAGTTGCCTTTAACTTGAATTAGACTTTGGAATTGACTGCATCTTCATTTCGAACTAAAATAGCGATACAGGTATCCGGGAGCATACAAATTCAGAGATAACAGTGTCAGCTCTTTCAGTATGTGAGAACGTAACCACCGGAACATTCCAAGGTGTTGTGAAATGTGCAGATGACTCATACCTGAGACCCACAGACATTCCTGATCAGAATTGAGGCCTCTGATAAGAATAACAATGAATGGCTTGTAACACAGGTGTTCGAAGTCCAATTTATTTTATTCCAGGCAAGTTTGAGGGTGAGTCACACACCGGCCAATGCACAGAGAGAGAGGGCCACTCTAATCTCAGTACAAAGGCAGTTCTGTACTCTAATCCCAGTACTAAAGACAGTGCTGTACTCTAATCTCAGTACAAAGGCAGTTCTGTACTCTAATCCCAGTACTAAAGACAGTGCTGTACTTTAATCTCAGTACAAAGGCAGTTCTGTACTCTAATCCCAGTACTAAAGACAGTGCTGTACTCTAATCTCAGTACAAAGGCAGTTCTGTACTCTAATCCCAGTACTAAAGACAGTGCCTTACTCTAATCTCAGTACAAAGGCAGTTCTGTACTCTAATCTCAGTACAAAGGCAGTTCTGTACTCTAATCTCAGTACAAAGGCAGTTCTGTACTCTAATCCCAGTACTAAAGACAGTGCTGTACTCTAATCTCAGTACAAAGGCAGTTCTGTACTCTAATCTCAGTACAAAGGCAGTTCTGTACTCTAATCTCAGTACAAAGGCAGTTCTGTACTCTAATCCCAGTACTAAAGACAGTGCTGTACTCTAATCTCAGTACAAAGGCAGTTCTGTACTCTAATCCCAGTACTAAAGACAGTGCTGTACTCTAAATGACTGCATAACAATTGAAGATAATCAGCTGATGCATTCTAGCTAATGCACAAATACAAAAAAACAGAATGTTTTTACTTTCTAACTGGTTAGGAGATCCCTTCCAAGCGTGCAAATCCCCTCCTTGGGTTAGTGTGTGTTAGGGGATTGTGTGTTTACCGTTTATGGGCTGGGGTAAGCAAAGAGTGAAAGTGTGAAAGCCTGACACACACACAATGTTACATAGCCACGGAACACTACGTAACCAGTAGTGCACTGGAGCAGGGAGCCACTGATGACCTTTGACCTTTTCATAGTGTATTGATTGTGCATAATCAGAAATTGATGGCCTCAATCTGGTTATGTCTCAGCTGTGTGATTCTCATCACCCACTCCTTCATCTCCCCCCCCCCCCCCCCCCCCCCACACCCCCCCGACCTTGCTTGATCCTTCTCCCCCCTCACTCATTTTGTCTCCTGTGCTGTCTCTCTCTGCGCTCTGGGTCATGTGACTGATGGTATGTCTTTGTCTTGGCTCAATAGCAGATGTTGTTCAGTCTCACGGCGGTGTCTTCGTGGACAGCTCGTTCCCGTCCTCCCCTGTGACCGTCTCCCTCTCCCGCGGTCCGCGGCGGCCCAGCGAGGTCAGCATCGCAAGCCAGGTCTCAGGAATGGCGGACAGCTACACTGCCTCTAACATAGCCAACAGTAAGTGCCTTCATCCCCTCTCTATCTCTCTCTCTCCCTCTGTCTCTCTGTCTATCTTTTTTGTTATCTCTCCCTATCTCTCTACATCTCTGTCCATCTTTCTCTCCCTCCCTCTCCCTCTCTCAGGCCTAATTCTGCCCTGCTTGCATTATTACATGTTTTCATTTAATCTGGAATATATTTTTTTACAAATTTAGTATTAAGAATCTCAATAGTGTGTTTTTCACATGTAGTTTTGCTGACTGAATGGACTACAAACCTAATTTCCATTATAGGCCAATGGGCTAAATTTCTCTGTTAGATGCTTTGGAACAGATTCTGTCTTTCCCAAGGTATCTCTTCCTCTCCATCCTCTCCATCCCCTGCATACGGTCACTACACACTGGCACACACACTTCATACGGTCATTACACACTGATACACACACCCTGCATATGGCCATTACACACTGGCACACACCCCCTGCATATGGTCATTACACACTGGTACAGACACCCTACATACGGTCATTACACACTGGTACACACACCCTACATATCGTCATTACACACTGATACACACCCCCTGCACATGGTCAGTACGCACCGGCTCACAGTCATGTGTGACTTAGATGGACTCGTGTGTCTTTCTGACCTTCTTTTACATATCAGTGCAAGACAGTCAATAGTGTTATTATTAGCTATTATCTATTAGCAAAGTCAAATAAAGGTATTGTCTGAGAGTGAGTGAATGAATGAATGAATGAATGAATGAACGAACGAACGAACGAACGAACGAACGAACGAACGAACGAACGAACGAACGAACGAACGAACGAACGAATGAATGAATGAAACCATTGACAGAGATCTTTAGTTGGTGCCAAAACAGACACAGGCCTCCTCTCCCAGGCCCAAGAGAGAAACCTGCATTTTTTCATTGTTACTCCTTGTTGTTTACTGGAGTTAGTTTGGATGTTAAAAAGTCAGTCTGGAATGTTTAACAACAATGGTGATCATTTCATATTTCCATGATGGTTGTTATTCTGTTATTATCATTTGTTTAAAGCAGTTCTTAAGAAAAGATTTGGCTCTTCATGCGTTCCTGAAAGCACAATTTTCCTGTAATTTAAACTTTACGCAAAATATTGCCCTCACTCTATCGTTTGAAATATTGTGCACACGTTAGCTCTGCTGAATGTGACATTTTTTGAGTTGACAAGATTTATAACTCTTTGATTATTGATGCATTTTAATTTTCCCCTCTTTTTTTGTTTTTGTTTTTGTCTCATAGCACAAGCATGCCAACTTAACAATTCCAAAAAACTAAGCCTTTTGTCCCAGCTTGCCCTCCCTTACAATAAGTCGTCCTCGAGAAGCCCGTCCCCTAAGTCTCATAGAAGAGATGGGACAGACAGGAGCCCCGAGGTAGAGGGGGAGCCAGGCTGCTTGGATCAGATAGAGAAGAGCAGTTCTGTGGGCTCCGACCTCGGAGTCGACCCGGTTTCCCATCTCCCATCCCCGGACCTGCAGCTGGACCCGGAGCAAGGTATTCTGGAGGGGCACGGCACACTTTGGCCCCACCCTCCCCCTCCCTCCTCCTCTGCCCTCCCACTGGTGCCGCCATCGCCTTGCTGTCCGAATGCCAGCCGCGTCTGTGCCAGCTCTTTTCCCCTCCCTGGGGGGAAAACCATAACATTCTCTCCCAGCCTCAAGTTACTCCTTCTGGTGCTCCTCTTCTAGGCTTCCCTCTCTCTGCAGTCTGTGCTCTAGCTAATGCCCTCATGTTTATCTGTGACCCCCCATCCTGTCGTGGTCTCCTGTTGATGATCTCATCCCTGCTGATCCTCCAATGGGCTTGTCCGCACACCCAGTTCTGCCCAGCTGTTTTAGCGACGGTCGATTACATCGCCCACAAGATGGCCTCCCAGCACCCGGCTAGTGCAGCTGCACCAGTCTGGGGTAGAAGATGCTTCTCTTTTACACTCACATACTAACACGGACAGGCAAATCCGCCAGCGATGTTGCCTGTCTCTCTTTGCCATAGGTTGATCTTTCTGCTTTTGCGGACCTTTTTTAAAAAGGCTGCTCTTATTTCCAGTCACCCGAAAAAAAAAAAAAACTACTTTCCTTCATGCTCTTCATGTTCTTACCTGTCCTTCAGCAACGATACTGCATGTTTGTTGAGAAGCTTTGCTTTTGAATGATATTGTCATGGGGGTTATATTTTTTCCCACACAAACTGGCAACCCTTGCAGCCACACTTCAGAATCGTTTTGTTTTTTTTTGTGTTTTTTTTTTTGATGTATCATGGTGTCTAAAACAGAAGAATGGAAAACCAGTCACACACAAAAACTCTGTGTTTCCTACCTCCAGGAAAAAGCACTTCCTCCTCAATTTCTATCATCGGCCTAACCCGTCCATTCATCAACTAACCCACTCATCCGCTGCTTCACTGCCTGTGTACTGGTACCTCTTACGCTTGCAGTGTACTGCGCTGTCGGTCTGGCATCCTCTGTGATCTGTAGCGCTGGGCTGCTGTTTGGAGGCCAAGCTCAATCTCAATTAAGCCCTGACTGTAACAGAATTTGCAATCTGTCTCTCTGTCCGGTGGCTATCGGGGAGAGCAAGCATGTGTAACAGTGCTTTGAAAGAAGGATACAGTGCTGAGATTGTGCAGTGTGGGCTGAGAATGGATGTGTTTGTAGCAGCAGGGATGTGTTTGTTTGTTTGCAGCAACGTGGATACATTTGTTTGTTTATCGCGGCAGGTTTGTGTTTGTTTGTAGCAGCTGGGATGTGATTGTTTGTAGCATCAGGGATGTGTTTGTTTGTAGCAACATGGATATGTTTGTTTGTTGCACCAGGTTTGTGTTTGTTTGCAGCAGCAGGGATGTGATTGTTTGTAGCATCAGGGATGTGTTTGTTTGTTTGTAGCAACATGGATACGTTTGTGTGTATGTTGCAGCAGGTTTGTGTTTGTTTGTAGCAGCAGGGATGTGTTCGTTTGCAGTAGCAAGAGTTTGTTTGTTTGTAAAAGCTCTGTGAGGGAGTTTGGGGGTGGGGGTCGACCCCTCCAGGCCTGTGTTGACCAGGGTGTCCTGCCTCCCACAGTTGCAGCACGTTGGTGGGGCACCAAACGCATAGACTTCGCCCTGTACTGCCCAGATGCTCTGACTGCCTTCCCCACTGTCGCCCTGCCCCACCTCTTCCACGCCTCTTACTGGGAGTCCACCGACGTGGTGTCCTTCCTGCTCCGACAGGTAACCTGCATTTCTACTGAGACATATTCATATAGTGTTTTAGAAGCGCGTTGTGGTTCTCTCAATTTCTTTTCATTTTAACAAGCACTGGAACCAAATTCCTTGTTTATTCTGTACAGGTAGCGGTTTATAAGCTACTCTGGAAATGTTAATGAAGCAACCAATTATTTGACAAGATGTAGCACAGCTACCAATAACAGGAATATAGTTAACTCCATGAAAATGCAAGTGAATATGTAAATATGTCAAAGCGGATTGTTTTTGAAAGTATGTAAGGTATCACATGGCTAAGCTAGTAGCTCCGTTACACATAGTTCCGCCCAACTGGGCACAAGTCAGGTGTTTTAACCACTGTTCCACATGAGGCAAGTAGCATGTCAACAGTTCGCTCCATTTTATGCCCAAAATACAACAAACCGGTGGATATTACAGTAATATAAATATCAGAATTGGTACATAACTTTGCAGGGCACATATCTAGTCAAATGTGACCAAAGTTATGTTAAAACCCCCAGGTCATGCGGCACGAGAACTCCAGTATTCTGGAGCTGGATGGAAAGGAGGTGTCAGAGTTCACCCCCTCCAAACCACGAGAGAAATGGCTAAGGAAGAGAACCCATGTCAAGATCAGGGTGAGTCTCACACTATCCCCACGGATTGCCTCTGGATTAAATCTCAAACAATTTCATTCACTTTTACTCCTAGAACATACAGTAGGAACATACCACATAGAAAGTAAACTGAGTTTTCATTCCTTCATTCAACTCAGTCTAGTGTTTTGTGCTGTGTGATAGTTCATGCTTGTTGGCTGGTATGTGCAGTATGTAACCTGTGGGCATGTGTGTGCGCTGGGGGTTGGTAGAATGTGACAGCCAACCACCGGGTGAACGATGCGGTTTTCACGGAGGATGGGCCCCAGGTGGTGATGGGCCGCTTCATGTACGGCCCCCTGGACATGGTGACCCTGACTGGGGAGAAGGTGAGTCCCATCTCTGTCTGGAGGGAACATGGTTCCCTGGCTCATGCACTGTACAACTCACCATCATAAGGGTTTGTTATGGTAGGGCTAACCAGTTTGACAATGTGTTAGTGTAGGGATAACTAGTTTAAGGGTTTGTTAGGGTAAGGCTCACTAGTTTAGTGAGACCGTGTAACATTTTTCATCCTTAAGTGAGATATTGATTTAGAAAATGCTTGAACTTTAGAACTTGAAGTCAGGGACTGAATGCATGTAAAGCAGTAACCACACCACAACTGTATAAATTTGTAAATGAATACATAATTGACATCCCACCATTATTCTGAAAGACATTTTGGGCATGGGATTTTAATGGGACCGTAATGGGAATTTGGCCGTTGATAGAACTGCAGCGTGAAACTTTTCTCTGATACACTCCCGTTTGTGTGCGTATGTTTGTTTGTGTTTGTGTGTGGGTGTACGTCTATGTTTGTTCGTCTCGCGCGTTTATTTCCACTACAAGGTGGACATCCACATCATGACGCAGCCCCCGTCGGGGGAGTGGGTGTATTTTGACACGGAGCTGACCAATAGCAGCGGCCGCATATCCTACGTCATCCCTGAGGAGAAGCGGCTGGGAATCGGGGTCTACCCGGTCAAGCTGGTGGTCAGGTGAGACAGACAGCTGCTGAAGAAGCACACAGTCCATATATTAATGCAAACACCATTTCATGCAGTGAATTCAGTCACAGACCTGCTGTATCCCTGTTTGTTCACCATATCTAATTCTTTATTAAAGAATATGTATAATTGTACGGAAGAATGCACATACTTAATTCAAGTGATCAGCAGTAGAGATCATGCTACTGTTTCTCTGTATCCCTCCCAGGGGAGACCATACCTTTGCGGATAGCTACCTGACAGTGCTGCCCCAGGCCACCGAGTTTGTGGTGTTCAGCATTGACGGCTCGTTTGCCGCCAGCGTGTCCATCATGGGTAGCGATCCCAAGGTCCGAGCCGGAGCCGTGGATGTGGTCAGGTTTGTAACCCCGGTCCCCTTCGCCGACCGGCCACCCTGCATCGGATCACCAAATATGACTAGCATGGGGACTGAGTCAAATGTGCTTATGGTTAAAACTTGTACATTGGAGAAATGAGTGAGGTTATAATTTCTCTCCCTCTCTCTCGCTCTCTCTCTCTCTCTCTCTCTCTCAGGCACTGGCAGGATCTGGGGTACCTGATCATCTATGTGACAGGGCGACCGGACATGCAGAAGCAGCGCGTGGTGGCCTGGCTCTCCCAGCACAACTTCCCCCACGGCATCGTGTCCTTCTGCGACGGCCTGGTGCACGACCCCCTCCGGCACAAAGCCAACTTCCTCAAGTCGCTCATCTGTGAGGTCAGTTTTGGAGTACACTGCTCTGTAGGGTCAGTGTGGGGGTACACTAACACTGTGGAGTCAGTGTGGGGTTATACAAATGTTTGGGGTCGGTTTTGGGGTAACTTACTCTGTAGGGTCAGTGTTGGGGTCGAATAACAGTGTGGAGGTATGCTAATGTATGGGTCAATGCAGGGGCATACCAATTTGTCGGGTCAGTGTGGGGGTACACCAATCTGTGGGGTCAATTTTGGGGTACACTAATTTGTAGGGTCAGTGTGGGGGTACAATAACACTGTGGGGTCAGTTTTGGGGTACACTACTCTGTCGGGTCAGTGTGGCATTACATTAAGATATTAGAAATGAACATTAACATTTACATGAGAATTGTTGACAGTGCCGAGGTGTACAAAAAGAATAATGAGAAATGGGTAACATTTGACTGAGAACATTTAGGATTATAAAGCGTCACTCAGTGTATGACATGGATGCATTTTTGATAAAGGTTTATGGATATTCAGCTGATGTTTAGCAATATCCTAAAATAGACACCGCTAATGAGATAATATTTGAGGGAGGAATGACATTTGTGATAGCCAGACTGTAAATTCAGACCTCAGGTAGCAAGCAGCTGTTGCACATTGACTGGGCAATTTTACTAGACATCCAACACAATCTGTCACATGGGGTTTTGAACCAACTTTATTAGTTTTTTGTGATCTGAATTTATACCTGTCTCCCCCATCCATTCAGGCGCACATGAAGATTTTTGCAGCGTACGGTTCCACAAAGGACATCTCGGTGTACTCCTCCATTGGCCTTCCCCCCTCTCAGATCTACATTGTGGGCAGGCCCACCAAGAAGATGCAGCACCAGTGCCAGGTACACACTGCTGTTGGCCTGGACCAGCCACATACTACACCGATCATCAACACCGAAATACAACACTGATATTCAACACTGACACACCACACCGATCATTAACACTGACATACTACGCTAATCATCAACACTGACATACTACATCAATATTCAACACTGATACACTGCCCTGATCATTAGCACTGACAGACAACTCTAATTATCGACACTGACACATTACACTGATCATCAACACTGACACACTACACTACAGTGCTACAATACAGCAGATTCTTTCGACTCACCACATACACAGCTCTGTATTAGTTCAGTCTCTCCATATTTGCATCAAATTTTAATTTTAAGCTTCATCCTCTGAACTTTCAGTGTCATGAGTAAACACCATACTGTGGCTATGGACGTATTGTAATATGCTATAATATAGCACAGGGGACTCTGAACACAAGCAGAAAACTCCTGTAGGGAAGAGTCAGAAGGGAGGAAGGAACACAGGAGTGGAGTGTAATATGAAAGTACAGGAATCTGTGTTGAGAGAGTGTACAGCGAGGACATTCTGTTTTATGTCTGACATCAGCACATGCTAACCTATAACTCTGGGGAGAAAGGATGTGTCTCACTGTAAGTCTGGGTTTTCTGGGCTGGTTTAATAAATTACGGGTTGGAAAAAGTGGAGTGGGTTAAAAACTATGGCTAATGTTAGCTATCAGAAATAAATAAAGTTTGTGGCTTGTTAAGTGACCACATGTGTCTCTCCTCTGCAGTTCATCACTGATGGATACGCCTCCCACCTGTCCCAGCTGGAGTACAGTCACCGCTCGCGCCCCGCCAAGACCAGCAGCGCCCGCATGGTCCTCCGCAAAGGCAGTTTCGGCCTGGGCGCCAACGCCGAGTTCCTCCGCAAACGCAACCACCTGCTGCGCACCATCTCCTCGCAGCCGGGCCCCAGCTCACCCACCGGCGGCCCCGCCCATGGCCCCATCCACGGCCACGCCCGGCCCGAGCGCACCCAGAGCCAGTCGGAGAGTGAGCGCGAGCGGGCGGACCGCAGCCAGCGGAGCATGAGCATCGCCGCTAGCTGCTGGGGCCGCAGCGGCAGCACCAAGCTGGAGCCCGGGGCCCTCAGCCCCAAGTAGACCCCAGCGGAAAGGGCGGGGGGACCGGCTCCGCCCCCTCAAAGCCAGAGACAAAGAGGGAAGGAGCAAAGACTGAGCGAAAGGGAGAGACAGCGCCCATGAGAACATTTGGTGCTACGAACCTTATTTTAAAAATATATTATTAAAGAAGATCAATTTTATGGCTTTTATCAAGTGAGAGTCACTTGAGTAGCACTTTTCTCATCCCAAAAAAAACTGAAAAACAAGGAAAAACAAACTAATCCAAGCCTTAAAATGGAGCTCACCCCTATGAGGGAAAAATGGCATAGTGGGAGGGGAAGGGGGCGGGGCTCCGGGGAAACGGACTGCCTCCATAGGTTATAATAGTGGCAGTTATCATTGTTTTTCATCCAGGTGTTCTCAGACTATCGTACCTGTACCTGTAAATATGTGCCTCCTTGGCCCCCCGCAGTGAGTGAAAAGGAAGGGCGGTCTGTGCCTGCGTAGGGCCGCACGGATCTTTAGCCACGGTTTCGTGGTGAACACTTTGCTCCCGCAGTTATTTCTCCAGCTCTCAGCTTCACCTCGCGGCAAGGCTCCAACCCCGGCCTTGCTTTGCTGTAGCATTCGGCAATAATCAAACCCAACACAACAGTAATTGGATCACAAACTGTTTTCAGCGCGGCCTGCAGGTCATCTGGGGCCTTATTTCTATCCAGTATTAGCGACGTTCTTGAACAGGCATGCATAACGAGCAGGACAGAAACCGCTTTAAGCTGTACGGACGAATGACACTTTGTGTTCGATTCTGTAAAATGGCAACAATCCCTTTACCTGGCTATCTTGTGTGCAATACCTCTGAAGCATTGATGGAGCTTTGTTTTGGCAGCCGGGTGCTTAAGGATGGTCACGCTGGTTCATGTCCTCAGCTGATTGGACGAGCAGTTGAAGAGGCAGGGCTGTGGGAGGGTCCTCTGCCCCCTCAGGCCCCACCCCTTTACCCTGGAGGAAGAGTGCTGTAACCCCCTCTCTCATTGCCTAGATATTGAACTAGAGAGCAAGGGTCTCCTACGAAGAAGTTAAGGGCACCCTTTTTGTTTTCTGTTGACAGTGTTATCAGTGTTATCATTCTGCACAAAGGGTTTGAAAGAAAGAGGGAGAAAGAGGAGTGGTGGAGCGTAAGCTGAGGACGATGAGAGCCACTGTGAAAGCGTGGGGGTGAGGGTGGGGGCCTCTGGGTGACTATCACAGAAAAGCCATGCCTCACATCGCCTCTCCGCCCCCCAGCACCCCCTTGTGGTGGTACCAGGGAATTACAGCGTGCTCAGCTGTGACTTGGGGAAAACATCACAACTGACCAAAAGCCAAAATCATTTTCAAAAAGCTGTAGTAGCTCAACTGTTTAACCTCATCATTTTTTGCACTAAGTTTATAGTTAAGGTTCTTGTTACCATTTCATGTTGCTACATATTGTTATCTTGTAGTGCATGATAGCTGTTATTTATGGCAGGGTATGTGTGTGTCTGTGCACGCACATGTATATTTCTTTACTATCAGGATTTGAAAAATATTAAGGTAATGTGCCAAAAATATGGCGGATAATCGGTTTGCATATGAAGTGGACTAGGCTGTGTCCAGCATTTACCCCATGTAGAATAGGAGTGGAAGCTTGAATGTGTATATTTCTCTGAAGGCACATGGCAGGTCAGGTATCTGAACAGTAACCTAGGTCTCATATATCCCTAGCGAGACAGAGCTGTATTTATTACGCCATATTACACAGACGTTCACTTGCATCCAGGATATACGTTTTAGAATGTGGCATTTCAAGAATGTCATTTTTTCAGTTTAGTTTCAATGGCAAGGATGTTTTAATATAATCTGAGGTCACCATTAATATTATAGCTTTGTAAAGATTTTTTTCTGAAATATTTTATCATGAGAAACACTGGAATTGAATTTGTTTTTAATGTTCGTGGCATTAAGCGATTGAAGTTGACGAACGATTGCAAATGGTGGATACAGTCTCCCGCTGAAACCCGTGCTGTACATGAGGTGTTGAATGTGCGCAGAGACGGACGAATATAACTCAGCTTGAATACGCAGGGTCTTCGCAAAAGGTTAGAAATAAATTCAGTGTAGATAATGTAAAGATTATGTAAATGTCATGAAGTAGGAATATACAGTTGACAATTATTTATGTAGATTTATAAGGTGATGGATCCTTCAGGTTTATTATATTTAAAGATGTAGCGTTTTCTGTTTCAGACCTGTGTAACATAGTTATTTTATGGACCAATGATGACGTATCTATCTGTCAGTGCATAAGTGCAATATTATTACAGTCAATCCATAGCAGCACCACCGGGGTAAAAATCACAGCATCGACAATCAAGTCTATCAGCTCTCTAAGGCACCACTTGCAGCTGGCACACACACACACACACTCAGACACACGTGCACACACACTCACAATCACTCACTCACATACACCACACACACTCACAGACACACACACACAAACACACTCATGCACACACACACACGCACACTCTCACTGAAGAAATTCTACAGGATAATGACACTGTTTTATCGGATTATTGGTGGAGCAGTGGGACAGCACTTGTTTGGTGACTCTGTCACATGGATATAGCCAGCGCAGCACGGCAGGGGAGCGGCCTGGACCTTCTTCAGACCGTGTTCATTCCCACAGGTCAAACAGGCAATTTGCTGTATCCTGGCTGGCAATGGGAACAGGTGCTGCTGTTCAGTGTTTATCTCACTTTTAAAGTCACTCTCTGAACGCACGGTCTGTTTTAACCTTTTTATCCTTAAATTTGGATTTTTATCAAGACCATAGCATTGTTCTATAGCTTTTAAGGTCCTGCCGCAGCGATTGTTATTCTATGCCTGTAATGCCTCCAAACTATTCTTTAATTTTTGTGGACCTCATCTGAGGAGTGAGAGAAGACTTGCTCGTAACGGAGAGAATGTAACATGGCGTACAGCCCGGACAGATAGGAGATAACACACAGCTGAGAGACAACATGCAAACAGAGGATAACATACAGAAAAGAGACTGCGCGCAGCTAACCACACAGCAAAGATATAGCATGCAGACAGGAGATAACACATAGCTAAGAGATAACACAGATGGTAGGTAAAACACAGCTAAGGACAAAACACACAGTCAGGAGACAAGACGGACAGGAGGTAACATACTCGAGGAGAAAACTCGCAGTCAGGAGATACACCGAAATGCAATCTATTACACCATTCATCACTTTCTTATGGTCCCATTACAACAACTACTGATACGGTATCCAAATTTTATAGAACTGAAAGAAGCTAAATATTTTTCAAACATTTCTACTTTACTAGGCCTATAGTGAAGAAATATTGTGTACAATCTGGGTGTGGATTTGTTTGGTGGCAGATCTGGCTATCATCATAAAAGGACTAAGGGTGGAATGTGAGTATATAAAGGGAAACACCATTGTCAAGAAGATACAATTTTAAATCATTGCGACTGTGATTTGTAACAAAATTGGCCACGTCATAACCAGGTTTAGCCTGACCGTGAGTCATTTGACAGTGTGGACAGTAAGTGCATCGGTCCTGGTTATGCCACCTGTAAGTGCAGGATCCACGTCTGTTTTATACACACGACAGATCACACATTTCCCGAGTGATTTAGCGAGCAATTCAAGAAGCCTTACATCTCCAATCGTAACATTTCACTTCCACAAAAAAAAATACAAATCTACAAGGGACTTTTTATATTTCTTTCATTCACAGGGAAATATTCAGAATGACATTGACTTGACATTGTCTGTGTACAGAGGAAAATATCAGCAACATCGACAATTATAATGGGGTTTGCTGCATCAACAGCTTAGGATTTCCTGTATTTATTTGAAAGATGTGTTTAAAAATGTTATGATCTGTTGATCTCCTGTGTACCCTCTTCACAACTTCATATTTCCTCTTTCCTGGCTGTTAGAGTAATGCTCCAATACCTGGGTGTGCTTTCTGTACAGTATCATTGTACGTATTGTGGATTTAAAGACAATTGGAAAGCTATTTTATTCTTCCTCCGTATTTTATGTACAGCCTATAAATAAATATTAAGAGGTGAAAAAGAGTCTGCACTGAGCATTTTTCAAACCGCGATGGTCTCATCAATTCACAAAAGCTGGGGTTAGTGCTGTTTTATAATCAAATTTTCTGTATCAAACCAGTTTGAAGGGGACTGTGGCTATTATAACCGAGAAGTGAATTGTTATTGGTGTCCAGCCATCCACACTCGCACCAAACACAAGCCATTGCATCATTAATATTGTCACAGAGCATTGCAAACCATCTGAAGTGAAGGTCACATCCGGTGCGAATCGTACCACAATATTTTGCATCACGAAGGCAGCCTTGATGAATTCTTGTAATAAGAAGTGCTTCGAGAATCTGAAAGTGTCCTCAAATTTGCGCAATTTGAAGGTACAGTGTTGGTAAATTACCAACATACCAAAAATGAGTAAAAATAACCTTGATGCTGATGAAGAGTCGGACCCGATTTGTAGTGAAACACAGGCAAGTTATATTAATTACACACAGGAGCAGAGGCATGGTGCAAAATACTCAAGAAGTACAATGTGTGATGGCCAGGGAATTCTTGGAGGTGAAGACTGCATATGGTATTGTGGAACTCTGTGGTTCCTGGACTGGAGGTACTGGTCATTGTCAAATAGTGCCTTTGACAGGAGGCCAATGGGGAAATGTCCCCTTATAATTCTACTAGACAAAACTTGAGAATATGCTATTAAAATAAATATGAATTATGTGGTAACTCAATTTAAATGAGAAGAGTAGAGAGCCAAATTGACATAAAACTGTCTTTGCTACAGATAAATGTAGAGCACCTGTAGACAGGGAGAGAACACACAAAGATTCAAAACGCTTTCCCTGACCGGGAATCGAACCCGGGCCGCGGCGGTGAGAGCGCCGAATCCTAACCACTAGACCACCAGGGATGAAGCTGAAACGTCGTGATTGGGCAAAATCCATATGTGAAATGAACATTGCAAAATTCAGCAATTGAGAAGCCAGAAGGAGTGGCAAATACCGGGTTGGATTTTTTTCTTCAGGACAGGTGATGTTAATCCCTATCAACTTGTAATGATTCTCTATTATTCCACAGCAATTAAGGAAGCGGGTCTAAGAGAACACATCAACATATTTCAATGGAGTAATTTATTTGTGACAATTGTGTGAGCTGGTGAAAATGCAACATGCATAGAGCAGCAAAGTCAGCATAAACAACATAAAAAGACATATAAGAATATCAATCAACTATTATCTATTTTGATCCCATTCAGTTCCTTGCTGTCAAATTGGTCTCAGTGATTGCGATGTTAATCCCATTTACAAAACACCTTTCAATACCGAGGAAAAGAAAGACAATCAAAATATGAAACAAAACAAGGCCCAAATCCAAATAAGGAAGATCTGTGATCCAAAAAAAATTATTCAGGTATGATAAATTTAGACCCAGAGGGTATCCCACATGTTGGCAGTTTCTTTCCCAGAATGGCAGCAATCAAACTCCAAACGTCCAAAACAAGAGTGGAAATTGATTGACTTCATCCAAGTCACTACCTTTCGTCTACCGGTGCGACCAGTGCTCAGGGAGCTAATGCATGTCATCTGACGAGAGGCAACAAAGCACATTCACAACTGCGGCAACCCTAGCTGCGTTCCAATACTTTTTTCGTCGCCTCCTTTCCTCCACTCATTTCCTCCCCTCCTTCCCCGGGAATATGCCGGAAATATGTGGAGGAAAGGAGGAAAGGAGGAGATGAATGAGGTCCTGCAGAATGAGTGGCGCACAGTGAGACGGGGTGTCTGTGGAAGAGGGCAGAGCATGCATGGAGACTCAAAAAGCTTTCCCTGACCGGGAATCGAACCCGGGCCGCGGCGGTGAGAGCGCCGAATCCTAACCACTAGACCACCAGGGAGGGAAGCTGAGGACAGAAGAGTGGCTGGGGTCCCAATATCAAAAGAACATGGAATAAGTAGTAAGAAGAGGAGAATGAGGAACAGGAAGGAGAGGCAAACGTTGGCTATGGTAAGGATATGGAATGCCACAGCTGGGTCTTTGCAGGGGCTGCAAGGGCCCGGCTGAGCGATTCCTTCTCTTGGGGGGCAAAGAGGGATACTCACACCTACTTTCGATAGCTCAGTTGGTAGAGCGGAGGACTGTAGGTTCACCTGATGGCCATCCTTAGGTCGCTGGTTCAAATCCGGCTCGAAGGAATGCACTTTTGCTCCCGTTCACTGGAAAAACCCTACAAAAGGGACTATGGTGACAATTCGTAAAGAGGGCCCAGTCACACCTGCCTTCGAATGGCAAAGGGGCTGGTGATGTGACGGCAAACGCTCCTCTGGCCCATCGGCTGCACGTGGCCCAGAGGTGCTGGCCCTGCACATGTGGATGTGAGGAGAGGAGGATATAAATGTTGAGTATTGGAGTGCATCTATATTATCTATCTATATATAATCTATATATAATATTTGACCTATATTGTTTACAGTCAGTGTCAAAAGATTCCAACTAACAATGAAATGAAATAACCTCTCTGAAAAATTTCTTCTCCTCCAGTTCAGCATTAATGAATGACTTTGTTCAGTTTTGATGGTTTTATTGTTACGGACAGGCCATTTATACTTAAATTAGGATGTTACCCCTTTAGGAGTGCCAGGAAGTTCGTATCGGTTCCCCTAAATGAGATTATTATTATTATTATTATTATTATTATTATTATTATTATTAGTGTGATTTGTGTGTGTTAAAATTAGTGGGTCCATAAAATATTTCGGCTTGCTTGTGGTGCAGTGATGGAAATGTCAGCTGACTATGTTAATTGAGGTGACGGTGGTTTGACCCCTGACCCTGTGAGGCGGTCAGATTGAGTTATCTCCGGTGGGATTTTGGGCGCCAAAGCTGCTGCTGCTGCTCATGTCTGGACGCCGTTTCCCTATTCTGTGTCGGTCAAACACTGCAATCTACCGTCTACTCTGGAGTATGGGATTCCTCTTCACAACACTTTAGACGTCAACGAAGCCAAGCATTGGACACTGCATGAAGAATTAGCTGCTGCCGAAAATCTCGGGACCTTTAAGAAAACCTAAACGAATGAACATTGGAGGAAGTTGGCGAGTAAACCCAATTCAACTTCGCCCATCCGGAGCCGGGCTGTTCGCCACGGTGCACCGAAGGAGGACTGGCCGTGCCTGTGCGGAGCTACCTCGGTTCCCTCCAGCTGAGGTAACGTTGACCCTTTCCTCTTTGCATGTACAAGCAAGCCGAAAGTGTTTACCTGCGTGGCGCCCTGGGAATATTGTTATCAGAGATCAGTTTTCCCCATAGACAGCTACCGTAGGCTTGCAATATCTCTGCCTAGGGAGGCCGTGACAGAGTGGGGGCTCGCCAGTGATCGAGTTAAATAAATCGGTACCGTGCTATTGGTGCATTTCTAGGAATTTGTCGATGTATTATTACTGTGTTCGTTTGGTAACTATATCGAAACAATCCATTGCTAAAATTAATTTCAGTGCTGGTTTCGGATTTGCAGCGGTCTAGTTAGATACGGATAAGCAATTCTCTCTGTTGGGTAACGTACACGGGGCTGTTTGAGCCTGCTAAAGGGTTACACATCGTGAGGGTAGGTAACTAATGTGGTGTGTATACCCAAGTGCTAACTAGTCGCGCTGTACCGCTCCCTGCAGTGAAGAATTGTGTATCTGGTGGGGCTAGATATAGCTTCTTAGTTTGGTAACGAATAGTGACAACGAAGGTTAGTCGTAGCTTATGCTAGGCTAGGCATAAATTTAAACTAAACTTGTGTTTTCTAACTAGTGATGTTCTAATGTGGTAGTTTGCAAACTGTTCTGATAGTAGTCCTATGCCGGTGCGAGTTATTTTTGCCACGTAGTACACTCTGTATGAGTGGTGTGACAGTGTTCTGTGGTTGGAACTCCAGAGAACTGTTGTGGGGTGTTTGTAGCCTGCCTGAAGGTTGGGTCTCCCCCCTGTTTGTGAACCTGGTGGTGTGCTGTATGCATACGTGGTTCCTGTTTTTGCTGAGCAAGTTGAAAGCTCTCTGGTGGCAACTGCGCTTGGCATATGTGCTTTAGTCTTAGGAACAGAACGTCCACTGTTGTATCTTTCTGCTATCGCCGGATATTGTACTTCTGGCACTCTTTTTTTTTTTTTTCCAACTCTTTGGGCCTACCAGTTGTTGTTGACCAGTTAAAGATTTTGGACAGTGTTGTGTTTTATACCACTGTGCAAGCAAGATGAGTATATCGCGTGCCCAGGTCGGTGAGCTGATAGAGCTGCCTACTGCTGTGCAGTTTAGGAGCTATACTAGGCCACAGCTTGCCATGCTGGCTGAACTGGATGGCATGGAGGTGCCATCCTCAATGACCAAAAAAGAGCTGGTAGCCCTAGTGAAAGAGCTGTATAGTCTAGAGGACCTGTGGGCAGAGCAGAAAGAGGAGAAGGAGCGGCAGGAGAGGTTGGCAAAGGAGTATCTAAAAAGAAGGGTCTGCCACTTGAACCTACTTTTAACTTCGGCTGAGAAGCTTTTGCCTCAATTTAAGGCAAGGTTGATGTGTTTTTCAAAGCCTTGAGCGGGTGGCTAATGAGTTGGCTTGGTCGCGCTCCAAATGGCCGCTGTTGGTGCAGCAAGCCCTTGTAGGTAAAGCTCAGCATGCATTTGCTGTGCTGGAAGGCTTTCTCGCCCTCAATTATGATGCTGTAAAGGAGGCTGTATTGACTGCCTATGGGAGTGTCCCTGATGAATACCGCAGGAGGTTTCGGTCCCACCGGCGCAAGGGTGGTGAGTCTCACCTCGATTTGTACCGCAGGCAGCAAATTCTCATGGCACGTTGGCTAGCTGCATGCAAAGCGGATACTGTGGAGACCTTGACCGAGCTGTTTCTGATGGAGCAATTTAGGAACTGTCTGTTGCGTGAAGTAGATGTTTACATTGCTGAGCGTGGGGTCCAGACAGTTAAAGAGGGTGCAGAGCTTGCGGATACTTGGGAGGTCATTCATTATGGTGGTATTGGACGGGGATCCCAATATAGGGGTTAGGACAAGCGGAAGTCCTTTGGAAGCTGTAAGCCTGAGACAAAGCGCCCTGGTAGTGACCTCCCTGGCCAGGGTGGAGGTCCTGATGGTGGTAGGGGCCCCCGAAGTGGTGCCTATCGGGGAGGTGGTAGCCAGCGGCTCCCTGAACGTTCTCATGGCCCTGGGTTCCATCAGGACATTATTTGTCATAACTGTAGGCGGCCAGGGCATATTCGGAGTAACTGCCCTGCCCCTAAGGACAGAGCCAATCGTGATCAGGTTGTGGCTCTGGTTTCGGCTAGGACGCAGGGTAATAAACTGATGAATGGTGGTCTCGCTAAGGAGCCCGTGATGGATGGTTCTTCTTTTGTTTCTTCTGGTTCTGTAGCCTTAACCTGTAGCAGTCCGGAAATCCCAATACAGATCTTGCGGGACACTGGGGCTAATCAGTCTGTGGTTGCGGGTGTTCTTGATTTGCCACCCCCAGCACCTGGGAATCCAGTTGTACTTCTGGCTGGTTTGGGAGGAGAGTTTGGGCCCTATCCACTGAGAGAGGTCTGATTTGGTGAATGGCTCTGTAACAGTGGCTGTGGTTGATTCTCTTGCTGTACAAGGTGTGTCATTATTGCTGGGTAATGACCTGGCAGGTAGTAGAGTCAGAGAGTCCCCTGTTCTTTCCCCCAAACCATGTAACATGGTGGACACAGAGAGGCTGGCTAGAGAATTTCCCGAAGTTTTCACGGCATGTGTGTTGACGCGTGCTCAGGCGAAAGTCAGCATCCGTTCTACTCCCTGTGAGGAGCAAGAGGCTAGCGTGGCTCTAGCTGACACATTTATGGCCCACTTGAAGGAGACGCAGGAGGATCCCTGCCTGAGTCCAAAAGCCTTAGTGGAGGCTTGGTTAGCTGATCCTGATTTGGCTGCTCTCTTCCGTTTGGTAGAAGAACCAGCTGGGGGTGCTGTGCTGGCAGAAGGGTATTACTTACAGGAAAATATCCTGATGAGACGTTGGCGGCCGCCTAAGGAGACCGCTGAGAAATGGAATGTGTTCCACCAGGTGGTGTTGCCTCGTGGATATCATGAGGGCGTGCTAAGGATGGGTCATGCCGGACCTGTAGCAGGTCATGTAGGGGTAAATAGAACGCTGGAAAGAATTAGGCGTCATTTCTGGTGGCCAGGCTTGCGGAAGAGTGTGCTTGAGTATTGCAAGTCTTGTGAGCTATGTCAACGTGCGGGTAAGGCTCTGCATACACCGCCTCCCATGCCTCTTAAGCCACTTCCTGTTTTCTCAACACCCTTCACAAGAGTGATGGTAGACTGTGTGGGTCCGCTACCAAAGTCCAAGCGGGGAAATGAGTATCTTCTTTCAATCTTAGATGTCACTACACGGTTTCCTGAAGCTGTCCCACTCAGGAACATTCGGGCTCAGACTGTAATTGATGCTTTGGTACAGTTCTTTACCCGGTAAGGACTTCCTTAGGAAGTTCAGTCTGATTGTGGGTCGAACTTCACCTCCACTGTTTTCCAGGGGGTTATGAACCAGCTGAATATTAAGCAGATCACATCATCGGCCTATCATCCCCAGTCGCAGGGGGCCATTGAATGTTTTCAGTGATCAGTTTCCTGGGGATTGGGACACTGGTATGCCTTTCCTCATGTTTGCGGTTAGGGATAGCGTGAACAAATCCACTGTTTTCACTCCAATTCAGCTGGTTTATGGTCAGGAAGTGCGTGGACCACTGTGCTTACTAAAAGAACTTTTAGTGGGTGAGAACTTTCCGGAGGACCCTCTTGCATATGTTGCTCGTTTCACTGACCGGCTACAGGTGGCTTGTGAGGTCGCCCGGCAGAAGCTTGTGTGGTCAAAGGCTCGTATGAAACAGCAGTATGACAAACAAGCTCGGCCACATAGTTTTGAGGCCGGTGACCAGGTGTTAGTACTGTTGCCTGTAGGGGGGGATAAACGTGGTGTGCGATTTGAAGGGCCATACTTGGTTGTAAAACGGGCAGGACCCTGCAGCTATGTGATCAGTACGCCTGATCGGAGGGTTAAGACACGGTTGTGCCATGTGAATCTGCTCAATCCTTTTGTGGGGCGGGAAGCTGTGGCCCTGGTGTGTTTTAATAGAGTACAGAACACAGAGGATGGTGACACAGAGGCAGGCTACACTCCCCGTGAGCCAGTTAGTGCTCGCCTTCAGAACACTGAAGCGTTGTAAGATCTCCAGAACCAGCTACCTCATCTGACGGCATCTCAGGTTGAGGATGTCGTGAGTCTGGTTGAGTCTTACCCAGGGCTGTTCAAAGACAACCCAGGTTTGACAACACTTGCCATGCTCGATGTTGACACTGGGACGGCAGCCCCAATTAAACAGCATGCTTACCGATTGGCTATGAATAAGCGTGTTTTGGTACAGCAGGAGTTGGACTACATGCTTCAGATTGGTGCTGTTGAGCCCGCTGTGAGTGGAGCTCCCCAGTTGTCTTGGTGGCTGAGGAGGGTGGTGCACCTTGGTTATGTATAGACTACCGGAAGGTCAATGCAGTGATGCGTACTGATGCCTATCCCATCCCTTGAATAGAGGACTGCATAGACCATACTGGCAGGGCCAAGTGGGTGTCCAAGTCCGATCTGCTCAAGGGCTATTGGCAGGTCCCTCTTACAGATCGTGCCAAGGAGGTGTCTGCTTTCACTACCCATAATGCCCTATATGCTTGCTGTGTTTTACCATTTGGGATGAAAAATGCTCCCGCCCTTTCAGCGACTAATGAACCAGGTGACGAGGGGTTTGGATAACGTGGTTACGTATATCGATGATGTTGTTGTGTTTAGCGACTCGTGGGAAAGCCACATTGAACACATTAAAGCCTTCTTTTCTGGTCTTGCAGAGGCATCTTTGGTCATAAACCTACCCAAGTGCAAATTCGGGCAGGGTCAGGTTACCTACTTAGGCCACCGTGTGGGACGTGGTGTCGTACTCCCACGGGCTGTGAAGGTTCAGGCTATCCTGGATTTTCCGGCAGTTAATGAGGATCTTGGGAATGTGTGGGTTTTACCGTAAATTCGTTCCTGATTTTGCTACTGTGACGGCTCCGCTCACTGACCTATTGCAGAAAGGGGTCAAGTGGTTGTGGTCCCCGGAGTGTCAGGTGGCTCTGGATGCTGTGAAGGCTATCCTTTCATGTGAACCGGTACTGGCTGCACCTCATTTCTCACAGCCTTTCTGCCTTGCAGTGGATGCTTCTGATGTAGGAGTGGGTGGAGTTCTCCTCCAGGCAGCAAGTGATGGTGTGGAGAGACCGGTGGCTTATTTTTCAAAAAAGTTGAATCGCCACCAGAGGAATTACTCCACTATTGAAAAGGAGGCCCTGGCTTTGGTGCTAGCTGTACAACAAATTGGAAGTATATGTATCCAGTGTAGCTGGTGATGTCGTAGTCTATTCTGATCACAATCCTCTTACCTTTCTTGCTAAGTTTAAGAGCTCTAATGCCCACGTTTTTAGATGGAGTTTGATTTTGCAACCTTATGGTTTAAGGGTGAAACATATTGCAGGGAAAGACAATGTTATTGCTGATGCCCTTTCCAGAAGTGGAACATGAATTACAGTATCGGTGATACTAGGGTTTTGTAACCTTGCTCTGGTCCAATGAGAAGTCCCTATTGGGGGTTCAACAGGTGCATTATTGGCCAAGAGCCTTCTGTTCCTGAAGACCTCTGTGCAGAAGGAATGTCTGCATATTTATTTTTTTTTCCTTTCCCTGTAGATACTCCTAGATGTGATCTTATAACCTAGATGTGCTGTGTTAGTCTGTCTGCCTAGTGGTGGGCAAGAGAAATGTTTGTCCTTTATCTCTACCAAAACAAAGTGTTGATGTATTGTTTTTTTTCTTATTTTTTTGGCTTATGGGGGGGTACTGTTATGGACAGGCCATTTATACTAAAATTAGGATGTTACCCCTTTAGGAGCGCCAGGAAGTTTGTATCGGTTCCCCTAAATGAGATTATTATTATTATTATTATTATTAGTGTGATTTGTGTGTGTTAAAATTAGTGGGTCCATAAAATATTTCGGCTTGCTTGTGGTGCAGTGATGGAAATGTCAGCTGACTATGTTAATTGAGGTGACGGTGGTTTGACCCCTGACCCTGTGAGGTGGTCAGATTGAGTTATTTCCGGTGGGATTTTGGGCGCCAAAGCTGCTGCTGCTGCTGATAGACGCTGCTCCTGTCTGGATGCCGTTTCCCTATTCTGTGTCGGTCAAACACTGTGCAATCTACCGTCTACTCTGGAGTGTGGGATTCCTCTTCACAACACTTCAGACGTCAACGAAGCCAAGCATTGGACACCGCATGAAGAATTAACTGCTGCCGAAAATCTCGGGACCTTTAAGAAAACCTAAACAAATAAACATTAGAGGAAGTTGGCGAGTAAACCTGATTCAGCTTCGCCCATCCGGAGCCGGGCTGTTCGCCACGGTGCACCGAAGGAGGACTGGCCGTGCCTGTGCGGAGCTACCGCGGTTCCCTCCAGCTGAGGTAACGTTGACACTTTCCTCTTTGCATGTACAAGCAAGCCGAAAATGTTTAGCTGCGCGGCGCCCTGGGAATATTGTTATCAGAGATCAGTTTTCCCCCTAGACAACGTGGCCGTAATTGGTGAGCTGAGAGCTACCGTAGGCTTGCAATATCTCTGCCTAGGGAGGCTGTGACATTATGTATATGTATAGAAAATACTTTTGTTAGTTTGGCTGCTTGTTGTTTAAGAGGTGCACCGCCATGTTTTATGTATGTCCATAGTCTTGTAAGCACACGTAAAGGTAAAAAGTTAGATTACAAACAGACGCTGAAAAAAGCATCAAAAAACGACTTAAGTCACATTGAGCTCAGGTCTAAATAGACCCATAAGTGTACTTAATATATTTATCCCTGATCATATATCGCACTGAACACTGAATGCAACAGAGCTTGTTCTTAAAGCGGTATTTGTTGATAAATATTTTCTTTAAGAAGTTGGCTTCAAAATGATTACCAAATGTTTTATGTGATTACAAAATAGGAGAAATGTGTTCATTTCAGAATTGCCAAATCATAAAATCATACTGGTTATACATTACTGATGAATTATTAGAGGTCTTAATGAGTTCACCTTTATTGATTTGTTATCTCTTCTGTACTTTCTGTTATGTCCAGGTCTTAAACTTTGTGACATACACTTTCAGTGCTACACTTCATGCAATAAATTAAGTGACTTAACATCAGGTGCCTCCAACAGAGTAGAGAGAAGGTGCTTGTCAGAAAAGGGAATTAAATTCTGATCAACACAGTTTAAACATGTTTTTATTTACCGAATGAAGAAAACAGTTCCTTCCTTGTACATACAGACAAAATCAATCAAAGAGGATTGGCACAAGAGAGGATCAGTGCTAGGGTTCTCTACTTCCTGAGTAAGTTGGAACCAGGTAATATTCTTAGAGCATTTGAGGAATTCACATTGTAACACTGTCAAACTGCTTGTAAACATATGACCTTAATGTTACAGGAATGTTAACTGTAAGCTCGGAAGTGCTTGAACAGAGAGCATAGCAAAAAAGTTCAAGAAAACATTTGTAAATGTTCATTATGATCACAATGAAGTAGAAATCTTTGGTTTGGATTGCCTGCACTCCTATCCTCTCCTTTAACAGAAAAAACATTACAGTTATGACATAATATAAGTTGGCATAAAATGCAAACAAAAAATTAAGCAATGTTTATCATGAGAATAAAAGGTACAAAGGATAAAAACACAGTTTTCAACAGCGGGTGATTTTGGCTTTTTTTCCCAATAAAGTTCACATTATGTAAAATAAGGCTAGTTCCATGCTATTTAAGAAGTTGTGACCAATAGTGTTAAGGCCACATGTTTCTATTTGGATCTGAATTTTGAAGTGTGGATCTGATCAATCAACTGATAAATCATATTTATGGTACTTTATGTTGTGCATGGTCATTGGGTCTTATGTGTTTAGGCATAAGAATTTTGCCCTTATTTACTTTGCGCTTCCTTTCCTAACTCAATGGCAACTTCCCAGAATGCTTGTCCCCATTCTGCCAGCTCACTAAATGCAGCTGGCAGTTTTATCTTATACTTATCTTTTATCTCCTCTATCATGCTTAATATTGGTTTGATTGCTTCTTTCCCTTTCTTCACAGTTTTCTTTTCTTTCTTCTCTTTAAAATTCAGCGTATCGTAGTCGTAGACCTTTCCGTTCATTTCTGTGATGGCAGTTATCATTTTAAGCACGGCCTCGCGGACGTTTTTTCCTCTTTCTAGCTTAAAGATCAAGGTGTGTGACATGGCTGCTTGGCCCAGCACCTCCTTGATCTTCTCCACCAAGGACTCATCTCCGCCCTCTGGGTGGCGTAGTATGAAGATGACGTGAGGACCTGGCTCGGTCTGGGACATGAATGCGTTTATCCGAGGCAATTCATCCTCTGACAGACCTGGGGTGTCGATCACCTCTACTTCCCTCCCTAGTACCTCTTTCCCCTTAGTGGTTCCCCTCCTAACCGATGTTGTACTGCGAGGTGTTTTCTCGTCCTGCAGAATGATGCCCATTAGAGTAGTCTTTCCCACTCCTTTCCCCCCAAGAAGCAAAACTCTCACGATATCTGTTAGAGAAAAAGCACACAATATACAGTATTAATCAGGCTGCTAAAATAAGGTAATATATGTCAAGACCTGGAAAAAAGGTCTTAAAATCCAGACATTATTCCAAAAACTACCACTCCATATGTAGGTCATTTCAATATTCCATTGAAAATCCTCACATTATTTGGGAAAAAAAAATGGTTTTGAATAATAAATCAAGCATTACATGTAGGTATGTGCATATATTCCCTCGAAAATAAATTTATTTTAAATGTTATCATGTTTTACTCAGTGTTTGTCTCTGATTGAAACATGGCTAAAACCTGGGGCCTCATTTATGAGACTTTGCATACTTTTGTAACTAAATAGTTACATAAGCCAAAACCTATGCGTTTGCATACACAAAAAATTCTGATTTATAAAACTTACGTACACCACACATACACTTTTTCTATCATAAATTACAACTAAACCTATGATTGTTTAGCCCACACAATTATAATTGTATAAATAATGCGCAGGACAGAGCAATGAATTTTACGTACAATGATGGCAGTGAAGAGAGGAGGAAAAAGAAACTTCTCGGAATGTGATATCAAAGCTCAAGTCTCTGAAATAGAGATTAGAAAAAAAATATGATTTCAAATTTAAAAAAAATGTTGCAAGGCAGGAAGTTACTGTCGATTTCTGGGGTATAGAGAGCTGCATGCAGCTCAAAATCAAGAAAAAATGGATCGACATCAAGGCTGAGGCAATGAGACAGATAGTGTAAGAGCAATAGGGGGTGGTATGGGGGTGCCAGCACTGAGCTCCCTCGATTGGCGGCAATTATCGGAACTGATTTCTAACATTACTGTTCATCGATATGAAGGAATCATGGCCCTGGCTAGCAGGCAGCCACATTTGTCGGTGTCCTGTCTGTGTCGCAAATCAGCTGCACATTTATTTAATGGGAATTCGTAAGATTTACTTACACATCCTCTGATGGTGACCTTATTGCAATGTGACTGCAGTTTATTGCACCTGTTATATAGCAAGAACCACTGCAAACTGCTTTTTGATGTTTGCCGGCTGTTTAGGGGAATCTGTTGTACCTTGAGCTCAGACGAATGATGCCATCCAACACTCTGCTGTCTTTTGAAACCATTTTATTTCGTTCTGGACCTTGTTTTATGGTAGCAATACACGTAAGTATAAGAACCAACATCTCCAAAAAGAGCTTGGCATTCTTCCTCATCTCTTCCAATAACATTCAGTATTTGTCCAGCAAGGCCCACCTTCTGGGGGCCCACCTAGGCGAAAAGAAGACTCTAGAGTGGGTAGATGACTGCTTCCACTGGCCCGGCCTCCACCGGGAAGTTGACTTTTGTCGTGCTTGCCCCACATGCCATTGTACCTCTCCAGTCCACCCACCACCAGCACCGTTGATTCCACTGCCTGTCATCGAGACCCCTTCCAAGTGCATCATACTGGGCCTTGTGGGACCTCCTGCATTTGGCACAGGGTCACCTGAACCTGCTGGTGATCATGGACTCCTACAACCACGGTCCTGAGGCTGTTCCCCTCTGGACAGCAAGATCAAAAGCCATTGGGAGTTTGAGCAGTTGGTGAGTCATGTGGGGCTACCAAAAGAAATATTGACTAAGGAACTCTATTTGTCTCCAGGGTCGTAGCCAATGTGTGTCAACTGCTGCGGATCAAGCATCTCCACGTCTGTGTACCATCCCCAGACTGATGGATGGAGCATGATAATCAAACACTGAAGCGCTTGCCCTGGAGGGTGATTGCTACAGACAGGGACTGGGATCAGCTCTATGTTCTCTTTTGCTACATGGGATGTACCCCAGGCATCCACAGGCTTTTCTCCATTTGAGCTCTTGTATGGGCGGTGGCCCCTTGGCCTGCTAGACCTTGCAAAAGAGACCTAGGAAGAACAGCCAGCAGTGCGCTGAAACCTCATCGAACATGTCCGAGCATTGAGGAGGCACAGCATACTCTGTAGTGCACCTACAACCGGCTGACCCAGTCCCATGAGTTACAGCCAGGTGAGTGGGCATCGTTGGTGCCAACCACAAGAGACCAGGAACCATACACAATCTGGGAGAGGGTCCACCTAGTGGACCAGCCTGGCTGGCAGAGGCCCTAGCAGGTGTACCCCGTTTACCTCCTCAAAAAGGGGGTAGAGGGTCCCATGGCTGCCACAGCTGCACTGTTAACCACCTCAGCCAGGGAGGATGACTGCAGTCCTGAGGCTTTTGGAAAGAATTCGATACCCCACCAATTTCAGCTGGCTAAGGAGCTTGTGTCCCAATACTGGGATGTCTTCTCAAAGTCATTGAACACCAAATCACAACCCTTCCAGGAGTGATGGTGAACATGTGGCCCAACCAGGTTCCAGAGGCATGGTCTTCAAGAAGACCATTATGGAGGGGGTGGAAAGGAGGGGGTAGGGGGCTGGGCATCATCAAGAATGCCTACAGCCCTATTGTGATGGTTCCTAAACCTGATGGCTGCCTGAGGTCTTGCAAACGCTGTATGCAGCGTCCTCAAGCGGATTAGCTGATTGAACATCTGGGTTAGTCATGATTCATAACCATTCTGGACCTCACTAAAGGGTATTGGCAGGTCCCGCTCACCCAGGTGGACAGCGTTCTCCACCCCCATGGCCTATACCAATACCGGGTTCTCCCATTTGGGTATTACAGCTGGGTCGTACCTAACTTCTCCTCCATAGCCTTGCCTCTTTCAGACCTAACCTTGAAGAGGCAGCTGGAATGAATCGCTAGGGGATAGCTAATTGCCTAGGTATGGTGTAAATACATTGTTAGCTAACATTACCTAATTGTCCCACCTTCTTCAGAAGTATTTATTGGGGGGTTACAATAGAAAACAACTGTATCTCTGTAGAAAATTTTTGCAGGGTGGCATTCATAGCCAGGGATAGCATCTTAGGAGGAAAATTTGGAAAAATGGTAAAATAACCAATAGACAGCGAGTCAACTAACACACAAGAAGGTGTTATCTGGGAATAATTTACAAAGAACATTCAAGTTATTTGTACAAATGTCTTTAGTATGTACCCTGGATGATACAGGCATTCTTATCCAGTGTTCCCTGGGAGGTGCTCACATGACCATGTTACAGTGTAGCGGTAGTCAAACAGTAGAAGAACTGTTTGACAAATGAAACCTCACAGCAGCTAATGGAACAAGCATTTGGCTTGATGGAAGTTGAGTTTGGCGTTTCTGGTAATACTGTTGCTGGGGTGAGGGACTGACAGCACCAATCCTCATTACCCTCAGTGACCTTGAGTGGCCAAGAATTGGGTTCCACATGATCTAGGAGTTGGCACAGAAAGATTAATCAGGAGAAAATTCCCCAAAAGCTTGTTTGTACAAAAGCTGTGCTCGGCAGTGGGGGGATGGAAGAAGGCAAGAAAAATTCTTTCAGTTTTGAAGACATAAAAGAATAATGTTGATCCGCATGTTGTAAGACTGGGATGGCAACACATTGTCATGCCCAAGTTAGAAAATCTGAACTCAGGGCAACCAAAAAAGAAAGGGCTGACAGAAGTAGGTGTGATTGCACAGCCTAAGAGTGCTGAACCATTAATGTTGTCCATCCCCTTAAAGGGCTACCATTACCACTTTGGCAGGGCTTGCTGTTGACGGACTTCTGTGGGGCTCCCAAGATCCTCCCCCAAGACTTCAGCAGGACAGCCATGGAGCTCCAGCGGACCTCAGCCGCATGTCAGCGGCAAAGCAACACCAGGTGAGACTGACGCTCAGAGAGGAGTTTGACATATTTGCCCCAGACTACCGAAACACAGCATACGTCCCTGACCTCAAACTGAACATTCAGTTGAAATATAAATAGTATCCCATTGTGGAAAACATATAACATTATTCCTCGGCCGCTGTATCAAGAGATGAAGATTTGCATTCAGGGCTTTCTGACTTAAGGCAGGATCCAAAAGTGTTGATAGTGTGCATATGGAAGAAGGATGGGGGCTACCGCTGATACATGGATCATAGGCTGCTGAATGAGAAGACACAGCCAGGCTGCGATCCGACCTGCACGGTGAGTTATGGTTTACAGTGATGGACAAGAGGAAGGCTTCCCGTCGTAAGCTTTATGAGCCTGCATAATATTAATAACACCCTGGGGAATCAGCAGCCTTATAGAGGGAAGCCTTGGAGACACTAAGGGGTTAAATCTGGGCCCCTCTCTTGTCTTTGGCAGTGACTTCAAGCAGCATTACTGAAGAGTGCGTCTGGGTGCTTCACTCAGTGAGATATTCATTCGGGAAGCTTAAATGTGCCCTTCAGCTGGTGTTTGCTCCTTCCACCCCCTAGCTCATAGGAAATGGCAGACATCAAAAGGAAATGACTGGCGTCTATGCCCGGGTGTGAACAAGGGTGAACATTGGTTTGCTGTTGCCCATCTGCCATACCATTGTGGGACCCGCGGCAAGTTTAGATAAACCAGTAAAAATACTAATGATGAATAATGAATTTTTTTAATTGAAGCTGAGGAGATTTCAAATACAAATATGCAGTAAAATGATTTAATCAACAAATCATTTAAAAAAATGATTAATTATGGACAAAATATTTTATGGGTTCTTCCATTTCTATGGGTTTTTGTATTTATATTTTTTTTTAATTAAAAGTCACCGTAACATGAACTATGGGCAACAATAAATAAATTATATAAAAATTGATTAATTTGTTTAATTTAAAATGTGAAAATGTAAGAATTGACCAAAATGAAACACAATGAAGAAACAACAGACTGTAAGCTGTAACTGTATAGTTACAGTATATGAGGTAAATGAGTGTACCTCTTGGAAATCAAGTACATTGGGATTCTGGAATTACAGTAAATCTACAGACTTACTGCCGTGATCTAGAGTAGCTGCTTGCCCAGTGATGAGTGTCTTTATGCAAGGTGCAAAGTGAATACAGAAGTAACCCTACTTGTAGTTTAAGTAAAGATGATGCACTGTAAAGTTAGACATTTGTCAGGTTCATACTCAGAAAGCTCCATCAGTAATTTTAATTAACATTGAAAATAATGGACCATTGATTGGTTAATCACACAGGAGAATGTGCATGCGAGAATATACATACATAAAACTGTAGTTCAGTATGGTTCTGATATGTATGTGTTTGTTTTTATCTAATTATCTAAATCCCAAAGCATTTGTATAACAGAAGTTCTATTACATTATGTACTAAACATTCAGATAAATTATTTGCTCTGTTTGATCCATTCCTGAAATAACGCCATATTTATTTTCAAATTCCTTTAGATCAATACAGAAATAGTTAAAGGTAAAGATAAACTGACTTCACTAAGATCAATTATAAAGCTTATATAGCTAAAACTAGTGATCAGTTGCATATATCTCTAGTGCCCAGTACAGACAAATAATATAGAATATCAATATTGAAGTGTAAAAATATTATATGTTTGATCTGTTTAAAGATTGTCATAGAAATGCCATAGAACAGTACAGTCTTGTATAATGCTAGCTTTGACAGAAATTATGCCTTTATAAAAATCAATTATACATGACATTTATTTTTATTTTCATTTATTTAAACTATTTTAAATATAAATGTATATTATGTTATGCATTTATGCTTCTATTTTGGAAGCCTGCAAATATATATATGTAACAAGAGGGGTGAAATGGTAGAAAACATGAATCTTTACAGCTATGTCCCATCCATGCAAAGTTTTTACAGGAAAGTGAAATGCAAGATTAGAGGTACTTACCACTCATTGCTGCTGGTGGAGAGTAGCTGGATCAGATGTATCTCTTGGTCAAAGCTGCTGTCTGTGTCTATCTGAAAGACTGAGTACCTACCCCAGTCTCCTCTGTCTTTATACTCATGGATCTGGTGCCATAGACACTCCCACAAAGCTGGGCAGGACTTTTAGTTTGCTTTAGTGTGGTAAATTTTGCCTGTATTCAACTATGCCAAAAATATTTCAAATATGCCAAATTTACAGGCATACATATTTTCAATGTAAGAATTACGCTTATAAAATGTATTAAATGCATTGAGTAATATATTTCCATGAGTAGCTGGTGGGCGGTGGACCTAGCAGATACACGAGAGTCAGCTAGCTGAACATATGCCTGTATTATTAGACATGAAGTCAGAAGTCATGACTTCTGTTTTTCTGAATCTTGAAATATTATGAAAGAATGAGATCTCCCAAATATTTTTGTCATTTTGTCATATACCTCAATCACCCATCACTACTTGTACAGTAAGCAGCCCAGTTGCAAGCAAATTGTAAAAAGCTATCAAGCCTTTTATTGTCTGCTGAGGAGTTGTTGATGTTTTTAATTTATAATTTCAAATGGATGTCAGAAATCGCTATTAACACCACGTGGAATTCACTTCCTTTGATTATTTCACGTTAACTCTCGGACGGCTGATGCTTTCCAGTCAGCCAATTCATGGCTGGATTCAACAGTAGACTTGTCCATGCAGTTCAAGAGAGCCATGCAGCACAGCGCAGATAGAGATGTTGCTGGTTGAGTATCTAATCCTGCAAGCATGACTGGGGCTGGGGCTGAGGAAGAGTCTGTCCATTTTTGTCTCCCAACGGACAGAACCACAATTGGAAAAGTGAACGTTTACCAGTAACGTTAGTTTAAAACAGCCAGATGTTTTACAAGCAAATTGTTTCACATGTTAGAACTGAAGTAGTCTAAAAATAGCGAAACTGCATTTCTCTTGCACTTTGTTTGCCGTTTTTCTTAAGTTAGGGTAACTATCTAGTTTCGCTCACAAAGACTAACTGGTAACAAAGCAAGTGCAAGTTAATTTGCTTGTCTAATGTTGCCTACTTATAATGCTAGCCTGTTTTTTACCTGCAAAAATAAGAATTGGGTATAATTTAGTCTGCTATTAGAATAATAAGAGAACAGACTGTTGTATACCCAACAATTGGTTGTTCTGCTTTAAGGGAAAACAATTTTCTTTACATTTATTCTTTTTTTTTAATACACAACACAGTTTCATTGTGTTTGCACATTTAGCCAAATGAATGAACCATTTTGCAGATGTTTAAAAATGTCATACATTTATGCAAAACTTTTTCTAAATTTTCTATATTTAACATATGGGGGGGTTGCTATGCTGGCCAGGGGGGGTCTGTAGGGTGATCATGACTAGCTGTGTGCTGCATAGCCTTGCATGGGGGCATGGTGTTCCCCATCTACCCCACTACATCAGACCTGAGGAGCTGGAACACACCAACACTCAACTTGCTCCTTGTGGCCAAAGTGCCATGCAGTTTGCATTCGCACACAAGTGTCTGACGCAGTCACCGTGCCCTCATTGGCTCATGTTGCCACGGGTTCCCAGTGTAACCAGGATGGCTGCTATAGTGATGAGAGCAATGAGCTTGTCATCCCTGGTGGACCAACTGTTGCCTTGCCAACATGGGCCTCTAGCCATGGGGCTAGGCTGGGGTTTGAACCTCCAATCTCAGGGTTCTCAGGCAAGCATCTTACCCCGTTAGCCACCCAGAGGCCCCCGGAGGCTGTGAGCCTTGCCAACGTGGGCCTCTAGCCATGGCCGGCTGGGGTTTGAACCCCCAATCTCAGGGTTCTCAGGCAAGCATCTTACCCCGTTAGCCACCCAGAGGCCCCCAGAAGTTGTGAGCTTTCATAATTTTATTCTTTTTCAAAATGCCTCTCAAAAATACTTTTAATGTACCCTTTTAACCATTTTGATGCTTTGGAGCTCCATGGCAACGCTGTTAATGGCCTGTACAATGTTCACCTGTGACTGCAGGACTGCCTCTGTGAGGACCCAGATGGTTCGTCTGGGAATCCATTCTCAGATCTACCGCCTGACACTGGCTGATACCTCTGGGTCAGGTGTATCATGAATTTTCAGTTCTCATTTATCGTAACATTCTTAATGATGCAAATAAAGTTTGTACATTCAATAAAGTTCTTAGTGCTGCAATTTGGGCTTGTAATTGGTGTGGTCTTTTCCTCCTGAGATGATCCCACAAATTGCAGCGTCCCTGATGATTGCAGCCAGATGCCCATCAGCGTTGGCACCTCCATACGACCACTCGTTGCTCACACACTTGCCCGTTGGACAAGTATATACCGCATTGCTTCTACTTTAATGTCAAACCAATTTTTCTTTACCTCAGTCTGCGTGGTTGAATTAACAGCCACAGTAATCTCCTGCCTTGGCCTCCAAAAATTGTATCTTTTGCATCTCTTTTTTGGAAACTAAAGTTTCGACTTTCCACTCAGAGAAGTTTCTCTTTTTCCTTCTTTTCATTGCCATTATTGTAATAAAATAAAGCAATTGTTCCGCACATTATTTACATAACTTATATTGACTACCTGAGCACCATATATATTTGTGTTCAACTGCGCAAAAACAATTCGCTGTGATTTAGAACTGAAAACATGCGTATGTGGGGCATATGCAAGTTTTTTAAATCAGAATTTTTTGTTGGTCACACAAACTTGTCGGTTTTGGCATACGCAACTATTTTTGCACGCTGCTTTTTAAGTGCTTTGAGTTTATCAAGGACTTATTTACTTATCCAGTGCATGCACCTTTTAGCTAATATCTGTGCAATATTAGCATAGATTGGGCATAAATATTCCCTGATATTGCTGTCATTCCAGTTTCCTATTTTCCTCCAGTCACCTTCTATTAGTAATGCTTCCAAAAAGAGATCCCCGCACTCGCACGGTCATCAAAAGGGTTTGCGTCGTTGATGAGCACTGATTAGGTCTTGCCAGCGCAAACTGTAAACACAACCCCAGTGAGGCATAACCTGCATAACCCTTTTCATATGAAGCCGAGCAGTATGGGACCCAGGTCACAGCCCTGCCTCTGACCTGGTTCGGGGACTCGGGTCATTGAACACGGGTTAATGCGCTTACACCCGTGCACCCTGGGTATTCCAGCATTCTTAGATTGATGTAAAAGGGGAATCCAGAAGCCAAGCCCCAGTGAGAGGCACTACATTGCAGCGAAGCAGAAAGCTCTCACCGTTACTTGAGTCCTCTCCAAGCCGAAGCTACCAACGCTTGATGGTGTCTGTCTTTCCAGGGCTAGCACCATAAATATTCCCAACATGGCGACACAAACGCATGGTCCAACTTCCATTCCCTCCACCAGTTGGACCGGTGACACTAAGAGGGGTACGTGATGTAATACATGTGTGCATTTTCTCTCTCTCTCTTCCATCACTGCTCATTGTCATTGGGAACATAGATAGCCACTAGTAGCCTGAGAGAGGAACAGTGATGGCATGCCAGACAAAGTAAAATTCGAATCAAGAGGCTAATTTGTCAGTCACAGGGAGCTGACTGTCATATATCAACACAACACAGGCGAAAGGAATCGAGGAAGCTGTATAACAAGAGAAAAGGCAGATAGGGAACACTCCATTCTTGACTCCCACTGAAGACTGTGGCCTTTTTCCCTTCACGGAAACAGAACTCCTGTAGGTTACATGTAATCGCAAGGAGATCCCCTTCTGCACCAGGCCAACTTGAGACCAACCAGCTTCCATTTAAAACCAACCTTCACTTTTCCATCTGAGTAAAAAGCATGCCTACAGGCTTATGGCAGCCCTTTGGCTTTACCTTGTCGGTTCTGCACCTCCATTGTCATGCCTGTGACGGCAGCAGTCTCACATCACTGACTGCTTACCACCGAGTACTGGTTTGAGGTTGCCTGTAGTGATGCCGTGAGGAAAATGAATGAAATACAAGTGTTAAATGGTGCAGGTCACATTTCCAGGAAAAACTCATGACTTTAAGTATAGTATATTGGATGCAACCTGCAAGATGAAAAACTGTTTCAGTTGTGTATAATTGCACATGTCCATGGAATCAGAACACTGAAGTTGTTATATGAGCACTTTATAATATTGAAGTTTATTATTTGGAGTTTATTATAAGTATATTATGTGGAAGGCATCTATTCCATTATGTATCCCATTATGTTTAGATACCTCCATGTATTAGATACCGCACAGACGGTTGTAGAACCACAAGGTCTTATTTCACCCAGGTACAACAGGCATGATAGAGCCTAAGAATGTATCTCTTAGTTAATTTTCACAGGCAAAAGCCTTTTGGCACAGTTTAAACAGACATGCAGAATCTGTGAACTGTCAACTCAGAACAGTGATATATAATGCTGAATATCATAAATATAGTAAAACTGTTATGTGCGTGACCTATACAAATTGATAGTGAAGAATAAATCAGTGCATGTGAATGGATAAATCAGATTAATGAGAAGTGATCGATAATTAACATAAATGAGTAATACAAATCTTATTCCATATTTAAAAATAATACAAATTTCCATCACAAGAACATATACTGTTTTAGAAAATAATACTTACTGGCCAGAATAAGAATGAGAATATTTAAGCAGTAAATATAATTTTCTGCTTTTTTTTGTTTTAATTTATAGTGAAAGTCTAGGATTTCATTGATAGGGTGCTTCTATTGTGTGGACAAAAACAAGAGCAACCTACTCATTTGCCTTCTCTGCTTCCCAAAGAATAATAAACCGTTGGATGAAAGTCGCGGCCTAAAGATGCAGGCTTGTGTTCACAACATTTGGCTTCTATTAGTCTTGGCAAGTAAATCTGTGTGTGCTGAACACATGGAAGCTGGGTTGCCCTTCTCTAGGTTGTTATGGCTATTTGTCTTGCTCAAGCCCAGACCAAGGTCAGATTAGATTAATCAACACACATATATACTGCATGCGAGAGGCTTCAAATGGCCTGT
Organism: Albula glossodonta; assembly: GCA_019788955.1. Classification (NCBI taxonomy): domain Eukaryota; kingdom Metazoa; phylum Chordata; class Actinopteri; order Albuliformes; family Albulidae; genus Albula; species Albula glossodonta. The sequence goes on from JAFBMS010000027.1 coordinate 1,679,258, forward strand.
TGTTGTAAATAGCACCAGATTATTTACCAGTGATCGCTTAAAAATAAGCAGCCATTAATTTATGTTATATTAAATATCAACTGAGAATCTCAACTAATGATGTCCGGTAGTGATTTACATTTGAAGTGTGGCATGATACAACCCTCAGAGCTTATTGGTCAGCATTAATTTGCCCTTCAGATGTAGAATCCTCAGCTAAACAGCGAGCACAGCCATGTTTGATCTCACTTGGAAGAGATTCTCACACCAAACAATTTTATTATATTATTGAAGCACTCAGCCTCTCTTTAGATAATGTAATGTATTTTCAAAGCAACAATTACTCTCAGAAAGATGACAAATAAACAGACACAAAGATAGATGCAAAGGGCAGTCAGCATGTGAGCGTGCAGTATGTTTTGATGACATTATACTTCGATACCTCACAATTAGTTTCATTGTCTGTACAAAAACAGTAAATGTTTCATACATTTAAGTAGACACTTAGTAAATGTATAAAATATTAATGTGTGATACATTTAACATTTAAACTAGACATTTTAAATGTTACAAGCTAAAAAACTAGTTTGCTAAAAAACAAAAAAATATAGCTACATATTTCAGACATTTACAAAATATTGAAAACTACTAAATAATAACATTTAGCTTAAACATTTTGTGTTCAATATACAGAATACATTTAGAATACCGTATTTACTATTTAGACTTTGCCATTATTTAGTCATTTCTAACACCATAAATGTAGGAAAAAGGGAACATTTTAGTTTAATGTGGAAAAAAATGAATGGTAAAAAAACTGCATTGTATGTCACATTCAGCACTCCATAATGTGGGTCAGACCTGGGTCAGATACATTTTTTCTGTATTTGAAATTACTTGAAATACTATTAAACATTCAATATGAGGAGCCTCCATGTGGCTGAAATTGTGATGACACTTCTGTATGCAAGGTGTGCACTATAAGCAAAGAGTGAACACTTGGGTTTCGAGTCCCAGTCATTCTATTGCTGGCCGTGGCTGGAGGTCTGCGTTGGCAAGGCAACAACTGGCCCATCCTCACTTGGGAATGAGGGGTGTAAACCGGAAAAGGTCCGACAGTCTTGTTGCTCTCAAACGGCCACGTCTGGTCAGGCTGGACACCTAGAGATGGATTAACTGAGAACATGCTGACCCTGTCCTCCGACAAGGTAGGCAGCATTTGATTGGTGGTGTGTCAGCAGTGTGTACGGAAACAGAGATTGTTGAGATCATTTGAATTGGTAGAGCCGCGTGCTTGGCCTGCCGCCCCCTCACCCTGACGATAACGCTCAAAGTTGTGGCAGAGGATCAATTAGTTCGGTTGAGTTCAAGATGGTGAAACCAGGAAAACAATCGGGGACAACAAGAAATGTAAAAACAATACAGTTTATACAAAATCGCGCATCAACATCAAAAATTCAGAACAAAGTATATTAACATGAAAATTTGAAATAAGAGACTAATTTACTAATAACGATTAACTTACTGAAGTTTTCACCTACTTGCTGAAAGAAAGGACATATCGTAATCTTGCATAGTTTTTGCCTTCACCTCTAAACAATTTCAAGTTGATGGATCACACCCAGAACTCGCCAGGCTTATATGTACTGACATGAGGGCCACATTACCTTTAAAAAATCATGTTACTAACCATCCCCTCCAAGACAATGTATGGCCTGCGGTATGAAATTCTTTTCTACTTGTAATTTGTTGTTGCATCTGGCATGTCCACGGCTTTAGAATGTTTTTCTATGCAGTGCATGCAGTATCTTAAACTGGAATTACAAATCAACATAATGACGATTTTAATGAAGACATGGCTGCCAGTGCTGAGTATGTTGGTGTGTTCCAATACTTTTCCTCGTCTTCCCATTTTCCTTGTTTGGTCTCCCCCAAAAGAAAATCCAACAGTTTTAATATTACACGGAAACAAGGAATACACCCCTAAATTGGGAAGACAATTTAACATTGAAATAAGATTAAATTAACCCCCCCCCCCATACTTATTGTTTTAAAATAAACTGATATTAGTCAACCAGTCAAAACTCAGAAGTAATTATAAACTGGTCTAGCTTCGAAAAAAAACGCAACGTCAATAAAAAGTCTTGTACTTTTTTGCTTGCCTTGTCAACTCCAGCTGGTCCAATCAGACTTCATTGCACCGCCCATAAAAGGGGTATATCCATTCTCTATTCAGCAGACTGCAAAGCTACACTGTTTAGGAGCTATGTCAAGTCCCTTACATAAGTTAGCTAATGCTAGCTAATTTAAGTTTAAGAACCCTAAAAGTTTGACAAATTGGATGTATCGGGACGACCCAAAAGATCACATTTGTAATGTTCACCAAGAAGCAGCTGACCAAAAGTTTGTGCATACGTCTTGTATGTAGTAGCCTACCCCTGTCATGTTTTTAGTTTTCTTGTTTGAAATGGTCACATTTTGTTAGCTGTGGTACTCATCATTTTGCCATGGTGTTACCAGCACTGACCCTCAGTCTCATTGACTGCAGCAGCTTCTCTTGTTTGGCCAGGCAGTGGCTAAATGTGTCAGCTGATCATATGTTGACTACTTAATAGGCAACATGTGACTGGTGTCGCATCTGTAGTGTGGAAAAAAGTGAATTAGGCTTTCCCCGCCCAAGTTGCTTAACGTAGCTGAAGGGATTCAGTTTGACTGGGAAAATGGTCAGGGTTTGTACTGATAAGGTTGGGCATCGTAAGGGTCATTCATCATGGGTCATGTTTCAGCTGGTGCACAGACTCCCTGAAATGTAACACTGCAATGTGGAAAATCCACATGTGTAAGGCTGTAAATCTTTAAAGCGTGATACATTTCGGAATGGTTTGAACTTTTCTCCATAGACGCTGCTATTTTGAAAGCCTCAGCTTCAATTTTAGCGCTGACAGTCGTACGTATGCTGTTCACATATTTGTACCTGATTCTACCTCTTGGCATTGTCTTTTTTTTTTGTTCACTGCCTGAATTGTGAAATAATCAAATAATAATACGGTCTTCTCATTGAAGAGTGCATGTCATTGCATCCTTGACTCCACTTCCCATGATCGACAATCCCACAATTCCGTAGAACACTCTTTTAATTAGTTTCTTTTTATTTTCTATCCGTTGTCTTCGCTCTTGGTCTTCTCCCAGCTGCTCTGCTTGTACAGTTTCTTCTTCTCGTCTTTCTTCTCTTTTATTAAGGGTGAAGCAGCTGTTCTCTCCTATGATCTTTAGTATCTTTTCAATTAGCTGTGTGACCTGGCTGAGATCATTTTTCGTGTCATCAAGTATATGATAGCGGTTTTTGTTGTTCATGGCGAACTCCTTGATAGACCTGCTCACATTCTCTAAATTTTTTAGCCGATGGCCATCTGTCAGCAGCAACATTGTGTAATCCAGCACTTTTTCACTAAACAGCTCCTTAAATGGGTTCAGCACATCGTTAAGGTTATCATTTGGCTTCACCAGCAGCAGGAACATGTGAGGTCCTGGTGAAACAAGGTCAGTGCCCAACGTAATCTCCTCTCTTTTTGGGTCATGCAGACCCGGAGTGATGACCACAGTGAGCTCAGGCACTACCCGATTCTCCACTGTGTCGCACTCACACCGGTATCTCCCCTCTTTGAACTTCTGTTCCCCCAGAATGATGTTTCCTACTCTCCTGTTCTCCTCTCGACTTTTTCCCACCAGCATGATCTTCAGCTCATATCCTGTGGAATAAACAAACAGAGCCGTAATCTCTCTCCTGACTCTTGTTGATTGTAATGGTATGATCTAATGTTGTTATGTCACATGGCACTGATAGATTGCAATGAATGGATGATGAGTACATGAGAATACACAATAACAATAAAGTACAGATCAGCCCAAATAGCCAATTGATTAAAGTGAGTATCCAGCACTGCGTGAAGTTAAGTATGATGGGAATACACACTTATGTGTATAAACTCACATACATACTCCTCTCCATCATCCTTAGCAGTAGTTAGCTACTAAGATAAATCAAGATGACAATCAACAAGGAATTTTCCAGGTCCCACAGCAGCTTACAGCAATATGGCCAAAACAGGGCTGAACATGGGTGCGGCATTCATTACATTACAGTCATTTAGCTGACACTTTTAGCCAAAGCAAGCTTGATTATGCTAACTGGGGGTGGGGGAGTTGGGGGGCCTTTCTCAGGGGCCCACCAGCAGTGGTGTTCTTGCTGTGGCTGGACTGGGGCTTGGGCCATCAATCTCAGGGGTCCCAGTCATTTACCTTAGCCACTAGACTATGGGCTGTCCCCTGCATTCTGCATTCAGTTTTGCGGGAACTGCTTTGACAAGCGAAAGGCTTCAAAGCCCTTTCAGATCAAACCCCTCTCCTATGAAACAACTTACGCGCTGAACTGAACAGCAACTCCTTTGGTTGAGGGACACGGCCTGGTGTTGGCATGGATCATAGAGTATCTGGTGGACTGAGTGGTTGTTGCTGTCACTACACCATGGAAAGGATGTGTTAAGCTGCTCTGCCATGGTCTGACATTGACTGCCTTAGGATCGCCCTCATGACTGTGCTGACCCCATGCCCTATGTCTCTATGGTATGCTGCCACAGTAGTAGTCTGCTGGGGTTTTTCGTTGCCACACATGGGCACCTCTTTCCACCCCTCTCCTTTCCTGTTTCTCTGATTTTCCCTCCATGAATCTTACCATCTACTAATCGACGGTTTGCTGTTTTTCTCTCCTTGCTCTGGGCCCCCTACCTGCAGCTGAAGCCTAAACACAGCAGCCCAACTCTGGCTCAACTATCTTCCTGTCCGTCCCGCACGTCCGGCCCTCCCTGTGCCAAGAACTGGACCCTTGTTATCATTGCTGTTATTGTAATTGATGGTACTTTTATTATTATAATTATCATTCAAGTGAGTAACATTAATGTGAACCATCTGTACTCTTCTGTTTACCCATTGTACACCCTGCGCCAGTCAGAAGCAGATGGGCTCACCCTCTGAGCCAGGTTCTGCTCAAGGTTTCTACCTGGTTTTGCTTGCCACTGTTGCCTTGGCTTGCTGTCAGGGGGTTTCAGGCCAGGGATCAATTGTAAATCACTATACAAATGAAATTGAATCGAATTTGGCTGTTATTATTTCTACTAAACAGGTACATTCAGAGGAACTACATTGTGAAACATTTTCTAAATTTTCTCTAAATTTGCTGTTTATATCTTATATAAATTTGCTTTGCTTGATCATTGATAGATGCAGTTTTATTACTTACATGCTGTGGTGTAGTCCCCACCTAAACCTTAATGGGTGTTTATAAGTTAATGATTTACAATGTGCCCAACCTCCTCAGGCAGTATACCCACCTATTAGCCTTATTACCATTAATACATATGGGCTTTGGAGTTACAGTATGCCCACCTCCTCAGACAGTATACCCACCTGTTAGCCTTATTACCATTAATACATATGGGCTTTGGAGTTACAGTATGCCCACCTCCTCAGACAGTATACCCACCTATTAGCCTTATTACCATTAATACATATGGGCTTTGGAGTTACAGTATGCCCACCTCCTCAGACAGTATACCCACCTATTAGCCTTATTACCATTAATACATATGGGCTTTGGAGTTACAGTATGCTCACCTCCTCAGACAGTATACTCACCTATTAGCCTTATTACCATTAATACATATGGGCTTTGGAGTTACAGTATGCCCACCTCCTCAGACAGTATACCCACCTATTAGCCTTATTACCATTAATACATATGGGCTTTGGAGTTACAGTATGCCCACCTCCTCAGACAGTATACCCACCTATTAGCCTTATTACCATTAATACATATGGGCTTTGGAGTTACAGTATGCCCACCTCCTCAGACAGTATACCCACCTATTAGCCTTATTACCATTAATACATATGGGCTTTGGAGTTACAGTATGCCCACCTCCTCAGACAGTATACCCACCTATTAGCCTTATTACCATTAATACATATGGGCTTTGGAGTTACAGTATGCCCACCTCCTCAGACAGTATTCTCACCTACTAGCCTTATTACCATTAATACATATGGGCTTTGGAGTTACAGTATGCCCTCCACTACACAACTACCATTGTCAATAAAGATAAAATAAACTGTAAGTTTACCTCATCAGAAAAAACGTTTATATTATCAGTCTGTCGGGCGTTTCAGATGTGCTTCTTGCGTCTGAATCAGCAAAACACAAATTAACTGACTTCACTATTGCAACAGAGGAGAAATGTAAAGGCATGGGATATGAAGGTTGAAAACTAAGACTTTTTCCCCAAATCTCCAAAACTACACAAAAAGTACCCTGTTAAATGACTCAAGAAAGGTGATGAGAAAAACATGTAAGGATTAGATGTGATCACCACTATGAATGATTGAAGCTATGTTTTACTATTTCCATTCAGAAAGTCGCATTGCATCATTCGAATATGTTTTGCACAACATTAGTTTTACTTTCAGCATGGATCATGATTTTGTTTTTCTCCTTACATTCTTTTTTTGCATTAAAATAAGATGTACATTCTGTTTAGTACAAATCACTTTATTACAATGTGAAATAAGTAATAGGGATATAATATATTTTTGGTAAGGTTATCATACTATCAAATTTTTTATGCCACTGCATCCCTGCTCCTCAGCATAGCTTATTCACAGTCTTCTGGTCAGTGCAGTTAACCAGGCCTTGTGACTGTTAATTTGTCACCAGTTTTGAGCTGTGTAACAAGTGTCATTGTTTCGTCTTCTATAAGTTGTTGCATTAAAAAGGTAAAGCATCCTGGACTATAACAGAGCACAGACCAGGGGCAAGACGAGCCCGTAATGTGTTCTTAGGAGCTTCATTAGCCAAATAGCATATGGTGGAGAAGCATGTTACAGCAGAACAGGATGGAAGTTTCCAGAATGACTGGTGGCACAGCGGCTCCAATACCTCTGAATAAGGAAACACATATGTTGTGTTTGCAACCATTTATACTTAAAATATGTATTGTGAATATACATTTCATTTTGAATGTTGTATGCTGAAGTTAATGGGGACAGACGGTTTAACTGGACAGAAATTTTAACAGGACTGTTAATTGAATGGCCATCCGTCATGTCACTTAGGTGTGGTGTAAAAACTCACCTGGCTGGCAGTAGATGGCCTCCAACCCCATATGAGCACCTGTGAGGAGGGAAGAGGGAAGAAGGAAACCGTTTTTAAGGTTTAAATCACTCATAACCAACTGTAATGACAATTTAAATAAGGCTATGTACTCATTTTTTGCCAAAAAAGTCCACTGAGTAAATCAGTTCCTTCAGTCAGTCTTAATGGGTCAAATGTACATACTCAGGTATATTTGTGTATTCATTGTATGGGGGGGGGGGGGGACAAGCCTAGCTCTATCTATAATATATAGCTCTATCTATAGAAAGATCTATAACTTTCAAAAAATCTTTTTTGCATAGGTTACAACCACAGTGAACGTATACCTTTATTGTCCATACTTTTCCCCCCAGGATTCTGGGACCGTGAGTCGTCTGTCACCACCGCCAATAACGAACTGTCTGCGGTCATCCCTTCGTTACACTGCTGTCCACTGCCTGCCCAATACACAGAACATTACAGGGGCAGTGATGCTAAGGGCTATGTGACACCCGTTTGGAATGCTTTGCATTTTAACATATATTAGACTGAAATCCTATTACAAGTGTCATTTAATAAAAAAAGCCATATTGATTAATGGAAAACAGACATTGAAAGTAAAATTCACACTGACTATTTTCACAACATGGTCCAGAATTAAAGCTCAACAGCGACTAAACGTGTGCTATAGTTGTTTATGAGTGTCCTGCATCACTTTTAACACTTTGAACCCGTTCATTCTTACATGATGGCTTCATCTCTGTTAGATATGTGGATTTCTATACATATGCATGTTTCAAGTCATTTTCCGGTAGCTTCCGTGTTGTCCCAACCTGTCTCCTCAGGATGGCCCTGTGGGATTGACTCTTCATCTGTCCCCACCTCTGATAAAATGCTTTCCATTGTCACCCACTTTCCCTTCGGCCATTCGCGTTCTGAAGGGCAAACAAAGTATCACAGTTACAGTTAACCAATGACACCAATGAATGTGATGGCGGCTAGGGGTGGGTTAGGTACTCAGACAAATCAAGCACTAATTTATGGAAATTCGTTTTTTAGAAATATGATTATATATATCGTGCAACTTTTATGATCGATTATAGATCCAACAATTATAAATCCTACAAGGTGTCTATGTCTGGCCTCAGTTAGGGGTCATGTCAAAATTTGTGCCCTATTATATATAGAAAAGCCTAAAATGAGTCCAATTAAATAATAAAAATAATTTAAAATTCTAACTGTTACTTAATGATTGTCTTGTTCAGGAAAACTCCATTAAGATCAGAATCTTTGTTAAAAGGGGGACGGGACATGAAACATTAACTCACAAGGACAGTAAACAATCAAAACGACTATGGTATACAGGAGATGAGACAGCTGTGTCAATGGAAATTATATCCATATATATGTATGTTACATCGGTGTAATGCTTAAGGTCAAGATCCCAGTAAAAGTTTCATGCAACGCTGACGTCTTTTTGTCCACTGAAACTTAACACTGCAGTATTTGTGGAATAGCAAATAAGAACTGATGTCCAACATACCTATAGCATGTTAAAACAGTATTTTCTTTTAATGTCTAATATCACCAATTACCTCTACTTCTGGTGCTTCAGCATGTTTGAAAGTTGACATTTTAAGACTTCAACTCAAGTGGTATTTGATACGAGAACTTTTGTTTGTCAATGTTTGTCAATATAACTACTTTAATTCAAGTACACTTTCTTTGTTCTTTTCCCACCCATGAAAATGATGCAACATTAAATATCCTTCTGCAAGGATGCTACTGGCGTGTAAGTAACTGGTGGAATGTTCTAGAAGCGCTGACTTCAGCATCCTGTAGCTGTTTATCAATGCTTTGCATCACTTAGAGCAGTTACAGCTCAGTCATGCTGACAGGACTGCCTTAGATTGGTCGGACTCGTTGACTCCTGCGCATGAAAAGCTTACTTCGAATCCTCCCTAAACGCTCAAAGATTCTCTCGTGAATTCTTTCTTGAACTTTCTTGTCAATATGCAGTTTCCCTCAGAATGCATGATTCCCTCTGTAATTGCAATCCACCCTGGTCCCAAGACAGTGGAAGTGTACAGGATGAGGTTCTACAGTTGGATTGTGTTAGACTGTATTTTGCGCAACAAATACAATTTCGTTTCACGAAATACACTTTTGTGGATGTAAGGAGCATTTGGGGCCAAAAATGCAATTTCATGGATCGCAATAGCAAGTCTAAAGCATGTGGACACAATTATCCACTTGTACACGTAGAGCATTTTTCCACATGAAATAGGTAAGAGCAGAAAGGATCCGACTGGTCTGAGGCCTGTGGGGGAAGAAAACAGAAAGCAGGCCGAGTCAATTGGCAGTAAACAGTTAAATGGAAATCGTATTACAGCTATAGTAAAATAATATATCAGTACAGTTACAGTATAGGCTAAACTGAACAATTACTTGAATTTATTCAAAAAGCCAAGTTTATTCTTGATCCAGTGGCAGTCTATAGGGTGGGCTCGTATTACTGAAATGTGTGGTTTTTCACCTAAAAGAACATCTTTCTCATTACAATCAAATAGCTACACAGAGAACATTCCCCCAGTGGTCTAGTGAAGCCTCTTGTACGGTCTAGTAGAAGGAATTGTTTCCGGAGGGGCAAAAGTGTATCTTTCCACAATGAAAAATGTCTTTTTGGTTAGGTCTACACATTGTCTGTCAACAACAGAATGTCATCCCGGTGACCACCTAAACTCCATCAACAAAGCCTGAAGCAAGTTGCGTAATTTCAACACAGTCATGAGTTTATAATTGCATAATGTCAGACTTTTAAGGCACAAAGCAGGTGCAAGACGCTGATAAACATCAGAAGGAAATGTTTAGTTCAAGTCATTGTTGCTTAAGGTATTGCCACCGGTTACTGGACGAAAAGTTTCATATTTTTGTATAAAAGCATATCTAATGCTGGATCAGTTTGTTAAATAATAAAGTGCATCTTACTTTTTAATATTTTCCATGAATTACATTGTCATTTCTGATTGAGTCTTGAATGAAGTACGAAAGATATAAATAAAATGCGTGAAAACGCAGCCCGTGCTATCGCAAAACTGCAAGCTGTGCTGAACCTGGACTGCGTCATTAAAAATGTTCCGCACCATAACCACACGACAACACCAGAGTGTGTCACATTGGGCTGTGGTACAGTCCACACTTTTAGACTGTTTTGTGTGGATGGGATGGGTATTTTCGGCAAAGAATGCAATTTGATCGACCACAATATCATTTTATGCATCTCGGTTCTGTGCACAGAAAAACCCACCTACATGGAGAGCATTAGACTAGACTAGATTAGACTAGACTAGACTAGTAAGACCAGAAGGGTTCTACTGTTTTGAGGCAGCTTGTAGATGAAGAAAACAGAAAGCAGGTCAAATCAAAAGCTCATACTAAGGCAGAAATGGCCTTGGTGTGTGGTATCTTTATATTTTTATTATCATTACATCAAATGCCCTCCCCCACCCCGCCCCTTTTCTTGACTGTCTTGATCTCACATTGCAGCTCTTCAACTTCCTCATCATTTGTATCAAATACAGAACTGTTTTTATTGCTTTGTTTTACTGTTATCATCATTGATTGTACATTGCAATATTCTGCTCAGCTTGCACATTTTCTTGCCTTTTGTGATCACCTCTTCCATGTGACTAACCCCTACACCTTCCCTGCCCCCAAATCCCTGGGGCATATAAAACTGGCAAAAAAAAATGACACCAAATCTAATTATCCTATCCATTTGTGATAAGGAAGAGAACACAGATCTGTGTTAGGTAAAAACTGGGCAAGGAAGTCCAACTTCATGTTTCTTCTGCTTGGTAAAGGGGCCAACATTACCCGTTATTCTATTACCCATGTCGTCTTCATTAGCCTATTTGCTTTTTCTTAGTGAATAGAGAGGTGCTAATGACAAGTTTTCTGTTGTTTTTAACAAGTAGGCTGAATAACAGCACACCCCTTGGAGTAGAATATTCTTTAACTCTTACTAGAACCTCAAACTTATTCAAAATGTTTGCCAAACCATTTTTATAGAGGAAATTGCCTGTGTTTACATCAAATTTTCTCACATTTTCAAAGGAAAACTCTGCAGCTGCAACTATCTAGGAATTGGCCAATGTAGTGAGCGAGCATAGGAAGTTCTATTTAAACAGAAACTATGCTGCCAGTATATTAAAGCATTGATTTTTGAAGAAAAAGTACAAATGAACATTTCTACAATGTAGCAGAGGTAACTGACACACTGTACATATATCTTGAGCTCATTTTCTAGGCTATTTCTTTGACTGGCAAGGAAAAAAGACACAAACAGTATAAAAGTAATCATTTATGGATGATGGCAGAACATTATAAAAAAAAAAAAAATTTCAGTGCAGTTTATTATGGATTATGGTTCCACAGTTGTTTATGTTTCAGTCAGACTTGAGTTGGGCTAACTGGCCGTAAACAGTTAAATGGAGGTAGTGAAACGGTAACAGTTACTAAGGCATAGTGAAACACTTATTTGGGAAGATATTCAAGATGACAGCCTTATTCAGGATTAAATCTATGATCAAGTTTATTTTAAAAATGTTTATTTTGTTTATTTAAATAATGTTGCTTCGAGCCTGACTTGTTCCTCCAAAACATTGTCTAGAAGTTCATCCCCCCACATAAAGAAGTAAAAAATTATATCAACATCTTTTATTTTTCATGGCAAGATGCCCAATCCTGGTCATACAAAGACTGACCTTGACAAGGATTCAACCTTAGATTACAAACAATGAGATAACTCTTATAAACCAAAGGTTATATTTCTTTTAGTTTTTTCCAGCATTGGCCTGTTGAAAACAGCTCTTTGTCTTTCATCTTTATGGATAACAGCTCTAGATATGACACTATTTTTAATTATGATCCCATTCACTTCTATTCAGTCCTTGACTTGATGCTGCTTATTATAATAACATATCACTATATAATATATATTAATATATCATATTAAAACTAACTACATGCAGACAAGTGTAAACTTCTGTGTAAATTAGTTTGATTAAGAATAATATGAGTTGATGTTTGGATTGTGTACACTCTTGATAACTTAGGCAACTGAACATATTGGCTATGTGCCTACGTGTTTGTCTGTTTATTGGCATACAGCCCATGAATTGAGTAGGGCTGTTTGAAAATACTGTATGGGGTATTTTTTAATAAGATATTTTGTTTGAATGATTTGGTCTGAATATCTGATAAACTGGTATTTTTTTCGTTTGAGATTGTAAGACTGCAGTCTAGTCTAGGTTAGAAAACACAGGATGCTGTGTTTTAATTATGTTTTTCCATTGGTTACCTGGAAACAGCTAATGGCAGGGCTCGACTTTAGGTAGGTTGCGGGGGGATGCCATCCTCCTTGGAAAACATCTTGACCACAACCATCCCCCTTGTAAAATTGTCTTCTCGCTTCCCATCCCCTTTGCTTTAATGGAAATAGCTATGCTATTTATCGCCTAATCGTGAAAATACGAAACCTGTCAACGATATTTAAATGTCAATATTACGTTATTTTTGTGCTCCAGTTTGTGTTGTTTTGTATCCTCTGTGCCTTTGTTACTTTTGATTGCTTATTGCTTATCTGCTTGGAGCCTGCAAATGTATGCTTCTCGTTTGCTAATGCCCACTTCAACCATGAGTTTTGCTGTAGACAAGGACTGCAGATGCTACAGGTTAAAATGGCTAAGCGACCGGTTCAGCAGGACCTTAGCAGTTTTTTAGTAGAGAAGAAGAAAACGACAGGTTTTGGTCATAATAAATAACAATGAAAAATAATAAAACTAGTAATATCATTGTTGTTATTAAATAAATAAAATAATATTGTAAATAACTGGGCAGTTTTTGATCGTTTTTGTTTTGTTTCATGGAGCAGTAACTGCCCTTCCAACCAAACAGGACAAGTTTAGCTATTTCAGCTTAATGGTTTTCAGATTCCATCTTGTTTCTATCTGGTACAAAGACTTCTGTTAAGACTTTACTTGTGGTTTTGGATTCCTGGAAGCATTAAAAGTGAAAGGGGCAAACACTTCACTGGAAAGATAGTGAATGAACTATGGACTTTTTTTGAACATTAAGCAAAACCTTCACTGCCCTCATCATCCACAGTCTACCGGTGCTGTGGAATGACAAGGCAGAGTACCGAAAAACAGACCGGCGAAGATTTGTACTGAGACCTGCCATTTGCCCTTGTGAGCATGAGGGGTGCTCCAAATCAAAAAACTAGACTGTGCCCACATGAGATTCTTATGGGCCAACTGCTTCAGCTGCCATTTTCGCCACCGCTTGAGATGGAAAAGCTGAATTTTACTATGATGGACGAAACTGTTTTTGTAGAGCACTGTTCACAGGTAAAAGCAGTGCAGGAGAAGGAGCCAGATTAGTCTTGTAACTCCATCTAGTCAGGAGACTGGGCCCAGGTTAAAGTGCAACAGAGAAAGAACCCCCTGCAGCCCTGGTGGATAGGTCCATTCCAGGTCCTGCTGACAATGAACACTGCTGTTAACTGCCAGGGGCGCGACAAATGGATCCACGTCTCACACTGCAAGAATGTCACCACTCTTGCCATGAGTCGGTAGCTCTCTACTTTCCTGCCTACTGTTCCCCTTCTGTTGTTCTAGCTAGGACGAGAAAAAGATGGCAGAAACCCCTTTGTTCCGTGTGTGTAAAGAAGACCACTGGTTTGATTGTGCTTTCACAGTCTGGGTCCGTCCTACTTCAGGTCTCTACTTCGGTGACTGAGGAGACCGAGGCGAAAGTGTTCCAGAAGCTCTACATGCTTCCTGATGGTTACGCATTAGCATGTACCCCATATATTCATTATAATCATTATTATATAATGATTATAGAATGATCAGATATACCATGTATATGATTGATGTAATCAGTGAGTATGACTTCATACCATTCATATAATCTCATTTATGTTATCTCTCCTACCTATAATCTCTTTGTCGGTAGAGCAACTTGCATTTTATGGTTATTTACCCTGCTCCCTTCTTTTATGGTCCCTTGCCATGCACCCAGACACAGCCAGAGAGGGACAAATGGTCCCTAAGGTGCCCCCCAAATGTAGAATCCTTTGACAAAAATGTTCAGCCACAGGGGGCCATCACCTCCCTCTGGCTCCTTCCCCTTCTGGAGTGTTTGTGTGTGTCTGTGTGTATGAGTTTATGCCCGTGTGTGATTGTGTACTTTAGGATTGCTGTCCCCTTCTATACCCCAATAATAATCACCTTCTTTACATGAATAAAGTCACATTACAACAGGAGAGTATCTCAATACAACCGCATAGCCATTCGTGTGCAGAATAGCCTGTTCCTCTCTGTGAACTCTCCTCCCTAAACCCGGTCATGTTCATGTTTGGTGTCGTTGTGATGCTCGTAAAAAGCTAATCACAGAAATGTTAATACTGAGGGGGATGCCTTGTGTTTTCCAGTTTAAGTTTCAATATAAGTCTAACTCCTGGATAAACCTTCAGGCACTCCCCCACCATAAAATTAGATATGCGAGGACCAGGGAGGACGGGGTGAGACCCTTCTTAAGTTGGGTTTGGAGCAGGCCTCACTGCTCAGTACTTCTGTGTCATTGTCCAGTTAACTATCATTCCAGAATCCTGATTTTCCCGGTGAATGCACTAATTCTCCTCATATTCTGTAACACAGTCACCCTATGACTGATTAAATGATTACATGATTAAAAATACAACTTATATGAAATCAGTGGTACCTAGCTGGAACTGAATGCCAAGTCATATGAAATGTGCATGTATTGATGACCCATGGAGGAATAGCTCAGTCATGTGTTTTTAAGTATACAGCTCAAGAGATGGTATAGTCTAGGTCTTGATATGGAATTTGCCAAATGGCAGATATAATATCGACCACACTTTTCTGTCTGTAGTTGACACAGAGCTATATGAGCTAGCCTGCGTTGCCCAAACTGTGTCTGAGTTGTCTGAGTCCCAGCTCTTCCATTACCAGTTATGACCGCACATCCACATTTATGAGCCAACAGCTGGCCCCGCCTTGCCAGGGAAAGATAGAGTATATGCTGATTAATTTACATTACTCTCCTCCCACTTTAGCGGCCACTCCTAGCTGGCCAGATGCCTGTAGAGGTACTGGCGGAATACATGCTGACTTCATCATCCTCCAGTGGCATGGGTACCATGCGACTTCCAGTGCAACTGCAGAGTGCTAAAGAGCGTGCTTGATATCGCATGACTTGGAGGAGTCAGTTACTTATGGCCACCTCCCAATGAAATTAGCGGCCTTGAGTAAGCAACTCCTTCACAGTCACATAGTAACACGCATGTTCTTTTCCACTCTGCAGTTACATTTTTTTGGACCTCTGTAGCGCCACCACATGTTTGCAAAGGGTAAATGCTTTTAAGAGAGCTTACAGGGTAAAACATTTGTCTGTGAGCCCTAGGGTTGGGTATTCTAATCTTTCCATGACCAGCCATGGCTGGAGGTCCATGTAAATAAGCAGAAAATTCAAGATGGCATCGACCCATTGGCTTGGTCACTATTCTCTATGTCCTCACCTCCACCTGCTGCAAGAGAAATTTGGCTGAATGTAACATATTGTTCCCGTAATAACTTTTAAAGGTTGCATAAGGAGAATTATATGTAGAATGTTCTAGACACTGCTCGGGTGGACCTCAGAATGAATTAACTGCTCTGTGCAAGCACTAACAGCGTCCATCTTAAGTCTTTTCACTTCAGCTGAAGTGACACATATCATTTAACAATCATTAATCATTAACTGCATTAGTTAATGGCACACTTTTCCTTTACAAATCCAATTTATGCTCGATGGCGCTCAGATTCCGCCCACTGGTGAAAAGTATAGCAAATGTTCTTTGGGATAACCTTGAATTTGAGGAAAGCATTTTCTCTCTATCACATTGTAACAGTTCACTGATGTCCCTCAAATCAAAGAGAACTACTTTATAAAAGTAAAATGACAATAAAATATAATTCATTCATTTCAATTGTGCATTAATTTAAAATTAAATCAAACCTATACAATCACATTTTTAAATAGTAACCTTTTTCAAAGGTTGCTGTAGACCAGACCAGAGTATTAGGGAAAGTATTTTATATTTAGTCACATATTTTCTCAGACAAACACTGTATATCATAGAAATACTTTTAACTGTCCATGATATTGTAATTCATTTTCTGTGTTTGGCAAATGACAAAATAAGAAAATTAAATGCTGTAGCTTATAGCCTTTTGCTAATCATGATCTACTTCATGTCCACTACTGAATTAATATAAAAGTAATCAATTAAAGAAATAATTCTACATATTCAGTTCATCCATTTTCTATATTTAGATATTTAAGAATGAACTTTAATGTATTGTTCTAGTGCATTAGTGTAGCATATTGAAGCAATAGCATTAGCTTCAGAACTTTTCATAGAATTAAGCATAGATTGCTAAAGATGGTGGTAAACTTTACTATTTTAGGGCAGCCACCAGCAGAGTATATAATAAGTAGATGAATTCAAATGTAAATTGGACTTACCACTCATTTTTATGTAAGGATCTGTCAGATAATTTGTCTGCTGGATCTAAGAGTCTGTGTTGCTTCAGATGGAACTAGGAAGGAAGTTGTCTCTTTATGGACTAAACCCTGGTCCCCTGGACACTCCCACAATTTGGGGAGGTGCTTTCTGAAGTGTGGGTGTGAATTCATGTGCTTCTTAAAATCACACCCACAGGGGGACACATTTTACCTCACATCCTCAATTTCCCTCATGAATATGGAAAACCTTTGGCCCCCATAGGCTAGCTATGATGGATTTTAACAATATACCAAAATATGCAAAAAAAAAAAAAAAGTTCTTTTTAACAAGAATTGTGACAAATAGTCTCATAGTCCCAATGATATCTTCAGTCTTGGAATGGATGCTTTTTGATGTGGTGCATTTTAGCCACATTTTAGTTATGACATCAGCTAAAATACCAAGGCATTATATGGAAGTACCTCATCAAATGTACCACATCAGACTACATTCTGCCAGAATGTTAATTATGGACAGCATAACTGGACATGTCTATAATCTAAAGGGCTACGGCTGGAGGTCCGCATCGGCAAGGCAACAACAGGATCAGTCTGATCAGGGAAAGACGGAGCTTAAGCCAGGTAAATTCATCGCTCATCGCTCTCTAGTGGCCACTCCTGGCTGGTTAGGCATCCGCATGTGCGTAAACTACTCAGTACATATTGATTTCGTGTTCCTCCAGCACTATAGAGTATAGGTTGCTGGTGAACCATTTGACAGAGATTTAATTACTGTCAGTTACACATGACCTCAGACCCCATCATAATCAAAGAAGAGCCACAGGCAGACCAAATTAGTCATGTTTTATGAGTGATATTAATTTGGGGTTAGTTCAGTTACTGGTGTCTCATGGGTCAAATGTGTAAAAGAAGTGGAATGCTACTCTTTTCCATTTTCCAATGGCACAACACCACAAAGGGAAGCATGGCAACGGCACAATATCTTAACTGGAACAGCAACGTACATGAGTCGATTGACTGCAAATGAGGACTGATTATGTTCGTAGATGTGGACTTCCCTGCTACCAGCCTCACCCCTCAGGACCATGGACAGCAGCGGCCAGGAAAAAAGAAGAGATAGGACCCTGGAGAATGTCAATGGGAATTCCTGCTTGCACTATTCCTTGAGGGAAATGGAACTAGGGGGGCAGGGAAACTAAATGGTTGAGGATGGGTATGCATTGGGGGTCGACATTGATTGTCGATCATGAAGGGCGACAACTAAGCAGCTGCATGATTTCGGTGTGTTGGTCGAACAGCCACAGCAGGGCCCAGTCGCCAGTAAAACAAGCCCACGGACAGGACTCTGCTGGGTGTTTTCACCGGTACGTGGATGAATGTTTACTGATTACGTTGGTGTAGGATGGCAGCTGAAGCTAAAGGCCGGCTAATACTCGGTAGCCATGTCAGAAGCCAACTCATGGACAGCTCTGTGCCTTGCATAGAAGCTTGTCCTAAGCAGTGGTGTAGTTATAACTAGGAAGGTGAGTATATTCTCTGAGGATGTGAGCATACTGAACCTCTAAAGCACATATGTATTAATGGTAATAAGGCTAATAAGTGAGTATACAGTCTGTGGAGGTGGGCATACTGTAACTCCAAAGCCCATATGTATTAATAAGGCTAATATGAGAGTATACTGTCTGAGGAGGGGGATGTGCTAAAACTCCAAAGCTCATATATATTAATTGTAATAAAGCTAAAAGGTGAGTATTATCTGATTTTCTCTGATAGTTTTCTTTAATCTTTTTTTAGGTAATGATTTAATATCTGATAGAGACTGCCTCATGTCTGTAAATATACTAACTGTATGAGCCAGTGGAATTTGGGAGGCAGCCAGAGCTCCGAGTTTCTCGCTCTACAACATGACTGGAGTGATGTAATAAGTCTGCTTGCTGCTGACACACAGTGGAGGACTGTGGAAATGACAGGAAAGTTCCTGAATAGTCTAGAGGTGACGGTGAACTGCTTTAAAAGCCGTGAGCACTGACTGCTGTGGCAGAAAGACTCAGAGCTACCACTGCACACACTGCAAATCAGCAGCAAGAAGCAAACAAACTCCACACCAGTGAAGATGCTGTTCTCCCACGTGTTCCAGCCTTCTTTCAGCCGGATGATGGGTTTCCATTGGCCCGTGCGCAGCCTCTGGCCAGAGATCCAACCCCTCTTCTTCCAGGAGGAGATGCTGCAGAGACACATGCAGGAGATGAAGAACAACCTGAACTTTCTTGACAAACTTCAGCAGAGGATTTTCGTGGATATTGAACAAGTCCCAACGTCCATGACCGTCCAACCAGTCTCATACAAGCTGGAGAAGGATGGAGATCACTTTGAGCTCACGCTGGACACCAAAGACTTCTCCCCTGAGCAGCTGTCTGTCAAGCAAGTGGGAAGGAAGCTACGGGTGTGCGGGAAGATGGAGAAACAGGAGGAGGACGGAAAGGGCTCCTACTCTTATAAAAGGCAGGAGTTCAGACAGGAGTTTGACCTTCCTGAAGGTGTGAACCCAAATGCGGTGACGTGCTCCCTGTCAGACGGGCGACTCAAGATACAGGCACCAAAGGAGGCGCTGCCTGAGGAGACAGAGAGAATGGTGCCCATCGACTGCAGCCCAGTGGAGAAGACTCTGCAGTTTCAGAGCTCACAGGCAGAGGGCAGCACCGAAAACTCAGAGAAGCAGCAATAGGAGACTCAACCGCCTAAGGACTGACCACACATAGAATGTTGTTTGTTTTCAACATTTGTAGGACCAGACAATGTATATATCTGTTTATTCACAAAAAAACTGGTTTGCTTTTATATGATTGAAAAGTACATGGTTTATAAAACTGTTTTATTTTTGAAAATTATGATGATATTGTTCATTCTGCATGAATATTACCTTCCAATAAAACATGATACTTAAACATGCTCCTTTTTGTCTTTTTCATGGTATAGAATTCTTTCTCGTACACAGGAAAGATTTCTTTCATAACTCAAATGAAAAGAAAAATCCACACTATGTTTCTATGGATTATTGTTTGTCTTGAACTAAGCAAAATATGACAAGTATTTTTTCCCAATATGAATATGAAATGAAACCTTTAATATCCTAAAGATTAAGTATGCTTGCAGTACCGATACAGGCTTCATGTTAACCTGATAGAAAAAGCCTATGGTCCTGTACCTATTTGATGTGAGGATAGGTTTTATTTAAATGTGCATCATGAAAAGATTGTTACCTAAATTGAGGGTAAGCCCGGATTTATAATTTGACTGCATGGTGAAGTTGTGATCAAAATCAAACCAATACAGTCAAATTACGTGTCTTAACACAGCATTTTACGATTGCCAATTCAAACATAAATTGTAATAAATATTTATGGCTTGACATGAATACGTTGCAACAAAATAGTCATCAGTTGTGCATTGTAAAAGACAAGAAATGCAATGTTGAAACGCAAACAACAATCAAATATGAAAAAAGCCATTCCATAATCCTTAATCGCAGCTGACAAAAAGTTGTTGTTGTTTAGAAATCTGTTGACACTGAATGTTGCCGACATAGCTTTCAAAAAGTCAAGACAATTTGATATCATGTAATGGTTGCCAGGATGAAAAAGAGAATTTCACACTTTTCTCAGATAATTTTCTTTAATCTGTTTTTTGTTAATGATTTAATATCTGATAGAGACTGCCTCATGTCTGTAAATATACGAACTGTATGAGCCAGTGGAATTTGGCAGGCAGCCAGAGCTCCGAGTTTCTCGCTCTACTACATGACTGGAGTGACGTAATAAGTCTGCTTGCTGCTGACACACAGTGGAGGACTGGGGAAATGACAGGAAAGTTCCTGAATAGTCTAGAGGTGACGGTGAGCTGCTTTAAAAGCCAAGAGCACTGACTGCTGTGGCAGAACGACTCAGAGCTACCACTGCACACACTGCAAATCAGCAGCAAGAAGCAAACAAACTCCACACCAGTGAAGATGCTGTGCTCCCACGTGTTCCAGCCTTCTTTCAGCCGGATGATGGGTTTCCATTGGCCCGTACGCAGCCTCTGGCCAGAGATCCGACCTCTCTTCTTCCAGGAGGAGATGCTGCAGAGACACATGCAGGAGATGAAGAACAACCTGGACTTTGTTGACAAACTTCAGCAGAGGATTTTCGAGGATATTGAACAAGTCCCATCGTCCATGACAGTCCAACCAGTCTCATACAAGCTGGAGAAGGATGGAGATCACTTTGCCCTCACACTGGACACCAAAGACTTCTCCCCTGAGCAGCTGTCTGTCAAGCAAGTGGGAAGGAAGCTACGGGTGTGCGGGAAGATGGAGAAACTGGAGGAGGACGGAAAGGGCTCCTACTCTTATAGAAGGCAGGAGTTCAGACAGGAGTTTGACCTTCCTGAAGGTGTGAACCCAAATGCGGTGACGTGCTCCCTGTCGGACGGGCAACTCAAGATACAGGCACCAAAGGAGGCGCTGCCTGAGGAGGCAGAGAGAATGGTGCCCATCGACTGCAGCCCAGTGGAGAAGACTCTGCAGTTTCACAGCTCACAGGCAGAGGGCAGCACTGAAAACTCAGAGAAGCAGCAATAGGGGACTCAGCTCCCTAAGGACTGACCACATGTAGAATGTTGTTTGTTTTCAACATTTGTAGGACCAGAAAATCTGTATCTGTTTATTCACAAAAAAACTGGTTTGCTTTTATATGATTGAGAAATACATGGTTTATAAAATTGTTTTATTTTTGAAAATTATGATGATATTGTTCATTCTGCATGAATATTACCTTCCAATAAAACATGATACTTAAACATGCTCCTTTTTGTCTTTTTCATGGTATAGAATTCTTTCTCGTACACAGGAAAGATTTCTTTCATAAATCAAATAAAAAAAAACTCCACACCATGTTTCTATGGATTATTGTTTGTCTTGAACTAAGCAAAATATGATGACAAGTATTATTTACAGGTAAGCTGATTCACATGTACCATACAGCTCTAACAGGCATACAGAGCCAAATATATATTTTCTGCACTGTTTCAAATAAATAATATTTCTCATATGACATAAAGCCTGAAATGAATCAGAAATTAATTAAATATCCTAAAGATTATGTATGGAAGCCATATAGACACAGGCTTTGTAAAGGTGTTACACAAAACACATCATCCTACTTAGACATATTTACACAAAGGTGAGGACTCAATTAAATGGAATCATAAAAAGATTAATGTACTGTGAGGATAAAACAAGATATATAGCTTGACTACATATGAAATTTTTGATCAGACACAAACCCCTTCAAAATGTAATGAGCTGTTTGCAGTGAGCATTTTACTTTTGCAAATTCAAACTTAAAAATACATTGTAATAAGTTCTGATTTGACATGAGTTCATATGATCAAAGCCAAAAAACAATTCTGCATTTCAAGGAAGTGCAATGCTGAAACACAAAAATCACATCTCAAAAAAGCCATTCCTTAATCCTTAATCAGAGCTGAAAGAATTGCTGAAAAGTGGTATTTAATTTGCTATTTGTTGGACTTGCGTTGACACTGACTGTTGCCAACATAACCTACAAAAAAAGAAAGAAAAAGAACTTCAAATGATATAATAACTGAAGGGATACAAAAGACAATTTCATCCTCTTCACAGATAATTTTCTGTTATTCATATTTAGGATATGATTTCATTCCTGACACAGAGTGCTTCATATCTACAAGTATAGTAACTGTCAGCCAGAAGAGTTTGGCCGGCAGCCAGAGCTCTGAGTTTCTCGCTCTACTACCTGACTGGAGTGACGTAATAAGTCTGCTTGCTGCTGACACACAGTGGAGGGCTGTGGAAATGACAGGAAAGTTCCTGAATAGTCTAGAGGTGACGGTGAGCTGCTTTAAAAGCCGAGAGCACTGACTGCTGTGGCAGAAAGACTCAGAGCTACCACTGCACACACTGCAAATCAGCAGCAAGAAGCAAACAAACTCCACACCAGTGAAGATGCTGTGCTCCCACGTGTTCCAGCCTTCTTTCAGCCGGATGATGGGTTTCCATTGGCCCGTGCGCAGCCTCTGGCCAGAGATCCAACCCCTCTTCTTCCAGGAGGAGATGCTGCAGAGACACATGCAGGAGATGAAGAACAACCTGGACTTTGTTGACAAACTTCAGCAGAGGATTTTCGAGGATGTTGAACAAGTCCCATCGTCCATGACCGTCCAACCAGTCTCATACAAGCTGGAGAAGGATGGAGATCACTTTGCCCTCACACTGGACACTAAAGACTTCTCCACTGAGCAGCTGTCTGTCAAGCAAGTGGGAAGGAAGCTATGGGTGTGCGGGAAGATGGAGAAACAGGAGGAGGACGGAAAGGGCTCCTACTCTTATAAAAGGCAGGAGTTCAGACAGGAGTTTGACCTTCCTGAAGGTGTGAACCCAAATGCGGTGACGTGCTCCCTGTCGGACGGGCAACTCAAGATACAGGCACCAAAGGAGGCGCTACCTGAGGAGGCAGAGAGAATGGTGCCCATTGACTGCAGCCCAGTGGAGAAGACTCTGCAGTTTCAGAGCTCACAGGCAGAGGGCAGCACCGAAAACTCAGAGAAGCAGTAATAGGGGACTCAGCTTTCTAAGGACTGACCACGTGCAGAATATTGTTTGTTTTCAACATTTTTAAGACCAGTCAATGTATATATCTGTTTATTCACAAAAAATGGTTTGCTTTGATATGATTGAAAAGTACATGGTTTATAAAATTGTTTTATTTTTGAAAATTATGATGATATTGTTCATTCTGCATGAATATTACCTTCCAATAAAACATGAAACTTAATCATGCTCCTTTTTGTCTTTTTCATGGTATAGAATCTTTTCTCGTACACAGGAAAGATTTCTTTCATAACTCAAATGAAAAGAAAAATCCACACCATGTTTCTATGGATTGTTGTTTGTCTTGAACTAAGCAAAATATGATGACAAGTATTTTTTCCCAATATGAATATGAAATGAATCCTTTAATATCCTAAAGATTAAGTATGCTTGCAGTACCGATACAGGCTTCATGTTAACCTGATAGAAAAAGCCCATGGTCCTGTACCTATTTGATTTGAGGATAGGTTTTATTTAAATGTGCGTCATTTAAAGATTGTTACCTAAATTGAGGGTAAGCCCGGATTTATAATTTGACTGCATGGTGAAGTTGTGATCAAAATCAAACCAATACAGTCAAATTACGTGTCTTAACACAGCATTTTACGATTGCCAATTCAAACATAAATTGTAATAAATATTTATGGCTTAACATGAATACGTTGCAACAAAATAGTCATCAGTTGTGCATTGTAAAAGACAAGAAGTGCAATGTTGAAACACAAACAACAATCAAATATGAAAAAAGCCATTCCATAATCCTTAATGGCAGCTGACAAAAAGTTGTTGTTGTTCAGAAATCTGTTGACACTGAATGTTGCCGACATAGCTTTCAAAAAGTCAAGACAATTTGAAATCATGTAATGATTGCCAGGATGAAAAAGAGAATTTCACACTTTTCTCAGATAATTTTCTTTAATCTGTTTTTTTGGTGGTGATTTAATGTCTGATAGAGACTGCCTCATGTCTGTAAATATACAAACTGTATGAGCCAGTGGAATTTGGCAGGCAGCCAGAGCTCCGAGTTTCTCGCTCTACTACATGACTGGAGTGACGTAATAAGTCTGCTTGCTGCTGACACACAGTAGAGGACTGTGGAAATGACAGGAAAGTTCCTGAATAGTCTAGAGGTGACGGTGAGCTGCTTTAAAAGCCGAGAGCACTGACTGCTGTGGCAGAAAGACTCAGAGCTACCACTGCACACACTGCAAATCAGCAGCAAGAAGCAAACAAACTCCACACCAGTGAAGATGCTGTGCTCCCACGTGTTCCAGCCTTCTTTCAGCCAGATGATGGGTTTCCATTGGCCCGTATGCAGCCTCTGGCCAGAGATCCGACCTCTCTTCTTCCAGGAGGAGATGCTGCAGAGACACATGCTGGAGATGAAGAACAACCTGGACTTTGTTGACAAACTTCAGCAGAGGATTTTCGAGGATATTGAACAAGTCTCATCATCCATGACCGTCCAACCAGTCTCATACAAGCTGGAGAAGGATGGAGATCACTTTGCCCTCACACTGGACACCGAAGACTTCTCCCCTGAGCAGCTGTCTGTCAAGCAAGTGGGAAGGAAGCTACGGGTGTGTGGGAAGATGGAGAAACAGGAGGAGGACGGAAAGGGCTCCTACTCTTATAGAAGGCAGGAGTTCAGACAGGAGTTTGACCTTCCTGAAGGTGTGAACCCAAATGCGGTGACGTGCTCCCTGTCAGACGGGCGACTCAAGATACAGGCACCAAAGGAGACGCTGCCTGAGGAGACAGAGAGAATGGTGCCCATCGACTGCAGCCCAGTGGAGAAGACTCTGCAGTTTCAGAGCTCACAGGCAGAGGGCAGCACTGAAAACTCAGAGAAGCAGCAATAGGGGACGCAGCTCTCTCAGGACTGACCACATGTAGAATGTTGTTTGTTTTCAACATTTGTAGGACCAGAAAATATGTATCTGTTTATTCACAAAAAAACTGGTTTGCTTTTATATGGTTGAAAAGTACATGGTTTATAAAACTTTTATTTTTGAAAATTATGATGATATTGTTCATTCTGCATGAATATTACCTTCCAATAAAACATGATACTTAAACATGCTCCTTTTTGTCTTTTTCATGGTATAGAATTCTTTCTCGTACACAGGAAAGATTTCTTTCATAAATCAAATTAAGAAAAAACTCCACACCATGTTTCTATGGATTATTGTTTGTCTTGAACTAAGCAAAATATGATGACAAGTATTATTTACAGGTAAGCTGATTCACATGTACCATACAGTTCTAACAGGCATACAGAGCCAAATATATATTTTCTGCACTATGTTTCAAATAAATAATATTTCTCATATGACATAAAGCCTGAAATGAATCAGAAATTAATTAAATATCCTAAAGATTATGTATGGAAGCCATATAGACACAGGCTTTGTAAAGGTGTTACACAAAACACATCATCCTACTTAGACATATTTACACAAAGGTGAGGACTCAATTAAATGGAATCATAAAAAGATTAATCTACTGTGAGGAGAAAACAAGATATATAGCTTGACTACATATGAAATTTTTGAACAGACACAAACCCCTTCAAAATGTAATGAGCTGTTTGCAGTGAGCATTTTACTTTTGCAAATTCAAACTTAAAAATACATTGTAATAAGTTCTGATTTGACATGAGTTCATATGATCAAAGCCAAAAAACAATTCTGCATTTCAAGGAAGTGCAATGCTGAAACACAAAAATCACATCTCAAAAAAGCCATTCCTTAATTCTTAATCAGAGCTGAAAGAATTGCTGAAAAGTGGTATTTAATTTGCTGTTTGTTGGACTTCCATTGACACTGACTGTTGCCATTATACCCTACAAAATACAAAAAAAAAAATACAATTTCAAAACATCTAGTAACTGAAGGGATATAAAAGACAATTTCATCCTCTTCACAGATAATTTTCTGTTATTCATATTTAGGATATGATTTCATTCCTGACACAGAGTGCTTCATATCTACAAGTATAGTAACTGTCAGCCAGAAGAGTTTGGCCGGCAGCCAGAGCTCTGAGTTTCTCGCTCTACTACCTGACTGGAGTGACGTAATAAGTCTGCTTGCTGCTGACACACAGTGGAGGGCTGTGGAAATGACAGGAAAGTTCCTGAATAGTCTAGAGGTGACGGTGAGCTGCTTTAAAAGCCGAGAGCACTGACTGCTGTGGCAGAAAGACTCAGAGCTACCACTGCACACACTGCAAATCAGCAGCAAGAAGCAAACAAACTCCACACCAGTGAAGATGCTGTGCTCCCACGTGTTCCAGCCTTCTTTCAGCCGGATGATGGGTTTCCATTGGCCCGTGCGCAGCCTCTGGCCAGAGATCCAACCCCTCTTCTTCCAGGAGGAGATGCTGCAGAGACACATGCAGGAGATGAAGAACAACCTGGACTTTGTTGACAAACTTCAGCAGAGGATTTTCGAGGATGTTGAACAAGTCCCATCGTCCATGACCGTCCAACCAGTCTCATACAAGCTGGAGAAGGATGGAGATCACTTTGCCCTCACACTGGACACTAAAGACTTCTCCACTGAGCAGCTGTCTGTCAAGCAAGTGGGAAGGAAGCTATGGGTGTGCGGGAAGATGGAGAAACAGGAGGAGGACGGAAAGGGCTCCTACTCTTATAAAAGGCAGGAGTTCAGACAGGAGTTTGACCTTCCTGAAGGTGTGAACCCAAATGCGGTGACGTGCTCCCTGTCGGACGGGCAACTCAAGATACAGGCACCAAAGGAGGCGCTACCTGAGGAGGCAGAGAGAATGGTGCCCATTGACTGCAGCCCAGTGGAGAAGACTCTGCAGTTTCAGAGCTCACAGGCAGAGGGCAGCACCGAAAACTCAGAGAAGCAGTAATAGGGGACTCAGCTTTCTAAGGACTGACCACGTGCAGAATATTGTTTGTTTTCAACATTTTTAAGACCAGTCAATGTATATATCTGTTTATTCACAAAAAATGGTTTGCTTTGATATGATTGAAAAGTACATGGTTTATAAAATTGTTTTATTTTTGAAAATTATGATGATATTGTTCATTCTGCATGAATATTACCTTCCAATAAAACATGAAACTTAATCATGCTCCTTTTTGTCTTTTTCATGGTATAGAATCTTTTCTCGTACACAGGAAAGATTTCTTTCATAACTCAAATGAAAAGAAAAATCCACACCATGTTTCTATGGATTGTTGTTTGTCTTGAACTAAGCAAAATATGATGACAAGTATTTTTTCCCAATATGAATATGAAATGAATCCTTTAATATCCTAAAGATTAAGTATGCTTGCAGTACCGATACAGGCTTCATGTTAACCTGATAGAAAAAGCCCATGGTCCTGTACCTATTTGATTTGAGGATAGGTTTTATTTAAATGTGCGTCATTTAAAGATTGTTACCTAAATTGAGGGTAAGCCCGGATTTATAATTTGACTGCATGGTGAAGTTGTGATCAAAATCAAACCAATACAGTCAAATTACGTGTCTTAACACAGCATTTTACGATTGCCAATTCAAACATAAATTGTAATAAATATTTATGGCTTAACATGAATACGTTGCAACAAAATAGTCATCAGTTGTGCATTGTAAAAGACAAGAAGTGCAATGTTGAAACACAAACAACAATCAAATATGAAAAAAGCCATTCCATAATCCTTAATGGCAGCTGACAAAAAGTTGTTGTTGTTCAGAAATCTGTTGACACTGAATGTTGCCGACATAGCTTTCAAAAAGTCAAGACAATTTGAAATCATGTAATGATTGCCAGGATGAAAAAGAGAATTTCACACTTTTCTCAGATAATTTTCTTTAATCTGTTTTTTTGGTGGTGATTTAATGTCTGATAGAGACTGCCTCATGTCTGTAAATATACAAACTGTATGAGCCAGTGGAATTTGGCAGGCAGCCAGAGCTCCGAGTTTCTCGCTCTACTACATGACTGGAGTGACGTAATAAGTCTGCTTGCTGCTGACACACAGTAGAGGACTGTGGAAATGACAGGAAAGTTCCTGAATAGTCTAGAGGTGACGGTGAGCTGCTTTAAAAGCCGAGAGCTGACTGCTGTGGCAGAAAGACTCAGAGCTACCACTGCACACACTGCAAATCAGCAGCAAGAAGCAAACAAACTCCACACCAGTGAAGATGCTGTGCTCCCACGTGTTCCAGCCTTCTTTCAGCCAGATGATGGGTTTCCATTGGCCCGTATGCAGCCTCTGGCCAGAGATCCGACCTCTCTTCTTCCAGGAGGAGATGCTGCAGAGACACATGCTGGAGATGAAGAACAACCTGGACTTTGTTGACAAACTTCAGCAGAGGATTTTCGAGGATATTGAACAAGTCTCATCATCCATGACCGTCCAACCAGTCTCATACAAGCTGGAGAAGGATGGAGATCACTTTGCCCTCACACTGGACACCGAAGACTTCTCCCCTGAGCAGCTGTCTGTCAAGCAAGTGGGAAGGAAGCTACGGGTGTGTGGGAAGATGGAGAAACAGGAGGAGGACGGAAAGGGCTCCTACTCTTATAGAAGGCAGGAGTTCAGACAGGAGTTTGACCTTCCTGAAGGTGTGAACCCAAATGCGGTGACGTGCTCCCTGTCAGACGGGCGACTCAAGATACAGGCACCAAAGGAGACGCTGCCTGAGGAGACAGAGAGAATGGTGCCCATCGACTGCAGCCCAGTGGAGAAGACTCTGCAGTTTCAGAGCTCACAGGCAGAGGGCAGCACTGAAAACTCAGAGAAGCAGCAATAGGGGACGCAGCTCTCTCAGGACTGACCACATGTAGAATGTTGTTTGTTTTCAACATTTGTAGGACCAGAAAATATGTATCTGTTTATTCACAAAAAAACTGGTTTGCTTTTATATGGTTGAAAAGTACATGGTTTATAAAACTTTTATTTTTGAAAATTATGATGATATTGTTCATTCTGCATGAATATTACCTTCCAATAAAACATGATACTTAAACATGCTCCTTTTTGTCTTTTTCATGGTATAGAATTCTTTCTCGTACACAGGAAAGATTTCTTTCATAAATCAAATTAAGAAAAAACTCCACACCATGTTTCTATGGATTATTGTTTGTCTTGAACTAAGCAAAATATGATGACAAGTATTATTTACAGGTAAGCTGATTCACATGTACCATACAGTTCTAACAGGCATACAGAGCCAAATATATATTTTCTGCACTATGTTTCAAATAAATAATATTTCTCATATGACATAAAGCCTGAAATGAATCAGAAATTAATTAAATATCCTAAAGATTATGTATGGAAGCCATATAGACACAGGCTTTGTAAAGGTGTTACACAAAACACATCATCCTACTTAGACATATTTACACAAAGGTGAGGACTCAATTAAATGGAATCATAAAAAGATTAATCTACTGTGAGGAGAAAACAAGATATATAGCTTGACTACATATGAAATTTTTGAACAGACACAAACCCCTTCAAAATGTAATGAGCTGTTTGCAGTGAGCATTTTACTTTTGCAAATTCAAACTTAAAAATACATTGTAATAAGTTCTGATTTGACATGAGTTCATATGATCAAAGCCAAAAAACAATTCTGCATTTCAAGGAAGTGCAATGCTGAAACACAAAAATCACATCTCAAAAAAGCCATTCCTTAATTCTTAATCAGAGCTGAAAGAATTGCTGAAAAGTGGTATTTAATTTGCTGTTTGTTGGACTTCCATTGACACTGACTGTTGCCATTATACCCTACAAAATACAAAAAAAAAAATACAATTTCAAAACATCTAGTAACTGAAGGGATATAAAAGACAATTTCATCCTCTTCACAGATAATTTTCTGTTATTCATATTTAGGATATGATTTCATTCCTGACACAGAGTGCTTCATATCTACAAGTATAATAACTGTCAGCCAGAAGAGTTTGGCCGGCAGCCAGAGCTCTGAGTTTCTCGCTCTTCTACCTGACTGGAATGACGTAATAAGTCTGCTTGCTGCTGACACACAGTGGAGGGCTGTGGAAATGACAGGAAAGTTCCTGAATAGTCTAGAGGTGACGGTGAGCTGCTTTAAAAGCCGAGAGCACTGACTGCTGTGGCAGAAAGACTCAGAGCTACCACTGCACACACTGCAAATCAGCAGCAAGAAGCAAACAAAGTCGACACCAGTGAAGATGCTGTGCTCCCACGTGTTCCAGCCTTCTTTCAGCCGGATGATGGGTTTCCATTGGCCCGTGCGCAGCCTCTGGCCAGAGATCCGACCTCTCTTCTACCAGGAGGAGATGCTGCAGAGACACATGCAGGAGATGAAGAACAACCTGGACTTTGTTGACAAACTTCAGCAGAGGATTTTCGAGGATGTTGAACAAGTCCCATCGTCCATGACCGTCCAACCAGTCTCATACAAGCTGGACAAGGATGGAGATCACTTTGCCCTCACACTGGACACCAAAGACTTCTCCCCTGAGCAGCTGTCTGTCAAGCAAGTGGGAAGGAAGCTATGGGTGTGCGGGAAGATGGAGAAACAGGAGGAGGATGGAAAGGGCTCCTACTCTTATAGAAGGCAGGAGTTCAGACAGGAGTTTGACCTTCCTGAAGGTGTGAACCCAAATGCGGTGACGTGCTCCCTGTCGGACGGGCGACTCAAGATACAGGCACCAAAGGAGGCGCTGCCTGAGGAGGCAGAGAGAATGGTGCCCATCGACTGCAGCCCAGTGGAGAAGACTCTGCAGTTTCAGAGCTCACAGGCAGAGGGCAGCACTGAAAACTCAGAGAAGCAGCAATAGGAGACTCAGCTTTCTAAGGACTGACCACGTGCAGAATATTGTTTGTTTTCAGCATTTTTAAGACCAGTCAATGTATATATCTGTTTATTCACAAAAAATGGTTTGCTTTGATATGATTGAAAAGTACATGGTTTATAAAATTGTTTTATTTTTGAAAATTATGATGATATTGTTCATTCTGCATGAATATTACCTTCCAATAAAACATGAAACTTAATCATGCTCCTTTTTGTCTTTTTCATGGTATAGAATCTTTTCTCGTACACAGGAAAGATTTCTTTCATAACTCAAATGAAAAGAAAAATCCACACCATGTTTCTATGGATTGTTGTTTGTCTTGAACTAAGCAAAATATGATGACAAGTATTTTTTCCCAATATGAATATGAAATGAATCCTTTAATATCCTAAAGATTAAGTATGCTTGCAGTACCGATACAGGCTTCATGTTAACCTGATAGAAAAAGCCCATGGTCCTGTACCTATTTGATTTGAGGATAGGTTTTATTTAAATGTGCGTCATTTAAAGATTGTTACCTAAATTGAGGGTAAGCCCGGATTTATAATTTGACTGCATGGTGAAGGTGTGATCAAAATCAAACCAATACAGTCAAATTACGTGTCTTAACACAGCATTTTACGATTGCCAATTCAAACATAAATTGTAATAAATATTTATGGCTTAACATGAATACGTTGCAACAAAATAGTCATCAGTTGTGCATTGTAAAAGACAAGAAGTGCAATGTTGAAACACAAACAACAATCAAATATGAAAAAAGCCATTCCATAATCCTTAATGGCAGCTGACAAAAAGTTGTTGTTCAGAAATCTGTTGACACTGAATGTTGCCGACATAGCTTTCAAAAAGTCAAGACAATTTGAAATCATGTAATGATTGCCAGGATGAAAAAGAGAATTTCACACTTTTCTCAGATAATTTTCTTTAATCTGTTTTTAGGTAATGATTTAATGTCTGATAGAGACTGCCTCATGTCTGTAAATATACGAACTGTATGAGCCAGTGGAATTTGGCAGGCAGCCATTCCTCAGAGTTTCTCGCTCTACTACATGACTGGAGTGACGTAATAAGTCTGCTTGCTGCTCCCACACAGTGGAGGGTTGTGGAAATGTAGAATGTAGAATGTTGTTTGTTTTCAACATTTGTAGGACCAGAAAATCTGTATCTGTTTATTCACAAAAAACTGGTTTTCTTTTATATGATTGAGAAATACATGGTTTATAAAATTGTTTTATTTTTGAAAATTATGATGATATTGTTCATTCTGCATGAATATTACCTTCCAATAAAACATGATACCTAGACATGCTTCTTTTTGTCTTTTTCATGATATAGAATTCTTTCTCGTACACAGGAAAGATTTCTTTCATAAATCAAATAAAAAAAAACTCCACACCATGTTTCTATGGATTATTGTTTGTCTTGAACTAAGCAAAATATGATGACAAGTATTATTTAGGTAAGCTGATTCACATGTACCATACAGCTCTAACAGGCATACAGAGCCAAATATATATTTTCTGCACTGTTTCAAATAAATAATATTTCTCATATGACATAAAGCCTGAAATGAATCAGAAATTAATTAAATATCCTAAAGATTATGTATGGAAGCCATATAGACACAGGCTTTGTAAAGGTGTTACACAAAACACATCATCCTACTTAGACATATTTACACAAAGGTGAGGACTCAATTAAATGGAATCATAAAAAGATTAATGTACTGTGAGGATAAAACAAGATATAATGCTTGACTACATATGAAATTTTTGATCAGACACAAACCCCTTCAAAATGTAATGAGCTGTTTGCAGCGAGCATTTTACTTTTGCTAATTCAAACTTAAAAATACATTGTAATAAGTTATGATTTGACATGAACTCATATCATCAAAGCCAAAAAAATATTTCAAGGAAGTGCAATGCAGAAACACAACAATCATATCTGGAAAAAGACTTTCATTAATCCTTAATTAGAGCTGAAAGAATTGCTGAAAAGTGGTACTTAATTTGCTGTTTGTTGGACTTCCATTGACACTGACTGTTGCCAATATACCCTACAAAATACAAAAAAAAAAATACAATTTCAAAACATCTAGTAACTGAAGGGATATAAAAGA
Organism: Albula glossodonta; assembly: GCA_019788955.1. Lineage (NCBI taxonomy): Eukaryota > Metazoa > Chordata > Actinopteri > Albuliformes > Albulidae > Albula > Albula glossodonta. The sequence continues at coordinate 1,712,622 of JAFBMS010000027.1, forward strand.
CAATTTCATCCTCTTCACAGATAATTTTCTGTTGTTCATATTTAGGTAATGACTTCATTCCTGGCACAGAGTGCCTCATATCTATAAGTGTAGTAGCTGTCAGCCAGAAGAGTTTGGCAGGCAGCCAGAGCTCTGAGTTTCTCGCTCAACTACATGACTGGAGTGACGTAATAAGTCTGCTTGCTGCTGACACACAGTGGAGGGCTGTGGAAATGACAGGAAAGTTCCTGAATAGTCTAGAGGTGACGGTGAGCTGCTTTAAAAGCCGTGAGCACTGACTTCTGTGGCAGAAAGACTCAGAGCTACCACTGCACACACTGCAAATCAGCAGCAAGAAGCAAACAAACTCCACACCAGTGAAGATGCTGTGCTCCCACGTGTTCCAGCCTTCTTTCAGCCAGATGATGGGTTTCCATTGGCCCGTATGCAGCCTCTGGCCAGAGATCCGACCTCTCTTCTTCCAGGAGGAGATGCTGCAGAGACACATGCTGGAGATGAAGAACAACCTGGACTTTGTTGACAAACTTCAGCAGAGGATTTTCGAGGATATTGAACAAGTCTCATCATCCATGACCGTCCAACCAGTCTCATACAAGCTGGAGAAGGATGGAGATCACTTTGCCCTCACACTGGACACCGAAGACTTCTCCCCTGAGCAGCTGTCTGTCAAGCAAGTGGGAAGGAAGCTACGGGTGTGTGGGAAGATGGAGAAACAGGAGGAGGACGGAAAGGGCTCCTACTCTTATAGAAGGCAGGAGTTCAGACAGGAGTTTGACCTTCCTGAAGGTGTGAACCCAAATGCGGTGACGTGCTCCCTGTCAGACGGGCGACTCAAGATACAGGCACCAAAGGAGACGCTGCCTGAGGAGACAGAGAGAATGGTGCCCATCGACTGCAGCCCAGTGGAGAAGACTCTGCAGTTTCAGAGCTCACAGGCAGAGGGCAGCACTGAAAACTCAGAGAAGCAGCAATAGGGGACGCAGCTCTCTCAGGACTGACCACATGTAGAATGTTGTTTGTTTTCAACATTTGTAGGACCAGAAAATATGTATCTGTTTATTCACAAAAAAACTGGTTTGCTTTTATATGGTTGAAAAGTACATGGTTTATAAAACTTTTATTTTTGAAAATTATGATGATATTGTTCATTCTGCATGAATATTACCTTCCAATAAAACATGATACTTAAACATGCTCCTTTTTGTCTTTTTCATGGTATAGAATTCTTTCTCGTACACAGGAAAGATTTCTTTCATAAATCAAATTAAGAAAAAACTCCACACCATGTTTCTATGGATTATTGTTTGTCTTGAACTAAGCAAAATATGATGACAAGTATTATTTACAGGTAAGCTGATTCACATGTACCATACAGTTCTAACAGGCATACAGAGCCAAATATATATTTTCTGCACTATGTTTCAAATAAATAATATTTCTCATATGACATAAAGCCTGAAATGAATCAGAAATTAATTAAATATCCTAAAGATTATGTATGGAAGCCATATAGACACAGGCTTTGTAAAGGTGTTACACAAAACACATCATCCTACTTAGACATATTTACACAAAGGTGAGGACTCAATTAAATGGAATCATAAAAAGATTAATCTACTGTGAGGAGAAAACAAGATATATAGCTTGACTACATATGAAATTTTTGAACAGACACAAACCCCTTCAAAATGTAATGAGCTGTTTGCAGTGAGCATTTTACTTTTGCAAATTCAAACTTAAAAATACATTGTAATAAGTTCTGATTTGACATGAGTTCATATGATCAAAGCCAAAAAACAATTCTGCATTTCAAGGAAGTGCAATGCTGAAACACAAAAATCACATCTCAAAAAAGCCATTCCTTAATTCTTAATCAGAGCTGAAAGAATTGCTGAAAAGTGGTATTTAATTTGCTGTTTGTTGGACTTCCATTGACACTGACTGTTGCCATTATACCCTACAAAATACAAAAAAAAAAATACAATTTCAAAACATCTAGTAACTGAAGGGATATAAAAGACAATTTCATCCTCTTCACAGATAATTTTCTGTTATTCATATTTAGGATATGATTTCATTCCTGACACAGAGTGCTTCATATCTACAAGTATAATAACTGTCAGCCAGAAGAGTTTGGCCGGCAGCCAGAGCTCTGAGTTTCTCGCTCTTCTACCTGACTGGAATGACGTAATAAGTCTGCTTGCTGCTGACACACAGTGGAGGGCTGTGGAAATGACAGGAAAGTTCCTGAATAGTCTAGAGGTGACGGTGAGCTGCTTTAAAAGCCGAGAGCACTGACTGCTGTGGCAGAAAGACTCAGAGCTACCACTGCACACACTGCAAATCAGCAGCAAGAAGCAAACAAAGTCGACACCAGTGAAGATGCTGTGCTCCCACGTGTTCCAGCCTTCTTTCAGCCGGATGATGGGTTTCCATTGGCCCGTGCGCAGCCTCTGGCCAGAGATCCGACCTCTCTTCTACCAGGAGGAGATGCTGCAGAGACACATGCAGGAGATGAAGAACAACCTGGACTTTGTTGACAAACTTCAGCAGAGGATTTTCGAGGATGTTGAACAAGTCCCATCGTCCATGACCGTCCAACCAGTCTCATACAAGCTGGACAAGGATGGAGATCACTTTGCCCTCACACTGGACACCAAAGACTTCTCCCCTGAGCAGCTGTCTGTCAAGCAAGTGGGAAGGAAGCTATGGGTGTGCGGGAAGATGGAGAAACAGGAGGAGGATGGAAAGGGCTCCTACTCTTATAGAAGGCAGGAGTTCAGACAGGAGTTTGACCTTCCTGAAGGTGTGAACCCAAATGCGGTGACGTGCTCCCTGTCGGACGGGCGACTCAAGATACAGGCACCAAAGGAGGCGCTGCCTGAGGAGGCAGAGAGAATGGTGCCCATCGACTGCAGCCCAGTGGAGAAGACTCTGCAGTTTCAGAGCTCACAGGCAGAGGGCAGCACTGAAAACTCAGAGAAGCAGCAATAGGAGACTCAGCTTTCTAAGGACTGACCACGTGCAGAATATTGTTTGTTTTCAGCATTTTTAAGACCAGTCAATGTATATATCTGTTTATTCACAAAAAATGGTTTGCTTTGATATGATTGAAAAGTACATGGTTTATAAAATTGTTTTATTTTTGAAAATTATGATGATATTGTTCATTCTGCATGAATATTACCTTCCAATAAAACATGAAACTTAATCATGCTCCTTTTTGTCTTTTTCATGGTATAGAATCTTTTCTCGTACACAGGAAAGATTTCTTTCATAACTCAAATGAAAAGAAAAATCCACACCATGTTTCTATGGATTGTTGTTTGTCTTGAACTAAGCAAAATATGATGACAAGTATTTTTTCCCAATATGAATATGAAATGAATCCTTTAATATCCTAAAGATTAAGTATGCTTGCAGTACCGATACAGGCTTCATGTTAACCTGATAGAAAAAGCCCATGGTCCTGTACCTATTTGATTTGAGGATAGGTTTTATTTAAATGTGCGTCATTTAAAGATTGTTACCTAAATTGAGGGTAAGCCCGGATTTATAATTTGACTGCATGGTGAAGGTGTGATCAAAATCAAACCAATACAGTCAAATTACGTGTCTTAACACAGCATTTTACGATTGCCAATTCAAACATAAATTGTAATAAATATTTATGGCTTAACATGAATACGTTGCAACAAAATAGTCATCAGTTGTGCATTGTAAAAGACAAGAAGTGCAATGTTGAAACACAAACAACAATCAAATATGAAAAAAGCCATTCCATAATCCTTAATGGCAGCTGACAAAAAGTTGTTGTTCAGAAATCTGTTGACACTGAATGTTGCCGACATAGCTTTCAAAAAGTCAAGACAATTTGAAATCATGTAATGATTGCCAGGATGAAAAAGAGAATTTCACACTTTTCTCAGATAATTTTCTTTAATCTGTTTTTAGGTAATGATTTAATGTCTGATAGAGACTGCCTCATGTCTGTAAATATACGAACTGTATGAGCCAGTGGAATTTGGCAGGCAGCCATTCCTCAGAGTTTCTCGCTCTACTACATGACTGGAGTGACGTAATAAGTCTGCTTGCTGCTCCCACACAGTGGAGGGTTGTGGAAATGTAGAATGTAGAATGTTGTTTGTTTTCAACATTTGTAGGACCAGAAAATCTGTATCTGTTTATTCACAAAAAACTGGTTTTCTTTTATATGATTGAGAAATACATGGTTTATAAAATTGTTTTATTTTTGAAAATTATGATGATATTGTTCATTCTGCATGAATATTACCTTCCAATAAAACATGATACCTAGACATGCTTCTTTTTGTCTTTTTCATGATATAGAATTCTTTCTCGTACACAGGAAAGATTTCTTTCATAAATCAAATAAAAAAAAACTCCACACCATGTTTCTATGGATTATTGTTTGTCTTGAACTAAGCAAAATATGATGACAAGTATTATTTAGGTAAGCTGATTCACATGTACCATACAGCTCTAACAGGCATACAGAGCCAAATATATATTTTCTGCACTGTTTCAAATAAATAATATTTCTCATATGACATAAAGCCTGAAATGAATCAGAAATTAATTAAATATCCTAAAGATTATGTATGGAAGCCATATAGACACAGGCTTTGTAAAGGTGTTACACAAAACACATCATCCTACTTAGACATATTTACACAAAGGTGAGGACTCAATTAAATGGAATCATAAAAAGATTAATGTACTGTGAGGATAAAACAAGATATAATGCTTGACTACATATGAAATTTTTGATCAGACACAAACCCCTTCAAAATGTAATGAGCTGTTTGCAGCGAGCATTTTACTTTTGCTAATTCAAACTTAAAAATACATTGTAATAAGTTATGATTTGACATGAACTCATATCATCAAAGCCAAAAAAATATTTCAAGGAAGTGCAATGCAGAAACACAACAATCATATCTGGAAAAAGACTTTCATTAATCCTTAATTAGAGCTGAAAGAATTGCTGAAAAGTGGTACTTAATTTGCTGTTTGTTGGACTTCCATTGACACTGACTGTTGCCAATATACCCTACAAAATACAAAAAAAAAAATACAATTTCAAAACATCTAGTAACTGAAGGGATATAAAAGACAATTTCATCCTCTTCACAGATAATTTTCTGTTGTTCATATTTAGGTAATGACTTCATTCCTGGCACAGAGTGCCTCATATCTATAAGTGTAGTAGCTGTCAGCCAGAAGAGTTTGGCAGGCAGCCAGAGCTCTGAGTTTCTCGCTCAACTACATGACTGGAGTGACGTAATAAGTCTGCTTGCTGCTGACACACAGTGGAGGGCTGTGGAAATGACAGGAAAGTTCCTGAATAGTCTAGAGGTGACGGTGAGCTGCTTTAAAAGCCGTGAGCACTGACTTCTGTGGCAGAAAGACTCAGAGCTACCACTGCACACACTGCAAATCAGCAGCAAGAAGCAAACAAACTCCACACCAGTGAAGATGCTGTGCTCCCACGTGTTCCAGCCTTCTTTCAGCCGGATGATGGGTTTTCATTGGCCCATATGCAGCCTCTGGCCAGAGATCCGACCTCTCTTCTTCCAGGAGGAGATGCTGCAGAGACACATGCAGGAGATGAAGAACAACCTGGACTTTGTTAACAAACTTCAGCAGAGGATTTTCGAGGATACTGAACAAGTCCCATCGTCCTTGACCATCCAACCAGTCTCATACAAGCTGGAGAAGGATGGAGATCACTTTGCCCTCACACTGGACACCAAAGACTTCTCCCCTGAGCAGCTGTCTGTCAAGCAAGTGGGAAGGAAGCTACGGGTGTGCGGGAAGATGGAGAAACTGGAGGAGGACGGAAAGAGCTCCTATTCTTATAAAAGGCAGGAGTTCAGACAGGAGTTTGACCTTCCTGAAGGTGTGAACCCAAATGCGGTGACGTGCTCCCTGTCAGACGGGCGACTCAAGATACAGGCACCAAAGGAGGCGCTGCCTGAGGAGGCAGAGAGAATGGTGCCCATCGACTGCAGCCCAGTGGAGAAGACTCTGCAGTTTCAGAGCTCACAGGCAGAGGGCAGCACCGAAAACTCAGAGAAGCAGCAATAGGCGACTCAGCTCCCTAAGGACTGAACATGTAGAATGTTGTTTGTTTTCAACATTTATAGGACCAGAAAATCTGTATCTGTTTATTCACAAAAAAACTGGTTTGCTTTTATGTGGAAAATACTTGTTTCATATAAATGGTTTTATTTTTTGGCATGACGATGATACTGTTTTTTTAGAATGGTGTCTGTCAATAAAAACTGAACCTTAGACATGCTTCTTGTGTGATGTTGATGATATCATAATCGCATAGTGTCTTACAAAAGAATTTTTCTCAGAAAGGGTATCTAATTTGTTTATGACTTGGAAATCTGTTGACACTGAGTGTTGGCAACTTAACCTTCAATAAATAATATACAGTCTCAAACTATGTTGAATTTCACCCCCTTCTGAGAAAATTTTTGATTCCTCATATTTCGGTTGTGACCCCTGAATTGCCTCAGCTACATGTTTAAATGGACAGTCAGTAAAAATCCAAGCTGTGAAAAGCACTCTCGTCTGTGAAAAAAACGAGAAAAATCAAATGTGCTAATTATATATAATTATAAGTGTTCATAAGGGAGTGTAGTTCAGGAAAAAAACAATTTCAGATTACCTGAATCTGCTCATGTAGAGCATCAGCCAAATTTACACTAATTAGATGGCAGCAGCGCTCCTCACCGCATATGTAGCAGCCTATTTAAATCGTGGTTCAAACACATTCACCCTTACTATACAAATGCTACTACCACTGCTGTAATTCTGTGTTCCTTTTCATTGTGTTTCCCACTACCAATTCAGCCTCCATCTACATGGCTGACTGCAATCTGTGTGGGGATGACTCTGACAGATTTTCAGTCCCTGTCTGATTCCTTACCTGAGTGCAGAGCTTTAAAGCACATTATATTTTTTATTTCAAATGAACTTAAATATTACATTATATTCCTTTTTTGCCTTCAATGCACAAGTTGTGCGGTTCAAATCTGGACCACAGTCACAACCACCATCTCGAGACCTTACAAAAGCATGTAATTATTGTTCCAAAGCAAGTGAAGCACCTACAACAAATGTAGCACCACAAATGGCATAGCAAATATAAAAGGTAAATCAAACACATACAAGATAAACAATCCATAGTGAAATACTTTATTTAGTCATAGACACCATTGTATCAAACAATGATCCATACTTTTTTACACTTATTTTTATGCTAGTTGTTTCTTGAAAAACAATATTTTGGTAAAAGCAAGGTGAATCATCACTGATTAAAAATGACATTCATAGAACATATTTAGTAATGTGTTAAAACAATGACAGATGATATTTCTTTAAAATTATGACCTAAGGAGTCCTGTGATTATTTGTCCTGTGATAATTGTGCAGTCCAATTCAATTAAATTAGTTTTTGCATTCCTCAGTCCTTGGGGCTATCAGTGCTGGCCTCGTTTTCTGAGTTTGTTGATTGAGAGGTTTTCACAGAAGGTACACAATCAATTGGCACCACTCTCTCTGCCACCTCAGGCAGCGCCTTCTTTGGTGCCTGTATCTTGAGCTGCCCGTCCAACAGGGAGCACGTCACCGCATTTGGGTTCACAGCTTCAGGAAGGTCGAACTCCTGTCTGAACTCCTGCCTTTTATAAGAGTAGGAGCCCTTTCCGTCCTCCTGCTTCTTCTCCGTCTTGCCGCACACCCGTAGCTTCCTTCCCACTTGCTTTACGGACAGCTCCTCAGGGGAAAAGTCTTTGGTGTCCAGGGTGAGGGCGAACTGATCTCCCTCCTTTTCTGTGGTGAAGGTGATTGGCTGGAAAGACACTGAAGGAGGAAGGGGGTCAATCTCTTCGAAGATCTTGCGGTGAAGCTGCTCCACAAACTCCAGGCTGTGCTTGATCTCCTGCATGTGCCTCATCATCTCTTGCTCCATCTGGAAGAAGAGAGGCCGCGTTTCGGGCCAGAGGCTTCGTACGGGCCAGTGGAAGTCCACCAACGGGCCGCAGGACTGCTGGAATACACTGGGGCAAAGCATCTTCAGTGACCGTCCAGAGCGTTTTGCTTGTCTGTCCTCTAAGGTTGCGCTGTCTTCACGGTATTTCCAGACTGCTTCTATTTCAGCTGTCGGAGCTCTCTGCTTTTATAGCCCCCCTTTGGAATGTTCCAGATGCCTTCCGGTCACTGTGCTGGCGATCAGCTCTGTGTCAAGCTCTGCCACGACATTATTATGACAACGCCAGCTCAGTCATACTCCAAAACAAGCTCATTACAATGTGACCATCAAATGCTTGGCAAGTGTAGTATTGTTCTATTTACAGAAGTTGCAGGAACATTCAGAGGTTGGAGGATAACTTTCTCTCACGGAGAGTGCTGTTTGAGCGGAAATAATCTTCAGCTGTTGTGACATTTCGAACAGACCTGGTCATCTGTATTAATCAGTGGCCAATTTTCAGATATTAAAAAATGTGGTAACATATTTTATTAAATGAACTGGTAACGTTTGATAAGAAGGTTGTACAAAAATAATACTAATTGTACATGAGACAAAATGTATACTATAAAACTCATTTGTTTTGTGGGTTCTCAATTCTGATAAAACGTGTTCCTATTGTTTTATGGCTCATTTAGCTTTTATGTAATTTTCAAAACATGTACACCTAGCAAATATATAAACATATCTCTTCATAGCCAGGGAGAACCTCATGTTTACACCATTTCATATCTCTAATGAAGGTCTAGTCCAAAAATGTGTCCATAGATAGAACAGCTAGTACAACTATTGATGAATCTGTCATCAAGTCTTGAAGTTACCACTGTTCACTGTTGACTACATTTTCTTGATATTGATTTTGGAGAAATTTGTGAGCGCATAATGACAATATTTCACCATTAATTTGTGTACATGCACAATTTAATTTTTATCTTTGCAAATTCATTTTGCTTCATGTAAAGAATTTCAAGTCTTCTTGAAAAGTATAGAAAATAGACAATTTTAAATGATGCAACAAGCACAGCTTAAAAGTGATTTTTAAAAAAATAATAATCTGCTTCTCTTTAAATTGAACCAAAATATTAAAAGTAGTAACGATGTACAGTTTAAAGCAACACTTAAATAAGCGACACATATTACGGTATCAACATGGTGATTGGGACCTGCTGTGAGAACTATCATATTACGAACTGATTGAAAATGACGAAACTGCTGCTTGCGTTTCAATTTCCCATGAATGACTTTACTTAAGTCCTCCCCCTGTGTTAGCCACTGGAAACACGCGAACAAAATGGTTCCTCCAGTACAGGTGTCTCCGCTTATAAAGGTAATACCCAGTTAATAAATACAGTGTGTAACATTAGATTCACAGTTGATTTGAGTTTATTGATGTAAAACTGTCCAGTGCACAAAATGCCTCGCTCTCAATCGTGTTAAACATCAATATCTTACTGAAGTCAGAGACAGTTGACATTGAATGAGTGCTCGCCAACATCTGCTAATGCTAGTTAGCTAAGTTACTGTAACGCCCACTGTCGTTGTGCTAAATCGCTGTGCTATGTGCATAGGCCTCACATATAATGTAATCAATTGTGTTTATTAATGTCTGCGTTAAACGAATTTTTGTTGTTAAGTAATTTAGTGTAGCTAACAGTGTAGCTAAGAGACTGCAAGTCTTGCTGCGGCCAGCAAGCTAACTCCTGTTAGCTTTTTGCACCAAGTGTAGACTGAAGGTCAGCAAGACATGTAGTTAGCTGTCCGAAGTAAATGGATACTTTCCATCTAACGTAGATAACTACACCACGCAAAATATTACGATTAAAGATTCATGACAGGTTGACAAAATGACGCATGGTCGTTATATGATGTATGTCTCACGTTGAGTTCTCGGATAAAGAATGTGTCATTGGTTAATATGGGTAGCAGTATGCATTCCAGATAACTGGAGTCAGCTCGCTTTATTAAGTAACTAATGTAACCAAGCAGTCTGGTAGCCAGCTAGCTACCACATTATTCAGTCTGAAATGGCTACAGAAGTGTAAGGTTAGGTAGCTTTGAAAATTCACTTGACATCAAGCAAGTGAACATCCCTATAAATGTATGATATGTTTGGCTTGACAGCTAACTTATTAACCTCTAATTGCAGACGGCCAGATGGTCGGCTTTGCTTGTTGGTGTGATCTATGGCAAAAACAGATATGGTAAGTCGCACTTACAAAACACATTGCATTTTTCTGAACATGTGAGTTAAAACTACATTCCTTGGATCTGTCCAGACTGTTGATGTGAGGCCGCTGTCGTTGTACAGATCATTTGAAGCCCATCGCTGCAGAGGAGCGAAGGGTTGAAGAGGAAGAGAAGAAGAAACGGGAGGAACAGGAGCGTATTGCCAAACAGCTTGCAGAAGGTATTCCTTCGATACTGACACGCCACACCCATATCAACCACAAATGCAATGTACTGTTTTATATGACCATATGTGGAATGGAGACCTGAAGTTAAAATCATAATGGATGAGATATAATGGAAAAGCCATGCGTCTAAATGGCATTTGACAAATTTTGTCTTGGACACTGTAAATTTTTAATCATTCAGGTATCTGCTAATATTACATTATCGTACCTGTCAAATTGTTGTGTTGCTTTGAAATTTACATACACACCTTTTGAAAAATCACATTTCTGGCCATAAGAGTCGTGGCTAGATTATATACATCTAGGAACCTGTGCAGGTCTAAAGGATATAGGTTGATATTGTGATAATAATTGTAGGCTATGTTGCGGACACTGTTCTTGCGGACGTGATTTAAGTGGAAAGCCTGCAGTAAAGACCCACATCAGGTCATCAGTTTGATCAAGAGGTTTTTTTTTTTTTTTAGATTTGTGTTTCTAAAAACTAAAACAGTACTATCCAAACAATATTTTACATCTCTGAAGCAGGGGACAGTTTGCAGAGTTCTTTGTGAAACTTTCCCTGCACCAAGTCACCCAGTCAGACATTTTATGGTTACAGGTATACAATGGAAAGTCGTGAGTGAAAATATGTTAAACTGTGATGTAGTGAAAACGCTAAAGCAAAAGTATGCTTCATGTCTTCTATTTTTTTTTTTTTTTTTTTACAGCCAACGAAGAAACCATTCTGAAATAAATGCATCTGCATATAATTTAATTTCCGTTTATTTGAATAAACTTTAAAGATGGGGATTCTATTGTGTGTTTCACTTCTTTTTAGAGAAGAATTTATTGCCAGTGTATATTTGAATGGAGGGCCAAAGGGTCCAGTTTCTTGTTTTCACCTGAAAATATAACTAATTCAGAGCCTCTGGGTCGCTCACACAGCAAGGACATGAACCCTGTGGCAGGATGTTCGAGTGCAGGTTGCACCATTTATGGCTATAGCTGGAGGTCCGTACTGGCGAAGCATCTCTGGGAAATTGTAGGGGCTAAGCTGGCTAGATCCATTGCTTCACTTTTCTCGCCTTCTAGCACCCAGGTCTAGCTGGCTGCCTGCAGATGCACCAACCGAGAGGCGTCATTATCCTCCACCAGAGTGAGCAGTATATGATTGGTGGTGTGTCGGTGCTGCATAAGGAAGACAGGGTTGTGGTCACATGACTCACAGGAGTCACATGCTTCCGCCTTCCTCCTCCTGAAGTCAGTTGCTGCGGTAGATCAACTGGTTCAGCCAAAGTTTGGGTTGGGAGAAATCGGGTAAAACAAAAAGTTTGCAGAAAAAGAAAGGAAAAAGCAAATTTGGAAGTTTCCTGACGGCTCATGCAGTAGAGGCGCATGTTTATGTCATAGAATTGAGTCTTATGTTGGTGTTCCTGTCTCAGCCACACCATTACTGGCTTTGGCCTCCGGTTGCGAGGCAGCCTCAGCAGGCAGAATTTTTAGGGGTCATTAAAAGCATCAGTCGATGGAATAGGCGCAGTTTCATTGTGTGTGGCTGCAGGCCTGGGGGAGAGGGTCTGTACTGTAGTTGGTGGGTGGGGTAAATCACAAGAGAAAAAAAATATTCCAAATCCAGGAAGCCAGGTGATGTGAGGCAATTAACTGAATTTTTAACCAACTGAGCAGTTCAGTTCTGATAAAGGAATCAATTCAGCAGAGAGGTCATGGTTTACCTTCTGGTTTTAATTATTTAAACGAACATGCTACATATCCACTTAAGGATTAGAACGTTAGTATTGAAATGAGGACTTGCCTCACTCAGTAAGCACATCCTGCGTCTCATTTCCTGTAAGTTTACAGAAGCTTACTGTCTAGTTACATGCTAGGTTTTGTAGCTAAAGGAATTTGAAGATAATGAAAACAGAAATTTTCTTGGAGTCATTTGATACTGTTCTGTCTTGAACTTGCTGTAGTCTTTTCGCCCCATCTTTAAAGCAGCGCTGTCGCTTGAAAATGTTGCTCCTGAATCAAGACGCAGTCAACCAACTGTGGGTTTATATAATGAGCTCAGCCCATATCGTAGTAAATTGTTGACGGGGGGGGAATTGAATAGGTCTCTTCCTGCAGCTTGAGTTGGCTTATCACCAAACCCTTTAAGGTAAGACAGAATTGTGTTGAAGAGACAAATGGCTGAGGACGTACGCCGTTGTCCCTGTCCTTCAGCTCTGTGGCACCAGGCTTACCCAAGAGACGAGAGGCAGTGTAATCCTTCCTGGGTTTAGAATTAATCCAAGGATTCAGGTCAGGGGCCAATATAAGAAATTGCTGAGTGAACACAATTGCCTTGGGCCTTCCCCGGTTAGCTAGATACTGTACCGGCTGGGTCTGGCTGAGGCTAGCCTCCAGGTGTGTGCCAGGTAGTAGCAGGTGTGGATAGAGAGCTTCTCATAATGGAATTCTAGGTGTAGACAAGGTGTTTCACACCTGGAATGCGCTGGTCCTAGATATGTTTACACTGAGTAAAATTATCTCAATTCTACAAATGCAGCAGTGTTGATGTAAGAAGCCAGATGTGTATCTCCCTGACCCTGCGCTGGGTAAAAACTATTTTCACATCCCAAATTGTCAATCTGTTCATCGATCAAAAGATAGCAAGTATAAAAGGATGTTCTACTAAACATCCTAGAGGTACATGAACAAAATTTGACCACTGTCGAAATCAGATGAGTGGAAGATCCTTAGAGTTTGTGTAGCTAAGAGGCTTTGTTTGTAAGTGACTCATCACTTGGACTATCTTGGGCAGCAAACCCAATACAGCGCGGCAAATAATGTAGTACATCTGAAACTAACCACACATTTCATCCATTCTATTCAACATTCAGACTTTCTATGTTAATATTCTGTTATTGTATAATTAATTGACAATTTTCAGATGATTAAGATTTATTTTTGTTCCACTGACAACATTTCTTTACATATCACACTATTGTCCTTGTTTTTTGGTACATTGAAATAATTGATGTTGGTCAAATGTATGGAAATATATTTATCATTTTACATAAAACATACAGGTAAAGCTTCATGTCCTTGACTAAATAAGTTGAATATTTCTGCACGTAATATTCTTCAAAAATAAACTACTGGCTACTTTGTCACATTGTGAAATAAATTTGAAGTAAAGGTATTCCAAGGGTATGCTATTGCCTGTTTCCATATTAAATGAAAATTAGCAAAAAATTTGTCACATAATGGCCTGAGATGGAATTTCATTAAAATGGCTACTGAAAGCTTCTCTGAAATGCAAAAGCTGAACCTTAAAAAAATAAAATAAAAATAAACAAAATTATTTGCCTTTTTACTATACATGAACTGTACAGAATACTTAGAGTTCATGTTTAATATAGAACATAAGTGAATCACTTAATGCTTATTATTTTGCTATGCCAGGGAAGATGGAAGATAATGCATTCAGTTACCATTTACAGTAATATACTATGCTTTCCAGATATTTACATATTTTATGTATTTACAGTAAACATGTATTCCAATATTAAAATATTTCCCAGTAGAAATGATAGAATACATTTAAGTCTTGTGTAGCATTCAGTCATCCCCTGCCCTACACCCCCAAAATACACACACAGACACTCACACACAAAGTCATACTTAGATCTGTAAATGCAGGAAAAAAAACATGGTCGCTGAAATATCATTTTGTGTAAGCCCACATATGCACAAATTGCAAATGGGTCCACTGTCACTCATTATATTGACAAGTCACCAGCTGTATCAAGGCCACTGGCTGCAATATTCTCTAGAGCAGTGATTCTTAAATGTTTTCCAACTCAGGGAATACTTTGGACCACATAAATACCGTGCAATTTAAATTGGTTTACATCTGAGGAACTAATGGATGGACAAGTATGAGAACCATCACAGTTGACTGTGACCAACGTGCATTTGCTAATTTAAAAAATTTTGAACACAAATCATACAACAGTCATTCGAACACAGCAGTTTTGCATTTTCGGGTCTGCAAGGAACTTGTACCAGGCGTATATTGGTAATTTACCTGGGATAACTTAGAGAGCAGCTTCAGGACACATTGAACAATGCAACTAATAAACAAATGCAATAGGTCGTACAAACTCATGAATTGTCCGATGCACCATGTCAATAAGGGTGGAGAGAGTGGAGCCTAATGAACAGCCACACACCTGCACATACACTCAAAAAAATCTCACAGTGCTTAATGCTACGAAATGAGCTCATTTCCTTCAATATAATTGCCATTGCAAAGCAGCCCTTATCAAATGTGAAATTATACAATACCCTCTGTCTGTCTATTAAAGTGCATAAGTACTATTTTTTATTGCGGTTTTCCAGCTACCTGGAAAACATTTCTTCATATGTAAATGGTTTATGACTGGAAGGATAGTTAACCACAGCAAGTCATGGTGATTGTGTTATGAAAAAATAAAAATCAATAACAAAATGCATAGAAATTAAGCTTACATACTGAATCGTTATTCTATGTCTAAATCTTTGCTTCAGAATGTCACATTGGCTGGAACTGACTCACACAGATAAAGCAGGGAAACCCATCTCACATTATCTGAATGAAAACAAGTTTTATATTAGTATCACCTATGTATACATTTTATTCTAAAACATATACATCTTATTTATTTCTTGTGCCATCGAACAAGGTATCTTGCACAGAAAAATATGAACAGGAATATATTTGCGCACATTTTTAAAATTGTGTGTAACCAGTTAATGACGATTGACCTTAGCAGTTACACACACTCCACTCTATTCCTCCTCAGAACAAACAGGGTTCTCGCTGCATTTTTATGGGGTCTGCACAGGGTTCTCACTGCGTTCTAGGGGATATCTCTAGGGTTCTCATCGCTTTTTATGGGATTCGAATATAGCTGTGACCATATGGGGACAGAAACGATGCAACGCGAAGCTGTTCATCAGTAAGAGATTAAGAAAAGTCAAATTTTAGATTTGTGATGAATGGAAATGAGAAACCGCCTCCAGGTAAAGGCGTTATGATCTGAATCCAGAAACGGCGTCCATCTGGCCCGGAGTCATCGCTGGACAGCACATTGAGGTCCCTTGCTGGCTCTTCAGGGTTCTGTAGTTCATAATGGGGCAGAGATGGCTCTCTCCCCTGGACAATCAGACTGAATGGCTATGTCGTCTCCTGGCAATGTCCCTCCCTCCCTGGCGATTCCTCGTCTCTAGCATACCGAGCATGTCTTAGATCCTGATCCTCCACTTTGTGGGTTGTTGGCTGCATCATATTAAGATAAACCAGAGTGTCAAATACATCAAAAATGTACGACATTATAAAATATGTGTAATAATACTCACACATAATTATTAACTAAAATTAAATGTAACTAAACATACATACAAAACAATGCTAGAATAATATGAGATTTTTCAAGAATAGTATTTTACGTATGTTATAAACTTTACAAGGCATATTAAGATAGAAATTAAAGGTAAATACTGCAATTTTTAACATGATTATTCTCAGACAAATCCAAAATGTACAGGATGAATAGTACAGTACACTGAGTCCTGAAAAGTGTACTGTATAATGGTCCTTAGCTAAACAGAAACGTTATGAAATTTAATTTTTATGTTTGATATCTCTGATCAAACTTTTTGAGCCTTAAAAAAATGTAGGGCTGGGGAAGTGGACACTGACACATGGTAAACGGAGAGGTGCTTCGTGCTACGCAGGCTACACAGAACGGCAAATGCACACGCAGTCGCGTACCCTGTTTGGCGGCATTAGCCTGCTCCTTCGCCGCCTTCTCCTCCTCCATAGCCTTGAGCTTGGCTTCGTACTCTTCCTGCTTGGCCTTCCACTCCTTCCTGTTGTTCAAGATGCCATCGAACATCGGCTGGATGCTGGGGTGGAAGCGGGAGAACTCCTGCGGGGTGAGAAGGAGGATGGCTGTCAAAGAAGGCCTTCTTACTTAAGGCCTTTGAGAGGGCCGTCTTCCAGCAGAACGAACACAGACAGTACCTTGTAGACAAAGGTGCAGACGAAGTCAATGAAACCGCACTGAAGCTTTGGGAGTTCTGCGGCTTTATTTCTGTCCATCATGGGCTGGAAGGAGGATGGAGATAAAGTTATGATCAAACACACAAATACATACACACACAAACCCGTGTGTTACAGGCATACATGAATACACCTCTGTATTTCTCTCACAAAATCACTCTTTCTAACAAACTTTCTTTTCACATGCACGTTCCTACGGCAGTCATATACTCGTCCTCTCTTCCTCTCTGAACATACACACCGTCCATAATATGCACTTTCTTTTTCATCTCCACATGCAAACAGTAACGGACTCACAATAGGCTGCTGCTCTAGAACCGTCCTCTCCAGGTCACCCTGCTCCCAGAATTCTGCTGCCACAGAAAGAGCCACCTAAAAGGGGAAAAAGCAGCACATTCATGCAACGATACATCTAAAGTTATATCCATGTTACAACTGTACATTACAGGTATTTAGCGGACGCTTTTATCCAAAGCCCAAAGCAACTTGCAGTTGATTAGACTATCTATAGGGGTCAATACCCTCGGGAGCAAAGTGGAGTTAAGGGTGGTGTCCGATGATCTTATTGTGGCTAGACTGGAGCTTGAACTACCCAGAACCTTAGCCACTAGGCTATAGGTTGCCCCTGTACAAATGCGGCCCCACATAAGCACTGAAGTCATGTCCGTATCACGAAAGGACTACAGTCACATTTACAGCACTACAGGTCCATGTCACAATAGGGACACTCTGATGTGATTAGGTTTCCGTCAGATAGATGTCACAACAGTGCTACGTCTACGTCAAAGCAGGGCTAAATCCAGGCCATGTCACAAAAGAGCTACAGTCATGTCAATGTCAGAACAGGGCCTCAGTCACATTCAAATCACTGCAGAGCCACAGTCATGTCTACATCAAAACAAGGACATAGGCATTTCTGTTTCACAGTGCAGTTGACAGCAATAGCTCTCCAGTGAAAGCTGGATTCCTAGCTCTGAGTTCCTCACCTTGCTCTGTACCTCCCAGGGTTTGGTGATGGCAGACAAGTCACACGCGGTCATCATCATAGCCCTTAAGATGTGAAAACAAATGTGATCTATTGCATTTGTAAAGGGCAATTCTGAGACAGCAAATTACCGAAATTCACTAATACGCAAAATGTTATGAGTTAGCTCAACACTGCTACAGTGGACATACTATCTCCACTGTAGTACCAGTAGTGCCAGTCTTCACACTCACATCACAATCTCTTTCCTTGTTGTCTCCAAGGACATGAAATCAACCCACTTCTTCTCTTCTTCATAGGTCTCTGATAGATCGACTATTTTCTGGAACATTGTCCTCTTTCTGTACAAAACAAGAGCAGTGACAATGATTACTATGTTAATAAATAATTACACTGCAATTACACTGTTCCTAAAATTCATCTTTGACCTGGAGGAGATGAAATATTAAAAAGTACTTAATCATTATAAATTACTACTTTTAACAGAGATGTCTTAGGATCATCGCTAATTGACCAGTATTATTCATGAATACACTTCAATCTACCTGCCTTGTAACATTACTTAGTCATTATTGACATTGTATGAATCTGCTGTATCAATGGTATCTACTGAAAAAAGTATGTCTGATAAGTATGACTTGTTTTCGGAAATTGTGAAAGGACAGAAGATGTCTAAAATGTCACATGTAACACAATCCACCTCAGGAATGAGCTAGCCCAAGTGTTTCTCTTGATCTCTGCATTTCGAAAATAATCTGAATTACATAGACTAACATATTAGTCAGGGAGGTTGCAGAAAAACACAGCCCATTTTTCATAGCTAAGTGAAAAACCTTGTTAAGGCCAAGCCAGCATTACAAGCCATGTTCAAAAAGTCTCTTTACGCCAGTAACTCCACAACATCAATGAGGTATACCACAAAGCTGGCTTAACAAGTTAGCTTGATAAATATGGTTAACACAAGTCTAAATATTTGAACGGCTGTTTGAATTTACAGACAGACTATTAGTCATGAAATGCTTTTGTGTATTTTGAACACATTTATTTGATTTAAGGATAGTTTTATTAACAGAAAAGCCTGTTTATCCTGTAACATTTTGTGACTTTAGCCAGATAAGCAGTGAAAGTGCTTTGTGGTAGACCACCCAGGACAGTTAATGAGATATCGCTCACTTGAAGTACAGAGCCAGATCTGTTGCAATGATAGCGATGTCAATGAGATGAAAGACATGTTCCACCTGTCTCCTGTTGAGGTTTTGGAAGATGTTCAAGGACTGTGGGATGGAAGAGATCATGGTCAAGAGATGTCACCTTTCCCATAAAGTTTTTGAATAAAAAACAATTGAAGAATATTTTTAAGGTAGTTAATACATTAATGTTATCTGTCGAAAATGCAAAATTCAACTTACATCTTGACCCAGCAAGAATTTGCCGAATTCTAAGTGGTGCCTTTCAAGAATGGACGACCCATGTAGCTTGGCAAGAGGGTTTTGTGATCTGTCAGCAAAGAAAGACACACAAAAACATATTGTGTTGCGATGGGAATTTTTGTCTCCTCACATACACAAAAATAATATAATTACCGGGATAACATATCCATGCTTCCAAGCACAATTAATATGAACAATTTATGAGAAATATGAGTTTGAATGCTGTTTACCCTTTAATAGTCCTTTCTTTATGGTCGCTGGCTTGATATCTAGTTTGTTTGCTAATAGTTATAATCTGTCATACTGTCCATCACCAGTTCACTATATTGACAGGAATTTCTTTCGCCATTTCTGAGAACTACAGGGCTAAACAAAAAAAGGCATCCACCATTTTAAGGTCTAACATGGGGGCAGTCTCAAAGATATAGCAATGCATTCTATTCAATGTCTTACCACTGCATGCCTTAAATGACCATTTGACATTAAGAAAGCCTAATTCAAATGTTTGGCGAATGATCTTCAACTCCCCCAAGATAAAGACTACGAGCAATGTGTGAGATAATTTTGCATCACTTCTTGCTTTGGTAAGAAAAAGCACGAATATGAAGCTTCAGAAACAGGTAAGGCTTACCAAAAAGAGAAACCCAAGTCCAGATCGCGAAGGACTTATTTGCTACAGATAGCAAAAGCAGATGATGAATTTCAAAGACATACTCACTTCACCTGGTAGAGGTTATTGGTTCCCCTGTGGTCGATATCGTGCAGGAAACCAGCGGTGATCATGGCCATTACCTCCAAGTCTGTGTAGTACCGTTTCAGTTTTCCTGTCTGATTGCCACAAGAAACATCAATAATCAGTGGCAGTTAATGCTTGTTTTCGTACCACGGTCCACAAGCTGAGCTCAGGCAGATATAAGTCAGAGGAAAACACGTCATTGCAACTTTGTGCAGGCAGACTGTAAGTGCCCGATTGACCAGTAAGACTTTCTACTGAGAAGTGGATTGGAATGAGTCCCAAACCAGTTTCTGCTGTCCAGCCTTAATACACTTTGCTTGCAAACTTCACTCAGGATGACTATCTCTTGCTGATAGAACAGAGGGCAGACCAGAATGCATTTGAATTTAAACACGCTCTTAATGGTGATGTAATAAAGTGTTGATGTTATTTTTACTGAATGGGAAATTTTCTATGAATTGCTGGGCAATGTAAGCTTGCAAAGTCTTCTCTTGGGTGGACTTCGGCCGAGGGTGTATCCGGATCTCAAAAAGGACTCCCCCAAGAAATGTTTGCAAGTTATGTTCACAAGAGTGTAGGAAATACTGGATAGGGACACGGCTAGGGACATAGCTTCCAGCCCAACCCCTCCCTCCTTTTGCAGTGGATTCAACACCAGACCCCAGGGACTATCCCCAAACTGGAAGAGTGCCTTGACAGAATGAGTTAATTAAATTTAGTACAGGCCATTTCCTAACAGCACCGGCTCTCGATATAACGGCATGTTCCAAGGTCTTGATTTGAAACTTGACTGTGTCCCTTGGGGACAACAAACAGTTTGATGCAAGTTTGACAGTGCACAGACAGGCCATTCCATGCCCCACCGCGTAATATAACTCCTTCATTGGGCACTGGTAGTCTGCCTGTAACAGTTGTGTGGAAGTATCCAGAACAATGACTGCACAGCTCAGCTGGCTGACGGTTAGCAGAAGAAGTGGTGACTGATTTTGGAGGCTGTGTGAATGGCGTAGGACACATGAATTGTGGAGGATGCATGAGATAGTTTGTCCTGACACATTTGGACATTCCTAATTGGCAACAAAGAAAAAACAGCTAAAAAACTAGTGATTGAAAGTCCATAGTATGTGAACTCTACGTACCGTTAGCAATGTGAACATTGTTTGTCCGACGTTGAACCCATGGCGCCAGTTGTGGTAGGTAATTCTCCTGTAACCTTTGCTGACCGAGTACATGAACCGCACTAAAACCTGTTGTTGGGGAGCAAGTCATTATAGTCCATAACTTTTTATCCTGTTAGAATTCTCCATGTTGGTATAAAAAAACCATAGAAAGCAATTGGTTGGTTTGGTATGATGCAAAATAACAAGAAGCTCTGATAGGTCATCGTTCTGGGAATGTTTGAATACCTTCTCCAGCATTAATTTTCAAATGCTACTTTACATGTAAATGTTACACTTCAGCTAGAAACACAAGGTTATAGAAACTAGAGAGCTTACACATTTTATGAATTTATAAACGTTCAGTGAAACTACATCTGCCTTTTTCAGCAGGTCCGTTATGAAGTAAACTTAAATAAGAATGTGTATATTTGTTACCTCTTGTGGAATCTGGAATTTCTTGACCACCCCGACCTCATAATACATTTGAATTCCACACTTCACCAGGTCCAGCTCCGTACAGTCGAAGTCAGAAAACCGAAATTCGTAGATCTCAAACTTTGTGGGCCCCGGGAGTTCTTTTTTCTGCAAAGAAACAGACCAGTATGATTTAAGTCACATAACCATTTATGCAGGTTTTAAGGAATATGTTTTAAAAAAAGAAATTAGCCTTGACCTTTACATTATAAATTTTCCATTTTATTCTATCCCATTTTATTTTTTCTTAATGTTGTTGCTTGTCAAGGTTGAAAAATATGTCCATAATAATAAATAATAACAACTTGGTTTGACGTGCTGGTTACTCGCACTAAATGTAGACTGAATTAATGTATTGTATTTTTATGGTAGTTAAATCTGAACTTAACATTTGGATGCAAAACACTATTCATTTTCAAACACATTTGCTAATATTAAATGCAAATACAAAATTGAAGCTGAATACCAGGATTTGTAGAAGCTCATCCTCTTCACAGTCTGCAGGCTCTCTGTCAAAGTATTCCCTCGTTTTCTAAAAACAAAGCAAAGCACTTACATATTGTGACAGAAAAAGAGTGACAAAAACCTAGGGATCATTTTATGGAAGCCTTTAGCACGTAGCACAATTTTTGCACATTCAGTTTTAATGTGACATGATGTGTGATTGGAGCAAAGAAACCAATCACATGTTGTTCTAGTCTTTTTGCACCAGCAAAACAGTTTTGCACGTGCCAAAAAATTATGCCCACAGAAGTTTACTGCTGGTTATAGCCATGTCTGTAAGTTCCTTGTTGATTGTTTACCCACCAGGATGTCCTGGATCTCATCGTCTCGGCATTTAACATGGTAGAGCACCATGTCCTGGGCAATGTCTTTCCTGTTTTCCAGTTTATTCATCTTGTCGTAGGTGTCTGTGTTGAGCGCCGACCAGCCCAAGAACTGTGTCAGAGACTGAAAAGGCAAAAAACAAAGTCAACATGTGATCAGGACATGTGCTGGTGTACTTCAGCAGTATTGCAAGAAAATAAACAAGATATGGTCTCCAGACTATTTAAAATGTGCCCCCAAAATCACAATAAACCGGCTGAATTTCATATTTACTGACCACAGATCAGCTTCCAAAGAAATGGAAGTGCAAATAAAAGAGTTTAAAATAGCATGTCACTCAATAGCATGCATATTCTTCTTTAAGAAAACAGGTCACATGACCATACTGCCTAAATTCCCATTGCACAGTATGCTAATTTGGTATAGTGTTTGTGGTTAAGCTTGTAGTCGTGTTGGTTAAGTTGAGTGTGAACAGTATAAATGTGTCTGTTATCTTGAGGTAAAGCTGTCCTGAGGTAATGCTACTCTTTACTGTAGGTTATTGGTGACAACCCTTCTCAAACTGCATGCCTGCTTTTGACTGGTATTAGAACATAAGGATCTGTGGATACGAATGGGGCAGTTAAAGGTCTCTTTGTATAACTTAACTTGTGGATTTCCTTTCGTCCTGGATTCCGAGTTCAGTTAGAGAATCGGTAGAGGGAAGGGAACGAGAACATTAAGCTACAGCATACACTCATGGGGACATCTTGGTGAAATTTCCCTTGGGCTGTCGGCTGTGGTCGTCAGCCTGTGCACTGCTGTTTTGTCGGTAACACAACGCAGAGCCTCACCTCCATGATGACCTCATCCTGTTCATCAAACGGCTTGCCGTCCTTCCTGTTATAGAAAGTGGCCACACCCACGATCTCTTCCTTTTTGTTAACGATGGGTAAGGACAGCACATTCTTGATGGTCCAACCACTGCCGTCCAGAGCTTCTGTCTGTGTGGTAAAAAAGAGGAACTTTACACAACTGTAGTAGTTACTGTAACTGTAGTAGTAACGTACTAGTTTTCATTTATATTTTGCCCGAACAAACATGTATCACCATTCATAAATACAGCCAATGTATCTACTATAAGCATGTGTTTCTTTTTTTCTTCATTTTTTTTTGTACATCTTGCCATTGCAATTCAGTGAGCATCAAAGTATTAGTCTAAAACAGTCAGACAGGACAGCAGCCATAGCTGAGAATATTGTGTGTTACTGGTGACTGGTGACACTCTCAGCTTGGTGACTAATTAGATACTCATATTATCAAACTTACAATGGAATATTAGCATCCTAAAATTGCAACCTAAAAATATGTATTTTACAGCTTTGTTTCTTACCTGAAATTTGAACATGTCCTCAGATGCCGCGTTCATGATGTTGCAGATCTGTAAGAGCACAGAGATGCAAATGATTCAGAAAATGTTAATTTTCTATTCATCTCACAGAATTTTAATCGCTTTGATGAGTTTGAATACATATGTTGTATCATAACAGTGTATCTATGTACAATTCCCTTTCGTTACAGAGCTAAGATTAAAATTTAAACTTACAAAACCACTTTCGGCAACGTATGTGGGCAGCCCACTTGCTAAGGCCCAATGATCCGGGGTGGGATTTCTGTTATGAGGGAAATTTATTATGAATAAGCAAAGCATCCATATAAATGGTAAATATGAGCTCATGTTAAAGAGTATACTAACGGAATAACTTTGATTTCTTCTTTTCCATGCAGAATATAGTCGATCACCTTATAGAAGATAATTTCCTGAAATGAGGAAAAAAAAAAAAGAAAATAAGCACTAGATCTTTCTGTCGTCATTGTAATCCTATTAACAATCTAGTTGAATTTAACACACAGTTAACTTTGTGTACATTGATTATTCTTTTCCCTGGTAGTATGGCACATTGTATCCCTTATAAGAGCACTTTAGTGCCGCATGTTAAGGTTCTCTGTATATCTCTGTATGTCATTAGTCAAATAGCTTAAATGATATACAAGATATTAGTTAACATGGCACCAAAATAAGGAATGTAACCTTTTCCATTAAGTTGAATCTGTCTTGAGTAATTTAAAATCAGATAATTGTGAAATAATATTAACATTTTACCACCACAAAAAATGCAAACAGACTGCATACAGTTATGTAAAAAGTTTAAAATAACGCATCTTCATCAATATATCGCAGAACGGTAGAAGGAGGATGTGAAAACACTCACCCTCCCATCAGGAGTGACAGGGCCGGAATATGGAGCCTGTTCACCCATCAGGACAGGCCAAATGTCAAAGAACTCCTGCAGGGACGACAGTCACAAGAAGGGATAAAGACATGCAGGGTGGAAAGACTTACATTCAGAGTGTAATGACTTTCCAAAAGTCCATTTGAAAAACAAAGGAAGACTAGAATGCACTACATCTTATGAGAACTTTTAGTGATAGAGCAGATATTGGCATTAGAACAGTACAAAAGTTTGACAGCAGCAGACAGGATGTACTATGTGATGTCACTTCCTGTGCATGCTATCCACAGGAAGCGAATGCGCACCTTTTCCTTGGTCATGTCCAGAAGGCCCACTGAATACCTGTCGCAGTTCAGGTAAGCTCGGACTGTGTACAAGGCCTTGTGAAACTGTCGCTCAATGTCTGTCAGCTCTTCAAACACCTTGTTGGCCGACCACAGCAAGACCTGCCCAGGGACAGAGAGAATGTCCAAGAAAACAGAGACACCACACTGGAGACTAAGCTAAAGTGATTTGTTCTTGATGTTGAATTCTGAACGGAAGTGAGCGGCAAATGATTTAGTCACAAATAAACATTTTTGCATAGCTCAAGATGAGGGTTTAACAACATTGTCCATACATGCTAAAATTACATTAGATTACATTTATTATTTGCATTTTGCAGTCGCTCTTATGCAGAGCATCTTACAACTCAAAGTGCATTATGCCAAGGACAAGAGAGTTAAAAAAATTGGGATGTTAATGGGAAACTCAAATCTCCTCGATTTTGTGAATTGCTAAACAGTACCAAGGCAAAGTGACAGTCACCACTGTTATAATTGCTCTGTATTGTAAATAACAATTATAGTCTAGTAAAACTTTGTTTTATTCATGATCGATTTTGCAGAAAAATTGAATGGGAACACAAATTCCAGTTCAGTGTGTGTACTCACCATTCCCCTGCGAGTCTCACAGCCGTGGAGGTAGTTCAGCTGGAAAATCTTTAGATTTAAAGTCGCAAAGCTCAGATACTTTAAAAAAAGCTGCAAGACAAAAACAACAATGGAAGTGTTGGATAAGACAATCCAAAATCATTACAATCACTGAAGAGCTGACCAAAGAAGATTTAAAATACACTTTTGATGCTGCTGAATACTAGAATACGGGAAAAGAACTGGATTCAATCTTGTTGTCTATACTTGACTTCAGCTGCTAAATTTTTCTTTACAATCTAAAACTTGCTAAGGAGAAAATATGCTTGCTTTTGTGGGTATATATTAATGGCAAGTTCTAAAATTCCCATTGCTGATTATGTATTTTTTTATGATTAAATGTTAATATTGAAATGTAATATCCAAATACTCATAAAATGGTGAAAGCCATTGAGAAGGAAATCAACCGTCTTGTTCTGCGTTCGGGCACTTGGGTCTGGTTCCATCAACAAATAATCTGAAAGTTCATATCTCAATGACTTGGCAAAGAAAAATTATGGTGACACTGTGTGTAAACATTGCTTGTGCTAAACAGTTGGGTTGTGAAGGCCTGGTGACAGAACTGGCAAAATTTCAGCACCTCATCAGACATGTTAAATGTGGCATGCTGCTGAAGCAGTTGCTGTGGGTGTGCACATAGCAAACAGAGAATGATGACAAAATAAATCATTGATTTGATCCAGTCATTATATTCTGTTATGATGAGCAAAACATTTTGATTGGCCCAAGCAATTCAGTGATTGACTGATGTTGTAGCTCCTCCCATTTCTGGTGTCATGTTACCTCATCCCCATCCACGGTACTTACATCCTCATCCTCAGGTGTGAAGAATGGCCCGTTCGTCTTGTTTACCGCCATGACCACGGCCACCACATCTTTCCCGTTCATGATGGGCGTTGCCAGGATGTTCCTGGTGGTGTACTCTGTCAGTTCATCCACAAAGGAACTGAAATGGCTGTTCTGGAGTGACAGTAAATCATTAAAGCGTTAAAGCATTTCTTCAGTATTTGTATAAAATTTAGAGCCAACCGAAGTTACATTTGACTGGAATGATATATTAGCTGCAGTTTACACAAGAGGAGTAGCCTTATTTTTCGGTTACTTTTCTGTTTAGGAATTATTTCTTGAAATGAGCATGTCCTTAAAGTGATATTGAATTGGGATGTGTGGTGCGGATGAGTATTGGAAAGTTATAAGCTAAATACATGCACATACAAACAAGCATACTCAGGGAATACGCACACACACAGCATTGTGACATAAATTGACAAGCTAACCATTTCAGTACTTGGCTTAAGAAGCATGACCAGATTGATGTCTACCTTAGCCATAACTCAAGCAGGCCAATTTACAGCAAGATGATGCTAGAACGCTATAAATAACCGCCTGAATTGAAAATCCAGAATGTAAAACTCATGTCCAAAATACTGTCACCAAAAGCAGTCACAATTTGAAAGCACTTTGTTGTACATATATATATACATGACTACATTGCTTATATCACTGCACATAATTTTGACCCATTTATAATTTTGCTGACTGCCATAAATACTCAGGTGCCATAATCCTCAGTTCCACAGCAGGGTCACGGTAGAGATGCGTAAGTGGGATTATGGCAAGAGGATTCCCATTACCTCAATATATGTATCCATACAATTATATAATACATAAATTACACATAGAATATTACAAATGTACAACATTCATGTTCCTTCCAAAGAAACATAATAAGTGCTAAGTTATATTCATTTTTTGAAAATATTTTAACCATGTGGGAAAATATTAAAACCTGTAAGGTGAGCGCGGTCTAAATCCACAGTCAGGTGTGACATATTGGTGTCTTCCACATTTTATACGAAGGATTCACTTTTTTAATTTTTATTTGACAGCCTTAGAATATAAGGCAATATTTTCTCTATTTTTATACATTTTTAATGTATATTTTTGTCAGCTGCCAAAGATGGAGATAACCTCAGTTAAATGATATGTCACTTTTGGAAATTCGTCCAGATTTCACAAAGACAGCCTTACCTCTGACACATCTTTGACGTTGGCGGTTTTTTTGGTCTGGGCGACATTTCCCACGATCCCTATGTCGAGGGGGAAGACGATCTCAGAGTCTGGGGGTACCAGGCATTCCTCCAGCGTGGCATCAGCGTGGACGTTGAAGAGGCGCGTGGCGAGCTCCGCGATGCCGTTCCGCTGCCGGTACATGAAGAGCGAACAGCGGTCAGCGCCGATCAGGAAGCTGATCCTCTTCAGGATCTTAAACACTACCTTCTCCATGTTGACGCTCTCCTGCATGTCGCTGACCAGTTCCCATAGGATCTCGCCTTCCTCGACCTGGACCAGGTCCCTGAAAGTCTCAAAATCCACCTTGGACTCTGGCCGACCCATCATGGCCGCGATGGCGCCCGGTTTCAGCTTTTTATTGAAATAAACATTGGCAAAATCCGGATTTTCATCCAGGAACTTTTCCACATCTTTCTTCGAGACACTCATCTTGGATTTGGGATCTGTCGCTCCAGTCCCGGTTGACTATTGCAGGGAAGAGTAAAGATTACAAATAAGGTATTTGTAGATTACTGAAAAAAAGATAACAACTTGCTGATTATAATCCCAAAATATAAAAAGGAACGGTTCAGAGGAGATCCTGTTCAGAAGAGAAACACCTGCAGCGGCAGGGACAACCCGACTCCAATCCAACTGGCATCAGCAAGGTTTCCCTAATAGTGTTGAAGGTGAACAAGGATCTTGTCATGCAAAAGTGATCAGGTGACCTATGCCAAAGCTGGTGCCCAATCGTACGCTGTTGTAACCTCTTCCCTCCTCACTAGCTTCGGGCTTGGTCTGAGCTAAAAGATACGGTGGAAAAGCGGACTCTGGTATGACAAAAACAGGAACGTCCCGTCCCAAGCTGTTTGATATAGAAATTGTATTTGGTTTGTTCTAGCGGTATCCTCTCTCTGGCTGCCTTCCCTCGACTCGCAAGCTCTTTATGTTCTTATTAAAAATGCACTCCTCATTGCTAAGCCCTATTTACCTTGGCCACTATCTGATTATCTCAGCGCCCAAAATCTTTTCTCAGTCACTGTGTTAGTCCTACCACCACGGGCCACTGGCATCCCCAGAATATAATCCTGAATTGAACAAGAGAACATTTACGATTTCCAAAAATGACATAAGGAATTGAAAACTTGAGGGTAGTTGTGGTATAGCCTTTATGGTTATTTTCTGCAATATCGTATTTGTTTGCTAAGAGTTGTGTGGAATATTAGCTATGAATTTAACAGTAAAGAAATGCAGATTGCCTGTAGTGGTTCATTAAATTCTTCAGTCATGGGGAAAATATTTCTTTCAGGAATCTTGAACTATAGTTTGAAATGCCTAAGGGTGTTGGTCTTGACAAAAGTAATGGGCAATTGCTGACCTAATAGGTTAAACACTGTAGCTTAGACTGCAGTCTTCATTTGCAAAGTGACAAATTACTTGACACGTCTGAGGAAGACACCGTTTTCGTAAGCTTTCCGTACAGTGTCCAGGCTTTCCCAAACTGCTCCCATAGGAATTTGACTATGAGCTGCTAAAAATGACATTGTCGTATTATGATAGACTGAGCGGATCTGTTGAATTTCTTTTTATAGAGGCGGATTACAGTGACAATAGTCATTTCATTTTGATTACGTCTACGATCCTGAACATCCCGAACATACACAGTGTGGCTGTTTGAACAGCGTTGAACATACATTTGAGAGCATGCATTTGAGCATGAAGATGAAATCTGTAGTTTCAGTTGAATGGATGGAGACCATATTTGTAGTTTAAAACTAACTACACATTAGCCCATAGCTTTCTATACATATGCTGTGAAGCTATCGAAAATTATGGTACTACTTAGTTTCAGAGCTCTAGAATCAGGTACAGTACCCCTGGGGTGGATGAAGAGACGGTGCAGGACGTTAAAGTGAGGTTAATGACAATAATTACAATAATCTGACCCTCCTTTCATGCAGAGAGATAGATCCCATATCAGGGGCCCTTAACCATCTTAAGGAAAAGGTCAGATGGATTAGCCGCACATTAATAGCACTGTACATACACTGCTAAGGGATGGAGCTGAGTTGTGGAAGACAGGTAAAGCCCTTTTCGAGTGTGCGTGCCTCACGCATGTTTTACAATGGACGTATCTCTTATAAAAGATAAACCCTCAGGATCTAATATGAAAGAGATCACGGCAGCTTTATTGTAACTCAAACATTTGAAGGAAGAGAGCAGTTGTATTAGAGGTGATGTTTATTGATTTCAAAGGGCCTGAATGCCTTTCAAAGTAAAATAAGAACAGTGTGGTATTTACTATTAATTTTGGTAACATCCCATACCGTGCTGGCTCCCGTATCTGTCATTACCTACCTGAAATTGTCAACGTCCTCGATGATGATTCATGAGTCCATCGAATTGTTGATGCCTTCACAAATATAGATGTTTTAGGACTATAGATGTGAAGTGTAGATTTCAGTTTGGTAACAGCTGGTTGGTTTAGTGGTTTAGTGCTGCAGTGCATACTGGTTGAATAAACTGTGTCAATCAACTATTGAGTCACTAAGTGCTGAGTAGCAAAAATAACAGCTCTCTTAGACCAAGACTAAGGACTGAAGCTTCATTGTTGTCTTCATGTTAATGCATTTTACAAGGGCTCTCTACTCAAGTCATAGATGTGTGTGTGTACAGATGGTACCCATCTCTTAGTCATATGTAAGACACTGTGATTGAATTATTTACAAATTAGTCCTTTTCCATTCACATTTTTTTAGGATTTTTTTTAACCCTCTGGTTTCTCTTCGGTGAACACATTCTGTGTGGCATGTCCTTGCTTTATCAGTCACAAAATATATTGCTGTCATCAAATGATTATCCTACCCTGTGTTCCAAAGCCTAAAACGTGATCAGTGTCTTTATATAATTCATCAAAACTGTGCAATTACAATAGATTGCCATAATAGGTAGATATCTGCAAGTGCCATAATCCTTTGCTTTGAACAAAGAAAGGAATGGTTTTACAGAAAAGTGCAAAATCACATCATGCAAAATCAAGTCATGGAGAAATCAAATAAAATAAACCTAATGTGATTAATTAATTATATATCGTTATATGTATTATATACCAATGTTTACTCTTGGATCATGCAGTCAAGCAATTAGTTATAAAAATAAGTACAGCTGATTTCTTCAGTATTCTTTTTTTAAATTTGCTTCCTTCACTTTTTCCTTAACATTTTTTTTCCTTAAATCTATCTGCAGTGACCCACTTCCACAGACTAGTGGTGGTGACTTCTCCAATTCACACATGTAGACAAGTCTGCCACTTCTCCTACTGCATGTAACCAATCACGTACTACCTGTGCCGATGGAGGTCAGCTCATGGTGAGTGGATCTCGGACCACTAGGGGGCACTGGAGAGCGATGAGACTGATGACCCGTCCATAGCTTGCCCTCTGTCTTTCCCCGGCAAGCCTGGCCTAGGCCTGCATCCCAGTCCAGATTCGCAACTAAACTTCACTCGGGTGGATGTAACGCACCAATAGGGACGAACGGAATATATTTGAATTAAAACACACTAAAACACAAGTTAGAAATGGAAGATTTGGCAACAAAAAAACACCAAAATCTTCCACAAACAAGTTTATTGATGAGAAATATAAACAGAAACGAATATTCTGTGAGGACAGAAATTTGTAAATGGGGAATTATATTTTTTGTATGCTTGTTGAAGGAGAGAAAAGGGAAAGGGGGGCAGAATTTAGACAGGGGATAGGCTTTTATAAGACAACAGCATCATTTGATGGTTTGTGTTCTCTCCTTTTTAACAATTACAATCTATATAGGACTAAAAGGATGTATACTCATTAAACTGCGCAGTTGCTTTGCAATTTACTCAAGGAATTTTAACAAACAGTAAGTCAGTGTCAATACACAGTCTTTATGAGCAATCTAAATCTGTACTGCAAACATTGGCCTGTCCATGGAAGTGGTGATGGACTTTCTCCAGCAGATGGCGCTGTCTGTGCATGCGCTGGTCTATCTGGTCAGAGTACAGACTAAAGCCAGGATTCAATCACTGGTCAGAGTACAGTCAATATAATCAAATCTCACTTGTCTCCGGGAAAAGGGTTCAGTTATCATAAGTAACATGACAAGACCCCAAAAAATGTCACTGACACACATTTTTTCTTTGATTTTAACTCATTCAATTTGCTTTGGAAGAAAGTAAGGGCCTTCTTGTTTGCATACAGCTTGTTTTAGTTTGGAATTTAAAGGCCTTGTTCACTCTCTCTCACATTTTTTAAATTTGTCTTACTTTCTGTTGTTTGAAAATGATGATGTACAGCAATCTGAGTCCAAAAACCAATGGTGCTAAAAGTTTCAGTATTTTTGTCATGAAAGTCCATTTTTTGACTTCCTCCTAAAACAATTTTCCACATACATTGGTGTATAAGGTGTGACTATTAAATAACGAGACTAATGCTGAAGAAAAGCATGTCCACTTCAAGCGATGCTTAACAGCGAACTGAAGACGCAAGCGGATTGAAACCTTCAGGGGTTGTTTATGCTTGCCCATTGGTCAATGTATACCATGTGGTTAGCACATGCGTGCTGTGGTTTGACATACGTAAGCCCAGTCTCATTGTTTAATAGCCACACCTTGTACATTAAGCATATATTACAAATCTGACATAGCTGTCCTGTCTGTAACGTTTCAGATTAACTGAAAGAGTGTGATTTTCCCCACTAATTCAATGAAATCCATCATCAGCACTCTCTGCACTTCTGAACGTTACTTTGAGTGAAATCAGGAAGTGAGTAAGACAGCAGAGGGACCTTTCAACTTCTAGAGGTTCATTCCACATTCTGACAATGAAAATGTTCACCCTTCAGGGAAAGCAGTGGTCCTCCTTTCAGGAGAGTCACAGTGCATAGTTTTTGTAGGCTGGTTTTCTCCTGTGTTTCCCAGTTAGACAAACTGCTGATAGCTTGCTAGTGGGCTAACCAAGCAAATGTTAGGGTATGTAGCAACTATGCTGTGGCTAGGCAAGAAGGGAAATTATCTCATGCATTTATTTTACAGTACATAATTATTATTATGACATTAGAATGCTGTTTTTATTAGTAAGAACCTGTTTTCCGCACACTGTAACATCTTCAAAATGTTATGCTTCAGGGAGCTAGAATATACAACGTAGCAAGAATTCTGACCCAACCAAACCAGACTTAACACAAAAAGACTGGGAAAGTAAGGTTTAGTTTATGTAATGAGTCCGATGAAATCTGTGGCAACTGTTTAAAATATTGCATCTACATAGGGCACCACATTAATCTTGATGGTACAATCTTGCTTTGATTGAATAGCATATGTTGTTGAAGAAACTAGATGTGTTTGATTGCATCCCAACTTAAATGTCAAACAAGAGCATCTTTAATGAGGGTCAGAAAATTGTATTGACCGCAAGGTCATAGTCACTAAGAAGGCTTAGATTCTTTTATTTTGCCTTACAATCCACATGTGTTGTACTGACATAGTTGAACTATTGTCTGTTGTTAAGAAAGACAGACTCTGTCAATGCCAGCTTCTGTGACTCTGTATGTAAATCGTAATAACATAATGAAACTACAATTCAATAAGCAAAATTGAAGTCTTGGAAAGTGCTTGTGAAATTGCAACCAATATTCAGTGCCAGTAATTTTAACACATTCATGGCAAACCTGTCTTTTATAAGAGCATATTTTTACATTTTGAAGATATCTTTCTAGGTTGCATTTGAGAAAAGATGTCCTACAGCCAGTGATATACAGTGATATTTCTAATATCTCCCCAAAAAAAGTCCCTACATATAACAGTCTCTTCATAATTGCCTAACTCAAGCACACTGAAGGAGGATTAATCATGTGATAAGGGCAAAAATAAAATGTGATTCTAATTAATTGTGCCAATCTGTTCCAGACCCACAATGCTTTGCAGCTGGCAGGAGGCACATCCTCTCAGCTAGTCAGCATTAACACGTGAGCCCAGAGAGTGTGGGAAAAGAAGCATTGTTTTCTGGGGCATGCTGGAGTTTTGAAAGTTTGAGAAGGGTCCAGGATGGGCAAACAGTAGTGGATATTGTGGATTAACGAGAGGGATCAAGAAAATGGTGTAGGTTAATATAGAGAGAGGGCTTAGACAGGGGGAACAGATGGTGGTGGTGAACAGGCAAGTCCAATCCACATAGCCTGCAATGTTTTTGGAAGTAACCACTCAGCCACTGTAACAGACTGAAGATATTTCCACACAGTTAAACATCTCCTTATTGTGGTTTGGTGAACAAAGAGGCATGCACAAGCCTTTGTAATGTACATGTCAGTGTGTGACCAGTATTTTTAGACATGCAGGGAGAAATTTATTTGCTTTCATCTGAAATTCAGCGCAGAGCAAGGGAATGCATGAAGGTAGTGTGCAGGATGAATAAGAGGAAGGAGAAATAGACAGCTGGGAAAGAGATGGAATTAAGATGTGAAGGGAAATGGTAGACAAAGGATTGTTTTGAATGAAATATTTTTATTTTTTTCATAATGCATACATGTTTTTGGTGCTTGTCTGGTCTTCTTTGAATGAATAAGATGTATAGTCTGCTTATGCTTCTTCTCCAGTACAGGTCTTCGTTTCTGTGGGATTTTTTTAAGAAAAAATCCAGGACAAGACACAACACAACCATGGTGCACTGTATCCACACATTCCTTTTTTCTT
This sequence comes from Albula glossodonta, assembly GCA_019788955.1. Taxonomy (NCBI): domain Eukaryota; kingdom Metazoa; phylum Chordata; class Actinopteri; order Albuliformes; family Albulidae; genus Albula; species Albula glossodonta. The sequence goes on from JAFBMS010000027.1 coordinate 1,746,807, forward strand.
GCTTAGCCTCAGACCTGCTATGACATGTCCGTCTTAAAGAGACAAGATCTTTTTTTTCCCGAACAAACACCAGTATCCTTGCTCATACCCAGCAAGGAGATTAATATAAATGCAAATATATCAAAATGTACATAAATGCACATGTTCATTTGCTTTATTTCTTTGCAACTACTTCCTGGTTCCAGAGCACAACACTTTGGCATTTCAGCACTCTTTACTATATAACCTGTATTCTCATGCATTACATTGACAGTCTTGCTGGCCCTTGTAAGATGCCTGACTGAACTCATCCACTGGTTCTCTGCCAAAATGCAGACTGAGTTTACCTACAAGCAAATAAGCTGTTGTTACTAGTGTCGGAGCTAAAAGAAACTACAAATCTCCTGACGGCTCTGCTGGAAATAGCCAATAACAACGCTGGGAAGTGTTTACAATAGGATTGACGGGGTGGTCTGACGGGAATGGATAGCCTGTCGTCAGGGCTCAGGGCTCATTTTAACCAATACCGTGATGACGTGACCACTTACAACTGCTAAACATTGGACAACTCCATTCGACAAACCCAGGGATGTTAACTTGATGGGTAATTGCAGCTAAATGCATTATATATTTATCACTGCACTGGGAGAGGGAATCTGTCAATGTATCAGTTTTACTTTTTGCAAACATAACTTTTTTCATTATTTTGAAGATCTCCAAACTTCGCAAACTCTTGCATTTTGTGGAGTAAAATGTAAGGCCAAATTTTTATTGAATCCAACCCTAGAAAGCACACAGTAGGTGAATGCATCGCAAACACAAAGAGGTGTCAGTCACAGGATCACTTCACTTTTTTTACAAAAAAAAAAAAAACCACCCATACATGTTTTGGGGCTGAGTTTTGTATGGAAAAAATATGGAAATACTCTTGTTCCTTTGTGTGGAATAAAATCAACATTGTATTGATATTTAGTATATGCAAGCGCTGTATAGCATTGGCCAGTTACATGAGTCAGCACACCACAGGGTGCCATGATAGCGTTGCCACCTGCCCGAGCAGTTCGATAACACGCGCTGTCATCACACGCGCTCCTAAATTCTAAAGCCAGTCAGCTCACCCCAGCACCTACGTGCTTATTTGGGGATTACGCTTCAGTAACGATTACCTGCGCGGTTCAGCGGAGTTCATCTTGCTTTATGGCAAGGGTCAAGAATCCCTCTACTCAAAAATGGATTGGTATAACTGTTGACGTCGTAGGAATAGCTCAGCTAAAACAACACAGCTGTCTGATGCCTGCAGAATGTGAGTTATTATTATTATATAAGTGGCAGTCTTATATACAGTACAAAAAGTGAAAAATACATAAAATGCCCACCTTATCAGTTTGTGATTTTGTCATAGATAGAATTAGACTGCCACTCAGACATACAGCACAACTCTACACTGCTTCCTGTTAGCGAAACATGGGACTTGTTACTGCCCTCAAGGTGTGAGTTATATATTGTGAGTTTAGGCAGGTGTGAGGGGTAAAGAGCTCACAGGACAATTACTTCTCACAAATGAGTGACTGAAAATGTATTTGGTTTAATGGACAGGACTACCTACCTACTACTACCCAGCTTGACAACCTTATGCATACCACTAGTAATAATATGGAACCAGAGACTGTCACACCTGTAATTTATATAAATATAAACACATATACTGTGTATCAAATGTCTGGGATCACCTTTCCTTTTTTAATTTTCCGATTGATGTTTTATTTTCTGTGTATTCTTTTCAATGAAGTATGGAAAAATATGAATACAAAGGGTTTGTTAACATTAAGCAGCTATTTGTTAGTACTTATGCAACACTATTTGTTATGCAACTCAGCTTCCTGTTAATTAAAGAATGCAGGGGTTTCCTTATCCTAATTCAGTTCTTTCAGCAGGTATTCATTCATTTTTGTAGTTTTTTGCAAAGAAAGATTGAGAAAATGGGGATATTTAAACAGCTTCAAGCTCCAAACTTTTTATGAACAGTGTTCAAAAAATACTAAAGTAAATTTTGGGACCATATTCCAAATACAGGACGTGGTATAAAGCCAGAAAATGTCGGGGATGAGTCAAGCAGACCTTAAATCATTTTGAATTTACATTTGAGTTTTTGGGCAGACAGTTTAAATTCCAAGGAAAACACAGTAATCATTTATAACTTCATCAAATTTGCAATTGCATTTAATATGCCAATATATTCGGTCTGCAACAAACAAGAATAACTATAGTAAGTGCTGTAACAGAGCCTGCATGTTTAAATATTGAGAACACAGGGAGATTGGAAAATTGGTCCAGGAGGGAGGTCCATGGAACAGTCCAAGGTGGGTTTTCAGCCTGCAGTGAAATATGGGAGGGATTCAGCCAGTTTGACAGAGTTGGGTGGGCCATTCCGCCACAGGGGAACCAGAATGGAGAACAGGCATTATCACGCTGCATGACCACCTTGTACCAATAGTAATGGGAATTTAACCAGTCAACAGGATGTATTGGCCTAAAAATCCATCTTAGGGCTCTGTTACCTAGAACAGTCCATGTTCTAGCTCTGTCGTTCTCAACTGGTGGGTCACAACCCAAAAGTGGGTTGCGGAGTGTGTGGTTAAAAACAAAAACGAAAAAGTCTTTCCACTTCATAGCCTACTTTTACTTACTACATACCTTATACTTATATTGTGTTTTTTAACTGTGCATGAGGGAATTGTGTATCCTATTAGTGCATTATTTTGTGAAATAAATTTGAGTGGTTCAGAATTGAAAAAATTTGGGTTGCAACTTAATAACTAAGTGGGTCACAAGACTAGACCAGTTGAGAATTGCGGCTCTAGCTGAATCTTCCAATTCCAACAATTCTACAAGGAGCCTTCTTTCTTCTCTCTACTGGTTTTGGTGATGTATTCGTATTATTATTATTATTATTATTATTATTGTTGTTGTTACTTTACAAACCCATCAGGGAAACAGACTTAGTGTACCAATTATCCATGACTAATATTATAAATGTATTTTAAAGTAAAGTAAAATGGTGGATTTCAGTGTTACAGTGACAGCCCTCTGTGATATAAGAGCTTATTGGATCCCCTTATGCAATATGTGCTGGTATGGTACAGATCATCCTGGTCACACAGATGTCCACCAATTGATAAGGCTGGTCAGCTTATACCTAAGTGTATTCTGTAACACTTATTTTTTTTTATATAACAGCATTGGTATTCCAAAAAAATTGTATGCATGTTTGAGTGTTCTGAGTCTAATTTACTCATTATAGAATGAATTTTAATGTGGTGTTTCCTGTTTTTCCCAGTCTCAGAAATTAAATATATAAGGTTTTCCAATGCCCTGTGTAGCATGAAATTTCTTTTATAGCTGGTGATCTTCAGATAAAAATGAATTGTCTTTACACAGTCCTAAAGTTTGATATTACAAAATCTTGAACATCTTGTCCCATCACCTTTGTCATCTCTCTCCATGCAAGTTACATACAATTCGCTAACATCTACGTAGTACGTAGAATCAGATACAGTTACTTTTAGCTAACGTGCAAGGAAGTTGGTCTACACACAGTAATATACAATAAAGACTATTTATACACTTAAAGTGACAATCGGCAGTGCATTGTGAAACAGTGAAATCTCTGTTACATAACGCTAATGTCTTACCATAACTGTCACCATAAGCTGCTCTAGTGTATCCGTGCTGTATGGGTAAAAGGTGATGAGCAGGGGTACCTTTAAATGGATCACAGCCAAGTGTAGCCCTGATATAAACACAAAACACTTTTAGGTAATAGACAGTACCCAATAACAGGGTGTGCTATAACCAGCTCTGTACTACAACCAGGTCTTTATCACAAGGCATGCAGAAAGATGTCGATTAAAATGAAAACATTAATTTGATAATGGACATTTTCATTTGAAAGTGGAAACATTTCCAATTTTGAAATAAAAGCTGCTATGAAAGCATAAAAATATTAGATTACCAAGACCAAAATGGTCTTTAAATGTGCATAAATACTGTTAGTTATACCCAGTAGGTGATTTTAGGGGGATGCCATCCCCCTTGTTAGCAAAATGACCAAAATGCATCCCCCTTGTTAACCTGCCATCCTATGCTATTTATCGCTTCATGGCGAAAAGAAGAAACCTATCAGTGATATTTAAATGTCAATCTTACGTTATTTGTGCTCCACTTTTTGTTGTTTTGTATCCTCTGTGCTTTTGTGGCCTTTGATTGCTTGTTTGCTTGGAGCCTGCAAATGCATGCTTCTCATTGGCTACAGGTTAAAATGGCTAAGTGACCGTTTCAGAAGGACCTTAGTGGTCGATAAGAACGGACATGTCCCTTAAAAATTTGGCAGCTAAGCAGTTCACTTATGAGCACACGAAAATGTGAGCTATCTAACATATTTATTTGCTTGAAATAAAATGACCAATTTTAGATTCTAATGAGAGGGAGACGTATTGAATGCAAAAGGTATATTAAGCAATAATATACCTTTGTATGCAGTTGCGATAGTGTAGAGGTCTGTTTTTGAAATCCTGTGCTAGTTTAATAGTTTTTATTTGTTTTTATATTAATAATATGAGTTACAAGCAGGCCAAAGTGACCACTGGTTATACCTTATGGAATTTTAGCAGCACTGGAGTATGGGGCTGAAAGTACAGCAAATGTACTCAAAATTTGGGTCCAGAACTTTCTGAGCCTATGAACCAATATTCTTGATTCAAAACAATGTATACTGTCAAATCAACTATGAGTGCACTGTAACTAGTGCTACGGGTTGGCAAGTGCAGTGCTTATGTTTTCAGTGAATGTCAATGGAGAGTGTATGATTTTTTTCCTATCATCTCATAACCCATCTCCACCCAGAGATCAACAGAGTGAGACCATCTACATTCATTCATTCATGCCTTAAATCCTGTTACGAAAAACACGAATTCAGCACCTTCAAGCGCATCCGTGCTAATTTGCAGCATTGTTTTTACCATGTGGTCTCCTAATCCCTATGCCCTTTGCGTCCTTTGAGTTCAGATTGTTACACATTTTACCCGTCTGCTGGGCTTGTTTGGGGGGGTTACATAAAGCCGTAATTGTTTTTTTTTACCAGCGAGCATGGGAGAGTTCAGCCGAGTGGTCAGATTACAGCGCGGATTTCTCCAACTGGATTAGCGGTAGATTTAAGCACCTTATTTAGTTACAAGAAGTGAAAATAATCAATAAGCCTGTCTGCGCGTGGAGTATAAAACAGGAGCTGGGCGGGACAGAAAGCGCTTCAACATTCAGCTGACTCCTACCTCTTCCATTGCTCTCCAGACTACAGACTGAGAAACAGGTAAGGCCATTGGGGAAGGAATTGATTATGGTTTTCTTCTTGGTGGTGTCTGGTAGTGACTACCTAAGTTTGCTTGGTAGCTATCCTCTAATGATAGTTTGGTGTTAATGAAGGAGAGAGAGCACGTATCTGAACAGAGTGTCTCGGTAAACAAGTGAAACCAGCCATGCTTTACCAAGCACAGGCTGGAGAGAAATAGTTTGTATCCTCATGGCAACAAACACGCATGGACTTGCAATCAAAGATGTGCAGAACTGGATGTGATGGGCAATCCTAAACAGTGACTTTGCTGTCTACCAGGAATTACTGTCAATCTACTGGATGTTATACCGTATGCAATAAGAGACATAAGTGCTTGGTCAACCACTACGATAGTTCCTAGTGAATGTTTTTCTATGATGAGCCGAACTGTTTTTTCTTCTCTCTTTTACAGAATGGACTACTCTAAATTTGCTCTGTTGGTGGTGCTGCTCTCCTACATCGAGAGGTGTTGGTCGGCATCTTGCGTGGTGGACAGCTTCACAGTCAAGCAGGACTTTGACCCTAAGAGAGTAAGTACCTGATCAGACTGTCCTCACAGATTCAGACCCTAAATTTCAACTAATTGCTAGCTTCACAATGAATGCAATTATGATACGTCTGTGTCCTGGAAACACTCCCCAGAAATATTGCCCAAAATCATAGGACCCAAGACACTTTACATTCAAAACATGAAGGAAATGCTAATAAAATGTAGCCTAAATAAAGTTTAGAGAGTATTTTGAAACTGTAAAATTGCTCGCCGTGTTGTGGGACAATTCCCCTCGGCGTCCTTGTCATTCATCCTTGTCCTGGTCTGTTGCAGTATGCTGGAAAGTGGTACGCCCTGCAGAAGAAAGACCCGGAGGGTCTCTTCCTGCAGGACAACATCTCCGCCGAGTACACCATCGACGATGACGGCACCATGACCGCTTCCTCCAAAGGCCGTGTCACGCTCTTCGGGTGAGTCGTCCGAGCCCAGATAGCGGGCGACACTGAGCAGGAGACGACAGTTGTAACATTAGCCATGGGTTAAAGGTGGAGAGGAGAACCATCGCCTGTCGTAACAGGCAGTCCTCGTGTCTGCCCTTGCATTCAGCTGTCTGTTCATTGGTAGTGACATTCAGAAGGCCCAGCCTGGTGAGGCTGATGAGCGAAATGCCAGTTGGTGTAAATCATTGTGATATAGGAATCCTTGTAAAGCGCTTGTCTGTGGATATTCAGAAGATTAAGATGTTATTTTTCTGTACCCACAGGTTCTGGGTTGTGTGCGCTGACATGGCTGCCCAGTACTCTGTCCCTGACCCAACCACCCCCGGCAAGATGTTCATGAACTACCAGGGCCTGGCCAGCTACCTGTCCAGCGGAGGTAAGATGGAGCAGCATACGTGCAGACACACACAGGCACACACAAAACATAAGCACACTGCCGAATGCACGCATCCATGTGAGTGCGCACACACACACACACACACACACACAAATTCACAGGCACACACACAACATAAGCGCACTGGCACACACATGCATAAACACACACACAAACCAAGCCACACAGTTACACTTTCAGTGGCATACATAAACACACACACACATGTTCACATATGCACAAGCATGCATGCACACACTAGGAGTATAATACAATAATTCAAAACAGCACTAAATCAGGAAATACTTGTTTTACAATTTAACCAATATTTCCCATGTTGCTCTGCAGCATCAATAGCAACTCAACACGACTGATTGAGTTAATTCACAAAACAGTGCCGTATGCCTCAGGGTTTCACAGCTCGCTTTAATGTTACGACTTTAATCTTCACAAATAGTATTTACTGGAATTATCCCGATATCTGCAAAGCTTTTCCACATGTGATTCTCACTAATTAAAGCTTAAATCAATGCCTTGTCTTCCTGTTAGTTCCTCGTGGGACTCAGAGAACTGCACATGGTATTTCTGGAATGTTCCATAGTTTACAAAAAAATTATGACATTATGCAGCACAGAAACTATTTTTTTTAATGTAGCAGAGGGAATAACCATAAACAAATACATGTATGCCAAAGCACACACAATCATTCCCCAGCAAGTTTCTCATGTACACACGCTTATACGTTCTCAAATCGACCGTTGACTGCATTCTGTGGCATTTGTCTGTTCGTTAAGGTGACAACTACTGGGTCATCGACACCGACTATGACAACTACGCCATCACCTATGCCTGCCGCACCCTGAAGGAGGACGGCAGCTGCGATGACGGCTACGCCCTGATCTTCTCCCGCAACCCCCGTGGCCTGCCCCCCGCCATCCAGCGCGTCGTCCGCCAGAAGCAGGAGGAGATCTGCATGGCTGGCCAGTTCGAGCCCGTGCTGCAGTCCGGTGAGTACACCACCTTTCCATGCGAACCGCCGAACACTTCTACAAGGCAATGTAAAAGCTGCTGAAAGCCACACACTCATAGGGAACAGCCAAACTCTCGTACAGAACAGCCTGAAAGCAACACTGTATAGTGTCAAGCCTGCACTCTCATAAGGAATATTGTAAAAGCCACATTCTGATACAGAACACGTACAGAATACATAGAGCCTAAAAGCCACAATGTCATATAGAACAGCCAGACACTTTCACAGAACAGCCAAAAATGCCCCAAAAAATTCACAGAACAGCCGAACACTCCGAAAGAATAGTTAGACTCTCTCAGAGAACGGCTTGAAAATCAATTGTCACAGGACAGCCAAACGCCCACAGAAGAGCCAAACCAGACAGTCTTACAGAAGAGCTTAACTCTATCAGAGAACAGTCAAACAGCCGCTCTCACAGACTCTCAAGCAGCTAAATTCTCTCCCAGAATAAGAAATAAGTGCTATCAAATTAGCACTTATTGAGATTAAAAAGCTTTACCTCAAGGCAACATAACAAAAATACCCCACCTGGGACTCAAACCCATGTCCCTTTTGAAGCGCTGTTATGTGTGTTGTAAGTTCTGTAATGGCTACTGGCTCATGCATTGAGCTAACCCTTACCTGTGCCTGCTTTCTGTCCTCCAGGCGCATGCTAAACTGTTCGTGGAGCTCCGGAGGGATCCCTTTAGCATGCTGGCATGAGAAGAGGCATCCAGGACACGCTGATAGCCGAGCCGTAGAGACGCATAGAGCAGATCGATTTGTTCAGGGAAGCGCGCCCACATTTCATCCTCTCAAGGGAACAGATATGTGTTTTACCAGATGTGTGAGACAATAAACACTTTTTCTAAAAACACATTTCTGATGATTGTCTTTGTATTCATTATGGGAGCATACTGTTCAAACATAGAAAAGAAAAAAAACTGATGTTCCTTATCGTTAGTTTATTACATCATTAGTGTAAAGCAGTCAAATGCATGCATTCTGTTCTGAAACTAGACCCCATATGTAAAAAAATCATACTGAATTATTGATTTGTTTCATTTTGTATCATCGAGCTCACACGTGTTGGTTAATTGTCATGTACTATCCGATTGTTTCAGTCTGGCTAAAAGTCTTTGCGTCGGCTTACAACTAAGCCGTTTATGAGGGTAAAAGATCAGGTGGACTGGAGAAACAGGAGGAGAGTTTTATGGGACAGGTGCATTGTTTCAAAAATAGGTTCATTCTCCACTTAGTAGTAAACACGGTGGGCTGACTTGTGTTGACACAGAAATTTGAAAAGTCTAGAAAACAGTCTGCAATGACCAGACACAACCATCTAGCATCTTACCTCAAGTTTGGGTTATCAGATTAAAGCTACTTTATCAGGAACAAATGACAATTAACGGTGAGAATCAGTCAACAGCCAGTTTTTGGGTTCCAGAATATTTCCAGAATGCTACGTTTTCCATTTTTCCCTGAGCGTAAATTTTGTCCAGATTTCTTGATGCTCCTTGAACATTAATTACCTGGAATATTTTCTATTGACAGTGACAGAACTCATTTGGAACAATAAAACATTCTCATTCGAGGAACATTCACGTTGTAACATTAGGTCAAAACCCTGTGAAAATCCGACCTAAATTTTCTTGATTTTCTGGTGACACATTTTGTCAGCTGGAAATATATATCCTTGAATACTTGTTTTTGATATGTCAGGTCCCAAAAGCTAAAACGTATTTATTATGTTTTATTTTAAGTATCATTCACCTTAACTGTCTCCTTTGCTTTGTTACAGTACAGTGATACTGTGCTGTAATAGACAGTGCCCATGGTGTTGTAAGAGCATCAGAAAGCGGTGACTGAGTGAATGTGTGTGCATTCAGGTCCACATTCTTCTTCTCTGATCCCCCCCTTTTCTGTGTTGAGCAGTAGAAAAAGAGGATTACATTCTAGAAACATATGTGCTGTTTGGGGATTAGCAGATAACAAGCACTGTACGCTTACACCATTTACACAGATGTGGGGTTTTGAGCTAAAGTAGCGGCTGTCCATCACCCAGCTGGGAAAAATCTAGCTCAGATTCTCACTGGGTCTTGGCCTAATCTTGTGATGTGACAATTCCTCAAGCATTATAAGAACATTATATTGGCCCAAATAAGTTCTGTCAAAGCCACAAGAAAACATTCCAGGTAACTTATATTCATAAGATGTAATGGAATAGGAACAAAATTTACATTCTGAGAACATTTGGCCGTAACATTCTGGGGATGATATGGTTTACAGAAACTTAGCTGGGTGGGTACATGGTAGCGGCACGGTCGTGGTAGAAAATGAATCAATGAAAGCTCTGTGCTGTGAACTGAACAACAGAGCTGCCCCTTTCCCAGTCTCCTGTACCCAGGATTAGGTGTTTAAGTCCATCAATTTCTCCCATGGAGGCCACAGGGCATGGAGACCCATGGTACTGTAACAGACAGGCCATTTCCTAGTGCAATCCCATGATAACCCTGTAAGAGTGCCAGGATGATGGACTAGGTAGCCTGTTGGAATTATTAATTATTACATTTTTTTTTTGTTAATCATAATAATAAATTTTATACTTAGTGGATCCCCTAGAACATCTCGGTTTCCTTGCATACAATTATAGTTGACGTTGTTAAATGAGAATGGTTTGATCCAGTGATCCAGTGACGCGACAGGAGTGACGGTATATCCGGTGATATATTCGGTGTGGTTAGCGCGGCAGTGGGGCGCGTGTGTGTTTCTGGCTGGCTGCATGTACGTCACTGGAGCGGGACTTTAGAATTCCTGGAGACCACGGACACCGGAATCTACGTTTTCTCTTGTGGGAACAGCAACCCTACAACCAACCAACTACCGCAACCAATCGAAAGGGGATCTTTTCAAAAAACTAAAACTGAACGAACCGATTGCTGGAGGGCAGTGACCGCACCCCGCAACAAGCCGAAGACCGGGGAACCAGGTAACCCATAGACAACGCTAACACTTGCTATTTGTACGCTCTAACATTTGTCGGTACATTAAGATTGACGTATCTTTTCGTTTGTTTGCCGTACTTGTGGGATTAGCCGTTAAAATCAGTATAACTAAAATCAGGTTGGGTTTGTAGTGGGTTAGGTACGGATAATGCAGTTCTTTGTGTTGGGAAAACGTACACGGGGCTATTTGAGCCTGCTAAAGGGCTACACATTGCAAGGGTAGGTAGGTAGTTTAGTACGGGTGTGTAGACCCAAGTGCTAATTAGTCGTGCTGTACCGCTCTAAACATTAAAGAATCGTGTGTCCGGTAAATCTGCAAGGTTGGATATCGCTTAGCTTTGATTAGCTAAGAGTAATAACAGGCCAGTCCTAGCTTATCATAGGTTAGGCATTACTTGGCTAAAGAATAAATAAATTATTTTCCTAACTAGTGGAACATTGTGGTGTTGGGAATGTTTGTGTTACACATATGTTTGTGTCAGTTATAGCCACTTGATGCGCTCGGTGAGAGCGGTGCGACAGTGTTCTGTCTTGGGGCGTTTCTAGCCTGCTGAATTGTAGGTTTCCCCCTTTTTGTGAACCTGGTAGTGCTCTTGTTGCACTTGTGGTTCTTTGTGTATTTTTGGTGAGTCGAATGCTCTCTTGTGGCTGCTGCACTTGTTATATGTGTTGAATAGTTTGTAGTTACGCTCCGGGAATTTTTGTGCTTCAGTGTTGTTGTGATCGGTGTTGTCTTTTTCTGTTGAGAAACTCCTACCTCAGTTCAATGAGGAGGAGGTAGACATTTTTTGACGCCTTTGAACGAGTGGCTACTGAGTTGGCCTGGCCTCGTTCAAAATGGCCACTGCTGGTGCAGCGGGCTCTTTTTGGTAAGGCACAACACGCAAATGCTGCGTTAGACGTCTCGCTTTCTCTCGAATACGACGCCGTAAAAGAGGCTGTGTTAACTGCCTATGGTAGCGCCCCGGATGAGTATCGCCGTAAATTTAGATCCCACAGGCTTGGATGGTGGGAAGGCTCACCGAAGTGGTGCTCAACAGGGAGGCGGCGGCCAGTGGCTACCTGAGCGCTTTGTCCGAAACGGACGTGGTGGACCTGTTTCTCGCCAGGACATTATCTGTCATAATTGTGGGCGACCAGGGCACATTTGTAGGAGCTGCCCAGCCCTTACAGACAGAGCAACCCGTGACCAGGTTGTTGCTCTGGTGTCAGCTAGGACCCAGAGTTCTGAAGCTGACGAACAGGTGAAAGAGCTGTCACAATGTAACAATGTGAAAGAACTGTTGGTGGATAATGCTTGTTTTGTGTCCCCTGGCTCTGTAGCTCTGAATTATGAGAGCCCTGGAGTTCCAATACAGATTCTGAGAGACACTGGGGCTAGTCAGTCCCTGCTGGTTGCTGGTGTGTTGGACTTGCCATCCCCAGTACCAGGAAGTCCTGCTGTACTTCTGGCTGACTTAGGAGGAGAGCTTGGGCCGTATCCACTAATAGAGGTGTACCTGAGCTCTGAGTTAGTTAATGGTCCCGTGATGGTGGCTGTTATTGACTCGCTCCCTGTGCTGGGTGTGTCGTTACTGTTAGGTAATGACCTGGCAGGTAATAGAGTTGCGGAGCCTCCGGTTCTCTCCCCTGAACCAATCAATGTTGTGGACACAGAGAAGCTGGCTAAGGAGTTTCCTGAGGTGTTCACTGCATGTGTAGTGACGCGTGCTGAGGCAAAAGCCTGTGTTCATTCCACTCCATGCGAGGAACAAGATGCAGCAGTAGATTTTTGTGACACATTTATGGCCCACCTGAAACAGACACAGGAGGACCCACTCCTGAGTAGGGAGGCCCTGGTTGAAGCTCAGCTTGCAGATGCTGATTTAGCTCCCTTTTTCCGTATGGTGGAGGAACCCACCGGGGATGCTGTGCTGTCTGAGGGATATTATTTACGGGACAATGTCTTGATGAGACGTTGGCGGCCTCCAAGGGATCCCGCTGAGGAATGGAACGTGTTGCAACAGGTAGTGTTGCCTGGAGGATATCGGGAAGGTGTGCTTAAAATGGGTCACGCTGGACCCATGGCTGGTCATGTGGGAGTAAATCGTACTCTAGAAAGAATAAGACGCCATTTCTGGTGGCCAGGTATAAAGAAAAGAGTTCTTGAGTACTGCAGATCCTGTGAGCCATGCCAGCGTGCGGGTAAGGCTCAGCACAGGCCGCCACCCATGCCTCATAAGCCACTTCCGCTTTTCTCTATCCCCTTCACAAGAGTGATGGTTGATTGTGTTGGGCCCCTTCCAAAGACAAAGAAGGGTAACGAGTATCTCCTCACAATACCTGACTTTACCACACGGTTCCATGAAGCGGTTCCCCTCAGGAACATTATGGCCCAAACCATAATTGAGAGCCTCATTCAGTTCTTTTCCAGGTATGGTCTTCCATGGGAGGTTCAGTCCGACCGGGGATCGAACTTTACTTCTACGGTTTTCCAGGGTGTTCTGAATCAGTTATGCATGAAACAGGTTTTGTCCTCAGCCTATCATCCTCAGTCTCAGGGAGCGATTGAGCGCTTCCATCGGACTTTGAAGGAGATGGTGAGAGCATGCAGCGATTAGTTCCCTGGGGAATGGGATGCTGCCATGCCTTTTCTACTGTTCGCAGTTCGGGATAGTGTTAACGAATCCACCGGCTTTACACCTTTTCAGGTAGTCTATGGTCATGAGGTGTGTGGACCTTTGGGCCTACTAAAAGAGCGTTTAGTGGGTGAGAGTGTTCCAGAGGATTCGCTTGCATATATTGCTCGATTTACTGATCGGCTGCAGGTTGCTTGTGAGGTGGCCTGGCAGAAGCTTGCGGGTTCAAAAGCCAGAATGAAGCACCACTATGACAAGCGGGCTCAGCCGCGTAGCTTTTCGGCTGGGGATAAGGTGCTCGTTCTGTTTCCAGCAGGGGGCCTTATTCAATTGCAAAGCAGGCTGGACCCTGTGCTTATGTCATCAGCACTCCTGATTGCTGTGTCAAGACACGCTTGTGTCATGTGAATTTGCTTAAACCGTTTCTGACTCACTTGACAGCATCCCAAGTTGAGGACATTGCGGGCTTGGTTGAGTCTTTCCCAGAGTTGTTCAAAGACACACCAGGTTTGACGAAGCTGGCGGTTTGTGATGTTGACACTGGGACAGCTGCTCCAATAAAACAGCATGCATATCGTTTAGCTCCTCAGAAGCGTGCCCTGGTACAGCAAGAGCTTGACTATATGCTCGAAATCGGGGCAATACAGCCCACAGTGAGTGAGTGGAGCTCCCCAGTCGTTTTAGTGGTGAGGGAAGGTGCTGCACCTCGCCTGTGCATTGACTACAAGAAGGTTAATGCTGTGACACGATCAGATGCATATCCTATCCCGCGAATGGAGGATTGTATCGACCGCATTGGTCAGGCTAAGTGGGTGTCAAAATTCGACCTCTTGAAAGGGTATTGGCAGGTGCCTCTTACAGACCATGCCAAGGAGGTATCGGCCTTTACTACTCATGACTCCTTGTATGCCTGAAGGGTCTGACCATCTGGCATGAAAAATGCTCCCGCTTGTTTTCAGAGGCTGATGAATCAGGTGACCAGGGGCCTGGGCAATGTAGTTACTTACATTGATGATGTGGTCATGTTCAGTGACTCATGGGAGAGCCACATTGGGCACATTCGTGTACTCTTTACTCGACTTACCAAGGCTTCTTTAGTTGTGAATTTACCTAAATGTGAGTTTGGGCAAGGTAAGGTCACTTACTTGGGTCATCGCGTGGGCCGTGGTGAGGTACTTCCACGTTCTGCCAAGGTTAAGGCTATCATGGATCTCCCAGCTCCGCTGAATCGTCGACAGCTCATGAGAATTTTGGGCATGTGTGGGTTCTACCGCAAGTTTGTCCTTAATTTTGCCACTGTGCCTCACTTACTGACCTGGTGCAGAAGGGGGTCAAGTGGATGTGGTCTCCAGACTCTAGAGTGTCAGTCTGCTCTGGACGCTGTGAAGGCGATCCTTATATGTGAACCCGTGTTGGCTGCAACAGACTTCTCACAGCCTTTCTGCCTCGCAGTAGATGCCTCCGATGTAGGAGTAGGAGGTGTCCTCCTTCAGGTTGGAAGTGATGGTGTTGAGAGGCTGGTAGCGTATTTTTCAAAAAAACTGAATCGCCACCAAAAGAACTACTCCACCATTGAGAAGGAGACTCTGGCCTTGGTACTAGCAGTGCAACACTTTGAGATATATGTGTCCAGTGTAGTGGGTGACGTTGTGGTCTATTCGGATCACAATCCGCTCATGTTCCTTGCCAAGTTTCAGAGCTCAAATGCACGTGTCTTTAGATGGAGCTTAATTTTGCAGCCATATGGTCTGAAAGTGAAACACATTGCTGGGAGGGTATAACGTCATTGCGGATGCCCTCTCCAGGAGTAGGACCTGAAATAGGATGGCAGTGTTTCTAGTTTTTTTTTTTTTTTTTTGAGGCTGTGCTGGTCATTGGGAATTCTTGATGGGAGCTCTGTAGATGTAAAATTGGCCAGGAGCCCTTTGTGTTGATGAGTGCGGATCTAGTGTCTGCATATTTTCTCCATTTTTGATGTTTCCTAGATGTGACTTTTCTACTTAGGTATGTGGTGTTAGTCTGTAAGGTGGTGGCAGGCGGAATTTTTTTTTACTAAAAATTTAAAAAAAAAAAAAAAAAAAAAAAAAGGATAAAACATGGGAAAGGTTAGAGAGGGGAAAAAAAGAAACTGTGTGATTTCTTTAACTTTTGGTTTATGGGGGGGGGGGGGTACTGTAACAGACAGGCCATTTCCTAGTGCAATCCCATCATAACCCTGTAAGAATGGCAGGATGATGGACTAGGTAGCCTGTTGGAATTATAATTTTTTTTTGTTAATCATAATAATACATTTTATACTTAGTGGATCCCCTAGAACGTTTCGGTTTGCTTGCATACAATTATGGTTGACGTTGTTCAATGAGAATGGTTTGATCCAGTGACCCAGTGACGTGGCTGGGGTGATGGTTTATCCAGTGTGGTTAGCGCGGCAGTGGGGCGCATGTGTGTTTGTGGCTGGCGGCATGTACGCCACTGGAGCGGGACTTTAGAATTCCTGGAGACCACGGACACTGGAATCTACGTTTTCCCTTGTGGGAACAGTAACCCTACAACCAACTAAGTACCGCAACCAATCGAAAGGGGATCTTTTAGAAAAACTAAAACTGAACGACCGATTGCTGGAGGGCAGCGACTGCACCCCGCAACAAGCCGAAGACCGGGCTGTCCATCGCCGAGCGACCAGATCGAGCTGGCCGTTGCAGGAGAAGCTCCAGCGGGGAACCAGGTAACGTCAACCTTCCTTTTATGTTATATATCTCTGCCCAGGGAGGCCATGACAGTACATTCTTCTAAAACACAGTTTGTCACGTTCATCACTGTGATAGTTTTGATAGAATAATGTTTTCAGTTAAATGTGAAGCAAAGCTAAGGGCTAACTTTGATTGAATCCATCACGTTACATTTAGCAGGTGCTTTTAATCCAAAGTTACGAGACGTGGGCAAGCTCCTCAAAAGGTCAAAAAGCATCAAATCCATAAATAGTGTGAAAATCGCATGTAGTGCAGGTTTCTTGTAGTGCAAGCGCACAGAAATCGTCATTGGTAGTGCATGGGATGTTACCTGTACATCGCGCTGAGATCCTCTGCGCCGCATGTAGCAAGTGCTGTGGTACTCAAAGGCCTGAGTCTCGACCCTGTCACCCACATACAGGAGATGAACCAAAAGAGATCTTCACAAGCAATTTGTCAATCCACTCTGATCCATTACCATTCCTGCTATTAACTCCCGTGATTCAGGGTAAAGAACATTGTGTGGGAGAAGGGATTACTTGAGGTGGGGGGATCAAGATCATCTCAGACAGGGTAAGGTCGTTAGCACCCTTTGATCTTGTTTGGATAAGCATTACCGTGTGACACAATGGGACTAGGACACCTGACTGGAATGGGACGCTCGCAGGAAGTTTTGGCATCGTTTGTCTGTTTTTCCACGAACAACCTGATTATCACTACTGCCTCCTATTGACTAAGCAAGTTATTTAGGTACTTTGTAAATTCAATATTTGAGGTAGACCAGCCATAAATTATCATGGGGCGTACATAAGACTGTGGATGTCCTGGTTTGGTCCATCAGAGAAAGGAAAGTAGATACAAAGAATGGTGCAATATGTTGTCACTGATGTGGTAAGTGATGTGTACTTTGTGGAAGGTGACATTTGTCCTATTTTACACTTTGGTATACTCTTCCTTTCCATCTCTTCTATAATCCTCTTCATCTATCTATCTATCTTGTTAGTAATTGTTGGCTTGGGTGTTTTTCATCAGGTGAGAATTATTCCTTGCCAGATCAGTGACATAGGCCATGATTTTATCAAAAAGAGGTTTTACAATTTTGATAGTTTACTTTTAAACATACACTAGTCGGCTAAAATGGTCATTGTAATTCAAAAAGACAGCAATTACAAAAAAGCATACTAAGAAAAAGGTCCATCTTATGAAGTCTGAATGACACAATAAAACAAAGATAATTCAAAGTAAGGGTGGAAGGAATATTAATATATTTGTGGGTTTATCGACTGTGCACCGCATTCTCAAGGGGACAGCAACACAACTGAGATTTGAACCGGCAACCTCCTGTAATGCATTACCCATACTATGCACTGCCATCTGCTCAATCTGGCACTGCCGTGTAGAGATTTGTTTGTAACTTGAATGATTGTGTTTGACTGGGTTCTGTACTGCTCGAGTCATGATCCGTCTGCTCTCCCTGTTTCGTTTGGCGCTGGTTACCCAGACGACAGCTTGCAATCCTTTGGCTGATTCCAGGGTCACCTGATCTGCTCTTTTGTAAGAGCAGGGGTTATTACGGTAAGAGGTCTGAGCGGCTCAGCCAAGACTTGGAGAATGTTCCGTCTGTGGACAACAGGTGTGTGGAGGGACCTTGATGAGTCTTACGCAGAAGTCAAAAGGTGTTCCTGTATAATGACCTCATAATGTGTAACAGAACAGTCCTAGCCAATTAAAAACAAGATTTGGGTTTCCAATTGACGTGGGATGTTATGTATGTTACTTACTAAAATAAACAATCAATACAATGAATAAATAGAATTCTGGGAAAAACTAATGTCCATTTCACATTTGCGGGAATTTAATTGTTCTAAATTGTTCTTCCCTCTGATCTCAGGTGGTCTTATGTGTGAAGATCTCAAGAGACTCTTGTCTTCCTGTCTAGCAACAACAATGTAGCAATCCCCACACCATGATTGGTGATTGGATAGATTGGCAGAGGGCAGTCATTGGTCAGATTCTTAGAGAGCAGGAGTTTAAAAAAAGAATTGTACGTTAGACCTACCTTTAATGAATTATTCATTATCATTATTACCAAATATTTGTTATGACCTGAATGCTTGTAGGTTTATTGCTTTGACCCACGCTGTTATGGCCAGGCTTATCTCAGAGAGGTATGAAGTAGCCTTGCACCATTTAAGTATTTCATCAGGCTAAGATGTTTTAACAAATACTTAAGAATGTGACTCAGGCCTGGTGTTACCTGGCTAGTTATCTGGCTAGCACCCTAACCTTTTGTGTATGTGCTGTAATCTCTCCCATCTCACAGTTTTAGCTTGCAGATGGGATCATGTGAGTTATTGACCGAAAAGACTTTTTCCGAAAAGACTTTTCCCATTGTCTGATTCCAGTGGGTGGATTCCTGACTTAATTTACCACAATCCTTGGTGCCAAGGCCAAAATGAATTTGCAATTGAGCAAATTATTGCCAAGAAACATAATTGTTACAATTAACTGGGGATTAAGAGATTATAGCAACCTACATGCATTAAAATGAACCTTTGTTGTTACACCCACTGTAATTCCAGCTTGCACCACTGGGGAGCAGCAGAGCACTCTTTCACAAGCTGCTACTACACTAAGACACAGAAGCAAGGTGTAGTGAAACTAATATGAACAACAAGTTCGGAGTTGTAAAGAGAAAATTAGACATAACATTATAACAAGCAAATCACTCACTATGCCAACAAAACATGTTATCATCGAATACCATGTGCTAATTTAAGTACAAGGTTTCAGTAACATAAACAGTTTAGGGTCATTTCAGTACTTGTTATTTATATGGAACCCATAGGTAACTGGCATAACTAATAAACCAGTTTGTTAGAAAATCATTCACTAGTGCGTTAGTCATTGCATAGAATCCTGTGGACTCTCAAATCAAGAACTCCATTGTAAAATAATAAGGATAAGTCATTAATTTCCTTCGGCACGAACTAAAGCGGAGGCATTTATGTTCAAAATTTTCAGGCAAAGGACTGTTAAGAACAAGATAAAGAAAGCAGGATTCTTACATGTTAATTGTGAAGGCTTTTTGGTTATCTTCCTAGACGTTATCTAATTGAGTCCACATAGATCCTATTTTTCATTGTCAGGTCCTTGGGTTCAAACTCTGCCCATCCCAAAACACAAGCAATAAAATACATACCGCTGGAGCACATATAATTTGATAAAGCTGGCAGAGGAAAATGGCGCAGGTGACCTGACGCTGTTGCAGAACAGCTCGTCTTACGTGCATCACCCGTAAGATTATCTTGAGGGTTTCGTGCATTCTGTTCTGCTACAAAATGGCCGCCGTATGTAACAGAGGGCGAGGCGCCACACGTCGGTGGTGGTTGACGTGAGCTTCACTGCACTTTGAAGCCCTGAAAAAATGTGCTCTATGGATGCAAGCTGCATAATTCATAATTATATAATAGCCTCACCCTTCTTAATGTTTGAGCAGGCCAGCTGTGGGTGGGTACTGGTCCTAGCAGGAGAGTTGGGGGTTGCGGGTTTTCGCTTTGCCGATTCAGCCACTTTGGAGTTGCTCACTCGCAGTCCGGCGGGATTAATCAGCAGAAAGTGAGCGTCAGCGCTGCTTACGAGGTGTGAAACACAATGAACAGGTGCTCATGCCTGAAGTCATATGATTTAGCCTCCATGCACCAGACATGTACTTTTAACTGTGTTCTTCATTGTGCTCCATTACCTCTGACAAAAGTGCATTTCTTTACAGCAAGTGGGTAATTATCTTCTATACATAACATACAAGATACTGACGCTATTTTTCATAAAGTTTCACAAAGAATGCTTGTTGGTAGTCAAGTTGGGAGTCAGAATACCCCATTCCTGTCAAATGTTACCCATAAGTACATCAAATCCTATAATGACCATACGAGCCATAATTACTGTTTACATGTGTGCCTACAGTGAATAGTGATGTCATTTAGGTCTCGCCATGACATCGTTTTTGCGTCATCACACATCATTTCTCTTAAAGCATCTTAGTCTGTACCAGTCCGCTGTTTGCTGATGATACTGATCGTTTTAATTTCACTGCCATTGCAGATCTGCATTTGTTTAGAAATGCCGTGATCAAAGACTCCACTGGTACTGATAAAAGGAACATTCACTGCTTGCATTGATTGAATAGGAATGATCAGCTCACCGTAGGAAGTAACCTCACATGATTGTTTCCTTTCAAAGTTCTGCAAGGGGGTGGGGGTAATTGTTGTATTTAATCAATTATTTTGTTTTGTTTAAGACAATGATCCTAACAATGCAGTGTATTGAGGCAGAGAATGGCAAGCCTTCCTTCTGAGAAAGTCCCAAGATTATTTTTTTCTATTTTATATATCCTCTAAGTTTTGTTAAATCACATCTTTTGTGTTTCTCTCACAGTGCTTTCCTTAACAATTGCAGTGACTTTCTATTCCTCAGATACTCTCTTTCAGATATCTGGATACAAATCTGATCATGATATTATGTCAGGAATGCCACTGTGACAGGAAGTTAGAAAGCAAACTTAACTACCTAACTGTGCACAACTCTGTTGTGGCAAGTGCACATGCTTCATACAATTATCTGAGTCTTGCCACTGCTTGATACTGAAATCAATGCTCTGTGTGTTTTTACAGATGAAAGAAATCTTGAGGCAAGTAGGGGGCCCCTCTGAAATGCCAGTGCACAATAATACGTTATGGGGCTCGTCCGGGAGCTCATATAATATTGTGGGCAGCTATCCTTTAGAAAAAGGAGGCCTACCATTAGACTGAAATGTGAATTTCTATGGGCTGGAGAGATTAACTTTATACATAATATTGTAGTAATGTCAGCAATATAGTAATTCCCCTGTTCTGCTGTTCTCACTGTTTCTGATTTTACATGGTTTTTAACATTGTGAGTGCCTGTTTAGCTTAGCAGCTGCAACTCTTCAGCCAGTTACCCTTCCTTTTTGTTTGTTTATTTAGCACAATTTAACTCTTAGCAAGATAGTCTTGCATTTAGCAGTAGGTACATTCCAATCTATTTTGGGGCATTGTTTAGTTAAAAGCTAGCTGACATTGATGTTACTCGATGGTATACAAGCGGTTCTGCAAGGTTTGCTTTGGTTGTCCGCTCTAGGAATGCAGCTGAAAACACTTCAGAGAAAATGTCCTTTTGTTTTTCATCACAGTCCCTTTGATGGTCCTTTTGTTCCCTTTGGAGAGGTATACTTCACCCAGACACAATATTTGCTGTTTCTGTCAGAGACACATTAGCCATGGTGTAACACAAGGCCGACTTTCGAGGGAACAGGACATGACACTCTGACTGGCTAATTGTGTTATACGCCTGTGACTCAGATACTAGTGTACCATTATAATGCTTACAAAATACCTCAGCAAAACTAAATTTTTTAAATTAATTTCTTGTGAAACTGAAGCAACAGCAAGTGGACAAAGGACTAATTACAGTTAAACCATAATTAAGTTTTATTTATTTTATTTAATGTTTATTTGATGGGGACAGATACATATTAGACATAGGCTGTCGTAAAACAAGCATCCAGTGCAATGCATTACAGTATTTATAGCATATACTGAATACTTTTCCCTAGTTGGGACAAGTTTTAAACGCACATATATTCAACATCAAAGAAGCATAAGTCCTAAGCTGATGACTAAAAATAATATCAAACCGTAATTAGCTTAATGTTGATTAACCCTAATTAACTTAATAAAATGCTCACATGCATTTAAGAAGAAGGGAATATGAAAAGAAAAATAGGATTTACCATCAAAAATCAGCAATGTGGCTGACACATGAAGCTTGCTAGCACGTTTCTGAACCTCTGGTCTACAAACGTATTCTACAAATATCATGCAAACATTTCAGCCATTGCAACTGACAATGTGTTACCTCTGTATGTTCAGCACTTATATTACACTACAATTCCTGTTTATATCAATATTGATAACGATTATAACCTGATCAAAGCTAGTCTGCTTGGCTTGCTTCGCACGTTTGCTGTGAAACAACGCTGATGGAGTCAAATTTGTACATCGTGTTCAGCTACCTGTGCCAAGAAATCGTAATGGAGGAAGCGTGAGGACAGTGACATTATCTCCTTAACTCAATCACAGCCGGTGTCTTAACCGGTCTTTTTCCAAACATTTACATTTGTGCACAATCAAGTCATTCACTTTCTGCTCCGTGGTTAATGAATAAATGGACAACCCTGCCTTTGTAGCCCCGGCAATAAGCACACGGACCTATAAGAGACAGGCCCGGAACACCATCCATTTTACCCATCAGCCCCTGCTGGCTGGCAACCAGGAGATGTTGTAAAAGTTAAGTTTTTCCAAACCATTACATATCTACATATTCTGTCCTGTTGGTGCTAACAATGTATTTTAACACAGGCAGTCTGTTAATATATATTTAAATTTGAGACAGGACACGTGGTTACAGGCAAATAAAAGAACATCCCCAAAGTTCTGTAACAGTGGCCAGTAATGCTGTAATGTTATACAAATATTAAAACAAAACACTATTGGTACTTAGTAATACATGTATAAGTAATATTTTTATACTGCTAATTTGTAAAAACCAATCATTACACCATTGCATCTCATATAAATTAACTGAGCACTGATTTTTCAGGAGTGATTGATTACCTTTTTCCTTGTGGGTTGGTCAGTACATAAATGTGTATAACAGCAACATCTATTAATGCTCTTTGTAATGCTATAGCTGCTAGTATATGATATAGGAGCTATAGCATTGTAATGAGCATAATATATATATATATAAATTATGTACATTATGTTCATTGTTCACTATAATCATTCATTTATTCCCAAACAGTATATAAGGCCTGTTCTCCTCTGGAGCGCGTGGTTGAAATGTACATTCAGTCAGCACAAGACACTGATTCAGACCTACAGAGAGCCTCTGTTTCCATGGCAACACCCCGGGCAGCAGCAGGAGGTCCCCCCCCTCCCCTTCCCTCCTTCCTCCCGCTCCCCCTCTCTCGCGATTGGACGGGGCCCGGGGAGTGGAAGCGAGGCTAGTTTTCCCATCATCCATAGCAGCTCGGCGCCCCTCACCCAGCCAGATCATGGCAAATGAAACACCCCGGCAAAGGAGGCATGGCAAACGCATCTGCCACGAACGCACCGGGCCCTTCTGATGAGGGTAAGCCGTATCCCCTTCTCTGACACTCACATCATCGTGTGACAAACACAGCCGATGTCTGGTCGCTAGCATAATACAATAAGCCATTGATGAAGGAGGTGTATTATATCACTAAGTAGTTTGTGTGGCTTCGTTTGAACAGACATGGCCGTGATGAGAGAGAATCAGATTTTTCATTTTTTGAACGTTTTTCACCACATTTTATTTCTATTTGTCTTCCTCTTGGTAGCAGATACCTTTACCACATCAAACTGTTGTTAAAAAAGAATAAACCAGATGGGTGTAGATTAATTACTATTGGATAATCAAATTCCACATGACTCATTATTTGTTTCTGTGAATGAATGCTTTTAATTGCATGTTGTCCTGTTCTACATTTACATACATCTGTACTGTTTTTAACTGCACCCCTAGAAACAGCCTTTCAATTGAATATTACAATACTACTACATATTGCATTTGTGATTGTGTGAGATTAGTTTTTAAAATTTATCTCACATTGTCAAAATGAGTAAACACCTTCTCTGTATAACCACTTAATTCCTGAAATACTGTTAGCATAATTTTGGTTGCAAAAAATACCAAGAAAAAGAATCCTCCTTTTGAACATAAGTATGTAATGACTCGGTAGAGTATGAGGGCTGAAATAAGATATTGTTGTTCCAGTCTTATGTTTTAAGGTGTAACACTTCTGAAAGATGATTAAATTAAACAATAAAGTTTTTGTCAGTTTGTACCACATACTGTAAGCATAAGGTAATGCTGTAGCTGTTGAATAAAATACAACGGAGACACTTGTTAAATCTTCTTCCTCCCAAAAGGTGACATGTCGGCCATATTGTCAGGAATGTAAATACACAGCGTATACATTTTTTCAATTTAAAATATAGAAGCATTTCAAAAAGTTAACTTTTTTTTATTGGACGTTGTCCATCAGTATTTCTCCATTTTTCAGTATTTGTATACACATTGAAGAGCAGGATATCTAGATATGACGCACAGGAATGGAGACAGGGAGTACATTGTTATGTCTTGAAACCATATACAATCTGGCTGGTAATGTGCTTTTTTCCTGTTTGTTTTTTTGGTATGAACAACAAATGATAGCGTGAAACACAAAGTTTTTTATCTGGACAACTGGACTGGAGTACAACGCGCTTTAAAAAACCCAGCATTCATGTCTAGCTCTTGAGTGTGTTCACCATTGGTCAACCTCAGTGAGACCGTCTTGGTTAAACATGATACTTAAAGAGTGCCAGGGGTGTTGGGAGATGGGAAATGCCCACCCCTCCCCGCTAAAAAAAAGTGCTGCCATTAACCTGATAGCATTGATACTGCAATTACAAACGTATATTGTCCCCTAATGTGCAAGTGAAATATTTCTGCTGTGCTAATTTTACTAATTACTTTTTTATGGGAGCAATTCAGGTAAAGTATATTACCCAAGCCAGCAGCAGGCTAATTTTATGTTGTAAAACCGACGGTCCGTCGTATAACGAAGCATTTACCTAATATTACCTCTCGGTTTACATCTGATGTTAATCTGATATGACTCTGCAAAACAGAGATAAGGCACAGCTGTTTGCTGTCTGTATTCTTGTATCTGTGTGTGATTGTGTTCATTTTCAACCAAGCTTTCTGGTTCTCCTATTCAACTCATAGGTTTGGTCACGGCACAAGAGGCGAGTCCAAACAAACGTACCCTAAAAATGCAAGTGACCACTTTTAAACACAGTCCTTTACTTTCCTTTACTGTGATTGCTTCATCCAGTCATCCCTTTTTCTTAAAGCTGAAATACAATGTTTTAATTCATAAATACAGTTTTGCAAGTCAATTGTGCCAACTGAGGTCAAAAATAATGTAAATTAACTTTCTGGATTAGAACTTTCACACCTCAGCCCTATACAGTCGCAGTGTCTGGAGGTTTTTAGTCTGTTTCGGCACCTGAGTGATTGAAAGTCATTAATTAACTAGCCTTAACATACTTATTGTTTCCGAGGCATACGTTGTTCTAATGATTGACAAGAAACCACAAAAACCTGCGTACATTGTGGCCTTCCAGGATGTACATTTGGCAGTCTGGCTCCTGACAGTAATGTAATGGAAAAAATAACATCTTCATTGTTGTGTTAAGGGAACATGTTGGTTCAGTTCAAGATAATGTTTACAGTCTAACTAATGCACAAATTAGTCAAACCTTTCCAAATCACTATACACATAATTTATAAAATGCTAAGAGGAGAAAATGGGTTAAGCAGTCAAAAAAAGATTGATATCTAGAGCCAGGTTAAGTTGGAATGCACAGTTTTGCAATGTTATGTTGTAATCTAAAATGAAATCTAAACAGTCTACATGGAATCTGTAAACAGATCAAGTTGGATGTTGTTACATTTCAAATTCAGACCAGAATGCCTAAATTGCATGTTAAAGCTTTGTATTGCTAATTTTCTCACTTTAACTTTTACCAAACACGTAGAAATGAGTTAACTGCCAAATGTGACAAGGTTTATTGCACTGACTGAGTAGTGAATACCCTCTATGTTTAGAACTTCAGGACTTGAGTCCATGTGAGGTCTAACTTGTTACTTAAGTGTTCTGTTCAGCCGTGAAATCAGCATATCGACAGAGACGCCTGCACTTCACAACACAAAGGACTATTCTTTGAATTTACAAATCTTAGACTCTTAGATTTTTTTATGCATGACAGGAAGACAAATTACACACCCTATATAGTGCGATATGCATACAGAGAAGATGTGCATGTAGCCAGTTTGTCAGCCGAATTAAGAACCTCCTCATAATTCAAAATGATTGGTAATTAAGATAACGTTCCATTCCAACAGCCTTAGAAGTCACATGACACAACAAAATACAGCATAGCCACAGTCTACGAGAACATTTGAGGCCATGGTCATCACCAGCTAAATGACCTGGCTCCTTGTGTGGGATTGTAGACGGTTCATGTTCTAATACACCGTATAAAATAAGCCATTTTCAATGTCTTGTCATGGGATGCAGTCCAAAGCGTGCCCCCGCCATGTGACACATTCCAAATGCTTTGAAATCGCTCTCTTTGACGGAATGTATGAGTGTGCGGCGAATGTTAGATAGGCCCTTCGTCCTGGGTCACGGCAGGGCCTGTCAGTTGTCAGAATTCGGTTCAGAGGTTACTTGACTTAAATGTTAAAACTGAAAATTTCTTTCAAACCTGGCATTTTATTAACATGTGAATACAGCATGCAGAACATTTCAAATGAGCAAGTTCATTGTGTGTTTTACCAATAGGAAACTACTGTTAGGCAGTTGACTGTTTGCAATTGGTTTTATTGATCATTTGCTTGTGCTGAATGAAAGAGAGAGAAAACATGAGACATCCTTTGCTTCAACAAAGCTTTTTTAAATGCAATAAAAATGTAATATACAATATTTCTGCTTATAAAAGTGTAAAATCTAACAATGGTAACTGCGAAACTAGAAATGCACAAATGCGCAAATCTGATGGATTATTTTTGATTCATATGTCTATTAACTGAAATTTATAGGCCTTAATTTACATAAATAGGAGTGTAGAGATAGGAAATGTTACTCCAGGCTCACAGGCTTGTGGTTGTGCATAGCTTATCCACTCCACGTGCATCTCTGCTCCGGAAATTGCTCGTGGCTCACATGAAGAAATGCCCACAAAATCGGCCAAATTTTCTCCATTTCTTATTTTTTATGCTTTTACACATCATTTAACCAAGGCTTGTCTAATTACTTAAGTATTTAAATATTGATCCTGAATTAGTCATAAAAACGTGCAATAAATGTGCAATACAAACAAGTTAATTTAAATGCGGATACTCTTTCAAAAACTTGATTAAAATAATTGGGGAGCGGAGATCTCACAATAAATCCTATGTAGACATCGAAACACAACCTGAGTCAAAATCGGAGGACAGAGCAAATTTGCAAAACCAGCAGAAAGAAAGTTGTTCCTCTTCAGATGAGGGTCAGCTAGAGGTCGTGTAGGGTGTGTCACAGGGTAATCTTCAAACTCATCGCTATCACTGTGTGTGTGTGTGTGTGTGTGTGTGTGTGTGTGTGGGGGGGGGATGGGTATTAAGGAATCCTGGTACAAGCGCCTCCACTACACAGGAAATACCAGGCTACGATGCCTGCAGAAACTCAAAAACAATTTTGCAATCTAGCAGTCTGGCAAGACTGGGTGTCACAGCTAGGTACCAGATAACCAGTTCAGAACTAAATACCATGAACTCGGAAATACCGTGAATGAAAAAGAAGACATGGGGATATAGTATTTACATCTTTTTCTGTATTTAGTATGCATCTTTTGCAGTAGAAAGACTGAACCACTCAGCTCTGTGCCTGAACAGAAACTATCCATGGTGAAAGATAAGACAAATGAGTGAGTAAAATATTGACTTTCTTTGCCCTATTGCCCTGATCGCACTGAGATTGCACAAGGGAGGTCTCAACAAACAGACTTCCATTATATTTAACCAAAGAGACACAGAGATCTGCCAAGCTGGCCCCGCCCCTGGATTCAGCAGCCAATAGAAAGGCCCAAAAAAGCCAGAGAGGAACCTCCCATTTTATGAATATGACATATGCGTGAAGCTGAGTACTTTGCTGACTGCATGAGTGAGAGAGACCCAGTCACCTTTTGCTGTGTGTCCACAGACAGATTGTGTGTGTTTCTTTGAATGTGTATGCTGATAATCTTTTCAGTCTACTCCATCTCTTCATATCTTCTTGGCTGGCCCAATTTTGATACAGAGTCAGCATTTGTCTTTATTCTGACAGAACATACCTGGCAGTGAGTGGGTGAGTTTTCTGTCTTTGTGATCTTAATTATTAAAGAACTATTATTTCAGATTAATCTGAAACAAAAGCTCTTAAATGGCATGTAATTAACATACATGCACAATTTAAAATAAATAGAATTTTCTTTCAAACAGGGGAATGCTGTAATGATATATGGTTCTATCCAAAGATCTAGACATAAATTCTATACATGACCCAATTCAACTAACAAGAGGTCCAATAAGGAGGAACTGCTGCTGTCGAATTCTGCTACTGTAAATGACCAATGGAAGCTATCTTGCAATGTAGTATGCAAAACAATGAAACAACGTTGCCTTGGAGAGGAATTTTCCTGACAATGAAAATGTGACTTATGTTGTCCTCACTAGCGTGTGACAGTAATTCAATTCATACACGATTTTACAATCTTGTATCATGCCATGATTTTAGACAGTGATTATGTAGGGAGTATATAACTGAAGCAAGGAAGCAAGTAGCAAAAATCAATCATACCACTACACTGAATGTTTTTGGGCTAAACCTGCTAATAACAATTGTATAATTGCATGTCAAAATAATGTTGAGAGGGGAAAGAAGATAATGAGAGTTGGTTTATTTTGTATGAAGTTACTGAATGCTGAAGTCCTGTCAGTGTTGTATATATCAGTGGTGTTCTTTCCTGGAGTTTCACTCATGAGATTCACTCTTCAGGATATGCAGGTTATTAAGTTTACTTAGCACTCCGTTGGTCCGTTAAAGCAATTGATTGCACAATTAATTCACCTCATATAGTACAGTAGGTCTGAATAGGTTGGTCAGCTGATTTTACTAATGACACTTGTGTATTATCAGAAGGTGTTTATTAAATGGAGTTGTCGATGACCGTATTCTTTAAGACCAGTTGTTCAGTGCCTTTTAAAATTGATATTTACCCATTTCAAATGTATGTCTTCTGAATTTAGATATTTTGTACAGAATTTTTTTTACAGAATTAGCATGCTGTCTGTCTTGCCAATTGGTTGCCATGGGTTATGGATGTTGTTTGCTGAAATTGCCGCCATAAAACTAAAAAAGTTTGAGATGCTCGAGTTTCCACACGCACTCCGTTCAGCTGATGGTACTAAACACTGCTGAGTTTTTTTTTTTTGTACTAAATGAATAACATATGGGCCATGACAACATATGAATTAACAATCCAACAATGCGATTATACAGTATTATCACCCTCGGTGACAGAATACTTTGTTGCTGTGAACAAAATTTGAATAACGGGGATGAATGTTTATAATTATCGGTTTCTGACACCATAAAGAAAGTTGGAAAGTTACAAATTAATCTTCAAGTTAATAAGACATGAACAGTGTGAACTTTGTATACCATTAAGCGAACTTTCCACAACCAGTCCCATGACTGTGGTCAAAGCAGACTTATGGACGAGCACTCAGACCATGAAAGAACAGGTGTTTTGTTAGTGACTTTAACAATGTAGCTGGCCCACTCTTCTCCTAGTGTTTAAGAGATTTTTTGCCAGAAAGATAAATGAGTAATTATGATTACTAATCTTTATGTTAGTATACTATTGAAGGTTTCACTGACACATGGGTGACATCCTGACTTGAGGCTGTTTCACATTACTATTTTTGATCTATCTCAATCTGCTTTTGTTTTACATGACGGAAATGTGTTTTGCGATGATCAAGATCAATGCATGAAAGTCCAAATAAATAATGCACTGTTGTCCACTAAAAATAGTAACCTGAGATAGTTTGGGGAAGAAGAGACAGACTGTCAGAGATTTGCCTTTTAAATTAGGATAGACAACGAATGCCTACAACAAAACAATAACGCAAACATATAAATCGTTCTGACACATTCATTTCAGTGTGAATCCCCCTCCTTGTACTCCATTCCATGAAAAACATAGAGCTATCAGGAATTCCCAACCATTCTTATTACATGTCTTTGCTGCATTCAGGTCCCAGATGTATTCGGAAGGATCTAGTTCTTTTGACTTGTGTGGGTCTCAACTCATCACTTTGGTTGCTTCTTCTTCTTCAAACCACAATTTCAGTCACAGCGTATCGATGGAATTACCCTGTTATCTCTGTCTTCTCTGTCCACTCAGTCCACACAAAAGGATTTAAATACATTTAGCAGTAAAGGGTAATGCACAGTGTGCATTTTGGTGTTCACAGAGTAATCATTTAGCCAACAGGCATACAAATGATCGATGATTTTAACTGCCTGTGGCGTCTCTGGGCTCCTTCAGGATTTAGGCGGACGGTCACTGCGAGGAGACGCTGTTCCCGGGGACCATGGCGGACTGTAAGCTGGCGGAGGTGGGCCACCTGGAGCGGAAGGTGCGGAGGCGACGCCGGCCCAAAGACGTGATCCTGTCCAAGCTGAGCCGGAGCTGCTCCTGCTCCACTGCCAAGCTGAAGGGCGCCCTCACAGGCTTCTTCCCCGTGGTGCGCTGGCTGCCAAAGTACAGGCTAAGGGAATACGCGTGGGGCGACATTATGTCCGGCCTCATCGTGGGCATTATCCTGGTCCCACAGGCCATCGCCTACTGCCTGCTGGCTGGCCTGGAACCCATCTACGGCCTCTACACCTCCTTCTTTGCCAACATTATTTATTTCTTGATGGGCACCTCCAAGCATGTGTCCGTGGGAATCTTCAGCCTCATGAGCCTGATGGTGGGGCAGGTGGTGGACAGAGAGGTATACCTGGCTGGGTTTGAGTTCAGCGAGGAAGGACAACCTGCCGCGGTGACCTTAAATGGCATATGGAATGGAACTCTCCATAATGGTTCCGTGGTCAACCTAACCATGGGAGGATATCATTTGGAGTGTGGAAAAGAGTGTTACGCCATCAGTATCGCGGCGGCTCTGACATTCCTGGCTGGAGTTTACCAGGTACCGTCATCCACCATTTTAGCCTAATCCTAAATACTTTTCCATTTCCACTCAATGTTAATTCATAGATATTCAAGAACAGTCTTCTTTCAAAAAATCGTTAGACATGCAACCACTTATATTTGAAAGGCATCAGGTTTGTTTCAGTAGTTGTAGATATCATGAGTTTCACTTTGTTCTCTTATCTCTCACTGCAGATCCTGATGGCTGTGTTCCGGCTGGGCTTCGTCTCAGTTTACCTGTCGGCTCCGATGCTTGATGGATTTGCCACTGGTGCCTCCCTTACTATCCTCACTGTGCAAGCTAAGTACCTCCTCGGACTCAAGATCCCCCGGCACCAAGGCGCCGGCACAGTGGTAGTCACCTGGATCAATATCTTTAAAAATATCCACAATACTAATTTCTGTGACATGATCACCAGTGCCATTTGTATTGCCGTCTTAGTGGCGGGTAAGGAGCTGCAGGACCGCTATAAGAACCGTCTGAAGATCCCTTTACCCACTGAGCTAGTGGTGGTAGCAGTCGCCACGGTGGTGTCCCACTTTGCTGACCTCAACGGCAAGTACAGTTCCAGCATATCCGGAGCCATCCCCACAGGCTTCATCCCGCCAAAGGTACCCAGTTTCGATCTGATGCCCAGAGTTGCCTTCGACGCCATCCCGCTTGCCGTGATCAGCTTTGCCTTCACCGTCTCGCTTTCCGAGATGTTCGCCAAGAAACACGGGTACACCGTCAGGGCCAACCAGGAAATGATGGCGATTGGTTTCTGCAATATCATTCCGTCCTTCTTCCACTGTTTCACCACCAGTGCTGCCCTGGCTAAGACCATGGTGAAGGACTCCACTGGGTGCCAGACTCAGGTTTCCAGCGTGGTGAGTGCCTTTGTGGTCCTTCTGGTTCTGCTCTTCTTCGCCCCATTCTTCTACTCCCTGCAGAAATGTGTCCTGGCATGCATCATAATCGTCAGCCTGAGGGGTGCGTTGCGCAAGTTCCGGGACGTACCGAATCAATGGAGGACTAACAAGCTGGACGCCATCGTCTGGATGGTGGCCATGAGCGCATCGGCTCTGATCAGTGTGGAGATCGGACTGGTGGTCGGAGTGGTTTTCTCCATGCTCTGCGTGGTGGCTCAAACCCAAAACCCTAAGGTGGCTCTCCTAGGTCAGATCCGAAACACAAGCCATTACGAGGACCTCGGAGAGTACAACAACCTTATGGCGGTCCCCAAGGTCAAGATCTTTCGTTTTCAGGCACCTTTGTATTATGCCAATAAAGACTCCTTCCTAAAGTCCCTGTATAAAGCAGTGGGTCTGGAGCCCTTCTTGGAGATCGCTAAGAGGAAGAAGTTAGAGAAGAAAGCCAAAGAGCTGGCCGCTAAGCAAGCCAAAAGCTCAGGCAGCACCAATGGCGACGTAGCTGTAAATCTGGTCTCAAGGGATTACGATTTCCACACCATAATTCTAGACTGCTCCTCCATGCCCTTCATAGACACCACAGGGATGCTCACGTTGAAAACCGTTATGAAAGATTACAAAGAAATTGGCGTTCGAATACTGTTAGCCTGCTGTAACCCCCCAGTCATAGATGCCCTGAAATGTGGGTCTGTGTTCGGGCCAGATGACAAAGACGTGGGCAGTTTGACCTTTCACAGCGTGCACGGCGCAGTCCTCTTTGCCGGTGACTGTGCATCAACAGTTGGTGACATGGGAGTGTAAGGACAAACAGACTCTCGCTAAAGCTGTCACAGCGCTAACCAAAGGGAACCTGCTGTGGACTCCAAGAAGATTGTTAGCTCACTTCAACAATCGTAGAGCTATATATTGAAGGGGGGGGGGGGGGGGGGGGGGGTAATGTGCCTCAGTTCTGTCTTTTTATGAATTTTATTTTATTTTTTTCCTAAAATGAATCATTTAAAGGCTTTAGCACTATGTGTATAAGCCAAGCCTTACAATATGCAGATATAAACATATTTCTCACTCAGGTAGTGACGAAGCCTGTCCACGGTCGTGTCTGAGATGTAAATTGTTTGCGCTGTAAACCTCATGACTCTATCATTCCAGAAGACAAGTAGATAACCTGAATGCCTTATTTTAAAACAGGGTGAAATAGCTCTCTGACTTAATGTTTTGTAAACTATTTGATACTTTGCATTGATTTCAATGATACTGAGGTCATTACAGTTTTTGTTTCTGTTTTTTAAACCAACTCAGTTGTAGGGGAATTCACAAATGTGAAGTCCTTGGATAAATGTTGTTCATTTTATCATGTCATTCTTGTTGCGACAGCTTAAACAGTGTTAGCAGGTGAGGTTCTTTGTGGTTTCTAGGTTTCATGTGTTTTGATAAAATGTGACCATACGAACACATTAAAATAAGCACAACAATTTTGAAATAACGTTCAAGATCACTCAGTTAAGATTTTAGATATTTTCAGCTGCCCACTCTCAAATTTAGTTCACTATTGCATATACTGGATATTTATATCATCTTGTTGTGCAATGTTTAGAATAAATTGCAATCAAGAAAACATTTCCTATTTTATTTTTTCCCTTGTGTACTCATTTAGGCTTCCATTTCCGATGAAGCAAGTGAAACATTACAGGAGACTATATATTTTTCCGGTGTTAATATAATACTTATAAACCAATGTTTGGTTAAATATTCTCAAGGTATTTTTTATTCATGTACATGGACAATTATTGTTATGTTATATTCAAAAAAAATCATGAAAAAACCATTTTCAAAATAAATAACCGACATTAATTTTACAACCAAAAGTTAATTATTGTCCAGTAAACCAACAAACGTAGAGCATCTCTGGTTTCCCATGCCTTACTGGAAGTTGCAGAATAGTGGCAAGCTGTGTTTGATTATTTCAAAATAAAAGCCTGATGTTAAAAGAATGGAACAACCCTTACGAATAGTTCAATGAGGACAAGTCAATTTGTTGATGGAGGATTATGGCACATTCCAAATTACCCTGGGTTCTAAATGAAAAATGTAATGATAAAGCTTACATTAAAACCTTTATCTTTACCTAGTTTGACTTACAGTGCAGGCATACATTAAATTATCATGCAAAAGAAAAATATCATAATGATCTAAGCATGGACATTGGTTATACTCTAATCAGATACAGACCATAGGTATGAGAATTCTTCTATATCATGATAAGTAGTTTTTAAGCTATCAGTACAGTTAAAAACTCAGTTACCAGTCAAATGTGGGCAAATTAAACAAGAACAACTTCAAATGTAGTACTGATGGGACATTCCACCAGGAGAACATACCCCTTACACATATGCAAACCCTATTGATGTAGAACTGTATAACATGTGTTTTTGCCAAGTTGCCGTTGTAGTATACAGTAAATATTTTTCACAATTGCCACTAAGGGAACTATTTATTGGGCAGTTGTACTTCCTATGCAGCTCTGCTAGCCAGCAATATGTCAGTGGTGCAGTAGTGCACAGAAAGTTTGCTTTTCACCTCTAGTTGCAACAGAAAGACCAGACCTTCCTACATTTAGAAATATGTATATGTACATTAATGCAAATGCTCTTTTTGAATTAGGAACCAATATGCTAAATGATAAATACTGTACTATCGTGCTCTGTGTCAATGGGTTTTGCATGTGCTAGAGGTATGTTTTCAAGGCTGTTTCATGAAATGCATGTAAGTGACCTAAGAGTTAGGATTGAGGCCTAAATGGACCAGTATGAGGTTTGGTTCATTGTGAACGCAAGGCAAACCGCAAATGAGGCTATCTAACCCAAAAAGACTAACCAGATGTAAGGAAACAATTGAACTCGGTCTAACATGACATGCCCCTTCAAGAGGTCATTTGGAAGATGGCAGAAGTGTGTTTTGCTGACCTGTGTGTTTTATCTGAGGAGGGTACAGACAGAAAATAGGCTATGAAAATGCACAGCATATGGGTTTACTAGTATGAATGGGCTGAGGCTTTAAAGCTTAGGTACGCTGTTTTCTTTTGGCTCAACAAGATTGGAGCACCCCTCCCCTACAGCTAAAGCTGATTCCAGCTCCACAAATAAAATGTAACTCCCTTAATGGTCAACTTTATATTTGACAACTAAATATTTTATTATAATAAAACCAGACTGTATTTTCCTTAAAAGCAAAATACAAATAAATAATAGGGAAAAATAAAAATGAAATGTAGGAACAGAAATATAAGAATGCAAATCTAGATTTTTAAAATGGATTAATTAAAGGATGACGCATGGACAGAATCCCGGTGGCTTGCCATGCTTGGATCTCTGGCAATTAAACCCAGTCCGATCATTGACAAGACATTGTTTTATTTGGTTATAGAATCACTGGTGGGACACAGGCGAATTAAGAGCTGTGACAGAAAGCCATTCCAGATACATTGTATGTAATTCCCAGGAATTTGGGAGCTAGGACTGGAATTCCAGGGCCTGGCAGAGCTTCCAAGAGACATGGGCTGAAAAACAGATGTATTGCGAGCATTCTAGAATAAAATAGTTACAGTTCAAATAAGTTCCATCATTTACATACATTATTGAAAGCCACGGACAAAGCAAGGCAATTAAAAAGGGAATGTCTGTTTCACTATTTGGTAGTTTCGTTGTGCTGTATTCATACATGATTCTAGTCTGCCCTCTTCTGGTAGCTAAGATACAGTAAAATCAGGCGGAGATAATCATAAGAGCACAACAAATGTAGAATTAATGTAGGATGCAGCAATAATACCCCTATGAAAAAGTGTTATTCAATTTTTCAACAAGAGAAAAGACTGCTTTTGCAGAGAATCCTCCTCTAAATTTAATTTGGAATAAAAAAAGTAGTTATTTAGCTTGTAATATAGCTTATAATATGGTTTTGGAAGTCTTCGTTATGCAGTTTTTAAGAAAAAGTGCAAAAAGAGGAGCTCATCACTACGACTGTATCACTAAACTATTTTTTTTTTTTTTAGCTTTTTTTGGCCATAACAATTACAGTTCATCGTTATTTGCACCGTGTTTACGCTGATATTTCAGCATTTGTATGTAGGCGTACCTCGACAACATATCGCACAACCTGCTGTGTAATTAAAGCAAACATACTGCGTTATGTATTTTTAAAAGTGTCTCTTGTTTCTTACTGTAGGAACACTTTGTTGCTTTGGTGAACACTTTCCATCCGGTCGTGACAGAAACCAAAAGGGGTGGACCTTATTGGACTGACAAGCCACCGCCCACAGCGAAAGTCAAACATAGCATTTCGCTCATTGGAGGATTAGTATCCAATCATCTCGCGAGTTTTACCACACGCAATCAGTTTGAATTGTAGCATCTGTGCGGTTGTAGTGTATACGCAAAGGAGCTTGATTTTAGCGTTTCCCCAAATATAAAAATAACGTTAGTTGGAGCATTGATTGGATATCGTTAATTCTTTGTGTCATGCCTCATCGAAGAAGGTAAGTCCTAATGTTACACTTATTTATCTTGCGAACTACCAATGTTCTAAATTACACGTTTTTAGGATAACGTGTGCTCGACTATCTCAGTTGTTTGGTGGTAAATAACGTTAACTTGCTAATGTTAGCCAGCTGAGTATAATTTCGTCATCTAGCTAGCAGTGGTTTTCAGACTTGGTCATACGCGACTCTTGTTTATATTGCTTTTTGTGACAGCAAACCTCTATGAATTGAAGCTAATTTAATTTTAACTTGCTTTCAGAGAGACCGTTCGCCTTATACTGCGACGAAAAGCATTGCAAAGTCGCATTAAATAAACATTAAGTGTCCAGTTAAGAGGACTTGTGATAACTGCTCGTTACTATTCAGACGTTGCGTTTGCGGTTGGAACCAAAGCCAGTTTACAATGGGGTCTCTTGGGATAAAGTTTAAAACCCCTTTATCTGCCCAACGGAAACATATCAAACTTTCACTGAAAAAAAAACACAGCCGTAATACTCGCTACATTTGATGCAGTGAGGCCTGTGAATGCAATAATTTAACGTTACTTGCGTGGTAATTCACGTGATACGTGCTGTTTGGTATTTAGACAGTTAAAAGGTAGATTTTTATGCTGCCTGTTTGATGTTTATCAGGTGAAGTTAGCTAGCTAAGTATGTACAATTATAGTTTTACTTGAATTGCTCGTAAAGCAATGAATGTTTTCCTGCTAACAAGTAGGTGTCAGTATCAGTACATTAACGTGTTAGTGCAGATTTCTGTGGGGAGCCTTTCAGAATACATGCACACGTTTTACTTGAGTTGAAACACAAATATGCAACGAGAGTGATATAGTTAAGTGGGTAAAATAGTATACATAGATTTAATAACTCAAATGGTTTTATATTTTGTATGCATGGATTTTTCCGTGTTAGTTTCCTCTTAATATTTTTACGAGGCGGTATATTATGTCTTCGAAGCCTTGGAATATTGCAGTAAATGTAATATGAAGTACAGCAGAACCTCAGAGATCCGAATCACTTGGGTCCAGGTTTTGTTCAGAACTCTGAAAATTTATGTAAAAATTCAGTGTAGATAAGTTTAATCCTTTATTGTTTAAGTCGTTACTTAGATAATTGTTCTCCTTTTGTAGTTCCCCCTGACACATGGTGGTACATGTGTTAAGGTAGTTGCTACCAAAAACATTACAAACCTTAGCTAAAAATGGCTGAAGAAAAGAATGTGTGTATATTTCAGAAAAACTGAAAGCTGTTAATCAAGTAAAGTGCCACAGAAGGGTAAAACCACTAGACAAAATGAGGATGTTTTAAATATAACTGGATATCATTAGAATACTGCTTCTGCTACTTCTGAATTTATGTGCACAGCGCTAGCCCCAAACTAATGCATGAGAACAGGTTTTTGCAGACAAGTCTGGCAAAGCCATTTTTCTGTGAAGTATTTGTCACAAAGTGTCTGCATGTCTTCAAATTGCCATATGCACCATCTCAGATTCCTTCCACTGTGACAAGCTCTGTGCTGAGCTGCATGCCACCCTGTCTTTCTGTGCACTTGCATAAACTATACACATTAGCATTGCGGTACCCAAGCCTCACAATATTTAGTGAGCTTTATGACCAATTGGTAGTTCTGTCAGTGCCAGTCCATACTATACAAAGTGTAAGAATAATGTGTTTCTAAAACAAGGGCAAATTCTCAATAGCTGTGACCAGGCCACTCCCACTGCCATGCCCCCTTTTAGCCAATTGCCATGAACACACACACACACACACTTGACCTCCATGCCAAATTTCAGCCTTCTAGGGTGAAAACTGTGGCCACCAAGGGATGGTCGACCAACCAACCGACTGACAGCACGAGCTAAAGAGCTTCTGGTCGCAGTAAAAAACAAAACTGAACAAAAAACTTTGATGTTTCTTATTCTTACTATTGCCCCTTGTCTCCACCTCAATCTGCAGTGAAACACTGGCGGTCTCGCTGGTGACGGGGATCAATCTAGCCATGGCCAGGCTAGTGGACATCTGGGACAGTATTGGCATAGTGGAAGAGCAGAGGGTGGAGCGCATGGAAACAGTGAAGAAGCACATTGAGGTAAGAGGAGCTTCTGCAACACTTAACCGAAGAACATATAGTGGAACCATACCAACAGCCACGATTAACCACCGGTTTGCATGTTTATTTGTTCACCATTTATTTGTTCACCATGGTTTTATATTTTGTATGCATGGATTTTTCCATGTTAGTTTCCTCTGAATATTTTTACGAGGCGGTATATTACACTTGCTAAATGGAGAGAATGAGATCGTTCCTCTTGTAGGCACCTTGTGTGAAGTTTTGTCTACACACGCGTCCCCATGTTAGCATTGGTGGTTTTTCCAATGAATTTGGGGTTCTTATTTGCTGCAAGCTGCTGCATGGGCCCCCAGTCTGCAGTATCTGAATCGTGGGTAAATGTGATTTCCCCAGCAGCTTTGACGCATTGATGTAGCATTAGAGAGTGTTTGTGTATTGATGTTCTGTAGTTGATCTCATTCTCCTTAATACAATGATGAACGTTAAAGAAACACATCTTAACCTGGATATATGACAGACTGTGTGACATTAATCTGGGCAGGCATTTTGTTTTTTCTATAAGGTAGGAATGTTGACCATTCCTTTTTTCCTCCCCCAAAGAGTCTTCTGAATGACATGATCACAGAAGAAGCAGCTTTGAAACGTCGCATCGAGACTGATATCGTCCGCTTCCAGAAGCAACTGGAGACCCTGTATCAGGAAATGTCAATAGAGCCTTACAAAGTAAGTGTTTAGGTGAAAACTTTCACCTTTCCTCTGCATGGGAATACTCTCCATGAAAGATAAGAGCACAGTGGATCCAGGCTATGCTGACATTGACAAAGACAATGCTGCATCTGTTTTCTGTTTTGGAATGTGGCCTAGATTTCATGCACAAAAGCAGGACTTCAACGGCTGTCCAAATGGTGAAATTTTGAGATGATTATTTCCAGGCCTGGAATATTAATTTAAACGAAAGCCTAAATTTGATTTATTTAAACATCCTTTGACCAGGAACGTTCATTGAAAACAAGTTCTCGTTTCCAGCAACAGGCTGGCTAAGGCAGCAAAACAAAACTATGCAAGAAAAACAGAGACAAAAAACTTTCCCGGAATTAAAAATTGCAGTTAATGTCAATGATATTGGAAGGGCAGGAATGTGACCAGGCCTTTGGATTGAAACATAAACGATAGATGTGGGACATGCCATCGAAATGCGTTTAGGTAAGGTCGTTAGCAGTGAATGACTTGGGGTCACTGCGGCTTGTGTGTATAACGGTCTCCCCTCCATTCAGCTGGAGGAGGGCCTCACCGTCCTGCAGATGGAGAAGAACCTGCGGCTGCGGCTGGAGGCGCTGCTGAAGGAGAAGGGCGACCGGATGAGGGAGGCGCGCGGGCTGCAGCAGGAGGACGAGCGGCTGTGCGTGGAGCTGTGTGCCACGCCCTACTACATCCCCACGGGCTGCATGCCGTCCCGCGTGCAGCTGCAGGAGCTGCGGCAACATATCCGCACCCTCAGCGAGGAGAAGGTGGGGTGGGGTGGGGGGTCCAACTTTGTGCCACAACCGGAGGGTGTCTGTGCTCTTGTCAATGGGCGGCAAATCTGTAAAGCACTTTAATCACGTTTCAAATTTCCCTCATTAATGAATTGAATGCCCATTTGATTCTATTTTCATTCATTAGTAAGTGTGCGTAACTGAACCGCACTTCATTTTTCAGATCATTTCCCATAATGATTACCCACATGTCCTGACTTACAGTAACTTTTTGCGTTATTATAGAAGTTATCAAGGGATCCTGCTCAGAAAGCTACCCAGCAAATATAACGGCCTTATACTGACTCTCAATGTTTGAATGCATGCAATTTTGGGGAGGTGTTTTTAGGCGTAAAAATAGAATAAATAAACATATTTTATATTCTGCATCCCTTTACATTAGGATATAATACTCTAGAAGCGAAATTACGTTAACAATCTGACTCAACAGGAACATCATGCTTCATTAATATGTCAACCATTGAATGCATACTACCACTTTTTAGGACGGTATCATACATGAATCTGCGTCAAAGCTAGAGGAGTCATACAAACATACATGCTTGTGCATTATACATGTGTGTATATTTATGAGTGAGGCATGATAAAAAAAGTGACATGAAATGTATTTTGTAGTTCATTGTATGTATTGTATTTAACTGTGACAGTCTTAACCCTCCGTAAGTACTAACATGGCAGTCCATAAGGTTTGAGTTGAAGGTCCTCTTGTGACATATGCAAGATCATGAGGTAAAGGTTACTATTTTAAGGCACTAAGTTTTAAAGAGAAATTATAGTGACATATTTTCCCTTTTGAAGCCAATGACCCCAAACCCATGACTGGAGTTACTTGACAATGGAAAAAAACTGTAGAGCATGGCACACTCTCTGTTTGTAATTACAAAATGGCTGTCTCTCCCCCTTACAACAGTTACATAGTTCATGTTGATCCTCCTTTATTCTCGTCAGCATAGATGTTTAAACTCTCTCAGACTGTGCCTCCATTATAACGTCAGAGCAGATTTGGGTCTAAACGCAAGTATTAACAGAGAATGAATATGTAGTCAACAATGGGGTTTGCATTAAATCTAATTTTTGTCAGTGAAAAGGCCAAAAGTTGTGGGTTTGTTTGAAAATATTGGAAGAAATGACAAAATGTGAGGGCGGAACTGGCTGGACCTAGCCAACAGACTTAAAAAAAACACCATAACGGAACATCTCAAAAAATAGACACAAGTTATTTGATGTTCCTTGTGTCTGTTTAGGTTTGTTTGGACTGCTTTGTGGAGTTTTGCAGTTTCCCTGGTAAAATTTCCCAAGCTTAATTATATAAAGGCATTTCTTATTTGACGCACTCTGCCCAAAAACAACAAAGTGCTTATCCTCTGTAACCGCTTGTAAAACACTCCAGAACATTCTGTGATGTCTGTGAGTAAGCTTCAGTTGATGAGAGCGTTTTTACAGTGATTTTAAATGTAATGGACATTAAGTCATTTCTCATTGTCATCTATCACTTCCCATTCCCGGTCACTAGGGGCAGCAGTGTGCGCTATTTTGCATTGATACTCTGCACTTAAAGGTCAGTTTTAACTGTTGATAGTGCCATTTGCCTGGTCTCTTGGGTCTATCCTGTCAGGGATTTTAAAGTGAGAACAAAAAGCAGTAAATACTGTCATCCTCCAGGACCAGGAGGGGCTACATCAACCTCTCATCCATTTTTTATTGACTAATAAAACAGATCTATATGCCCATTATAGGTAATAAAATTGTTCATATAACAAATGTTAAATAAATTGAAATAGATTTTGAATGATGTTGGGCCGAAAATTTGCAGCCTTTTAAAAACCAATGAAATTTGACGTCTCCTCAATGATCACATCATGTATTTTTAGTCTTTGGTCAGAGATCCTTGAAAAGCATGAGAACATTCCAAACAGATATCCTGAAGCTTGATTTTCTTGCTTTTTTGCTGAAAGCTAAAAGCCCCAGGTCACATGCACATTTATTTGGATGCAGTTTTCATTTTGTTATATCAGTGTGCGATATGTTCTTATTTAGTCACATCAAGTTGTGTGACATTTGAGTGCTCTGGTGCTGACTGGTGTGTTATGTCCCTCCTGGGTCTCCGTAGGAGAGTAGACTGAAGGTGTTTGGTGGCCTCCGGGAGGAGATCAGCCGCCTGATGGGCGAGATGGGCCACGAACCCGAGACCAGCCTGGAGAAGGAGGCGGTCTGCAGCGACGAAGACGCGTTTCTGCTCACCAAGGAGAACATTAAAGCCCTCGAGCTGCTGCTCTGCCAGGTGCCGGATTTCCCATAACCAAACATGGTCTCAGAGCCACCATAAACGCACTTAACTGGTCAAAATTATTGGCTGCTTGTAAAGTTAAAGTAAAAAACTTTTTATATAAACCTAATATTGATCTTAGCATTCTATTATAGATATTATAATAATTAAGGGCTACCCTTTTCTCCCACAGCTCGAGATGAAGAAGACGTCCCTGACCGCGACCCGAGACGAGCTCAGAGTCCGGGCCACCAGCCTGTGGGACCGTCTGGAGTGCGCAGAGCAGGAGCAGAGAGACTTTCAGGGTGGGCTTCCGGGTCCTTTGTCTGAGGACATTGCTCAGGTGAGCCCTCAGACAACTTATGAGTCTTTTAATTAACCAGAGGTCTTGTAGTTTTATTTTTCACCCTCATAACCAGTATTAGTAGCCTGGAGTGTTTCCAACTTTTTATGACATGGTGTGCAACTAATATCTCCCTACATGACCTGAGGCCTTACATAAAGAATACACAGCTGTTGTAAAACATCTAGTCTTGGAACAGTCTGTCTTCCAATGAAACCAAACTATAAGAATTGTTTGGTAAAACTTGATAATTTTTTTTCCAAGTGCACCTTACCTTTCATTCTTATATACACATAACTACACAGTTTGTTGGCTAAATCATCAAAACATTAAACCTAGCTACTTCTCTTTATTCTGATTCTTGGTTGACAGTGCAGGTTGATTATGCCTATACAATGTCCTGATTTAGTTTGCCATTGAGGTAAGATGGGTCTGCCAAAATTATAGCCACTGATGTGCTTTGTCAATAAATCTACTTCTGACGAATCATGAACTTGTGTAGGCAGGGCTCAAACTGAAAGTGGTAAGTGTAGCCACTACATCTTTAACCTTTAACAACACTAAAATGTGCTAGAACCAATGTAATTTCAAGAGGTTAGTTTCAGAAACTAGCTTCTCTTTCTAAACACTGTAGAGATGGCGTCTGGTCTTGAGTTGATGCTGTGACATGTAAAAGCTTGTGACCCGTTCGTGCAGTGGCAGAAAGAGGTGGACCGTCTGGAGGTCCTGCAGAAGGCCAAGCTGGAGGATGTGATCAACAAGGTCCGACAGGAGCTGGTGCAGCTCTGGGACAAATGCATGTTCGGGCCTGCGCAGAGAGAGACCTTCAACGCTCATTTCTGCGACAGTGAGTGCTTCAGCCATTGGACAGTTTTCTTTGCTGCTTTGTTCTCATTGGGTGATGGGTGGGGCTTGCTTCCGTTGTAGCTGTTGCACATGCTCGTATAGAGCCATGCTTAATGAAGATGATTCCCCTCAAATACATTAAAGGGTCTATTTACTAAAGTCACAAATTGTGTGTATATAAACTATATTGTGTGTGAACTCCAAGTATTTGCATGTCTTTTTTTTTTTTTTTTTTAATTTTTGGTCCAAATGGAACATCTACCCAAGGTGTTTGGGACTGCAGGGGAAATACTCCAAGAGACTTGCTTGATGTAGAACCGGTGTATTGAACTTTGGTTTAGGAAATTTGCATTGCCATTTGTCTTTAACTCCCTCGGTTTCCCAGGCTGTCAAAGT
This sequence comes from Albula glossodonta, assembly GCA_019788955.1. Taxonomy (NCBI): domain Eukaryota; kingdom Metazoa; phylum Chordata; class Actinopteri; order Albuliformes; family Albulidae; genus Albula; species Albula glossodonta. Next base: position 1,790,737 of record JAFBMS010000027.1, read on the forward strand.
CAAATGGGTGTGTCAGATTAGTTTTGGCATGGACAATGGGGAGGTCATTTTTGCGCTTCAGTATAATGAGATATTTACTAAAAAGTCAAAACCATGGAGTAAGATCTCTTCTAAATGATATCTTGTGTAGCCCAGTGTTGATCTGGGGCTCTCTGGGTTTTTCTTTGTCCTGAGAGCCAAGTGCCCCCCCTGCTGGCTTGGCAGTAACACTTACATCTAGAGTAACGAAGATTGATGTAAACAAAAAAATAATAATTTTTAGAAGTTCAAATCTATTGAGCCCTCAGCTGACCGTCACCTGTCCGCCCACAGGTAGCTTCACAGAGGGGTTGCTGTCGATCCATGATGGTGAGCTGCAACGGGTGAAGTCCTACTACGAGAGGGCCTGCCCCCTGCTGGAGATCATGGACAAGTGGGAGAGGAACTGGACGCTCTTCCAGGACTTTGAGGTACGACCCACACAGCGACCCAGGAACTGACCTCTCAGAGCTTTATCCTGAGTTTGATTGGCTGGTTATGTAATGACGCTTGTCTCCACCCCACCCCACCCCTGCCCCGCCCCCCACAGAGGAAGGCTAACGATCCCAACCGCTTCTCTAACCGTGGCGGCTCTCTGCTCAGAGAGGCGAAAGAGAGAGTGCGCGTACAGAAGGCGCTTCCTAAGGTAAGGGATGCCATTCACAGGGTTGGGCAGGAAAGAACATTTCAAAGGGAACAAAATAATACACAGATTACAAGCTTGCCTGCCAAACTGCATAGCCTTTGTGTAGCTTGATATTCTCTGGTAGTTTACTGTGATATTATAGCTCAAAGATGTGGTGCTATACATTTCTAATTTTAGTAAAGAAGGGTTTAACTTCCATGCAAATGTAGTATAGAATGTGATGTTGTATCTGATCCAAGTTTTAAGTAAGGTATAATCCTGTGTTTCATCTGAAGAGATGAAGGTTTTTGATCCGCAGAATTTGAACCCTGTGCTGTTTGTGTGATTAGCTTGAGGAGGACCTGAAGAACGGGGTGGAGGACTGGGAGAAAAAACACGGCTCAGTCTTCCTGGTGCGGGGTCAAAAGGTCATGGAGTACATCTCCAGCCAATGGGAGGAGCACCGGCTCCAGCGGGGGAAGGAGAAGAGCGAGCGCGTGAGTCCGGCTCTCGTCACTCCTGTTTTTCATTCCCTATGAAGCGTAGTGCTTCCATTCGCACTTAGCATGGCGTCCATGGGTACTCTGGGCTTCATGGAGGCCAAAGGGGTGACGTGCCTTGGAAAGGCAGTCGTGACAGAAGTGTTTCTTGAATGAAAAGCCACAAAAATGCCCAGACGTCCAGGAAAATCGAGGGAGGGAAAACCAGTTTAACGTAAAACTGCCCACAGTCGCACCATGTTTCTCATTATGAGAAAAATTGTGGTCTGTAATGTGATTGGATCTTTCCACCAGGAACAAAACTACTCTCTGAGATTTCCCCATTAATTCACATTGGCTCCTCTTACTTCCATTCTTAATTTTTGGTTTGGAGTTATGCCATGGAAATGTATCTTTAAATACAATGAGCAGCTTCGCTGCTATTTCACATTATAATCTACAGTAGGGCACCTCTTTCTAGATAAATGTAACATGAACATCAAATATCGCATGTGTACAACATCTGATACATAGCAATACGTTTAAAACATAGACTTGTACAAGAAACCTGAATATATCTTGCCATGGAGTTATAATTTTTAAAGGACCAAGTCCTTTTGGGAACTGGTAATATATGAAGTCTGATGCTCGCACAATTGATATGTTGTCTGTTTTCCAATGTATGTGTTGTTACGTTTTTAGCCTGAAAGTTTTGCCTAATTTTGGAGGCAGCTATGTGTGTTTCTGTGTTGATGTGGAGACATCGCTGGTCTAAATCGTTAAGTCACTGATACTATATGATAGAGCCTCCCATTTTTGGTTTTGAACTCCACTCCCCTATCACTGCTTTTTGGCTTAAAAACCCTAGGGCCAAATACCCCATCAGCTACTCGAACATGAAATCTTTTGTTTCATCTCCAGACAACCAAGAAGGTTGAGACGACTCCATTCAAAACCCCAGTCAAGAGGCCCCACGGTGGGGTCGGCACGAGCGCCGTCCCGAACAAGATCAGGAAGGTAAAGGTGCCCGCCCCAAACCGGCGCGGTCAGCTCGTCATCACGTTTCTCCTCAGAGGGGATTGGAGCTCTTGTCTCCGCCTCACTCTCCGCCTATATCTCTGCAGACGCCCAATCAGTCCATACTGCGCACCACCTCCTCCGCCTCCAGCACCAGCGGCACGCCCAGGGCCTTCGTCAGCATGTCCAGCAAGCCCCCATTGAGTGCCCAGAAGGTACCCACCAGTTTTCAGTTTGTTTCCTTTACAGTCATGCTTCTCTTTCCTGGGTAAGCCAACAACTTTAGTTTAAAAAAAACTCCACTTTTGTCAAAAGCAGTGCTCTGAAATTCAGAGGGCCATATGTGCGCTTTTGCGCCAACCACTGGTGGACTAATTATTTGCTGCAGTGGTCCTGTTGATTTACACATGATGTACAACCAGTGAATTGAATTCTTTGTGTTGTCCAAATGTCAACTGTTGCTTTTGTTCTCTGCTTTATCACAGTAACATGCACTTGGCGGACTGAGTAATTGCAAGAATCGGGGTAACAAAGAGTAAACAACGGCCTGTCTGTGCAAATTGTATGCAAATATGTCTCAGGTCTAAAGAGTCCAATTTGCACTCCAACCTTAAGCAATAAAACAAGCTCACACCTGTGTTGTCGGCTGGAGTTCCAGCTTTCACCAATAGGTGGCACTGTCGTCCAAGAGTGAGAACTTGCAGCGCCTCAAAGGATTTAGAACAGAGCTGAAAAGGTTCCAGCTGGAGCCTGTCTCAGCCAGTGCGTGTGGAAGGAGAAGTCAAAACTGGTTGCTCAGAACGTAACATCCCTGTGAAAAACATGTTAGGTCAGAACAACACCAGTCTGGCGGAGATGGGACGTGGGGGGGGACATAAACCATAGCGACGGCATATTTTCTGAACGGCGAGTGTTTGTTGACGCAGGGACGGTACTGTTTTGTTTGTGTCGCCCTCCCCCCTAGGGCCAGAGGAACAGGGCTCTGGACAGCAGCCATATCCCTCTGCAGGAACTTAACGGTGAAAAGAAACATTTAAGAATCGGCAGCTACTCGGAATTCATGGTGAGTCCCGAAACCCCCCACCCTCCAACCGTAATATATCTCAGCTTCTCCCGTCATTTGATCCTTAAGATATGTGCAGTTTCCCCAGTACCTTATCTTGGATTGATGCTCAATTAACTGCCCACAATGCACCTCACCAGAATAAAGTGGCTTTACTGCTTTTGCTGAAGCAGCATGTATTTGTGCTCATTGGTTTGCGTTAGAGGGAATTATAGCAAGTAGCTATAGAGGGTAGCTCAATTCAGTGTTTGTTCCAACAGATTAGCGACCAAACCGATTGTCTTCTTTTCTTGCAGAGTGAACTTTCCAAGAAGGCCAACCACGATGCTGTTCTCAACTCGACGGCGAAAGATATTTTCTGATAGCATGAGCATTGTTGATCTTCCTTGTAGTTAGTTTGGCCTTTTCGGCGTCTCTGTCTCTCCGCACATAGTTTTCCTGAGGTCAGAGGAGATAAGGCACATTTCTGAGGATAAGACTCAAGTTTGCTAATCTCCTGAATATTTCACTCGATTTCAGAAAACTCTGCTCAAGCAGTGTTTTAGCTTCGAATCAGAACACGCATTCTTGTACAGAAATGATCTATCGAGGGGTTAAAAAGAAAACTAAAGTAGAGGTGAGGCTCACAGGCAAACCTTTTTTTGGTGTTTGATCCGTCTAAAGCAGAACGAATGTGTGTCTCTAACCACACACTCCAGGAAATTGTTGTTTGCTACATCAATTGCAGTAAAAAGCTGGCAACTGGTCAGATTTTCTTTCAGGCGAACCTCTCCATGTACTTTTAAAGGGGATGTTGACTTGTTCACTGCTGGTTTGTGTGTGAGATTTCAGTCCTACAGCTCTATGAGCTCAATGGCTATTTATTGCATAGTATACTCAAAAGGGATTTTTTTTAGTTGGGGAAATTAGAGTAGTTTCTTAACCAATATTTTGTGTTTTTCAACAGGGTAGCTTTTAAAGCGTGTCAAACATTTCAATTATTAAAAGTCCATTCCCTGTTCACAGAAAATGCACTTGAAACGTCCAGGTGTCAATGTCTTTGTAAATACTCTTTACTTGAAAATAGTCTTTTAGTTGTATGTTTTTATGGATTATTTGTGTGTCCTATTTTTTTACTGCTGAAAACTCATAATGGCATGTTTGCTTCTGTCTTCAGCTTTCCTGCATCATAAAATAAATGTGTAACTGTGACGTTGCAGTCTTCCTCAGTGACGTTGCAGTCTTCCTCTTCAGACTCGTGATTTCTCCAAGTGCAGGTATTGCCTTTTGAAACTGACTATACCCAAATGCTGTTTTATGTCCTCTTGAAGTAGATGGTTTAAGGTTTAAGTAGACGGTTGCTTAAACTTTTTTTTTGGCAGAGTTAATACAAACAAGTTAGAATGACAGGGATAAAAATCCTGCCGTGAACCAAAATAAACATTTTGTGACCCTTTTCTTGCTGTATCCATAATGGTCCAGATCAGTCTGCAGCTCTATATTTGTCTTGGATTTACCAGAACCACAACATATCTTCTGCTGCGAAACCATCTTTCAGAACTGTGGTTCCCCAAGACCCCACCCCCCTCCTCCCCCAAAAAATTTAGATAAAATATCACTGGCAGGCAGAAAGAATAACTACAGCGATTTGAAAAGCATTTTCATTTAGTAACAAGCGCAAGCATGGATTCTTCTCCTGCTTTGGGCCGTTTTTCTCACACTGAAATTGAGTGCCATCCTAGGATCAAGTTTTTACATGTTAATATGCTGACTCTCCCCATTATCAGATAAAAGGAAACAATCTTATCTAGAACGAACTCCCTATGTCGAGATGGGTTATGAATATGGGACGTGGAGTTTTCATGATCATAATTTCTATCACATTACTTGTCATTATCGCTGTGTGAGAACCATTAGCGAACCGTTGTGTGTTACGAAAAAGACTGATGGGAATTTTCGAAAAACGCGCTGGGGTCGAGAGCATTCTTCTTTGTTCTTAAAAGATCATTCAGCTTGCACTTGAATAGTAAAAAGCTTTAATGTGTAATTGCCTCAAACAGATGATACATAATTGTGGGTTTGGATGGTTTATAAGTGCTTTCATGGCAATTCAGAGCATTACAAAAAAAAAAAGACAGCTGCTTACTGTTCTGTCTCCACTGAATCCCTACTGTATGTTAGGGGAGATCAGAAATGAAATGCAATTCACTCATAGAAAGGAATACTTTAAATGTCTATCATTTGAAATGGTGGGATCAGGGGAATATGATGGAGGTGATACAGAAGTAAGCGATTTATTCAAGGCAAGAAATTAAGCCTAGCAAAATATAAATCCCTTCCTGTTCTGCGCCCCAAAGATTTTCTCTTGCATGTACATAATTAACCTGACTTGTTTCGCACACACATGGCACTCCAACACAATGCAGAACCAGACGATAAAAATAGGCTGTCACATAGTAACAAAAGTCATCACTGCTCCTTAATTTCGAAGCTGAAGGCGTGCACTGAAATAAATACAATTGTACAATTTGTGTGGTGGAGTGTCCTACCTTGAACGTTTTGCTGTAATGCAAAGGGGAAAGGACAAACCAAGGCAGAACACCAGTTATACCCTGCTTCCACCCAACCCAACCCAACCCTGCCCTTACAAAAGGAAAAAACAATTAGTGGCTATGCTGACTAGCAGAAGGTAAGTGAAAGTGTGTCTCCCCTTATAAGAGTGACTGACTGGCAGAAACACTGGAGAGGTGAACTTCACTGTTCACCTCAAGGCCAGTCACAATGCCAACTGAGCTCCAAAAAAGCACGAGTCCTCCAAAGCTGTCCCACAATACACGTTTTTTGTTGTGGGGTTTTTTGTTTTTTTTTTTAAAGAGGGGTCTCAGTCTGTCATATGTGCTAATGTCACAATCATCACAGTCATATTTACAAGCTTTTCCAAGTTACATGCGATCCATCCTTGTGCTTAACTCAGGTTGGTAGGAAAGACATGAATCAGTTCATTGGCATCTGTTGTTTTCTGTGTAGGTATTATTAAGGATAAAGTCCTCTTCCTTGAACAGTGAGAACTGCTGTAGGGGTAGATTTAACTAATACAGCAGGCTACAACTTCAAATCTTAGCAATGGCAGTGCAGTTTCCCCTCATAGTATGGTGACCCAAAATAACCCTTTGAGTGTTTGGCTTCCATTACTACAGTATAAAACCGTCTGCCATGGGACCTCTATAACGTGGTCTTTTACATATGTAGTCACAAATAAACAGGAAGGGTATCAGTCCTACAACACCCATAGCTGTTACAGAGAAATGGAGAGGGGGATCAGAGTCTTTCAGCATGCTCTGCTGTGAAAGGCAGTTCTTTAGCTGTAAGCAGAAAATGGCCTCTTTATCTCAGCCAATCAGAAGTCATACATCCTTGTGTGTCCTCGTGATGTCATGAATCCTCTTCCTGCTAGAGTGGGCCAGCCGAGTCCTGAGATTCCAGCTCGCTGGACAGAATCCGTCTCCCGTTGTCACTGTAGCTCCGGTTAGGAAGAAAGGCTAATCTAGTCAAACAGGAAGAGAGAGAGGAGAACACACCAATATTAGACCTCCAGGTTATCTTCAGCCATTAGGTCAGGGGTGTCAAACTCTAGTCCAGGAGGACCACAGTGTTTGCAGGCATTTGCTGTTTCCTTGCAACTGGCAGACATTTTGTGCCCTGGAAACCAGTTGCATTTAAATCAAATGCTGAAACTGCAAAAACCAGCCGGCAAGAGTTTGACACCACCACCTTCAGGTGGATTTTCGCTGGTACCTGATTCATTTGATGAAGGTGTGCTGACAGATATCAATCATTCACATAACCTCATGAGGTCAACAGATGGAGTGAGATTCATAAATTTAAAGGAAACACTATCCAAAGAAACTGATTTTCTCAAGTCTGCTATACTCAGGGAGTGCCTTCTCAAATAATGGTGCAACAAGGAAGTCTTTTCTGCTCTGATATATTGGTAAACCGTTACGCTCAAGGACAGATCATTGAAGGAGCTCCCTGGGAGAGCAGCCTGTCGTTGTAGAGTGTTGTTCTACTCTGTTATGGTGTTTCTAAAACATTGTGTCCTTGTCAGACATAAGACAAAAGTATATATCTGGCATGGCCTCTTCTGGTTCCCCAGTGAGGTGTGGCCCGGGTTCAATTCCATTCAGGTTTAGCTCCTTTCTCTGTCATAGCCCCTACCTAGTAGAAGTATCTTGTGGGCACAATTTTGGGGCATGCCAAAATATTTTGTTACTGTAGTGACATAAAAGTCATTCATTTTGATTTGATGCGCTTTTGGGAAGCACAGACCAAAAATAAAGTACAGTAATCCCCCGGAAACTACGGGGATATGTTCCTAAAAAAACAGCGGTGGGTGAGGTTAACTTTATATGGGTAAAATAGGATTAGAGGAAATATAGCCAAAGCTACGAATATGCAATATTCTCTAAGGCTTTATGACATGCTACACTCTTCAAAATGCATATAAAATCAAGCAAATACTGGTTTATCTTAAAGTCACACATTCATCACACTCCCAGCCTTTTTCACTGGCTTGTCACCACCGGCATTGTTTGCTAAATGTTTTGGACCTGTAATGACAAAGGGGAAAGTGTAATACAGGAAGCCACTCTTGCCATGTTGTTGCTGGCTGAAAACTAAAAGTCATGCAGCAATCTCTACTTTTATCTCAGTTTTCCACTTTCCCCTTCGTCACAATGGGTACAAAATGCTCAGAAAAATGCTTTATTTTATATGCATTTGTAGTGTGTAATAAAGGTCTGAAGAATAGTACGTACATGTGGCTTTGGCTAAGGTTTGGCTAACACCACAAACCGCATAAACACACTCTGGTAGGTTAGGCTACTGATAAACATTAAATAGAAATTTTTCATATCCACAAACACTGTCCATATAAACATAACAATGAAAGAAACCACACTGCTGGATAGCATTGACACATGAAAAGAATGGAAGAACATAAGTTGTGTGAGTAAATTCTTAGATACAACTGTCATGTCCTTTCTGGGACTTGAACCTATAATCTAGGGATGACAAGTCCAGCTCCCAGGTCAGGATTCAATAACATATATAACAAGGATACCATAACATGGGACATCTACTACACAGAACTAGAACTCAGCAATGTACCCCATACATTGCTAACAGTACAAAATACATTGAAGGGGTTATTTTCATTATTTCCATAAATTCATCTCTAATAAGGCATTACCAATGCCTAATTGTATAATATATGTTCATTTTTGGATATAATTCAAATCTGAATTTGATACATTCCACTTACAGGCACATACAAATGTTTTTCTCAGAGAATATAGAAATGGCCTCTTATGTATGAACTAGCCAATACAAGTTCTTAGTTCCCTATGTATAGTCTTCAAACAAAGCAGGTAACAGGGATTACATTTTTTAATTTTCTTATTTCCTGTCACAGAGAGAAGCTTATATTAATGTTATGATTCAAACTCCAGATATATTACATCAATCCAATGAATTAACAGTGAAGGCTTTATGAAGGCAAAAAAAAAAAACAAAACGTTCTTGCGAGTAGCAGTGGAAAATAGGTATTATGTTCACTATTTTGTTGTAAGGCCGTCCATGTTAGTCCAGATGTTGGCTTTCCAAAAGGGATCACCAAAGTCCTCTATTATAAACCCCAGGGGATAAAAAAAACAAACACTGTTTCTTTACCGCAAAATTAACTTTTTGTTCTCTGCAATTTCACGAGGGCACCCTTTTATTGTCAAAACACATAGTTCATCTTTGAAAACACAGTATTTTCTTTGGCTGGAAAAGGAATGTTTGAGAAGAGAAACGTTTGGATCTGAGGTCCTTTCAGGATACATCTAGTTAGGGAAAGTAATAAGATATGTACAAAAAGGCTGGGACACCATCGAAGCAGACATTATAATAGCACATACTATTCTTTTTTGGAATGACAAGAATGCATTCCAAAGGACAAGTTTGTTTGTCTCCAGTTCAATAATAAATCCCCAAATACATTTACAGTACATTCTAATATACAGTCTGTTTTGATTGAATAGCATATGCCCATAAAGCCCATTTGATTGAATACCAGACAAAGCTTTAGCGGCTTCAGGAACCTTCAGTGCTAGGCCTGAAGTATGTATGTTCTCCTCTTCTCTGATACACTTACATGAGAACAGAGAGAACTGAGAGCGGGTACCGGGTGTGTTCCTGGAGGAAACTAATGACAGTCTAAGCCGCAATATGCAATGTTTAGGCTAGAAGGCCCAGATTTGAAATTAAATGCCTTTATCTACATAGGTACTTCAGAGGATCATCTGTGCTTTGAAGACTGTAAGAACCCAAATAATACTTCTCTAACAATTGAAAGCCAGTTGCAGATTTGACTCTATTGTAGCAAGATTATAGTAATCCCACTCTCAAAAAGAGCTACAATTACACCTATTTTGACTGATGGCAGAATTGATGAAAAAACATACAATCAATTTTCCACAACAAGCCTGATGACTGCCACAAAACATGAAAAAGTTAGAACAGATGAAAAGCCACACAACAAAAACAGACGGTGGGGTTGGTTACTACCTATGGGATTCGGTGGCATTGGGCCCCGCTACTGCAGGTGTGCTTCAGCAGTTCTTGCAGAGTCGGGGAGGGCACCTCAAAACATGTGTTCCTGATCGGCAAGATGCAAAATACAAAAACAAAACAAGTCATTATGTCATTATGGAGAATCACTTCGCCAACGACATGCTGGATTGTGAAAGGTGCCGTTCACAAGCCAGGGGCGAACACTAGATTTTAAATTATCCTGTTCACTTCAGTCACTCGCATGCCTGATATTATTAATCCGCTTTCAATGACCTGGAAATCTGAAGGGCAGAAGCCGCAATGCTACACTGTTTTAAAGCGTAGGCTTATAGGAGATGCTTTGAATGAAGGAAAAAGATTAAAAACACACACAACTACAAAACTACACCAGTGTGACAGTCTCAAACAAAGAAGCAGTTAATTTGAGAATTTGATTGTGATTGCTATTCAGAGGCGTGTTTTCAGTGTCAGATAATTCCACCCGATTATTCTGTATGGGTTTTAACAATATCTAAAGGGACATTGTGAAACCTCCATGGAGAGGAAACCGTTATGTAAAGAAGAGACAAGGGCTAAAGATAATGGCTTTCTGCATGTCTGCAACTTGCAAAATCGCTTAACGAAGACAAGTTTACACAGTGATCGCTAACGGCCTGCAAAAATGTATGCAGCTGTAATCAGCTGAGGTATGGATGTTATATTTAAATACTGTATATACGTGCCAACAATGTGTATAAACAGAGCTCTCAACACCGCCTTATAGGGAGAACAGGCTAATGTAACTCCAGCTTGACGGATATAACCATATAAATGTTGTATAGTCTGAATTCACAAATGGAGTGGATTCTCCAAATTACAAGAGCGTTCACACCATGTCAGCGCACGATGACGGGACATGCGAATGAACCTTTTTGCTTTTTACACCATGCTCAGTGTTCCTTTCAGGCCGTGTTGGCACTTAAACAAAATCGCATGCCAAAGTACGATTACACTGTGGCCCTACATAGACAATTGCCATGATTAGAATGCCCACCGTTAAAAATAATCTTTTATATTTCAACCAACCTCATGAGCAGATGTCATGATGGTCCTCTTGAAATCCATTTCCTAAAATAACTACGGCAGCGTGCCTCTGTTACAGACTTCCAAACTATAATCATGGAACGAGGGATCTATTAGACTGTTGCATTTGAATTAAATTGCTAGTGCCTTTAGCTACACTGCTAACCAACAATATACTTTCAGTTTTGATTCTGTGTGATTTACAGTTCTGGCAGCGGACGGCAGACAGCTATTTTTTTAAACTCACAAACTTTCCTACATGTATTTTTCCAGTGAACATAACGCAGATGTCTTGGAAATGGCGTGCCATTTTTCAGCTCGAGCTTGATGTGAGATGACGCAGAACAGGATGCTCAGAGTCCGGGGTTTTGCAGTCGCTACATAAAAATGTGATCTCTCATTCTTCGGACGCATTTCTCTGCAGAAGTGAGCTGTCCTCAAAACCAGGCATTGCGTTACAGGCATTTACCAGACGCTCTTATCCAGAGCTTCTTACAGTTTTTACCACACCGTCTCCATGTATACAGCTTGGTTTTTGCTGAAGCGACTCAGGTGAGGTACCTTGCTCAACCTGATGTGTGCAAGGCCAGTTCCCTAACCATTATACAGTTAGTTTTGTCTCTCAATGATAAAACTCTTTTCCTGATCACCTGACATTGGATTTTTTTAGAATATTTGGCACAACAGCAGCAAACTTGCAATCATCCTGTGATGTTGTGCACATATAAGAATGTAAAATTGATACATCTTTCCTCAAATGTAGTTTGTCCCTTTCTTTTTCCTCCGTTGTTTTTTTCTTTAAAATCCCTTGAAGACTAGTGTTTCCAATGAGCCATTGCATGGAAAACTCAGTTGAATAATTCAATATTATAACTGAGTATTCAATAACATTGTATTGAACTCTATTCGAACATATATTTAAAAAAATGAAGAATTTGTCAGATATGAATAATATGCATTTGTAAGATTCCGACTATTGCTATAGAAGTTTTACTTGATTCATTCCAGCATTCTACATCAACCTAACCCCCAACTCACACACAAACTATAATTTAGCCTGTAACTTCTGTTTTCCTTCCATTGCTGAATTATCCTTGTAATCTGATAGAAGATCAACAAAGAAACAGGGAGACATTAGGCTATGAAACTCGCATGATCTCTCCACGCTCTTGTATACAGTTAGTGCTATAGCAATATTTTATCTGGAACAAAAATTAATCAACATTCATAGGACGAATCGGTTACCTCAGCAACAGGGCGTAACAGATAGTTCTGTTCCCACCGAAACACAGATAGGAAATTAAAAGGGAGCTTTATGCTCGTCCAAAACAAATGAGTTGTTGATATTAATTGCGCCACGACAAACAAACCGATCGTGTAATTGCTGCTAAAGAAACAAACCTTAAACGGGGCATATTTTGTAACATTCCCGAAATTCTCATGATCCGAGGGTCCCGTTAAACCAAGTCGTTGTAATACGGTCATGTCACCTATTAAACATGGAGCCTATTCTAACTAGCTTTAAAAGTGTCGCTGAAAAATAGGAGCGAAAGTGTTCAATGGGTTTGTGCACAAAGATTACTTTCTCGCTTGTGAAAGAATCCACAGTAATTCCTAAAACCCCAGGCCGAGTTAAGGGAGAGAAACTGAAGTGAACTGGGTCGAATTTAAAATGTAGCATAGCATTCAGATCAACACATTACATGTTACATTTCTATAGTTTATCAGACGTAACAGCAACATCATTTATTAATTTACTGAGTATAAACAGCACTTAACCTCAGTCAGGACCTTAATTCACTATGAGCCTGACCAGGTTAACACTCTGAAGTGACATAAGTCGACCCAGCTTCTGACAGCTTCTTGCTTTGATAATACACTTAGGACAAAAGTTATGGTCATATAATGGTTATGAGGAATCTCATGGCACATTTAGATTCCAAGTGTTGGCTCTGGCATCTTTGGTGGTCAACTTCCCCTCAAAAAGCGTGACATATATATCTAGCAACCAAAATAACAGTTACACATTCTTTAGTATTGTACTCCAATTCCTCTTTGATTACTCAGGTAGTCACCACAAATAAGAGTTCAGCTCTAAACTATGTTATCTGGCCAAATAAAGGTAACATCAATACAACCTGAACATAATTAGAAAAGCTGAATAGCGCGGTCTTATTGGTACATTGTATTCAAAGGGTTCAGACCTTGTTCCGTAGACCATGTTACTGTGTCCTTACAGAATCCTTCATGACAATCTGATACAATTCAGCATATGGGTCCAGAATGCAGGACCCTGACTCTAAAAGTAACACCGAATCGCTGATGAGGTTATTCTCAGATCTCATTACAGATTGAGACCTGACAATTGTCCAAGGGCCCGTAAGTTATTCAGCTCAGCACATAAGACCCTGGCAATCCTTTTGCGTGGACATCTCACGCTAGCTGGTGAGTGATTGCTTTGATTAATGATTATCACATATTTCAATTTTTGATTAAGATAAAACCCCTGCAGCCCAAAGGATAGGGATGGATAGACACATACTGAAATCACAAACATGAGATATTTTACGTAGATCTCTTGGAGCAGAAGAGAATGAATATATAAACACACAATATTTGTATTGCAATATTATCGCAACATTATTTGTTTTATGGCTTATGACTTATAAGACAATATGAATCACCTGTATGATACTGAATCTCCTTTTGCATTTTTTGTTTGCTGCACAGAATGTAATTTAAAAAATAATATGTTAATCATAAATAATACATAATATGTATTGTAATGCAAGTGCATACTGGACAGCCTACAGTCTCTGTGGAGCACTATGGGACCTGATGTCTTTGTCTCTGATCTGAAACACAATTGACCTGTCACGAATATCACTGCAAAATATTCATCTGGCAAGCAAAGTTAAGCAGTAGTGTCCTGCTGGATTTCCAAAACGGACTTCTGTTTTACTGGCATTTCCTGTTTCTCTCAGGCCTTTCTTCACCCTGTGCTCAGGAAGACTCAGCAGGTTTGCTGTTCTGCCCCCTCTTCCAGTGTGGAGACCTCTGTAAGCCATGCAGATCAAAAAATAGCATCTGCTTATTTAAAACACATTAGACAGCAACAAGTGTGGATGCAGTTTAGCTTTCTGCCTTTCCGCAGTGCTGTTAGCCACACTGTGTTATTCAACATGCCATTGGGGCCTGATGCTAACACTGGGTTTGGAAGAGATGGAGGCTTCCCCATTAGCTGTAACGCCTGGGAAGTTCCTGTTCCTGGTTTGCCACTTTAGCAATCAGTGCGCCCACCATTCACAACAATCAGAAAATACGTTCTAAAATTATACGTTTTCTTTTGTCAGTTTTCATTTTTCATATATAGCTAGAGTTACCAATGTTCCTGGTTGCAAGCTAACTTATATTTGCCAGCAGACTGGTGTTCACATGGTCATTGTGTATTTTGGTGAAAGGCTGTTTTGCTCAATTGCAAAGAGGCAGAGATGGAGAATAACCTTAGATCAACAACATAACTTATTTAATTTAAAATTAAATGAGTCCTTTGCCTTTTCCCAACATGAAAAGTTTGGTGAGTTAACTTTCATGAGTGCTTAACTCAGCAGTAACTGTGTTAGCGAAGATAACAGGTAAAATTAGCATTTAATTGTGAGCCAAAGTTAAGGATGATTGTTGATTGAATCCATGCCAAAGTCTTTGACAAGGCCTCTATGACAATACAGCTGTATTCTTTCCGTTAACAAGCACTTGCTAAGCCTATAGCCTATTGATGAGCCTGTTGGGTGTACAACATCATACCTCAATAGAACCAATCAGGGATCAAGGCTGGATCAAAAACTACCAGTCTAGTCAGTGGAGTTATTTGTATTGTAATTATGTTCTATGCTTTCTTGAATTAGCCACATGCAACAAACCTCACCAGGGAGTAGAGACAGAAACAGAGAGGGTGTCTTTGGTGTGGGGAAGCGCTCGGTGAGTCCACCGTGTCCGTAGCAGCCAGGCTGTGAATTCCGCAGGTATCTCTTACCTCCTCGGAGCCAGAACTTCCAACAAAGCCTTATTATCATCTCCTGTGTCCATCATTCTGTCCTTGAACCGTCTGCTAATGCAATACTGTAAGGCTGCTAATGTAAGTTTACTGGATTCAAAATGAATACACTTGATAAGGCTAAATTACACGCTCAAAATGTGAATATTTTTTGCCAGTCCTTCTCAGACAGACTTGTAAATCTCACAAGGACTGATCCTGGCTCGACGTATGAGTGCAACTAATCCAACTTCCGCACAAGTAGAGCGCTTTTTTTCCAGCATGTGCTGGTGTAGGGGACAGAAGTAGGAAACCCAGAGACTTGCTGAAAAGACAGACGCATTGAATTGTAAGTCAATCTTAGATTTTAACTGAGACAGTTTTTCTAGGTTCACCTTCCCAGCCTCTGCCCACACAAAATATTACATAAATATATATATATAAAAACATCTGCCAGCATGATATAACAGCTCAATGAATTTTTAATGTTTCAAGTTGATTACTATGGTTTTAATCTATCTATCTATCTATAGCTCAGTAGAACCTCACAGATGTGAATACCTCAGGAGTGGAGGTAGTCTGTAACTCTGAAAGGGCTGTCACTCTGACACTAGCAAGAATGCATCAATTCAGGGAACGTATATAAATAAGTTTCACCTTTTATCTTATGTTTAAACAGGCTATTCATTTAGTTATCGACAATTAAATCAGTATCAGAACAATCTGCCAACTGATATAGACACACGCTTAGAGATAGCAGAATACACATACATGACTATTTTTCCAAAATAGTGTACTTCATGAAAAATGACAAGACATGTCCTAAAAATGTGATTTCATTTTGTGTTTTTAATTAATTAAAAGTGTGTTCAGAACTTTAGTCTGAAGCTAGCCCTTTTGCTTCAGTTTAGTATTCATAAGGCATAATTAGTATGCCTGAACGTTATTCTTTGCTCATATGTATTTATCTCTGAGGGTCTACTGTATTTATAAATGGCGTCATAGCAGATTTGTGACGGTATTTTCTATCCCTAAAATGACTTACAATGCAACATTCATGATTTTTTCAGCATAGAATCTGTGAGAAATACTACTGAAAACTGCAGCCTGCTTTTTCTGGGCTGTTGTACTTTTTGTGTCACATGAGTCAGGTTTCTGCAACTGCAGTGTGTGTTTTAAAAATTAACACTGTTCAAAACAATGTAAAATTTGTTAAAGTTAGCCTGCTGGAGGTCAGTACATAAGGGACATAGGAGTGACTCCAGGTTTCTGTTTTCCTTTGTCCACTGCGATGGAAAAAAAAATCTGGGTTTTTCTTGCATGGGATATTATCAGAATCAAGGTGAAATTCACACTAAGTCTACATCAACAACAAAATTCTAGTTGGCTTGTAACCCCCCATGAAATTGTTAAAACTCTGCATAATTTGGTGTTTAATTTCATCCTGATTCCTTGAGAACTGGTCCACGTGGTTTCACTTTCCAAATATAATGAGATCAAACTTGTGTGATAAACTCTGAAGCTCACAGAAGTCCAAGGGAAATACAACCAAAACAACGATTTTCAGCCTCCTGGTAGAACTGAACTTTGGATCCCCTCTGGTGACAGGTCTCTCTATACATGAATGTCATTTAAGTTATTAGTTGCTTTAGGTTTCAGTTGCTAAGAGTTGTTAATTGCTTGGTGTTGATAAGCTGTTTCACACTCTGAATATTAAAAACTGCAGTTTTATTCCTGGTTTATGTGAATTCAGGGATCACGGCCATTTTTAGAATTAAATCCAAGATTGTTGTTTTTTTTTTTCTATCCAGAACATTTTATCTGCTGAAAAATTCATTGCTGTACGGGTGTTATGAACTAATACGTTTCCAGTGCAAGGTTTAAAAAGATCTCTGAGGCCAAGTGTATTATACAGGTTTGGACTAGGGTCAGGTATTCTGGCAGAGAATCTTCTGAGCTTATCAAACCCTTTAGAGGCTTCGACCTGCAGCTGTACTCTAATCAAGGTATTCTGACGAGAGCATTATTCAGTCAAAGTCATACAGAGGTCATGGTAGTGCATGCAGGTTAACCATAGAACAGCTTTTTAGCAATTAGTCTAATGTAGTTTAATGTACCCGGAAAGCTCACAAACTGTGCACGACAATGGGATATAGATTTACCGAAGTCTTTACCACATGTTCACGTTTTTGCACATGCAATTTTCAATGACATGATTTGTGATTGGAACAAATGAACTACATCAACGAAACTAAAGGCTCGCTTAGCCTTAGCAAAACAGTTTTGCACGTGCTAAGTGCTTTAGTAAATGAGGCCCTGGAGGTTTGAAAGACCTCTTCATTGTATCGACAGTTACGTTACCGCATTTGCATGCATAAGGCATGGAAAAATCCAAGATTCTTAACACAGATTAAACAGTGACAGGCTCTGCATATATTACTCTGTGCTTTGGCCTGGGTTCAGAAATGAAGCGGAAGACTAAAACGAATGCACAGAATCAAGTGCCTCAGAGACTGCTGTTGGCAGCCAGAGAGAGGCAGCGGGCTATCATAGTCATTCTGCAGACAGCATCACTGTGTAACTGGAGATGCCCGTCACAGAACGCTTTGTGCTACCGAGTTTCAGTCCATCAACAAGCGGACATAGAAGGACCCGCGATGCTACATGGAATTATCATCAGTTTATCTGCAGAATCAGGGGTGGGTTGAAAAGTATGGCTCCCCATTACATTGGAAGTGTTTTTGACAATTAATGACATTGCCTGAGCTGTAACTTCACTTTAGCCTTCCCCTAAATTGTACGTTCTGACCTACAAACTTGTGGGTATGCAGCAAGCCTGTATCTTCAGCTTATTTAATAAGACAGGTTATTTACCTCCATTTTCTTAACGTTACTATTCACATTTTCACTTCCATCCATGTACACATTTTTTTCTCCCTACGATCAGAAGCCAATTCGGACCTGAGCAACCAGGCAAGGTGAATACAGCAGTGTGATCAACTGCTGTGGTTGATTAATGAAGTGCTGAGTAAAAATGAAAAACAGTCAACACTACATCGCTCACACTGATGACACGGCCACAGCCTCAACGTCTCACAATGATGACATGGGCACAGGCCTGTTGCAGGGTCATGAATATGGGTCACCTCTTCACTTGATACTATATTTAGCCTGCCCTGGGGTGTAAGGAGAAAAGCTTGACAAGACTTATCCAAATTAAGTCTTACAAGTCCTTCATATAGTTGAGTTATTGCAGTAGATAGACATCCTAAAATATTTTCAGTTGAATCAACAAATAAATCACCCCCAACACATGTAACCAGAATTAATTTTGAGTTGTACTGACATGCGGTATGCAATGTACAAGGAGTTAAACAGGGGTCAATATTGTATGTACAGCATATTTATGAAATATAATACAATGACGGCTACAGCTGAAACAAATCAAGAACCCTCAGGTCAAACATCTTTTGTTTTAATCATTTATGAATTTTCACATGAACCTTCGCTATTTTAAGACTGTGTTAGATTTTATCGGACATCCAGTTAAGATAAATTCTACCATTTATGAACTATATTAAAGTCATAGTATGAAGTAATATTGCCCATATGTCCAAAGAGATTACCTGCTACCTACATGCACACAGCCTTGGTCTGTATTTTAATGGCATTTTAAAAAAGCTACACTTACTCAGCTTTGCCTTCCTTGAATATATGGATATGGTTTTCATAATATTCGGTCCTAATGCACATTGGGTTCTGAAATGAAATTGTCCCATAATACATTCTATATCCCCTTCCCATGATATGGCAGAAGATAAGTCAAGTCATTATGTTTGAGTTTTTAATAAACCAGTGCAGCAAGAAAAATATCACTCAAACCATGATGGACACTTAAAATTTTGGTTTAAATTTGTGCACTTAAATTTGCTTGGTTAAAAATCATAACGACTTTTAAAATGATCACTGATCAACTTATCAGAATCAGGCAATTCATAGTTAGTAGAACGCTCAGCAGAAGTGTTAAATAAATTAAAGTCATTAAAATAAATTAAAGTCAGTAAAATATAATTCTGTTTCGCTAGGGCAGGTCATTCACAGGGTCTAAATCTATGCTATCCCTTGTGGCACTTGGGACTCAAACCCCAATCTCGGACTTCTAGCGCTCTCATTCCAAACTTAATGCACTTGAGTTGTAAGTCACTCTGGATAAAAACATGTAATGTAATGTGAACAGCATTTTTTCATCATATATGTGTAAATCTTACTAGCAGCATGATACCAGATTTACAGAGATTGAGAGAGATTTACACATCAGCACAGAAAAATACAAGAATACAAACGTGTTAATATGTATGCGCGAATGAATGTGTCAGATTGCATCGGCCACATTTTCATTCGGCCAATCAGCAACAGCAATGCTTTATAACACAGAATAATTAGTTGTGTCAGGGAAATATTTTAATGGAATGGGCAAAAATGTCTTTTCGTTTTTTGCGTGGGCACATGCCAGAATGATCTTTGTTGCTTACATTCAATCCAGCCCAGAATGTACCTTTCATATCAAACTTAAGTGGCCAAATGTCTTTTATCACTAATGTGTGTAAGTCCCTAGTATGTGCGAGTGTGTACAGAGAAGAGTGGTGAGTTAAGTTTGGTCAGTTTGGTCATCTATACTACTATCAGAAAGTTTATTACTGTATGTGCCAATGTTTTTTATGACACGTCATTCATTTTTGTCATACCTTTTAGAATATACATCACTTTCCCTAATTTAAAAACCAAATATGGTATTGTCTTTATTAAATGCTTGTGATAAAATACTTCTACTCTGGCATCTAGTACTTGTTAAGTTCATCAGTGCAGGTAAATTTTGTTCTTTTTCTGTAAAAGACAATTTCAGAAGTGACAGACCTTTGAAGTTGCAAAATAAAATACTGATAACCCACTATACATTTCATTAACGCTACACTTATGATTGTCAAAGCTTTTATGCTCATGGAATAGATCCAAAATAGCATTGCACAAAATTCTCTCTACTGGGAGACAATTTACGCCTGTTTGCCAAGTAGTTCAGTGGTGACACCCAGTGGATGGTTATGGTATGACAACTGCCTCGCACTATCCCAATCCCCTAATTTTCTGTTTCCATTTAGTCAAGCCTGACAACCTTTGGTACTCAGTAATGATAGTTACTCTCAATGTTTGTGCAATATGATATTCACATTTTCATATAATTAATTAAATCTGTGCTGTTGAATGTATTTGTGCATACCGAGGGCAAGCTGTAACTGCATATTGCACTTATAGTTTTTGTGATTCATTTATTTCTCTTTAATTTTCTCAGTTCCTTGAGCCTTCATATGATATAGTTGGAACATGTGGTAATGTCACCTTCAACATATGAATTGCATATGAAAAATCACATTACAGTTATTTAGCTGATGCTTTTGACCAAGACCAACCATCCTCATCACAAACTCAACTTCGGGGCAAGGGCCTTGCTCCAGGGCCCAGCAGCTACACTGATCTTACTGTGGCTACACTGGGGCTGTAGAACATAAAGGTGAGAGAGGTCAACACTGTTTCAAAAGCTTTTGCAAGTTTGATAGTCTCTAACTATCAGAATATCCGCTGTGCGTCGCCCAACACAATGCATGTATTCTGATTTCATTAGTCTGACCTGGTGTGTACTGTTTCTCTGACTGTAGATACCTCTACCTAATGTCCAAAGCTATACGTTGCTAATCAAGCAATAGTCAGTTACTTCATCACGAGAATTGTCACGTAGGTGTCGTTTAAATTGTAGGTGGACACTGAAGCTTGGTAAGTATCTGCTGGTGTGACGATAAACTCCCTTCCCAACAAACTCAACATCGGCCAAACCTCTCAGTAGGTTATCGGACAGAACAATCTCACCAACAAGATGCTCGAAAGATAGGGTTGAAAGTTGAATCCAGCATATTCCTATTTCTAAAGGGAGAGATTTCCTGGGGCAAAATTGGGATTTGTGACAGAGAACAGTACAACCTCTTGAAAAACGAATTCTCTCTGGAAACGATATAAACAGACACAAAATAGCGATCCTCCCTATGAAGAACATAAACTTACATCTAGCCCTTGCATGTGCCTCAACATGTAGGATTGTTAATTGCTCGAGTATTCTTCAGTCATTCACTTTTTACCACTATAATATTGAACGCGAGAACTCACTTTAAATGTCTTCTATTTTAAAATCCACCAGTATAATTTCCTATTTCGTATAAAACAGGAAAAAACAAGGTTTTCACCTGGTACAAGAGATATGTCCAGAAGACAAAGGTAGAAGAAATAACTCAGGTTTAGGATAATTCTACTTTGTGTGAGGACTTTGGTTTCATGCATGTAGTTTATTTCGAACTGGGTAGAGAAATGAACAAGACGCGTATACGAATCGTTCTCACTAGACTATTAGTTTACTGAGCACAATAGACCAAAGAAGAGCAGAGGAAAGGCAATATTTCTTTAAGGCTATCTACCGTATTAGTGTTGCAAGTTTAAAATCTTGCAAATACACTTATCTCCCGTGCAGCAAAAATGATGACTATAATTATCGTCGGCGACGTTGGCAGTAGCATTGCTTGTTATGAATCCGGACGCTGACATCATCGGCATAAAACTGCCTTCACGTGGAATCGTGAATAAAACCCTGTGGCCATCTGTTTGCTGTTATCTGGAAATTCTTTGGCGGAATTTTTGGAAAGTGTGGAGCGGCATAGAAACGCACACATTAGGCGCGTCTGCAGTGGATACGGTTCAATAAATATTATCTGACGCCGCCGCTTTAGAATCCAGTTTATCAAGCTTTAAAATATGTGAAAACATTTGATCGTTTTAGCCTTATCATTGAAGAAAATGGATTACCTGCCTGAAAGACATTTTTTGAGATAAGGGGGGGTTTTACTTTGGGGTCCGAGAGTAAAGTAGATGCCATGTACTGTACCATTGCATATGGATTTTAAACTCTACACCTGTGGAGAGGGCAACATTTTTCTAGTGGGAAAGATAATACTACAGCTGAACATTATTTTATCAAGGATGGCTTGCTGTTTAAAGAGTAATAGTTAGACTGGAATGTCTATGTCCTTAGTCATTCAATGTTAAATTTACTATATTGCTAGCGCAGAGCTCCACTCACATTTTCTTGGTGTATGGTTTTGATTTTCTGTAGCCAGGAACAGCTCTTCGGGCTGAGTTTATATTTGTCAGCAAGATGTGTTTTAAATGCACAAAATCTGTAAGTTATCTAGCAGGGTATCCAAAACTATCTGTATTTATGAGTTTGACCTTTTTTGCTTTCTTATAGAAATATTCAAAAACCATCTGGGATCTCGGTCCTTCAAATATGTATACCATTGTGTAACTAATGTGAGTCACCTAAAAAATTTAAGCAGAGAAGCTTAAAGCTACACAATTAATAATCACACTTCAACATTCATTTGTCTTCTTCCTTTTCTTATTCATTACATAACTAAAAATCTGGTAGCTTATCTTCATCATGTTCCTCATTAAAAGTCCAGACAACCTGCACCTTATCATATTTAGTCAATAAAAGCAGCTATTTCTCCTTGCCAGGTGCCACGGACTCTGAATATTGAGGGTGCATTCGATGAATAATTGAATGTGAACGTGACTTTATGATTCCTTCCCTCACCATGCCAGCTATTGTGTGGCGGCCATTCGGGTTCAAAATGGCCACCACCCAGTTGAGCCCTACACATCAGTTTCTACTTCTTTCTGCTACAGTTTCTACTTTCACTGTAAATCTCATAGACACTGAAATCAGAATTTCCCCCTTGACTTTAAAGTGCTCAGACAAAGCCGTTATATAAATATAACCCATTAAAATGCAGGACACAGCTGGGTTAAGTGCTTTGCAGCGTGGTCTGCACTGAACTGAATTGCAAGATATCCACTTTATGTCAGAGTGCAGTTTTCTTCAATGCGCTGTTGAATATAAAGTCGTCATTAATCCACCTGGGTTATGGACATTCGTTAATGTCACGCACCACATGTTTAAGTTCTGTTTGAAAGCAAACACAGGAATATTTTTGTCATATTTATGCATCTCCAGTCGTGGACAGCCAAAGCTGAATACATCATTGCTGGAAAAAGGACATTAAGCCTGAAAGAGTATTGTCACTATGCCCACAAGGTAAGCAGTCGATGGTAAATAGCCACTAGCACGCTGAGGGCAGCTATCAAGGTCACAGTTTACTGTGGTCAATAACTATGACTGCCACCTAATGTATAGAGCATTAATGTTAACTATAATGGAAATATATTGAGTGCATGAAAATCTTAACCTGGATTCACTTGCATTTGGCATGTCTCAATTAATTGAACTATAATAATCTAGATGCCCTTATCCTTATTAATACTTTTTCTTTCAAGATCTGATACCATACTCAACATAAATACATTAATTACATACCTGTGTATATCAGAGACTGTCGATGTAAAAGTACTGTTTCCCTATTTAACATACTGTTTCAGATGAGTTATGAAAGCCTGCAAAGCCTTTAAATTAGTTACTAATAAATCAATTAATTATCCATTAGTACTGAAGATCAATTAAGTCATTAACTATCACGATTCAAATTTACTGTATTGGATTAAAGATGGTATACCCCTGTCAAGAATGTAATCATTGGATTTTAACAAATTGTAGACTTTATTATGGCCATAAATTGATTCATTTTGAAACTGTTCATTATTATGATACAAAAGGATGATAGAACAAAGGAACTGCATTGAGCTTCCCTCTGAGCAGCTGTTCCATCCAGAGCCAAGTCTTTCACATCCCTCATCAATCTCTCTTCCACTTTATGCACTGGAGCCACGCTTTTGTTGCATTAAAAGGACGTGATTCATCCACAGCTACAAATGTGCTCATTTCATTGCAATGTTTTCACAGATTTCTCTGGCTTCTCGGTAAATAGCCGCTAATGATGGCTTACTTTGTGCGATTCAAACCTGACACCAAACCATTGCTCAATGGAAACTGTATTTTGAACTAATAAGGGTCATTTTGAACAAAGCAGAGTTTTCTCCAGTACAGCAGTCTGTGTCAGACAATGTAGATGTTATGTATCTTAGGCTAGGGGCCTTGTGCCCTGCTTTTACTTCCTGTCAGCCATTTTGGCTCCTTGAGGGTGTCTGTTGAACAAACCTTCACAAAGAGGATTTTTAGCAGTAACGGTTTACATACATAAGCTCCAGGGATCCCAATATCCCCCCCAACTCCATTCACACTCAATAAAGACTTCATCAGGCCACTCAAAGCAAAAGATACTGCTTATTCCTGAGATGTTGCCCTAACCTGAGGGAACACAAGCACTCACGCATTCAGCTTAAACGCCAGAGGAACTCAAAGTTTCTGAGAAGTTGTCAGTAACACCACAGGCTCCGTAGCATTGTTCTTCATTTGAAAAGAGGACGGATTGTTTTTCCCAAAGCGCAATCATGGAAATAGTCAAAGTGAAGTCAATTTGATTTGATCTTGGACATGAGCCAATGGATCTGGAGTCCGTAACCCATGAACCGATACGGCTTTAACCCGAGATGGGAGCGTTACCCGTATCCCAGTTTTACCAAAAATGGAAGCATCCTCTTGGGTTGTGGATTGAGCAAGAAAGTTTTTCAAATGTCAGATGCATACCTGCGGCAAGGCTCATCTGCTTATGTGGAAATTCTCTTAGTAACTGTAACCATGGTGATCACCGACACTAGACAGACAAATATTCATTTAATATATTGAACAATCTGATTATTTGCACAAGAATCTGTTTTACCAATAAGGTTTTGAAGAGCAGAAAGGAACACTCTGTTGTAATGTAATGGAAAGCAGCTTTGCAACAGTTGCTCATTTCAAACGCCAAATAAATATATCAAAATTCTCTTACATTCTCAAAGTAAAGCCTTTCTATGTACATATCAACCTCTTAATTTAAATAATAAAATCACTGAAATATAACTAAATAACTCATACATTATCTGAACCAATCAAAAACGTCTTTCTCTCCACATACAATGCAGTCATTGGTCCAAAGCACTGAGTCATTGAGAGTATATGGTAGCTCCACCATTTTTTGGTTCCATGAAACATCACTGGCCCATACTACCTGAATCCTTCATTTGTGACGAATGGTCATTCAGCAGTTATTATCGTTGAATGGTCACTCTAGCTCTGCCGGTAGACCACCTTCTTAGCCACATTTTGTATTGTTTTTCCCTGCCCGTGTCTGCCTTGTGCTTTTGTTTTCAGTTCGAGTGTCAGCCGCACCCCTTTTCTCCTGCCCCGTTACCTGATCTGATTTGTCTGCCCGCCTGCTCGCCCGTTCCTCATTCTACCACATCAGTTCTCCTACTTAAACCCGGCTTGAGTCTCTCTGTATTTTGCCAGACTGTGCCAGTGTTTACCCCGTCTCTACCCCGTCTCATTCCTGCCCGCTTATTCTGTTTGCTGCCTGTGTTTACACTTGCCTGTTTTTGACTTCGCCTTTTTGCCTGCTGTTTTTAGACCTTTGGATTTGACCCTGCCTATTTCCTGATTACAATTCTGGTTTTGTGATTTGGCACTTTCGCAATAAACAAATTTTTAACCTGACATAGTCCTGGTCTGCATTCCTAAGTTAAAGCTCCAAAGAAGGCAAAACCCATAGGAGAAATGACACATTTATTTCTGCTTGAAAACGAAACATAAAGTGCAAAAGTACTGCAGCGCAAACTATTTGCAAATGTATGATATGAACATGTTAATATGTAGTCTCACAGGTGAATAACCCATTCACCCATTTGCACACAGACATTTATAAAACAGATGCTGAGTTAGAGTTGAAACTCAAGATTCGTCGGTCATAAATTACGATGGGGAAAGGCCAGAATTCAATCAACATTTGTCCTTTTACTGAATACGAGTGTCATGCTTTTTCTTTACGATAACACATTTTGGCCAGTAAATTCTCATTATTGATTTTCATTTTTGCTATTTGGTTGAAGATAAAAACGAGCACTAGGTTTTAATTTTGTGCCAAAGTTAAGGAAGAATGTTGATTGAATCAATGTCTTATGCTTATTTGATGGGTTAGGTTTTACTGAAACACAGTGCTTTTACTGGACAAGACCAACCTTTTATGACATGAGGCCCACAGCGATCATCATTGGAGCCAGGCCATATCCTTATCTCCATAAATGATCTTGATATGAAGGTTAGTAGCAAAATAGTCAAATTTGCAGATGATTCAACAGTTTGGAATCAACCCAGGTAGACCTGAACAGGACAGAAACCTGAAAAACGACAATGAATACTGCCAAGAGTAACGTCCTGTATGTGGGAACTAAAAAAATTCAGACAAGACTGTGAAAGCGATGAAAAGGGCCAACAATTTCCTGGGATATATTGCAAAAACTATTCACTATAAATCAAAGAAGGTTATATTAAAGTTACATAATTCCTTATTCAGACCTCACTTGGAATACTGTGCGCTGTTCTGGGAACTACAAAACAAAAAAAGCACTGAGACTCTTGGTAATCAGTTTGTGAAGCTACCACCATACCTAAAGTAAATAAGCCTTAAGCTGGACAGATGTCTCTAAGACAGATCTACAATTCATTTTGACCTGAAAATATGAAAACTGCAAGTACTTTAATGTGGGCTATCCATTACAAATGGGTATCTTCTGTATCAAGGCACATGGTAAAAATAGCAAAATGTAGAAATTTAGAAAATATACAGAGTATGCTATCACTGATACATGTACACTGTTACATTTATATTACATTTTATGAATTCAATTCAAAACAGGCATCACATATAGATATGTGTCTATCCACCCCACTATCTGAACACCTCACCTTTTTGTATATGTGAGAATGAATCGTTCTGGATGTATGTTTAGGATATCCCCTGCTACGTTGATTCTGGTTTAGATACATTCCTTTTTAAAATATAAAAGATGGAGTAAAAACAGGTCATGGGTTGGTTTTCTAAAATGTCATTATCAAAAATTAATTATTACTATTAGTAATTTGATCAGTTCTCGGTATTCAGTCTAGCAACAGAAATATGAGGCCTCTAGACCTTGAAGCTATGCAAGGCCAACGAACATAACTGTGGCCAATTGCAACAGCAAAAGCATAAAAAATCTCATAAGTGCAATTGGACATCCGTGTACCCAGCTTCCTGATCTAATTTTTCACCAGTTGCTCCAATCTTACAATGATATTTCCTGTAGCAGCGCCTAGTGTAATCCTAAGAAATATATAATAATACTTGTTGCCAAATCATACTTACATTTACAATTTACATTTCGCGGACACTCTTACTCAGGGCGACCTGCAAAAGTGCATGCAATGAGCTTGGTAATAAACAAGTAATGTGAGCCATAACCGATTATACTTACCGCTTTCAAAAGTTGCAACGTTAGTTTGAGGATATAGTGAGGAAGCGGGAATGATGATCAGTATTCAGCATTAGATGGAACCAGGTGTGATTTAAACAGGTGCGTTTTAAGTTTGAGGCTAAAAATCTGGATTTTACCTTTTGCTTTAAAGCATTAAGGAAATGTTGTATACTTGTAATTGGGCCTGTGTTGTTATATCAGTATGTTTTGTTCTTTCTCCTATTGTTATGTTCATTTAATTTAGTCAGAAAAATATTTCATTACAAAAACGGAGTCTGTAATAAGAACGCCAAATGTGCCTTTATAGCAAACACAAGAGAAAATTGATACCATTGACAACATACAGTGAATTTGTGCACACTATTCAAATTCATAATTTTAATGTAATTTTTCATTTCAGTTAAAGAAGTATTCCTACCGTAGGTGGGAGCTCATTTATAAGTTCATATAAATATCTTTCACTATGTTTTAAACTCTGAGTTACCCTTGTAAATAATTTCAGTCTTGATAAATCTAAATTCCTGTTTGTTTAAAAAAATCTATACATGGGAAGAGAAAATATACCATGCAAATTATTATTAATGTCAATCTATGTTACCATGGAGAACATCCCACGCTTGCTGTCTGGTGGCTTACAGGTGCATAAGTGCGGGTTTTGTGTCTGACGTATAGATCCAATTTACAACAAACCTAGCATTCTGCTGCATGTACTGGTGTGCTGCATGTTGTTTGTCCTCTCTGACTTCCATGTATTAGACAACACAAGCTTGAGAGCAAAAACATCGAGAGCACTAGGGGTTTGACACAGCCAATCATCATTCGTCAGTTCTTATTAAAATTCAATGTCAGTCTGAGTGAATGGTGATTTGTCTGGAAAATAAGGGACAAGAGAGAAGCAAACAGTCCTCCACTGCCATGTAATTATGGGCCCACACACACACACACTTATCTTTGTTATGCACATGTCTGTCACAACATATGTTTGAGATTGGCTGATAAAGGCTAATCTAGCGCACTGCCACAGAGCAATGAAAAAGCACATGTCCCATGGTTCATTGCATCAAGATCTACTTCATTTGTCTGTCATATTTTAGAATATAAAACTCTTATACACATTTTCAGAACACAGACCCACAATGCCCTGGTGCAGTCCTGACATGCTTTTGAGTACAATTAGGATATATATCCATACATGCAGCTCAGCCCAGATTCGTATTTAACTGAAGAGCTTCCATACTCGAACAACTCACTGTTTCTCACTGCTGAGTCTATCTATCGTAGTAACTAATGTCAGCACTGACCTGGAAGAACCATATCGTTCATTGAACTAACTTTTAGAAGGTTCTGCCTCTTCCGAGTTTCCAGCCAATTGTATTTGTACGTCTCAAATACGCACACGGTATCCAGAAACAAGTGGCCGATGAGCAGAATAATAACATGGGTAGCTTTCAGCTTTGCTGGGCCCTACCCAGGTTTGTTTGAATCCCGTGCTGGCCCAGGTGGTTAATTGATTGCTACATCGCTTCTGGCGCGCCCCAAGGTACGGACCAGCTGCAGAGCTAACATTCATACATAATGTCTCCAACCGAGGTCCCAATTACCCAAGTGTTGACTGAGCGCTACCACTTCACACACACAATGGATAACTTCCTCTACAGGTTTGCATCAAAAGGACATTCCTCGTAAACATCCTCGCCCCTGTCCAATTATTGACCAGCCTCGATTACTCATCCTGGGCTTTTATGGCCCGCAGTAAATACATTTCAGGTAATCTAATAAAAGTGTCATAAAGTACTACTACCGCCTACGAGCCACGTCACGCAGGAACAACGAGTTCCAGACCCATCGCCGTCTTCTGTCTGCGCTGGTCCTGCAGTTTGTCTCAAGAGCAGAAAGACGTGAGATTTGTCTACTCAATGTCTCATTATTTAGCATTGCACTGGATGAGGACACAAAAACAATGAACAATGAATAATTATCAGTGGTACATTAATATAATATATTAATGAGCAGTGAAAATGCAGCAATAGAGTCATTTTCTATCTTGTTATTCTGTTATAAAGTACTCTTGTGGTCAAGAAAGAGACAAAGAGGATGAGAGACTGGGGACAGGGTGAGAGCCAATCACAGGACAGAACAGAGGTTGTGTTCAACCAATAGAACACTATTTGAAAAGGCAGGAGGGGAGAAAAAACAGAGCAACAGAGTGTGGAGATGAGATGAGAACAGAAGGATAAAAAGTGAGAGAGAGAATGAGAAAGAGCATTGAGCAGGACAAGGTAAACGAACAGGATGTCTAAGAAAAGAACAGCCGCTTAGAGACACCGAGCAAAAGGGAGGGAGGAGAAATCACACTTTGCTTGGATGGAAGCGAGAGAGCAATCTTACACTTACCCGACTACTAACACATTATTGTTGCCATCTGTGTGATTTTGTTGCCACTACAGTGCTGTCATAATTCAGAAGCAGATAACTGATGATAACATCATGAATCTGCAGCACGGCTACTGAATACCACGGAGACAAAAAGGAGAGGGATATAGGTTGAGGAGGGGAAGAGAGTGTTGGAGAGTAGGAGGAGAGAAAGAGTGGAGGGGAAATTGGATTTGTTAGCTATTATTGACTTCTTATGTATTTCTTATGGGGAGGAGGATATGGGTATGGAAAAGAAGGACGAATGGACAATGAAAGAATGAGGTTCCGGAAGAATTACGAATTGCTGCTGACGTTCCAGCAGCATAGCCTGGTCTGTATAGAGGGACTGCAAAATGGCCCCTTATTGAGCCCCTCAAAATTCCACTCACTGATGGGGCACAGACAAGAACATCTTAAACCCCCAAAATATGCAGTGGAAGAAATAGGACTGGAAATGAAGCCGACCCGCTATTAATGAAATGGCCTAGTTTCACGCGACGTGTGGCTTCAGCGCTGTCCGACAAATAAATGCAAGCGCTGTTCAGCAAGGTGGGTAAGTGTGGTGCTCACCAAGGTGTGAGTGAATACAGTAAACAACCACTTCATTTAAATCAAGCGAATATGAACGTCTGAACGTGAGTCACAGCCAAAACGTTGAGTAAATCCGGGGAAATGTGTTTAGACGAGTATGTATTTCGAGCCTCGTTTAGAGTATACACTGTCTCTTTAAGGGCGTAAGGTCGGTATTCAAACAACATCAACTCTAATGCCTGTAGCTGTCTGTTACATGTGCATAAAAACCGAAAATTGAAGAAACAGGTGAAAGCATGGCCAAAATAAATGAATTTTCTCCCTCTTTATTTATGAGGAACATAACTTGTTCCAAGGACCATGTTTGTTTGTCTCCAAGAAAATATATCATTTTCACATAAAATGCGTAATTAGGAGCCGAAAGAGCTTGCATGGAAAATGTATTTTATCGCCGGCCTGGATTCAGCCAAAAGTGAGTACTGCAATCATACTTTCCCAGATTTTCTCTACATTCTTTCTGTAGGTATAAAACAATTTTCCCAGAGTAAAACATCTGACAGATGCTCTTATCTAGATACAGTTGCTTAGGAGAACATAAGTGCATTCACCTGCACATCATGTGGGCCAGTCCCAGCAACCTACAATCCCAGAGCAGTGAGTCTACTCAGTAAATAACAAGTTATCTATGCTAGCTAAAACAACAACAGATCAAAAACAGTTCAAACACTGCATTCATAATTAGCCACAAAACATATTTCGGTGGCTGTACTTTGTTTAACGTCTATTTTGATGTCTTTCTTCTCAGAACACTCAGAGATACCTCTAACATGTATATTACATAACATGTTATATTCAGGTATTTTCTGTGTTTAATATATTTGAGCTACTGTTCATATGTATTGGTAAAATATATGGTCCATAACATATGCATCTGTATTTGCGAAATATTTCATTGCTAAGCATTTAACTTAATTATTTCAGTTTAATAATGTTTACTGTCATTCAGTGCTCCTTTTTACAGTAATTATAAAAAATACTGGAAGCCAGTCCTAGAATTAATTGTTAAATGTGATGAAGTCAGTCAGGATGATTGCCTAAAGTAGATGTAGGCTAGATACTCAGAATATTGTTATTGCTGTCAGTTAAGAATGGAATGGAGCACTTAACACAGCTAAGTGCTAACAATATTAAAATTAAAACAGAAGGTTGCGCTCCAACTCTGCTTGGAAAAATGAATATATTGAATGGAGGATCTCAAGAGAGCTGCACAATTATACTTTCAAATTGTCAGCAAGAGCAGGGCAAAACAGCACCATTATTTGACTGCACAACAAAAATTCTTATGGAAAACTGCTTGACAGAGTGTGATGGGTCAACTTAAGAGTGTCATTTTTTTCCAGTTTGTGATTAAAAAATAAACCTCCGGTGTTCCAGTCTCCTTGCTCTAGATGTAATTGACCAGGGGCTTAGCGGAGCTGTCGGCTTTCCCTCACCAGAACCGCACATTCCACGGATGCTTTTCACAGAGTTAGGATGGCGAGTGTCTCGCACTCCCTGAAACTATAGCCAAATGAGAGGTGTGACGAAGGAGGTGAGTGCACCGCAAACTCCACGTAAGGGATGTATTTCGGAAACTGGCAAGGAAAGTGAAGCAGGACGACAGTGGGAGAAAGCGGGTTAGCCGACACCGAACATGGTCAGAGTCGCGCCCGCCTCCACTTTCACCGTCTTTCCAGTTGCATCACTGTGTTGCGTAAGGTCGGGGTTCAGCGTGTGCCTTTTCCTACAGATTACCACAGTTCTTCAATCCTTACTTTGTTCTACGCTCATGAAACAGTTCATGCGCAAAAACACTGCTCAGCACAAGCTTCAGCATAGCCAAGTTTAGCGAGCCAAAACTATAAGTATACGACTCAAGTCCAGCATACCCAAAACGATAGAGACAGAGGGAAGTTGAAGCTTTCCAATTCGCTGACACAATTAGGTTGCTAAAGTGTCGATTAATTCTTGTGAGGAAAATGCTAAATAAATACTGCACAGTAAGTCCAAAGGTAAATACATTGATTAGGTTTAAATAAACAGCATGATTTTCTTTGCAGCATAGCCTTCAGTTTAAACGTGAGTTTTTATAACTGCAACAATGAAGGCATAAATGCTCACAATTTGGTGGTATTTCATATTTAAAAATAATATTTATAGCCAAAATAAAAACATTATTTTATCTGCAGCCTCTGTGGCTTCTCCTAATCTATATATCTGCTGATAATATCTGTATAAATCCATAAGCAACTATTTGTTTCTTGGTCTCTAAGTCTTCTGTATACAAGAGCTTGCTTCACTGCATTACTTGTCACACAGTGCAGATTAAAACTGAGCAGAAGTACCAGCTGTGGATACGAATACCCAGGCTGCCATCGTGACTGTGTGTGACCCCACAGCACTGTATAAACTTGGAGGTTGAAGTCAATTTTTCTCTCAGAGTGACTCCAAACAGTGGATACCCTTTTGGGAGAAGCAGGGCTAGGCAGCTCCCTCTGGGTGTCTAAACTGTGGCTAATGAACCTTGTCCTCACCCCTCGCTTCCACCTTCAGCTGACCGCTACGTGTCACTGCTCGAGGTGGGTTAGCATCTAGCAAATGTATCATTAGTTCAGTTCATACCAAATGCTTCATTTTATCTGGTGCACAGCTATTTGTAAGCAATATCAATCTTTGCTGATAAAGGCATCCTCTGACAGAAACAGCAGCACATTTTATTTCCCCGTCTGTAAAAAGAAAAGGAACTTGGCTGGACTAGAGTCGGATTTTCATATTCAATGGCGGTAGGAAAGTACCTAATTTTCTACTTCTTCATGAATATGAAAATCTGTGTACACAGATCATAAGTCTTGCTTGCAAACAGACTAACTTTGTCAAAACATGGGTTAACAGTGGAGG
The DNA here is from genome assembly GCA_019788955.1 of Albula glossodonta. Classification (NCBI taxonomy): domain Eukaryota; kingdom Metazoa; phylum Chordata; class Actinopteri; order Albuliformes; family Albulidae; genus Albula; species Albula glossodonta. The sequence goes on from JAFBMS010000027.1 coordinate 1,823,955, forward strand.
AGAGTGTGATTTCTGACAAAGAGGACAGCTCAACTTCACCATCGCTCTCTCTAGAAGAGGAAGAAAATGTTTTCCTGATGGAGTAAGGTCATATTTATTTGAACCATTGCAGCAGGTGGTATGGACAGTGCTAAAGAGGAGGTGAACAGCCTCTCTAGCATGCTAATGTCTCTCTAGTTTCATAATGTAGCTCTCATGCTAAGGTGTCCTACTAGCTAGCTAGCTAGCAGTAGCAAACAGCCTGTGCAGTTTCGTTACCAGCGAGCCTGTGTGAAAGTTGATCTCCCTTAGAGACCAATCTGTAGTAGCTGACATACTGCACAGTTGAAACGAAACGAAGAATTTATGCAACCAAAGCCTTAAATTAAAATCTTTGGTTCTCTGGGGGACATTTAATATTGAGTTTCTAAGGAAATGTCAAAAAAATATAAAGCTGAAGTGCATTTCTGTATTATTCATACTTTTTGACAATTTCTTGGAATAGATCAGTGCCGTGATGTATTTTGTGGGTCAGTACCTCAATTTCCAACTAAAAGGTCAATTTTCATTGCAGGGGACCTTCAAACAGCCAAATCGTAGGCAGTGAATTTGTGTCTTTCTTCTTGACACAACAGTGCTTATTTACTGTTAACTGTAAAGTTTCTTTCTGAATAAAAAAAAAGCATTTAACAAGTGAAAGCCAGCAGGTAAACATTGACAGCCACATAACCAGCATAATGCGGGGGACAGAAGAGAACACAGACACAGCTGGGGAAAGTTAATATTGTCTGACACTGAGGTCCAGACCCCTTGGGGGGAACCATGTTGCCAAAATACATTTTTGGGAGAGTATCAAGCGTGCCTTGAGAGATAATTGTACATGTTAGCGAAGGATGCAGGTACGCTAAGAAGACCTACTTTGCTCAAGCAAAGTACAATGGCCACTCGTGCAAAGGCTCATGGGATATCCTCTCTCTGTCCCCTCTTCTGGGCTGGCAACTTGAATTACTCTTAGCAAGCTTAGATTCGGTTAACATTTGGGATGCTTAAACTTTTCAGAGATGCTTAAAAAATGTTTTTCACTGAACAGTCACTGACAATATTCAGGGATCTGCATAAGCTTTTTCCAGCATCCAGCATGTTACAGCATTTCAGATAAGCTCTTGACCCAGGTCTGGTAGTCAGTAAGCTTGTAGCCAAGATTTGAGTTTGAAAACCAGATGCTCAACTGCTTATGCACTTGAACAGAGTAGTTATCCCAAATAAGCTCAGCATGAAGTAATACTTTGTATATGTATTTAGATAATAGCTTGTATATTTTATGTCAAACATAAACTATGTGCACTACTGTGGATGTCAGATCAGGAAATACATCAGATACTCTAGTTAAGTATCTAATGGGAGAGCGTCCACTCCTTCACTCATTCCCATGTGGCAAATACACCTCTGGTCAGCAACACGCAGTATTAGCCATTAGTCTACACAATGTATAATAATTCGGCAAACCACATCTGCTGGCAGGCCCCATAACAATTTGGGACCGGTCTGAATGTTCTTGGCAAGACATTAGCGGAGCAGAAGTGCTATTTATTCCAGTCGTGCTGGGCTTACAGGAAATGCACTCGAAAGAAGCGCAGCGTTCATGTCAGGACGGACCGCGGCCTGAAAGCCGAGTGGCTTTTGTCAACAGGGCAGGAGGGACGGCTGTGCCGGGGGGGGGGGGGGGGGGGGGGGATGGCTGACAAACATGGCCACGCTAAATGGGATCCACAGACAAAAACGAAGGTTTGGTTGACGCCACAAGAGCACACGTCACAAAGCACTTTGGAAGGAAATGCTATATTGCTACCAGAATGGGGGGAAGGGGGTGTTACAAATCAGAAAAGGTCATATAAGACTGCATTGACGAATACAGGCCTTTCAGCTCACCATATACCCACAATATTCTGCAGGGCATCCAGTACTGCCTCAAGGCTGGGCCTGAACACAATGAAGGTCTCTGCCTCAAATACATGAACTGGCAACCAGTTCCATGTATCAACAAATCAGGTAGGAGGCCTGGCACAGACAGACCTCATAGTTCATTAGAGCACCTGCAGCTTTACTAATTTACATCTATATGCATATGCAAGCAATCTGTCATCAGGGCATGATATTTATGCATGGTATTTATTAAAATGTAGTCGAAATATCAAATTGGCTGCATGTACAAAGTAAATAGGGAAGGACATGAAACAGATGCAGTGTTCAGGTTGCCTACAGGGAATGCCAGTGGAAAAGTGCACAATACAGGGCATAACAAGGATCCCCAAACCAAAAAAAAAAATCCCAACGCGCTCGTAACGATTTCCAACCACAACTGAAACCACTGAATTATAGCGAGCTGTTAATTGCTTGAAATTAAACACTTTTATTGTCTGTCGAGGGATTATTTGTCCTCTTTAGGCCACATTATGAAACAGATCTGTTTACTGTAACAATGAGCTCCTACTCCAGAGTCGTCACAAGAGTTCAGCGCTCTTTCAGTCTGAGTGAAACAATAGCCCACTAAAACACTGTATGTAAGCAACTGGTCCAGTCATTTACTTTAATTCCTTTTTTGCTGATTGTTTTCTCTTACTGCCTTTTCCACATTAATATTCATTAATATCTCGCAGCATTAAGCATTAATTACAGTGATGTTACTTCTTTGTGGTACTTCCTGACTATTTGTTAGGGAGACACTCCACAGCACAGGAAGTCTCACAAATCTGGAGTCAGAACAAGATCTTTAAAGGAAGAGCATTACGAAGTTTCCAGTCAGACACGAAGCACATTATTATTTAATTATGCTTTTCACGTCAGTGCATACGTGGGTTTGTAATAGCATTACATTTGTATACCTGTAACCCTACTCAAATACAGTAGAACGTTAGAGATACTCAACTCACATGAAACACATTAAAATACTGGACAAACAAACTGGTATAAACCTACAGGTAACATTCTAAGGATATCTACCCTGTTACTTCCAAGTGACTGCAAGTCCTTCAGGCAGACTTCTAATTATTATTATAGTCAGCTCTACTGTATCCCATGCTTCAGTAATGACCTTCCAAAAGGTATTTTGCCCTGGGACTCCTTCTGTATTTTACAAAATAAGTTCCATAAGCTTCAATAATATGCAAAGCTCTGGTTTCCTTATTCATTACAGGGATAATGTCTACAAGGTTTTCTCTGTCTTGTACATCATTTTGCAGCATACAGTATTCCATAATATGTGCAAATTAATACATAAATTATTGCACACAGGCTATCTGGAATGACTCACGCACTGCCTCTATTTGAGATTCCGTAATCTGATTCTGAGAAGAAAACCATCTGCTTTATGTCTCATCTGTGTTTATATATGTGGCCGTTACGGTGTCTAATAGAGTTTGTTTTCATCCTTCCTGAATTACGCTCAAAGAGATTTAAGCACTAACCACCAAAGCTGTAAATGGAACCATAAAGTCATACACAGCCTGGCTTTTAGATTAATAAGACAGGAAAAAAAAAAAAAAAACACACACACACGCAGACAGGACACAGTGAGCAACTTCCTCCTCGGGGACAGAATAATTTGACGCTAAAAGAAACCACTGCAGCGAAATGAGAAAAAGTAATAGCAAACCAAAGATACGCCCACTGGTGAAAGTTATGAACAGACCTCATTTTATTTTGTACCAAAGGGTGGCAATGACCGCTCAGGAAATAGAACCAGAAAGTTAAGATTTAACAAGGGTGCGTTACATAGAACAGGCCACTCAATCAATGACTGCATCGCTGATTAGACTATGCTAGTTAATAGCCGCAAGGTAGATAACTATTAACTGTATGTGTGTGGTTTTGAGGGAGGATGGGCAAGATAAAGGATTACAGTGTCTCTGAGTGCAGCATGGGTAGTGGGTACCCATGAGATAGAGGTTCGCGTGCACGATAGTGTCATATCGAGAATGGTCCGTGACCCATGAAACTCCAGTGGCTGAAAACAGATCATTGATGAAAGAGGTTGGAAAGACATGACTTATGCAGAAGAGCAGATAGATTACACTCAGTCGACTAACAACAGCGGTGGATGGTGGTGTTAGTGTGGTAATGGTGTGGGGCAGTTTGTTTTGAAAAGTGCTGGGGACAACGACGGGTTGAACTAACTAGAGACTCTCAAAATGCGGTGGGGACGAAATGGGCCACAACAAAAAGTGGTGGGGACATGCCCCCAGCGTAACTGACGCCTGTGGTGTGGGGTGCGTTTTCATGGCACACATTAGGTCCTTCGACACAAGCACAGCAACGTTTGTGTTTGTAGGCCTACAACTAGAGAAGGGAACTTTTCTGCTAATTCCAACTGGTGTTTCATTTTTCTAAAAAATAAAATACACAAGAAAATGATGTTTTTTTCACTCATACCTTTGCTGAATGTTCGGAACAGCTTGTTTTACATGTCAAAGAAACTGGAGACATCCTACATGACAACCCACACAGGAGGACAATTACACTTAAAAACGGCTTCAAAAAAATGTCACGATTAAGAAAGGCACTTATTTATGACTGACACATAAAACAGCATATACATAAAACATCAAATTGCAGAAGGCTTTACGGATTACTTGACACTAATGTCAACTTGAACGGTAAAATATTATCTTGTGATGATGAGTACAGAGTTGTATTAGTTATATCTAACCTAAAAAAAAAAAATCAAAAGTTACCGTACATTTTCAAGGCATAAACGACTTTGTTAGATATGCTAGAGTAATGATATTTTGTTTTTAACATTTTTATGTCTGTATCTCCCGGTTGTAGATTTGGCTCCAAGTTTACTGATAGTTTAAATCTAAGAGGGCATAACTAAAAAACACAACGAACAGTAATTGTGTGATTTGTAGTAGGGCCCAACTTTTCTTATTGCAGCTGCACTAAGTCTTGAACCCCCAACCCTCCAGGACCAAGTCAAGCACCTCAAACACTAGACTATTGGTTAAAAAAGTCTTAGCAGATGCTCACGGAACCAAAACGTTATCGCGCAAGTAAAGAGCTACATGGAACTTACGGGTTCGCCTGTGACTACAAAGCTCGTAAGGGATGGTTCTCGGAGATACCACGGTATCAGCGCTGGGAGGGGCGTGGCGACTGGCCGAAATGAGCAGCAGCGAGTTCAAATGAACGGCCTATGGAACTGCTAAGTGCAGGAGTGACATCATCCCAGTGAAAGAATAGATGAAGAGTGTAAGAATAATCCCATATAATACACATATCAAAGCAAAATGTAGCGTTTTTAAGGACATAGCCGCTTCTATTTTACAATGAGAAGACCACATTCCAATGGCCTGTGTGCTTGTCCCCAATAAAATATCAAATACTCCAAGACGCTTATGCTGTGGTGAAGTCTGTGTTTACTAGATTGCATATGACCGTAAAGAGACCAAGTGCCTTTCATGGGGTCTAACACACTGTGTTGTTTTTGTTACGGCTAATCTCTCAATCAATTAAGGTGGCTGAAAACATGTGTTTGTAAGTGCAGCCATAATTGTTTTCATTATACATATTTCAACACAATGAAGGTTTGGCATGTTGCCATTTGCTCTGCCATTGAACTCTGTCCGTTTAATGCCGGTGGCTCAGTGTCCGCACTGTGAGCAGTTACAAACCAGCGGCCGTTAATTATGCAGATTTATGCGCATTGGCTGGAGGAGGAGCATACCAGTGAGCTCCACACAAGTACTGTGAGACTAAGAAGAGGAGAAAAGTAGACAATAAGGTGGGACAGGAAACAGAAACTGGTATGGCATGGGAAACCACCTAAAGTTAGCTTTCAAAATAACATCAAAAAATGGTATTGTTAACTGTAGGCAGTTTTGATCCTTTAGAGGAATGAACATTTTAATTTTGGTATTTGTCCATCTGAAAGTACCTTGTACTTTACCGTTAGAGCTATGCTCTGTTTTAATGCTAGCCAGAAGATGCAGATACATTGCCTTAAATAAGGGCTCAACCAAAGAAGTATGCTATGATATGCTCGATAGCGTAAAGGAATCAGAGTAAGATTATTATCATTATAGGACATGTCATTATTTTCATGCTATAATGGAACATTTTCATAGAGACTCATCCAGGATTACCTGAGCTCTGTAATTCGGCACTGCAGGGGGTGTTGAGATAACCGTAACACAGACGTAACATCTAAATACGGCACTTACGAGCATACGTCGCTCAACACAATAGTGAACAAATACGGAAAGCTTCCCATCTGTCTGAGAGAACGTCATTTACTGTCAATTGTTTATTGTGGGGACGTCACAGTATGAGGATTAATTGTATCATAGACGCCCACCCTTTACCATAAACATTTTGTTGTATATTTACCTCATTGATAATGCAACAGGAGAGCTTTCATTTGCTAGGTGTTGAACTGGCATAAAAGAAAAACCAACAGTAGGTGAGGTTTTCTAACACTGTTAACCAAATAAAACTCGATGACTACCCAGCTACCGTAACTAGGTAACGGTTAATTTTACCTTGACTTCACCGTAGCTGCAGCATTATAAACAAGTAAAATAGAAAAACAATTATTTTATGATTACATTCAATTGACATTAAACAAAGACATCCTTTAGTCACATGATGCTGTGAATAAACTACAGTGTATAATGGTAGTACTATAGTGCTTTTCAATTCATGAAACCAAACTCATAAGTTGGTTTTCTTAGAATTCAAATGAAACGGTAATATTGTGCTCAAGAGGACTTGTAAGCCTATTAAATTATTATCAATTCTGTAATTTAACATTCTGTAGCAGCAATGTTTCCTCTGTACTTTTTCTACAGTACCGGAAACAGCTGTTAGCTTTCTAAAAGGAAATATATTAAAATAAGTGAACAAGCTTTGAATGAGCCACCATTTTGCTGTTAAAATAAGAGCAGTATATAGCAGTTGTGTCAGGTGAATTGTTGATGTAATTAGGCCCCCAATTTTTTTAGCTAGTTATGTTGTTTGGCTGCATTTTGCAGCTAAATTACTCTGCTAATGCTGTTAACTTCCCAATTTGGTTCCTCTGTTGTTCATCACATTGCCTCCCAGCTTTGTCACTGTTAGCTGTCAAGACGCTATATCTGCTATTCCTGACCAGATGTGATAATGACCTTGCTACTGTAGCTCTGTTCATATCTTAATATCTGCTGCTTATTATAAACTTGTTCATTCCTTAGCAACAATTCCATTGCAAGTTATGATATTCAAAATACTGTACAACGTAACATTATGAATTTCACCATCTTAGCATATTTTCTGGGAAGGCTAAAAATGTCCCTCGGTTTGGTTATAGCAATATTCTGTAGCTGAATGCCAGTTTCACCATGTTTTACAATAATGTATTTACCAAAATGTTGTCATGGTTAAAATGAACAAAGATCTAGAACCAGTTTTGTGGGACTGCAGTTTTAGCCATACAAAGTTGCTAAGGAGTAGTCAGTTTTTGACAAATCATTGCACCTCAGAGAGGAGGAACAGAGGAGGTGAAAAGGGGCTCTCACCTGAGTGCGATGGAGGTGCCGTTGACGGAGGCGGAGTAGGGCCGGGAGGGCCCGAAGCTCCCATGGCGGACGTATCGCTCATCCCCGCAGCAGAGGATCATGAGGAAGGCCCGACGGAAAGCCCGGTTCAGGAAGGCATACAGGAAGGGGTTCAGACCCGAGTTGATGTAGCCGAGCCACAGCCAGGCGGTCCACATCTGCCAGGGTACGCTGTAGTGGATGAACGGATCCACCACGTTGGTGACAAAGAACGGCGCCCAGCACAGACAGAAGCAGCCCATGATTACCGCCAGCGTCTTGGCCGCCTTGGTCTCGATCTTCATGCGACTCGACCCGTGGTGGTCCGGCCCGAAGTAGTTCTCGGGGGCCGAGCCGGCCCGCTGGAGCGTCCCGATCTGCCGCGCGTGCTCGATGGCGGTCACGTAAATGCGTTGGTAGGCCAGGACCATGAGCCCCAGGGGCACATAAAACGCCACGGCCGAGCATATGAGAGCATACGGTCGGTTCACCAGGAAAACGCAGTTCGTCTCATTAGCGACGCCGCTCAACTTCCTCTCCTCGATCTGCGACAAAAACAAAAAGGGAAAAGCAATCAATTACCATCAGCCAGACAAGCTGTAATAAAATGAGGTTAATAGAACACAACGTGCAGTACTTGTCCTTAAATATACAGGTCACAATGTAGAGCTGTGCTGTAGCCACTGCACTGACCCCCCTGACCGGAGGGGTTGCAGGTTTAATTCCATAATTGGAAAATGTAATTATGCCGATCACAGGATATTGGAACAAAAGAAACATCTAAGTACTCTGATTGGGTAATATGGATACAACAAGAAAACAAGCTCAAAATAAAGAAAATGTCCTAAAACTTGTTGTCCTTAAAATTGCCACTTGGCATTTTTTTCATTGAAGTTGCTCGAATGCATGGCGTGGGAGAAAGAACTTTCTCATGCCAAATATGGTGATGATTTCCAAAGTATCTTGTTCTGTAAATAGAACTGCAATACAGAATTATCTTACACTGTGCTTAAAATTAAAACTGCTGCATACGGATAAAAGTTAAACCCAAAGTACATTACTCGGCATGGACCTGGAAGATACGTTCGTATGGTGCATACACTTGGTTTGGTGGAGGTTTTCATTAAGGTGTTGAATTTAAACACCCGCCTTTTCATCATGGGCAAGAAATCCAACCCTGAAATATGAAGGCTTTAATAAATTGTAAAAACAGAGCAAATAAGGAATGTGTGGGGATTCCAATTGTCACATACCCCAGAACAGCTAAGTAGAGAATCAGTTTCTCTTTAAAAATAAAGTTTTAAAGTTGTTACCTTACACAAAACCTTTAGTTTCTGACAAGACGATCCAACCCTTTTCAAGGTTTTCAGATTTTGCTGAAGGAAGATTTCACAATCTTTTAATTCATTTTTCACACAATTAGACTGGCCTTGGTCTTTGAGCACCAGTTGAAATGACTTTAGAACACTCTGTAGTCCCTCACTGAGTTTGTGAATTTAATGCAAATAGCATACCCTTTTTTACACAACTCTGGAATAAACCTGTTACATATTAGGAATATGGAGAAACAAAGACATTCCTTCTACCAAATTTTATGTTGTTTTTCTTTTCAATGGTAAGAACATAACGGGTCTGAGTCTCTTGAATCTGGTTTGGTGCAAACACTACACATATTGTATAGATACCATTATATATATATATGTGTGTGTGTGTGTGTGTGTGTGTGTGTGGATAACAGTAATAAAAAAGACACTCTGAAACCAAAATGAATATTGTGGTTGTACTGTGTAAGAATGAACTTAAGCACAAAGCAAAGAGTAGAAAGTTGCTGTATGAAAACAGAGATTATTAGTGAACTCGGGGAGACTTTGCTCTAGAGGATTTAAGGTCTTGTGATGTAAGCGTCAACTGTTATGCCAGGAGAAAAAAAAAAAGAAGAACAGAAATCAAGATTATTTTTCACCCAATGAGACGGCAGAGCTCGTGCCCATCCCCCGCCCCCTGGCTGGCTGGTCAGAGAGGGGGTTTTCAGGAAGTGTGTGCAGCAGTTGTGTGGAGACCTTCACTTACTAACTCCTCGATGCCGATGGCGTTCCAGCTTTGCATTATGGGAAGGAAGGAGATGAAGGAGGGAATGACCCAGCATCCGCCCAGCATCAGGGCCACTCGGACGGGCGTCATCTTGTTCCTGTAGACCAGGGGCTGGCAGCAGATGGCATAGTACCTGTCAATTAGTCACAGACACAACAGCGAACGGTAAATTATAAGTGACGACCCCCCCCAAACACCCACTCCCTGAGTTTGGGTGGCAAATTCTCACAGCTGGCACTGTTCGGTCCCGTAGTCCCAGGCTCAGAGGTTACGTCCAGTCATGACATCCTTGTTATCGCAATTGTTGCGATATGCATGTTTCAGGCCCAGTGCTTTTGTGACCATGTAGGTTCACGCTGAAGAAGAACTCTGTATGTTTGGGGTGGGGGTGGGGGGGGGGCGTTGGTTTAGGTAAACGTACAGATCAGAGGAGTTAGGCGTGTGTGTATGTGTATGGAGGGCGCGGGGTTTGGTTTGGGTCGAGGTAAATGTACAGATCTGGGGAGTTGGTAATTCAGAATGAGTGATGAGGATGGGGGTTGGGGGTGGGCCGTGATAATGCCCCCCCTCCCCCCTCCCCCCATTCAGCCCAGGTGCAAGACGCGTTCTCCCAGCTGCTCCTGAAACAGCGGGTCCGCACGGAGCCAGCGTCACCCTAATGGATGCTTTGGGGAACAATAATCACATCAAATAAAACAACACACAGCAGAAAATGGCACTCAATTACCTTCCGATAACCGAGGGAGACAACTGGAACTGTCTGCCATCTTTGTCTGGACTCTCCGTTTCTTACCGTTTCTTGTTTAAAGCCTCATGATAACCTTGCAACAAAACGCTGATACCACAACAATAGAACGGATGCTTTAAATCTCCTATAATTTAATAAATTATGTGCAGTTGAATGTCCTGATAGAATGCAGCTGATTCTGAGATTATAAAAATTAAATATATAAAAAAAATGATTTAAAACATAACAGAGGTTACTGAAGGTGCTTGACCTGTTTTGCGATGTGGTACTGAGGAAGACCAGACTAAAGCAAATTAAATAAATGGCTATAGGAAATGATGGAAGCGGAGAGAGAATTCCATTTGAATGAGCACAGAGGTAAATGGAGTTAGCGTAATGACAATAAACTAAATTGAATAATACAGATGCCAATGAGAAATAATGAATGACGCTAATGGAGAGAGCAGGAGAATCCGAAAAGTGAAAGGCAATAAAATGAATGACAGGTGCATATTATCTTGCTGCAAAAAGGTGCATTATTTTAAAAGACCCTTGAGTGACAGTAAATACCTTTTTGTAAAAACATCTAGCAGCGACAACCACTGACAGCCCCGTAATATCTATTGAATACATTCACCTACAGAATCCTGAATACTTCACTTAAGCGATTGGACCAGATGACAAATACATAATGAAGCGATGGATTTGAAAGGCAAGAAGCAGTACACAATGCATAAATCGCGTAGTAAATGACAAACCGTTTCTGACATCATGAAAGCAACGATCCAATGAAAACAATAACGTGGGTAAGCCTTGCTTCAATGGGTCTCTGGCTGCCAATTGACCAAATTCAATCAACAATTCTACTTAACCTTAACTTATTTACTCCAGTGTGACTGCAACAGTGTGACTCTCCTGAGTTGCACATGTGCACCTTACATTCCCATCTAAAAATGTTCGTGCCAGAGAGGGTCAGCAGAGGTATTTAATTTTCCATAAAAATATTACCCTGTAGTGTTTTTCTCCACAAGCACCTGTCTTTCTGTAATTACCTGATGTGCAAACGTTTGCTTTCTTCATCACATTAATTACCCAGATGTATTTATTGAAGTCAACTCCTGGAACGTTTTATTTTATATAGGGTTAAGCATTGCAATGAGATTCATTTGGATTAAAAATAAAATCTACATGTCATTACCCAATATAGAATAACAGGGACTTAGATATAAAGCAGAGACATTATGTGAAATGCAATGTGAAACTAGAAAATGTTTATGGTGTTAAACTCACCTCATTTGCATTCAAACATTTTATCCTAATTCACCCCCAAAAAACAACCATGTTTTGAGTCGTGTTTATTGAAGAAGAACTCATATCCTTGAATGTTAGTGAGAAAAAAACTCTGCTCTACCTATTTTACAAAAGCATCTGGTTCATGCAAAACTGTTTTGCTGGTGCAAAAAGACTAAGAGAGCATGTGATTGGTTGCTTGTGAGAGCTGCTTCCCTCCAATCAAAAATCGTCATTGAAACTGAATGTGCATTGAAATTTAGACATGTGCTAAAGGTTTCCCACATGCTAAATTGAGTCCCTTAATTCTCAAAAAGAGCACCTACCCACTCACACATTCTTTATGTACTCTCAGATCCCTCATACACTTAAGTTAGGGGCTTTTGAAGCAAAAACAATAAGGATGTTGGGGTTATCAGCAGCTGTTATGGAGTTTTCTTTGCTCATTTACTTGGCGGAATGAAATCAAATTTTATACAAGCACAGTTTCCCTCCAGATGGTTGATATGGATGTCAAAGCGATTCATATCTGATAAGGCGAGAATGACAAGGAATGACAATCGCTGTCAAAGGAATGATGGTTACACAGAATGAAAGGATTGAACGATCACTGTAGCTTATTGTCATGGCAGCGGCTTCATTTGTTCCTTAGGGAATTTGTACGGCATTCGATCTCTCTACTGATTCTTTTTTCCCTCCTCCCCCTCTTCTTTGCCCCTCCTCAAAACTCAGCCAAGATGTTTAGCCTCCCACAACAAAATCAAGCCCCTCCCGCCGACTCAGTTGTGACTCCTCCATCTCTCACGACGACCCGCCCTCGCTTCTTTCCACACTGCAGACACCAGCGACAACATGCAACCTATGCCAACAGATGATGATGATGATGTCAGCGTAAATATACTCTGTTCGTGCGTCAGCATGCACCTGGCCGACCAGGAGTAGCCGCTAGAGAGCGATGAGACAAATGATCTTAACAGACTTAACCCCTATCATTCCCCTGTCTGCTCTGCAGAAACACAGGTGTTAGCCTGCATTAGTGGAGGACACAAACACAGGTGTGAGCTCTCAGAATTGATGGGGATCGTTATAGCAGCAACACCTATCGGCCTTACTAGGCATTCCAGTTCTGCACTTTCTTTAGTTTCTTGCAATGAATGAGATTGAACGATATGAGACTATTTGAATTCCAACAGCTACGAATGCACGTACAAAGGCTCAACTATGAATTTTGCTGCAGTGATGAAAAGAGCAGTACTTTGATGTAACATCCAAAAACAACCATTAGCGGAACCATTTACTTGCTTTGTGGACGTACACAAATAACACATTACTGTTGATGTGGACCCATAAAAAACATGTTACAAAGAGACCTTGACTCTGCCTAAAATACTATATGCAAGTAATGTAAGGCCAAAAAAAAAAAAGACAAGAACGGGGTGAAACCAGGTAAACAATATGCATGGTGTTTATTCTGGTGATTCTATCGTCCGTCTCGTTCAACTAGTCTGAGCGGCTGATCTCTCCAGGGAAGTAGTTAATGACAACAGAAGACTGCATGAAACTCATAAAACCATAAACGTGTCACTCAAGCTCACGAGAAGCGAAATTGAACACTTTATGTAATTATATGGCCAAATCCGCTATATCTGTTTTCTGTAAGGAGTTGATGGTGTCTTGGCTCAAGAGAGAAGGCAGAGTAGGGACATTTGAGGATGTCAATATTACATTATAGGCATTTAGCAGACGCTCTTATCCACTATTATGTTAATATATCAGTGCTTACTTTTCGTGGAAAAAATCATGACTACATGGTGATGTTTTTAGCGTTGGGATATTTCCATATTTCACTATGAGCCACTGTGAATTATGTCTCCAATGTGAGCACATTTCGCTATCTATAGGTGTCTTCTCACCTGTCCAGTGCGATGCAACACAGGTGCAGGATGGAAGCCGTGGTCAGCAGGACGTCCAGCGACGTGCGGATCAGGCAGAAGGTCTGCCCGTACCTCCAGGTGCCCGTGGTCAGCTCGATGGCTGCGAACGGCATCACCACCAGCGCCACTAAGAGGTCAGCGAACGCCAGTGACACGATGAAGTAGTTGGTCTTCTTTTTCCTTGGGTTATAGCAGAGTAAGGAATGTGGATCTTAGGATTGACAGCTAAGCAGAAAAGGAAATAATAATGTACAAATGGTATAAACTCATGGGACATGAATAGGATGAGGTGGAAAAAAATGCTAAAAACAAGTGACACCCTTTCAAAAGGTCTAAAAAGTAAATATCAGGCTATGCTACAAAAAGAGAAATGAGATCTCAGTTGTCCTCTCTGGTTAATTATAGGTGAAAATCCCTTATCTTTTACCTCAAACAAACATAATTTACCTCAAAATCTTGCAAGTCCACCTTTGACATTTTAATAACTTTAAAAACCCAGTTTCAATTTCCAATTCCTCCCCTAATTAAGAGTGCATGAATGCAACCACTTTGTTGAAATTTCCTCTATCACTATTATCTCTATCAGGGCGCTCACTAACATGCCACTACATAATGAGCGAAGAAGCCGCGCCCCTAGGTTGACATATCAGTTCAATAATGCTAATTTTGTGACCTTGTTAGACCAGAGGCTATGGTTGGCTCGGCTTTCACCCTACTGGCCTAGACTGCTTTCTTTTCCATCCAGGGAGTAAACCTTGTGATTCGCTAAATTGAGCTTCCTTGGCTAGCTGTAAGAATGCTTTCCACCCTTACACCGACTATTTTGCACCTCAGACCTTAAATCAGCTCTACTACACAAATCAGGTTAAAATAAAATCAGATTTTTCTGCTAAGTATGAAAGGACAGTCACATATTTAGGTGTCCCACAGTAATCCCTTTTATTAAACAGGAGGTCCCTGGGTGTCTAGAGGACCCTGTGGCTACATGCCTTCATCCTCCACATGACCACAAAAGCTATTCTTTCTAATTCCAGGACAGAATTGAGTGTCCATATAAAATGCTGTGAAGTGTTGTTTCTCTTACAAGCTCATAACTCATAGATCCCCATAACTAAGTTTCATTTGGATAGAGATGTTAAGATCAGGTAAATATTTATTCACACTGAATTACATTAGAGGGAAATGTTCCGTTAAGTTGCACCACATAATTCCTGACACTTATATATGGAATGAGAGAACTTCGGAGAACGGATATCATTACCTTTTGCCCAGAAGTGTGGCACATTCAGCAAAGAACCTGCTTGCGCCTATGGGACGCCATTTTGAATTACTTTCAGCGTGGTTAATGATGACAGTTAATGATGACAGCTGATCAGCAGCAATACTAGTTGTACAAAAGGCCAGTAAACTGGGGGATTGGGGACCCATTGTTTCTGTGTGGCCACCTGGAACTGGCCTGACTGTTTCTTGGAGCCCCCTTCTCCCCCGGTCTCAGGTTACACTGGAGGACACTCTGGAGCCAACCCCTCAGGCACAGGAGGGAGCTTATTGGTGGGGACTCTTTGCCCTGTGATTGACCCCAGCACTCTCCACCAATAGGCACAGGGCAGCATGCACACTTTGTTTTGGTCCCCCTCAACTCATCCCCAGACAGACACTGACTTCCGGAGTGAGAGGATGCAGCATCTCTCTGTTGGAGACGGCTGTATTTAGTGTGCGTGCTTGCCCAAGTAAGTGCCTGAACTTAAGACTCTTGTCCTGTGTTACTTGTTGTATAAAGTTTGTAAACTGTTTGTATATTGCTGTGTTGCAGGTTATGGCTAAGAACTGGTTGTGCTGTGTGTTATGGTGTGCTCTTATACGTTGCTGTATGTATGTGTAGTCAATAAGTGTGCAGTCGATGGTATTGTTGTGAGCCGGTGGCAGTGTTGTGGATCCTGACCAGTTAGGTGTCGGTGGTGTGGTGTAGCCTAGCAAGATGGCTGCCCCCGTCACTCACAGCTGGCTGGCCTCATAAAATGGCCGCCAGGCCTACACACTGAGCGTCTTGGCTCATTCAGGGTCTTCGTGGAGAGATCCAGGCCTTGATGGAGACCTCACCCAGGGCTGGACCCCCATCTCCTCACCGCCCTACCTGGAGAGAACCAATGGGAGCATATGGAGGAGCATCACAGGAAGCGCAGTGGGAGGAGCCACAGCAGCATTCAGGTGCATTCCCTCCATTTCGCCACCGCCCGTTGGGACTGGCCTCACCTGTCCCTGCACGGAGGCTCACTCCTTCAGTGGGCAGCCAATCCCCTCATCCTACACTCAGATACAGCCCTGCTCAGGACCCTGAAGTGGCCTGACCTTCCACCACCGCTGGACAGAGGAAGGAACACTCCGCAGCCAGACCCCGTGGAAGAGGTGAGGGACTACCTGTGGGACATGCAGATTCGGCAATCCTTTGCTCACTCTCCCAGACAGCCCCTTCCACAGCAGGTGCAGAGGAACCCTCCTTCAATGCTGCATTATCGAGTGCCACCCCCAACTCCAGACTGGTCAGCACAGCACTGGTCAGAGCCCTGTGGACTACCAACTCAGGCGTTCCGCCACCAGCAGCAGTGGCAACCCCAGGCTACAGAGGCAGTGACGCCACATCATAGGCTACCGAGTAGCTTCCGACAGCCACATCAGCCATCAGCTAGGTCCTCTGGGTACCCCCTTACTCACAGTGTGCCATCCATGCAGACCAGAGAGCGGTCTTATTGAGGGCCAAAACCAACCATCCCAGACTTCATCCACAAGGATCCTAGCGAGTTTGCACGGCTCAAAATGGCCCTGGAGAATCTCCTTCCAGCAGACGCCACTGAGTTGTTTAAATATCAGATCCTTGTGGACCACCTGAAGCTGGAGGAGGCCAGGTGGATCGAGGATGCCTATCTGCACTCGCCATACCCGTACTCCGACACGATGGCAGCTCTGACAGAGAAGTTCGGACACCCTCATCAGCTGGCCCTGAAGAGGATCGCTGCTGTCATGGAGGCTCCGATTGTGAGGCCAGGAGATTCTGGGGCCTTTGAAAGGTTTGCGCTCCAGATCCAGGCTCTCGTCGGGATGCTCCAGACACTGGGCCCAGATGGTGAAACGGAACTGATGTGCAGATCACACGTTGCCCGGCTGCTCACTAAATTGCCTACAGAGGCTAAGGCCAATTTCCGGCGGCGTATGTACTACTGGCCCAATGACACGCATACACTCAGGGACTTTGCAGAGTGGCTGCAGTATGAGTCCTGGTGTCAGGATCATGGGGAACTGGTTAGTATCAAGCCCCAGAAGGACTCCCCAGCCCAGCGGAAAGGAGAGCAGAGGTCAGCTCCCAAGAAGGCCACCATTCTCCACGGGACTAACCAAGCCCCTCAGACCAGCACCTCTGCATCTGCCACATTCAGCCCGCCTGCTGAGAAATGGCGGGAGAGGTTCACAATGCAGTGCCTGTACTGTGATTCAAAGGATCACTTCCTTGGTCAGTGTTCTGACTTCAAGAAGCTGACAAAGGAAGAGGTGATCCGTTGGATCCAGACAAACAAGCAGTGCTGGAGATGTGGTTGCAACCATCAGGCAGCCCAGTGTAACCTGAGGAAACCCTGCAACCTTTGCAAGGGGAAGCACCTGCGAGTCCTGCACGAGGCCAACAGCAGAACTCAGAGTTAGGGCACCTGCCTGGTGAGTTCCGCTACGGAGACCCTCTACCTTGACAGGCTAAGGAGCAACACCCGTGTGCTGCTAAAGGTGGTCCGAGTCATCCTGAGGCATGGCGAGCACTCGCTGGAGACGTATGCAGTCTTGGATGATGGCTCAGAACACACCATTCTCCTCGCGACAGCAGCACAGAAGCTAGGCCTGCAAGGGGCGGCTGAAGATCTGGCCCTACGGACCATACGCCAGGATGTCAAGATCCTGCATGGAGCATCCGTAACCTTCCAGATCGCCCCAGCCAGCCAGCCCAAGAAGAGCTTCACAGTACGAGGAGCCTTCACTGCAGGACATCTAGGCCTGGCAGAACACACCTACCCGGTGGAAACGCCTCAGGGTAGGTACAAGCACTTACAAGGCCTGCCACTCGTGCCAATGAACAGGGTACGCCCACTACTGCTCACTGGGGCTGATTACCCACATCTGATCACTCCAGTTGAGCCCGTGCGGCTGGGCCCACCAGGGTGTCCCGCTGCCATAAAGAACAGACTTGGCTGGATATTGCAGGGTCCAGCAAAGTATGTCCAGGAGCAGCTTCCTCCAACCCAGTGTCTGCTGACCTGCAGTCCTTCTGCTGAGGATCTGTTCCAGAGTGTGGAGAGGCTGTGGAAGATGGACACCCTCCCTTACCAGAGTGAAAAGCTGGTCACCCGGTCACGCCGGGACCAAGAGGCAGTCCTGCTAGTGGAGGCAGAGACCACACGAGTAGTAGTGAACGGTGTGGAACGCTATGCTATGCCTCTCCTTAGGATTAAGGACATGCTCTGCTTAAGGGCCCCTGAGGAAGCGGTCATGCCCAGCCTCCGAATTACTGAGAGGCGCGACCCAGCGGACGACCTGACACAAGGCAAAACCCTCCAAGAGCTGGCAGCTCAGACTCGGTGGAGTCAGGGACCACCTTTCCTACAGCAACCTCCTGATTCTTGGCCTCAGCCACCACAGACAGAAGTTGTGGAGGACGTAGCCGAGATCAAGAAGTCAGCTCTTTGTGGTCTCACACTGACCACCAAACCCAGTCTCCCTGATCTCAGTCAGTTCGGCACCTTCAAAGAGCTGCTGAAGGCTACTTGCCAGTCTCTACATGGGGCGGCCAACCAGAGCGCCACCACAGCGGCAGACTACAACGAGGCTGAGAATCAGATCTTACAGAGCAGCCAAATAGACAGCTTCCTGGAGGAGTACCACCGCCTGAAGGCAGGTAAACCAGTGCCCTCTACCAGCCGTTTGTGTTCCCTAGCACCAGAGTTTGATGACTGTATGGGACTAATTCATGTTGGGGGCCACCTACGGCAGGCTGAAGGACTGGATCTTGAGGTCGTCCATCCCATTGTCCTGGACCCAAGCCACCCAGTCACTCAATTAGTCATTCAGGATTATGATGACCGCCTGCACCATCCTGGACTGGAGCGTGTCTTCGACGAGATCCGACGGAAATTCTGGATCTTGCGAGGACGGGAATCCATGCGACGCCACCAGCACAGGTGTCTGGATTGTCAGAGATGGCGAGCACAACCAAATGTGCCAAGGATGGCGGACTTACCTCCCTCACGCCTCCGACTGATGAAGCCAGCCTTCCACTCCACAGGAATGGACTGCTTTGGGCCTTTCCTTTAAAAGCTGGGCAGGCGCACAAAGAAAGGGTGGGGTATTATCTTCAAGTGCCTTAACACAGGCAGATTCATTGCGCGCAGAGGGACACCCTGCTAGTTGATCTCCGACCAGGGAACTAATTTCCAAGGGGGCGAGAAGGAGCTGAGGGAAACCTTTGCCGCTTTAAGTCCAGCGTTACAGCAGGATCTGGCCCAACAACGGATCCACTTCCGTTTTAACCCCCCAAATGCACCTCATTTCGGAGGAGCCTTGGAGAGAGAGATCTGCTCCATAACGAGTGCCCTCAGGGAGAAGGTCAAGGACCGCACTTATACCAGGCCCATCGCCAGGCTGATTGAGCTGCCCACCATGCCAGACGACGACATGAGAGATGGTTCGTCATAAGCCTTTTGCAGGAAAAAATTTGCACTGCAAATTTGGAGGTGGCTGTACAAAGGGCCAGTAAACTGGGGGATGGGGGACCCATTGTTTCTGTGCGGCCACCTGGAACTGGCCTGACTGTTTCGAGGAGCCCCCTTCTCCCCCGGTCTCAGGTTACACTGGAGGACACCCTGGAGCCAACCCCTCAGGCACAGGAGGGAGCTTATTGGTGGGGACTCTTGGCCCTGCAATTGACCCCAGCACTCTCCACCAATAGGCACAGGGCAGCATGCACACTTTGTTTTGGTCCCTCTCAACTCCTCCCCAGACAGACACTGACTGCCGGAGTGAGAGGATGCAGCATCTCTCTGTTGGAGACGGCTGTATTTAGTGTGCGTGCTTGCCCAAGTAAGTGCCTGAACTTAAGACTCTTGTCCTGTGTAACTTGTTGTATATAGTTTGTAAACTGTTTGTATATTGCTGTGTTGCAGGTTATGGCTAAGAACTGGTTGTACTGTGTGTTATGGTGTGCTCTTATAACTGTACATTGCTGTATGTATGTGTAGTCAATAAGTGTGCAGTTATTAATACTCGGTGGTGTTGTTGTGAACCGGTGGCAGTGTTGTGGGACCTGACCAGTTAGGTGTCGGTGGTGTGGTGTAGCCTAGCGCCCCGTCACTCACAGCTGGCTGGCCTCATAAAATGGCCGCCAGGCCCACACACTGATCCTACCAAGATGGCTGCCTAACATGGCAGGCTCTATGGCTTTACCTGGTGGCGCACCAGTGGTATCGCAGGCAACCGCCCCCTTTAATACGGCTATACTGGGTAGTAGCCTAGCAGCTCTCTAGGTTACATGTACAGTGTACAGTGGTGTTAATTGCTCATTGTGGATTTATTTAATATGTTTCCTTTTTGTTCTCCTTCTAGAAACCACACACACACACACACACACACCCCCTTACCCTGAATGACCCACTCCAAGTTCCCCACAACTGTGTGTACCCCCTCTCGATAAAGCTCCAGTTCATGGAAACCTGTCTCCGTGTTCTTGCCGACACCCCCGTGGCGATCACCCTACAGTTAACCACACCTTAGGGATCCAAAGGAGTAGGCACATCGTGCAGTAGGCACCCTGCCCTCCATTACACTAGTAATAGAAAGTAAACTCATTAAAATAGCGTCACTCTTCATAATTTTGAAGCAACGCCGATTGCTTCAAACGAGAGAAGGTCAATGAGCTCAACTTTTCCAGTAAACATGGCGGTGCTTACGTTTAGCCTCAAATTAACAAGGAATGCATCAGCAACGTTCCTCCTTATTTTCGGCAGTAAAACTGGCTTCAATCTGAGCTAAAGAAAGTGTAGTGTGACTATTATGGTTATCCTCATAATTGTATTTAGAAATAACCGCTCAAGAGACCCTTTGTCCAACACACTAACATGTCTAAGGAATTTGTAAATAAATTAAGCTAACTGGGTGTGACTGAGAAGAGTAGACACTGGAGTTGTATTTGGAATTTAATTTGACAAAGTTACTGCAGGGAGTTAATAACACTAAAAGAGAAAATGTATATTTGTTATGTTGTATATTCTAAATATTCCTACAGATAAATTATTTTATTTCTATAGGGCAGCGATGTAAAGGTAACTTAAATATTAGGAAAAAAAAAAAAAGTTCCTATTTCTTGTGACCAATTTTCTACTAGGTCTATTTGTAGTGCTGGTGGACGCAAGCAAACAAAATTGTCTTTTGTTCTCGGAACAGCTTCGGCCTTGTTTGCCGCGGGTTCGTTTTCATGCTGAGGGGGTCCTTCGTTTTGTGTAGGGCTCTTTGCGAATATTAATAAATGAAGCACACGGACCACGACGTGCAGAGAGAGTGCGGCAAACGCGATGGACAGGACTTGACAGAAGCATCCTGAACAGCTCTTCAAAAAGACATGAGCGGAAACATCAGTCACCATAGCAACCAGTCTCACAGGCAACCACCAACGCACATGTAATTTTAATAAATTGATCTTAACATTGTTCTTTCTCCCCACAGGTGAGAGAAAGACATGTATGGTTACACGGATATATCTGGTTCATTTCTAAACTGATTCCACCCTGAATTGAAATCAAATTCTTGTCTAAAATGAGGACTAATCCCAGGTATAACTGAAATTGTGTGTTTAGTATCTACAGTGAAAAACATGGAGGAACATCCTCGAAATTAATCTTCTACAAGTAAATAACTAAGATTTATCATGCTAAAATGTTTTCGGCTGTCACCATCATGACAATCCTAGCTGCAAATTTGTGCTACCAGAAAAAACAGCGTACATGGATTATATATATCCAAATATGACATTAGTTAAAAATGCTTTGTAAAGTTAATTACTTTATATAACGATATGGTAGCATGTTATTGGGACTGAAACATGTTATTGGAACTAGAAGCAACATTGTATGGTGCTAGATTTGATGACTAATAAAACAGCTTTCTGAGGCCACATTTTAAAATGGCTATGGATGAGAAGTGAAAATCTTTCGTGTGCAGGTACGCTGTTGGCCCTTACCTCAGGTGTCGGTCCTTACACAGCGCCACCATCACCAGGAGGTTGCCGAGGACGGTCATGATGATGAGGATGGCCAGGAAGATGCTGAGTACGACTCTCTCCGCAGGGTTCAGTAAGTGTTCCTTGTTCAGCGTTTCATTGATCGAACTGTTAACACGTCACATTCTCAACACAGGGTGACAACAGTTTTCTATAATCATGCAACAGATAATTACAATAAATGGGTTGTCCTGAAACAACCTCTGTCAACTTTCATAAAACTGATACCGCCAAGCGCATCCCTGCTACCACATATGAATCCATGAACGCACACAAAAATAACATGGATTTGCAGTGAGTTTATATATTCCAGCGATGTATAAAACATTAAAAGACTGTTATTATACACAGTCTCGGCTCTGTGGCTTATCATTGGCTGTGACGAAAGTCTGTTTATGGTGTTGTGATTTTGTGGGCGTGGTCGGGCTCCTTACTTTTCTGTCAGGTCTGATTCTGTGGCCATCACTGGTCACCTGCATGGGGGTCGTCAGAAGGGATTCCACCACGCCCCTCTGTGGCTTCTCTGTGGAGGAAGACAGACTGTCCATCAGACAGGAGACAGCAGAAGCAGCAACTGCTAGCCATTCTCTCGCTGACTGGAGTTTAACGGCAGAGTTAACATTACACAGTGTAAAATGACACAGCCAGACATGCTAAGAGACCGCATTTATCGCGAGTCGCACGGAGGATGTACCTCACGCAGTTCCATCCTACCATCAAGACAATGTTTTTAAAACCTTTCGTACTCTAAGGCTGTGAGAAAGTCAGCTTCTAATCCCCAAGCTTGGTAGCAAACTTATCTTCAAACCATTTTCCTGCCAATAAAAAGCATGTGTGGTCTAGATCCGAGTACAGCAAACAGCAGCTTGACACATCTGGTAAGTAAAGACATTTGAAAAACATTGCTACAATCGTACAGATCACACTGAATATTTTGTATTTTTTGTTTCACAATTGATTTCTGATGGAATGACCCATATAAACTGTAAATAGATTCAGGGGATAAAAAAAAAATGAGGGAAACATGACACTAGTAATGAAAAAGAACTTGCACTTCAAAGTTTTGTTTTGAAAACCAACACTTAAGCATGCAAGTTTATAAACAAAATGAGAGCAATAATGAATTTGAAAACCATCAAATACTGCGTATAAAATGGGCCATCACAGAAACTGCAAAATTATTTAATGTGCCATGGTGAATAGTAAATCAAGAAGGCATATCCCAAACAGGGAAAATCTCTGTCAGAAAAGAACACAACGGTCACATGTTGGAAGCTCATTGACAGAGATAATGGACATTTAAAAGGATAGTTGCTAACAACAACAAAACATGACCTCAAAGAACCTATACTAATGTTACCGAGTTTTAACAGGATGTGTGTCTGTTGTAAGTTTCACAAAGCTGGTATTTATGGTAAAGCTGCGATTCAGAATCCAAGGCCGAAGTGCCCATACCTTTCGTACACTATCAGCTAAACGTAAAGAAAGAGTAGATAATACCGTTTGGGGTCTTTGTGTTTCTTTATTTAGACAACATGAAGCATTATCAGCACCACGACAAACCTGAGTTGGTCAAATGTTTGCTAAACAGCAGACGTCAGCATCGGTTGGCTTTGCCTATTCTGACTGTCATCAACAACTATCACCCCTGTTCCCGGAGGCAGGAACATGGAGATAAATGCAGAAACACTCCTGAATAAACACCATACATAACACAACGGGTACAAGAACATCACTACCCAGTGATGTAGAGATATAATCGCGCTTGGACCATTTCACCAAAAATCCACTTTTTCATATCGTACGTATATATACTATGGATATGACATGTGATGAAGCCCTGCAAAATATAGGTTCTAGAAAAAACTTTATTATTTTATTATATCCCTCTGAACTTATGAGGGGTGCCTTTGATTTGTGGGACTTTTTTGGTGGTAAAATTGTACAGACATTAATGTTGGGTTCAGAGAAACCTCAAAAAAAAAGATGTTTATGCTAGAACACAACTGACATGATGAAGACATTCAAAATTCACAAGCTTTCTGCACTGGCTTTCTGAAATATGTATTTTTTACTGGCCAAATATCTTTGACATCTTTTTCAATCTGCTTTTGTTCTGCCCTTTGACATATCAAACACTGTCAAACAACAGTGCTCTACCATGTCCTAACATTTTCTATATGATTTTCAGTTTCATACCTCTTTCCTTGACTGGTCTTAGGTTTGTATCACTAATATTCTTTTGTATAAACACTAAAAACCTCAGAGAGGATTGTAGTGAGAAAAGTTTAGACCTCTGAAATATTCATCATTTTAAATGTTATGAATGCCTATGACACAGTAACATGCATCTATACAGCAATACAAAAGTTGGTGCTACCGCATATTTTGCTCCATACAGCTCTGTAGATACAATTCTTTGTAATATCAGACACTTCTCAACAAAGAGAGATACATTTCTCGATGAGAGACACTATAACTGTGCAGGTACAGAGTTAGGGTCCCTTTTCTCCAATCATAAATAGTTATGGTTTTACCAAATCACATCTTTTTCCCTGAAAACAGTGGATTAAACCGACAGAGTAGTATTCTGACCCAGTATTCTGGTGGGTACGTTAATAAGGAGATTGTGAGCTGCTGTTTGCCCAGCTGGATGAGTCTTCGTGCCAGTGGAGATCACACCGCCCCCTTCTCTGAAGCCCAAATCCAGAGACCCGAGAAGGGAATCTGTAGACTCACTGTCAAATTTCAGATCAGAACGGAGCTCTAACCTGAAGCAGCCCGCAGACTGTGTGCGGATGATTTTGGATGCTTCCATTCCTATTTGCTCATACGGAGATGTTAAATAGTCTTATCTGACATGCAGCGGCCACAGGGAAGAAACATGACGTGCTAAAAACAGCGGAGTATATTACGACAAACTTGTAAGAGTCAGGGAACGGTTCCTTATTCCAACCAAAGCACAATCGATTCTCTAAATCTTATAAATAACGATGAATAAGTGCAACTGGAGAGCAAATAGAAGAGCAAATAGAAAACAGACACACTTCTGGCTTATGCCATATGTATTTACCAGAAGAGTAATAAATATATAATTATGGTATTACATAAAGAGTAAAAGAGGGCCAATCTGACATTATTTTCGTCCACTGTACAGAAGTGCACGGTCTGTGTTCTTCAGACCAGGTTACTCAACACTTAACATTGGTCTTGGTGACACGTGGTTCCTGAGAAGCAAATATCAGCTTTGTGAAACTCATGACAAAGATTTTTTGAAACCCAGATGTGGAGATTCAGTACCGTCGTAGGCTGCTGTTTTGTGGTTTTTGAGAGCACGTGGTTAGTGTCTGTCTACCTTCGTTGGTGAACATTGGCATGCAGTCACCGTTCCTCTTTCCTCTCACTTTTATAAAAAACATGTAATATAAATATCCCTCATGTTGCTTTCGAAACTTGCATGTTTAGGTGCTAATTTTGAATTTTATTTTGTAGCAGAAATATGGATGATTAGTATTGACTTTAATATAAAACGCATTGCAGTCAATACTACTTACCTATATTTACCTGCTATAAAATAAAATTTTAAATTCGCATCTTCCTTCAAAGGGAGCCTTCAACCCACATTGCTGATTCCCAGCTTGGTGAAATTATGGTATGGGAAGCCATCACCAGGGAATCACTGAGTCTGATGCTTCTTATGCGTGTTAGAATTACAGACGAGGAACACAAAGATATTTAGGCAATGGGACACACCCTATGGTCACAACACCCCCATAAATACTTCTAAACGAATGTAAGTCTATTTCAATGAACAACATGAAAGCCCAATCATCATCTAAAAACCACTGAATCTTTATGGAAAGTTCTGGATCACTTCTTGTATTTCTTGATTTTTTTTTTCAAGAAGGACTGAAGATTTTCTGAGAGCAAAGAGCAGCCAAACTCCTTATTAGTTAATTGATATGTATACATTCTCGGGTGTGTCCGTTATTTTCTCTACACCATGTACGTGTTAGAGGTAATTCAGCCATTCAGAAGGTAGCGGGTTTACTCTACGCAGGTGCATACCAGCTAATAAACTGCACATCCTGCAAAACATTGATGTTTCCATCTACGGAAGAGATTTTCAGCGGAACATTGGAGACAAACCAGAGAGACGTCCAGTCTGGTCAGTGCTATAAATATTCTGCTGCCTAGTGGTGTGTAAGGAGACTACAAGACCCACCATTCCAAGGGTCTCTGGACAGAGTTCAGATGAAAATGTTTTGCCCAATCAAAACTCACAACACTGACATTACAATCCTTTGTCTGCCAGTAATCTTTTGCTTTAAAAGGTAGTCTTCATTCTCACCCCTACTACTTTAGAGTGCAGCCTGTCTCTATCCCTACACCACCCCATGCCACACACACACACACACATCCACACAAACACACCACTCTTCTTTCATGAGGGTCACCTGAGGTCTATAAAGTCCAGTACAATTATTTCAGGTTATGTTTGAAGATTAACTTAAGCTGCCATCTGCTATTAGATCTTCAGTAAAAATAGCACGTCATGACCATTTTGTTTGTAGGAGGGGAAGGCTCAGAATATCTGTGTTTTGATGCAAGCAGATAATGTAAAAATTGTCTACTTTAAACACTGAAATGAGTAAACATGCAGTAATATAGGATGATATTAGATATGATACAGAACTCATATCAAAAACACTTACATTTGTAATATATAAACTTACATATCATGTAAAAGAAAAAAGGATCCATGGTATATGAATCTAATGGTTTATTTATTTTCAGAAAATATATTACATAATCATATCTATATCAGTATGCATATTACAATAAATGCCTTACTCAATATATAATAAAATACAATAACTGTATGTTGTGTATTCATTTATCATCTATTTTTTCCAAAATGTTTTCTTTTAAAAAGCCATTCTTGTGTATTTACACTTGATGCTCTCTTAATGTATGTTTTATGCAATTTTCCATATATTTCTTCTCTATGTGTTTCGTCTGAGTTTTGGTCAGCTTTAGTACTCCATCTTACAACAGCAGTCATACAATGTATAATACTCAAGCTCACATTAGCCTGGAGGCCATTTTAAAGACACTTGATATAGAGAATTGATGTCTACTTCATAAGGGTTCCACTTCCTTTAGTGCATGGGATGTAATGTGGGTCACAGACATTTGGGCAACCACTTCCTCCATAGTTGGTGCAAGCTGCGCTGAAAGATAGACCAATAGATGTACTCCTTCTCCTGGTTTCGCCAGTTCATATCTTCTCAAACTCAGATATGCTTAATGGCAAACTGTTATCTTCTGTCTTGGCTGCCACAGTGTTTTTTTTTTTTTTTTTTTTTTTACATGTCAGAGTGTTTTGACAACAATAAGTTGCTCGACGGGGCTCATGCCCAAGACAAAGGAGTGTATTTGAAAAAATCCTAATACCAGCCTGCATACAATCCAATCAGTATTTCATATTTTCTTAGATGAGATTACCAATGAGATTCAGATATTTGATCCTAACAGCAGTTGACATAATTCTCAGTTTTTAAGTCCAAGATATATTTCCTTCTGTGTTGATTCATTGCTGCTAGGACAGGTTTGCCTGGGCTGCATAGATAACTGGCATAGATAACTGATAGAGTTATGCTCTTACTGTGGTCTTGAGAGAAATGCTTTGTGTTGTTCACTATGCGAGGGAGATCAAATTTCATAACTCAAGGTCCCTATTGCATCTGACCAAAAGCTGGACTTCCTACAGGGTTGATGGGTTGAATGTCGACCTCTGCATGCACCAGTGTTAAAGTAGCCCCATTTCTCTAAGCGCCAGAAAGTACTGACAGGAAGCTCCAAATTGATGAAGATGTCAGATTGCTTCCATTGGTAGGAAGTCAAGGCTAGATAAATGGCTTGAAAAGCAGCTACACCTGCCACTATACCACCAATGCTGCCTGCACTGACATGGGTCACCTCTGCTGTCAGCTGAGAAATGCAGAGGGTGAGTTCTGCCCTAACTAGCTGGGCTTGTTGGTCTTGCTTAGGGTGTGAAAGGTCCAAGCTCCCGGATGAGCCGGATGCTGCAAAGAGCTGGTTTTGTCTAGACAGTGCAAACAAAGAAGTTGCTTTTGTAATAAAGTTTTTTTCTTCAAAATCAGAATGCACTGGTGCCCTGGCTTTTTAGTGGTGGCTGCCCTTTTGGCTGTGGGCTTCTCCCAGCCTTGACCTCAGCTGGCAGCCATCTTGCTGCCTGCCTTAATATTAAACAACATTTTTTACTATTTTCTGTAAAACCAAGCACTTTTACTCTTCCCTAAATGTTGCATTCAGTTTGCTAAACTGGCAGCGGAGGGATTTGAACCCTCGCCTCCGAAGAGACTGGAGCCTAAATCCAGCGCCTTAGACCACTCGGCCACGCTACCCAGATTGCTGCAAGTGATAACATAAAGAACAAAAATTCCAACACA
This sequence comes from Albula glossodonta, assembly GCA_019788955.1. Classification (NCBI taxonomy): domain Eukaryota; kingdom Metazoa; phylum Chordata; class Actinopteri; order Albuliformes; family Albulidae; genus Albula; species Albula glossodonta. The sequence goes on from JAFBMS010000027.1 coordinate 1,852,325, forward strand.
TCTTTTCCTGCGCTTCAACACTTGGGATACCATCAAATGAGAAAACCAAGTGCTGAGGACCGTTCATTAAGCTGTTGTCCTTGCACTCTGAGCCGTTCACACCTCTAGGAGTGTTGTTGATCTTGGTAGTCCAGTGACTTTTGTTTGGCTCCCATGCAAGTAACTGACTACTTTATAATGCTAAAACTTACTTTTTATATTACACATGACCTGCAGTTAGATTGTTGTGATAAATTAATGGTTTTCAACTTGTCACAACTTTGTTTTGGCAGCAGACAATTTTGTTTGACAACAGGCTCTGGGCTAAGAAAAGGGCAGGGTTGTTTACATTAGCTAGGAACTGAACCCAGGTCATCTGCTTCAAAGGCACCCATGTTTGATACTATATCACATGTGACGTTCACCGACATAAGGTGAGTGAGTCACCTGTGCTTTTACCGAGGAGGACGTGGGCTCTGCAATGTAGAATGGAGAAGACAAAAAGCAGCAAAATGGTAGGCTTGTTGGTCTAGGTGTATGATTCTCACTTTGGGTGCATAAGGTCCCAGATTCAACTCCCGGACAAGCCCCACACTGTTCCATAAGCACTGTGCTAACTGCTGGTTTTGTCTGAATCAGGGGTGTCAAAAGACCCGATTTACTTAGGCACATACCCCACCAATAATCTGTTGTACCCCAGCAAATGATCATGAAAAATAACTAGTTTTAAAAAATGTACCATAAATTCCAAGTGTGAGAATGTGGGCACTGGGGGCCTGTGCCCCAGTAGTGCTAAAAGTCTAGCAACATCCCCGGTCTGACCTGTAAAAACATTTGTATCTATGACTTTTCTAATCAAGATACTTAGTAACGTTAAATTTGGATGCCTTGGGTATATAAACCTAAAACCTGATTCATTTTGTCTGGATATGCAACAGACAGTGAGATTGGACCCAAGCCTTCGCACACGAGCTACCTTTTGTTTTACTGAATCCTACAAGAAAAAAATATTTTATGTTGCCGCAGTTTGTTGGAGACACACATCATACATTGACAAAGGCAAGCTTAAAAGACACTCATATAAAACTGAATTTTCTTTTGTGATTGGATAAAAAATATTTGCATTCTTTCCCACTACTGAATATTTACACAGGAGATTTTTATCAAAATGGCGATGTCATACCCTCCCTATTTATTTTCACATGAAAACACAAAAAGAGGGCATAGCTTCACCAATCTTATGTATTGGTTGTTTTAACTATACCAATAAACCTTGTATTAACAGACAAACTAACCAAAGCTTCATTATCTATTGACACTGTGTTTCTCACACACACATTTATACAGAAGGTTTTTCCTCCAAGCCAGGGGTGTCAAACTGCAGTCCTGGAGGGCCGCAGTGGTAGCTGGTTTTTGGTGTGTTTTAGCACTTAATTGATTAATTAAAATCACTGGTTGGCTAAAGAGTCCACACACCTGGTTTCCAAGGCCTAAAATGGCTGCCAATCGAAAGGAAAGAACAAAAACCCGCAGACACTGCGGCCCTCCAGGACTGGAGTTTGACACCCCTGCTCTAAGCATTCTCTTACTGATCGTGTGACATTTGAATGCAGCCATAAAAAGGAGTCAAAAATCAAATCCGCGTTTTAATATCCTGTTGCTTACTATCTGGATGGAAACATCACATTTTTTAAAAAAACCCACGTTCCAGCAGTCTGCACGGACACAGTTCACTGTAGACGGAATGTTTTTCCGGGACTCCGAAAACAGTTTGACACGCGATTGCCCCTGCAGCAGAGCACTTGAAAAGTTAAAATTAGAAAAAAAAAAAAAAAAAAACACGGATTCCTTAACTTCTCTGTCAATCGGGATTAGCCGATTACAATGGTGTTTCCTCTTGGGTGAGAACCCTAGAGTTCGAGATGCTCCGGTTTCCACTGCCAGGGGCCGAGCGGGGTCTGTTTTTGGCCTCTTGTGCTGCACCAGAGCGGCAGCTATTTGTGGATGTGAGGTCCACTGGCATCTCGCCAAACTGGACTGAGAGATGTTGGCAAAACTCAGAGAACAAGTTTACCGAGGAACAGCAGTGTTACTTTTCCACCCAGGGGATTTGGCTGTTCTTCAAAATAATATCACATTTCATTATTTATCAGTTCCGCAGACACCCATATTCACATTGACTTATGCAACTCACATTTTTGCATATTTTTTTTTTGCAACTTTTTTATTAATACAGCTGAATACAAGAGCAACGTCTCACCAGGGGAATAAAACCTGTAACTTGCTGACTGATTTTAATGTGAGCATTTATTTTTGAACTGAGCTTCCTTTACCCTTTTTCACTTTTCACAGTCAGAATAAAAGTAAAACTGGACCTTTAAAAAGATCTTGATTTTCACCATCGCGCACATATTATATTTTTGAACACACATCCAAGTTGTACCAAACAATTAAAATTATCATCACATTTCAGAAGACTTTTTTTTAAATCTGTGCTTTCTTAATAATTTGGTTTAAAAGGCTGATTTCCTTAATACTGACAGTTGATAATGCAGCTGGTATTTTTATAAAGCTGAGTTTCTTCTCTTTTTAACAGTAGGTGAAAGTCAATATGTGCCCTGGGATCTGATAACGAAAGTGTGAGATTATGTTCACAACACTGATCTTGTTGTCTGTCATTATAATTATTAAATTGAATGTAATATGGTCATTTTGTACAGCTCCTACACAGTCACTGGGTTCAGTCTGTCTCTCTTTCTCAGTGAGCATAGCATTGTTAGCCAAACAAAATGAGTATCAGGACTCCCTATTCAGATGCGAGTACAGTTATGAGTATAGCAATGTTGGCGCACCCCTACTGACAGCTCCCGAATTTCCTGTTCATTCAAATAATATCACTATCAATTGTATTGTCACAGTCCAGGAAAACATCTTGTCTCACGGACCGTGTGTTTTGGTATTGGCCTCAAAACAGCCAACTGTCTAGAACTCCTAAATACTTAGGCCACGACTCAATGTCTCCTAACTTTTTTTGGGAATTGCTCACAGACAGTCATCAATCATCTACACTCACCGTTTTCGAGCGGTAAAGACTTATTTCCAAATCTAAGGTGCTCTGTACGTACAGCCCTTCATCAGTTATTTATTAATTTACAGAGAAAGGAATGAAAGATAGTACTCCGAGACAGTCATTTTACGTAACGCCACCAAGCAATTACACAGGAACAAGAAGGCTTTCATTGTAAGCATACATTTGAATTCCAAAGACCAATAAGCAACGTGTTAGAAATGTTTAATCAGGGCCCAATATTCTTATACCTGACTGATTACAACATGCCTACCAACCTACCTACTTATCTTCAAATACCGCGAAACAACATTCCAGCAAAAAATAAACATTTCTATCCAAAACAGTATAATGCATGCCAATGCTCTGTGCCAAGTCACAGTGCCATGTAATTACAATTCAGTGTTTTCCACAGAGAAAGTGGTAAAGATGAGTCAGTAGAATAGTTGACGAGGGGAAATATATAAATTATCGAAATGTGGAAACAAAAGGGGGCTCATGACCAGCAGGTTTTAAATGTATTTTGTCATGCTGCACCCATAATTTCCTCATAATGCCATATTCATTTATACAAACACACATACAAGGCACGTTTGGCAAATACTGGATTATAATTTATTCCAGACTGTTCCGTACTCTGTCTGTGTTCCCTTTTTGTGTCAAACAACATAAAAACGCATTCACATACAGCCTCAGAATTTGAAAGACAATCACTTGAGAATCCTTTTGTCAATTTTAAAAAAAGTAAAAAAAAAAAAAAAAAAAAAAGCTCATTGGTTTGTTGGTTTTGGGTGCTTTACTGGAGGTAGAATGCATTAAATTTACAAACAAATCTCCATACTGTATAAATCTACAGATACTATGATAAAGCAAACTCAATGCTTCCCTCATAGTGAAAATCAATGAAAGACAGCACATTGTGCTGACTGTGAACTGAAACCAATTTGCTTGGTTCAGTTAAAGTAAAGGAGCTTTCACATTCCAAAGCAACACTGAGGGACAGACCACTAGTCATTAGGAAACACGCAATATTGCTCAAAATACTAATCATGTGATGCACAAACCATATGAACAGTAAAATGGTTGATTGAGTTTGGTTAAATTGAGGCTTTCATTGACACCTAGGATGGAAAAGTTGAAGTTTTATTTCACTTCTGATTCCCACATACAATTGCTAAAATCTAAATGTTCTACTAGGTTTATCTCTTGGAATAATTTATATCTCAGAAATAATAATACTAATAATAATCTCAATCATCATTGATAGTTATGGTCATTCGTTACTGCAAAATGCATCTACCAGTTAATGGCCTTAAGACTGTTTATGGACAGTTCAAAAGCTAAAAAAGAGGGGGCGTTTATAACCTATAAAACTATAAATATGTGACTGCCTCAAGGATTGTAACTTAATTTTGGGATTCACGTTTACATTTTTAGGTTTATTTTGAATTATTCAGCTTCAGCACAACGAATGATGGCTCTCTGTTAGCTGTTAACAAAAATTCATGCTTACTGTACTATATCTAATGACAGTTCATCAACATTTTACCTACCTCTTTTCCTTCTCCTCTTACATGTACCCATCATTTGCTGGCTAACAACCATACAAGCGCATTCTGGTTAACAATAGGACATCAAAATCGAGACATATTCCGACTAAAGAAAATAACAGAGACACCGGGCATAACGGCACTTTACTATGAACTAAATTTGGGTTAAAAAGGAGTCGACATATGTCTTTTATACTGAAATATATAAGTATATAAATACTGATTGACTATCTGTTTACACAATGTGAGATGTAAAGTAACAGTTTAATATGTGTGTTTCAAAGCATCATGGGATATTTACAAGATGGTGGAAGAGGTCAAATAGTTGTTCCTCAAATTACAGGTGTGACAGTGAGCGAAAAAGCAATATTATTTCATGTGTCAAAGAGAACAGAGTCAATACAATGATAGCATATGCTAAACAAGAAAAACTGCATGAGAAAAGAGGATCTATAGAATGATGCCCTCAAACATGACAACACAACTGAATGAACGGCTTACTGTATATAAGTCTCAACATAAAGGTTTCTTTGTAGGCTTTACAAATATTCCGGAATAAGTAAAAATCGGTCTTTGTTTCTGCAGTCTTATTTTGTTTTCCATGAGACACAGAGTATTTTTCTTTACCTTTTATTTTTAAATATGTATGGTAAGGCTACCATTTGGAAATTGTGTGCATCTAAAAGCAATTCACAAAAATACATAACCCGATGTTATCAGCAGAAAACCTAGACTTATCTTTTACATTTTTCCCCCACTGGTGGACAGGGTTATTTTTGGAGGAAGCCACCAGAAACCTACAACCCACAATGCGTCTTAAACATGGTTGTGGATCTGTCATGGCCTTTAGTCTTCAGTCATCAAGTCTGGTCGCAGACCCCTGTATAAGTGTCATGCCTCTCTCCCAGAAGGTCCCGCTGTGTCCCTTCTGGGCCTGATAATTGAGGAGAAGAATAAAGTACTGTCTATATTCTTCAGGTTTACTTCCGCCAGAAGAAGCAGAAGAAAAATCTCACTATTGATAGCTTTCCAAGCCATATGATGGTGCACACGTTAGCTTGCTAAGTGATCAGCTAGCTAATTAAGGCAACATTAGTCACGTTAATACTGAAATATTACTCAGACCATTGAAGATGCGAGCATTGCATGATATTGGCAATATAATGTAACATATTATAGTCTGTAATAGATTTGTACGTTGCATTAAGATTATTCCAGAATCCTCAAATTTTTAATGTATCCCTGCCTCAGCCTGAAGAAAGTACAGAAACTTTATGATGAACATCATATTGTCCATCATGTTCAACGTGTTAACACTCATGGCACCACCTTTTCCTCTTGCGTCCTCCGTTTCACTCTCCCATCATTAACTTAAACTAATCTTAACATAACTCAGGTGGGGCTGATTTACATTTCTTTAATATATATTAAATGAAAACTGTTAATGTTAATCTGTGCATTTCATAAATCATTCCTCAGTTGTGTGCATGAACGTGGAACCGATGTGGCATGGAATGAGTTGTTATTGGCAGTATCTCCACATTACGTAACATTCATTTAGCGGACGCTTTTAAAGCGACTTACAGTTGATTACGCGAACCAAGGGCCAATCCCCCCTGGGAGGAATGTGGGGTTCAGGGGCCTTACTCAAGGGCCCAACATCAATGGTGTTCTTGTTGTGGCTAGACTGAAGCTTGAGATACCAACCTTGGGGGTCCCAGTCATGTACCTTAGACATTACACGACAGGCTGCCCCCATTTAATCATTCCTCAATTGTGTGCACGAACATGGAACCGTTGTGGCATGGAATGAGTTGTCATTGGCAACAACTCTGCATGCTATCTGATGACGCTGTAAAGAGAAACGTCTTATCGAAACTGCCTTTCATCAAGCCTAGCGCTGAGAATAAGCAGATCGAAATGCATTTGAGTTAGGGCATATTGTATGGACATAAAGATCAAAAAGATATCCCTTTCCATGCAAGTGTCCACAAATAATAAATGTTACACCATAAAAGATGATGCAACGAGATGTTAAATGTTGCTTTCGATTCGTTTGGCACTGTAATCTCGTATAATATCCTATATACATGAGTTGTTTCACGTCTTTATGCTTTTCTTGTATATTTGTTATATCTGTCTATTATATTTATGTTACATTTATCTGTTTATCTGTTATATTTAGTGGTGGCTAAATGCACATGGGATCGTTTTATTCTGATGGTTTTTCCACAGACAGCAGCATAAATTGTTTAGCCATTGTGTCAACAAAGACTCAACATAAAAAATACACGAGCAAATAAAGAAAGTATGAGAATAAACACATCAATACGGTAATGGTTTACCAGTTTGAGTGTCAAACTTGCTTCTGTTGTTAGCAAAGCCCCAAGTTTAATTTAAAAACTCTTCCTTTAGATGATGAATTCTTTTATATTTCAAGGGAGAAACTGGAGAAACTAACAAATATTTCACAGACCAATAAGTTGAATCATAACGACAAATGTTTGTATAGCTGTCTTTCATTATCTCATTTACTATCCTCTTCGAGAGCGACAAAACCTCTGCAAACCATTAAAACGTTTATAGTGACAATTAAACATTACCTGTATGTGGATACTTAAAAGATATTAAATGTCTTTAGGTAAATAAACATCGACCTTTTAAAATTCACTTTGGAAAACGCTTGTAGCCAAGATCAAGACCACGCACATGATCGGTTAGTTGTTACCCATGTAATTTGATGAAAACACGCAACACAGGAGATAAACAACCATGTTATCATATGTAGAAAAACTGGGAGAAGTTAAGGTTTCAGTTTCTTAATCTATCAGCCAGAACCTTTTACTGCAAGCTCAAAACAAACTGTTGCCACAAATGTTGTGATAATCACACCTTCCCACCAGCACTCCCCTTGACTCCTGTCCAACCAACAGGCCAAACTCAACAGCCTGAAATGAACTAACAACTTTTTTCTAACACATGCACCACCTACCGTGCCACTTAAAAAAAGCTCAGCCAACCTCAAAAATATGGATTTTGCTATGTTTCCATATCCTTAGACCTGTAAGATAAAACTGACAACATGTACTCTGAAACTTGTGCCATCGTACAAATGTTTACGACTTCAGACGTAGAGGTGGTGATTACAAAGTGGAAAACGTTAGCTTCAAGATGTGAATATTCGATTTACCCTTACACAGCACTGCACAGAAGTATGTTTGAAATGGAGGCTGGGGAGCTTCACTGGTAAGCGAAATTTGGCTGCCAACTCTGATTCCATAATACAGTCTATAACGGGTTCTGCGTGTTTCAGCTTCAAGACGGGGGACAACGCTGATCATCAAAGAATCCGAAAAGTGACATTTCATGCGTATGGTGACTATTTCCAAGTACTCTCTTTTCCCTCATAAATAACAGACGAAAGGCGACTTAACTTTTCCATGTGGTCAATGAGCTTCTCTCGCACGATATAGCCGTCTTCACCACAGACTTTAAACGCCAGCTCAGGCCAAGCACGCAAACTTATTTTGTGAATTAACTTATAAAGATGATCATAATAACTTATGAAAGAGTGATGTCATACAGTGAACCGTTTATAGAGGGTATATCCACCCCACCGAGGGGGGGTGGGGGGTGAAGGGGCAAATGCTGAATTAGTGGAGATGCAATATGGAACAAAACCACTATTTCAGGGTTCATCCGCTCTGCGGTTTCCGCCCATTTGGTAATCCGTATAAAATGCTTTGAACGGGATGCGCTCTGACTGGATTCACAGTCCCCAGTGGGTCTAGTTCCCAGATCTATGAATTTTAAGGAGAATCCGTTATTTAAAAAGCTTGAGCAGAACGGTTCACCAATAAGTCCATTAAGCCATAGTACATATTGCAAGAATCATGTCACTTAAAAAAAAAAAAAAAAACAATTGATAATTATTCATACACAGCACTCTATTACTGACATTATAAAGTAGCTTAAGTCAACAGACCATATATCAACTGGCGGGCACCGGCAGAGATATTTTCTACCTGTTGATGAATGATCTGTTGACTTTTTTCTGATGTCGGTCCTGCACAGAATGGCTTAGCAGGGCTCACTTTAGCCAGCGGTCTTATAAAAACTCTCCAAGAGGCATTCTGCGGCTTACAAAAAAAACCCCGATTGAGGCTCAGTCATCAGGAATAAGATGGCGGCCCTGTCCTCAGACCGTATCCATGGTTACTATCGACCTACCCCGCGACCGTTGCTGCCGACTGGTGCTTTAGATGGAGATAGATAAGGTCACGTCCATGAAGGAGCACCCCCCTTCATGACTGGATGAACTCTAGAGAGAGTCGCATACAGCCTGTTATTAAAGATGCCGGCGATATTGACGCACTGTGATACGTTACAAAGCAAACATTCCTTAACAGCGAGAAATTCCACTAAAGTCCAAATGAAAGTACCCACTTATCAAAGGGAAAAAAACTGTATAGCGTTAGCATTCTTTTTAGATGAAAATGGCTCCAAAGTAGGTAAAGTTCATATTAATTAAATTTGACAGATACACTCTTAATCAGAGCAACTGACAGAGTTACACACTATACATGTAATCAGAGCAACTTAAGTGTTACATGTTACACACTATACCTATACAGATGGGGGTATTTACTGAAGCAATTCAGGTAAAGAAGGTATGACACCAGAGCCTTCGCTAGGAAGCAAACCTGCAACCTCTCACATACAAGACCAGCTCCCTAACCACTGTAAAACGATACTGCCATGCGACAGGTACAGGGGAGGGGCACAGTGCTAGGAAACACCCACCAATTGGCTATTGATTACTGCAATTAAGACTCTAGCAATTAAGTAAATTTGCATAAGGGAAGAACATACAGATGGGACAAAGCAGAGAAGGGGCTAAAAACTCGCATCCACTTCAAGCCGGGCCTCTGTCCAGTCATTATGTGCTCAGAGTGTGCAGACTGACAATAAGCCAAAAAGGGGTCACAAAGGTCATCCAGACAGGAAGTAACTTACACATAGATTGTGTACCTGGTTACTTGGAGTTCCATTTCTGAAGGATGATTCAAAAATTTACTTAAGAATAATGTCATAGTCTCTGATTAACAACAATCAATTGCAGTTTCACAATTAATCAGAAAATAGCTCTTATTAGATAAAGATATTTCAACAACAAAAAAGACTCAGTATTTACATGTTGGTATCGTGTCTATTTGATTTAGTTGGGTAAAACATTGATTAAGCTGTTAAAAGATTATGATCATTCTCTCAGCCAATAAACCTCTAGCTTGGGCTGTCTGCCAGTCGGCCTCCAGACACGACCTAAATACCCCCAATCAATACGGAGGGCAATTCCACATCTTGTGCTTTCGCAGCCAGTGTAGACTATTCCTAAATCCAACAGTGAAGCTGATATTTCCTCAGATGAATCCATTGATTTACATTTTCATGAAAAGAGCACTGTATATACTTGATATCAATCCAAAAGGTTGTTGTAAACACTTCTCTGTTGTGCAGTTGGCATGCTGGCATAACAACTAAGAGTGTGACAATTAGGATGCTGGCACATGTAGGAAAATGTGGCTGTTTGTGTTCTGAACCTGAACAGGCACAAGACAGCCACTAAAATGCTCATTTTGCATTGTTCCCAACACATAATATCCCTTTTCTTCTGTTGAGATTATCAGATTATCACACTGTGAAAAAGGACACCTCACTTGCTTTTGGAATGGGCTATGAGCTTGAAGTTCCAACAGGGATAATCTACTTGGCTTTAAACTTACTTGGATGAAAAGAACAGTCATATCTCCTGGTTTGATATGGGAAATGGCAGAATGTCTTTGTGAAAGACCGTTATTTACGTTTCGAGCTCTGTTGGTCCCTAAAATCGTTTATTTTCCATGGTCTATATATTGCAGTGCCAAATAAAGGAGTCTATTTAAAGGGATATATCAAGCATTTCATGATTAATGTGAGTTAGTGTGATAATTCAGACGGCCTAAGCATTACTTCATAGTAATAAGTGGATACATACGCAGCGCTAAATCCATTTTAAAATGAATGCTTTCTGTCTCCCGCTGTCTACAAAGATTTTTGAGCTGATTCCAATGAGACAGTGCACTGGCAGGGGGCTTAGCTACTACGGGCAGAGGGTGGAGTAAGCCAAGAGAAGTTCTCTCCCCAACCACTAACATCCCTACTAAACTGACAAAATTACTGACCATTACATGGATACATTTTTACAGTAGTTTTATATCTTCAAAAAAGGCTTTTAATTTGTCATCTCTCTGGTCTGAGTCTCCACATTTACCACTGCAAGGTTCGACTAAGTGAGTACAGAATCTCCTTAGAGCCCCAAAAAAAGCAACAAACAGATTCCCCAGAAGCACTTGCATTTTATTATACATCCTGGTCAAATCAAAACCAGAGAACCAAGGCCAAGTTCACTGACACGGCAGTACGTGATTGGACCAAACACAGGACTGCTCTTGTCCTCGTTGGTGACAGTTTCTGGTTTTGTCACTACCTTGACTTTCAATGACTTTATTATTAAATCAATTCCAAATTTTGAAAAAAAAAAAAAAAAAAAACATGCTATCAACATTGGCTCTGCTCTAGGATTTGAAATGAAACCATGACTACAAGGTTAAAGTGGCAACTTCCAAGTTTAATTTGAGGGTGTTTACAACCCCTCCCTCCCCCCCACACTTTAGGTCACAAGACTATATTGATGTCTCTCAACTTGAGGACCAAATAGGTTTCAGTGTGGGTACAGCAGGCCACCATGGGGCTTAGGTGCATTGAAATCAACTGATGCTAATCAACGTTACATTGGTAAAAAGCAAGGATGTTATCTTTGTGAGTTCAGCAAAAAAAAAAAAGACTTGGTAGACCATCGAAGACCAGTGTAGTGGACAACAGAAGAATACTTTGAATAGTGAATAAACCCCTCGAAAGCTGTTGAGCAGATCAGGAACGCACTCAAGAACATAGGCGTAATTGTGTTAAGACTAACATCAAGACAAGACAAAACCAGCATGACCACAGAGAATCCACCACGAGGTGCTAACCCCTGGTAGGTATCAAGATAAGAGCAGGCAGTTTAAAGTTTGCAAAACAGTGCGCTAAAAAAAAATGGGGGTGCTATTTAACTACGTGTTATGGACAGATGAGACAATGATCAACCTGTATCAGGGTGATGGATAGGGGGAAGTGTGGAGAAAAGCATGCCACCTTATCAGTCAGTCATGGTGGAAATGATGTTTAATGTTTGATTGCAAACGATCTCAAAGGAAAAGGGGCGTAAGGAGGGCTTCAGTTCTTACAGGCTTCATCTGATATGGTAAACGGGTTCAAATCAAAGCTGAAAGCGGGCAAAATATTGCAACAGCAACCATTGTTTCACTTCGAATCCAATGTTCTGGAAAACAAGACAAACATGCAACAAAAATGCATCATGGTCAAAATGCCTGTGTGTAAGTTAAAGGATAAACGTTGACAGAATCCAAGGTAATATCTGAAGTACCTTGCAGATACTTAATTAGCAGTCAGCACTACTTGGCACCACTTAACCGCTTTCGATTCGCTGTACCACTTCCTTTTTCTGGAGATCGCGAAGCCGCAGTGTCACATGTGGAAAGCGAGAAGTGGATCAGGCTTTTGACAGCTCTGCCGTGTGGGCAGACTCTCTCATAGGAGGGGCCATGTGGCAGGGGGGGGGGGGAGGGGGGAGGGGGGTCCATCTCGGCTGCCTGCGGTCGTGAGGGACCTTATAGCTCCGCGCGACGAGCCCGTCTTTTGTTTCAGAGCCGTCTTATTAAAATGCGTGAGCTCTGGTGCTCATCAGGGTAACGAGAAGTTAACAACACGTAGACAAATGTATGTCGTTCTATTGCACAACGTGCAACTGAGAACACCTTCTCCTCTTACAGAACTTTGTTTAGTACCATGAAAAATGTGTGATGGGGCTATGACGGGTCACAGTTTGTCTCTGTAAAAATGTTATCACAGCACGTTTCCCTGGCGGATAAGTGTTCTATTGGTTGACAGGGCAGTCAGATCATGTAATACTCTCACTGAGCATATATTTATACTGTGATAAACCAGTTTATTTGGTATGCTTGCCTTTGACCAATCATGGCTGTTCTGAGAGCATCAGGTGACCAGCTCACTACGAGGTAGGTGCACCTAATAAATGGGAAGTCAGTACATTCCTGCTCCCAGGGGAGCGGTAGTTTCCTACAATTAGACTGTATGTTTATACAGCATTGTATTGGTTTATTGCTAGCTTTATGCTAATTCACTAGGTTGCGGCCTGTTCAGCACCAATGCTGTTTTTCTTGTTGCATTAGAAGAATCCTTCCAGGATGGTCTTGTAAATTTCCCTGGATAAGACTGTCTGCCAAATAAATAAACACATAAAATTAAAGGATGACAAAACTAATTCTGTCCTCAATTCAAATATCTAGATAAATAAATCAATCTCATACTCGCTAGACATCATGGGAAACGTCTAAGAAAATATGTAAAATTTGCTTCTCAGTGTTTGTTGAGACGGATTAAATGATTTTTGAAAGGTTAAAAAAATGTCTGGCTGTTTTTATGCCAGTTCTAGAAAAGGAAACGCATCATTAGTCTCAGAGTTTTGGGAGAGTATCGCATGTATTGGAGTCCGAGGTTCAAGCTGGATACTCACACACATAAACAGATATGAATCTGACTTATCAGACTGATAAAAATATTCTGGAAGTGACAAACCTGTTCTCATGCCAGACCACCTCCACAGTGTGGTCTTAGACCAGAGGTTTAGTTTAGCGATAATCCATGAAGGCACTGCATTTTGCTAACAACATTTCTATAAATTCTAATTCAAGTTAATTTTCTGGATATTTTTGAAATTCAGCTGTAATTGTATACAGGGCCCCTGGCTTGGACAACACAATGCAATTATTTTACATTTTTAGACACTTATCAAACACATACTCCAACAACAGCAAAATGAAGCCTAGTAAAGTATCTGTAAAAGGGTTCCTGTTCAGGAAAAGTCGGTGTGAAAAAACATTTTTATTTATGGACTTTATAAAGAATAAGTAAATGAATAAACAATTTAACTTACGGAACCAGATATACACATATGGAGAATCCGGAATCTCCAGATAACTGAGGTATTAATGAAATATTACATGATTTTTTAAAATATTTAATATGGGTTTCATGACAACAAAAATAGATATTGTGATTTCCATAACCCAATGTTGCTGCTGTTTATTTTATCTTAAAACACTATATGAAATCTAAACAAGCAAAACTGGATGGTATTCTGACCTACTATTCAACTATTCAGGTTGCCAAATTAAACATCTGGCAACCCTTTTTCAGGAGAACGAACCTTCAGACAACATGATGAATGCGTTTGGAAGGAGTTTATTATGATGTAGCAAGTTGTATATTGGTATGGGCTTGGGCTTGGAGTCCAGGGGGGCAGCGTCATGCCTCATCATTTTTTAGGATAAAGTGATCCCCCACTTGACTGTTAGAAGAGAGAATGAAAAAACAGAAGAAATGGAAATAGACTTGAAGGTGGAGATGGGGAGGGGGAGGGATGCCGGAAACAGAGAGCATGATGGGAGAGAAGGTACGTGGAAATGTAATACCTGCGTAGACAACCGGATTGGATGGATACTGGTGTATGAGTGAAGGGTTGTCTGAAGGTTACCTCTCCCAAAATCTGTTTTAACAAACTCTGATATAACTGTGCATTTACTCTTAAGTAAAAAAAGGTTCTGCAGGGGTTCCTTGCTTGTATTCATAGGAATGCCTTTTGTAATGGTATATAGAACCATTTGGTACGTAATACAGGACCATTGATGGTTTTATAGAATGAAATGGTTCATTAGCAGTTCTGTTAAATACCACAAGAGGTTCCTCTATGATTACAAGCAAGACACACACAGTTGATGCTATTTTGCCCATTTTCATGGGTATTTCATCCTGACTGTTCTTCAATATTGGTACAAACTCACAAGATGCTAACTTGCTCTTATTTTCATGCAAGGATATTGGGATGGAAATGTGGCTTACTGGCTACAGTCACAGATGCAGGATTTTGATGTAGCAGAAGGAGCTAGCGAAGACATAAGGACTCCAGAATTAGCTAGGTATGTGTCACATGATTTGGGCTCCGCTAAGCTTCCTTCTGGATGCAGCCTGTCAACTGTCTGCATGATTCATACGTGTCTTCTCCAATATGCACATACATTTTGTTTCATTCAGTTCCCCGGCAATCTGAGCATCTCGGGGAGGAAAGGAGAGAGAGCAAGACAGAAAAAAATAAAAACAAAGTACAGACAATATCTGAAGTCTGGGTTTTTTTTTTAACGGATGATTCATGGTAGTGAATGAGATGAAGAAATGACTATGAACCATATAGCTTTAGGTGGAACTGACGATGATGAAACTGACAGTAAACAAAACCCCAAAGCACCTTTGCAACTTAGCTACTCATCCACATGCAGAGAGGTAATCGTCTTAGTTACAAGGAACAGGGCTGTTACTGTTACTACAACCAGCTGAGAGACAACCTGTAAACAGTCCCATGCCTGTACGACTGAAACTGGAACCTAAGCATGAATGATGCTTGCAGTTTAATGGCTGATTAGCTTTCCATTAGCATTAGCTAATGGGGCTGGAAGTCGAACATCCCTCCATATATATATTAGGTACGTCAAATGTAGAATACATATAAATTCATTGCCCATTAACTAGAAAGCAAAGTAGACATACTGGAGAAATACTTAGTAATCAGGCAAACTCACTGCCCCTTCGATTACGCTCCGACAAAGTTTTTCTCATCAAACACATTCATTAAAGTATGTGATAACAGATACCTACGAGAGTTGAAAGGATACATACAAAATAAAATGTACCCCTGATTCAACAGTAGCTAAACAAAGACCATGTGCCAACTGGGTTAGTGTCCGACTTGAATCTTTACTAATAGTACTGAGTGAGATAAAGGTTAAGGAGGCCAATCAATTCTGCCCTACAAGCGAACTGCAAAGCAAACAGACACGACTTCCTTAGTGTTAGGTAAAGAAGGATGTGTAGTGAAGGGGGATGACAAACAGTGTTCAGAAAAAGAAACAAAATTCTTGACAGCGATCCATTTGCAATAAAATATGTTATCTAGGCATGGATTTGCGGCAAGTCCCTGGACTTGGATGTTCCCCTGTCCCCGAGGCTTGTCTGAAATTGGACTGAAGTACTGTACTGAAGGCAAATCCAACATAGCTACAGAGTACATGACTGTGGATTTTATATAAGATCGCGAATGCCACTCTCCTAATCCGTCTCGTCGCCCTTATTTACTCAACTCGCTACGGTTTTATCTTCAAGTTTATAGTCCGGTGAACTTTGTTACTTATGTCTTAATCACAATAATACTGGCCACGGTGTGAGATGACATCTAATCCTTATGAAAATACAACCTGTAATGTAACATCGTTTCAAAAGTGACAGTTCTGCCTAACTGATGGTATGTCTTGCTCTTTACAACGCTGTACTGTAGTGGTTGACAAATGTCCATGCCCAAGATCCATTGGAGCGAATGCCCGATACATTTTCAATGACCTATCCGGTATTGCAAACGTAGTCTAGTTATACTGTGAAATGCAAACATTTTTAGCGCATGTCAAAACAACCGCATTCACACTGTACCTGGTGTCGTGCTTGTAACTAGTGCAGTGTTTAATTTAACTTGTGAGGATGTTTAAAGTCTATAATATATTGCAAGTTATTGTTTCACCTCTCTCTTGCAAACAAACTAAACCCCTCTCACGATCCGCCGTCTGGAAACGACTACTGTACTTCATCTCATTGTAAGAATCCACAAGGACCAACATCATTTTAGGACACCAAGCAACATAAACAATAAGACAAGCTACTGGTGTTTGTATTGTCAATAATACCACAGGCTAAACACTTTATTCTAACTGGTTAAGATTGTGTTCGTTATTTTTCCAATAACCTCAATGAAGAAATATGAAGCATGGCTCTAAAAATTGCCACCAGCAAAACTGCGTATCAGTTAATACCAAAGCCATTCAACATTATATTAAAATTAACATTGCATTTAAATCTTACAAAATGGCAATGAAGTAACAAATTGAGATGAACAACATGGTACTGTGACAATTGAATTATATTCGAGAGTTGAATGGTTTCTTTTGCATATAACCATGATATGAGCGGGACAAACTACCTTCTCTTTGCCTTTCTGTGAAAGAGTTGTTGCAATGTCTCCCCAAATCAGCACAGTGAAATAACTGAAGGGGGTCGAGGGAGGAATGGGTTCTCAAAAAAACCATAGGTCACTTGGTATGGGCTCCGTTTTTTATTTTCATTGGAATGCTACTCCTCGACAACTTTTAACTTGATTTGCAAAAAAAGAACATTGGTAGCTCACATGATATGCTTACAGTGTTGTTGGTATGAATTCAACTGTCGTCATGAAAAATGTGTTAGATCAGAATGAAACTTTGTACAGCAAAGGTAGTCTATGGGTTCATCAGGCTGGTTCGTCAAAATGGTTGTAGAACAACAAACAGTATTGCTAACGCTAAATCAGATTACTGACACCTTTATATTTTATTAATTGACCTGCCCTTACGTGAACTGATGTCCAGCTGGCAAGTTAATATGCAGCTGTACTATTTTAGATTTGCATGAGAGTTTCTACCTCCCTTTCACCCCAAACCGTGGCTCTAAACTCCGCTTGTGTGGTGCCTTAAGATAAAGTGACAGCCATTTAAAAACATTATGTGCGTCTATATTTGACACACGCAACCATTGATAGCCTACAGTTAAAACTTTTAATGAACAGTGAACATCGAAATCTATACCTTACAAATGTAAATCAGAAAACTGTATGATTTATTATATATTTTACCTGACAAATGACCAATAGGCTAAATTAGCTATTTATAATAATTATACTTAAAGGTGAACACGACGACCGTGAAAATGAAAACCTTTCAAGAAAAAACATGATCTGAAGTAGCGTCTGTTTTTTTTTCGTCCACTTTGCGATATGTGGATCTATGAACAGTCTTTGTCCTACTAATCAATGAAATATATGAATAGTTGGCACTGACATTCACATATTTGTACAAATGAATTTTCATTTCATTCTAATCAACCTGATATTGTTATTTGTTACCTTTCAAAAGAATAACAGATTAAATACCGATATATAATTTCTCAGTAGCCTATTTAAACACGTCGTTCAATGGGGAAAAAAAGTTTCACCGCTCCTAAAGGATCAGTCTCTGCATTAGTTGCAGCCAAATCGCACACAAGCTAAGATATTGCCCCGAAGTTCTCCCAATCCGGCATTAACTTTCCTCACCTGTGGGCTCCGTGCCTCGCTTCTGGTGCTTCGGAACTGTGCTGAGCTGCTACGGACTCTCATATTCCCTCTGAATCTTGCAGTAGACCAAAACCATCCGTAAATGGAACGAAATTGCGCTGAGACTGTCGATATGAGCGGCCATGGTACCAAAGACAGGTTGCAAGTGAAATGACTGGTCTGTTTGACTTGAGTAGGAATTGTAGCTTGCGTCTGTGTGGTGAGGGGACCACCAATACGCCTGAAAAAAAAAAAAAAAGGAATCGACAGCGCCGCTCTGCGGCGAAAAGGGGACAGTCGATTAAATCGAGTTCATCAGCAGGGCTGGACAAAATAGATTATGAAGATTTGTATAAATATCATTATTTATTTTCCAATGAAAACTGAAAAATTAATATGATGAATATTGTATTAAACATAAAAGATCAATGCTTGCAGATGTTGTCATACGTCCTGTACCTCTATGATATTTTTTGTAACTCGTTCTAAAAAATATAGTGCATAGCTTTAAACTGTAATAAAGATAATGTGGAAGGAAAATGTATTTTTCATTGCACTTCTCATCAGTTTACGCAAGTATAATGAAACATGACACAATGCATTACTCGTTTTTAGCGGAAAAGAACACTCGTTTCGTACAATCTCAGGTAACTGTGGCTGACAGAAATTTGGAGCACATTTATCAGCAACGGTAGGATTTGGCGTTATGGAGGCTGAATACAGCCAGATGAACTGGTTTTTTGAATGGACACCTGGCAAAACACAAAAAGTGGACGCCGGTCGATGACTGTTGAGGATAAATGCAGGGCAAATAGGTAACACGCTGCTGTCTTCGACTATCAGGAAACAGGGTGAATAATGTGTGAAAAGGGACGGATGTCTGATAGTATATGGATACGCTGTTTTAAAGATAACACCACATCCTGTAGCAACAAGTTTTGTGCGCAGTGTTTGTGATTTGAAGTCAATTATTTAATCGTCAATTCCACACAAGCAACGATTCAACAGGCTATTAATCTACACAAATCATATAGATAAACTTCTTTCATTTGTAATATAGTCTACATGAATTAAATGACCTGGAAGGAAGAGAACACTTGATATCGCTGCTTAAACGTGTAAAGTAGGTTACAGTAGCTTCACATTTGGCACATTGCCAGAGAAACGTAAACTTTACCTGGTAGTACTCGTGGAAGAAATGTAATTAATTTATTAAAGAAATATTTGTTCTACAGCATAACTTGCCACAAGGTACACACTGATTAACAAATCAACGGCGATGTTTCAAATGGTCACTCGTGTCAAATACACACGAGATTAACAAAATGATGTTAGCTGATACTTGTAGTACGTGTACGAGTTTTGATAAGCTTTAGCGTTTACTGTCATGACTGATAACAGTGTGCGGTTTAGTTATTTCAAAAGCACTAACTTAGCTGAGAGCTCTTGCCAACTCCTAATGAAAATGCATAACCATAGATTTCTTTAGATAGCAGTTTAGTGTTGACAATTTCTCATAACTGTACAATAATACAGTTTTAGAATTCACAGGACAGGAAACTCTGCCCCTGTCCCGCACAATACCCTGGGAAGGTATTGATAAGCTAGATAGGACGGGGGAAAACTTTGGCCTTCCTTTTGCTTGTGATTAGTGTTGTTTTAAGTGGACAATAGCAAGCAAGTTTTAAATACATTCTGCCAAATAAATCACCTTTTATAAATAGCAATACATTAGCCTGTATACTTACTTTGCATCCATCGGTTTCAGACAGCACAAAGGGTGTAATTGTACCACAACACGAAATGATAGCCACGACACAATACATTTGCTAGTACGTGTTTCAAGCGGATTCTTCATTACTCAAATCAGCATAGTTTAGAGACTCACCAGTGTCTCATTATTAATTAAGCATTACTTAAGGCATTAATTATGAAGTAATTGTCCATTGGGTGAATATGAGCTGCTCAAGGTACATTAACAATGAAAATAGCTTAATTTAGTTTCTATAAAAACCCTCAGATTCATCGTAAAGCTTATTGTATTTCTGCATTCCATCTTTTCAACTCAAAGTTCAGTCAAGAGTTTGATAATAACAATCAAAAAGCATGGGGACATGACTTTCATCTTATTCTAGGGATCACAATTCTTGAAGGGATCTCTCAACGGTTTTGCTGTAGTTGGTAATTAAAGAGATATTTCAATGAGCAAGATATAAGTTAAAAAAAAAAAAAAACAGTTCGGACTCAACTTTATCCTGATATTTTCTGATATATTGTATGGTCAATATTCATGATATGTTAAAACCTTTTATAAAAATGTTTCTCAGATCAAATACACTGAAAATTATATGTTTGTGTAATTTCCAAGGTTTTTACCTGTTGTGAACAATGGGGACATGGGAACAATAAAGCTCACTCGATGGACTCCAAAATATAAGGAGAGGTACCGTAAAAAATGTGAAGAGGTTAGTTATGTCTCAATTGTTCATGCCTACCAATCAACTATTGTGCTTCATAGGACCACCCAATTATCATTATATCTCTGATTGGTGGAAAATGAGTTGTTTTTGTTTTAGTTCCCCCCCCCCCCCACCACCTTTTTCCCTTATCACCTAATCTGAAGTTTTTGTTTAACCCCACTGACTAAAAACCTCCCATACAGCAAATGAAGCAGCCATGCACGTGACACCTCCAATTTACGTGAGAAGGAGCCGTTGCTATTTTCACACAGGAGAAACAGCAAAGGCCTGAAGAATGAGAAACATACATCTAAGCCTGCCTTCTTGGGCAGTCAAAATTGCCTATGCCGTCAGACCAAAGCCAAGTCAAGCATTTTCAGTTAATGAAATTGCAGGGGCCCATCTGGCCAGTAGAGGGTGGCAGAGAACAATGAGACTAATTGATTTAACTGGTTCAATCATATTTATCTATCTATATCCTGCTTTTCCAAAGGGAGTACAGCCTTGCCCCGACTTACGACCTATGCGACTTACGGCCATCCGTACATACGACAGAAAAAATAAAAAAGATGAAATATGAACTAAAGAATCTTAAATAAAAGGTAAGAAAAACTACAGAATGTCAATTAATAATGCTGGTTAATAAAAACGAGATGATCATGACAGAAATTGATTAGGATAAAAGAATGCTGTACAGGTATACGACTTCTACATGCCATGCTAACATATGTCCGACTTAGGTCCATTTCGAGATACTACCGGTCGGTCAGAACGGAACTCGGACGTATGTAATTGATGTGGAAGGAACTTTAAGTGGATGAAAGCAATATGTACAATATATATCACCATTGAGGAAGGAAAGTGAAGTGAGGAAGGTGGCAAAAGATTAATGAAATTTTTTGATTTATTAACAAAACTCCCAGGACGGATATCAGTATTTCAGCATAGTGTTACAGTCATATGTTGCAATTTATCCTTTGCTTAAAGATCTTGCAAATGTTACATGAATTAGGGGAAACCATGGCTGTACCTATGCTGCAGCTTAAAAAAAAAAAAAAAAGAAAGACTGCAGAACAGAAGCCTTTCTGACTGGCCTCTAATAAATCACTCTTTATATAGCAAAGCACCTTCTGATCCAGCCATCGCAGTGCCAGTAGTAGCAAGGGGCACCGTAAGGGGGTGCTCACTGCCTACTGAATCAGACAGGAAGATTTTGACAGCTGGCAGGGTTTAGCCCATCTCTTCAGCTACAGCGGCCCCTCCAGCTGATTGGCTGCCTGAAGCCTGTCCGTAAAATGGAGTGGGAGTCATGAAAAACTTGGGGTTACACTGTACACAGTGTGTATGTGAAGGACTTTGCTATTTTCCATTCAAAACCTTTTTGTTGAGAGAAGTGTTTGCAGTAAATTGCATGCATGCTCAAAGTTGTACTTGTATTGTGTTGTGTGCACTGATTTGTTAGTGAAATAATGCAATTACATGTAAGGTATACAGTAAATGAAAATGTCAGAATAGAAATTGAAATGTAACATTTTGCACCTTCTTGAAATTAATTTCAAAGCTCTTGACTCAAAAGTAGTAATAACCACATTCCATAAAAATTCAAGTGAAAGAATATGTGAGTGCTCTTTAATTAGTGTTCTGAAATATGATGCTATCATCAGAGGATACTGCATCAGGAGTACAGTAAAAGTGCAAAAATCTTTCATAAATACAGTCAGTTATGCATTATGGAATATATATTAGGGATTTACATTTGTCCAGTTTGCAGCAGTTACAACCTTTTTAAAACAAACTTCAAGGAACAATATAAGTTTAGAAATGGTAATTTTGTCGAAATATCCCAGATGGAAACTTGAAGTAGAACATTAGGCGTAAGTACCATAGAATCTCGAAACCATAGAATCAAGAGAATAGCATTAACGAACAGTAATACTGTTCAATTTAATGGTGAAACGATTTACCATAGATACCATAAATCCATTCATCTTTTCAATACCTGACGACAAGGGGGCGGGACTTAAGCCTCCAGGAAGTAGTTTGTTGTGTATTTTTTTTATATCTGTTGCCATTGGACCGAGATAATCCGGTTAATGTTGTGTTAGGTTTTTCAAAATCTATGTTGTACAGTCCAGCGATTTAGATCTTCGTGAATGTACGTTTGAACTGAGATTTAAAAAAAAAAATCAATAGCAGAGCGTAGATATCGTCCCCAACCACACTGATAGCCATCTACTTTAGCTATAGGCTACAGTGTAGTGGAGAAAAATAATTTTTTTATTAAAGCCTAGAATGTCTAAATTACCTGGAAGTTCTGGGATATCCCTGCTAAGTGATAAATCGCTGGAGTTCTATCGTGATCCGGTGGCTTTTTGCCAGCGTCGCATCGAAAAGCATGGAAGTCGTATTTTTGAAGCCCGGCTACTCAACAAGTCAACATCTTTCGTATGCTCAGTACAGGGGATGAAGGAGCTGCTATGCGGTATGCCTCTACTACACTTCATCCGAAGCGTGCAGAATATGCTTTCTAAATCCTTTGTGCGCCTGTATTTTTCTTTGTGTGGAGGGACTGTTGGGGAAGGTGAAATTACGCCGTGACAAGGGGTGGTTATTATCTCTGGGGATAACTGTAATCTTATACCACGTTGAGGCTGGCTGTAAATAGACTTTGCAGAATAACTGTAATGACTTCTCAGTCATTGTTTAGGCTGTTTTTATCTAACAATGGGTCTGTTTGTAAATTGATGGCATATTCTGTTTTATGTATCACATTGTTTTAGTAATGTAAGTTACTAAATTGATGTTTCGTGCATAATCACCGGATCCAATGCTCGGACTCGGTTGTAAGTACGGGACTGAGAAAGAGTTCAATAAAAACTGCTAATATCATAAGATGCGAGACTCGTGATTAGTTCCCTGCTGTAGTCTGACACATCCGTTTAAGGGAAGCAAATTCCATTCATACAAATGGATATTATGTTCTGGAATTTAGCTGTAGTTCAACAGTACGATTACAAATTTAAAGGCATGCAATACCATGCCCTCTGGAATTATGTGAATAATCCCTGAGAGTATTGCGTAAAGCCTATGAATGCAAATTTGACCAAATACATGTACATTTTCTCACAATGACATCGGGTTACTTACCATACCTTACTCCATACTGCAAAGCGTTTTTCACTACTCTTTGCTCAGATATGTAAATCTATTATTCATCATAAATCTTCCTTGTCTGTATAGGTATCGGAGGTTTGTCCAAGCTTATTAATTGTAAAAGAGGACATGAACAGACGTCATTCAATGACAAAGACTGCTTTGCTAGCACTGTATTTACTGGTAAAAAAAAAAATCTATAAAACCTTAAGATGGACCCAATTCTTCAGTTGCTAAAGAAAGTGGTTTGCAAAGTCCCCATAGCTTTTCCTAAAGTGTTGTATTTCTTAATTGAATTCATGCACATTTCGAATTTAGACAAGCAGTTGCTTAAAAGTGTAGCGGATACTAAAATGGACATGAGCCATCCATTCTTTTACCCACCTTAAATAGGTAAAATGTCTTTTGACTCATAAAGTGACAGCCTGTCGCTACATGTTGTTGACAATTTGATTCCCCTATCAAAGAGGATTGACGGGGCATCTAATGGAACAAGAGTATCTTGTTGAAGACTACGAAGCAAAATGTCTTCAAAATAGCAAAAAGAGGAAAAACCAATGCCATGGTTAGCAACAGGGAGTCATTCCAGAGGCTATACATACATCCATACCCACAACAAGATAACATCACGAATTATCTTGCTTTCATTATAAACATACTAATAGGCTTGAGCAACTTTGCCATTTCACATGCTACACTATCAGAATCTAGGGAAAGAGGACATTTAAATAACTATTGCAACCATTGACTGAATGCTTATTCTGCTTTAGTTAGCCTTACTCTGTGGTAATGCACAAGTCGCTGTCAAAGGAACTAGGTACAGTTATTGATTTCCTAGCAACGTAATTCACAAAGTACAGAATGACATTGCAGCAGTTATTATTCTCTCATGTGGTCTAAAGTGTAGTTCCTGCTCTGTTGTTGAACAAATTAAAGTTTAAATTAATAACATATGGCTTTGTAATAGAAGCTGAATTGGACCGCACTGCAGACATTAATGAAAAGATTGGTTTAAATTTTCAAGGAATAAAACAGGAAAAAAAAGTTGTATTTTCAGGGGCCACAGGGAAACATCAGTAGAGGCTTCATTTTCTCCATTAATGTTCCCCCGTTGTTAGCGGTGCACCAGCAATTAGCCTGTATTTCACTGAGAGAAAAGCTCTGTATTTTTGACACTGACTCGCCAATGGTGAAAATGGTATTTTTGGACAGCAGGTTTTCATCAATCATACAGCATATAGCATTTTGCAGTCGCTAGGAGTGATACCAATTGATGGGGGTAACACTGGTATTCATCTGAATGTTCGGACAGTGCATCTAGTTACCATTTGTCTCATTAGCCAGAGTGCTAGCACAAGCACCGCAAAACCCTCTCTTTCAAATCTTTACTAACCTCAACCTGAATACAAAATGTTTTAGCTGACCCCATAATAAAGATAAGTATTAGTTTTTATTCTTACCTTGCCAAAAAAGTAATTTATTTTTCTTTTTAAATTGCATATCAGCTTTTTTTTTTTGGATTCAGTTGTATAGTCATTTCTGGTTTTAGTTTGGACAATGCAAGAACAGGCCAAGCAAGGCCTTATATAAACGAGGATTACTTTGTTAGAGTGTGATGTGGTCATGAACTGAGATGCAGGTTAGATAGCTAATTCATTCTGAGTTTGAGGAACAAGGGTAGTCCACAGTAAATGTATTTTAAAGAAAAACCTTGCACATTTTATTCAAACCCCAGCATCTAAGGACAGTGAGGAGGTTGATTTCATCTGTTTAAAAATTCAGTCCTGACAATGTTTTATATGAGCTGTATCTTGTATTGAACAGTTTAGCCTGACTGTGGCGCTTAGCTAAACTGACATGGAAGCAGGTCAATGGAAAATTTATAGTGCCATTCGACACCCAGCTGAAGGACACCATGCCCTGTGCTAAACTTGCATGTATGTTTCTGAGGAAGGTTCGACATTCTTATTGATCTCAGACAGAGCTTCTCTACATATCTGTTAAGGTGAATGTGTTGGTTACTGAACTCTTGATTTTGTATTCTTGCATCACCTAATAAGCCCAAATTCTGTGTCTCTCTCTGTCTGTACAGAGAAATCATCAATCTTCCAGAAAGATCCAGCTGATGTCATGCATCACATGTATGGGGACAACATCGTGACAGCCAATGGTAAGTGCCAGCAGGTGTGTCTTTGTGACATCACATTGTGTTGTCATAGAATGTTTTAAGTGTGAATCACCATTTTATCCACAAAAACTTGATATCTGCCTTGAACAACTCAATGTACAAATAATACATAAATAATGAAGATGGTTCTCTAGTCTCCACAAAATAATCAATTTGAAACGTCAAGTTATTCATATATACAAGATGTGTACTCTATATGTAATAAAAAAAAAAAAAAAAAAAAAAAACAATCTCCGTGTACCCAATTATTGATTTCAAAACAAAGACTCTCAGCTCTGTAATCATTTTTAAGGCCGATGTTTCATCAAGATAATTGTTCATTTTACGACCTCATTTCCTGTTTCCTGATGCAGTTTTTCCTGGTCTGGTGAATGCAGTTATTGACACAGTAAATGATTTTCGCTATTTGTGTGACTGACGCACCTGTGATTCAGGCAGCAACCATTTAACCCTTTCCAAATCTGTAAGACCTGTCTTGTTTCTTCAAAAAAAAAAAAATTTTTTAAATCACACACTAATATTGAAATGTTGATTTTTAAACATTTGTACAACAGAAAGGCAGTGGTAATTAGCATAAGCGTGTGGGAACTGTTTTTTAATTGCATTGTAGTGGATTTAAAATCTTAGTCATTTTAATCTCTTTTCATTGCCGTTATTTTGTTTACTCCATTTGAGCAATACTGAGCTGTAATTTGATGTGTACTAGCACATGATTCTTATTAAATGAGTTTTGTCATGATGAAAAAGCAAGTAAGTGTACTTTTCCCTTGTTTGTCTTCATTTAATCTAAGTACAAACAAAATGTAGATTATTCTTTATTCAAATATTTACATTTTCTTGACTTTGATTTTCCGCACAACTAAGTTTAGTTACTCTGTATCACAATTGCAGGGTAACTAAAGGTAGAGTGATTCAGAGAAATTGGTATCGCTAAAAGTGCATTGCCCTCTGTTTGTGTGTTTTTACTTTGATAGCAGACATTTGTGTAGCAATTTCTCACTGACTGTTTGTTGAGACTGTAACCAAACCTCTCCTGCGCACAGAAATGTCAGTCTCACCACGTTGCTGCTAATTAACATTAATATGATTAGTATGAAGTCTATATTTGGATACCTTGTAAAATTGGCCCTCTACCATTGAGTTATTGTAATATTGAAAATATCTGTGTTATGCTGTCCAGAAGATACCATATTTTTATATCACTGCGTACATATTTTGAATGGGATTGTTGGTTCTACTCATTTATAGTGGTTAAAGGTCAAATGCTGAAATCCTAGTTATACAGTAGTGTGGCCTTACTAGTCTGAAACTAGTGCAAAATAAGACCATGTGGCTTCAAAAGACACACTTTAACCATTCAATAAACCATTAGTCATTTACTATTATTGGCAAATGACTGTCTTGTGTCGATTGGGGAGACAGCAGTACAAGACAACCCAGCCACTGACCAGCAAAAGTCTACTATACCCAGACTACCAACCGTAACATCCTTTTATAGGCATTCTGGAGATGCTGTGTGTTGTTAGTATTTGTCACATGAACATGCAGTAACAGAGCCAGTATAACACCACACCTGTCTGATTCCCAAGAGCACCTGTTACTTTCTGATGCCAGAAATTAATTTAATCACTGCGGGACATGTGATTCGGTATGCTGTATGTACATTATATAATTGTTTTCATGTCTGGACTGAAATAGTTTTTGTACATTATTTGTTCATTTCTGGAATGTGTATGCATAGGTTTGAGAATACTTTGTGGTTTCAGTATTTTCAACATTTGAAATGACTTGAAAATGATATTTAAATATTTTTGAACAATTACTTAATTCCTGAAATGTATTCTCTAACAAATATTGTGACTATTACATTTCTTATAACTACTGTAAATGTTATTTAACAAATGACTTTCTAGTTATTCATTAAATAACTTTTCACAAATAATATTTCAAACTGTATTTATTTAACTCTGTTGTTAATTGTTAAAGGCCCTTGGTAAATTGAAAGTAATATATAAAAAGTATGAATATACACACATTCTGATATTGACTTCGTTTTTTTTGTGCTAAAACTTGATGTGAGTCAATGACAGAATGTGCATAGAGGACGTCCTTAGGAGACACGTCCTTATTTTTGTGAATCACCAACCTAACTGCACAGGTTTCATAAGTGTGCGTCTATTTGATGCGTATGACATCAAATAGACCCTGACAGTGCATGACAGGTCAGAAAAGCATTTATGTTGTGCTGAGTGCGTGTCAGAAGTCACTAATGGCAAATTTTGGTTCTGGGCATATTGTAGCCTTATGAAGCCTCACACTTCCTGTGTGAGATCATTTACTTTTATCCATCATAGAGTAATTTAATACAGTGCAGAACTACCGTACTTGGAAAACCTCATCACATGTATTCTGATGTGTCACCACTAGAGGGGGATATTATACAGACAACGTGGGTTTTGCTTCATAAATTGCCTAGTATCTCAGGACAACCCACGACTGAGCCATTTCTACAGTGAGATTTTGCAGGCCATCGTCATTGGACATGTACAGCTAGTAAATAATGCAAGTTGTCCAATGAAATCTTTTGCCTCATTCACTATTTTAAATTTGCTTAAGGTTTAAAAAAATCTTTCATGTCACACAGATAATTTTTGTTTGATACACATTTTGTGGTCCTTCCTTCTTCATTATTTTAATCCAGTTTTCCTAAAGGCGACAATGTGGGACCAAACATTTGTCAGCTCTTGATTAGATTATCGTCTATCTCTTTTGAAGTCATGGCCCATTTCCTGTCAGGTGTAACTGTACACAGATCCAGGCTCTTACGCTTGCGTGTGTCTGCGTGGCTTTTTTTAGGGGAAGAGGCTTGCTTGCTCCGACTCTCGCTCACCCACCTCTTCACTGGAAAGTGCCTGCAGTCTTGCACAGACTACGTAAACAGGTAGAATCAGGAACATACTGTTCTCAACCTCTCCACAAACACTATAACCAGACCAATATCAGAAACACATAGTACTTATTGTACTTATTTTGCACTCTGCATCTCTGTACCGCAACACACTGCTTATACACTGACAATTGCAATTGTATATAACTTATTTTATCTATTTCTTGCTTATTTTACTTTTTTAAAACTATGTTTACTAGATATATTGCCTCATTTTTTCCATGTATATAGCATATATATTATATTGATTTTTGTTACTTATGTTTGCTATTTGCACAGATAGAGTTGTTGCAACCCCATTTTACTGCCGGTGTACATGTACAATTATGCATGTGATGAATACATTTCTTGAATCTTGGATCTAACGCCAAAACGGGGGCGTCAAGACCAGCATATAAACAATTCACAATGAATGAAAGCTTCAATTACTTGTACTATGAAGGGAATGTTTCATTCAACGCAAATGCCGGAATGCAGAAAGGCTTAGCTGTGTGGCACATATTCAGTGGAGATCTAAAAAACCATAAACCAATTGGAGATTCTTGTGCTCTGGATATTTTGGCTGGTACAGCCAGAAGCTTTGCTGTGTTCACTGTCAGTGTTCCTGGCAGTACTGTTATGCTGAGGCGCTTGATGGCTGTGATGTTGTTGTCTGGTTCACTCCTATTGAACCTCACTTGAAAATCCAGCTGAAGCACTACTGTAAAGCTTACTGTTGAAATTGACCCAGACACAGGTGAGACCAAGTATACCCAGCAAAATGTCCAGTGTTCATTTAACACTAACAGTGTACATATGAGTCCAGCTGTTCTCATATGTACACTGTTAGTGTTAAATTAACACCACACATTTTACTGTGTAGTACGTTGAGTACAGTACAGAACAAGTGGTGAGTGAATGTTTTACAGTACGTTTCGTACTGTGACAGTATTGCATATTGTGCGGTAATTTGAAACTGTTGTTTTTCCTCCACCTTTTGCAGTGTTTGTGAGCGCTGTCTGAAGGGACTATCTTCAGGGTGAGCACCTTGGGATTCTAGTATCCCAGCATGCACCTCACATCTGTCATCATATTATATAGGGCGAATCCTCCTGTTAGGTAATAACAAGGTCTATCCCCCCTGGGTGTATCCCTGTATCAGGGTGGCATTATTTGTTATGAGTTACACAATTTGTTATGATTTTGTATGAGTTACATCGCACAGGTTCTGTCTGTTTAGAAATTTGTGCCAATAAATCCCATCAGAAAATTGTTAATTGATGGCTGAGGATGTTATCTTCATTAACTGTAAAGTTTAATGTTCGCACCCACTTAGTTATATTTGATGCTAATACATTTATTATACAATGTATTGTAACATATATTTGATTGTCACATGGTACCAAAGATACAGTAGGAAATATTCCTTCAAAGTTTGATGTGTGACGATAATAAATACGAATGCACTATGATCATTAATCAGCATTGCCGTGCATTGCACAGTTTTAGCCAGACAATGTTTAAAATGGTTAACTCTCGTTCAGTTCAGAGGCACAGTCCATTTACCCGCTGTTCAAACACCTGGGGACGGAGCTGGTGCTTGGGATGTTCTTGAACGTGCATGCCCAGGACACGCCCGAGCTGTTCAACGAGATCACACAGCTCTGCACCCTGCACTGGCATGGTGAGCGCGATGAAATGGCTCATAGCGTACATATGGTTCAAATGATTCATATGGTTCAAATGCTTCATGTGGGTCAAATGGTTCATATGGTTCATTTAGTTCGTATGGTTCAAATGGTTTATGTATTTTGGATGCTTTAAATGGTGCAAATGGTTTGTATGATGCAATTTGTTTATATATGTAGTTCATATGGTTTAAATGTTTAGGATGCTTTAAATGGTGCAAATGGATTGTATGATGCAGTGTGTTTTCATATGTGTAGCTCATATGGTTTGTGTGGTTCACATAATTCACTTGTTCAAATAGATAATATGATGTCATGAGACAGTTGGGGCTGTATATGAGTAGCAGAATATGAAAAGACAGTGACATAACAGAACAGGGTTCATTGTGAAAGGGTTTTGTCACTGCTCCTTAACTGTGATAAAGTAACAATTTACCCCAGGAATTGAGCAGCTCCTATATATTCCTGCTAAACTCAGCATGTGCTAATGAGCATCTAATGACAATTAGAGGTAATTACCTCAATACAGTGAATAATACAGTTTTACATAAATATGCATACTTCTTTGTCTGAACTTTGTTTTTTTTGACCATTTGTAAACGGCATCATACAAGATGTGGCAATCACATAATGAGACTGGGCTTACGTAAGGCGAACCACGTGGTAAACATTGACCAATGGGCTAGCATAAACAACCCCAGAAAGTTTCAATCCGCTTGTGTCTTCAGTTCGCTGTTACGCATCGTTTGAAGTAGACATGTTTTTCTTGAGCATTTAGTTTCATTATTTAATAGCCACACCTCGTAGATGTGGAGTGGATAGCTACCATGTCTGGTGATGTTTCTCCAGAGTTTCACACATCGGTTTACATCCCTCTCCCTTGCTCCGTACCCCCACCCCCGCCCCCGCCCCCCAGGCCTCATTTCGGCCCCTGTCAACGTCAAGGTTCCCCTGTGGTCCTCCGGATTCTGCACCGCGCTGGAGGCCAGGGACAAGCTGATGGACATCATCCACGAGAAGCTGGACTGCGAGGGGCAGGGGTGAGGGGCGCCGCGTGACTTCCCTCATGCTAGGGCTGCACGATATCACGAAAATGACGATACTGTCGTTGTTTTCATTTTCACAATAGATAATAATTTAACCACGATAAATATGCATTTAGCTTGACGCGTCTTTAAACGTGCTTTGTAGCCTACTTTACAAGATCTAGTATATTGCCTCACGAGAATTGCGTAGCGGAGTCTGCGGACGGCACGGAAGTTAACTTGCTGGTGAAAACGGAGAGCGGGACAAGTGAGGCTGCAGATGGCAACATTAACCCCAAAAAGAAAGTAGCATTCGGTAACCACATCAGTCAGTTTACTGTCCGATGCGTTTGACTTAATTTCTATTTGTTGAAAGTCGGCTGAATTTCATTCAGACTTGAGGCCGCAAATTTATCGGGACATGTTATCGTTATCGCCAAAATGTCACAATTTATCGTGATAATATTTTAAAGGCTTATTGTGCAGCCCTACCTCACACCTCACCAATCTCTGCTGTGATTGGAGCGACAACAGCAGAGGTATTTTCACATCCATAATAGGGATCTCCGTGAAAATTACTCCTCAACCAATCCCAACATAAAAAATAGAAATAAGTTCACAGCTACTCTTAGCAGTGCTTTGGTATTAAACCCCCAGAGGAATATCACACGGGTACATCTGTTCACTTTTTACCCTTAGACCACCAGATTTCAAGTAAAAGGAGCTGAAAGTTGCACAGACATGGGTTACCTTTAACTTAGCTGATTGGCACTGATTTACTCAGATTTATGATGATATATACCAGACCCCTAAGGAGGTGATTTTCCATTCAAGTGATGCTTAATAAGTCAAACAGTGGAGTTGTTTAGAACAAAAAGCAGCAGACCTTGGAGGCCGGGAGGACTGGTGTGTTTCCTCTACTTAATTTCGCGCTGGCTTTGAGGCTAATGGCGTGATTTATCAAAGTGATGGTCCTGGCTCTCCCTTCCTGTGAACAGAGCCGCGAGCGTCAGTGGCGAGGGGCTGGATCACCCACAATGGTGTTGACTCACTTTCCCAATGTTGCCCCTCCTCCCTCCTTCTCTCTCCTCATCCCTTCCTCTCTCTCTCTCCATCCCTCCCTCCCTCTGTTTCTCTCTCTCCTTCCTTTGTCCTCTCTCTCCTCATCCCTTTGTTTCTCTCTCTGTCTCTCTCTTCCCATCCCCCCTCCCTCTCTCTCTTGCTCTCTCTCCATCTCTCCCTTTCTCTTTCTCCATCCTTCACTCTCCCTCTTTCTCTCTGCAGGTTTGTGGCAGACTTGCGGGCTCTTCCTCTCCCCGATCACAGCTGTGCTCCACAGCACCTCCTGCTGTTCATATCAGCACTGATCCCCAAAGCCCTGTCCTCCCTCCTCACCTCCTTCACCCTGGCACTGAGCGGACCCGGCAAG
Source organism: Albula glossodonta (assembly GCA_019788955.1). NCBI lineage: Eukaryota > Metazoa > Chordata > Actinopteri > Albuliformes > Albulidae > Albula > Albula glossodonta. The sequence continues at coordinate 1,885,194 of JAFBMS010000027.1, forward strand.
GTAGGGAGGACGGGGCGACACCTCCACCTGTACAGAATTAACCTGGCAACACCTGTACAGAATTAATCTAGCTACACCTATATGGAATTAACCTGCGTACAGCATTACAGATACAACCAGGCTGTACCTGTACAGAGTTAACCTGGCTACACCTGCACAGAATTCACCTGGGTTGACCAGAGTTTTGGCACCTATATCTGTACCATTAATATTTAAGTACACTAATTTGCAATTACATAGAAGTTTGACAACCTTTGAAAATGGAAACAGGCCAGTCAGTCTGGATGTGGATGTCTTGGTAGTATGTGTCGAACCTCAGCCTCAAACAGATTAATTCTGAATATGCATACATTAACATAAGCATTTATTAGTTAATTAATAGATTTAATTATTGTTTAAACAGCCGCTTCTGATCCCCTGGGATTAGGGAAAGTAATCTAGGTTTGACCTAGAGCACACACTCAGTGCATTATGGGAAAACAGCAGAACAAATGAGCATATCTCAAAGGACCTAATGTGTGTGTGTGGCTACTTAAAAAACCGGCTCCAGCGGAGGCGAAGGTCAGATATTATTCTGAGGGGCGGCACTGGCTGCTATTTCAGGTGCTGGTGAGTAACGCGCGTGGGTTCTGTCCGTGTCCCCATTCGCGCTTACCGCCAGGGCGCTACCTCTCATTTGTATGGTTGTGGTCGTTACATAATCCACACTGCTGAATTACAATGACAGGCAATTAAGGAGCAGATCTTATGCTCTGGGAAATAGAGTCATGTGTGACCACCCAAGACAGCCACAGTACCCTTCAAAGCCAAGAGACAATCATTTGTACTCTTGATTTTTTCACTTATAATAGCATAGATTACATCTGGATAGGCATGCATACACTAAAATACCAATGCAAGACTACTGTATTTGTAGTAATGATATACATTGCATTATGTTCGTTGTGTGTAACTGTATATCGTACAGTTGCTCCTATATAGAGAACCTTACAATGACAAGTAGCCTCTACAATTGTTTTCAAGAGTGGCAATAGCTATAGAGAATGAAAAGCAGAAAGTACCAGTAACACTAAAACAAGACATGCATTAATTTACAGTGCATACTGTAGTTACTCTACCATAATACTGTTACGTAAACGTAACAATAACTTGCACGTTGCAATCCCAAACAAAAACTGTTCCGTTTCAGGCGGAGGTTCGAAATCGGGCGAGGGCTGACCCAGAGTACTTCCACCACGTGCTGCTGGAGGTTCAGAGACTGTGGCCTCCTTTCATTGGTGGGCGCCGGATAGCCAATCAGGTGAGTGCACAGCTGAGCATGTGATCACTGCCAGCAAGCAGTAAAACTGGCCAGGCACCAACGCTCCTTAGCATGTGTGATATAGCTAACATGGAGTCGGAGGGTAGCCCATCTCACTATATCGTGTGTGGCGCTTTAACAGTATTAACCTAATAATAATATTATTAACCTAATTATAAAAAAAGATTTGACTGAAGCTGAGCCGACTGTTGCATTGCTAATGTGGATGTCTGGCTATAGCCAGAAGCAGCATAACTCGGACTCCAGCTGTAGAGCAACGAGAACTTAACTCTGTGTGAGACCCACAGGGATCTTCATTTTGTTTTTATGACAGCTGTGAGATGGGAGTTAGACTATAAAATCGGTCGTACCATATTTATTTTTACATATAAATACATTGTTATTTAGCTATGGGGTACTCCAAGCAGTTTAAAAGAGAAAATCCCTTCAGGAAGGTGCCATGTAGAGATATACAGGTGTTTATTCAACAGGCTCCCTACAATTTTATTGTACAGGGTTGTGCATCATTCTTAAAAACCCAGAAGTATAATTACACTGAAGGATTTTTTCTCTGTTAAATTCAAAGTGTTGCATTTGAAGATTTAGGTCATAGACTATTGCGTACATATTTCTCAATAAGACAGTCTTGTATTTGGAAAAAAAAAAGCTGCCAGATGAGAATTACAAGAAAGGGCTTAATTGAAAATTATTATTATTTTTTTTTTTCCAAACCAATGACCAGCCTCACTAGAACCCAGGCGGACATTGTCCTGGTTCTTTCAGATCTCATTGTGCTTTTTAAAACGAGCTCAGGCCCGGGATCCGAAGCCAGCCAGCCAGCCAGTCAGCCAGACGACATGGGCGTAATTACAAGTGTTGCGATTACTCACGGCGAAGCAGGTGATAATAGATGCATTTTTAATATGAATCGCGCATGAATATTAATGTTTCCTGGAGAGTGAGTTGTCAAAGTGACAGAGTGGCTGGCTTGGAACAGCAGGGGTAGGGGGGATACATTTTGAGCCATAAATAACACGGTGCAGATGGCCCCGAATCGCTCTATAGAGACGCCGTCAAGTCGCCGCTCTGTGGCGGTGTACAGTGGCAATCTGTGGAAAAATATGTATACATAATGTTAGCTGTGCGCCAGGCTTGTATAGAGTCTCTAGGTGTGATGGGTCCTTGGCAGCGAGCGGTACGTTGTCGCTGTCGGCTGGTTTCGGCCTGTGGGCGGTAAGGTTTTTCGTGCTTTGGGTCCCGCCCACCCCGTTCTGTCACCATGGCGTCGATGTAGCTCATGCATATGCATGAGTTGCGGAGGCTGCCAAAACAGAAGGTGAGGAGTGAAGAGGTCCTGCCCGTTTTTAGGGGATCGTTTTCCTTTCCTGCGGCGATTATTGGGTCACTGTGGTTACGAGTAGGGGAGAGGGGAGGGGTAGTTGGGGGGGGGGGGGGGGGGGGGGGGTTGGTGGTTGTCAGAGTTGAATATCAATGATGCGATTGGCCTGGGGGCACCTTGGTCCCGATCGTCACTGTAACTCCATTCGCGGGTCATGAATAATGCATGGGTAAACACGCCGGTTATGATGGGTAATTGATTAGCGCGTGATACGGTTTCTGGGACGAGGACTCCACCGACACGCATGGATCGCTCTGGTTCTCCAGGGAACCAGTCAGCCCTGACTGATCAGTTATATATTTGGAGGGGAAAAAAAAAATCACAGAAGAGGCTCGAGAGGTACGGGAGCTCACCTTGCATCATTAAAATGTAGGAGATGCAGGGGCTGCCGCCCGTACGTGATTAATCCTCTAGGAAAGGACCGGAAACATGAGGACCGTGTGCTATTTTAGCTTCCTTAGCCACAGTTGGAAAGTGGAACATTAACCCTACTTTGCCAGAAAGTCCTTGGCTAGTATTCCCAATTCTTTCGTGCAGTGGTTAGGGAGTTGGGCTTGTATCCCCAAGGTTGTGGGTTCAGTTCCCAGATAGGGCACTGCTGTACTCATGAGCACTCAATGCAAAATGTGTCAGTAGATATCCAGCTGTATAAACGGATAGTCTATCGAACTGTGTAAACGTACCCTCGTGTTAAGTCAGGATAAGTATGTCTGCTGAATGCCTGAATAAAAAATATAAGTGTAATTCTCAGGTCTGCTGAATCACAGGCATGACCAAAACTAAGTGGAAAATTCAGGCTAGTTTAATATCCTGGCCGTAGACAGCTTCCATATCGGCCTTCTTGGCCGTGAGCCTTTATCTTCCCGGGGACCCGGTGCTCGGAGCCCAGTCTACCCCATATGCGGGCTCTTAATGGGGCTCATACATAAAACATGTGGATCTGCTTCTTGCCTATGCGTGACACGATGAACCTGTCACTGTGAATAAGGCTTACTCCTGTGTAGCCTGGACTTATGCTCGGTCTGGAGATTTAGACAAGGTGCAGCTTTCCTCTGGAGAGAGGCACTTACAAAAACAGAAAAAAGCACAAAAAAAAACGAAAGACCTTGGAAAAGTATCACAATTATTTGTCTGATTTTCTGCGTTTTGTATATTTTTGAATATTATCTGATCTTCAACCAAAATGCAATGTTACATAAAAAGGGAACTTAAGTAAACAAATAACACAAAATCTAGATACTTTTTCATGTATATCTTAAGTTGAGTTATGCAGCACAACCTCCTCCCCCTTAAATTCAGTAACTGTAATATATGGATGTGAAGTAGTGCTAGTCAAAGTTGGGAATTAATATGCAAACTCATTCAACATTATTGAACTTTCTGCTTTCACTGAACTGAAGAGTTACTGAACTTTTTTGTCCGATTTTCTTTCGTGTTCCTTTTCATTTCTCATGGTACTGTATGCACAGGGGTAGACAGGTGAATAAACCAATGTAAATCAAATAAATGGAAAATCCCAAATAAACACAAAATAAAGATTACTTGTATGGCTTATAAATCCAACACCAATTGCCAATATGCTTACGTCAGTCACAGAAGCTACAAAATTGTTTAATGAGTGAAGGTGAAGTTTGGTGGAGGTGAGTCAAGTTGAAAATAATGGCTGCACAGGGCAAACAAGGGAAAACTGCCATCGGAAAGAGGAACAATGGTAACAAGTCCAAGATCACCTACAGGGATCGTTGGAAGCTAAAAAGACGGTAACCAGAAACCACAAAACAACAGCCTGTGATATGACCGCAGGATCGGATCCATGTTCTGTTACCCAAACATGAAACTGGGGTCATAGACAGACAGACAGACAGACAGGTTGGTTTGCGAGTGGCTGAAGGAATCAGGAGAAATGAAGTATCAATATGGCCAGTTCTGGGGTAGTCCTTAAGCTTTACAGAGAGAACCAGTCACTCTGCAGTGCTGGCTATTTTAAGAATCATTTCACAGTGAAGTTTTATATAACATTTAACACCCTCTAGCTGTTATTTTTTGGTTTCATTGTGTGCGTAAGATTTGTTTGTAGATGCATGTAGTTGAACTTTGGACATGTGGAAAACCTTGAAATAGAAGGCAAATACGAAAGTGAAGCAATGAAAATATTTTTAGTAGAGGTGCACTAAAAAGTATATTTGCAGTTTTCAGTTTTTTATATCCTTATGGTGTCCTTTTGTCCAAAAATATGTTGTAATAATACATGTACATTTCAGCTGAATCGAAAAACACTACGTTGTTTGCCATTGTTTCCATGAAGGGTACTTTGGGTAAAATGAGTAAATGTGAATGTTCATTATAATCATATCTTAGCAGCTATTGTCACAAATTGTTTTATCACAGATTATACAATTTAGTGAAACACAAGATAAATACAATGTTGGCAAAATATTCTCTGTTCTGATTTGACGGACCACGAATTATATCTTCTCTTGGCTTGCAGGACACTACCCTGGGGAACTATAATGTCTCCAAGGGATACGCAGCCATGTACATAAGCTACGCTGTGCACCGCGATCCTGAGGTTTTCCACCAACCGGAGGACTTCTTGCCAGAGAGGTGGAGTGTGAGGTGAGGATAGAGATTCCGCAGCCTGTAGTGTATATGTGTTGGCAGTCAAGGCATCATGTATTATTTCATTTATAGAAAAGAGAAAGGGCTCAGAATGACTCATTTCTCCCAGGGCAACAACAGAGAAAAGTATTCCCTGCACTGAGTTCTTGACACTCTGGTTGAGGTTCCTTGAATTTCATGTGTTAGGGTTTTTTTTTTTTTTTTTGGTTTATTGCCGTTTCTAATTTGTGCTCTGCAAGCACGAATGACAGCTGCAACTGTCCATTAAAATTTAACACAGCAGAAACACCCACTGTGGGTAGTGGCTCCTGGGAGGAGCAGAGCTGTCAGTCATATGGTGGTGACTCATTTGTCGAATGAGGTGGGGAGGTGGGTGGGCGGAGCCAGTTCTGTCACTCTGTATCAAAGCTGGAATTGACTCCCCTCCGCAAATGATAGAACACGACTGACCCGTGAGCTGAAGCGTTTAGAGTTCTGCAACATCACGCACGGCTGAGAAATAGTTTTCGTCTGTTTAAGAGTAACAACAGATTTTGGTTTAAATTTTTAAACAATAAGGGCATTGCTGAATATCTCTAAATATTGAAATGTTTGATTGATATTCATTTTGTCACATATGTATTGAATCATTTATTCACTGCAGCTCATTTTAGTAGTTCTTGAAAACTCAAAACTATTCCCTGGCTTCTGTAAGACTTACAATAATGATTGAGCTGCCCAGGGGTCTTCTTGTGATTACAGCAAGGGCAAAGCCCAGTGATTCTTTTATTATTAATTACTCCAGCGGTCTGTGGTCATCAGGCCCGAGCAGCCCCCGTCCAATCACAGCGCAGCATAGCGCCTGCTCTTAACTAACACTCTCACCGGATGTTTTTATCTTTCCCCCAAATGGATTGCGACTGAGGCTTGTGTTGACCTTGTCCTGGTGCTGCCCCCCCCCCCCCCCCCCCCCTCCCTCCTTCTCCCAGGCCCACACAGACACACACAAACACACACACACACAGCTCCTGGCAACCGGTCAGTGTGTTCTCACAGCTCCGTTCCCGAGGCCCCTGCGCCGGGGCGCTCTGTTACGGTTCGGCTCGCCCGTAACCTCTGCGACCCCGGTGTGCGCAGACGCTCTCACGGCCACCCGGGGCTCTGCGGTATAAATACACTCCAGCGCCGGTGCCCGACCCGCGCGCTGCACCAGCTTCCCTCCTCTCCTTTCCGTCACGCTCTCCTCCCATCCCCTCACTCACTCTATTCACTCACTTCAGCCTTGCTTTCCTCTCTCCTCTGTACAACCTTCATCTTTGCTTCTGCTAGATGAAACACAGGTCTTTCATTCATTCAGTCTTTCTCACTGTCTTCCCTTCTTTCATGCATAATACAGGTGTCTCAATGGTTAATTTTTAATAGTGCTCAGATGTCCTTCTGCTACAATTAGGTGACAGTCTGGGAGAGATCTGGCTAATGCTAGTAACTAGCATTAGGTGCAGCTGTAGTGTTACTGAAGCACAGTTAGAGTTTGGCTAATGTTATCATGTATCACTGGTTATAAAACAGTGTGAGTGAAGCACAATTCAGGGTCTGGCTAATGCTAGCACATAGCATTGAGCACAGTTGCAGAGTTAGTGGAGTACAGTTCATCATACAATGCTAGCACATCGCTTGCAGGAGCCCCAATGTTAGTGAAGCACAGTTTGTTAGAGAAAGGCTAACGCTACCATGTAGTGCTGGGCACAGATACATTATTACTGGCGCACAGTTCAATAGAGTATGGTTAATGCTAGCAAATGATGCTAGGCAGAGCCACAGTGTTGGTGAAGCGCAGGTCGTTACAGTACTAGCACTGGGTGCAGCTACAGTGTTCGCGGATCACAGGTCACAGTCTGGCTAATGCTAGCAGATAGCGCTCGATGTAGCCAGCGTTAGTGGAGCACAGTTCATTAGAGATCATATACCCTGTGAGTGCATGCCATCCGGCCTGAACGGAAAAACAGTCAATTATAGATGAAATCTCAGGAGGCAGCTCGCTTGCAGGACTTTTCCTGGCTAATGATGCCGGATGTTGTTGTCTGAGGAGCAAACAGACGATACCGTGACTGAACCGGTCCCTCCTCGTTCCCCGGTCAAGTGGGCCATTGCCCTGAAGAGCTTCACTCAGCTGATGTCAGTCGTGACCCATTTAGTCAGGTCAAGACATCTTCTGAATTTGCGCAGGGTTTTCTTGACCTTGAGTAATGCAGACATACAGTCTAAAAACAGGAGGCAGAAATGAACTGTTCTTGCACACAGAAACAAATGACGAAATCCGTTCTGCAGATTAGAAACCACTGAGGTAATGAATGAAAATAAGTAGTAAACACAATCAGTTTGCATATAAACAGCATGATTCATTTTATCATGCTGGTGAATCCTCCAGAGGCAGGGAATGCCAAGGAACAGAAGACTTCATTTCCCATGGTGCACAGCACCCTCCTGGGCACAGACAGAATGCCCGGAGGGTAGTACCTCAGGGTGTATGAGGGCGTTTGCAGGCTAAGTAGTATGGAACAGTGGAAAGTTTGACTAGTGCTAGATTCTGAAGAGTTGGGGAAGAGTTTCTTTGCCATTACAAAATGAAAATGTATCAAGTATAAACATAAAATCATAAATGTTTGGCAATCATTGGCAACCAGGAGTTGCTGGTAGAGAGCAGCAAGACAAATGAACTTACAGGCTTCAATAATATTGTACCTTGACGAGGCTGAGGCAATTTTTGTCTCACCAGGGTGGACCTTTGGCCATAGCCGTTAATGGTGAAGCTGGGACAATACAACAAACACTTTTGTCATGGTTTTTCCAGTTATAATTACTTTCCAATGTAACTATATACACATTGTGGTGCAATCTGAGAAAATGACATATTGCACATGTGTATTTCATTCATGTAATGTTTTGCATATATGCATAAGTGCACATATGACAGTGTCAGTAATTGATACATTATTATACAGTCCCTGTGGTTGCTGGGGGCAACTGTGGTGAGCACATGATCACGCAGTGGCCAATGGGATTGATGGCCTGGGTGAGGTCAGAGGTTGGAGGGGAGGGCAGTGAGGTCAGGAGTGTGAGCAGGCCTCAGGAGGTGTGGTGTCTCCAACAAGCACCCCCCCAACAGCAGCCTGGCCGCCATCGCCCGCAGTGACCCCGTTTGTCGTATTTTTGAACCGTAATCCTCCGCGGCAGCGCTGGTGCAGATCTTAGCGCAGCTGCGGCCGGGGGCTGCCATGTTGACACTGATTAAAATAGCACTGGGCTGCTAACACTGGTCCCGGCTACCCTGGGAGAGTCTGTGCGTCCCGGATCGGAACGACAGAGGGGGCGGGGGGGGGTGGGGGGGTTGGGGGCAGAGGACGACACAGACTGCTATCTTCATAACATGGGGACGGAACACTGATGGTCAGAGAGAACATTGCGGTACGTGTACGCTTTCAATCCCAGTCCACTTTCCAAACTGGCCACCTTCCCACGCTGCTCTATCAAACAGCACCAATCAATATCTGTACTGCTATGTACCAAATATATCCGCGCAACATATCACGGTATTATCGGACATCTTGTACTGTTTAATATTACATGGATAAATATGAGCTCTTGATCAGACTGTTGTTGCAACAAAATCCATTTCTCTCATGTTCATGGTTAGACCCGGAGTAAACTGGTAATTTATCATGTACTTCTGTCCCTCTGAGTCAAAACGCATGCTTTCCTGCAATGAAACTAGCTAATAGCTGGAGGAAAAACAAAAGAGAGAGAGTGATTTTGTAAAACGTCTCGTGTGATAAAAATGGAGGTCTGTGAAATAACGTGTATAATGGAATATTCCCCAGAGGAGGAGAAACAGCAGACGGATAAAAAAGAGCTTTGTGTATCCTTGGCTGTGCGGCACGCATGTTCGCCTTTTCCGTCGCCATGGGGCATGCTGGGATATGACTGCCCTTTTAGGAGGTCAGCACGGGCCATGATGAAGTCACCGGGCACTCGACTGCACGTGCACCAGCTGCAGGAGGCCGCAGGCTCCGAGCGGAGAGAGAGAGAGAGTACGAACGGCGACAGGAGGGCGGAAGCCATCGGTGGGGAGAGCGGGGAGGAAGGCGCTGTTTGCCTGCGAGTCCATTATCCTCAGATATATGGAGCGCAGCACAAAGGAGCACGAATGAAAGGAAACACACATCATAGCTGCTTTCCACTCCTGTTGTGTCTTTATATTAGTGGACCCATAGTTCATTCTTTCAGTCTGGCTTTAACATTCAATACATTGAAGAAAAGGGTTGCACAAGATGCTATTTTTTCAGCTGTCAACACCGCGGTAAAGCAATGTTACATATTTTATATTTCTATCAGTAATATTTACAATTTATTTGTGTGGCCCCAGCTAGAATGTATCTACAGGAACTTAGGAAAACATTACATGCATTAAATTTGGTAAACACCTATGTGTATGTGTGTGTACAGGAAAAAGGCGTAATATTGGAGCCACCATATGAAAGAGGACTTGGAAGTAACTATATCTCAATTAAAAATGAGTCTACACATGTGTTGCATCACTTTGATGTCAGTTTCCTAAGCAATGTGAGGCCGATTTTGAAACAGGTCAGACAGTTCAGCTCTCTCTAGCTGCTTTTAAGGCATTCTAAATTCTGTTTTTAATGGAAGCACATTATAAATGACTAATCACACCAGTAAAAAAAAAAAAAACGTGTGGATTGATTTTTAATGATGATTTAGTAATGATGTGGATATGGAGTCCTCTTTAAATCTAGTGTTTCCATTACTTTGTCAACCCCCTCCTTTCCTCATTCCCATACACCACCACCCCCCCCCCACCACCATCCTACTTCCTCTTAATAGGAAATTTGAGTGGGCCATTAAGTTGTTGCCTTGGATACAGATAACCATGGTTGCGCGACAGAAAGATGCATAAATATCAGTGATGACAGAGCTGCAGGGGGAACCTTAAAGACAATAGAGGCAGGTGAGACGAACAAAGAGAAGCCAGTGAGCCGGATCGGACCCGTCCGCACACGTTTCCTTCGTCTACTATCGCTGTTAGCCAGGATGTGTCATTAAAGATTTTTTCCAATCAGTAAATTACACAAAAAAAAGCCAATAGTCATTTTTAGGACAGACCAAAATTAGCATTTTCAGGTGCTATTAATTTGAGTCAGTCTGATTGAATGGATCATTGATTGTGCTTTGGATTAATAGCAATCCTGTCCCAAGAGGGAAAACCTCATGGCCGTCACATGAGCAGTTGTATTAGTATGTTATTTAATCCCTGTCTGTGTCATTTGAACGCAGAAAGGTTTATAACAACTGAGAGATGGAGAGATGGACACTTTCTCTCTGAGTTTGGAGATTACGCCTCATTCAGAACCGTAGGTCTGAGAGTTTGGCTAGCTCTCCGTTTCAGCTGAAATCGGAACGTGATCGAACAGCGTGTGTGGCATCATTCTGCCTCAGAAACCAGCCAGTACTCATATACGGAGTAGTTACATCACCATGCTTAACATAACCTTTTTTTTGAATTTGTGAATATTTTGTTATTATGATTCAGTAAAAGAGATGTTGGACATGAGGCTGTTGTAATAGATCTTACCAAGACCATGTCATGGTATTTTGTTCTTTGTCCTGAGACTGGCAGCTTGGAAAGAATAAGATACTGATTGTTTTCTCGAGCCTAGCCAAACATTAAAGGAAAAGAATGTGTGTCTGACTTTCTTTCTAGGAGGCAATATTGCCACATATAAATCACCAAACATGGACAGCCCCTGCTAGTAAACCAGTGCTGGGTGTAGGCAGTTCCTCATCCCTGAATGGCGAGGTAGCCCATGTTCCAGGGTCTACAGCTTGTTGTAAGGCCAAATTGTGAACAGATACAGGTAGCAGACTACGCAGAGGGTGACATCCAAATACCAGCAATGCTGAACCATCTCACGCCCATGTTTACAACCCTCTTTACGGCACCCCGTGTCCTTTATTTGGCCTGTGGCAGGGGCGAAAGACAATAGCGGTCCGGTCGACCCCATCGATCGCGCGTCCGAGCAAATAGGGTCCATTTGGGGGTTGGAGGCAGGAGTGGGGGGGGCGGGGAAGGGGGGGGGACTCCGGAAGAGCCGGATGGACTGTGAGAACAGCTGGCCCCCCCTAGGGGCACCTCAGGCCTTCCTCCCTCCATTTAAAAGGTTTAAGTGATAGTGAGCTTTCAATGGCCTGTCACATTAGGAGTGGGAAAGCTTGTCTGAGCCCTTTACTTAAGGGGGGGGGGTGGGGGGGGGTAGTCGTGGCAGTCCAATGAAGTAATTACGTCATCCAGGAAAAAGACGGGGGGGGGGGGCATGCAGTAAAACTACAGATTCATATATTTTTCATAAACAAATGACTTCCATCACCGGCTGACCTCTTTAACGTAGATACTAAGAGGAAGACCACAAGGTTTTCTACTTAGCTTTCTCTTTAATTAAATACATAAATGGGTTCTGTCTAGCATCGTCCCATAGCTCTCTCACCCTAAGGGACACTCAGATGTATAGTCTGGGATAATCTGGACCCTGTGTAAATGGAGCTATTCAGAATCTCATTGTGATTGGCTGGTACCTGGTTTGCTGAAATAGCACGGTAACTGTTTTGTATGTGGAAAAACCAACAGCGTTCAGTCTATGTAGTCCAGTCTATTCAGCAGCTGACGTCTGTCATGTGTTGAGGACATGATGACGATGATGATTCTCTTCATGGTAGAAACCGGGAAAAGTCTTCATCACTGAGTATTTGAAATACTTAAAACGTTTTGAAAACTGATCAAACCACACAGTATTTCACAGCCTTTTCTCTGTTTTCTGCGGTTTAAGATTGATTAACCAATCAAGTCTTATCTGCAGTCCCTATAAATTGACTGTGCTGTGATTCATTTCACGGGTAATGGGAAAAAAAAGTCCAGCGGCATGTTTTAAGTTGAAACGCTTGTAGCATGGCCTTCGCTGAGATAACGTGTGAATTCATTAACGACGGTTAAAAAAAAAAAAAAAAAAAAAAAAAAAAGCGGAAGAGAGGTTTGCCACGGTGATGCGGAGGATGGGTGTTGTCTGGGAGACGGGAGGCCTTACGGTTGTCGTCAGCATCTTGTGGAAGCTCTGCTTGTGCAGTCCACTCACAGTGCATGTTGATAATGAAACACAAATCGGAGATGATTCACAGAGCTATTTACACGCAGCGTTATCTGGACGGGCAGAGACCAGGGGGAGATGGGTAAACCAGCTCAAAACAGAGAAGCCGGATCAATCAAAATTCATCTCGTCCACCCCTTTTACTTCCCTTTCATAAAAGAACGAGAGAAGAGCCTTTTACCTGTGTGAGCACACTGTGCATTCTGCGGTCTATGCTGCTTTTATAAATACACCGTTGAGAAGACCAGAAAACCAGTGGACTTCTGTAACAAACTGCATTTAAACAAAGCTAAACCCAGCCAAGCAATTTCTTTAAGGTTTTCGAAGAAACGGTATAAAGCAGCAAAGGAAACGGAAGCTACTAATTCACATTAAAACATAAGATTTAATACGTAGTTTGATACAATAACGTGCAGGAATTCAATGCTATAACAATGTCTTGATAGCTTTACACTCAATCTGTGATCCTGTAGTGCTTAGCACTTTTCTTGGTTAAATGTTTTCAGTTTCTCTGTAATATACACAAGTTAATTATTCTTCCCATGTCAAGCAGCATTTTTAAGACTGCAGCACAGCAAATATTTTTTCTTTTGCTGTTGTCAATTACTAGTACATGATCCAGTATGTTCCTACAGTAGTTTATCACAGATGTCCTCGCTGGTGTGATTTGTGCTTCATTTACGAAAGGAGTAAAACTACAAAATGAGAGTATCCCATTTAAAATTAATGCAATGTTTATTATTCAAATCAATAAAATTTTAAAATTTGTTGAACCAATGACCAACTCTGACGTCATTTCAGATTTAAGAGAGGCCTCGGGTTTCATCACACTTGAGGTTGGCAGCCACACACAGCATGGGTAGGCTACAGACAGAAGCGTCACTGGGGTTTTGTGAACTTAGCAGACTGCTATAAGCTTTGAGAATCATCATATTTGCATGCTCTCATATTACTGTTCACTGCATGTTAGGAAGTATGAAATTTCATACGTGGGCAGTGTAACAGTGTATAACGGGAATAATGCGTAGTTCATTAAATTAACTGTGACTATAATGTATCCCTGCATTGAAGCTAGCATAAAGCTTGCATTCTGTTAACCTTCCCATTGCTCTGCATTATTGTGAATGCAAGGTGTGAAACAGTCACTGTCTCTCCTGTAGAACTTGTGTAGACTGTAGGATGTCAGTTAATCACTGTCTCTTATTACTAGTTCTATGTGGACTGTAGGGTTGTAAAACAAATGACATTTCGATGAACGTTTGATTACAGGGTGTACAGTAAACTCCATCCAACTTCCAGGAATGTGCTACGCTAATAAACCAACGGTCGATTGGTTTCCTGTTTTTTGATGGTATATGATCACGTGTTGGTGGGTCCCCACTTATAGCCATTGCATCAATTATGTAATGACTACCTTGACAGTGCAGAGCCAGTGTTTTGTATAATGTATAATAGAAAAATGACGAGAAAGTCCTCAAGCTGAATTAATTAGACATAGCCATTAGCACATGTTAAAAGTTTTTGCACATGCAGCTTCAATGACATGATTTGTCACTAGAGCCAATGAACTATGTCAACCAATCAAATCTTTTTGCACAAATCAGTTTTGCACATCCTAAATGACTCAGTAAAATCAGACTGAGCAAAGACACGTAGGACAAGAATGACCTTCTGCAAGCTAGAATGGGTAAAGGCTGTCTCACGCACAGTTACAACAATACATTCACACATTTGACAGCCGACTTTTGAAGCCCTTTTCTCAAAACTTAATAATAACCCTTAAAATCATGGGAGAAGGCAGTTAGTGCACATACAATAAAACCAGTTCAGCAAAATGTAAATTTCTGGCTGTGCACTTCCTTTGGGATTTACTAACCAACAAAGATGGGTAGATCTCATTCTGAAATTTTAAGTATAATTAACATAAATAATTGCCACAAAATAGACATTTCTTTCAAGTATATCTGGCATTATTATTTTGGTGAACTGTACTGGAAAACTGAATTATTTTTTACAGTGTGACATTTATTTTTTTTCTCAATTTGTTTTAATAAACGTGAACTGAAGCATGTTTTATTATTCCCTAAATCACGTTTCGTAGAATAATAAACAAAAACCGATCGAGGAAGTAAAATTCCGCAGTTATATTAATGACAGTCATCCTCCGGATTTTATTGATCATGTGACTGAATTGTTTGTTAAAATCACCGAACGGCCACACGGCAGCTGTGTTCTACTCTGCATCTCGTTCACACGCCTTACCAAATCCTTAATTAAATTGGAGCATATCCTGGCTTGCATCTGTGCTAATGGAATTGAAAGGCATTATCATAATGAAGATGCAATTTGTCTCAGTGATATTTAATTAACATATAATGTAGAGTGGTGAGATAAGACAGATCATAACGGTATTATTTGCTTCTGTAGGGGTAATACATGTGATGTAATTGGATAGAGCAAAATGCCAATAATGATTAGTGATGTTTTTGAAGGTTATGAGAATTTCAATAACGTAAATGAATTTCAATAGTATACATGGCTTTTTTTGGCATGGTTTCGAAAGTGTTGACTGGATGTGAAAACATAATGACGGTAAGTTAACATATGTAGTCAAAAATTAAATGTGGCAATAACGACGACCATTCTGTGCAGTAACACAGAATATGAGAAGTACATTCCGCAAAAGTATTCTCTATTTTTTTTCTGGCAGACAGTAATTTGGTTAAACTTAATGTGGTTAATTATTTTTGTAGTAATTGAATAAATAAGCTGTGTTTTTCTGTTGCCAAACTGTTTGTAACTTGGTCAGGGAAATATTCAGTCAGTTTTTTCATTTATTATTCAGTCTTACTCTTTCTGTATTCTTCGTCATCTCCCACTGACAGATGCAGCTACCACTCTGTGAATGACAGTTAGGACTGTCTCTCTATCTCTCTCTCTCTCCACCCCCCCCCCCCCCCCCCCTTTCTCTCCCTTACTCTCTGGGCTCCTTGGAGACAGGCAGCAGGCAGCCGTTGCCATGGTGGCAGGTCATCTGATCATCACTTTGCCAATGGGGGCACCCCATTCATAATTGACCGCACAGCCAGGTTTCTTGAAGCAGGAAGGATGTGTGTGTGTGTGTGTGGGGTGTGGGGTGGGGGGGGGGGGGGTGGTGTACAGATGCTGCTCCCTCCCATGATGCCCTGGGGAAGGGAATGAGTCATAACTGAGTCAGAGTCCCCCCCCCACCCCCATCCCCCCGCCCCCCTTTTATAAGCCGAAGGGGAGCTCTGCCAGTGGCTTATGAAGGGCAGAGGAAAACATGCTTTTCATCAAAGATTAATCACAGAGATGACCCCTGGACTGCCCTTTTTCCTAGAGAGTTCATCTCATATCGGTGGGGGGGCGTAGAGAGACTAGCTCAATCCACATAATTAACGTATATAATCATGTTACAAGCTGGGCTAAACATTCTTATTTTCAGCATGGAAAAACAGTACAAACAAATAAAATCCCATTCCAAGGAGGTGATGATTTTAATGCTATGAGTAAGTGCGGTTTCTGCTTTGAGCTGAAGAAAGTTTAATTGCGTTTCATTTAGCATGTCAATTTACACTCAGAAGCCTGAAAATGATATGTAATTATCTTTTTTTAACGCCTTGGAAATGTCGGTATCGGCCTTCGTTCGGCTTCCGTGGTGTGGGGGGTAACACGCGATTGGAGCCTGTGAAAATTCTCATGAAAACATCTGCTTATTTACACTGGATATTTACTCTGCGCAAACGTACTCCCTATCAGCATAGAGCAGATATTCGTCCCGTTATCATTGCTCATGCACCACCAAATCAACACACATACTAAATACCACTCACTACGCAGTCAGTCTTTCATCCGTTTCGCTCGCTAAGCTCACTTATTCATGACACAATTAAAGTCATGCGAAGCTTGATTATTGGCTAATCATAAACAGCGAGCGGTTCCAAGCCTCTGATTCCGTTTGCCTCTCATTGTTGGCGAGTGTTTTGTAGCAATAAATCAACTCTTTAAACAGGCTGTTTCATTAGGATTGGCTAGATGAGAACGTGTCCTTGGGTTCCGGTGAGCCACACAGGCGTACGATTTATCTCCCTTTGGCAGAGGAGAGCTTTTTATTGGTTCTGAGTGGAGCCCAGATGAATTTGGCAGGAGATGTTTCCCCTGTTCACAGATGTGAAGTTTCGTTCCCAGCTAAAAATATCAGATCCCTTAATTGTGTCAGCTGACTTAATGGCTGCCCGTTGGGGTCTATCACTCTGAAATCTACAGCTACAATGCCTCCAGAATCAAAGGTTTTTTTTTATGTGACAACATACTTTGTTAAAACACAAAGCTGGTCCATGGGCTGTTATAACAGAGACTGCAGTATTCTCTTAAAATAGTCTCCTATAGTACTGGCTGTGGTCTTCTATAGTACTGTCACTGGTCTCATTGTACTGGCAGTGGTCTCCTATAGTATTGGCAGTGGTCTCATATTGTACTGGCAGTGGTCTCCTATGGCATTGGCAGTGGTCTCATATTGTACTGGCAGTGGTTCCTTTTGTTCCTTGCCTCAGAGCTCTCACGCATAGCTTGTCTCCAGGCAGATTATGATGATTATTATATATTTTTGCCCTTTTTCCTAACTTGTTGATCCTCTGTAGCAACCACACATGCCAACTTAAGGAGGAGAAAGCCACGGGCATTCGACTCCTCCCAATTCACATGACGTCAACCCTCGCTTTGTTACGAATCCACATCTCCACACACCACCAGTCACATACTGCCTGTGCTATCGGATGATCACGGGGCTGGCATATTCTCAGTTTGTGCCTGCAGGTGCTTTTCCTATGTTATGGAAAAAGACATTGTTCAGCAAAGTCTTTTTTCGTAACATTTTAACTCGGATTTGATTTTTTTTTTTTTAGATTAAGATGGGGAGGTGGGGGGGAGGGGATGGCAGGTGTTTCTGCACCTGGGCCTGGATGGTCAGAACAACCTGGCAGGTGATTCCTCCAGTTTCCGTGTGCTTTCTGCTCGTCGCCGGGGCCTTCAGTCTGTAGCGGAGGCCGGGGGCGGGTTTCTGCGAGGCGCGTGACAGGGCCCAGCCGTTTCCTGTGCAGTCATTACTGCCATCGCCACGGGAACAGCTAATGAGTTACTGGACGGCCCCCCACCCCCCCGGGCCTGTGGGTAGAGCCAGCTTTCTGCTGAGCCTTTTAATGAGAGTGACGGCTGAGCAGTCTAAGCTCAGTCAAGAAGGGAGGGATTTTCCACTCAGCGTGTCTGTGCTGCCGGTGACTCACTCAGGATCCCCTCAACCGGAATAACGCAGTGCTGCTTCACCTGTTACACAGCCCAATAACACAGTGCTATGTCACCTGTTACACAGCCCAATAACACAGCACTGCTTCACCTGTTACACACCCCAATAACACGGAGCTGCTTCACCTGTTACACACCCCAATAACACACAGCTGCTTCACCTGTTACACAGCCCAATAACACAGTGCTGTGTCACCTGTTACACAGCCCAATAACACACAGCTGCTTCACCTGTTACACACCCCAATAACACGGAGCTGCTTCACCTGTTACACACCCCAATAACACGGAGCTGCTTCACCTGTTACACTGCCCAATAACGCAGTGCTGCTTCACCTGTTACACAGCCCAATAAGGCAGCGCTGTGTCACCTGTTATACAGCCCAATAAGGCAGCGCTGTGTCACCTGTTACACACCCCAATAACACAGTGCTGCTTCACCTGTTACACACCCCCTATAACACAAAGCTGCTTTACCTGTTACACACCCCCTGTAACACAGAGCTGCTTCACTTGTTACACAACCCAGTAACACAGTGCTGCTTCACCTGTTACACACCCCCTATAACACAGAGCTGCTTCACCTGTTACACAACCCAATAACACAGTGCTGCTTCACCTGTTACACACCCCCTATAACATAGAGCTGCTTCACCTGTTACACAACCCAATAACACTGTGCTGCTTCACCTGTTACACACCCTAATAACACAGTGCTGCTTCACCTGTTACACAGCCCAATAACACAGCACTATGTCACCTGTTACACACCCCCTATAACACAGAGCTGCTTCACCTGTTACACAACCCAATAACACAGTGCTGCTTCACCTGTTACACACCCTAATAACACAGTGCTGCTTCACCTGTTACACACCCTAATAACACAGCACTATGTCACCTGTTATGGGAGATGTGAGAAATGGACTGTTTCTCCCATTTTGCAGCGAAAGACACACACACACACACACACACACACACACACACACACACACACACAGCCCCAATTAATGCTCCTTCACCCAAGTAAATTATTTTACCTGATGAGCTGTGCATGATTTATAATGAAACCTTTCTCTACAGTAAAATCCATTAATGTCACATTTTAAAAAAGGAAAAAAAATTGAGAGACAGTAGGAACAATGCCGTCTCAGATTACCGAGTGAGCCTGTGAATAGCGCTGTAGCGTAGCGATGATTTCCTCATGTCATTTTCGGTTCAGTCGGAAAATAACACCTGTCTGACATCATGGCAAGCCCTGGTGTACTGTATTACATAACCACGGGGTGCGTCATCGGACAGTGAATGAAATGGCTGCCCTCTATAAACTTAAAGGAGGGGTGTGTGTGTGTGTGTGTGTGCGCGCACAAACCCATGCTCAGATTTGGGACTTCAGACACTGTGAACAGCTCAGTTGTCATGGAAATACACTCAAACCCTAATTAACATAGCAACCCAAATCTTTGCCAGTAACATAATATCTATAATATGTAAATCCGCCATTAAAACGGCATCACTGGAATTCCATTAACTGGTTTTGTATGATTTCTGCTACACGTTGCTTGCTGTGTTCTTTGGCTTGCGACTGGTGCTGGATTAGTTATATGTTGCATGGGTAGATGGGGACTGGGTTTTCGGAGCACGGCCGAGAACGGTGAGACGGACCCTGAGTGACAGCGTTCAGGGGAGTCTCTGATCGACGTCAGAAAGGGGGCATGCTATTTCCGCCACTCCGCGGTTGGGTATTACTGAGCTGGACTCGGCGTGGGTGATCTTCACCCCCTACAGACTACATACGTCATTGACGCACCTGGTGGACACAGGGGCGATTCCACTCGTTTGCACCTGTCTGAGCCCTGCTCAGCGTTCCCCCAGGTTCACATGACTGACTGCTGGTCTGGTATTTAAATATTAGAGTAAATTTAGGATGTTTTCAGATGACAAGGTCTGTGCCGTTTTTCAACGTTAAGATTAAAACTGTAAATTTACTTAATACGCCCAGCACAGGCAGGCCCTTGTGAGCAGTGAAATGCAGTCAATCTTAGACAAACTGCTGCAGGAAAGCAAACAATACCACTGCATATATTTATGGAATTTTACTTGGTAAACCCCTAGAGAATTTTTTTCGGTTTGATTAGTGGCATATTTTTATAGTACATTTACTATGTCACCCATTTTCAGTTTACATTACATTACATTATTGCCATTTTGCAGACACTTTTTTCCGGAGCAACATACAACTCAAAAGTTTAGTGTACCACATGACATCAAGAGGTTGAAAATGTATAAATATTTAGTTTCTTTACATTGTATTCATCATGTAAAGTGTTTTTTTCTGGAGGGAAAATCATAAGCGCTAGTATTCATTGCAGTAACAGGTTTTTAAATAAGTAAAGAATTGAGCTCTGGTTGCAAAGACCATTTTCTATTTTATGTGTTTTTGGTGGCTTTTGTGTGATGTCTGAAGGCAAAGTTGGGTTTAGATGCAAGATTACATGGTTTTGATAAGGGAGATTGGTTTTGACGTGGAAGTCTGAAGTTTGTTGAGATGAGTGTGCAGTTTCGCAATTGTGTTTAGAGTTTTGGGAAATGGAGCATAATTTCAAGAAATGTGTCTTAGCGATCAAGAAAAACTGTAATAGCAAAGAACTGCTAAGAGTCTTGATAATTTCAGCGAAAAGCTGTGAGGGACATGTGAGTGGTCACATGAGCGTTTCAGAGTGCAGGGACAGCCGCGGGGAAGACTGAACGCACGACTGAAGGCCGCACGACCTACACCTCCGCCTCCGTGCCCCGGAACGTTTCAGCCTCCGGGGCAGGAAGCGAGGCCTGTAAACCGATCCGTCGCTTCCTGCCTCCCTCCCCGCTCCTTCCTCTCATACGTTCCGCGGGGAGGGATGGAGGACGACCGCTTGAAGGTCATGAATTATTAATAGGATGTATCAGTGGAGGAAACGAGAGCCACCCCCCCCATCCCCCCCCGTCCAGACATACAGCAGTCTGTCCGTGCACCATGAATTTCACACCTCCGGAAGCTTCCAGAAGCCTTCAGAGACCCAACAGGGCTGAATTTGGAGGATGACCAGCCCCCTCCCCCACCCTTCCTCTGTAATCAGCTGTTCGGCAACAGCGGGCTCTTTAGCAACGCTGGCATGGAAAAGGGCACTACGCTCCCAGCTTTTGGAAGTCTGAGTCAGGGAGGGCCTGTGACACCAGAAGGGGAGTCTGTTCTCATGGTCTGGCCTCATCCCAATCTCTGGGGCACAACACATTCCTGCCGTTATGTGGCATTGGCTCTGAATCACCACAGCAGAAAATAAAAAAGAACATAAACTTCAGGCTCCGGGGGGACTGAGACCCAGACGGACACTGTTCTATAATGTGGGAGCGGAAGCTGCAGGACGTGTTGATAAGTTGATAAGTTTTCATTAGTCACTGTACTAAGCCGCCCACCTAACCTTGCCCATGACCCCGTGCGCTCTAAGAATGCTGGTTATTTAGACACTGTGTAAGCGTGTTTGGAAATTTATTCCCAGAAGCTGGACTGGTGAAGTTCACAGGATAAGCAAATGTCATCTCTAATGATTACATGTTGCTGACATGGGCGGTGTAGAACCAGAAAAAGACACATACGAAATATTCATTTGAAAAACTTCCTTAAAATATGATTACTCAAAGTCTGAAGGAATATTGAGTAACTGCAAATTTAATATTTTCACGGAACACCGGATGGGACTCAGTCAAATGAACATAGTGTCTCAAAGCACATATACAAGTCAATCAAAACTCTCTAGTTTTGACTGATTTAGGTTGTAGTGTATTCTGTTTTAGAATGAAAAGTAGCCATTCCAAAAGACACGTCTGCTTGTATTCGAAGAATAGAAAATATTCAAAGGAATGAATATTATGATGTTTAATGTTTCAATTGCATGTGCACTTAAAGAGACTAAGTTTGTTTGACTGAATTGACTGAATCTTAGCCAGGGTATGGAATGTCATTCCATATGATGTTTAGGGGAACAAAAAGCTTAGCCAGGTTTACTGTGTTTTTACACAGGGTCAAGCACTCAGTGCTAAACAGCCCATTTCCAGTTAATTGTCTTACAAGAGAATGTGGGCTTAGGTCAATGGGGTCCTGTAAATAAACGGTAACCCTGGCGACCAGCCGTACTCAGCGGTCATGTGCTTGTGTTTCAGGAACGCCGGCCAGGAGGACCTGCTGTGCAGTCTGGGAAACGGGCCCAGGAACTGCATCGGAGCCCAGCTCAACCACTTGTTCCTCAAGGTACGGCGCCCTTAGCTGTTTTGTAAATTCATACATGTAAAGATACCCACATTTTTCTTTCTTTTCAGCTTTGCATTTGCAGCATGCTACGTGTTGGTGGCATCTTGCTAATTTCTTCATTGTAGGATATTCAAACAATGAAATGCTTAAAATAATAATTCCAATCATGGCAGCTACTGTCAGAATTGACAGTTAGACAGATGACTACAGCCAACAAACTTCAAAAAGTTATCAGCCTTCTTTCATTAAGGACATAGTTAGTTCAACTTGGAAAAAACTTGTTCTCAAACTTTCTGGACCCAAGGCCAAACTAGCATAAACTAACAAGTTGCATTTTGGGTAGGGTAGCAGTGTCCACTTGTCCTGGTCAACAGGTGGACAGGTTGCCATGGGAGATGGGGGGGGGGGGGGGGGGGGGGGGGGGGGGGGGAAAGGGGACAGGTGCGCCAGTGGTGACTCAGCGGCGAGTGGGCGGGCTGGTGCTCCGTTGCCGTCGGCGCTAGTGACGCCGTGGAGGCATTGTTAGCACCCCATGCCTGACCGGCAGAAACCGTCGCGACTCTCGCCTGTCAACAACAGGTATTGATGTTTGATGTTTGTTCCTTGGCAACAGGATGTGCCGTAATTATGCTGGGGCAATATATGCGGCATGCTTTAACGACAGCTGCCCGACCCAAAAAAAAAAAAAAAAAAAAGAACACTACACAGAAAAACAGACTCACACTCCAGCATTAATGCTGATGTAGATTTTGTTAGTCTTTTTACCAGGCTGTGCTTTGTATGTTACATTGTTTCCACTGACGCAATACTTCAGCCTGCAATTTCTCATAATGCCGGATGACAAAGACGGTTAGCACAAACCGATGGGCTTATTCTTGGGTGACTAATTTTGCTTTGAGAGAGAGCTATCGGGAACCCAAGGATACTTTATCTTCTGAGAAACGGATTGAGCGAAGGAGGCCGTTTCACTCAGCCTTGCGACATAATGTACCTGAAATGTGAGATTCACGAAGGAACACCAGAGGAGGCAGGTGGGGGGGGGGGGGGGGGGGGGGGGGTTATTGGCTGGGCTGGGAACATTGAGAGCTCAGCAGTGATTCAGTATTGATAAGACAGACATGAATCACAGCTCGATATGGAGAATTACGCTGCGGCTGTCAGTTGAGGAATTTATGTACATTTTGTGAACTGTGAATCAATTTGATACAGCCATTTAAATACAAAGATGGAATCAATGGACAGTAGTTTTACAGATATTTAAAATTAAATCATGAATTATTTGTGAGCAGTAGTTATTGTGTTTTATAATAATAATAAATTATAAGGGCAGTTTCGTGGACCTGCACATGGAATAAGCCTAGTTCCAGACTGAAGTAAAATTTCAATGAAGATCTTCACTATAGAAAATATATAAAAATATAGAATATAAAATATAAAAATATAAAAAGTCTATAATAAAGCTTTAGTCTATATCTGGGAAACTGGTCCAGACTTGTTAATGTTTATTAAAGCAATACAAATAAATTAGGTTTTGTTGGTTAAGATCAAAATGTCTGTAAACAAATATGTGTAAGTATGAAAATTGATGAGTTGCATTTTGAACACTGTTTACTGTCTTATTTTCATTCGTGTTGATATCCCAGCCTGCAAAGCATACCTATTGTGAATGTAATGTAGAACAAAAATATAGTATATAACTGAAATATAGCAGTCTATTGCATATGGACGACCTGTGCCACCCTTGGTAAATAAAACTGAACCAGAATTTTTCGATTGGCTGTATCATATTTCCCCCTTCAGCAGGGCCTCGTCCACACAATGTGTTTTTTCCGGGATGACACAACAGAAAGCAAACATTGCGTTTGCCACATTTTTCCGTCAATTTGTTGTGGGGCAGTGAGTGATTAATAGCCGGAGCTTTTCTGTGGGATGACTAACGGCTGTGACGCAGCCTGCGCTCTGATGGAGAGGGACCCGCTGCAGCCCACTCCGCTGCTCCCCGCGGCCAGCGCGCAGGCAGTCTGTCTGACAGGCAAGGTGTCATCTCTTACGGTGCGCGCAAAATAATAAAGTAACGGTTGCGCCTCTTTTAATGAAAATGCGGATGCATATGTAACAGACATTTGGAAAGCTGCGGTTGAATGAGTCCGCGTCTCAACGGTAAATAAGAACCGGATGTATGAAAATTGTCTGTGATAATAGCTGACCCGTGATGAAACGTTCGCAAGACGTGCAAGATTTTTCTCTCAGGTGCCATGGCAACAGGCGGGCTGGGAGTTCATTTGACTTGACGTTTTTCCCTCCCCTCTCATTCTAAACATATGCTCTTAGTCTGCTCATGTCTAACCTTTTGTACAGTACATGTGCCTGTGGCCACAAAGAACACAGGGTCATTTCATTGTCCATAATATACTTCTATGATATACTTCTAAGTATACTTTTTCTATAGTGTGTAATTATTATCAATACATATTCTACAGCAACTTACTAAATTACAATTAATACTGCACTACTGCTAGTGTTGATACTAATACTACGACTGCTGCTTATAATAATAATAATCATAATAATAAATATGATAATTTTAATAACATATCATGCTTAATCATATAAGGAAGTGTGTATATGTTTATATTACTGTTACACAATAATAAGCTTCTAGGAGGTTCTATGAAACGTCTTCTCAATTTTGTTTATAAGTTGGAATCCCTGTGATTAGTGAATCAGAATGTGCATACCAAGGTTATTATAGTTTTGTTTTAATATTAGTTTCTACTTCAGTATTATTTTCAAATTTTCCTTGAAAATCAGTTTAGTTTTAGTTTCACTTTAAGTTTAAATTCAGTTTTTGTTTCACAGAGAAATCTCTTTTTTGTTTTGATATATATTGGTTTCAGTTTTAGAAATTATAGTTTAATGGACCAGTGAAACATTCTGGGGTTTACTTTTGAGTCTGGTGACCTGACAGACTTTTTGATGAGCAAAACATGTTTAATGTTTTCACAAATCTCCTAAAGTAGTCAAAAGAAAAAGGCAAAAAAGAATTAAACACACCAGTCAGTGATCAATTAGCTAACTCTGCATTTACAATAATTTGGACTGAACATATTCTGCATTTCTGCTTGTTAAATGGCACGCTCATTTTCAGTGCCATCAATGCTTTTACTCTTCACCCGGTGTCCTGAATTTGGGGTCGAGGGTTGCATTCAGTTTTTTGAAAGCTGGCGCTTCACATAATCTCGCGGACATATCTGTCTCGATAAACAAATTAACGAGTGCATCCTCGCGTTTTTTCGTACTTGCCATCTAGGTTTTGTCTTAGTTTTAGTATATGATAATAACCTTGGTGCATACTTTGAATACATTTTGATTATGCTGACGCACTGAACTAAAAGGTCTCTAATGGTGAACTTTATCCAGCATTATGAATGCAAATGATGTCCAAACTCCATCATACTCCATTTGTGGAGGGGCTGTTTTAAAATGGTTATATCGACCCGACAACATAACATCTCAAGGAGATGGCTATTTTCTTACTAGGTGGTCAGGTAGCTTGCACGTACTGTAATTAGCATCGTAATGAGTTATTGGTTAATGTTTATATAAATAACTAGCTGGAAAATGTTGTCAGGCTGTGGTAGCTAGCTGTGTTTGCATACCTAGCTTTTACCAGCGAGTATGCTAGCCATGTAGACTTGGCAGCCAGGAGCCACAAGCAAACCTATTAGCTAGTTAGCTGCCTCTGAGCTATCACTGATCTCTCCTGTAGCTTATGTGCCGAAAGAGGTTAAAGATGCAGAGGAGACCACGCCACGCCCCCCTCAGTGAAATGTGAGGCTCAATTGGTTGGAGCTATGACATGTGTTAGAACCTCTTTGAATGAGCTTCTATAATGTTGTGAGTGCAGCTGGTCATCCTGTCAAGGTGTCTGTGCCCCATCTGACACGGACCATCAGAGATCCAGCATTGAGTCCCCCAGTGCTCGCTCACAGAGACCAGACCCCTGCCGGCAACAGAGGAGGCCGACGCCACGGCCTCATCCATCACATCTGCAGTGAACCATCACTGTTTGGCTTTGGGAAATCCAGCCCGGCAAAAACCCTGCCACCCTCACAAAGACAGACCGTTTGTCTCACAGACTCATCGTCACAACAGATCCCGCCCACCGAATCTCGCTCCACTTCTGCCCGCAAAAAACCCCAACAGGAACAAATCGATAGCAGTGATTAACAGTCATTTTCTCTCTCATCCTATACATCATTTGTTAAAATTTCACTCCTCATGAAATGCTGATTCTAGCCAATGTTACCGCTAAAGATTAGAAAGGGCAGACCTGCCAATATAGGGAAACCGCTACACAAATCAAGCCAGCACAACATATTGAGTGTAAATTACATCATAGAAAATTAGTCACATTTCAAGAATCGGTATGCTTCACCAAGAATTCCATTTAACTTCATTACAGCTTTTTTTTTTTTTTTTTCTTTGAAAAGTCGTTGCTGACGAGATGTTTTTCCCCCCGGTATGGCAGCCTTCCTGAGCTTTGAATGAATCACTGTGACTGGAGGAGACACTCGGGATGGGGGGAAACTAGGTCAGGCCTGTCAGAGACACTCTGGAGGCTGAGTCCAGACGAAGGTCCTCCTCCCACCGAGGGAGGGGAAGGTAGAGAGACAGGCGCGATTCCTGATTGGTGCAAAGCTGTTCTCTGGCGCAAAGTGGAACTGCCTATGCGTCTTTCCTCAATGGCACACAGCAAATCAGAATTTAAATTCTTGAGTTAAATTCTTGGCATTGTGGGACAAATGTGTGAGTGTTACATTTCTGGTGTTCTCGTCAGAAAATATAACCGTGAATTTTGTTAAAATCACACTGGACCAGAAGTTAAATGTCAGTGTTAACAATATCAATATCAGGGTCTGCACTATAGAAACTTTCTAAAATGGGTGTACACATTGCTCTGTTCCGTAATCCCCAACTGAGCAACTGCACCAGAGATCTACACCGCTGAGATGGCTGATGCAAAATGTAGGTGCCAAATTGGCCAGAGGGGGCGATAGAGAGCGATAGGGTAGTTTGATTATTTTCCCTGCTGGCTGAAACTTCCTTGCCCCGGCGCTAAAGTCAAGCGTACATCTCCCTGTGAGATTCCCACGCCTCCAGCCAATCTACTGCACATTGAGTGTGAATGGAGCTGCGGACCGTTGCCAGGGGAAACAGCTTATGCTTCTTAGCGAGACGCCTCACTACTCACTACTGTACCTGACGTAAATAATCCGAGACTCCCCGCTCCCTTTCTCCCCTATGTATGCTTCAGCTGGCATGCTCAAAAGAGAACCTGAAAAAACGTCTCATCTGCTACAGAAGGCAAGCTGCCATAGAGCTTAATGCTAGAAATACATAGCTGCCTGGAGAGGGCATTTTATTTGCAAACGGCGCTATAAAATCTATCTATTCTAAGGGATTCATTGGAGTAGTTTCAAATTTCACCGGCATCAAAGGAGCCAATGTGTTTCAGAGACTCAGGGTTTTGTGCTTGCCCCAGGTGTGTGTTGCGGAGATGGGTTCTTTGTGTCTCCACACAGGTGGCTTGTGGGTACCTGCTGCAGCACTATGACTGGGACCTCAGCCCTGCCTCCCAGGACCTGCAGTACAAGTGGCTTCCGGTCTCCAGGCCCCTCAACCCCCCCACAGTCTGCTTCACACCACTGGAGCGCAGTACCTCACACCAGCCAGATGGGGGCAATGGCGAGACAGAAGGACAGTGACACATGACCAGGGTGTTCGGTCTCTGAAGCTTTAAAAGCTTCAATTAGGTTCACTACAGAAGATATTTAGTTACCAGCAAACCAGGTGGGTTTTATTAAAAAAATATTCTCTGAAGATGTACATGCACCACGATTTGTTAATGAAGGATTGATCATTAGTGAAGTCTGTCCGTTTATAGGAATGCTTATATTAGTTTAACCTGAGAAAGGATCAGTTTCAATCAAAGAGATGTAGCACGCAGAGATCCAAATGTCAAGGAATGCCCTCCCATTTTCAGCTTTACACCTAGGACTCCCCGAATGTGCCTACTCTCGCGCTCACCTAGCAACCAGCCTTGCTTAGCAACGGCAATGGTCCTAGCCGCATTGAAGTGCCTTGCCTTTGCACAGTCTTGCAGTAGGTTATTAACATTCAGATCTTACCCCATTCACAGCCAGTGGTGACTAATCGGACTGAAATATCAAAATGAATCATTTTAGTGAAGTGATACAGTGCATATCACAGGATATTGTATGCTAATCATGTTATTTATTTCCCTAACCAGTCTTCTTCATGCATTTTTACCAATCGTTAATATCTAGTAGTTTAGAAATACTTCTAGTTCTTTTAAATATTTGAGAATTCAAGATTTTATTTAATGAGATGTAATTTAATTATATTTATACCAATTCCTACATACAGAGAGTAGTATTTGCTATGAAATTATGTCCAATATAATGTATTACCTTACATTACGCATTACCGGGGTCATTGTAGCACACAATGTGATTGTATATTTTTTGACTAGTCTGTAATTGTGTACTGTGAATCTGCTTCTGTCTCTGGTGCTGCCGACCATTTTAGTCCTTTCACTTAAGTCCGATGTCTTCAACTGATTTTGACCTTGGGCGTTTGTCAGTACTGTGTGCTTGTCCTCTTTCCATTGCCTACATGGTCCAAGGTCCTTAAATTCTTTTTCTTCTTTACATTTCATTGTAAATGTAACCTCTGACACTGTTTTGTGTTACATTTTTTGCACTATTGCGGACAACTCCCATATTTGTCTCTCCTGGGAGTATTTGCTAAGAAGCCAAGTTTGCTGCTATTAAATCTGCTACTACTTGCACTTTTAGAGATAACCATGTTCTTTGTGTTAAGCAAAATATGATGCTTTATTTGTCCATTTCAATTCTACTGTAAGCTAAATAAAAAGCTGAAGATTGTATATTCACTTTCCTCGGCTGACTTTTTAAAAACCAGTGAGATTGTTTTCTCTTCCTCGTTTTTGTGTTATTCAAAACTCATGGAATAGCTTAGAAGGGGAAAATGTGATTTTTTTCTTTACTGAATCATTGCCACTTTAAATGCTAATGAGCCAAAACAGCTTCAGTCCAAATTCAGCTAAACTGACTCCAGCACCCATTATCTCAGAAGTAACACAAATTGCTCAGGCTAGGTGATACAATTTATCATGGACTGAGGCTAACAATATAGATTCCAGCTTCTTCCAGTGAATCAAAATCCAGTATAAAGTCACACGTCAATCACATCATACTAATTGGATGACGCTAATCAAACCTGCCTCGCACCACATCCCCAAAATGTCTTGAAAATGTTACACCAGTCTTTAAATTCTAAGAAAGCCATCCTAATTTCACCTGGAGTTATTGGATATTATGTGAAGAAAAGCAGAAATGTGATTAATCTACATGGAATTTTCCATGTTATAAAGTAGTATCACACTCTTTATTCATTAGTTTGATTTGCTATGTTTCTATTTGCCCAAATGTATTCGGTGTTATGAAGGGTATTCTCAGTTTGAAATTAACATGTGTAAAAAATGAATATTAACATTGACTTTATAAAAAAAAAAATCTCACACACAAGCAAAGAAGCTTGGCTACATGCGGAGAACAGCAAATGGTGTCATGCTGAACTTCAATCAGAGTTGCAAGAAGATGAAGTCTTGTGACATTGTGAAAACATATTCTATTCAGATTTCACATATTTCCCAGATGTCACTTTCAGTCTGAGCCGGAGATGTTATAAAAAAAAAAAAAAAAAAAAAGGTTGGCTGTAAACGAGAACTGAGAACTGTGAATAAGACAAACAATCCCTAGAGTTGTTCATCTAATAACTGTGGCCTATTTACTCTGCCTGTATAAACTCGGGAGGTTCCCGATACACAAAACTGACTAATAAACCTTGAGTGACGTGGTCATAAATGCATGAATGAATGCATGCATATACCCCATTGATGAAAAACCTTGCACCGACGAAACTCACCCCAACAAGCCGATGAGAATGTGTAAATGTCAGATATGGAAATCGCCTTATTTTAGAGGATTACGATTGGCCGGTGCTGGTATCTGGGGAGCGGATGCACATACAAACAGGAGATTCCTCCATGGCACGCGCTCACACGTTTCATATGCTCCTCACGTAGAGGGAGCTGTGAAGGTCTCCGAAATCAGGGCTTGTTTTGTGGAATGTGACTAATGCGTGAGTCATCGCCGCTGTGCAGTCTTCCCTCATTCGCATTCCGAAAGGTACCCTCGCCCTCGTCTTCGCGTCCCCCCTTTTAGTTTTTGGAAACAAATAATCAGGAACGGTAGCCATCCGTGCGCGCGTTCTCGGGTGACAGGGCAC
The DNA here is from genome assembly GCA_019788955.1 of Albula glossodonta. Taxonomy (NCBI): domain Eukaryota; kingdom Metazoa; phylum Chordata; class Actinopteri; order Albuliformes; family Albulidae; genus Albula; species Albula glossodonta. The sequence goes on from JAFBMS010000027.1 coordinate 1,915,706, forward strand.
CGATTCATTTGGTGTCTGAGTGGATCCGTGTGTAACCACTGCCCTATGTGTGTGTGTGTGTGTGTGTGTGAGGAGTTGGGGTGACCGTAGGTAAGCCCCCACGGAAGGACAGCTCCTCTCTTAATGCTTTTGTCTCAACTCCAGGAAAGGCGCGCGCGGGAGCGTCAGGAGACGCCGTTTCCTGCCGCGACCCTCCGGCGCTCCGTTCCCCAGGAAACACTCGCCCCCCGCACTCAGGCAGGACGCTGACAGTGGGCCAGATGTCACTACAAAGGCGACGTGCCTTTTTAATGACCGTCGCTAATTAGGGCATGTTAGCAATCAAAAGCCCCATCTCCTTCTCTCCCTAGACCTCTGCCATTCATATGGTAACCTTTACAAGCAAAACACACCAGGATACAGCCGCACCAGGCTGGCACCAACATATGGGGACAGGTCGCTAACTGCTATGCACTGTCCCCTAAGATTGTCCATAGCATGGCTATCAAAATGCACTGAGATTTCTTTTAGCGTTTGAATCTCTTTATGTCCTTCAGGTAGAGTCCAAGGCTGCGGAAGAAGAGTATAGGGCACTGAAGAGTTTTCAGACTGGTCATGAAATAAAATCGGCCGTTTAAACCTGTTCTGTTCAGACAGATAGGAAAAGAAGCCCAAATTTAGGTCATTTGACTCGTGGAGAGTTGTGATATATTCCCGTTCCTGTGTGTTTGTATACATTTGCATGTGTGTGGTGTGTCTGCACGTGAATGTGTGTTTGTGTGTGTAGTGTTTATATGCATGGATAACACTACTGCCCTGCAAACCACAAGACTATTCACCAGCCACTGTGAAATATGCTTTTTAAATTACTATTATCCACCTAAAACTGTACACTCCACCAGTGCACAAAAATAACCTGTTTTTTTCATTTGCATCCTATTTGCTTGCCAATGTTGGCACACATCTACCCTACATCCATTCTTTCATTTCTCCATCCCTAAAAATAGCTGTGGAAATCGCACGGAATCCGATATCCTGTCGCCATAGTGTTGGTGTAGCTGGTTTGCAGAGACACAGAGGGGTATTGACTAGCTCTCGTTATTGGGAGGGGGTTGGGATGGGATGGGATAGGATGGGGGGGGGGTGGGGGGGGGTGGCGTCTGCCTACGTCAGACTCCATCCCACCGGGCATCGCCTGTTGGCTGCACTTAGTAAATTAACTCACGCAGCCCAATTCAGAGACATAAAAAGACTCACAGAGCGAGTCGAACTCTTTCAGCCTGGTAGGAAACATAGCCCGGGGGGGGGGGGGGGGGTGAGGTCAATTCCATTACCAAGGATTCAATTGGCTTCCTGCGTGGATATGGAGCCTTCATGAAGCTTAAGCGCAGGGCCGGGTGGGTCAGGTGACTGTGAACGAGAAAACGGCTGGAATCGGCCGGGGGGGAAACGGCAGGAGACGATCCCTTCAGGCTGAACGGGAGTCTGTGCCTCACCAACTTCAACAACATCGTGACCAAAAGCTGCGTTTGTCATAGACATGTGGAATGAGATGTGAAATAATGATGTTCTATAAACTACTGCATGCACGTTAAGCCTTATTGACATATACAAATATACACATTGAAGATCCTTTCACATAACCTTAACCTGATTGCTGACACTAATTAAGACTGGTGCTTAATCAGTAAATTACTCGTTACTGCAAAGGACAATGGGGCGCTTGAATTTCCTGGCGCCCATGAGAAAATGACCCCAGCACAGTGGACGGAACCGGGATGCTGACACCAGTTGTTTGTGGTGTGCTGTGGTGCTGTAGTATGGAGTGTGATGCCTAATACTGTTCAGTTGATTTCAGACATCGCTGCTCTCCACACTTACACAGCTGCTCACACGCTGCTGCCGCTTGTGTCAGCCTGGAGCGGAATTCTCTCCTCCCGACACCCCGTGCCCCCTGCCCCATTTAGGATCTGTTTCATCGTGTTTCTGAAATTTTACGTTTGTGAAATGACAAAAAACTTTCATTTTCAATTTACTTTCAGCCATGGAAAATTGACCTCTACACTTCACTTCATTTTATTTCAGATCAGCTACTCATGACCAGCCCATACCCCAAAAACATGGCAGCAGCGACATCACAAACATTAAATGGAAGAGTGGATTGCTTATTTTCACACGGAAATGAACGGAAATCAGATTTTTCTAGAGATGATCCAATTTGTTCATCTTTGTTGCAATTTTTCCATTGCAGACAAGAATTCTTTGTCTATTTTTCTCGTGCCATGATTTAACATTAAGAGGTCTTGGAACAACTGCAAAGACATTCCGGGGCAGGATGCGGAAGGATCTGGAACAAATTAAACAGTGATCGTAACCCTGAATCTGATCCCTACACCTCATACCCAGATCAGTGTTTGTATTGTAATAAAGGCTGTACTGTGTATGCAGGCCCTGACTCAGTGTTGACTGAACTCAAATGCCTGGACGCCTAATGCTTTTTACCCTATACAATCTGCACATTGAATCTACAACAACAATACTTGTCTTTGCAAAATGCACTTTCGGTGAAAAAGCATGCATTCTCTCTGCATTACGCGTTCATGTTTCCTGCGGAACGTACAGCCGTGGATGTAAAGTCTGCGACGGATGAATTATGAAATGAAAACAGAAACCGCTCTCGCAGACATCTTCTCGGGCGCCAAAGATAATTCTGTTTCGGATTGTTTCCTCCGCTCGCGTTATTGCATTACATAGAGCCTTTGGCATTGCGATGTGATGCAATCTTCAAGGCTGGAAGTGAACTAAAGTGCTCTCACTTACTTACACTGTCAGTATCACAGACACCAGAGCCAGGGTCATTCACTGCGAAATCCCATAGAACACCAGTGTCATGGTTCAATCAATGAATCAAGTTTCACTTCATTTCCTGAACTCACTGAATTGAAACTTCATTGAACAGGCATCAATCATATAGTGACATACTTAATCATTAGATCACTAACTACATAAATGCATGACACTGGACACTTCTAAGTGGAAAAAACCATTTAAGAAACAGGGTAAATTTCAGCTTTTTAGAATTTACACCCACTGTGGGTGTTCACACACCCTTATCAGTACAATATAATACAATACATAATACAATAATATACTACAGTGTACAGCTGAAGTCTCCATCGTGGTGCTTGATTGTAGTGTTGTACTACAACAGACCGGCCCACTACAGTGCTAACTAGCACTGTTCTCTGCTTTCCCAGTGAGAAGTGTCAACAGAAACGGTTTCCTGAACAAATACACTCAGCCCACTGCAGTAATTTCTCTCATTTACAATGGATTTCATTTCAAAGGGCACAAACTGTGAATTTGTCTGGATGCATTTGATGCATGTGCGTGTTTGCGGTCTCCAGTTTTTGCATATGTCCCTAAGGAACTTATTAGCACAGAGATGCAGGATTGAGCCCTGATTGGGCAGGTCCTACCAGATGTACACCAACAGCAATGCCCAACTTGAGATTTGACCCTGTAACCTCTTAGTTAGCAGCCCAGCTTCCAGGCTACTATACTGCACCATTTCAGTATAGCATGACATTGGAAGATTGGGTTTCATTTGGCCCTACTCATACCAGAGTGACAGCTCTGGTTGGTTAGACACTTGTGGTCTGACTGCGCTGGCTGCGTGCGACACCCAAACCCACCGTGGGTCCGACTGCACAGCCAAGCTGCCATAGTTCAGAGAGGAGCAGAGGCCTAGCCCATGCTGTCACCAACCAATGAGCACACAGCCCGCAAAATGGGCACTCTGCACTCTAACCCATAAGGGAAAACGTGCAGCCGGCAATATGAATAAGGTACAGTACCCGTGTTTTCAGTCAAGACAGTGCTCACTTGAATGAGGGGTCCCGAACGCTTTCGCCTCACAATAGTGAAGTTCCAAAAATATTGTCTCTCTGACACTGCGATGGGATCATATGAATAATGTATAAGCAGTCAAGGAAACAACAGCAACAAGCAAAGCCCCATCCACTTCTGCAGCACTGCTACCCTGCCAATGGTCTCTGCCCGCTCACACCAAACTCCACCAGCATGGAATACATGGTTTAACTACACAAATGCTAATAGAAAACTATTCTTCCTGGAAAAAAAAGAGAACAAATCGCTCTCATTGTTTGTTACAATAAGAATGCAAATACACTGTAATAAATTCACTGATTTTAAATGAGATCAAATGGGCAGAATCGTGACAGCTAAGCTTGAATAACTGAATAATGGATGAGTAGTCTGACAATATATACTGGATAGAATAAAAAACCGCTATCGCACCTGCATTCGATACACGGACAATGACAACAGAAGTCTTTAGAACAGAACTTTTAGTGACTTTTGATAGGGGGTTATTTGGTACCTCTAAAGAACATGCTATCTTAGCCCCCGCTCAGATTGACCAAGTGCTTTTCCTCTGGTGTATGTTTGTGTCCCTGGCTGAGCCATCACCTACCGAAAACTTGGGGGGAGGGGGGGAGTGGTGGGGGGGTCACGATACTAACCCCCATTACTCACCGCCACACCACCACCCTCTGTTTAATTGTGCAATTTTTCATCCCATGATCCTCTGCCCCCTCTGGTCTCCTCAATCAACGGCGGGCTGTTAGCAGAATTGCTACGAGACGCCGCCTTTTTTGTCCTGTATCGCGACCTCGTTCGAGGGCCGATTTATCATTTGAAGTTATTTGTATCGAATCTTATCTGTAACAGAACTGGATAATGGAGGTCAGGTCTTCAAAAGAGTAACTGCCCCAGACTGAATAGTGTACACAATAAATAAAGACGGCAAGCACCCAATCAGCTATCTACACATGGAACTGGGCATGGGACACTGCTAGGACTGAGTGATCTGATAGGCTAGCCTATTTCACTAGGCGGAGACTGATTCATACTGATTCACCTCTGAATATTTACCTTAACACTAAGTAAGAGAAGACTGAGCTCACACAATCCTACATGTGAACATGACACTGACCACGGGCCTCTCTTTTGGACAATATCTTTTAATTATTCATACTAAGACACAACATTGACTCTGGTTACAAAGTTCTCTTGATGAGAATTGTTTAATGTAATAAGCCTAATTTCAATAACTTGTCATTTATTTTTTACCTTGTATATTAGCATCCTGGAGAACAGACATAGCTGTAGACTCAAATAAAAGTGTTCAACATACTTAGGGACATGTTTTATTTTATCAGTAATATAGCATTAGCAGCTAGAACCTTTAGCATGTTAATGATATTAAAATCATAAATAGAATTGGGCTCTCCTTTCTGATTGATAGCTCATCTGATGGGAGTTTAGGAGTGGAATCGTTTTTGATTCTGTGTCAGTGTTATGAGAGTCAGTGATGTGATGAGTGAGGAGGGACGGAGGCTTCACCCTACTGCTGCAGAACTGAGTCACTGTATGTGCAGAGGCGGGGATGGGGGGTTAAGGGAACTGACTGGTGATTGGTGGAGGCGGAAGGGAGGGGCATAATTCGGTATGACAGAGGTTCCCTTTCCACAGGAAGAGATGGCTTAAGCCTCCCGATGCTTTGCAACGAACCATTTGTTTTTCTGTTTGAAGGATGTCATAATGCACTTGAAAGAAAATCTAAATTAAATCTACAATAAAAATCTTTTTAAGTTTACCCCACTCTCACGTGAAGCCGGTTTGTCATCCATCAGCTTTCCATGAGGGAAGCCTAGAACTGACAAATCAATCGAGACAAATTGTTATTGATCCCCATAAATCACCAATAGGTACAAAAAATATATAAAATCAAGTTTGGGGTGTGGGGTAGATTTTCGGCTCATCTCTCAAAGAACTGGAGGCTTCAAGCTATCATAAATGCAAAGGAAAGCCTAACTCTTTATGAATGACTAAATATTCACATTGTTTTGTCTTTCCATTATTTTTTCTCTCCTTTGTACTGATGTAAATTTGGTGTTGTCCAATATAGTATTGTTGTCCTATTAAATCTTATGAATGAGAATTTTAGAGCATTTGTGAATTGACAATGTAACAAGTGAATTAAAATGTTTAATATTTAAGTTCTTGTTGGTGAGTTATTGGCTATGTTCCCCTGGGATTGGGGTGTTTCACTATAATTAGTACATTGTACTGGAGATACCAGCTTAAGTGGATGATCAAGCTACCGCATGCAACAGAACAAACTTCAATACAGTAGTTTCTATATAAAGTTTTTGTTAATATTTTGCTTAATTCATATTTGCTAAAAACAAACGGTAATAAAGTACTGTTGCTATTCGCTAAAAACAAACGTTAATAAAGTCAAGTCTCGGAGGTCGCGCTCGGCTGCCCTGTGTGAAGCACTCACAGAGGGGAAGCTGGCCCTCGGCCCGTTTTCCATATTTCCTGACAGGGCCGTTAGAGGGCATTCCTCTGACGTATGATAAACAGGGGTGCTGTCTCCTCAGAGGAAAGTCATGTTTGCCAAACGTGTTTTAATGAAGTGACTACTTGCTAAGGACCGAGTATTTCGTAAACTTTTGTTACTTCGAGTTGATTTTGCAAGAAAAGTAGAAATACAGTTTACATGGTACCAAGGCATGTGTCGGCCTTACAGAATGTCCCATTGAAGACTTTAATTGTCCTGTACCTTTTTTTTTTTTTTTTTTTTTTTTTTTACTTTTACTAACATAAAAATGGCTCAGCTTTTATGCGAAGACAAAAAAGAGCATACAGAACAAAGGGGGGTGGGGGGTTATTTAAAAGTGGCTTTAGCTTTGTTGTTGAGATGATTACGTGCCATCCTGCACGTGTTTGTAGTAGTTACAATTAATAATGATTTGGGGATAAACTACTTACTGTCAACACATACTTTCAAAAATCCATTGTGGCTCAAATATAAAATAAATAAATAACCAGATCGTCTATTGTTGAACTTACCTATAATTTTATCCAATCAGTTACAGTCTCAACAAGGCATCGCCTTCATTTACATTAAAAGTTTGAAATCAAATGGCAAATGACAGTGACACCATGAATATAAAACGTTCTCCCGTTTCACCGGAATGATAAACCCGCTGGTGCGTGAGATAATCAGCGTGCATTCCGTCGCAAATACAAACTAGCCTACCTGCTCAAGAGTAACCGCTTTTCCGCACCGCTAACTTAATAATAACCTATTATCTGCCTGTTCTGTAGCTGCCCACCTCTCATTACATTGCTCCGCGTGTGGGCTGTATTGACAGCCGTCTCTGATGCTATAGAGACGTATGGTGAAAATCTTTAAGGACAATTTCGGTCCGGGTATTCAGATTCTAGCGCTGGGGGCTAGGGAAAGAAACTGCTTCGATTATCAGCACGCTTAATATGTAAATGCAGCATAATCGCCACCGTAAAAGGCACGTTTTGTTCCCGTTTCACTTCACAGAGGAAGTCACTGACTCATAAGCAGTGACGGAAAGAAATCTCATATTTTCTGATCTTAAAGAGCCTTGCTCTAATTTACACAACATTCCTTTGTAGGCTACTTCGAGTAATGTATTGTGAAATTGTTTTCAGCATGTACAACACAGTGTTATTTAGGAATGTCTGATGAGACACGCTAAAAGTATTCAATAAGTATGAAACATTCTAACATTTATATGAGCAACAAGGAAAACCAATTTTATAAAATTAATTCTGCGTTAAGGACATTCCTAGCTAATGATAATTTGTTTACTGAGCTGGGTGTTTTGTAGTCCATGTCTATATTTGGTAATGCTTCCACCCTGTCAATAACATGATACATAATGTGATATCTAAAACTGTAAATATCAGGAAATAATCAGAATTCACAAATCCAACTGCTTTAAAAGTACAACATTACTACACACTAGATTTCAGGAAATTGTTGGTTTGGTGTACCTCTGTATAGCAATTACTTGCATGAATATACACCTTTTCATTGAGTAAGGTGCATTCTAATTTCAGTTGACCATCACTAAAAATTGACCATCACTAAAAATTCATGAGTACATATTCATGTGAAAATGTACATTTGGTCTTGCCCTTTTCTGTATTTATTTACAGTGCACTGATACCAAGCAAGAGTATCTGTAAGGAAGTGCAAGAGAAGTGGTCTAGAGTGGGTACACTTAGAAAGTTATTCAAGTGTGTGTGTTTAAAAGATGTGTTCATTTGGGTACTCCTACTTGTTACTGGAAATTACTTACAGCTAAAATTTGTTTTTAAAATCAGGGCCCACAAAGGTGAGTGAAGCTGTTAATGTACTCACCCTATGGGGAAGCTGTCTATGCCCTTCGCGATGGAGTCTACGCTACGCTATCACCTGACTGTGACCAGGAATCTGGATCAGTGACACGCACATATATTTTAAAATGTATATATTTTATATATTTATATATTTTAAACTCAACTATATCAAAGAAAGGGTTATGTCAGACACTGGGTGAGAAGGAGAACTCCTCTACATCAGACTCCAGAGATCTTCTCATGTAAAATGTTCTATTTATGGTTTGATATTAGCGCTGCTGTTGTGTTAGCTTGCGCACTTCTCTTACAGTCATCAAATGGAATGCATGAGCTTCCCAAGACCTGTGGAGTCCTTATACAGAAGTTCATCTTTAAAGCATTTTATTGTCAAATACGTCTTCCTCCACTGTGCACAGATAAGTAGTCTCAACTTCCAGTTTTAAATCCTCAACGAATTTGTGCAGAAGGAGAGACTTCCCAAGGGAGAGTTGAGGTTCACATCTTAGAAACTCACAGGAAGTGTTTAACAACCCGTGACTAGTTATATTTTGAGCCTTGCGCTCTGAATGTCTGCTTGCAGTTCCTCTAACTCCCATAACCAGTAGGGAGTAGTTGAGTTGTATGTGTGCAGGCCCACAATGGAGAGTATTCCGAGCCCCACTCATACCGGAGGTTCTGACCTTTGTGCTATTTCAGTGCCGTCAGGAAATAAGCATCTTTGTACGAGTTGAGAAACAGGCCTTATGACCCTTCATCGAAAGAGATCCAACAAAAGGCCGCTTGTTTCTACGGCCTTGGCTGCGCCGTTCTTCCTGCGGGCCCAAAGTTAATTGAAGTGGATGCCGTTTCATCAGTACGTGACTCTCGTCACTGGAGAGAAAAAAAAAAAAAAAAGCCTTTGGCTGCTTGATGTATCATCATTGAGAAAAAATTCCTTCGTTTCTGGTGCGTGTCATCTACATAACAATCAACTGCTAATCGAAAAAGCCAAACCTGGGGTCGTGTTGCATTTCCATTATGGACGGTGTTGTGCGTCGCTGAAGTCGTACACAAACAGGCCGACAGGTATGGGGAGCTAATAAAAATGCAAAATAACTGCCTCCAACTACAAAGGGCTCAACAAAGCTTGATGTATTGTCAGTATTGTCATGAACGCAGCTACTGTCAGTGCGGTGACGTAAATCACAGGGGCTGCGGCACGCCTATACTTCCGCTGTGTTACCATAGATACATCTATGTACAGCACTGTTTCTCAGGCTCTGTTGCAGTAAACTAAACACAGAGACAGTCCTCTACCAGTGAGCAAAGTGGCACACACAGTATAATAAGAATTTATTTGTTGCTTTTCTGTGTGTCGTTAGTAAAATGTTTTTCATGATCTTTTGCTGCGAGCCAAAATAAATGCACAGGATTTGTCCAGTCAAGTCCAGCTGGATGTTGCTTCAGGCATTATGACTTAGTGGTAATGTAATCCAGTGTTCGAAGTCCAGTCCAATTCTATGACTGCGTAACGGAAATCCTCGAAAGTAATATATACCAGCCACACAAGATTTAAGTAACAATATTGAATTAGTCCGGCTCGTAACTATCACCCAGAGGATAGCCTGTAGATAATTTAAAAATCCAGTCTGCTTTAAAATAAAACTGAATCTGAGAATGTGTAAACATGGGCAGGGACCCAAATGAACAAACATGAGTCTCTTTGAGGGCAAATACAATTCAATCAAAACAGACTTTAGCCTTTCAAGGGCAAAAGGCTATTGTAGTTTACAATAATAGACCTATTGCTTGACTACGATAAAGAAATGTATGGTGTAATGTAAGCCTAGTTTTTAATGAATTGTATATGCCATTAGACTAAGCGCTTTTGTTTGTATTCCAACCACCCAAGATGTTCTATTTTGAGACACAGATCAGTAACTAAGTTACAGAGATGTGAGTCATTTTTACATTGAAAATGTTGTAAGGGCTGATACTAGTTGATCTTATGTATGACCTCAACTTAGCTGACAGTATTGTTTCCGACAGAAGCACTTAGTTTCAAACAGCGTACAAGACCATGAATGCAGTAGTGTAATGTAAAATGAAAGTAGTCTACTCTCAGTATAATATCTAAAAAGAAATCAGTCACTGAATACATACTCAACACACCATTGAAGCATATGACTGAGCAGATTTAAGTATTCAGTTTTAAGCAAGCCAAAAGCAGCTTCATATAGGCCTACTCCCATTGTCTCTATATATCAGCTCTATTGCTCTGAGTCCACAGCACCCCAGAAACACCCTTGTCCACAACTCTGTTTGTACTCGGGTTGGGTGCATTGTATTGTTTTTATTAGATTTGGGTGTATTGTTTTGTTTGTGTTAGCTTTGGGTGCGTAGCTGGCTCTTACGTCATCTGAATTTAACCTTGCTTTAACGCTGGTTATGCACCCAATCAGAAATAAAAGGACCTTATGTCTTAAAGCTTAATTTACTGAGAAACTCGTTGACAGACTAGGAGATCGACAACAGGTTTTCGCTATCGCTGCACCACATTCCCTCCTTGCACTCCAGCGCCTTACAAAATAACAATAGCTGGTTTTTATGACATCTCATAAACACTTGTTGCAGTCTGGTCAGGGTGGCCACCGCCTTTCGGGAAAAAACGAAGCTATCAGCCCTACGGTTTGAGAATGACTGTCTGTATAAGTCAATAAAAACATAAACAGTACCATGCTATCATATGACTGCCATGAGATAAACTCAAGATGAATGTCTTTTAATAGGAATGCCTTTTACTGTGAAAGTGTAATTTGGAAAAATAAATGAGTAAACACATTAACCTGTTATCACCTGTTAAATTTGAAGGGTCGAATTAAAATGGATGTAATATTGCATATCAGCATCCAGGAAAAAATAACACTTAAAACAAAAAACTTTTTTCCAGTAAATTCGGTGAAGATGAACCATGGTACAGCTGCTGGGATGATAGATATATAGGCATAACTAAGCGGAATCATGACAGATATGTACATATACTTATACAGAAGCCTGACCTCAGCGGATAAGTTCTATGTGGGGTAACTGTTTGGCCCATCACTCCTACAGCAGGATAAAGGAAACATATTATACTGAAGTTACAGGGAAATATGTGATAAGATTTGGAACACGGCCAAGCCATTAGCAGTTCTTCCATAGAAATTCATGGGTAAGTGTTGTGGTTTTTTACGGCACTGTGGACTAAGGAGAATGAATTTGCTTGCTGAGGTCAATGTAGCCATTCATATACGAGTTCCTTGACGGATGACTAAAAAAAATAAAAACAAAACCTTACCACATTTGTTTTTTCGGACCCACCTACAATAGAAATGATTAACTTTTTTAATGAAAATGTTTCATTAAAATTAAAAAGTTGGATTTTAGAATATCCAGAGTCTTCTGACAAAAATGACACAGTGTTGGTGCTTGAGTGTTGGAAAACAGTCAAACATGCAATTCATGGATTTTGAAGATTTGAAGCTACCTGTACAACATATTTTCAGTGAGAGTGCCCTTGATACTGATGCGATTATTCTAAGAATGTTGTAATGCAAAGCGCGATAATTATTTTAGACTTCCATTAGCTGGACTTATCTTGCCTTGGGATACAAAATTACACAAAGCTTTCATGATGGTAGCCCTTTTCATTTTTTCTACAAACAAAGGAAGATATTTGTTCAGAAAACACACAGATTTGTCATTCAGATGTTTACCAATGGGGTACATTTGTGAGCGAGTCCATTCCATATAGTTATTCCTTATGTTAACAGTCAATTGTTGTCTTTTCTCTCATTTTCTGTATTATTCTAACCTTTTGCTTCTGGAATTCTGCTTTTTGAGTGAGAGCATACTCCTCATTCAAATCTTGTTTGTTGCCATAGCAACTCTGGCTTTGCCTTGCCGTCAGGCAGTAGGGTTTTCCGTTTGCCTCACCTGCTAATATTCAAACAGTCTCTTCCCTCCCACCCCGCCCCACGGGGCTGTTTGTTTAGCAGATGTCCTCATCCAAGAGCACTTACATCGTTTACACTTGAAATTTTACCCATCAGTGCTGCTACGGGATCATATTTCCTGCCACCTTGTGAGTTATCTGGATTTCACATTCATGATCTTTGAAGAAAAATTGCTATATAATCACAAATGCACCAGACAATTCATCAATTCCATAAGTAATCTAACTGATACAATCTGTGTAGTAATAATGACTTTGGCAGTTCTACTCATTGGTATCCATGTCAATATATAATCAGATATGGGTTTGAGATGTAGGTTTGAGGATGGGTTTAGATTTTCATACACCACAACAGAATGACTGGAAATAGTATGACAAAACATGCCACTTTGACTTGTAGAATTAGGAGAATTGTAACCACACAGGTAACTTGTTGAAGGAGACGGACGCCATGTTGAATATGCATATACATTTATAAAAGGCTTGCCGTCCTTCAGATTTCCACCTTTAAATCAGAGCAAGAACACAAATGTGGAGTCTGGAACACTTTTTTTCCATACAATGTGAACGATAAAAGGGAATACTGTTCAAATCCTCCCTGGACTTTTGATAGAAAAAGAGAAAGTTAACTCCATTCTGGATCAGTTTTTGTTTTGTGCTTGAAAAGGTGTGTGCTTGATAGAAAATTGCAATACAACCACACAACAGGTTCTTAAGCTATATAGTTTCAAGCTATGGCCATAATTAAATCAATGAGTATTCCAACAATCTATGGGGCCATTGGAGTGGAAATCCACTGGTGCTAGAGTGTAGTGTGCTAGTTTTCTGCAGCTGTTGGGCCCTTGAGCAAGGCCCTTAACCCCACATCTGGCGGGATCGACCCTTGCTTGGTCTAATCAACTGTAAGTTGCTCTTAATAAAAGCATCAGCTAAATAACAGTAAATGTATTTTACATTATTGTGAAACGGCTCTGTAAGTTCCTTCCTGGTTTAGTCACTATCAAAAGACTGATGGAGGGAGGACGGGTAGGAGGGTGAGTGGAGCTGATTAGCGTCTAAGTGTAAAATTGTACTTATGACTGGTGTCAGTTTTTGTGTAATTGCACATACTTTAGTACACCCACCTTCTCAGACAGTATACCCACAGTATTAGCTTTATTATCATGAATACATATGGGCTTTAGAGGTACAGTATGCTCACCTCCTCACAGAGAATACTTGCCTCCTCAGTTGGCACTACATCACTATGGAGGAGGAATTATTGGGGGAGGCACAGGTCAGCGCATGTGTCAGCTTCTGGGTGACACGGTTGCCGAGCAACAGCAGAGCTGTAGGTTCAGCTGCCATCCTACACCAACGTAATAAATAAACATTCTATCCATGTGCCAGTGAAAACACACAGCTGAGTCCTGTCTGTGGGCTTGTTTTACAGCGGACTGGGCCCTGCTGTGACTGTTAGACCAACAGACCCAGATGTGTTTGTTTTAGTCCCTTATCGCTTTCCCCGGCACGAGTGACAGTCAAGGTCACTCCCCCCCGCCCCACCCCCTGTCCTTACCCCTTCAGCTTCCTGGACCATCTTGGCAGGAAAAAAAAATATGGCACCCTGACCTGATGTCATCGTCATGGCAGCAGCCTTGTTTCATCATCCACTTTCAAAAAAAGTCTTCAAAATGTCTTGTAAAGAGCGATAAAATCACCAACAGTTTTGTCAGTGAAAGTGTAATGCTCTGAAAAGCTTAAAGAAATGCTGAAGAGGGAGGCCAAAATACAAAATGGCACTTCTGCTGCTACATAAAAATATATTATTTTGTGAATCCTTAGCAAAAGATTTTTTGATACGTAGGTATCAGTATGGCAGAATGTTGAAAACCGAGGTGGTATCCGCAGATGACAAGTAGACAAGTTATCTACCTAACTAGCCAGAATGACCAGCTTTCTTGAACAGCATATACTATTAAACAGCACTCACCTGAAAACACACACAAATATAGACACAGGAAGGTATGGTTGGATTGTGATGTCAGTTAACATGGTTACCATGGTGATGGATTAGCCGTCTGTTAATCACCTGCTAATTATTCCTAGCGCTTCACAATCAGTGAAAGAGAATTCCAGTGGAGACTCCACAGGTATCTCAATACAATTAGCACAGCATTGATTTTCGTCTAAATGTTGACTCGGGTCATATTGTGAAACCATTTACAGCGCATTTCATAATGAAACAAAGATAGTTACTGCTTACACATTAGGACCAATTACTCTGTGAGAACAGCAACTGGTTGGCAATTTAAAGCATTAATTTACTTCTTTTCCAACACACTTGCGGTTAAGCAGATACATCAGGTGACCAGATAAGTGCTACTTGCGAGGTCAACAGTTCTGTTTATTTATAAGAGAACTTCCCTACTTGCTCCATAAAAGCACAGTCAGACATTTGCCCCATTCCCAGACCTGCTGAGCTGTAACCCTTGGCACTCCCTGCATTAAGGATAGCACAGCATGGACAAATGACAACATTTGTTTTGTCTGTGTGCCTCCATCATTCCTGCAAATATCAGCTTTAGACTTCCCTATGTAAAAAGAGCAGAAGTGACTGACTCCTCGTTTCCCCTGAACAGGGTAAATAAGGCCTTGAGTCTTATCTGTGAAGCCTGGGAGCGGAGACGAACAAAGCAAACACGAGGCTTTTGGGAAAGCCTCTCTCAATAACGAGACAGTATGCCCCCTCCCCCCACCCCCATGTACAATTCTAGAAACTTCTCCCTTCGCCCAGTCTCTGGCTGCCCCCCTACTGCAGCTTATGCATCCATCAGAGGTCATTTTCCCAAAAAAAAAAAACAAAACATATCCATAAAACAAATCATTTAGCAAAACATAAATCATATCATATGAAGCATAAAGCAAATTATATCCTTTGTCACCTCGTTCTGAAGCAACTGAATTACGTCTTAGGTATAAATAGCTATAATGTCAAGCAGCTACTCTATGCTTATGTAGGCGGCAATAACAATGCGTTGGCCATCTTTCCTCTCTCAGACACATGGCCTGGGATGGGATGTCATTTGTGCCAGGGGTGTTTGCGGTCTTTTGTCGCGGTGGTGTTGTAATCAAAGCTGAATCTGTTGAAGTGCAGTGGCCACATTATGCAGAAGGGTGTCAAAAGGCGAGGTGCAAAAAGTCCACACTTCCGTTCCCTTCCTCTGTTCTCACCGATAGAGATTGGGGGAGGGGGGGGGCTTCCTGTGCCTGGCCTTCATCATTTAGTCTGAGCCAAACAAATTTCAGGAAAGGGAGAGGGAAACTCATCAACCAATGAGACGAGAGATGGGTAAGATTAATCAGCATCTGACATTAGTGTTCAATTAATATCCCTGAAGTATAGAACAGTGGGCGATTATCTTTATAGGACAGAACACAAATGTATCCATTCACTGAGAGGTTTGGGAGAGGAGCACAATTTTTAAACAATACAATGGAATGTTTCCAAGCTGTGGTTTGGAAACCCCCTGGTGCATTCTGGGAGATGCTGAGGCTGGTCATGAGATACAAGTTAAAAAATTAACTTACTGTTACATGAACTTTCACACGGGCTGTCTTTCTCCTGTGCTAGTTACAGTGTTTTAAATAAAGACATTCCCCACATTATGCGGGTCATGGTCTCTGAAATTCGGGGAGCCACAGAGGTACCAGACATCACTATCGAGAAAATATTGCTAATGTAAAGAATTTGTTGGTATGGCTGAACAGCTGAGTAAACAGCAAAATGATTTCATCGTGGATCCACTGCTTCGCATGCGCTGAGGGTGTAACACATTGCAATGCCGGTTTCAGCTGTGCTTCATTGACTCCCAGTCTAATTTCACAGCATGGTGTTCATATTAGCCTTCCAGGGGCGGTCGCCTCTTATACCGCTGGAAATATGGGTGACTGCTCAAGGTGAAACCGGCAGATGCAAGCAGGGATAACTAGCAGCGTGATGATGTAGGTATAGGAACGTTCTTTCGAGAACAGCCGCAAACAACGCAAAGGATGTTGTGGCGATTAAGGACGTGGGAGGGGGAACTCCTATAGTCACAACGGACACAAGAAGAACAAAGCACTTTGTTCTTAGACAGTCAGAATTCCCTTGTAAATTCACTCACAGTCTATCTAATTTCCACGGAGGTCATCTGGTCCTTTGTTCACATCAGACTGAGTCATTTACATGCCAGCTAGACTCATATCCCGTTATTGTAGTTTTATATTCTGCCATGTTGTTGAACCCTGTTGTTTTCTAGGAAAGGTCAAACCAAGACTTTCCATGAAAAGACTGGACCAAAGAATCCGTTCTCACTACCAACTGCCAGAGCCGCTGTTAATATTTACTAGATTAGTTGTCTGGCCTTGGAATAAACAGAGAGAGGAGCTTGTTTTTCACTTTGTATCCTCACTACTGGGTCACTCCTACAGTTCCACATTTTAAAAATTACTAGATTGCTAAATTAACAAACACATACTTCGTACATTTTTCTGTACCATCAAGGAAGCACGCAGATGATTTCCAACAATTTAAAAAAAATTTGGGATAGGAATATTTCTCAGGTTTGGGCCTTATGGTTTTTGAAGTACGCCTCACCCATTTTCTGCCACGTAGGTAATTTCTCGTGAATTTCTCGGACATATTTAGCGATCGCAAGCCTCGCGGTCACGCGTTAAGCCAGAGCGATCGTGGTTCATTGTCAGTCCCGCCTGCTGACCTTGTACTTGGAGCCTTTGCTCGTGAAGGAGGAGACAGCTGGAATTGAAAAGAAGGGGAGGTGTTTTTTCAGACATCTCATTTCCTGACCTGTCACTTCCAGTGTCAGTCAACTGCCAGTTCCTGACACTATATATAAATGGGTGACACAGATGGTCCGCCTGCTGTGCTAACGAGGGGAGGGGTGGGGAAGGAGGTCAGGGGTAATGCATCTGGCCCCACCCCTCTGACCAGAAGCGTTGGTGTATGTGTCTTTATGGTAAGAGGGGTGTGTTAGTGTGGTTGTGTGCTTCTTCAAGGTAGGGAGGGGATGTTGGTGAGTGTGTCTTTAGGGTAGGAGGGTTCATGGTGTGTGTCTTTAAAAGGAGAGCGGGTGGAAGGTGTGCATCTCTTCCTGGCTTCCTAAGAAGAGATTTATCAACTTCCAGGCCTGAGCAGCGCCGTCACCAACAGTAAAACTACGCATGTAAAGGAAATACTATTTCCTTGTGTCAGTACAACTGAAGTTCGTCAGTGACTAATTCATCTGCCAGAGTATGAGTTGCTATACCGGAAATGAGTGTCCAGCTCAATTTTGCAATGGACCTGGTGGTTAGTAGCGGAGACCTGATGGTTCATTAGGATCAAATTCACCAAAACACATGACGGAAATCACACAAAGACAGACAGATTGTGTCCAGAAAGGAAGGGAAGACATAGTAGTGGAGGCGCAATGGTGGCCTGTATGGGAACATGGATAAACCATGACAGTATTTTATAAGCTGATATTCAGATCCTCCGTATATAGTCGATAATTCTCTCACTCGGAAGCCGTATCTGATAAAAGGAAGTTCAAACGTTGTCTTTGTTTTGACGCTACAGGAGGATGTTCTTACTTCCACATTCAGTCGAATGTTTAGAATGAGCCACAATTCTTGCTTCAACAACTTCAGCAGAGACACAACTGTCAATGTTAAATAACATGATCATGATATCAGCATGTTGTATGTCTTCGGCAAAACCTCCCCTCTGAAATGATTTACACATGACATTTCACGTATAATGTACCGCCTGTATGACTGGTTTTGATATCATTCTGATTTGACATTTTTCATCTGTCTATAGGCTTGCTATTTCTGAGACTTTGGTTTCTCTGACTGGAGAGGTTTGTGCTAATCTAGTTCCAGTATCGGGTTGGCTGCCCAATCTCTGACACAGCACTGATGCAGGGGCTGGCCTCTTGACGTAACTGTTATCTATTCCACAGTGAAACAGTCACGCAAGGAACGCTTCTACATATCAGAGACGCTGTGCATGGATATCGCGCTACAGCTGGCAGGGGGAAAAAAGTGATATTGTCAGCACTTTGCTGAAACTGATGGCTGGTCTGTGATGGCAACCCAGTTCCGTTTACGCTGAACAGTTCCTGTCAGGTACAAGCATATACATTTACAACGGGGATAGATTAATTTGTAAGACTGAATCTAAGGCTCAGCTTGCCTTATGTACATCTTAGAGGATCTTCAGAGAGTAGTCATTTCTAATTTTATTTATCTGCTGGAATAACAAGTCACGGAGGTAGCTGTCTCCTGTTCCATTTCACTGCCCCAAACTTGGGGTGCACCTGTAGATTCCCAGAATGCAATGGGCAAAGAGCCATTCAGAGGACTTTGCTGTGGCACATTATGGTCTCGTCACTCAGTTTCTCGGTTGACCAGGTCCCCCTGGGCTCCTTGATATCCTTGATGATCTGGCACATATACGCAACCTCCTAGATCTTCTCAGTCTCATAAAGCAGACCAAGTATAACAGCTTGGCTCTCCGTCCTTCCTCTTTTCTCTCCCGTAATTCACTCTGGCCTTGTAACCCTCTCTCGCTTGTTGCCAACATCCTGCCAGTGATGCATTGCCGTAATCTAGGATGATACTGTGATTTATAGAGTAAACCGGGGCCGCTTCCATTGGAAGCGAGGTGGTAAAAAGCTCTGGAGAGCAGTGTAATAATGTAGAGTGATGACCTCTGGCCCGGTAAGAAAGCAGAAGAAACACAGCCGCGGTGCTGACCCGTGAGAGCTGTTTGACT
Organism: Albula glossodonta; assembly: GCA_019788955.1. Lineage (NCBI taxonomy): Eukaryota > Metazoa > Chordata > Actinopteri > Albuliformes > Albulidae > Albula > Albula glossodonta. Next base: position 1,934,710 of record JAFBMS010000027.1, read on the forward strand.
TCCATAATGTTCGTATCAATCCTCCTTCTTTACCTGCCCCCCCTCCTCCTCCTCCTCCCATTCCACCATCTCAAGAATCTCTCACACACTTTAAACTGTAGCTGTAATACTGGGCTATGGGCTCAGGGTCGTATCATTCAACGGCTTACCTGGGTCTGTATGATGCTCACATAGCGACTCAGTAAACAGCATTATCGACCTCCCTGGATGGGAATTACCGGGTGGTTAGGAAGAAATAACTGGTAATATATGTGGGTAAATATGGTCGATGCCCTGAAGTATGGTCTAATATGAATCTTCATCGAAGGACTGTAAACATCCTGCAGAGAGCGGATATTTCACCCATTTACCTCTGATATATGAAGCTCTTCTGGTCACTGGTATGACTGTGCTGCTACTGCCAGCCCATACAGCAGTTAGCCATACGTGAAAGAATTACATAACCTATGTGTCTTCATGTATTTCTTTAAAGAGAAAAAAAATGACCAAATGGTGCCATATTCCCTGATGTATCGGCCCAGTGTGATTACATCATTGAAGGCTGAGTCATTTTAAAATGTCTAAAGGAGCCAAGACAAATCCAAGCCTGTGGTAATTCTTAGGGTGACAATTGTGTATGAAAATAAATTTCCAAAATGAAGTGCCGAAACATACGGTAGGAGTATTTATCAGATATATCCAACCTCCCAATATACAGTTTTACATGAATAGGCTAACTGAAGAATTTTTTTTGCAACATCTGAAATTTACAAAGAATAAGCACAGAATTATTTAAGTGAATAAATACTAGTAACTGACACCCATCAAAGGTGTATGCATGATGTTGAGCAGAAGTTGTTTAACGATATATTCTTCAATATATCAAATAACTTTTTCCTCGTTTTCAAGCTAGCATTTCAGTTTGGCCATTTGTAAGCCATTAGATCATAATACAATAACTAGCACGATAACTGCCTTTTCAAAATGTTCTATCTTCCTCAAAACCCTAAGACCCTGGCAAAGCTTTAATAGTTTCTACAGATGTGTTTTCATAAAGCTTTGGAAAGGTAAGGAAGCACTGCCACAGCATTGTAATTCATCAAAACATTACTGCAACCTTTTGAAAACGTTTCAATAACGTTTCGTGGCACCTGATGTCACAGAATTGCACCTGACGACAGGTAATTCAGGGAAAACCTAACCGTAACTGACTGGGGCCACCTGTGAACATTCCACCAAATGCTGCCGGTGACCAGTGTCTGTATTTGTGAAACCTTTGAGCTGGCCATATTGATTTAGCTGGAAAATAAATACGTGGGACCTCGGCACCATGATCCATTTATCAGTAAATATAGGATTGTCCAGAGACTCGGGAAGAAAGTAGCGCAGAAACCGGAACCTCGGCAAAGCTTTTGAGAAGCGGCCCGACATACTTAGCTAATTTGTGCCTAGGCGGCAGCTCCAAATCGGTTTACACAATGGATTAAACCTAATAAGGGTTTGTGCAACCAGATACGTACACACTCACACAAACTCAAAACCCCACACACACACACACACACACATACACATACACACACACACACACACACACACACACACACACTCCCTTTTTTCACGAGGCGAGGAAGAAACAGGGCAAGTAAACATCTGTGTCAGAGAGAATCGTTTTCAGTAAACACCGCATACGCTTATGTGCTTCGGCTAAGCCCAAATCCAACAACGCTGGTGGCCCACTCCCCTCACCTGAGCCGCCCGTCCCCCCCTGGGCAGATGGTGCTCTGACGACACACAGGAACTGATCTCATCACCGCTTCCCGATCGTCATCATTGGGATGACGGCCACAGAGATTCCCTGGGTACCTTAACACCCCCGTAGTCTTAGCCGATTGATCGCGCGCTGTCCTTTAACTCGTGAGGGTCGCGGAGGTCACAATGAGACCAGTAAACAGGAGGAAATGGCTTTGCTCAGCAAAATTGGCAGCGCAGATAAAAAGCTTGGCTGAACTGCAGCTGTGATTTCCTGCAGGTTAAGCCTTGGAGAGGAGAGGGAAGAGGTCATAGCTGTTGCTTTATTGTATCTGACATACCTGCACTACAAAACATGTACTTTTCTAAACAATTTATAGGTCTGAAATATAAATAAATATACAAAAACAGGTTAGATAACAGTTTCACAATGATGTAATATGAAATAGCTTTGGTTACAAGTTTTAATCATTTGGACCCCATTTTACTACCCAGCTAACAACTTTTGGTTCCCAGATGCCACCAGGACGTAAATGTTGTCCTCTTGTTCCGTTTTCTTCATGTTCCTCAAACGCTATGTACTTTGAATGTTTCCTTAAGAGCATGACGGAACTTCTATGGAACAATATAACATTCTCAGGATGTTTCATGAAGTTCAAACACCAATGGGAATCTGACCTAAAGTTGCTCTGGTACGTCTTGTGATAGCTTGGTAAAAGATTATCTTGGTAGTCAGAAACAACTGTACTACTTGATAATTTATATAATATTCACTGAATAAGTAGCAGGTAAGAGTAATTTGACCATTTATCATTGCTGAGCCATTCGCAAAATTTTATGTAACTGAAATTTTGTGCTATAGTAAATCAAAATGGAGGTTCCTTTACAGTCAGAGGTGACAGACTTGCACTACAAATTAAAACTATCTAGACAAGACAAAATGACAGACACTGTGCTCTGTGAGTGTTTTGACATACAGGAATGTGCAGAAACATGATCGAAAGTGAGGCCTGTGAATGTAAGAGCAGTGGGTGTCTTTATGCAAATTAGTGGATGTGTGTGCAGAGCCCATTGAAGTCGGTCTGCGTGTGCATGTGTGTGTTGATTGGTATGCAGACGTGTTTCAGGTTGTGAGTGGGGGGGTTGTGCGTCCGCTGGCTGAAGCGGCTTAAGGCTGACCGTTGGGTGTAGCAGTCTGTGACAGAGTCCCGCACATGGACCTGGGCCTTCCATAGCGCTGATATGACCCCCTCCCCCCCCACCCCCCACCCCCCACATCCTGTCCGTTCGCTAATCCCATATGGGCCGAGCCTCGGGCCCCGCCACGTGCCGCGGTCTCCTGGCGGCCGCTTCTCCCCCTGGGCCCTAAGGCGCAGGATAATGGATAATCCTCCACTCATCTGCAGCAGACGCGCCGCTGCAGGGAGCAGGTGGGATCACATTCGAGGGCGGGGCTGGCACGTGGCCCACTCCGCCTGGCTTGCATTCGACCGGGGCCTTATCTCAATCTCATGCCTCCCCTGGTGCGATTTGCTTAGTCAAAGCAGGGAGTTTTTCTGAATGAAAATCAGGCCGCTTCCGGAGGTGGGAAAAGGGAGCGTGGGCGGGGTTGCCATCGCCTCTCTGAAAATGGGCAAATCTCCGCACAGAGCTGGGCTGGTGCAGAGATCAGGTGTCATTCACCTTATCTGTCCCTACTCCCATCCCCAACACTTCTCTTCAAACAACCTTGAGCAAAAACACGACTGGAACCTCAGTCAGTGATCACAGACTGCCATACGATATAAAATTACATTAACAAAGCCTCTAGGTTGTTAAGGGAGAAAACACCCATGTACGGACATTTGGAGTGCAAATATGTATATACTAAATATTAATAAGTACATGAACTGTGATATGCAGTGAGCACAAAGACATCCACCCTTGAGAAACCATGTACGACTGTCAAAACAGTTTCCACAATATCAAAATGCCACTAAGGATTAGTAAGTAATTTGTCACTCCTCTTCCTTTCTGAACCAATTTCCCGTAACTTTGACCAATATTTGTCAGAATTTTCTTCTGACACACATTTGGCATCTGAATGTGTAATAAAGAATGAAATAAACATGACCCCAAAGATTTTTTCCTAGGAGAAAGAAAGCCAACAAAGAGAAAAAAAGAAGGAGCTGCTGTTTTGCTCAACCTTCTGACTAATGCAGAAAACCTTACTCACACCGGCCTACTCAGGGGCTCATGTTGCGTGTGGTTTTGCACTCTGTTTGTGTAACTCCAAAGCTGCCCTTAAACACTGGGCACGACTTAAAAGGCATGGCTTAAACACAGCAGCACAGCCAGGAAAACCCAAAACTCCATCTTTTAACAAATGGTTCATTTGCAGTTATGTTTGAGCATTTAGCAAACACTTATCTTACAGTCACGTCTTACAGTTTTACATACTACACACTATCTCCTTAAACAGCTGGACATGTACTGAAGTGATTCAAGTGAAGTACCTTACTTAAGAGCACAATGACTTTGCCTCAGCTGGGAATTGAACCTGCAACCTCTGAGTTGCAAGACCAGGTCCCTAACCAAAATATGGTATACAATGTGGTAACTGGTGAACGCACACAATTTTTTTTTTTTTTTTAGAGTTGAATAGAATTTTTAGAATAGAATTGTGTACAAGAGGGTAAAAGATTTCTTCTGCCTGAATCGGTTGCTGTTTGTTTATGTACGTCAGAGCCAAGCATTTAGTGTGGGAAGTTAAAGTTCACTTCACCACGCCAGGCTTCTCCATTTCGCGTACGAACTCGTGTGGTCATGTACTGTATCTCTTACATTGTCTAAAGGTCTTCATTGTAATCTTAAAATCATGACCCTGCTCCTGATTCAAAAACGCTGACTCATGTTTGAGAGGGTGAATCGATGTGTAACTTAAAGACCACAAGGCCAAGAATAAGAGTGGGTCAACCAGAAAGGTTCAGGAAAACAAGCTGGAGCCAATCAGAACCAAGCCACTTTCAAATGTATCCCAGAATTCCAAACCCCAGCCACTGTAAAAGGGAGGCAGCTCTGCTGCATTATGGTTAGGAAATGTATAAAGATTCAGATGGGACAATGAGACTGGACAAGAGTGGGACACTAATGTTTTTTTTGGTTTGGCAGAACCCTTTGCTTGGTTTTTTTGTTCATAAATGTCAATTTTTTTGATATTTCTATATTAGACAGCCCAGAACTTGTCTGTCTGATGAGCAAACAGTGAATATTACAATGGCTGATATAATACAAGATAACATAAAAAGCAATCATGGAGCAAATTTTTATACGTTCCCGAATGGAATATGTCAGTTTGAAAGACTACAGATATCCAAGAAATAACTGCAGCTTAGTAACTGAGTTCCTTCCCCAACCTTTCTCCAAACATCTGTTTGCTTTTATTTCTTTCTTAAGAAGCAGCTCGGATATTCACTCATATTCTTCTTCCGGACAGAGAACTCTGGTTATAATACCATCATTTTTCTGAGAAAACAAAGGAAATTCAATAATCCTCTTAGATAGTAATCTCCCATCTAAATAATCTTTTTGAGAGGTGGGAAGGAGGGACTTGTGGGTGTTAAAAGTTAAAAATGATCTTCACATTTTTAAATATCTACCACAGTAAGAATGTTCAGAAAACCTACTTTACCTTAACTCTGAGAATTCCATTATTAGAACAGCTATTTTGAAAAAGCGTCAACGCTAAAAAGACTCCATTTTCTTAATAAGCTAATAGCTGAGATGGCTATTAGCCTAGTTGTCTATGTGTCCATTTCCACATGTGAAAGCATCAGGAGCTATAAAGAATTATAAGGATTACATAATGGCTGTTTCAGACTGTCCCCTGAAGGTGAAAGATGCAGGACGCTTGCCCGTACGAGAACACATATCTCTCGCATCGTGTGCTAAGATTCCAGTCTTTCCAATCACCTATTCACATTCAGTTTCCTGCCAAAATGAGTTACATCATATATGGTGTCATTTCACGGGTATGAATTTTCAAAATAGCAAGCTTGGCATAGTCTCCCAAAGAAACTAGGGTTGCACAACCCATGGAATCTTTAACCAGTGTTGATTCAACACTTTGAAATGCATCTTATGAGAAATAGTTTGGACAACATGGTTGTATAGCTTTGGAATAATGACATATCCACCTCAGGGATGCTAAAGGTGGTTATTGCAACTTCATTTGAAAGTTATATATTCATGTATTATGATAAAAATGTAACAAAATATGATTTATGTTTATCTGCCGGAGTGAAGGCAATTTTCTCCTTTCCAGAATATATGTAGCAACCAGTTGATGGTACTATATTTAATATGTTTATTCAATAATGAAAGTACATACCCACCCCTCCATCCCTCCATACTAACACACACACACACACACATGCACACACACACACACACACACACACACACACACTCGCTTGCGCACACACATAGAACAGAGCCCAGCTGGACACCAGAAGCCAGCCGTGACAGAGCTCAGGGGGAGGGAGGGACAGTAACTAAAGGAAAATTAGAAACAAGGGCTGTGTGTCCGAAAGCAGTCACATTTATAAACCCACAATCCACACATCCCCTTCCTGATATAGGTGAAATCAAGCCGGCTCATCCTGCCCTATGCTCTCTGGTCCTTTAAAAATGGCATAGTGTATCACAACTGAACTAAACATTCCGCCTGGAGCACATGTCAACACACACACACACACACACACACACACACACACACACACACAGCTCATGTATTTGTGTCGGATTAAGGCTTTATTGACAAAGGAACTAGAACACACAGAAAGCTGTGTGTTTTGACGCATTCTTGAGGAAAAAGAGAGAACGGGGAGATTGACGAGACAGAGAGAGGGAAAAACAGTCGTCCAAGGAGGGAGAGAGAGCAGTGCGGTCTCTCTCTCTCTCTCTGCTTCATCTGGTGACTCATACTCCACCCAGGATATGAACCACTGGCTGTTTATCATGCCAAAGAGAGGGAGTGAGAGGGAGAGCGAACGAGATGGAGAGAGACAGAGAGAGAGAGGCACACGAGCGAGGGAGGGAGGGAGAGAGAGAGACTGAAAAAGTGAAATTTTGGGTTTATTTTTCTGACAGGGTGCTGGAGAGTAGAGCTGAGGAATTCCGCACTTCCATTTCCTCCTCAGGGGGGTCCCAGGCGGGCGCCGTGGAAACGGGGCTGACGTCAGCCACCCGGTGCTGATGGGCGGGGGTATGCCCCCGATCGGTCTCTTCACTGTACTCCCTCAGAGTCCATCGGCTGTCCTTCCTCAGTTACCATGACTGCTGCCACTCACCGAAGATGCCTGAGAGCCTTTGTGCGTCTGCTTTTGAGTGTGTGCGTGTGTGTAGAAAGCCAGGCAAGCACAACACGTGAGACCCAATGAGCGACCAGCTCCTTGGAGGCATCCCCACACCTTCATCCCCGCCGCATGCCATAATCTCCCCACGCGCCCCATGCCTCACGCCACAGCAGCGTGACGCTACCGCTAGCGCCCGCTAACTGCCGCAAGTGAACGCCACGTGCTGTTTTTGTGCTGCTCCTCACCTGTATGACAAAACCGCTTTTTCAAAAGCCTCAATCCGTTCGGCCATGGATTTGCTTATTAAACATCACAAAATCATCTCAAACTGCACCCAGCGTGTCCCCCTGATAACCCTGATAGCAAAGCGGATTAAGCAATAATTCTGAGTAATCACAGCAGAAATACAGATAACCCTTTCTCTGCAATGCACATATAAAGATATCATAGACCCTATTTCACCATATCCTTTCTTTCACCTGCTAATCGGTAGCTAAAAACTCAGCTTGAGGGACCAGACACCTTCTTGGTTTTTAACAGGAAATATCACAAGTGAGAAAATAGCCATGTTAACATAAGAGCGAATCGCATTAGACCTATGGAAGGCACCAAAATAGAACACTGGGACTGAGTGATTTGACTGGTCTTTCTTGAGCTTGACTATCATTATGAGTGAGGATGGAAAACCTCCATATTTCTAACCTCTGACTTGCTACATGTTTTATGACCACACAGTACAGACAGCGATACTATTTTGCCTGAATGTGTCAGTTCTTATCTCCTCCATTTTCTGGGTTTTTTTAAATAAATTTGCCTCTCCCAGCCCTGGGCCTGCTGTGCTCCAGGTGTGCATACAGTACAGGGGCTCTGTCACATTGTTGGATGTGTCATCTCCACTGTTCATGTTTAACCAATGATTGGCATTATGCAAATGAGCAAACCCTCTGAAAGAGCTCGTGTCACACAATGCAAATGACTGTGCCTTTAAGACCTGCCCCCCCCCCTCCTGGAAGAGCACACACCACTGCAGACTCTGAATGTAGGGCATCGGAGAGACCATACAGCTTCACCACTGCTGGTCATGCCAAGAACTAGCCTCTCCACTCTAGCTAATTTAATGTTTTTTAATGTTTCTCTGCCCCCGTCCCCCTCAACTCACAAGTATAAATGTCTCTGCTTTTCTCACATTTGGGGAGGGGGTTTGGGGTAAAAATAGCACACAGTTAAAGATTCCTTTGACATTTGGGTCTGAAATTATATGTTTCAACTGCATTGCCTCAGGTCAATAAAAGACAAATGTCCCCTCTTGTTAGCCTGGGAGGCCCATGCCAACAGGGGCTAGACTCACAAGGCAAGACCTACTGTGCTCAACTCTGGGGTGAGCCTAACAAAAGGCAAACAGGCAGCTCTCTGACAGATCATTTGTCACTGAAACCCAAAAGGAACCTTCGGTAACTGACGTGTCCAACAAATGTTCAATAATAACAATGAAAAAGAGACTCTTCTATCTACAACCATTTAAAAATACCTTCCATGGAATGTGTCCTATTAGCTGTATAACGCATACACCTAGCCAATGACCCTTTCAAGAACGGCTTGTAAATGTCTGACATGGCCAACTGAACCTTTTCCCTGGGTTTTAGGTCGCTATATGAGGTGTAGCTATTAAACAATGAGACTAATGCTCAAGAAAAACAGGTCTACTTCAAGCAATGTGTATCAGCAAACTGAAGATGCGAGCAGATTGAAACTTTCAGGGATTGTTTATGCTTGCCCATTGGTCAATGTATACCATGTGGTTTGCATATGCACACTGTGGTTCAACTTACATAAGCCCAGTTATTTAACAGCCACACCTCATACACTATATACATATCAATACCGCAAGATGACTTTAATTGATCAGACTCACTTAAGAAAACCCACCAGAACAAGCAGGCATGTGAGAAATAATGTTCCCAACATGTCTGGAAATTGAACAGAAGGACAGTAGATTGCCCTGGTAGAAAAAAAAGAATCTCTCTTTGATAATGAGTTGCATGTCATAAGGCTGATATGAAAGATAATGGGTCAGGCAGGATTAATGGAGTTTTTGAGGAAGGAGGCCAGAATGCTTCAAGCTATCAGTATGAAAGACAAAAGAGAAAATGGGATTTCTGGATATACATTCAATTAGCTCATCACCCAGTGTTCGTTATGAGAAATCTAAGAATCGCTTGCAGGCAGCATATTTGAGCATGAAAAATTGAAGTTGAAATCCAAATACAGTGGTTTTAGCCTATTTTGTCACACCACACACATAACATTAGAGCAGCACCACTATACTCCAAACACACCCAGAGCACTTCCACTATACTCCTCCACAATGGATATCCAAGGTCCATTCTGGATTCTTAAAGGGGTTCCACATGGTTAGCTTTAGCCATAGCACAGCCATGTCCCTTTTTGCACATTTAAGCTGTTTAGTGTGCTAATGAAACCATTCAAATGTCAGCCTGGAATGATGTCATCAACTAATTTTTGTTGCTTTTTAGTTAAAATATTGCTTGCTTGAGAAAAGATGATGTGAGTCTGGAGACTGGCCTTGCAAATATGCCCCCCCCCACGCCCCTCCACCCCCTTTCAGTCTAACACCCTACACGAACCTGGTGTGAAGCAACTTAATTCGCAGTCTGAATAGGAGTGCTGGAGTAGCCAGACGAAACTGCTCTGTCAATAAAATGCAACAGATCAATTAACGGATCTCAACATGATGTCATGTCAAGGCTCCTCTATACTTAAAAGGATGTACCCAAAGGCAGGATGGGTTCACAGTAACTATGCCCATGACAATTTTTTTTACAAGCCGTTTAAAAAAAGAGCAAACAGTATTTATATCTAATTCAGTGCTAAATGTTGCTTTGCAAAAACTGTTCAGAATAAATGCTTCATAAAAACAAGACAGCTTTTTGTATCTTTGAATATGAATGGTCTAATAAAACACATAGTCAAAGGAACTGAACACAAAGACAATGTATTTAGAGAAAGATAAAACATACCACTTCATTTGCCATTTACAACCCCACCATTAAATTCAAATGTTGTCAACGGCCTGCTTCTTTGTCCTGAATCACACTACAATCTTGTTTTTGCACATAAACAGTTGGCTTCTTGAGGTTCCTGTTTGTCATTTTCATTAATTTGATAGTTTGAGAGCACATATGGGACACCATCTTATGAAAATTACTTTTATTCAAAGCACAAGGAAAAATGTGGAAATTCCCTGAGATCACTGCAAAATGAATAACAAATAATGTGTTTAAAGTAAAGTCAATTTAATTGGGGCTCAAATGCAATTTACATTTACAGATTGTTAAGCATTGCATGTCCAAATGCTGCTGCTACAACGACTACTGCGGCTACAACAGCAAGTACTACTGCTACAACTACGAGTATTACTAATAATAACAATCAATTTATCATCATAATAAATACAATTATTATTGGTAGCTCAGTGTAAACCTCCTTATCGTCCGAATTTTCGTTACTTTAAATATGAACATATTCAGAACAAAGAAAAGAATCGAACAAAATCAGCAGGGAAAACGGTGAAGAATTCTGCAATTCAGTTTCACGCGTCAAACCAAGGTTTAAATTAGAATGCGGAAATTAGTCAGAGCGTCAGACACAAGTAAAGTGTATGCAATTTCCATGAGACCACTCTCTCAACTAAACATTCATCACCCGAGGGTGAGATATTAGCATGGTCAAGGGTAGCGACGTTAGCGTTTGGCTGTGCGTCTCTGCGTTAGTAACTCATAACAAAAATGAAAATGAAATAAGACGTTACTGCAATAAGTCACTGAAAGCTTTTGACCTATTTGCACACGTATTATCACCCTCATAATGAAATACGAGGCTTAAAAATACATTTGAAGGAGAACCAAACATCTCACTATCGGACACACTCTGGGTACTATTAGACCTATTGTAAAATAGTATTATATCTAGACAAGGCAAAAACTAAAGTCCAATTCTCAAATAAGACATGACATAATACTACAATATTGCTACCCAATCATAGCAAACATACTAGGGAGGAAGACGAATAAACAAACCTATATAATAACGCTCATGATTAAGCTGCTGTCAGGTAAAATAAGAACCCGAAAAGGAAGGATTTTCAATGTTTGCCACAGAATATTTCAGATTCTGAAGCCGTTCATTGATCGTTCGCTTTTTATGAATGAAACAAAAAGAAAGAAGGGTTAATGAATGGTACTCGTAGAGGACGTCAGTATTGCGTCACTATCCTTTTATGGAGCTTGCGACTGGAGCCCCATTCATAAAAAGGAAGGAGAGGTGGTTGCTTGCTATAGTAATCCTCTCAGGAGAAAAACAACGCAACAGCGCAAAGGAGCCGCGCACGTAGGATACATGAGCGTCTGCCCTTTATGCTCGAGTATTTTCGTACAGTTTGAAACTAAATCGTTTCAGATTTGACGTATGCTTGGGGGACATGGTAACGATGGATGAACTTTGCGAAATGGATTGTAACGTTTTGAAAAGGCTGTTGAAGGACGACAGTGGGAAATGTCTGGTTCTGGACTGCAGGTCCTTCTTGGCGTTCAGTGCTGGACATATCCGCGGCTCGGTGAACATCCGTTGTAATACAATCGTGCGCAGGAGAGCCAAAGGTTCCGTCAGCTTGGATCAGATTCTATCGGGTGACGAAGAGGTCAAAACCCGATTTAAATCCGGACTTTACTCCGCCGTTATACTGTACGACGAGAGGACACCGGATACAGACACCATAAAAGAAGACAGCACAATAACTTTGGTTCTTAACGCACTGTATAGGGACACGTTTGGGACTGAAATCTATTTGCTAAAAGGTAAAGTGAAAGCCAGCCATTTGATTAGAATTATAATTGTGTTAGATTGTTTGAGAGGGTTGCATTGTTTGACCTACTGCTACGCAGATGTAATTGAAAATTAATATATACAACGATTTAAGCCACTCAAATTCACAAAGAAAAGGGGAGACAATCTCTCGCCCAATTCATAAATGGCTTTCTGCATAGCTACTGCACAGAAAAGATAGCATGTATCTGTGTGAAGGTTAAAATTTTAAATTCCATGTACATTTCACAAAGACCCACATATGATAATTTACCTACCTCTATAATACATACATTTGCTGATATGATGTTCGAAAACGGAAGCCAAACAAATGCGCACCAAAACAATGATGTAATGGTGACCACAACGGTTGAAAACGGTTGTAACGTTCAATGCGGTAACTTTACTAGAATCCAAAACCAAAGCATATCTGTACACGGACCAAAGCAATACAATTATAACAGAAAATCAACGTTCTTTTTCCGTTGTTATGATATAGTGTTACAATATTGGAATATTATAAGGAATCCTATTGAAACATAGCAATATATTTTCCATTCCCTTCAACAAGCATGGCACGATAAATGGTCTATTCGCTGGTTCATGGAAGCAAGGGAATTAAGGTGATGTTCAAAGAATGTAAGGGTCGCTATGAATTGAGCTGCAAATATATAAAAACTACTCAATAGTCTTTTGCTGTATGCCATTCCGACATATATTTCTGTAATTATTGAAAGTAAATTGCGCTTCATTTTGTGTTTTTCCTTTATTATACTTATTCATTGTAGTGCTTACTTCAAATAGGCCAAATAATAACAAGAATAATCATAATAATAAGATAAGCCACTGCACAATGAATGCAGTTAGACTTGATTGCAGATTGTATTGTTAATCGTTATTGTCTTGAATTCCTCCCCAATGAAACACTACGCATACTGTATTATGTAAAGCTTAAAGTCAGACTACAAGACTAGATACCACAAATAATGCACATATGCTACCTAAGATACTCGAGACGTGCTAAAGAATTACCGCACACGGCATATTTACTTTAGTGAGTTTAACATTCTTTTCTTCTATACTAAATCATTCGTTTATAAATTTCTAGCTACAAATTGCACACCCTCGCTTCAGATCGTGGATGTCTTAAAACCTTTGAACTGTACAGTTTTTAATAAGCTGGAGACACAATGCGAATTCGTAACAAAACAAACTCGCTCTGTAATACAGGCTGGTCGTTAAACTCTCTTTTTCCAGTGACCAAGTTGTGGTTTGTTTTAATAAATATATCAGGTTTCACAGAACAATATTCAAATGTAAAGCTTATTACTCATACACATATTGTAGGTTAGTGGCGTAGCAGTAACTGAGGAAGTGGGCATACTGTAACTCCAATGCCTACTGGGTGTCAGTGGCAATAAGGCTAATACGTAGGTATACTGTACATCCCCAGCGGTTTAGGTGAGTATTCTCCTGACTACATCACTACTGTCGGTTATATAAACCTAGATATAAAATCTCTAGGGAATGAATATCTGAAATGCGAAAGAAGATTCAGTTTAAGTACTACCTACGCACCATAGGAATGTAATTTGAAAAATGTATCTTTTTTTTTTTTTTTTTTTTTTTTTTTTACAGGCGGCTACGACAGATTTTTCTCTGAGTATCCTGAATTCTGTCTAAAAACCAAAACGCTGACCACCTCATTGTCCCAGTCTAGTCTGGACTCAAGTTGTTCTTCATGTGGAACCCCGCACCACGACCAGGTGCGTAAACCACTCTCTCTCTCTTTCTCTCTCTCTCTGAGTAAAAGGCCGGCCGCACATCAGCAATTGAATGACTAGAGGCCTCCTGATTTAGGTCATTCGTTTGTTTTTCCTGTTGGGTAACAGCTCTCTCGGCAAGCCTTTGACAGATCGCACGTAGCTGCGGGGTCTCAGATGTGATGGACGGTAATTCCGTTCGCAGCTGTTTTACGCATCGACCATTTCCTGTCGTTAGGTCTATCGAGGGCGCCGCCCCTGACATAACAGGGGCCGAATCGATGCATCCGCCTCCATTCAATATCTATAAAAGAGTCATCCTATATTTTACATCTATACAGTATATTTCCTATCAATACCTTTTGTATTACACAATGCCACTTCCTGTCAAGCAGCCTGATGGATATTGTGGATATCGGAATATGAAGTAATAATATACGGAAGTGACGCATTCAATTCAATAAGAGAGGCATTCAATTAGAATACCACTTTGAACATTGTCATCAAGTATAACCATAGGCAACAATCTGAATGCACGCTTTTGGCCCTTTGTTAATCTTTTCTGCTTCTAATTGCTGATATTATAAAAAAACTATTATAATTATTTTAACTTTTACAATATTTCCATGTCTGACACCCCGCAAATGTAATTTAAGATAAATAGACATTAAACAGAATTACTATCTGGGATTATCTGCCAATAGAATATCCATAAAAACTGAACAGGTCACTGCTGTCTGCAAAACTGATTTGAGACAATAACAGTGTATGAGTACAACTTTTTGAATGGATATATGACTTGTATGCACACACCATGTCTTTCCTTTACTTTCCACACACCATGTTTGTATACATCAAGTATTATGTGTTCACCTTGGACAATTTAAAAGGATGCCACTTCGTCCATCATCCACTTCCTGCTCCTAAAAACCTCAATCCTAAATTCTTAAGTTTTGCCATGCAAAGCCAGACCCGAAAACCATCGGTTGTGGACACAAACCAGTGAAAGCCAGCCTTGGTTAGCCCCATTTTCAGTTTAAAAATGAAATATAACTATGTACAAATGAAAACTGACCCAGCCAATCAAATCCACCCTCAGTAACACGAGGGAACCAATCAGATGCAAGCAGTTTATAGCAAACAAACACCAACCTGTCAGAGGTCATCTTCCAGAGGAGGCTCCAGTGTAACCGCTGCGTGTCCTGTCTTTGTGTGCCTCTCCCAGGGAGGCCCTGTGGAGATCCTGCCCTTCCTGTTCCTGGGTAGCGCGTACCATGCTTCCAAAAAAGACATGCTGGACGGCATGGGGATCTCCGCCCTGCTCAACGTGTCCTCGAACTGCCCCAACCACTTTGAGGGAATGTACCAGTACAAGTGCATCCCTGTGGAAGACAACCACAAAGAGGACATCAGCTCGTGGTTCATTGAGGCTATAGAGTACATAGGTAAGTACTGACTCGTCTTGGCTATAACAGCTGGACTCAACCAGCTTAGCTTTCCCCCAGTTTTTCCATTAAAGGAATATGCTATAATGTTCAGTACAATGCAACAGCTAAACAAACGAATGAAGAAGGGATGTCTAAACTCATAAAAGGAAAGACAAGAACACCACCATCATTAACACAAACAACAGCAACAATAATAACAACAAAGAGGAGGACAGCTTTTACAGATGGGTAGGGCATTATTGTACATTGAGCTGTGGGTGAATTTTCCTCAACCTTAAATATAGCATATGATGAGGACAGTGTTGTATGGTTGTGTAGTGCAGTGATTTGCCCCATGGTGCTGAGTGAAGCACAGATGGCTTTATTTGTAATGAACAGATACACATATTAACCATCCCACCTCACAGACATCCTGTCAGTTATTATTAGATATTACTTTATTATTCAATATCACTATGTCCATAGGCTTGAACATTAGAAGTGCATTATTTTGTTGAAGTGATACTTCATCGTTTGACCGAATGAACAAAATAGCTGTATTCATAATTTAGGCAGTATAGCGAAACATTTATCACGGCTTAGATACGCAATGCAAGCAGCCCGTCGTCAGCGTGGGTAATATCCGTGAGTGTGAACGTTTTGTGTGAGGGAGGAACCGGGCTGTTTACAATCTCGGGATTCTCGCAGCTGGAGACTCGGAAGTGGAGAATTCCAGGCGATTAGCCCTCGGCGTAGCGCGTCGTTTCCTCGGAGACTCGGGGTGTAGCATCTGCGGTGAGGCGGGAGGCCTCGGCAGGCCCGCTGCATTAAAAAGCTTCCCTGGTGCGTTATGTGGGTGTGCGCGCGGTGCGGTGAGACCTGAGCCTGACTCACCGCCGTATGCGGTTACCATGGATCCGTGTGCGCGCGCGCGCCTGTGTGTGTGTGTGGCAACCAGCAATATACGTGTCTCACTATTGAGAATGCCTCAAGCAGTTCAAGAGTCACCACAAGCACACATGCGCACACAGACACGCGCGCACACACACATAGCTGCTTTCAGAGCCTCTCTAAAAAATGCTTCCTCCATTACCATTCAATGACTGCTGCAGCTTCATTGTGCTTGCTGCAGCTCGCTTCTAACTTCCTCTCTAATTAGTGACTCTGAGGAGAGCCCCTGTGTGTGTGTGCGCGCGCGCACGCAGCATAATTAACAGAGTGTGGGGTGTGAAACAGGCAGACACCAAGACCAGGCTTGTCAAAGTACTATTCTGACTTCAGATTTCAGGAGGTGTTTTAGCACACTTGTGACTGTGACTTTTGAATGGTCGGGGTCCTATCACCAGTGACTATATTTAATTTTGAATGTACATTACAGTAATTGTGTTGTTCATATGAATTTGATCCAAAAAGCCCCTTTTCAGTATAGCAGACCTCATAGCCATGTCAAGTTGAAAGCTTTAATAATGGAAGTTATAAAGGTACAGAAGTGGAGTAAACCATTAGGGATTCAAATTTATACACTGAATGTTATGGTGAACTTCAGGTTAAATATTAAATGTATTTTCAGTATATGTTAAATGATGTATCCACAACTGAGAAACTGAAAATGAACAAAATGCAAATTAGAACTGAAACTGTCGGGAAAGTGAACCCAACTATTTTTAAGCTGGCCAGTCTCCAACTATTTGGATTTGATAGATTTATGAGCATTGTCTTTAGTTTGTTTTTACATTTCATTTTAGTTCTCAATTTTCACTCTAAACCAACAAAATGGTTACCCTTCTTTACACCTACACATATGTAGCAAATATATTCAAGTATACTTTTGCAAGTAAAGTGTTAACAATTTGTGAAGATCACCTAACCCAAGACTTCAACAGTTTACCTGTTTTTGGACTCAAATCTTGTGCATGTCTCAAAAAAAAGTGTGTGTGTGTGTGTGTGTGTGTGTGTGGTGGGGGGGGGGGGGGGGGGGGGGGGGGGGCTGTTCCAAATGTCTGTTATGCAAAAGAAGATGAGAGGAGGGAGTGGGGAGGACAGGGGGGGTAGGGTGGAGTGAACCAATAAAACAAACAAAGGACAAAAATGAGTGAGTGTAAAAGTTTGCCCTGAGGGTAAATGTAACACTTCCTGTCTTTATCTGTAAGGGAGCACTATTCAACTTCTGGCCCTGAAGGCCACATTGTATGCAGGTATTTACTCCACACACTGCACCACCTGATTTAGCTAATTAATTTACCTCCTTGGTACAGGAGTTGGGCTAATTTGTGAAGTCGGGTGTTTTAATTTGTGGCTAGAACAAATACCTGTGTATTATAACACCCCCAGGAGTTGGGTAGAGTTGCTGTATGGAGTTTTGAACCTGAGACTGTAGTACTGACCTTCCCTCTACCGCCTCTCCCCGCAGATTCTGTGAAGGACTCAAACGGTCGCGTCCTGGTCCATTGTCAGGCTGGTATCTCGCGGTCCGCCACCATTTGTTTGGCGTACCTGATGAAGCGGAAGCGGGTGCGGCTTGAGGAGGCCTTCGAGTTCGTCAAGCAGCGACGTAGCATCATCTCGCCCAACTTCAGCTTCATGGGACAGCTGCTGCAGTTCGAGTCTCAGGTGCTGGCAACGTCCTGCGCGGCTGAAGTGGCTAGCCCGTCCGCTACCCGCGGGCCAAAGTCTTCCTCCACGCCGACCTCGCCCTTCGTCTTCAGCTTCCCAGTTTCTGTGGTGACGCATGCGCAGCCCAGCAGTCTGTCATACTTGCAGAGCCCAATTTCGCCCAGCTGCTGACGCGGTGGGCAGGACGGACGGACGGACGGACAGACACCAAACGGCTAAAGACACCTATGTCGAGGTTCCCTTTGTCTCAGAATCCCTGCACAAAGGAACAACCTCATGGTTTGGCAGGCTAAAGGCCAAAAAAATAAAAAAAAGATAAGGAGTATTTAGTGTCCTTATCAACAGAACAATGTTGTATATCACAGAAACATCTCGTATTCATATGTCAAGCTTGGGTGAAAATGCTAATGTTAAATTATTTGATAAAGCTATGTGGAGATGAAAGCTGTTTTGGGAGAATGAACTGCTTCAGCTCCAAATGACAATTACCCTGTGTTTTGAAAAATGAAGTGAACTTTAATACTGTAGAATTCCACTGTAGAATGATATTACTGTATTTTTATCCGAGGTCAGTTTATTTCCGTCATTCCTATGGTGGCCTTCCCCCTTACGCCGGTGTTGACAGCTAAGAACAGTGAGTGGAAGTATTAGCTCTTAATGTAAACTGGAGTAAACTCCGTTTCCGGGCAGGAAGCGGCTCTTGCTTCTGACAGGTGCTCGCACTGCTTTTGGCTTCCTATTTCTGATCCCCGGTCCTGCCTGCCTCTCTAGAAAAAAAAAAAAACAGCCTCACTTCAGCCTCTTCCGTCGGGGGACGGACGGAAGATAAATAACGGAACCGAGCAGGGCACTTTGGAGAAAAGAGGCTCTGGCGGACAGCCAACGCTAGATTTCCCATGAGGGTGCCAAATAAGAGACTAGGGTTTGCTGCGTGAATGAACCGGAGGATGTCAGGCTACAAGTCCAACCCACACTGGCTGGTTTGTCCGGGAGGTGTACTGGACATCACTGTGGACAGCGATCAGAGTATCCGCGCTACAGACGAGTTTGTGAGAGGAAGTAGCCTTTCTCCTGTTTCTTTTGTCAGTGCCTTGCTCACAGAAGGTACAGGACGTTTTCAAGGGAGTTTCCCGTCGCTCGCTTTTTGCGTTTATTTTTGTTTTGTCCCTTGGGTGTCTGACGCAGTAACGTCACAAAGCATTTCAAATGTTTTTCGAACTGCAATACAAAAATGCTTTTAAGTATCATCGTAACTTGGGGGTTTTCTACTCCGTTTTATTTTAAAATCAGAGCAATAATTTACTTTTCCTTTTACAGTTGCCACCAAAGCACTAAACGTATTCCCATCTCCCCAAAGGCCTTTTTATACTTGACAATATTTTAGAATTTGTTTACAAATTAGAGATTTACATTCTTAACTTGTTGATTTCAGTCTCATGTAACCGGAGATGTGGTCTGGTGGCTTTTTGTCGGTGTAAATCTGGTCCGCTCCAACATTAGAAACGCACACCCTGCACACCGCAACGCGGAAAGGATGGTAGAGAAACACCCCAAAAACCATCTATCCTGACGAGAGAGGAGGAGGGAATGCTGAGGAAACTTTAGGAAAAGCACTCGGGTGGAGCAACATTCACACTCTTATTGCAGAGCGTGGTAATAAAACGAATATGCAGGATGGCCGGAAGTTGACCTCCTCCTACAAAAGATGGTTAACTTGTTAGCTTATCCGAATGCTCCAAACTCCAGACCTGAGTAAGAGTCTACGTCACCTTATATATTTTCAGATATTTTACATCAGAATTATTCAAATCATCTTATTCCCCTTTAACTGTATGTAAACAAGTCTGGAGAATTATTCACAAAAGAAGAATGTCCTTTTGATTTAATTCTAGCCCTGCTCTGGGGATTAGACCATCAAAGGTACTAATAACAGGAGTTAGTTCAATATGTGTGTATGTATAAGGTAATATGTATGTATGCGTAAGTACACATATGTATTACATTTATGTTACACACATGAGTGTAATGTAAGCTGATCACATGCATTGAGAAGAGGAATGGCAGGTGTCAAACAAGCCTGGATTCCCTCTTCTGTGCCAAATAGGTATCGAAGGTGTAAATATGAGTTGTATAGGTATGTTGTCTGGTTAAGCCAGCTATTCTCCTCTTTCAAACGCAGTTACAAAGGGGCCGTGTCACAAAGGCCCATACGCACAAAGGCCTCCTCAACACTGGGTAGTCCACCGTCACTGGAATTATGGGAAATCACAGGACAGTCCATTGATACAGGCGCTTATGTAGCAGATACAGAAACTACACTCCGACTCAGCGGCAAAGCTGAATTTTGGATTGAGACGCTGGAAAACTGCTGGCTAACGTTGCCTTTGGTCTTCCTGAAACGTGTATTGGTTTTCTGTTTAAATGTTTTTATTTTTCTTTTGAGACACAGCTCTGTAAAAATGAAATTGCTTATGAACCCAAATGGTTGCCTTGAAGCGCTGGACAGGTCTGAGGTATATGCGTAAGGTCCAGGACCAACGGGTCTAGCAAACGTGGGATTCTTTGGTATTCAATTTTGAAGAATGTTGGCACCTTTTCTATAGCACTTTTAAGTGATGCAATATTGTAGTTTAATTTTACATTGATTTGCACATTGTAATGAAAACAGGTGGTAGCTGAGGACCTTTATTTCACCCATGCAGTCAAATTTTAGTTTTTTGAGTAAGAATATGGAAATAAGATTAAAAGGTATACAACCATCAACAATCATTGAACAATGCAATACTTTATACCTGTGTCAAATGAGATGTTATTGTCCAACTTCCCATGGCAATATCATTCATACTGTTTTTAACCTTTTCCTTATTTTTTGTTATATATGGTATGTTTTATTTATTTCTTGAATTCCATTGAAATATAACAATTTTTAATAACTAAGAGTCTCAAGTGTGTTTAATTGTGCTCAGAAATGTATGATCCAGTTTTGGTATGGAATTTTCTCAAATAAGGATGAGACTGGATACTTCAGTGGGTCATGCAACCACCTCAACCACATATGGTTCCGAAGAGACCTGGGTTCAAGACCACTCTATGACTTTCCTCACTATATTTGCTCCTCATCTATACCCCTCTCTGCCTTCCAGCCATGTAAATAAAAAGTAAGGAGGGTGGCCTTGCTGCTCTTGTTTTCTAAAAAGAATTTTCAAACTCAGGTATAGACAACTCGGAGTAAATGGTATTCACATGTAGTTACTTGCATGCTTTCAACATTAACATATAATGACATTTGTAAAGGTTATAACTTGAAATGGAACATGTACACTAAACAGGTGGTTCTTATAAGGATGTGCAAGAGTAGGGAAAATTTCAAAAAAGTTTAAAGAGAACACTAAACCATCCTGAATTACCACAAAACCATAGTATCTCCTGTCAAGATCTAAATTTGCTTCAAAATGGAACACTCCCTAACATTTTAAAGCGTCAAATTTTTTCCATCAAAACGACAGGTGACTTGGGTTTTACCCTTAAAAAACGGTTTAAGGTAGCCTCCAAGACTGACACTTCTTGGTTAAGCCGCTTTATTTCAGAGTGGGCAAGGAAAGAAGACACGGGAATAAAGCTGAAATTAGAATGGCAGCTCGTACTCAACAAGTTCCTAAACACGCTATTTTCCCTCAAAGGGATTGTTCAGCCTGGACACGTAGTCACAAGATAAAACATACTACAGAGCACAAATTAAATCATAACGCAATTTCGCCGCTTTATGAACTCGTGTGACGCAATCATCCGGGCTCGTAGCTGGAAATATCACACGTCCCTTGAGAAGTTTTGTCCCGTCCGGATGCGTGAGTTTTATCACAGAGAAGCCATGTAAATATTCCATTACTTCACCTCCTTATGTAAAACTAATGCCGTCTGAACAGGGTTTATGTCTTTGGCGACCAGCAGGCTAATGATTTTAGCAATTTCATTGTTACACAGACAGCCTATGTATTGTAGCCTGTTCGCAAAATACTTTCAGTATGTCCTGGCATATAGAACAAACACACAAATAGTCACAAAAAGTAATTGTTCCCCACAATACAACTACCATTAGGTATGTAAAATGTTGTTCATACAGTGAAAGAGAAAATACTGTGGTAAACTGTAAATCAAATGACATGTCAGAAAAAAAAAAAAAATTACATTAGTCTGCATTGTGTCAGATTCTGCTTGAGTTCAGGACCTCATTCGTATGTTGTCCCTGAATATGAAGCAGGGAAGCAGAACTTGGCAAGACGGAACCCAACTTTATACGCCTCTATATTGCTGGATGAATTGGATGCAGTTTCCATATCAACACAAAGAGAACTGTGTGCAGAGATTTGCAAAGAGAGGGAATTATAAAACGTAATCTGAGATGTAAAGCCGAACATGTGCTTGTATTTTTGCAGTATAACAATTCGGTTAATTAGGTTTTAGTCATTGCCTCTCAAGTCCCAGCCTTCATGTATTTAAGTAAACCAAAAAAAACGCTTTTATTACATTATCTGATTTCTCAATTCTTTTATTGACTTCTATGGTTTACAGTGTAAACAAACAAATTTAACATTGTAAACCGTGCTTGCATGTGGACACATTGTACTCCCAGAGTAGAATGAGCGTCATCTGTGATATCCTTTTTTGGTATACGACTGCCCTCTTGTGGCAAATTATTTAATTACATGAATATACAACTTGACAAACCGCTTGGAGCATGTGGAGGACCTTATGCACGCTGACAGTTAAATCCATTTATATGGCACGGGATTTCATATATCCAATAAAAATTAAGAAAACATACTTAAGAGAAGGGTCTTAAAGAGATGAACCCCATGAGCTAGTTTATTTTCAGGTTTAACCAAAACTGTACTCCTGTATTTTGCCTGGCTACCTCTGTCAATGTGGAAGAGGGGTAGAATTTTGTGAGGCAAATATAACTATTATTTGCAAGAATGATGAAAAAAACTAAAAAAAGGGTTGATTCCTTACAACAACAAAAAAATTCCACACAGCCTGAGAAAGACAACAGCGAACATAAACAATCAGTCACCGAGAGTAGTACATTGTACAAAATAAATATCACAATACAATATATTTTGGGTTGTTATCTATTGTTTACCAGTCCAAACAATGTAAAGGGTTTCCATAAAGTTATCAAACATAAAATGAGGTATATAAAAGTGTATGTATCTGCTAACACATATGTAATCTGTGATGTGCGTAGCCAGATCACTTTCACAAGTTCTCAGAATATATATTAATAATGCTGATCATTTCATATTTCCTATTGCAGAAAGAAAAAAAATGATTGTGTGAGGGTGCAGTGAACGGAATTGCGATTTAAACATCTCCATCTGTTTCATAGCTCTGTATGACTATTTCATTTGTTTCCTCCTTCACCAGCCATTTTAACAAAGTGGTCGAGGTGTTTTGGTCTTGAGTTTGTTTTTTAATTTCTTTTTGAACTTGAGTTTCTTTTTGAGTTTCCTTTTGAGTTTCATTTTGAACTTGAGTTTCTTTTTGAGTTGCTTTTTGAGTTGCTTTTGGACCTCGAGTTGCTTTCTGACTTTGGGCCGCTCTCTGAACTCGGGCCGCTTTCTGAACTCGGGCCACTTTCTGAACTCGGGCCGCTTCTTGACCATGAGATACTACGTGACACAGGCTGTTAAAAGTGTTCTGGTGCCACTGCTTGAAACAGTTCCTGTCAGGAATCACGCAAAGAGGTACGTTACATTTCACGCATTTCCAGATCGTTTTGCTGTACTTCTTTGAGGCTAGGCAGTTGACACAGTTTTTCCTTCCAATCGTGGCTTTCAGTGAGGGAGAAACTGTTGAGGGGTCAATAATGGGTTCCACCAGGTGCATGTCTATTGGTCCGGTTTCCTCTGGCTCATCGCTTTCTAGTGGAGCGCTGGCTCGTGGAGGTTCGGGGTCAGCGTTAGCGGACTGACCTGTATCAGCGGCTTGTCCTGATGCACCCCCTGGCGTGAACTTCACAAGCTCCACGCTGAGAATCTCCCTGAACTGTTTCTGTGAAAGCGCTATGCCGTTTCTCATTGCTGCCATTTCCTTATGCAGCAGGTAGGCGTTGACGATCGCGATGTCTATGAAGTGGAAGAAGAGCGCCTTGTACCACTTCGAGGTCTTGTGGTGGACACTGTAGCAGCCGAGTAGTGCGTCCGACCGGTCCACGCCGCCCATGAACTTGTTGTAATCCAGCACCGAATCGGGTACAGGCACTGTCCTCAAAATCCAGGTGTTCTGTGGGTCGTGGATGCGTCGCTTCATGATGTTCTCATTGTATGCCTGGTGAATGGTTGAGCACATATTTACTTCATGCATGTCCATCCACTTGACATACAGCAGCGGCCCTCTCCGAAGCCACCGGATGGTTCCCCTGGGTGCCCTCTTGGGCATGTTATTTTCCAGACAGCGCGGGAACCCTTGGCGGTTTTCCCTCGCGGTTCCGCATGCCCCAAACTTCATCTGATGCAAGTCCTTGAACAGGGTGTCGCTGGTGTAAAAATCGTCCATGTACACGTGATACCCCGTCCCTAGATGCAGCCCGCTCAGCAAGTCCATCACGGCGTCGTAGCTGAGACCTTTCCCAGTGGCTGTGTACGACTTCCTGGTGTAGATGTTAAAGTCGCACATGTATCCGTTCCGGGAGTCTGCCAGGACGAACAGTTTGAACCCCCACTTGGTTGGTTTGGCCTTTATGTACTGCCTCATACCGATCCTGACTTTGGAAGGCACTATCTGTTCATCGATGGACAGACACTGATGAGGGTGATAGAAAGCCCTGCAGGCTTCCTTGATTCTGTCCATTAGGGGCCTGATACGGAAGAGGGGGTCGAACTCCGGCGTGCCTTTTTTCTGGTCGTTGTGGGCATCCTGAGCGGGATCGCTCATATGGAGGGTCAAGGAGATGGCCTCGAACCTCATCCTCGGCATCACCGACTTGAAGAACGGAAGGCGGTAAATGGGGTACTGGCTCCAGTAGTCCGATAACTGATGCGCCTTTAGCAATGCCATGCTAATGAGGAGGCCGACGTAGTGGTAGAATTCCGTCTCGGTCAAAGGCACCCACGGAGTCTTTATTCCCTGAGCCAGTCTTCTTGAGGCGTTTTTATTCGTGTTGGTGCAAATCGTCTTCACGGCACTCGAGCTGAAGAAAAGCCGAAACAGTTCCAGTGGGGTGTAAGGTTTTTGGATGTCCAGCTGGACACCTGTGGTCCTGGCTGGGCAGAATGGGTATTTGGATGGCGCTGTGTCAGGTTCAGCGATATCCTTCCACCTCTCCTCTTCGCCAGCGGGAGGAGTGGATGGGCTGGGGGCCCTCTTCTTTGCCTTGCCAGACGGAGACGGGGTGTGGGGCGACCACCGCCCTTTTCTTTTAAGTGCAGCGCGACGTGACCGGGGGTTGGGCGGAGTTTTCGCACCTTTAGACGACGGGCTGGAAGAGGACATGGAGAAAAGTGCTCTTCTACTTGGTGACATAAAAGCATGCTTCCTAGCCACAGCAGGCGGAGAAAATGGACAGACGTCTCTGGGGGAAAAAAAAAAAAATACATATATTAGATACATACATATATATTATACATATATGTATATCTATACACACATAGAAACATATACATATATATACACATACACACACATAACATAGCTCATATTACATAGGGTCCGTTCCAATGGTCAAATGTTGTCTCCTTCTCTCCTCCACTACCACCTCCTCTCCTCCCTGCTCCGGAAACTGATCCACGTGTCCTCCCTCCCTCCACTGTTCCAAAATCGTAGGAGATGAGATTTAGCCTCCTCCAAATGAAGGACACATGTAAGTATCCCACCACGGAAGTCTTCACATTTCTGGGTGACAACATTGTGCTCATGACCAGTCAGATTAAAAGACCATCCCACGAAATATTTCAAAAAAGACTATTGGAACGCAACTTTCGTTTCCTACCCTTTTGGAACAGTGGAGGGAAGGACGACACATAGGTCAGTTTCCGGGGCACGGAGGAAAAGGGGACACAAATTTGAGTACTGGAACGCACCTGGCGAACGAAGGGAGGGAGGAGACGAGCAAAAGTATTGGAATGCACCCATAGATCTTTATTCACTGGAAAGTCGTTACGCATCAATAGAAAGCTAAAAGCACAAAAAGGAACAAATTAATCGATATACTAGGTACAAACACTGGCGTCGACTTAACAATAAGCGCATATTTATGAAGCACGAATAAAGGCAGGAAATTCAATAAGGACGCTGTTTAACAGATCTTTATTTGCTATAAAATTGTTATATATATCAATGCAATGGTGCATGAATGATTGCAGGAATCAACATGCTAGGTACTAACACAAACACTTCTGTGGGTCATGGCGTCCGCGGAAAAAAAAACTTAAGCACGAAATTCCCTACCAGACCCGTCACATTCTGCTTTCACTCAAATGACCTCGAATCTGAACTTTATTCATTTATACGGGTTTACCACGAAATAAGTACAACACTATCTCACCTGTCCGCGACTGGGTCGATGCCATGATCCAAGGCGTCTTCGAACAACGAATCTCCGCTGTCCAAACCTGAGGAATCGCCTTCATCCTCCGAACCATTTTTTTGTATATCTTCAACTATCTCCAAACCAGAGAATAACTTCTTTTTTGTCCAATATGGCATGTTGGATTCTGTTTACTCACAGAAACAATAGTTCTATTTAAGCCCCGCCTCTGTTAGGTCTGTTTGTTTCACATGTGTGGAATGAAACAATAATCCGACTGAACCTGTGTCGACTCATTTGAGGCTCTTGCGCCCCGGCCGAAGCACGCTACTGACGTCATCACGCTGAGCCAAGAGGGTGCGTTCCAAAACATTCGCTCCTCTGTCGTACAGGGTGTAGTGAAGGGTGGAAGGTGTCTTATTTGTTGCTTTTGGATAGAGGAAGTGTGGATAAGGTATTTGTTAGCTGTAGAACAATCTAGTTTAGGCTGTGAGTACAGAACTGCAACCGGATTTTCAAATGTATTTTATGGATTTGTTCCGAACCCACATTCATAGGTGTTGGGCGCCATGACCACAAGGGCTAAGATGACATCATCAGTCTCATTTCTCTTCGGCCACTACTGCACTACAACTGCAACCCAGCACATATTGATTTTATGTTCCTCCCATGGCATAGGTAAAATGATTGCCGACATCTTAAGTCCCAGCAATGGTGAGTTTCTCAAGGAGTATATCGGAAGCAGCCCCATGACTTGCGTCTCCTGTCCAAGTCCATGCATGAGGGTTCAAGTCGTTGTGCTGATAAATTCAGCTAATTTCAGAGAATATTCAACTTTGATACACATTTGACTCACAATATGATAGAGTACAGCTTTATATATTTCAAAATGTCCTATTTTCAAGAGCGCTTTTTCCCCACTACCAGCATCACAGGTTTAGTAGCAGGTGTAGCGGTTTTGTCTTCGCTACAGTGATTACAAATGCATCACATCTCATTGAATTTTCAGTTGTTGCATTTGACGCCTTACATCCTAATGCCTGTATCAATATTGTCACATTTTTCACATAACCTGACAGAGATTCATTTTCTTTCTTATTGCAATAACTTCCAAGCTTACATTGTATGGTTTTGGGCATAAAAGAAATGCATTATGGGAACTTGCAAAAAATGATACAAATGTTTGGCTTTTGCTTGAATAATTTTTTAAGGTACAATACAATTAGAATAAAAAAGGTACATTTGCCTTGTGTTGGCAGTGCAATTACAGGCATAACAAAATGTACAAATCTCCTTCAAATGTAATCACCGGCTTGACATGCCGCAGAAGCCAGCAATTATAGGGACTCAACTTTATCTGATGTTTAGTAGTTTCTACAGATTCTGAACAGCTGCTTTTGTTATTTTCGCTGCTGGCAATAACAAAAGGTGTTGATAAATGAAACATACCATTTTTTTCCTAAATAGCTTATGCTAGGATAAATGTGCACTCCATCTTTATTGTAATTAATCTTCAGGAGTTCACAGTAAATCAATTCTGGTTCCCAAAAGATAAGAAAACGACCAATGCATTAGATTCAAAATCTGTGCTTGCATTTCTCTGGCGATTACAAGGGCTTTTAAAAGCGCAAGCACTATTTAAGTTAGCATGACCTCAGTGCTGGGAAGTACAGGGGAAAGAAGTTTAATCGCTGTCCCTCAGTAACTCCTGCAAGTCCCAGAAGATGGTAAATTAACTGGTAATTAATATTCAGAATAATACTTTTCCGTATTTGTACAAATATTGTGATAAGCCCTGGGAATTATTGTGATATAGAATTCTGATACATCGCCAAGCCTGGATACAAACTGTTTTAACCAAATGAAGACAGCAGTCAGGCATGAAGTGTCATGTACTTTATTAAGACTGGTTTACAGTATTGAGGAGTACTGGGATACTCATCGGATCAGTTCTGTTAAATGGGGGGGGGTGGGGGGGGGGGGGAGTCAAACTCAGTTAGCCAGCAGACGGAAATAAATATTTTGAAAGTGAATGTGTGGGTAAGTAGTATGTCAAACTGAATCGGGGGTTTGTGGTTGCAATGGATCACGCGCTGGTTAAACCTGGAAAGCGAATCACGAGATTAATGATCCGATCTGCACTTGGGTGCCGCATTCGTCCAACTCTACGACTGCCAACTTTATGAGGTCACCTCCTACGAGTCAAGTTCCACAGTCTGTTCACCTTGACCTCACAAGCTTTGTGCCGATTGGACTACGGATACACAGGTGTCTGTGTCAGAGGGAAGATTCTGTTCGGGGAGGATTCCATGATTCGTCAGCCATATTAAGATCAAACCTGTGTATGCTAATGCGGTAGTCACGATGTAAAAAAAAAAAAATAAAAAACAAAAATAAAGGAATATAAGGGAATGAATATGGAAATCTGACCATGACAGACACCTCTTTCTACATTTAATATTTATTCCAAACATAAAGAGAACCAAAATGGACAACTATTCAACCTAATGACTGCGCTATTCCTTCTCCAATAACAGAGAAAAAAAAAAGACCCAAAGAGAAAAACCCCACTTCATATACAGTACTAGTAAAACCCAATCTTCATCAGTAAACAACATCAAAAGCTTTACAAAGGCATTGTCCTTTACACAACCTGTACATAATGGACATCTTTTTTTACTCAATAATGTCATTTTCAGTTCATTTCAAATAACTTAAATCATTCCTGCTTAAAAGTGCAAATACTTTAAAACATGAGTGTTGGTAAGACGAAAGTGACATGGGGAGTCATGCTCAAATATCTTGAGCAAGTAATAGTGAATTTTTCTCCAGTCCCCCCCCCCTCCACGGGGTGCGCCCATGGTACGGTCCTTACGTTTCCAACCTGCCGCGCTCTCTGATCCCTCTCTGAAAAAACTAAACTCAAAACTGAAACTGAAAGTAACTTGCTATACCATGCCATTCCCAGAAAAGACAAAGGTGATTTTTAAAAAAAAATGAAAAAGTTATCTTAAAATGTAAAGTGAATGTTAAGGTCCCTACAGTCTAAACTGTGACATGGTCCATTTTATAGCGCAAGTCATCTTCAAAAAATTGAAATGAAATTCATACCCATTGCAGTAAAACAGAGCAAAGCCAGGAGGGTGGCTGTAGTGTATAATGTTTTAAATAAGAGACAAAGAGGGGAGGAGGCCAGGTCAAACACCAACACTGGGGAGTGTGCCCCATCTCCTAGGGACCTCTGACCAAAGGGGGGCGGGGGTCACAGGTATCCACCAATTACAGTGTCCCAATGAGGCACCATTTTCATCATTCCGGAAGGCCATATGCTCTTAGTCAGTTTCCGGGAACTCACTGTTTTCCCAAACCGTTAGACTCCTGCTGTCAATGAGAGATTGACGATTGAACATTTTGGACACTGGGCATTGGAAAAACAACTGTTTTCATCTGAAGGCAACTTTTGTAAACACTTCCACAGATGGGAGAGAGCAGTTAAAACAAAAAAACAAAAAATGGTGCTGGGGGGGGGGGGGGGGGGGGGTGTTAATTGGCAGCTGTTTATAACTGAAAAGTTTGTATAAAAAAATAATTAAATAAACGGAGGAGCTTGATCGCCGGTTGGGCCCTGAATGTGTGAAGTGTTTAGTAACAGTCTCTGCTGGGTTGGACCGGGCCTCGGTCTAGACTAGGACTTCTGCTCGGCGCTGGCTGTTGGCTGGGGCGTGCTCTCCGGCTTCAGAATCTGGTACGTGATAAGGTACTCGGGGTAGGCCTGGAACAGACACACGGCAAACAGGAACCAGTGATGAAATCGTACGGGAGCTGAAAACTTTTTTAAAATGAGCACAGATTACTGTCCATCAGAGGAAAGCAGGTCAGTGTCTCAGATGAAGCATCGGATTGCGTTTGAGCTGTCCCATTTTCGAGGCCTGAATCAACGTTTGTCCTAAACTTTGTCAGCAAAAAGAACGTCTTTCCCCCCCCCCACAAGGGCAGTTCAGTGAGTTCATTTTGATAATCGCTGAACTCAAAAACTTGAAGATGAAATGATTAATTGTATTAAATTGTGAGGGAAAGTTAAAGACAGAGTTTAAACGTCAGTTGTCTTAATGTAGATTCAAGCGTCCAAACCTTCCTCAGTTTCCTGGTAAAAACACTATTTAGGGGTCCCTCTAACACATAAGAGTTTAGGAGAGCATTTTATGGTACAAATTTATACATTCTGCCAAAAACTGTCCAACCCATCGTCACCCCATGCTCATATCAAGAGAGGTGAGGGGTCGATCTTAAAACTGAACGGCAGCCAATTCAATTTCCAGTTGGGACATTGCAGTGGTAACCCTGAGAAGAGTACTCAACCTGCCAAACTTGCTTTACTTAAGCTTCAGCACCCTTCCAGCCATTAAAATGGAAAGGGGTTTTTAAATGTGAGCAATACAAACAGCCCTGGGTAATAGAATCTGCTAAGCAAACAGACGGCATGCTCGAAAGTAGACACAGTATATACCCTTAAGTAATGCGGCAAAGCAAATATATCTATCGTGTATTAATGCATTGGTAATGCAGGCTGGATTCATTTGCTACATCGGCTGTGGAATTACATGCTCCCTGGAGATATTTCTAGAGAAGAAATTTTAGCATGCTGTGCAGTCTATATCTATGCTCTACATTTCTGATCTCTGTACACCCTAATGGGCCTTGGATCTTGAGCTATGCCTCTCGTTGAATTTGCCGCTGTTATTTGTACATAGCGTGGAGAGCGTGCGCGATTGGGTCTCGCTCACCTGTTCCCCTCTGTAGATGACGTACTCTGCGTAGGCCAGGCCGTTGACGCTGGGCCTCCCGATGACGGAGTGGTGTCCCGGAGGAGCGTGGGCCATCTTCATGGCACTGAACTGCAGGAAGGACTTCCCCAGAGTCACCCGGCAGAACAGCATCTGCCTGTGTTTTTCGGGAGACACGCCACGTTGAGATAGGCTACTGAAGCCACACATCCACATCCTCACTCACTCGTATAGACTTCCATGGCTGATTAACTGTCACAGTAAGCCAGCTCGATCCTTGCATTCCTCTAGTACCCCCCTGCTTATGACTCTATACGGTGCATTAATGTCTGTAACTAAGCGAAGCAGCATTAATGTCTATGACTGAGAGAAGCAGCATTAATGTTGGCAACTGAGCGAAGCAGCATTAATGTCTATGACTGAGAGAAGCAGCATTAATGTTGGCAACTGAGCGAAGCAGCATTAATGTCTATGACTGAGAGAAGCAGCATTAATGTTGCCAACTGAGCGAAGCAGCAATAATGTCTATGACTGAAAGAAGCAGCATTAATGTTGGCAACTGAGCGAAGCAGCATTAATGTCTATGACTGAGAGAAGCAGCATTAATGTTGGCAACTGAGCGAAGCAGCATTAATGTCTATGACTGAGAGAAGCAGCATTAATGTTGGCAATTGAGCGAAGCAGCATTAATGTCTATGACTGAGAGAAGCAGCATTAATGTTGGCAACTGAGCGAAGCAGCATTAATGTCAGTGACTGAGTGAAGCAGCATTAATGTCAGTGACTGAGCGAAGCATCATTAATGTCAGTGACTGAGTGAAGCAGCACTGGAAAAGTGAATGTGCGGGACTGAGTAAGCCAACATGGAGGTGATAAACGAGGGCGCCCTTTCCGTGACGGGGAGGAATGATGGCCCCCTGAGGCTCAGCTCCCACACTCACTCAAATCACACGTTTTAATTGCTGGCCCTGCCTCGGCCTGCATCTTAATGCCGTCTGATCCTCCGCGTCGTTTGGAAAAACGAATGAAAAAGCTTCCCAAATTACCTTCCTCCTTCATAAACTGTAGGGTCTCTTCTCCTCAAATAACCCTAGTGCAGGCATAATTCTGAAACATTCATTCTTCTTTGGTTATACCAAGTGTGACTAGAATTGTTATGGTTCCGTTCATATTTGTAGTATGCACTGGACAAAGTAGCACCAAAGCACCCCAATACGACTGGGGTCCTCTCCTTAGTCCAGCCACTAAGAAAGTGTATGGAGTCTGATGCTCATCTCTCACTGTATAGTCACCTGACTCCTGATTGGGTAGTTGCGTGTGAGGAGGAGGGGCTGGGGGAGGAGTCTCACCTGTGACAGATGTAACAGGACCGGTCCTTGTGGGTGGGACACCCTGTCCCACCCCCAATTCCGTACACATACTGGTTACTCTTAGAGGAGTTCTCAGCGAAGTAGATTCCAGCGCCGAACATTCCTCCGATGTAGGCGTGCCGCTCGTCAAAGCCTTTGTGGATGATGGCGTTAATGAAAGGGGACCCTAAGGGGGAAAAACGAGAACTTCACTGATTAATTCTTTACATTTCTTGAACAATTTTACTCTTCTTGTCACATCCAAGTTCAAAACAATGAAATTAATGTGTTTTTGAATGTGCCCACATCTCTCTTTCCAAATACTTGCCCTCTCAGAAACATCTGTGCTTACTGTAATGAAAAAAAAAACAACCTGGTCCTTGACTGGAATTCTTGGCCTTTGGCAGAGGGTGGATTTTATTTTAAACCAGTAAGCCTGATCGTCTCTTCGTGGGACACAAAGTCTTTTGTTAAAATTTTTGTGGTTTTCTACTAAGCAGCAGTCAACATAGGTCTTGGAAGCCAGATGCATGAACTTAATCAATTACTTAAGTACTTAAGTGCTAAAACACAGCAGTAACACTTTACTAAAAACACTGAAGGCGGCTTCAGTTGTGCCAATTTGACATTTCCAGGCCGCGATTAAGCAGTCAAAACAAACACATTAACTGGCTACAGACAGAAACAATAAAGGAAAATAGGGAAACGAACAAAAAGCAGACTAAACACGAGGCCGGCGGGCGAGCGTAACAGTAAACGGAGAGGATGTTCGTCTCACCGTGGAAGAGCATTCTCTCGTTGTGATGGTTGTGGTTCTCGTCTGCGATCTCCTTTTGCCTGTGAGCGTACCGCTCTCTCAGCTTCTTGTTCACTACCTTCTGGATCTGCGGGGACAGCGGGGATGGGAAAAGCTCAGAGAAGCACCAGTCAGCACTCTGCAGGGGGGAAAGTGCTGGCCCACGCAGCCTGCCTGAGAACAGCTCACAGCCACAGATCCATGTAATTGAGGCCAATTAGGGTCGTTCTTGTAAAAAGAAAAAAAACGATGACTGCTTTAAATTATTCTTTTTTTTATGTGAAACACACGACTGAGTGGAGCTTGGAAGTTCTCTGGAAAGAAGTGAGTTGGTATTTATTTGAAAATCCCTTCCAGGTGGTTATACAAGCCAGTGTCAAACACTGAGAGGATAGAGCAGACAGCTAGGGTGACTGAGAAGCACTATGTCCAATAAAAACTTGCACCAGGATTTTATGTGCATTTTCTAAATAATGAAGACTTGAATGAACAAGTGCAAAAAGGAGAGTGACACCTGTAGGACTACAGTGGTGTTGCGTTTTAAGGGTAGTATTTGTCATTTGTCAGGCATAACCTTTTAGACTCGTAACTTGAACAGGTTGAAACCCTAGTCAGAGATAAGAATGCTCTACACTGTGACTTGCTGATAAATCCAAGGCCGTTCACCACTCGACTAGTCGTGATTTTGTGCAGGTGAGACTCCAGTCTATGAGGAAAGACTGTGAAACTGTAAAATTCCCTGGTGGCACATGAGCGAACTCATTTACCAGCCAGATGGATGCTGGGTAAGTGTTTGCTCTTACCTTCAGGATGTTGTACCTGCTGAAGACGCCCCCTGCGTTCCCTCCGTCTCTGTGTTCGCGGATGGTGCTTTGCAGCTGTAACAGGAGAGGAGCCGGGGGGTTAGGGGGCGACAATGTCAACTGTCATTACCCAAACTCTCCCTGTGGCACACGCCGAGAGAGGGAGGGGTAAAGATGGTGCCCGCTCTCCTTTTGGTGGTGCTTATGTGCCTTAACTACAAATGGAAGCTTATAAGGACCAAGCTCAAGACATGCAATCGTAAGTCATAAAAAATACTAAACTATAAAAAATCTAAAGCAAACTACCAAAGCTACAAAAAAAACTCCCCAGCAGTGCAGAGTGTACCGAGAAGTCCGGGCTATAAAAAGCATACACTGGACAGAAAACCTGCAGATATGCAGATTCCACCCACCTCCTCCTCCACGGACTGGAACTCCTTGTCGTCGGGTGCCAGGTCGATGAGTACCGTGCCCTGGCTAGCGCAGTGGAACGTCAGGTACGGGTTGGCACCTGCCACAGGTTAAAAAAAAAAAAGGATTATCAGTGCATGACAGCGGACTCCTGTCGTGCCACCCTGAGGATTTTAGAGAGGGCAGACTCTCACCTTGCTGGCCTCCCAGCAGTCTCTCGATGCCTTTGATGAGCTTGTGCCGGTGGCCGTAGGCGTTGATGCCGATCTCCTTCAGCTCCTCGTGCCCCATGTCAGCCAGCACATCCAGCGTTATCTGAAACGGAAGAGCAGCCAATCAGAGTGAGGCAGCCAAGGACATTCCAGGACACAGCGAGAGGATAGCCATCTTACTATAAAGACAACAGAGGTCAAACGCACCAATAGTGGCACAGATAATCACCTAGGCTCCTCCTATAGATATTGACTTTCATGTGAAAACAGAACATAACAGTCTGCACACAACACAGTCTGGACAATACTATCACATCCATGTACATGCTCAGCCAACATGATGGTATCAGCTTCAAATGAGCGTTAATGAATTTCCACAATACCAACTGTTATCATTTTATAACCTTTTGAATAAGGAAAATAGACAACTGTGAAAACACTAACCAGCAATAAAAGCATCTTTTCAGTTTTGGTTAGTCTGGTGCTATGATAATCAATCTGTTGGAAATTGACTGAAAAATGTATCAAGGACATTTATTATTGAATGCGATTTCATACAATCTGAATGAATTAACTGCGTTTTGTTTTTGTTTTTTTTTACCAATTGCTTCGGCATCCTTGGACACTTTAGTGTAAAGAGCACTGTATAAAAATGACTCAAAAAGTAACTGCACCTTGTTTAGCGTAAAAACTATGTCACACCATGTGCCACAAACAAATCGCTCTAAACCGATTTTAAGTTAAACAAACAAATCTGCATAATTGCTGATCATCTCCAGGCAGTGAGAATATCTGCCCACTCGCTGGCTTTCCTCTCGGTTTAACGGAGGGAGACGGAGGGATTTAACATGTGACTGGGAATAAGCTCTCAGATCAGTGACAGAGTTCTCATTTTCTCTCCCACACACTTCCACATGGCTGAGTGGCTTTGGCGTGGGAGCCTGTGGCCGCGCGTGGAGTCTCAGCTTAGCGAGAGAGCGAGGGAGCCAGCAGGGGGCCCCGCTCCAGGCTCTGGGCTTTCACGAGTTGGCGGGACAGCAGGAGCTTAGAGCAGCTGCTCCGCGTTATTTTTCACGCCCTACTTGCGCGCCGTTGCTGTCACGACCTGTCATCTACGGACGGACATGCTCCTGCTCTCAACGGGACCCGCTAACGCCAATACATCACGCCCACGACAAAGCCGCCCTTGGCCATTAGCAAGCTCGCAGTCAACTCACTGCTTTCCATATCCTGTGTGACCCGTGCTCTCTGCATGTGACAGTGACGTGAATGTAATCGCTGTGCTCATGAGCTGGCTTACAGATGATGCATTTGAGACACACGCCACACTTACACTTCAGACTCAGCGGGGCGCGGATACTGCAGGCAACGGTCTGATAAATCAAGCTGTGTGATAGCTACTCGTGGGAATTTTCCGTGCGGACAAGACACAGCCCTAATGAAAGGACCGGTGCCAGCGGGAACAGGAAATGACACGCGGTGATGGTGATGAAGATGAAGAGGCTAGTGGATCGGACAACTGCCTCCCGTGCCCCTGGGCCAGGCGGCGGGGGAGAGTCACCGCCAAACTCACGCTGCGTGGGAAGAAAAACCTCAACCGCTGCTTATTTTCCTCACTCGCAGTTTGAGGTCACACCAGGTTGCGGTCAGAATGATTCCGGGCTGGACTCGCAGTCATATCGGCTGGAGTCCGATACAGCCCAGCAGGACGTCCATCTGCACGGGCTGGTACCGGGACACCTCACACCAGTTGGAGTCCTCAGCAGAGATGGTCTTTCGCAAACCTCACCTCCCCCGCCGTCCCAAAGCTACAGGGATCTAGCCCATTCATCTATGTGCAAATGAGGGACTGGACTCTCCCGGCCCGAGGCTGGCTCCCGCAGATCTCTCAGGACAGAGGGAGTGGAGGAGTGGAGCACAGTGCTCTGCCTCTCGCCAACATTAATCAAAGCGGGGTCTTGCAGGTCGGGCTCCGCTGCGCCTGCTGCAGGTATGTTACGGAACGGAGGGGGAAGCGTCTCATCATTGTTCTGGGTCCCGGGGACCCCCGCCAGGTGTCACTCGATTGCGTCGGCCTGTGACGGACAGAGCTGGACTCAAACGACCTGCCCGTTAAGATAAAGAGTAGGCTAATATCGAGAGGCACGTCGCTAAGCTGGAGTTACAGTTTGGAGGGAAGAACAGGAGGCTATTTCCTGAGTGATAACACTGATTCAGCACTGAGGTGCCTCCCACAAAATACCCTATACGTGAAGCATGAGACAAGAGAGTATTTTGTGGGAAGCACTTCAGACAAGTATGGAGGATACATGACTTGACACAGAGTTCATAACTGGATGGTACATAGTTAAAGTTTAGATACTGAGGGTATATAGCTGGAAATCACTGTTCCCATATTTTGCGTATTGTGACAATGTTCCGAAGGAGGTATAGCGTGCTATACTGTGCATATGTATGTATATGGGCATACAAATTCTGGGACAACAAGATTATCTATTCACTCACCTGCTCCCTCTCGAAGATGTCCCTCAGATGTTCCAAACCCAAGCTCTTCAGGAACTGGCTAATGTTCATGTCCAGGATCGCTACTACAGAAAGACAGCAGTTATCCTCAGACATCGCACACCAAGAGAGGACATTTTCAAAGGGTCTTATACAAAGTCCACTCTGTCCTGGCACTGACATGAAGCACTGCGATGAGGCCAAGGACACTTACTTATAAACCTGCCCTTAGCATTCAAGATCATGTCACGGCAGTGTGTCTACAGTAATTTTTGGTCTTGTCGGCCTATGTAATGCACTTTATAGCTGTAACTTCAATTTAAGCTTTTTTTACTACGACTGCATTAATCAGTGTAAATCAACAGAAAGACAACATTCAAAAAATACAGACACTATAACTGTGTTTCACTCATTGAGAAAGGAACAGAAGTTACATAAAACCACACCACACGTCTATCAATACACACAAACCCCTATGGATTGAAGATATGGATGAGTGCGTTCACACATACACACCACTGCACTGAGCTTCAGCTCTGCAGTCAACTGCTTGCCTGTTATCTGCTCACTCAGATTGATTAAACCTCCAGTCCCTCAAGAATCAATTGACAGGATTGGTATTTTAGCTCTACGGGTGGATTTTGTGGGCTGCGTTATGATCTGAACTCACTCTCTCCCTCCTTCCTCTCGGAGCCCGTGGCCCCATCCGCCGGTCCCGACGCCCCCGGGACGGCCAGCTCGGCCAGGGGTCCGGCCAGGTTGTCGATGCTGCTGGCGGCAGACAGGCAGGAGGGCGTGGAGGCCGGAGAGATGACCGAGGCGCTGACCACGGTGGCCTGGGGCTTGAAGCAGCTAGGCAGGGCGTCGGGGGGCATGGCGTCGATCAGCAGGGCTCTGATGTCATCAGCCTGAGACGGGGAGACACAACGGCAGGTATTTAACATGGAATCTGGAACAAAAGTACCTCCAGCACAGACCCAGGGTCAGCTTTCACATTTAATCAGTTTCAATCGACGAGCTCACTTTGATTCCACAAATGCGTATGTATGAAGCTCTTTAATTACACAATGAAAGACCACTGGTGTGTGATTGTGAATAAAATGAAACCTTAAGCTTTGACGGCATGACTAATGTGTTTAGAAATGTTATAGTACATTTCTACTGACTACAAAAGACTCATTCTGGGATTCTGGGTCAAACATGGCATCAAATGCTACTGATAACAGATCTGGACTGTTGATTCATTTTCAGGCGTTTTGTTCACAGCTTAACATGTTTATTTTAAATACCATTCAGAAATCCCATGAAGTCACTACTCAGTTACAGCTGAAATGATAACTCTGCCCACTTTCTAAAGGTGGCTGACTGCAAAGCATAAAATTGTTCTCTGCCCTCATCTAATCCAGCTGCGATCCAGGAAAAAATGGTGTGACGTGTCATCATCCAGAGACTGAGGAGTGATGTCATCACCCTGAGACAGGGAACGGTGTCATCACTCAGAGACAGGGAACAGTGTCATCACTCAGAGACAGGGAACAGTGTCATCCCTCTGATAAACAGTAATATGGGACATGAGTCAAGGGTAGGGATGTAGAAGTTATTACTGGCAGCTCCTATCCAGAGGATCAAGGGCTGTGTGCTGAACAGAGGACACGGTGCAGGTAGAATGTTAAATGATGCAGAAGCTTCGCTTTGTGTCGCGCTTCTAAGTCCCTCGCCGAAACGCGATACCTTCCACTACGCACACAGCGGGAGGCCTCTCAGTCTCCCCAGCTCAACGCAACAGGAGCGCTGCCAGAGCAATGAAAGCCTGAAAGCTCTCGTTCTCCCACTGTCCTCCGCTCTCACCTCGGAGCACACGGCTGTGAGACGGATCCAAGCTAACGCTAATCCTGACCCCTGCGGAGGCACGGGGTTGATTCTGGAGGATGTGTGAGCGAGAGCAAGCGAGGTCACCACCGCCCCCCCACCCCAGCTCTCCGCTGTGACAGTCTCTAACACCTGCGCCTGTCACGCCACTCTCTGCTGCAGTCAGTACGGCTCCACCCATGGGTCACATAAGGTACTGCGCTCTCACGCGCCACTCGGAGTAATCTGAGAAACAGAAGGGCTTCGTTGAACAGACAGGGGAGAAGTGAAATCTATGGAAATTGCCATTTCATCAGCTGGTCTTAATTCCATGGATTGAGGCTAGGGTAATGAAGGGAGACTATACTGAAGAAAAACATTTATCGGCACAGGCTACAGCTGGGAACCTGTGAGTCGATCGTTTGTGTTTATATACCCTGGTTAGATCAATGGCGTGTGTGTGTGTGTGTGTGTGAGAGAGTGTGAGAGTAAGTTCTGTTCACACTTTCAAAGTTGTAGATAAGAGTGCCTGCACACTGAATGCATAAACATTAATGACACAGACAAGCTAAGAGTCCTGCTGTGGTCTCACACTCATTTAAATCCTTTCTTTGACAGCCTTGTGTATGTATATGGAGGTGCATCTGCATGTGTGTGTGAGGATATGTGTGTTTACATATGTATGTATATATATGCGTGTGTGTGTCTGTGCACAAGCGTGTGTATGTATGTGTATTTATGTATATATAGGTGTGTGTGCATGTGAGTGTGAAAGAGAGTGTATGTATGTATATCTGTGGGTGTGTGTGCATGTGTTTCAGTGTGTGTATGTATATGTGTGTATATGTATATTTGAGTTTATGTGAATGTGTGTATGCATGTGTATAGGTGTGTGTGTGTGTGTGTTGGTACCGTGGCCAGGTCGAGCGGGGTCTGTCCCTCCTGGTTCTTCATGGTGGGGTCGGCTCCGTGCGCCAACAGCAGAGCACACAGCTGAGTGCGGCCCTTCTGCGCCGCCTCGTGCAGCGGGGTGAAGGCCCACTTGTCCGTGGCATTCACGCAGGTGTTGTATTTTATCAGCAGAGCCGCG
This sequence comes from Albula glossodonta, assembly GCA_019788955.1. NCBI lineage: Eukaryota > Metazoa > Chordata > Actinopteri > Albuliformes > Albulidae > Albula > Albula glossodonta. The sequence goes on from JAFBMS010000027.1 coordinate 1,974,776, forward strand.
ATGTCCACATGCTGGGAGACAAAGGCATGGATACCGCTTACACACACCAAACAGCTTCTCACACCTCATTTCAGGACCAGGTACAAAACATATTTTCAAATTTTCACAAGAGTTTGAAACGCCAAGCGCATAGTTAGCATTTTCTGCCACCATTTTTTCTCTTCCTGATACAGACCACCTTTATCATGTTCAACAATAGTGCATGTCCAAAGACCATTCGCCCCCTGCTATTTGTTACTCAATATATCCACATGATATGAGTAAGCAGTTAATAATTCTCTTCTTCAAGTGAATAATTAAATTCCATACGTAATACAGACTTTAAAAGTTACAAACATTTCATAGTTCCGAATGGCTGCCACTCGCATTGTGCTCATATCTCAGAGGTTGTTTGCTCATATGTTTTTATATATACTGCATATATGAAAGGGAGGGAGAGAGAGAGAGAGAGAGAGAGAGAGAGAGAGAGAGAAGGAAACAGGAAGAGATGTGCTTGAGAAGTGCGAGATGTTGAACAGTGGGAGCCAAATGTCAACGTCTCTTGTCGCGGAGGTGTGCGCTTCCCTGTCAGCTAACACAGCTGCAACAACCGTCACCTCTGTCACCGCGGTCATGCCAACTGACAGTTCAAGTTTCCGTTTACAGATTTTATGAAATTCTGTGAAAGCAAAGGAAGAAAATGCGGCACAGTATACATTTTGTGCTTCGTTCGTCAAATAAATATGGAGCGGAAATAAAATTGTTGCACGGGGACTATGATTCGAGGACTGCGGAGGAGATGCACACATATGTTCTACGGAACCTGCCAGGTTTGGTCAGATGACCGGGGCACTCCCCCCTGACCCGCCTACTCTGGTCAGCTGACCTGGGCTGGGTCAGCCCAACCCAGCCAGCGGTGCGGGAGTGAGCATCTCTGCACAATGTCCAAACATCAGCTGCCAAGGAGGTTTTGGGGAAGGTCAGAACAACGGATTCTTACCCAGAGGCCTGGGACGAAGACCATACCGGCCCTCTTTGTGTGACTGCTGTCTTCTCCCTGTTTACAGGCCTCGTAAGACCCTGTGAGCACCTCGTTAAAAAATAAAAAAAATGAAACAGGAGGACCGTAAAACCGCAGTGTAAACAACACAAGGCAACCATTTGGGTCGCTTGTTTGCTTAACAAGCTCGTGCAAAATGAAGAGCTCTTTCGTCTCAATGACATTTCCTTTTCTGATGAAAAGCATAGTGGAAATAAATCTTCCAAAGTTTTCGTTTCATCGGCGATGAAATACATCAGATTATAACAATGTCCGTCTGCGGTTCACCATGGAAGGATGAGGACAATGGATTACGGCTTTATCTCCCTAAAAAGCCTCTGTTATGAGCTCTGTTCATCTTGGCCTGACCTTCAAAGTCCGGAACTTTCCGCAGACATAATTAATGACATGAAATGCGGCCACAGCAGACCGTGTCGGGCTTTTCCCAAAAGAACGTGCTCTCTCCTAGTGCCACAATGCTAAATTACCAAATGCTAAATTACATGTTCATTGATTTAGCATTGAACACAGGAAAGACTTTGAAATGACAGCGAAAATGAAAAGAGCATAAAAAAAGCAGAATTTTCGAATGTTTCAGGTACGTTAGTGGGTTTTAATGTACTCCTCAAGAAACACAGCAGACTGCAGAATTGCAAATCACTGTATTGCAAATTCAACTTCCAGATTTTAAGGACGTGAAGGGCCATGCTTCTAAAAAAAAAAAAAAAAAATTCTGGGGACACCACTTTGTATCAGTAGGCATAAAGTGGAAAACCCAGCCGGTCATAAAAAGGGATTTGAGCGGAAAACGCTGGAAAGGCAGGGCTTGGCGACTTGGTCTTCAGGTGTTATGATGCACAGGCTGTTGTTCCATTGCTCTTTGCTGAGGGTTTTGAAGCTTCCCACGAAATGTCGCGTCTAAGCCTCAATTTATTATCTGCTTCGATACACACAGATAATTACCGTCCCTACATCTGTTTCTCTCATATTTTTTGCTTAACAATTTCTTCTCCTTCACTGCTTTACCTTGCAAAGGCTGTTTGCACAATGTATTACCTGTCAGGACTGAAACCTTATTAAAATGCATAATTTATTTGCTTAGTAGATGCCATTAAGCAGGCTGACTCATGAAAGCTGTATTAGGACTGCCTCTATACAGACCCCCCTGGCAACAGGAATGGTGGTCTGATCCATCAATGGGTCAAACCATATTGAAAAGGGGGGCCTTTATGGAGACCACTAGAGGTGACTGGGTTTTTAGTTTAGACACAATGAACAGGCAAAAATGTGCTCATAAAACACACATATTATTTGTGCACACATCTTTAATCTCTTTCCTTTATGGTTGGGCAGCCATTCAGCTGATCGGTCCATCTTGTAGACACTTACCCCATACGAAGCTGCGTTGTGTAGCGGAATTAGCCCCCCTTTGTCCTGTGCGTTGACGTCAGCTCCGTGTTCCAGAAGGTACTCAGCCACTTCCAGGTTGTTGTACCCGGCTGATGGGAAGGAAAGAGAAGGTGCATTATGGGTAAAATGACTTTCCCTGGGAGAACAGCACGGTGGCTGACATCGGGCCCTCGATTTGAGGCCACAGGCATGCGAAACCATCCTTAATTAGAACTTTTCCCTCTCACGTGCTCGTTTTTTTTTTTTGAGCGATTGTTCACACCTAGGCCTTCGCGTTATCTGCCTGCTCCCCGCTACATATGAGGACCCAGGAGAGTCGCGAGTCCTTTAATCATGAAATTAGAACGCCGCCGCCTGCCAGAGCCATACTAATTAACGTGATTGTTATCGTGCCGCGCGTTAGCATAACGATGAGGACAAGCTCGGCGTGGACGTGCTTGCGAAAGACGCGCTTACGGCCGCCGGGTCCTCCCGCTTACGTGAATGTGCTCCGCTCCGTAATGAACTTGCTTCAGAGATCTGTGATCATTAATGATGGACTTCAAAGTTACAGGCTTTTGGTCGGACTTCGTCTGTGACGAGCTTCCCTTACATGGCTCAGAAGGGTTTAAAGCACTGGGGAGTGACTCACTTCAAACACCTACCATTTGTAGTGCCAGTGACACTGTTTAGCACAAGATCCTTCACTAGATGATCCTGAAGTATCTGCCATGTTGAGAGATTTATAATGTGAATTATTCTACAGAATTCGAACACTTCATCAACGCCCTCCTTCTACCTCTCTTTCTCTACAAACCGGCAAGTTTCTATAGTCAAATACACAAGGGTGCTATATTTTGACGGTTACTGACGGTTACACCAATGGACCCCCAACACCACAGCCAACAGAAACTTACTAAAAGACCAACCTTACATTCCCACACTTACTTTGTGGACCACATGATCTTAATGAAGGTTGATCTGCCAGGTTGAGAGATTTATAACGTGGTACAGATGTACATTATTCGAACTCTCCATCAACACCTGCCTTTAACCTGTCTTTACGAATAGAGTAGGTCCACCGAAGCAAAATTCCCTCGGGTTCCACTAGATTGAGTAGATCTAGTGACTAGCTCCTATGGACTCCCCAAATACAGAAGCCAAGACTTACTGGAGGACCATCTTATGTTCCCAGCCCTACTTTGTGGACTTAGACTTATAGAGATGCTCTACGCAGTGTTTCGTTATACTATTTGAAGGGTCGGCTGGCTCAGTAGCATATCAGACGGATGAGTTCTTTGACTTTTCCATGCCCTCCGTTCACAAGCACACACAACGCCCCGATGATGAAACTCCTAATTAAATAACTGCAACTCATATTGTTCTGGAGGAATACTTTCAGCAAGCTTTTATAATAAGCCTTGGAGTAGATCTTGCATTGTCTTTTTTATATTGAGACACTTGGATTAAGTGGAAAGAGAAAATTAAACCCCTATTACAGACACACACACACACACAAAATTAATCAAAAAAGGAATCAGGTGGAATCAAGCCAAAAATCCTGATACTTCTCCATGACCTTTCCTTACTCCTCACTGTTACTGCAGAGAATGAGCGTGACAACCGTCTGCGGACGTGCATTTGAGGTTAAATTTCACCCCCACTAGGGAGAATGCCTTTCAAACATGCTTTGGGTCAGTAAGATTACCGTTGCCCTATGCCATTCAGTTCTCCTCTGCTTTGGCGTGACGGTATGGTAAGACAGAAAGGAGATGACTTCCTACATGTTCCTTTGCACAGTGAAACTCACAGCAATGTGTGAGCTAAGGCCATCTGTTTGATGACACGGCTACGGCCTTCATGAACTCCCAAAACTGGGACTGTCAGACGGAGGTACGCCCCCACCCGTTCGCCTCTGAACCTTCCACTCCACCACCGGCATGGCCTTTCTGAACTGCCAAAACTGTGACAGTCTGCAGCTGGCCGTTTTACACTGCTGTGAGTTTTGTTCTAAACCCGTCATGGTCTTCGTTAACTTCTTAATCTGCAACTGTCTGACAGAGATATGGCCTTTCTGAACTGCAAATAATTCTGCTCAACTCAAGGGCCAGACAATATATTATCTTGAGAAATATACGGTTAATTGCCCGAGGAAAAACATGAAAATGGCGATACACAGTGATGCACACAAGCTAGAAATTTCCATTACTTAAGAGGGCAGCAGCTCTGAACAATGTTTTGATACAAAACCAACAAAATAATTTGAAACTGTAGGACAATTACTATGCAAATTACTATGCAAATAGCGACAATTACTGTAGGAAAATTACTATGGTCAAAATTTTAACCGAAGTAAATTATCTGTGAATGAAGCACTTTGAAGGTCTCTTGCCCTTTGTCAAACTATCAAGGCCTCATTTATTGTTTTTGCCAAACTGAAAAACTCTGTGATTCGGCCTTCCTGCTGGGGGAGAAGGACGGGGGCGGAGCCTCACCGGCGAGGTGGAGGGGGGTGGAGTTTCGCCCCTGCGTGTCCCTGCAGTTGATGTTCTCCGGGCTGCACAGCTTCTGAACGCGCGCCAGGCAGCCCTTCTTGGCTGCGTCCAGCAGGGCGGCGTCGCCCCGCAGCAGGTCCTGGATGTCGGTGTCGCCCTCCTTGACCATGTCCAGGGGCGTGTTGCCGTCCCGGTTCTTCTTGGTGGGGTCGGCCCCATGCTGGTGGGGGAGGGGGGACAGGAAGAAGATGTTAGCACAGCGGTTTCCCAGCCCAAAAACCAGTACTGATGTACTTAATGGAACAAACCGTTAAACAGCTGCAGAAAAAGTCACTACAGTATACAAGGCCGAACAGGTCATTTACTCTAGTCACTGAAGTTCTGAAATATCACTTCAACAACCTCCACACCACAGACAATACAGCGCATAAAGGACACTGATACATACATATAAATAGAGCATATAGAGGACATTGACACTTATGCATCGTCATATACAGGCACTACAGTGAGAAGTGAAGGCAGTTTCTATTGGGGATGTCACCACCGGGGAAGGAATAAGCGCTCCTACAGTTCAAAGTGCTCATTAATAAATAAAAATAATTAATAAATGGTCTGATTAAAATAACCCATTAATGACACACTTTCCCCTAGAGTCGCTAAAAGGACCTGACTTTGATCCGACATGTTAAAAACCTGTTTGCTGTGGGCGAAACAAGCCATCAATTAACTACAGATCAGAGACAGAGTCAGAACATGGACTGACTTCACAGAGTCACTGCTGAATTATTTCACATGGCTTAAAGCGGGGAAGGCCGACTGGCAGGCAGAATGGTTCTCGTCCAGACTCCGTTCACTAACCGTGACTTCGGTAGCAGGATCCGGCTAATTATTGCGGGGACAGGACCTGACGAAACGGTCGGCGGTGTTCGTGACAGTGTTGCGGGCCTGCGGGGACGTGTTGCACAAGCCCGCTCGTGTCTGAGCGTGAGCTGCACGCAGAGCGCGCCCTGAGACCCACCTTGAGAAGGAGCTTGCAGATCTCGTATTTGCCCTTGGCCGCGGCCTCGTGCAGCGGGGTGAACTTCCACAGGTCCGCCACGTTGACCGACGCCCCGTGCCGGACCAGCAGCTCCGCCACCTCGTAGTGACCGTACGAGCAGGCGTTGTGTAGCGGCACCAGACCTCTGCAGGGGGAGAGACACAGAGAGAGTAAACAGTAAATAACATGGTATATGAACATGGTGTATTGCATACACTGTTGACATTTGCCTTCATAGATCATAGATTCACTTGAGCTTATGTAAAAGACTGCTTCAGCAAGACTACGCAAACGTGTGGTCAGCCCAATAAAGCTCAGCTGAATTTGAAGGAAGAAGGAGAGGGTGCAATTAGAGAGAGGAGTGGAGAGAAAAAGAGGGGTGGGAGAAAGACAGCAGGAGATAAGTGGGGTGGTGGGAAGAGAGAGAGAGGAATGAAGGGTGCCAGGGAGAGGAGGAGAAAGACAGGATGAGATTTCTTAGTTGCAGGTGGGAAGAGAAAGACGAAGAAAGACACAAACCAGAAAGCAGAACCGAAAAGACCATGGTAGAAAAAAGGAGAAATGGATACAATGACAGAGAGACCTTCAATATCCTTTTATTAAAACCAGCATACATGAATCAACAACACATCACAATACAATGACAGAGAGAGGGGAGAGGCTGACGGAAAGATTTACATTACAATTGCATTTCCAGCCCTTCTCTGCACATAGGCATTAGCTAAGCTATGATAACTGTGCCGTGAAGTGCAAAGCAAAGAATGAGAGAGTGAGAGAGCAAGAGAGAGGCGAAAAGCAGGCAGGTGGCGGACGCACCCTTTGTCTTTGGCGTGGACGTCGGCCCCGTGGTGCAGCAGGTACTCAACCACGGCCACGCGGTTGTAGCCGGCGGCGAAGTGCAGCGGGGTGGAGTGCCGGCCCTCCAGGTCCCTGCAGTTTACGTTCTGGGGGGAGCAGAGTTGCTGTGGGGCAGAAGTGACAGCAGTGAGAGCGCAGTCACGTAGAGTGCTCCGCTGGGCTTGGACCACTCCCCGTTATGAGACAAGATAGCGGCCGCTTGTCTACCAGGGTGGCCAGTACTGCTATCAGGGATTCCAGTCTCTACCTTTCACCATGGACACTCATAAGCTGAACTTAACACAGAGCCTTTAAATTACCCTCACAAAAGACCAGTTCCCTGGGGTGAGGCTTCCACACATACACATGGGAGAAAATGCTTTTAAAACCACACACACATTAAAAATATCGGAATGAGTAACCATCTCTCCGACCTTTTTATGAAAGCCAACAATTGAAAATAAGTGGTAAATACAGCTCTTTGCCAAAGCTCTCCTGTGATATGAGCAAAAATGAAGGCCTTTTAAGAGCTGAAATTACAGCTTAAAGCTGAACAACAGCTGAAAGGCAGAGGGATTAACTAAGGATGTAGGCATACTGCATGCACATAAGTATATGTATGTATACAGGGGCGGGAGTTTGGAGTGAAGGGGTGGGGTTTTGGAGTGAAGGGGTGGGGCTTGGAGTCAAAGGGCTGGGTTAAGAGTGAAGGGGTGGGGTTTGGAGGGAGGGGGTGGGGTTTGGAGTCAAAGGGCTGGGTTAAGAGTGAATGGGTGGGGTTTGGAGGGAGGGGGTGGGGTTTGGAGTCAAAGGACTGGGCTAAGAGTGAAGGGGTGGGGTTTGGAGGGAAGGGGTGGGGTTTGGATTGAGGGAGTGAGTGGTTTACATGGGGTTTACACTGAGGATATGAGGAAGATGGGGTTTGGCAAAACACAGGAGTTGGGCTTTGTACCTTCACAGTGTCCAGGTCACCAGCCTTGGCTGCTTCCAGAAGCCGGTAATCGACGTCAGAGTTCCGCACTGGAATGTTCTCTGAAAGACAGGGGTTAAAAGATTCAAGGAGCTGCACTGCCATACTGTCAAACAGTGCATGAGACGAAGTGTTAACTTTAGCACTTCATAATATTCACTTTGCAGTGTTGCTCTCTCTCTCTCTCTCACACACGCATGCTCATTACCGTTGAGGATCTGCTGGACGGACTCGTTGCCCATCTGCGCGGCGGTGAAGCCCTGCAGGGAAATGATGGAGGGGTCGGCCCCGTAGCTCAGCAGCTGCCTGCAGGTCTGGAGGTGCCCGGCCAGGGCGGCTCTGTGCAGGGCTGTCTGTCCCAGGGTGTCCAGCGCATTCATCTGCAAGCGCAACAACGCCTCCATGTTAGCCCAAAGCAGCGCATTCATCTACAACAACACCCCCATGCTAACCAAGCCAGCGCATTCATCTAAAACAACAACACCCCCATGTTAACACTCCCATGACAGCCCAAACCCTGTCTCACAAAGACGACAACAGAACAACATCCCCACACCCCCAGGTTAGCCCAAACCCTGCTACATGACCATGACACAACACCCCCACATGAGCCCAAACCCTGCCACATGACCACGACACAACTCCTACCCCACGTTAGCCCAAACCCTGCCACAAGAACCACAGCAGGGCTGTCTATCCCAGAGTGTCCAAGGAGTTCATCGACTGACACTGTGTCCCTATAAAAACCCTGCAGCATCCCTGACACTTCTACAAAAACCACAACCCTTGTCTGCTTCCTCAACTCTGTTTGCCAGTGGAGATGAATGTGGGAGATGTTTCGGCACATTTTGAAAGAAAAATTGAATTCTATTTTCATCCATGGTGTTTTTCATTTGATTTCAAGGAAACTAATTGCCAGTATTAATACATTGAAATGTCTGCTATCTGAAAAGCACAAATTATTTTGAGGAGAAACTGCAAAGTAAAATGAAAGAGACAGTCTTGAGCAGGATTTATCGTAAAGAACGCAATGTTCTGCTCAGCGTGCTCTCACAGTGGTTCTCCACTTTGGAGTTATTATATACATTTTCTCTTCGGTTTATTTTATTACAAGGGAAGTTTGGCTTGTTGCCATTGGCTTCGGTCGCCACTAGTTTACCTGTTCGTCTATACAAGAGAAACTCAAGATAAAAGTGAACGGACATCCACCCTAGTCTACCCCATAGTCTCCCCTCCCTTTGCTCTCTTCCCCTCCCCCTGCTCTTCCTCCTCTCCCCTCCCCCTGCACCTCCTCCTCTCCCCTCCCTTTGCTCTCTCCCCTCCTCCTGTCTCTCATGGTGTGGTAGTGCAGGCAGGCTCTGGGAGGAGTGGTGCAGTGGGCTATGTACCGAGGCCTCAGTGCTGTGCGGAATGAAGCTTAGTGTAAATTTGCTCATTTCAAATGAACACAAACATGAATTAATCAGCCGTGCCCTCGGGCTGCTCCACTGCTTCATCTGAACTGGAGAGCTAAGTGTGTGTGTGCGTGTGTGTGTGTGCGCTGTTTGTGTGTGCACAATTGTGCTTGTGTACAGTATGACTGGATATTTGTGTGCGTGCTGTGTGTAACTGTGCACGTATGCAAATGGATAGGTCGTACAGAATGGAAAATACACTTCAGCATCCTAGATGTGGCGAAGTAACGCTTTCATTTTCAAAACCTGACAAACACCCTGTCTGGGCAGGGACGCATCCGTATCAAAAGCAGGCTCCTGCGCCGCCACCAGGTAGACACCCTGGGACGTCCATGCCGCCGCGAATCCATTTACGGGGTATCGGATGGAAAGGTTCCCCACCGCGCGTGGCTCTGCAGGGGGGCGGCGGCGTTGAGCGGAGGAAGCCCGCTGCAGGTAGCAGGACGCGGCTCCCCGCGGTTTGGCTGAAACCGTGAGAAAACTAGAAATACACGGTCTGCCCTGAAGCTCCTCCCAAACCACACTGCTATCCACAGACCTCGTGAGGAGGAGGAGGAGGAAGAGGGGCCGTTCTCAGGTCTCATCCAGCACTACGCCCCGCAGTGTGTCAGAGATATCACGGAGCAAGGAGACACGGCTCGAGCCGCCTGTCACAGAGTCTACGGTGCTCAGCAGGCCGACGCCTACACATCACCACCTTGTCAATTTCAACAAAAAATTTGCACATTCCCATTTGTGACAAATCCTTCAGAAAACATCAGCTCTTCCATCTGTCTGGGCCCAGGCCTGTTAGATATTCTGTCCTCGACTCAATCAACACTTTTCTTTATCTGACTTGCATACGAATTCGAGCATAGTTTATTTCTTCTCGAACGGGTTGACGGGTTGCTGCACTTGCTTCCGGGCGTGTAACTAAACCATATGATGAACCTGACCAGGCTGGCTTTGAAATGAGCCAAACTTCGAGAGGCTTGCTTAGCTAATACCCCAGTTTTCACTTTCTTCTGACAAAACATGGTCTTGTTTAGCTAGAACTCCGGCCGCTAATGACCGAGGCCAATTAAACCTGGGATCCAAAACAAAATGTAGGCCAAAACATGCAGCAACCAATCGGCAAAGGCCTCCAAACTTAATCGCACAAAACTTTTTTTCGCACACGGATAGGCTTGGGTGTTTATCCAAAGATCACAGGGGGGAACCATGCTGGTCTACCCTGCAGCAATTTGATTAAAAAAACCGCAGATTATGGATAATGAAAATAGGAGCTACGGGAAGCTCTTTGCCGGACGTTCTTATCTTATCTCAATCTTCTGCTCCCTTCTCCCTCCATCCCGGGTGCAACGGCATTCTGGGTTAGCAACGATCTTAGAGGCGAGCCAGTCGGGACGCAGCCTTTAGCCCGGGAGGGTGTTGGGAGGGCACTTGCGGACACAGAGTGTTTGATCAATCAATCAGTCCTTATCTAAGACAGCTCTCTGAGAGAGCCCATCTGTTTAAAGTACCAAATTGATCGCGCGATTCTTTCCACCAGCGTCACTGTTAAAGCAATACTATAAAAGATTTACCTCTTTAATGGGCTCCAGCTTCAGAAAGCTGTCTGACAGACTGAAATCTTTCCTCGCCAGACGGAGAAGAGAGGGAAGTCGCACAGTCTAATCTAATTGCTACAGACAGATTTGAATCAATGGTTTAAGCTCAAAGTGCCTACCCCTTTCCTTTCGGATACTAATTTCATTTCTTTTCATCAAGAAAACCAAACAGAAGCTCAGCATTTTTTGGGATGCTTTAACTATGACAACAGACCCAAAGGCATGGTTTGAGTGTTTCGAATAAAGAAATACAAACTGAGAAGTCTGGAGATCAATATCATGTTAGGTAGCTTTGATGGTTCATTTCCACAGATCTCAGATCTGGTATAATGTGGTGAGAGGCATGTGAGTGACCTCACGCTGTATACCTTGGCTCCGTGTTTCTGCAGGACCTCCATGATGTCGTTGTGCGCCCTCTCCGCGGCAACATGAAGAGGGGTCATGAAGCTGTGAAGAGAGAGAGGTGAGAAAAGACAGAAAGAGAGGAGAGAGGGGGGTTAGAAAAGAGAGAAAGAGAGGGGAGAAAACAGGAGAGATCACAGAGAAAGGAACGTGACCAGAGAGGAAAGAACAGGAGCAGAATATAGAGTGGAAAGAAAAAAAAGAGACAGAGAGTAAGAGATGTGAGGAAGAAAAGCACAAAAATGAGGAGGCAGGATAGAGACGGAGAAAAGAATACGGCTATAATAAAGAGGAAAGAGAAATCAGAAAGAAGTGAAGTAAGGACAATAAAGAAAGGAACAAAGGAAGAGCGATCAGGGAGATGACGAAAAAAGAGAGAAATAAAAGCATGTCTGAAGTAAAGGGAATTGAGAAAACGATGCAAGCGTGGAGAGAGGAACGGGTGAAAAAGAAATTTTGTATATGTGTTTATGCTCATGTGCACGTAAATGCATATATCTATATACATTTTTCATTGATTTGATGTTTTCTTTAAAAAATGTATAATGACTTAGTTTATGCAATGTTGGTCTTATTTGTTGGTCTTGATGTTGCATTGTTTTATTGTTGATTTACAATTTATGTATTTATTTGTAGCGCCAACTAGCAATCTATAGGTTGGTCGGTCTACAAAAATTTTCCAACCCATTGGCGGCCACTGTTTTTGCCTTAGGAGGCTGAAATTTGGCATGGAGGTCAAGTGTGTGTGTGTGAAGGTGTGTGTTCATGCCAACTGGCTAAAAGTGGGCGTGGCAGGGGCCTGGTCGCAACTATTGTGAATTTGTGCTTTTTTTATGTAAACGTTTTATTGTTGATTTACAATTTATGCTGCTTTGACAATACTATACGGATGTTGGAACATGTTAATAAAGCTCATCTGAATTTGAATTTGAGAAAGAAATAGAAAGAAAGACAGTAATAGAGAGAGAGAGAGACAGAAAAAGAGAGAGGTAGAGAATCCCAGGGTCAGCATGAGGCCCGTCCTGTAACAGAACTCACTCTTTGTTCTTCTCGTTGACGTTGGCGCCCTTTCGGAGGAGCAGCTCTGTGACTTGCTTGCGTTTAGGATGTGGGGAGGCTACGGCGCAGTGCTGTGGAGAGAGCCGTTAAAAAAATTATGTCACCGTTACTGCGTCCGTCGAAACGGCCGCCATCACACTCCTAAACGGAACCAAAACCACCCATGCTCTCTCCCCTTACCCCTTCCATGTTCCTTCATAACAGCCCTGATACATAAAATCAGGTCCTCTCAGGTTAGACTCAAATCAAGCTTCACTGGGCTTATGCACAGTACAAACTATTACAAAAGGCTTATAAATATGAAAATACTATGATAGCAGCAATAACAATGGAAATTAACCGTATATATGTAATATGTGGTAATATACATAAATTACCACCAAGCTATTATTATGTTCCTAGCAGATTTCATTCATTACACCTGGAAGCAAAACAATGTTTCAGATATAAGCAGATCATTTATATGTGATCAAAACCTGATCTTGCAAATTAAATAAAGCAGCTGGGAGTTAAAAGTAGTGAGCCGGTATTTTTTCTGATATTGGGCAGTATCGAAATGCAGCATCTTTTGTTTGGGTCGGCGGTGGGCGATGGGTGGCGTGGGGCTTCTCACCAGCGCCGTTTCGTGGGACTGGGGGTGTTTGAAGTTGATGATCTCCAGGGCGAGGGTCTTCTTCACCTTGGCCATGTCCGCCTCGCGCGCCGCCTGGAGCAGGGAGTGCCCCTTAAACTCGTCTGAGGAGAGAAAACTTGCGGTCAAGGTCCAGCCGCCTGCTGGGAGCCGTCCAGCACTGCCAGCTGAAGTTTTTCCCTCAAATCAGAGCTCCTGCTCTGCCATAAGGTTACTATTTAAAAAAATTGATTTTTAAAAATTTTACAAGCATACACATACATATACAAACGTATGTATTATTGTGTGAAGTGTGAATGTGAATGTCTGTGTATGGTTCCCTGTTTGTGTGCATGTGCACATGTGTGACTGGGGGTGTCCATATAGGTGAGAGTATATGCATTCGTATGTAATTGTGTGTGTGTGTGTGTGTGCGCGCGCTGTCAATTATTGCGGGAATCTAAAGCCTCAGCATGGATTCACACCTGTATAACTGAACTGCTTTAATCGAAGGGCGATCAGGGTGAACTCTGACCCCCCCATATGCAGTTAACGCCAGGACCTGGGCCACAACTCAAACCACGGCCGTGTCAGATCCTAACCTTTTCCCCTCCTCCGTCTCTCTGGCAACCCACAACCGCTGGCGCCATAGCAACTGAGCTGACATTTGAGGGACGAGATTCCGTGCTGTGTCGAGATGACAGCTGCAGGCTCGGCATGAAGAACGCTAACAATACAATACCCCCCCCCCCCCCCCCCGACACCCCACCAGCCCCCGGGCTGGCCGGGACATCCAAACGCAGCCGACAGAATTCCACAAGGATATGTTCCTTTGAAACCGGCAATCAGTACCTTAGCAGCCAGTCACCGCTTCACTAACAAGGGAAAGAAACAGACATTTCTATCTGAAACCCACAGAAGACTAACAATGAAATTCTCCTTAACAAGAGAACATCTATGCATACTCTAGACCCAGAAACATTTTTATGAGTCCACTGAACAAGTTTTCCCCTCCTACACAGCATGATGTTGCTGAGGGCTCATACAGTATACATGCGACCGTGTCCACAGCGGGTCGTGGGCAGACGTTGCTGGGCCCATTTGTTCTGAGGTCTGCTGCCGATGTTGTCACTTCTCCACGGTCCTCATGGGGGAAGCCTTGCTGGGGTTTAAATATTTGATGGCGGAGAAGCAGTATCATACGCTGAACGCTATCAGCCACCGGGTACTGTGTAAACTGCTACTGAGGTGTGCTTAACACACACTGACAGAATCAAGCAATTCCGTTCCGTCGTTTCACTAGACAAGAGTTAAACGGAGAGGGAGGGATACCGTCCCAGATTCTGAGGTGGATTCAGGATACAGCTTTGTGGGGTTTTGAATGCGTTTGTGTGAGTATTTATGCATCTTTGTAGATATCTGGGTCAGGATCTTCAGACTGCTTCCTCATTTGTACAGGTAGTAAACGAAATATGGAAACGAACACGTTCCCGAGGCTAAGGATTCTGGATGTGTCGTAGAGTTAAGGGGTGTGTTTTTCTGGCACCGTTTGGATGCGCTCAAACCTATGGCTGATGCCCGTGATTACCTAAAGCTACCAAGTGATCACCTTCACTCCATGTTAGTTTTTCTTTCCTTCTTTTCTGTCAGGTCAATGATGCCACCATCCACAGGGTATGGACATTATGTATATGTAATGGACTCTTCGGTGACTGGACTGCACTGAAGCCAATGCACCTCTTACGGAATATTCTATAATGACAGCAGAGACCGTGTTTTGTACTTCGATCACCTACATGTGCGAGCTGGCTGGCTTTCTTACAGAAGACTGATGTGTTATTCCTCAAGCAGAATCCCAGGTTCACAAACAGGCTGTACTGGCCACACATAATGGCAAAACAGTCTGCTAGCTGCATTGCTTTCATTACTACCTGTACGTGTAGTAAGTGTTCTTCTGGAGGTCGATGTCGGTCTGTGATAGTGTAGATGAGCGCCAGCTTTAAAAGATCTGAGTTTGGGGCGGACGGCCGTGTCCGCACCTGTGTTCTATCACCGGCCATCTGGTCGAGTCTTCGCCCATCTGTGTGCATGGCACAGGCCTCTGCCAACGAGTGTGGGTACGTGAGTTTGTGTGCCAGTGTGTCCATCTGCGCATGTCTGGGTCATCACGTTTCTGTGTGCACGTGACTGCGTGTTCATCTGTTTCGCCACGTCTGTGTGAGTGTCGGTGTGATTGTGTGTGTGTGTGCGCGAGCGCGTGTTGTGTGTCTCTACGGGTGTGTCTACGTGTGCGGAGGTGCGTCTGTGTGCGCGGGTACTCACAGGTCAGCCTCTCCTTGAGTTCGGGCGTGGGCGCCATGTCGACGGCGCTCTTGCCGTGGCAGTTGGCGAGCGTGGGGTCGGCTCCGTGGCTCAGCAGCAGGGAGCACACCTCCACGCGGTTCTTGGACGCGGCCTCGTGCAGCGGGGTGAACTGCCACAGGTCCATGGCGTTAACACAGGCCCCGTGCTGCAGGGGGAGAAAGGGTCCAAGCATTTAAACCCTGCTCTGCTCTCTCTCTACCTTAAGAGAGCCTTAACCCCAACTCTCAAAAGCATCCCTAGCTACAGGGCACTACAATACCCAAAAAGCCATTCTCACACCTGTAACTGGGGCTCTACACTCTCCACTACCTTAACAGAGCCTTAACCCCACCACTCACAGACAGACCTCGCCATGGGGAACTACAAACCCCAAAAGCCAACTCTCACACAGGGGTGGCTAATACTTCACGACTGAAAGTGGTATACACCACCCCATAACACAGAAATTAGAACATTACTCTCATGCTAAGCCTGTAAAAGAACCACTCTCAAAATGGGCCAATTAAAACACTTCTCTAACAAAAGGGCAATTCAGTTCACTACTACAGCAGTGGAGCAGTAAAATCAGTAGCAGTAGAATTAGACTTGAAAGTCCATAAGAACAGAGCAATGATAAAGACCCTTCTGCAATATTGTATCGGACAGCTGCTGCACTGTATAGCAGATCCCCCATACATTCTGCGGCAGTTTTTCAGTTTTCCGATCAAAATCAAACCGGTAGAGCTGCTGAGATAACAGTCGCCTCACCCCCTGACAGTAAAGGCATTATACATCGATACTATAAAAGCACGTCCGTGCTTGAAACAGACGGGCTGGCTTGAGTTCAGTCAGAACGGTAGGGCATGTTGGCTATACAGGTAGTGGACACATAGGCAAGGAGTGAACATAAACGTATCTAAAAGCGCTAAAAGATACATACCTAAAAGATCTCTTTCGCATCCCTCAATAATTGATTAGATGAGTCGTTCAATGCGAATTCTATGACCGCGATTTCAGTTTAGAGGATTTTAATCTCTTGTTTTATGAGCTACTGCCAAACAACAACAGCAAAACTAACACAAATGTTCCCATTTGTCCTTCCGCCCCCAACAGCCCATTAAGCTTCACAAAAACGTATTTTCGAGTCAACAGAAGCGGATCTGTCATGTGCGTAGATCGAGAATCGGGAAGCAAAGATAGTGTCTCCAGTGCATGTTCACACACTTTGTTCATTTGCAGCTTTGATCCTGTCCTACTTTGCCCATGGTGGGTGAAATTAAAATCTCTCTGAGCAGATAAGGCCCTGAGAACTGCGGAGATACGTTCGCTGACGCAAGATGCTATCAGGGCGGGGGTGGTTTCCAGCATCAGTATTTACTGGTTCCTGCGGAGCGTTTTTGTCTGGGGGTCGGCCCGGGTGGTGCAGTGCGGTGCGGTATGATAACGAGCGGTCGTGGAATGTTGTTTGCCGCGCTAAGCTAAACCGCTCCCTGGTCGGTGACATGAGGACAGATGTGACAGATGTGCGGGAGGGAGGGAGCACTTGAGTCAAAAGGAAATGGCCTCGAATCAAGAGTGGGCTTCGCATGTCTCATGAAAAACAGTACAACTTGGGTGAGAAAAATGGCGACACCGACTGCTAACCTACCGACCCCACCAAAGCACCGGATACTCTCTCAGTTCAGCTAGGACCTGCTTCATCCCACAAAGCCGTTTAGCTTCCCTCGCTTCTAAAGCCTCTACAGAAAACTGTATTCCTCTATAGCTGCACAACACTTCAGGGCCAGTTAGCTGAACTATGCTTTGGCTAATGTGTATCTCAAATGAAGAACGCTTTCATAACGAATGTTCATGAAGGTCGCAGAGGCCTCAAAAAAAAAAAAAAAAAGAAGGAGGCCAAAACGGTCTTCTGTCAAGCCTATCCCCAGCTGTTTATGCCCCTATCAGGCAGGATTAGAAACAGAAGAAGAAACTCAATGGCAAACGACAAAACAACAAAGTACATATGGTGTGCCTGTGTGGGAAGGAGAATGCGTTCTTACCTTGAGAAGCAGCTCTGTCACCTCGTAGTGGCCGTACGAACAGGCGTTGTGTAGTGGTACAAGGCCGCTGTGTGATAAAGAAGGGGTAGGGGTGGAAAGGTGGGTGGGTGGGGGGGGTCGTTATTAAGAACTCGCATTTAATTCGGCCTGAAAATCAGTCTTACTGACACAAAGGGCTTTGCTCAAGGACACTAACACAGAGCTCTTCCAAACATCTTGCCTCTCAGAAGAAGCAACCAGTGAATCGAAAAAAAAAAAAAATCTCTATCCAAGGCCCTACGGTTACCAGACCAGCAGAAGCTTTTTAAAATTCCTAATTAAAGTATTTGCTGATAAGTTAGCCAAGAGTAATAAGACCCATTGTCTTTTCAGATGAAGAAGAGTGATCCATTAATTCTGCCATGATGGCTAGATAAGAGAGACGCATTGAGTGGGAGTATATTTTACTGCTGCAGCCATGACTGGAATAAAAAAAAAACTAGCAAACCAAGGAGCGAAATCCACTATTTTCCACTTTCAGCTATGTGTTGCAGTATAAAGCCAGCTCTCTTGCGCCTACTAGCCTTCCACGAAAGGTAATCAACACTTCTAATAGACCTAATCTCATTACAGAGGCACTGGTGAAACTGCTGGTTTTAAATGCATGTTTTATTTAACAAATATAACCTTAAATCTAGGGGAGGATATGACATTAAATATTCAGTAAGATAAATGAATGAATGTAGTGAGTGGGCTGACTTGATTAAGTCAAAAGTGCTTCTTATCTTGATTGCTACTGATTTCAGCAGGGCGAAGTGGAGCACATGAAAAACAAGACTGCTGTGGGTCACGTTTGAACCTCGAGCACTGCGTCAACATCCAACAACTTTACAAATTACACCTTAACATATGCACCTTACACTTATGCAGACAGATACCCAGAGACAGACAAGTGATTCATCTTCATTCAGTAGGCACAAGTACTGGGGTTGTGCTTCTCCATTATAATGTGCTGTATCTATAGCACACAACATGGTCTCTTTATCATGGGGACGGAATCAGAAGTACACTGAGATAACTACAGAGGAACACGCAGAGCATGGTTATCACTGGCCTCTTTGTAAAGAAAGTATTAATGACGTGACGCTCTTTAGAAACTGGGCTGCTCTTGAAGACGTATCCCATCATGCACGTGGGCAGTACTGATGAGACTGAGGTTTGGTCAGCCGTGAAACGGGTGGGGCTGGTTTACCGCCGACCGCTGAAACGACGTTGGTCTAATCAAGCATTCTGCTCTGTACATGGAAACACTATGATTAATTCAAGTGGAGACCGAGAAAAAGCTTGGCTTCAACCATTTCAAATTCTTGCTCCGGGCTCCTTTCATTTATAGATGCATAGGCATACAACATCGTGTGCTCACATACTCTAGCATTCGCTCACACACATACAGTAACACACACAGAGAACCAGACCCACCCTTTGTCCTTGGCATGAACGTCGGCACCATGCTGAAGCAGCAGCTGCACGATTCGGACCCGGTTGTAACCCGCAGCCAGGTGTAAGGGAGTGGACTGAAAGAGAGGGGGGACAACAGAAGACGGAGCTCTTTAAAACACATGCAACATGCCGGACACCACAACACACGGCATTATCAACCACAAAGCAGTTGCTAGTGCAATTTAAATGTGAGACGAGTCCAGAATTGGTTGTCAGTGCTCCGCTGGTTTAGCCTGAGAGAGTCTGTCTGTGAATGGGTGGGAGGGTGGGGGGTGGACCCTTCCCTGCCTCATTCGCCTGAGGCTAACCGGCTCACGCTGGTGAGGTCACTGCCTACCCTCCAGCACCGCTGCAGTTCAAAGTTCATCAACTCAACCCCCCCCCCCCAGCAACCAATATTAATTATATTAACACCAGCAGATAAATTCAGACTCGACTGCATATGCTGCAGCCCAATGGGGACCGGATTCACATATGTGCATCAAATCTCTTACTGATCTTTTCTTTGTGTGGGTGATGCACAATACTGAAATTAGGTCAATCTAGCAGATCTTGATAACATGGCGATAATAAAATGGCTCAAAGTGGATTGAGAGTCAGAATCATTTAGCTTTTTAGTCGTACTAAACGTGGAGCTGACTTCTCCTTCATTTTCCCCCAAAATCTATTCCAAATCCATGCACTTCAAGCAGCTACAATGATGGACTTTCAGGCAATAAACACCGGTAACAATCGCAATCGACCTGTGCGAATGTATCCGATGGAATTGGATATTAGCATTACTGTCGCTATGAATGTTACTGCATGTGAATTCATCATACACAGTGGTTATGTGGTTAGAGGCAGCATTTTCCTTACAGCAAACACTTTTAAGGAAACAAAAATGGAAAGAAACGAAGCTTCATGGCACACAACAGTACTGTACGTTTCTATAGACAGATGGGCAGCTGGGTAAAAGTCTAACTCACAGACACGGGGGGTCGTTAGCATTCGTGCATCAGACACCAGAGAGACAAAATAAAACAGGAAGGGACTGCATAGCAATCAGACATCGTGAGGAACGGGGTTCGACAGAGTGACGGGAAGAGGGTGACACCAGGACCATGGTACATTTCACCCGGGAATGACTACTTCCCCAAGAAAAGTCTGCACTGGACAGTGTGACGATGTACAAGGATCGGGAGGCATCGGTCAAGATGTGCCTAACACAATTACAGGAGAGATTTGTTTCCCGCAACTCAACTTTCAAAATGGTCTCCGAAAAGGTTAGTGCTTTCTGCTAATTTTCCCTTCCGAAAAATGTTACTGCAAATCACATGACATTTATTTTGTCTGACAAGATTGACAAAATGCAGAAACAAGCTTTTTCGCATGCAAATGTTTATGAAAAACAAACAGAAATCAAAAACGAAAGGAATCAAATGAAAATGAAATTAAAAAAAAAAAAAGGGATTAATTCATTAGGAGTGGCTCAAGCTGCTGGGTGGGGGGGCACATGGTCATTGTGATGTCACAGATGTAGGAGGGGACAAGCGGTACAGGGGCTCCCTGTGAAAAGCAGGCAATTTGGATCTCCTAAAAAAAGGAGGGTGGGGTCATTCCTGTGGGCTGCCCCGCCCCTCCCCCCACCACCCTGCCCCACTCCAAAGCATACAGGAGCGTTGGGTTTGGAAATGACATGTGACCAACATAAAGACCCAGTCCAAAATATGCATTAACAAAGTCAGAGCCAGCTAACTGATAAAAAACAAACCAAAAATAAAACGTAAAACAAAAAAAAAAAAAAAACCACAAGAGTGCATCAATCTAAGAGCTGTTATTTAAAATAAACTTACCAGCATTTTTTGGGATGTCGACTGATAGACAATGTCGCCAGAATCACAAAAAAAAAAAAAAAAAACAGAAAAAAGGAAAAACAACAACAAAAAAACAACACAAAATGATAAAATGAAAGCATCGTGTTATTATCTCAGCAGGTTTTTACAGAAGCTTTCAAATCACTTTCAGATTTAAAATACATGGAATTTCTCAAATCAGATGATACTTCTCAATCCAAAAAATTGTGATAAAACTTGTATCAGGCTGACATGTCGAATGGGGCGAGAAGCTGTCAACACCACATCCTGATAGCGCTACTTGACGTTTGATATTTTAAGAAAAATGTGCAAGACAAGTCATTAAAAAATAAAAACACTTGTTTAATTCCGTCATTCAGTGTAATGGAAGTGCACGTTGCTGTCAGACCGGTACTGGTCTTTCTCATACAGTTTTTTTTTTTTAGTCATAGCTAATCAATGTCTGGCTGTCAGGAAGAATGGGGCAGAGATTCAGCGTTGACAAGCAGAGGAGGAATCCCAGAATGCACTCTGATAATGCTACATGGTGAGACCAGTGGGGTGAGCAGCAGTGCATTAATGTATGTGGAGCTGTTGGCGCGTGGGCCTGGGAGACCTTCTCCATACCGGCTCCATGGAGGTAATTAGTTCTACATCTCTGAGCTCCGTCAACATGGCTGGAGGAGAGGCCTGCCCCTTTGCCTCCCTTTAGGATCCACAGTCTATTTCGCTGCTGTGAGTATATGTGGGTGTCTGTGTGTGTGTAAATGTCTGTTCGCGAGTATGCCTGTCGGTGAGTACAAGTACATGCCAGACATCTGGCCCAGGATCATCTCACTACTCCCTCATCCCACTGAAGACTGAAACGTTGGAAAGGCTGCAGCTGATCCAGGACCAGGGCCAGGGATGGACTTCCCCTACATCTAACTGCTACACCAATATCATCATCAATCCATATTTAACTCCTCTCCACCAATCCAATCGCATACAAATCAATATTATCACATCGAACTCCACCAATGTAATCGTGCCTAACTCCTCTCCACCAATCAAATCACATATAACTCAGTCTCATCACAACTCCAAATGAACAGTCAAAACTGCAGCCCCTTGTACGTCTTTCTCCCACCAGTCCAATATTTCACTTACACACAGAAGCAGGCAAAAAAAGTGTTTCACTCGCGCAGGCACATATCGAGAGCAAGCTTTCTGTTCCAGGTACCTGCCCTTCGAAATAATGTACAAGAATGAATTGTGAACCCAACAAGGAGACTGGCAGCCTTCCACAAGACTGCAACAGATCGCATAGTTTTACTGAGATTGCTCTTCAGAACTGGGTATGGAGAGTGGAACGTTTCGTTTCGGAACTCAAAAAGCATTCAGCGGCATTATAACTGGAGCAACTGTGCCAGACAGCTCTCCGTTTTAAAACGAAGCTGGTCCTCATTTACACTGCACATGGGGGGGGGGGGGGGGGGGGTGATCGATCCGTCTGATCATCCGAATTTCACACCGCCACTGCGTACCACACGATATCTCCCTTCCCACAGTGCTCTCCGTGGTGCGCCGCCATCCATCAGAATCCAATATGATAAGCCACGATAAACATGTCAAGAGTTTAAATTCTAACAGCCGTGCAACTGAACCTACTGACACTGCCGAGATGCTACTTGCTACCATCATCGCAACTGCACAACTTTCACCGTGTGTTACTCTGTCACGTAATCAGCATTAATCATATAAAATATATTCATTATCATTGTCATCATAATAATTATTGACATGTTTATTATTATTGATGTTGTTATTGTTTTTACTATCATTGGTGTAATAATTACTATCATTATTATTGCTGCTAATATGTGGCTTAATGAACAGCACTTGATGGTGTGTGTAAGCTGGGTACCCGACATTCAGTAAGGCACGAGCCTGCATCGCCATGGCGACTGGGCTGTTACTGTAGCGCGGCACAAAGACGGAGGCTCCTCCCCCCAATCTGTCGATCCCAGTGACAGCGCGGATAGGCCCTCCGGCTAAGGGGCATCTGGTCGAAACACGGCCCCCGCTTGGGCTTTCAGGGGACGGATCCTCTCACGGCTTCGCATGCTGCGGTCTCGGCTCAAACGGACCAGCTGATGTTGGAGCACACGGTCTCACTGAGTCAGTGTAATCTGGAGAATTTACTAGTGTGCTGAACCGGGTTAAACACGGCCCCATTTACCAGCTGTAACCCCTCTCAAAGGATAGCTCTTCCCATGGCTACCTCTCCCCCACTCTGCGTTTCATCCTTCATTAAGGTCTTATGATTCCATCCTTCAACCATGACGATGGTTTCAAAAATAAGACATTTTTTTTTCCTGAACACTGTGTTCAAAATGAAGACATAAACATTTTTAAAAATCTTAGTGGACCTAATGCCACGGAATGTACCATTAAGACACTGAAATGTATTGTGTTCAGATAGTTGCATAAAAGTATTGCTATACTTGAACATGGAATCCTTGGGGGAAACAGAGGAAACTCACTGGAGGAGGGGGTTAAGGAGGGGGGGTTTAGCTGGCTGAGGCGGAATGACAATCTCCCTACAGCCCCTGGGGGTGGGGGTGAGTCAGACGCACGGGTAGGGAACAGAGGTGGATTGTGGGATAGGTGGAGGGCACAGGAGCGCAAATCAGAACTGCTGATGCAACGATGAGGTACTGAAGTGGTTGAACTGACCTGAAAATTTAATCAACTAAAAGACAAAATTTGGTAAAATGAAGTGTGAAAAGCATAATGTGAGAAACAAAGTAAATGCAAATAAAAACGAAAACAAGTGGATGAGCAATGTGGAGTTGACTCGATGTTGTTTGGTCTCATATAAATCACACAAAGCGCGTTCTGAAGCAATGCCGAATCAGGAGTGGGAGCAGCCCCCAAAGCCTCATGGGTAATAAAGCGGGGGGTGGGGGGGGTTAGCAGCAGTCGTGTCGCGTGTGTGGTCTCTCTTCTAAGACCTCTGTCCATGATTAATTTATTTCATGCTGGTCTTTGCCTGAGATTAAACCAGCACAATATGTAAGAAGAGGCACCCAGCATCCAAATCAGGTTTCAACAAAAGAGTGAACTATGCATTCGAAGGGGAGGAGGATACCCAACTCAAAAAGCACAGGGCAGCACAAAACAACCCAGCAAAATAAATAAATAAATATTTACTGCAAACAATAAGATAAGCACTTAGTCTCCTGGCATGAGTCTGACAGTGCTGAGGGATGGGG
Source organism: Albula glossodonta (assembly GCA_019788955.1). Lineage (NCBI taxonomy): Eukaryota > Metazoa > Chordata > Actinopteri > Albuliformes > Albulidae > Albula > Albula glossodonta. Next base: position 1,998,597 of record JAFBMS010000027.1, read on the forward strand.
TAGGAAGTCCTCCAATCTCCACCGTAGGTCAGAAAGACGCACATTTCATTCACCTCCCTGAATCATTCCTTTCCTTAATGTTCCTTATTTCCTCTTTCTTTCATCTTTTTTTTTTTTTTTTTTTTTTTTTGGAATTGTACCCTGTAACCATGCCAACGGAGTGATTACTGGCTGTCAGCTGTTGCCATGGTGGCAGGGCATACTATAACCAGCGTGAAATAGCTGTGTTGGGGGGGCTAGCGGAAAGGGGGGTGGGTAGAACGTGGCTCTCCCTGAAGTAACCCCCAGAACCAGCCTGAGTGAAGAGGGGGGCCTTCACTGAGGTTTTGTTTTACACCGCGGGCTTTGCAGCTTCCAGCAGAAAGAACGCAAAAACCTGCAGAAATGTCCCCTGACCTTACATACACCAAAGGCCTGGCCCAATCAGTGGTTGAATACTTTAACACCTTAGATCCCCAATGAAAATTCCCACACCAATTCTATGACATATTTTCCACAGAACTCACATGAATTGAAGAGTAAATCTAAAAGAAGATTAAAAAAAATCTTAAGAACTGTGGTATTTAAAACACATCTCAGAACTGACACGCACACAAACACATACACACAAACACAAGCACATGCATAAATACATAAATGCACGTAAATGTGTTTGTGCACACGCGCCAGGTTGAGTGGATCAATAACACATTTCACCTCTCCCTGCAGAGCTGACATCTCATTGCAGAAGAGAAATATACAGCCATCCTCTTCACTCTGCACACAGAGGAGCTATTTACTGCACACACACACACACACACACACACACCGCACTCTTGTAGTTACACAAAGGGGCTATTTACACACACACACAAAAACACACACACACACACACACACACACACACACACACACACACACACACACACACAAACACACTCACACACACACACACACACACACACATGCAAACACACACATCCTCACCCACACAGAACTCTGCTAATTACACAAAGGGGCTATTTACACACACAAACGTACACATACGCACGCACGCACGCACGCACGCACACAGCGCTCCGCTAGTTACAGAGAGGGGCTGGTTACTGCACACTCTCTGATACTGGGGTCTGGAGCTCCTGTCGTTTTGGGGTAGTCTCCATATTACTGACTCCCAGCCCAGCCCCTATTCATGCCCACACACCCGAACATTTGACCAACTGACATGAATATGGTGTCTGAGCACATATACTATGGACCCGGGCACTATGAATGCATGAAAAGCCCCTGATGAACACTCGATCTATAAGACGCCAGACAAAAGTGAGATACGGGTTCTAGTCTTGGGATGTCAGCTTGTGGTCTTTGGAACCAGGATGACCAAACTGGAGTCCAGCTCTAGTGGGGATGAGGACCAGGGGCTACACTGGTTCAGTGAGATCACAGGGCAGGATGAATGTTTAAGTTTAACCAAAAGACTGAATGCAATAATTCAGCAACACAGCGTGAAGTGTGGATTGCTTCAGATTTATTAAAAAAATCTGCCTGGATCAGTACCGTACCACTTCTGTTCTGAAAAGCCGGGACAACACTTGAACCTTCACCTTTGACCTTGCGACTAGAAACAATTAAAGACTCTGGGGTATAGACAGTGTGATGTATGGTTGAATGTCTCAACCAGCAACTATTTCCTTGATTGAAAAGGCAAGAAAACAGAACCCGCCTTCAGTTAGTTCATCAGAAAGGAATGCAATCCATTGAGGTGTGCTGATTATGCCACTTTGTGATTTTGAAACGGTTTCTGAGGTAAATTTTTGAAACACATGACAATAGCCACCTGCTTATCCATTTGATATACATAAATCAGTTCTCAGATCATTTTTCTACATTTAACTTGTCTGACAATTATGAATACTTGAAAGAACTGGGTATGTACAGTGGGCTAAATGAAATTTGAGTTTATGAATCCAACATCTCTGCACAAAATACCGTAATTTCAAATATTAAACACCTGACATGTTCAGCCATTACTGTGCGATTGTGGATAATATCGAGATCGAGAAAAGCGAAGCACAAATGTGCAGCTACTTAGCCATGCTATGCCACAAGACATAACCACATAACTACAACGTTACCTCTGCTTTGGAGCACCTCATAGATACGTATTTCCTTAAAGTCACAAGGTCATAAATCACAAGGAAAAGGCCTCATACTCGCTGAGGAAAACGCTGATTTTCAGAAAGGGTACCTAACTGAATTGAAGGGAAACCAGATTGATTGTAGTGACGTTTTGATTAGCCTTCCAAGTCCCAAAGCAGAGTCTCAAACGCACGAGACCTGAGGTTCGCTTTACACTTGAAGATGAGAGAAAGCAAGCCACGAAACACTGACACACAAACATGTGCACGCACACCCCTGCGCCTTTATTTACACAACGCAAACACATGCTAAGCAAATCTTTGCTAATTCTGTTCCACGCCCGCCCACGCCACTCCACTTCTGATAATCTTTAGGCTACAGCTTTAGATATGTAAAGCAAACGTTACCTAGCAACAGGAAGCTCGGCTCGCTCGCACAACGTCCGCCTGGCTCACTGCGAGCGACTCGCAGTCATTCCCGATGCAATGGCAACAAAAGGATATCGCATATTTCTCTGCCGCTGTTCTACAACTGTGTTTATCAAGAACGGTCATCACACGACGCCCGGAAGACATTGAACAATTGCTGCAATACAGTGAAACAGTTACTGATCGTATCAACGCGTACAAGTGTTGGCTAAAAAGCCTCTCTGGTGTTTCTGAGAGACAGACTCCTTTGAGATACTCTAAAGCCCCAAAAGCAATGAGATAAGATGCTGGAGGACTCTGTAATTTGGTTGGGTCAAAGAGTTCCTATCAGTGACATCTACAAAAGCAGCTGACTGTGATGGAATTCACCAGGCTAGAGACATGAAACACTTAGACTAGCTCCTCAGCCTGAATATACACAAACAGCTGTAGAGCGTGATGCATTTTTTTTTCTTGTGTTGTTCTTATTGTCTTTCTTCCATGCTTTGGAAGCACACGCTTTTGTAATTGGTGCCGACGGGAGAAGGTCAAACTGCGCTTGGCGAGAGGCGAGGAGCCGCGGACGCGACCTCTCATCTGATTTCCCGCGCCGCCTCTGCGGCGGCGGCGTGGGTGTGAGTGATTGGTTTTTCCTGGACTCGTGCGAGGAGGCGTCTTGCTAACGCTCTTCCCCTGTCCGCTCACGGCGACGATGCCCCCCCCGTTCTCTGAGGCACTCCATCACCTCTGACTGCCGCTGCACCATATCAGGAAAACCTGAGCGTGGGGGGGGGGGGGGGGGGGGGTTGGGTAGGAGGGGGAGCTTTCCTTTCCAATCATTCTCTCCGGAACGCTGAGCGGGTTATGGGAAGCGTGGCACTGAGGGCCGCCTCTCAGAGCCGGCATTATCTGAGCGCCACACATTTCGAGTGGAATGCGTTTACTCCATTTAGCACTGTAACATAGCTGAACGTTTGGAATGACTTCTGTAACTTATCCAAACACAAAAGAGTTCTATGTGACCTTAAAATATCTTTTTTTGTGTCCTTTATGCCTACCTTACATATTTATACTGTATGTTGTGGCTATATTGAATGGCCTATTGTTAATTCTCATTCTAGATTATCATCAGAATGTATGTAAAGGAATTCATATTGTCACAGATTGGGTAGAGTAAAAATGCAGCCCGTGAACAGAACACAGCTGACTAAAACAGAACAATGGCTCACACGTTGAAGAATACATCATTAAATAATACATGGACAAGCTACACTATTACAGCATCTTCAATGTACTGTAGCTGTCATTCACGGCATACAAAAATCAACCTTCACAAGACGACTGTAAAAAACCTATTGCATTCCTAGCAAGAATGAAATGGTTTCCTTACAGATTCTCTTTTTGGTCTGTTTTCATTGTCTTCCTTACACATGCAATAAATGTGGATAAATCATGTTCCACAGGTTTTGCTATGATTTAACATTTCGCATTATAATGCATTAGTTCACGGCGGTAAGAAAAGCTGAAAATTGCGGGGGCTGGGGTATATGAAAACAAAATTAAAAAGATATAAAATAAATGCCCATTGCGATTTCAAGCCACAGATATCTTAGCGACGTTATATGACAAGAGGTGAATTGGCTTCCAACATGTTGCTCTATATTATGGTGCTGTCTCTCCGTCCTCTGCTGTTTCCACCAGCAGAGAGGAGCTAAAGGTGTGGCCCATCTGTTCCTTTCTGATCTCCAGATCTCTATTGTGGTTGCCTGGAGCAGCAGTCCAGTTTGCTCCTTACAACTATACAGTGAAGGTGTTCCTTGACTGTATTTCAGCTGCCTAAGGAGTCTGTCCCAAATCCATGGTCTTTGTGTAGCTGGTCTCTGGTTTGAGGAATCCTTCAAAGGGGGAAACGCTCCTCCTGTCTTGTCTCAAGGTTGCCACATCCTAATGGATGCGTATGACGGCCGCAGTAGGTCTGTAGCCGATCCGCAGGGAATAGGGATCGGCCCGCTAATCAGGGCCTCTGGTGAAGCCGGCTGAGGTATCGGGGGGTTTTAATGGAGATGAACGACTGCGGGCTGGTCACTGGAGCAACCCCCAACCCCCTCCTCCCCTCCACCCAACGAAGACGAAGCTCGGGCTAACGAGGGGACTGCCTTCTGAGGTGAATGGGATCAGTGGGGCTCTCGGTCGCCCGCCTCGGCAAGTCGATTTTTTAATTGCCTGGCTCATTAAAAATCAGCGAGGGACACGCTGTCTGTGTGCTGCTGAGGGAGGGCATGACGGTCACCATGGTGCCCTGCCCCCCCCATTCTCCTAAGTCATCCTGGAACACTCGGGTAAGATCGGGAAGGTTGGAATTCCGACGATCAGCGGTTATGACGTTTTGTCATAGAAACAATCCATCCACTGCCTCCAACCACATGATAGCCAACACAAGGCCATCATTCTGCTACAAAATGGCTGCCACATATCACCTAGCTGGTTGGTATATATTCATGGCAAAATTCCTCAGTAGGGGGTTTAAACAATCACGACCCTCTAGTAACCACCAAAAAAAAAAAAAAAAAAAAACAGATAACGTTCACATTGTTGGCAGGAAGTCAACAAGCTGCAATTAAGAAAGACACTAATGTTCCAACAGCATCACCACAATCACTTTTCTGCCTTTGTGGAATGTAGTATCAATCACAGAATTCAAAAAGGGTGTCGAACATCAGTTTTAACTCGCCTGCCGCTGGATGACATTGAAATGCAGTGAATTATGTGTAACGGGTGCATAGAAGTTAAGGGTTCAGTTCATTTCGTGTTAACAATCTCCCACAAAGGAAAGGTACAACTCAGATTATGAATCAATAATACTTGAGACCTTAAAAAGCCAGGCTTTGACTCTCTACAAGATGGGGTCAGGTAACTGACAAGATACACTTGTAGTTATTCACTGCCCTCACATGTATACAGCCATTTGTACTGACTGCTAACCCCATGCCAGTTTAATGAGGGTTATTCAATAGGAGAACAGTTAAAGAAGTGCTAAATGAACAGTCACTGCTTTTCATTTATGGAACATTAGAAGGAGCATTCAAACAATGGTCAGTAATGCTGATATATATCGGTTTTCTAGTGTGACCATGGAAACAAATCGCTTCTTAAAATATTGTCTGATAAGAATGACCGCAAAACGACACAATACGCAGAAAAAAAGAGAACATTTCTGTGGCTGTCATCAGAAAGCTCTGACTCCAAAAGCAAATCGGGAAAACAAGTAGGCTGCGACTTTCATTTTTAAAGGTTACACGTTTTTCCACGCCTCCCTTTTTGTTTTTTACCCACTCACAGTGATATACTAGCAACAGAATATAATAGAATCAAGTTTACCACATATTTTAAAGGTAATGTAGTATAAAAGGTTAATGATGCAATTACAATCATAATACGAATGTAGGGATCATAAAACTGTAGAGAAAATGTGCGTTTCTTCTGAATTCAATGAAAATGTTATTGGAGTACACATTATGAAACTACCATCCTGTCCACCATTAAGGAACACTGAAAGTGACACAGAAGGGACATCTCAAATTGCACTGTAATAACAGTGATTGCCAATTGTCTTAATGTACTGTTTTCCCTTCAGTATAAAAAAAGAAGGAAGTGAATAGTACCTAAGATGTTTTGTCAAATTAGTGTAGAATAACCTTTCCGCACAAAAGCACACTTAATGTGTTCTGACAGTTAACTGGCACGTACAAAACAAATATACTACATTTATAAAATAATCAATTTTCTTAAAATGTATTTAATTTTGTATTTTGCATAAGATACCCATCTGACTTTGACACATTCACAAATTAGCTGCCAGTTACAGAAGACAGATCATGTAAATTATGTCAACTGACCACAAAATGTGTTGACTTTAACATCGTGTCAGTTTTCTATAGCGTTGAGGGAGAATTCTCACTAAAGAAAGCTACCTTGTGAGCCACAACATGTATCCATCAGACACCAGATATGTGGTATGGCTGCTGGCTGTATCCACATATAAGAGAGTGTATCCAAAACAGGCATCTACACAGACACCCATTATGGGACCTTGTTCATTAATGCTAACTAAGCTAGCCAACAGCAAAACATACTGCACGCCATTCAAATATACACAATGATAAAACTATCTTTTACACAGCAGGAGCTGCGACTGTTATTAAACTGAGCAAAGACTGCTTTCCTCACCATTCTCCATAGATTTATTTGCAAATTATTGAATAATAAACCCCACCTATAGTATCTTCAATATTCATACTGTTTTGGGTTAGTTTCTGAGAATCCTGCTAGTGCATTCAAATTTTCAGCCTATTTTTTTTTTTTTTTTTTTTTTGAAGTGGTACCCTGCGCTCGCAATTCATTTTGCTAACAGTCCTTGCATTGGTGAGATGTCCTATTTTCAAGAAAGGCTGAAAAATAAAATGAGCTCTCAATTTGAAGCCATTAAGAAATTGGAACAAAATATGCAAATGGATGCAGCTTTGATCATACTCTGGAAACATTTTAGATATTTAAATTAAAGGAAGGGGAAAAAAAAAAAAAATTGGCAAAGCCGCATAAATTCTGATGACAAACGGCAACGTTCTGGTGGAGCTAAAGTATTACATTATACAGCCCAAGAAAATAATGCACCTGTAAGCTGGATTTTTTATGACAGATGGAATCCGCGAGATTATACAAGCCAAGGGCGATGTTCTCTTAAATTATTTCTCCGGAGTAGAGGGGGACAGGCATTGTGTCGGCTCTTTGAATTCGCTCGGTGGCACGCGGCGGGCTTGAGTTACGACAGGAGATACGCACTGCTGGGCCAAGGAGATGAGAGGGAAGGAGGCTAAGGGGTGGGTTAGCGGTAGCCTGGACAGAGTTAGCGCAGGGCAGGGAAAGAGGTTACGAGCAGGTTAGCGGTAGCCTGAACAGGGTGGTCCTGAAGCAGAGAAAGAGGCTAGGAGCTAGTCAGCACAGCCTGGACAGTAAGATTTTTGGCCAGTGACTCAGAAAGGTCCTAGTATGTCATAGATTTAATAGTTCAACTGATGCTTGGAAAGAAGCAGGAGACGGTTATTCACAACAACAGTTCGTGTTACCATTTTACAGGTTTATTTCTATTTTGTAGAACAAAAAACCAGTTCGGGCCATTGCTCTGTTTCTTAACTCAGTACAGAAGCAGGACCGAACAGGGGTTTGATATACAGTGCTGCTGCTACAGGTTACCTTTCGTGAAAAGACAGCTGGGGCAAAATGATCACAAAAACAAAAATTGACCATCCTTCTTCATTTCAAAGATTATGATTGCATTACAAAATTAGGATTTTCTCTTGTTAATGCAAGAAAACAAAGTTTGCAATCACAAATATAATACTTGCAAATATTAAATTTACAATGCATTTTTCCATGTTCTGCCCAGTTGGGCTTTGTTATCTCTGCTTTCGCAAAGTAAAGTGGGCTTTTATTCTTCTGTGGTCCTATTCCTCATTTCCAAGTCAGTCTGAAAGCAGACGCAGGAGGGAAACACCAGCAGGGCCTGGACCCTCAGACCGGATTAGAGAATACATTATCATGGAGGAAATTAATATGCATCGTGCTTCCTGGAGACAACAACGCGTGCCCCCATTGGCTCGATCTGCCTGTTACCGCCATCAAATTAGGCTTTAAATACTGGGCAGGGGGGAGCTCATTATGCCTCCTCCAGAGCCTGGAGAGGGCCTCTGTGCACCTGGGTGCTCTGCTGGCGTTTGGGGAAGCAGGCTGGCATGCTACCAATGGACGGGCGGGCAGGCCGGCCCTTCTGCTGCCAGGGAAGGGGTGGAAGGACAGGCCGCCCAGCGGCGGTGTAATCCGCCTCAGTCTGGCCCCACGAGTTACTGGCTGAGAGAACAAGGCTTGACCAATGGAACATCACGCAACTGGGTTTTTATACCACAGACTTAGCGAAACTCGCTAAATCGTATGCTTGAAGCATCCAGTCACCAGCCCGACTTTTTGACTGACACTTTTACCAGATACTTTAGCGAAACAAATAAACAACACTGCTATACTGTTTGACAAGGTATGTTTTAAATCAGAATATTGCTAACCCTTATATTTTCCATTTGATTGACACTTAAGACTTTGTACCTCCCATTATATACTTTGAAAATGAAAAGATTGCCTATTTATGTCTAATTTCTAAATCATAGTTAAGTGGCTGTCCAAAACATACTTCATGTTAATCATTTTGAACACTTTTACCATATACTGTATAATTTGTGGCGGAAGGGTATGACTATTCAAGGGTATTTTTTCCCCTCAAAGAAATGTCACTGTCACATCCAAATGAACCCTTTTCACCCTTTAATAAAGCTTTATGAAGGCTGAATAAATTTCACACTTATAGGTCAAGCCTCCATATATTATAATAAATAACTATCGCTATTGTAGCTGCACACCTCCTGATTCTATCTGAAGTGAGATTAGACAAGCCTTTACAATAAGAACACCCGCTACACGAACATGTCTGCTTTATGCAAATTTTTATTTTCAAACAATAGCGCTATATGCCACATAAAATAAACGTCTGTTACTGTAATGTAACTGCATCTGTTCATACATCTGGCGGTGGGAGTATATAATTGAAGGTATATGGGTTACAAATTATATAAACTACATACCTGAAGGCTTTCAAAACCGAATGGTGGACATCATGGGCAACAATGAAAAAGTCATCGTGTGGTATATATTAGAAGATTACCGTGTTTACGGACTTGTGTGAAAAATTGTGCTTAAGCTGCATCACCCCACCCACACAGCATATCTGTTTATTTCTACAATGCATTTGCTTAGGCACTACTTGTGAACTGCACTTTATCTGCTCCAATCACACTATCTAGGCATCCACCCTTATAAATACATAGATCAATGCATTAAAACAACAGCTTTAATTAACCGGAGCTCTGGGTGACCTGTGTAGAGATTAAACACGCTGTTCTGTGAGAATATCTAAGGAAGGGTGGCCAACCTTAATGGTCAATGGATTCAGTTAAATAGAGACTTAAACAGAAGTGTCTAATTTGGCTTCATGACTCCAATTTGCTTCTGTTCCCCTTTCAGCTTCATTTTGTGCACTGGATTATTTCATTCAGGGTTATACAAGATAACAATCTCGATCCGCATTTCCTGAGATGTCTTGAAGAAGAGGTTTTAAGATATTACGACATAGGCTGAGGAATTTTCAAATATACATGGAAACCTGATTGAAGATATGAGGAGCGGACTGAAATGTGATTAGGGTGAAATGGCGGTTGGCGGAGAGGACAGATTTGAGATGCTGGCAGGAGCGCGGTGGACGGACTCGCGGGGAAGGCCAGAGGAAGAGAGCCTCTCGGCGCGCGCTCGGGGGACGGGGCATAAAACGCATGGCTAACCAGGAGCCATCTGTCAGCGCATTACCCGCTCCTAATGACGGGGGCCTGGAAGTTTACCGCGCGCTGATCAAACGGAAATGTGATTGTTTCTGATGGCGCGGCGGAATTCTACAGATGCAGAAGAGTGGCGGTGTCGGGCGTGATGAATGGCGCGCCGTGTTCGCTGGTGATGACGCGCCCCCTCGATGCCGCCCTGCACGAACCGACAGAACTCCCCCTTTTTACATAATGAAGGCCCAACGGGAGAGTGAGACAACCATGCGCTTCCTTCTTATTTATTTATTAACCCTTTCAGCTGAGATGCCCCAGAGGGGGGTGGGACTCACTCACGTGACGTCGGCAGGGACTGCAAAAACGGGAGACCGCACTCCGGTCTTCCTCCACTCTCTTTAAACAAAAGAACATGTGTCCCTTGATGTGTTTGGCGGATCTCTTGCAATAAAAAAAATACATAATTAAAAAAAAGCCTCTAGATATACTCGTGGAGCCTGCTACCCTGGTTTCAAGGAGAGCTGCACGGAGAGAGGAGAGACCCACAGTGAAGGAGGCAAATTTCCAACCAGGACAGAAAGAGAGAGACTGCCTCCTGTCAAAGGCTAGTAACCTGCCTCTGTAACAGGCAGCGGGACAAAGGATCACTGGAGCTGCGGGCCAACTCGGCCTTGTTCAGAACAACCGCTACAGAACGCTAACGATAAACGATAACAGACGTTTCCGTGATAACGCTCTCTGCACTGTGTTATTGCTTATTCCTCGTTTCCAGGTTTTTCGCGGTCCCCGCTGGCCACTGAATGTCACATAAATGTGCTGCCACTGGACAATTTTATTGCTGAGGGACACAGCGAGAAAAATAACCACTGCGGCCTCACAATGGGCCAAGTAAGCTCTTTCTCCTCGTGAAAAGCGCAGTAAAACACGATTACGCCATCCGGGGCGGAGCGCTTATGAAAGGCGATTCGGAGACACCTCGCCTACTGTCACGCCAAACCACGTCCGGCACAATACAGACAAACCTGTACCCCCTACAAAAACAAATACAAATAAACAACTGAGAGGGCGTTGCGAAACATGGTGACAGCAGTGTTTTGCAATTCTCCCGGGATGTGTTTGGAGTTGGTTACTTATGGCCACATTTCTGTGGGGTACGGCGGACCCAGGTGGCTCAGGGACTAAGGGATTATGGGATAGGACGGGAGGGCTCCAGTTCCCCTGCTGCTGTCCTAGTCGCTGAGGGACAGGGGCCATTAAACAGGAGGTGAGGGGTGAAGGACGGGCCTGAATTAACCCTGCCAAAGGACACAGGGGGAGGGAGTAAAAGCGGAGAGGCTGAGAGGAAACCGGACCCTGTTCCCTGTCACTAAAGTTAGGCCTCAAGCATGTCCAGGCCTGAATCATTTTTAAAGTTCCTAATGATCTTAATGGCTGAAGGCTAGGTCTGGTGAAGGACAAAACCAAAGACTCTAGGTACTGTCCGCTTCATGTCTTAAACCACAGGATGAATCAAATAACAGTTACATAGGATTTGCAGTTACAGAAATATTTTGAAATGATCCACAGTCTTACATTGTGTAGAGAGGCTAAATGAGGACTACGCCATCTGCCTCGGGTTTTGAACACAGACCAGTCCCTTCAAGATTCTACCCCAAGACAATACAGCCTCACCTAAACTCACAGGTCAAAACAGTCGACTCATTTCACTCTGCCCAGGAGTAAGAGATAAATAAATAAATAAATAAATAAATAAATAAACAAAAAAAAGCTTTTAGAGAGAAAGCCATAACGTAAAGTGACAGACAAAAAGAGAAACCTGAAGGCAAACTGAAGCGTATGAAAAGGAAGATGAAATCACTGATGTTGGGGGTGGGGGGGGGTTAGGACTGGAAAAGAGAACGAGGAAGATGATGCAAGACTGATCCCTGATTGGGACGAGTGAGCGCGGGAGCGAAGATGGGAGAGGGGGCTCGCGGACACCATTTATGACTTTGGTGTCGAAGGCCAGCTGATCTTGAGGGCTGTGCAGCAGACAAAAGGCCAAGCTCGTTAGCCAATACACGAGTGGAAAATGGCCAGCACGTTACACTCCGTTTATTAACACAAAAACTGAGTATTTACAGGTTAAAGACACCCACAAATGTCCATAAATAACAGTCAGCTGTCATACAGGCTTTAGCAAACAAGTTCCAACAAGGTAGCTTGATTCAACCATAATTAAAACTAATTAAAGCTAATCATACTTAGCAAACAGAGAAATCTTTCAGGTGGCTTAACCCAAGTTCCAATAAGCACTGTTGGGAAAATCATGATGAAAATGCACACCTGGTGGGCCGACTCAGGCAGACAAATTTGCGTGTCATTATGGGACACCATGGGCCCTCATCCCACAAATCACGGGGCGGTCCCAGAAAAGAATTGTGGACCTTCAGAGAGATAATAAAAGCCATCCAGGTTTGATGGTGGCTGAGAAAATGGCCCGGCCGGGACTCCGCACTGCGGCAGCCCCGCAGATTTGGGGGGGAAACGACGGTTATAAATCCTTTTTCGAGTGCTCCTGTAACCCTCGCTGCTGCCGGGAGGGGGGGAGAGCAGAGAAGAGGGTGGGGGGGTTGGGAGGGGAGGCCGTGGTCCTACGGACGTACGTTCCTGTCTCTCAGGCCCCCTCTGCCATGGCAGCCCAATGCCATCTGCTCCAGTAAAGGGCATGACTGGATGCACATCGTCAGTGAGAGATGAGCAAGATCAGCTCTCTGTCACCAGCTGACAAAGCCAATTTCAGCCACTGACTAAATGTATTACTTTGAATGTACTGAATGTAAATTCACCGAGGTTGAACAATATCCTGAATCTGCTAATGGCTAAGGGACATTTTAAAAGAACAACAGTTACAGGCCCGGTTGCTAATATATATCTAAACTGTATCTGGTTAGTGAGAGCAGCAGCTAACAGTCGGCAGTCCATGACAAGCTAGAACAACACATGCTGTCTCAAAGATGCTAATAACCCTAACGTATAGGGTAATAACTGAGAGTCATTGTAATGTTGGGGCCTGCTTCTTTGGGTGACAGCTAGGCTAGCCTCTTTTGTCAGCCTCATAACTTTACAGAACAATGAGCATATCCAACTACACAGCTTCGAGGAATGTGCAGTGCTTGTAAACTGGAAGATGGTTACAACCAATCTCGATCTTGTGTAGGTGGGGCTCCCACTGGAACTTGTGATTCACAGCAGCACTGTGGATGACCTATAATTCAACCCTAGATAACCAATCACATGCAAAACTTCTATGACATAACCCTGGATAACCAATCAGACACAAACATGCTTTTCCAGAAACTGTCGTGTGTGACTCATTCACAGACCTCAAGACAGTCCTGGGAAATCTGATACAATAAGCTAAGCACTGATTTTTTTACAACATGTATCAAATCAAAGGCAGAGAGAAGACTGATGAAAGAGGTTAAAATAGCGGAGTGAAAACACTTTAGCAATAAAGCACTGGAGCTAGCAGTGAAAGTCCTGCTGATAACAACACTTTAATCCCTCATGGGAACAGCTTGGTCAATCTCCGCCAATCCTGGCTGCACCTAAACTGGCCCGGCCCAATCAGAGCGGAGCATGAGCTGTGTCACCCACGCCTCCTTTCTGCAGCGGGTCTGCTGCAGTTACATCCTCAGTTTTATTTTGGGTTCAAAGAACCTCGGGTTTCTGAGACTGGAGTTCTAAAGGGGATCCATGTCCTCAGATGTTGAACTCTTGACTGTGCAACCTTCTTTCATGACTCTGAATTTCTCTGAAACTTTTGCTGAGCAGAGTGAAAAACCACTTGTTGCCTCACCAATTCTCTTTCAACAGCAATTTTCCCCCTTGCAAGTTTTAGATCATTAAAAGAAAATCCTGCAGCAGTCATTAAACCAAAGGAACGCTTTATACAGCACTGAAACATCAGGGAGCCAAAGCCAACGTTGAGTTCTAAGTGCAGTACTTGGTTTGCTTTTGACAATCAATTTACCGATCACGCAACCCAAGTATGACAGTGTGAAATCTACACGACTATAAACATTGGCGAAAGCCAAGCAAACCTTGTTATGTTAAGCTGTTTGTTTGTATATTTATGACCCGCAAAGCTCCTGCTATGCCATTACTGACACAGAGGTCAAAGGTCAACATTTCCATTTCAGTGCTGTAATCTTTTCAGGAGTCCTGCTGTCATAAACAGCAACAAGCTGCAAGCTACTGTTGTGTGTTTACGTATTACCGTTTCGAGACACTGAATGGCTACCTCTGTGACCGTTTCGGAAAAAGAGGTTGCAGCTATGCGCCTGCAACGTTGCTAAAAAGTGGGCCTAACGTGTCAAAAATTTGGGCCAGCTGATTGGTTTATTGATTACTAGGCTTGTGAAGGATAGTAAAAGGCTGGTAAGACTATGGCAGTGACAGTACAAGTTAATGGGGTGCGGGGGCGGCTTCTTACCTTGCGGCCGTCGCTGGCATGGCAGTTGACGTTTAACGGGGTGAGCAGAGCCATGAGCTTCTCTTCGTTCCCGCTCCTGAAGCAAAACAGCGTTTTATAGAGCACGAGAGAGACATAAACACTCACACACACTGCATTAGCCATAGGAGAAAGAAGAGATGGAGGAAAAGGGGCGGGGGTGGGGAAGTGTTGAGATTTCCAAAAAAAAAAAAAAAAGGAAAACTGAAAAGCTCTCTATGATGTCTCTGTAAGACAACGTTATCAGGCTTTCAAACTGACGTTTGATAGCCTCGAGTTACATTCACTCACTTATATGTCCTTGACACAGCTGAGGCAAAGCTTATCAAGGCCTTGTAGAGCACTAATGGATGTTAAAATGAAGAGATCCGCCTCTTTTGCCCATGAAAAACATTCAAGGACAGAGTTCGGGGTCCGCTTGGCTCCGCTGGTAGCAGTGCTCAAAACCAGGGGGCTGGTGGTGGTGGTGGCACCACAAAGTTCAGGAAGCCGTCGGCCACTTTTGCCAGCAGGAGGTCCAGGGCCGCGGATTAGAGCGCCCGGCCGCGTCATGGCGGATTTCCTGAGCTGGGATGCACAGCTCGGGCTCCTGTCTCTGCCGCCTCATCACTCTCACAGACACGGCAGAGGCACCAAGGACGAAAAGAGCAACAGCAACAACAAAACGCGGGCCTTTTTTTGGTTGATGTTGTTCCACCGGGAGAGGGAGAGACGGTCTGTCCTCGGGATGCACGATTAAGCTCCACCAACCCCCCACCCGCACCTGCAGCCCCGCCTCCCTCCCAGGTGCCAAAGCCCGGATCAGCGCTCCTGGCACTCCCCCACAAACGTACTTGTAAGGGGACAAACTGGCCGGAACCAATGTTGTCTTCTAAATTTGCCTGTTGCCAGGGCGTTCCAACCCCCTCTTGACCAGGATGCTGACCCTCATTGATTCATTACGCCACAAAAGAGCTGTCAAGGATTAGATGAGGGCTTTCCGATTTCCAATGCTCACAAAAAAGACTCGCTGAACCCCATTTTATTTCTGATTTACTCAATGACAGCCGTGCTGTTCTTCTTCCTGTGGTGAGTAGCGCTAACTGGCTTTAATAAAACGAGAGGTCCTTCATTGAGATTCGAGTGGCATGCAGGGGCCCAGTGCAGTGCAGAGGCTACGAGATTAAAGTGGAGCGCGCTCAGTGACTGAGTTCCATCACTCTTCTTGATGTTCCCCCCCCCCCGATGATACCAATTTTCCTTGTTGCTCTTGCAACAGGGACGGAGATGGTCGCTGAGGGCAACAGCCACAGCTGGGGTTGGAGTGCCAGCAGTTTCTTCAAACATCTGTACAGTAGTTTGTAATTCTGTCACATGTCCAGACTGGTATGAGTAATTTATTCAATTGTACTACATTTTAAGGCTTAAGAGCTGTGGGTGACGGGTATGGCTGAACCCAATAACTTCAGGTCACATTGCTTTTCCTCTAACCTTAAACTGAATGGACATCAAAGTTTGATGGCCTTCTTCAAAAGTGGTGCTCTCATTATGTAACAAATTTAGTCTGACTCCACTAAATGGGGATAATGGGGTAATGGGGGGTAGAGGAGGTGAAGATGTTTTTCCAAACTGCAGGCCTGGCTGTCCCTGGCTTCTCCAAAACCCATTCTGCTGCTGGTGGACCCGCTGGTTTGCTTCCAGACACCATCTGTTTGTTTATCGGCGATACGTCCACGTTCCCTTAAAGGAAGCTAATCTCATCTGTGCTGCTGAGGAAGCAGAAGCCATGCGGAGAGAGGTTGGCCGTTCTGTCCATCACACGGGGACAGGAAGAGGAGGACCGATGTCTGAGTTGGGGGAGGAGGCTTAAGTTTTGGCTTGGGGTTCCTCCTCCATCCTGTCCCAGCTGACTAGGAGAGTAGACGCCGGCGGCCTCGTTATTGGCGGGCTGTGATGAGCGACGGCTGGGCCGTGCGTTTGCTTCCGCCCCGCTGCCCGGGAGCCGGAGAGAGCCGCTCATTAACGGAGCACGCCTTCTATCATGCCACGGCGGTCGTCCTCGGCAAAGTCCACGTGCCAAGCTTGTCTACGGCACCTGTCTGAGCCAGCGAGTGTGGGGGGGGGGGGGGGGGCTCAAGCAGGGGAGGTATTCACACAAACAGAGGAAGAGGAGGAGGAGGAGGAAAGGGGAGGAGGGAATATAATCAGTACTCACCTAGCCGCTTCCAGGAGTTCGTCCTTCTTGTATTCGCCTAGGTGATTACAAAAAATCATGGTGTCAGAGACGAGCAGCAGCAGCAGTAGCCGAGGCAAGCCAGAATCGCCAGGAGCCGGAGAGGCAACCGCGACGCTACATACAGGCGGGTTTCTATCCGCCACTCACACACACGCGCGCGCGCTCGTAGAAACACACACACGCGCGCACACACACACACACAGATGCAGCCTGCCTCCGTTCTCCCTTTCTCTCTCTCTCTCCGTTTCCCTCTCTCGCTCTCGTCGGCGTAGCTTAGCGCCCGCCCATTCGGGTGATGAAACGGTGACGTGGGCCGGCTCGCGGCTGCAGCATCTCCAGTGTCTTGGAGACGGCCGGCAAATTGACGCAGATTCAAGTCTGGTCCTCAAATTAAACAGCTCTCCTCCCCCCCCCCCCCCCCACCAGACGGCCAATCACAGCGAAAACAATTCTCCCTCTCTCCAAAAGCTCCCCCTCCTCCTTTATTTTTTTTGTTGTTTGCATGGGAGGAGTGGCTACTGTGATAACACAACAGGGACGGAATAAATAATAAATATGGGGCTGGCCCCGCCCACGCCCCTCCCCCTAATTTCACAGCCCAGTCTTGCCTTCCAGACTGTCAGAACAGAGCCAGAGCCCTGGGATGGCTCGTAGCCTCCCCTGCTAGCCTCCCCACCCCCACATGTGCGCTCTCTCGCCTTCTCGCTCCCTCTTTCTCTCCTCCTTCTCTCAGCAGCAGGACCATAGAAGGAGGGGGGGGGGGGGGGGCTTAGGGAGCTCTGGGTAGATCTGACACAACGGGACTGGAGGGGGTAGACGAGAGGGGTGGGTGAGCACAAACAAGGACCAGGCAGGCTGGCTGGCTTTTCGGGAGGCTTTTGTTACCTGCTAAGGACACGGGGGCGATGACTGTGTCGGATTAGAGAAGGGGAAACCCGGACACGGGCCGTGCTGAGGGTGGGGAGGAGGGGTTGGGGGTGCAACAGCTGGCGGGGGGTTGTGGGGGTGGGGGGTTGGGGCTACAATACTGAGCTGAGGGGGGGTGGGGGGGGGGATACCGCTCGCTGTGAGCGAACAGCGCTGACGAGCTGATCAGCCGCTAATGGAGCAGGGCTGTGAAGCCGCCATGTGATGTATAATTCAGCGCGACTCGCGCTGGGGGCCGGATCAAAGTGGGCTGGGGGCCGCCGCGCGTCGACCCGGAGACCCACCGGGCCGCGCTGACTGACAGCTGCCACGGCGACGGCCCGGGAGACAGGCTGAGCACGGGAGGGGGTGGGGGCTCGACGGGTAATGCATTCCATAAATTACGCCGCGCGTTGCTCCCTTGACGCGGTGAGTGGTGGGTGGGTGGGGACGTGCAAAACAAAAGCCCTGACAGCACCACTGGCATCACCTGGCCGGGTGTCGGCAGAAATCCAGTGCCTAATCCGCGCTATCGGCGTTACGCCGATGATAACGGCACAGAATGAGCCTCAGAAAGCATCCCTCCCCCGCTGTGTGGCATTATCGACAGGGAGAGGGCTGCAGATGGAATGCCATTAATGATCATTACATCTGAGGCCATTAACAAACAACCTGCCAATACCCGCCACATATACACTACAGCCACTGCTGCCTCCACAGACACGCCTTTCACTGCCAGTCTAATCACTTGTCAAAGTCAAGTATTACCAGCTACAAATGAGCTGCCACAGACTCTATGTTCAGTTCTACGGTGCAGATCGGTACAGGATTAGAAGTAGAATTTGGAATCATTTTTTGTATATTTTACACAGGACAAACATCAATACATATTAATGAACCATGGGGATCCTGTGTGTGCGTGAGTGTATAAGCATAAATATATATGCTCGGGGCTGTGAATGTGTGAATGTATGTGTGTTGCGGTTATGTGAGCAGAAGTGTATTGTGAATGAGCGTGGTGTGTGTGTGCAATGTGCATGATGTGCACATGTGCTGTGTCTACAGACAGTGTGTGCGTGTATTCAGCATGTGAGTGTGTGAAGTATGTGCTTTATTTGTGTGAGCTGCGGTGTATTGTGAGTCTGGTGTTTGTATGTGATTTATGGTGTGTCTTGATATAGTGTGTGTGTGTGTGTTTGTATGGAATGTATAGGGTATGTGCACGGGGTGTGAGGTGTGTTTATGCATCTGTGTGTGTGTATGTGGTGTATGTGGTATGAGAGGGTGGTCCGTGTGTGTAAGTGGCGTGTGTGTGTATGAGTGTGGTGTATGTGGTGTGCGTGATGTGAGAGAAAGAGAGAGGGGTGAGTGACAGGGCTCTGTGTTACTGCTGACTACAGGGAAAGTGAAGAGGACAAAACAGAAGTGGGGGTGGGGGCAAAGCTGACATCACTCTCAACTGCTCTGCATGCAAATATCAAAGTTGCCATTCCGCATCCGTCCCCAGACTGCAAGGGGCTCTCTCGGTGGACGAAAACAGCACCAAAGAAATCAAAGCAAAGACATTAACCCGCCCTGCTGTCAGATCCGGTGCTGTTGCAGCATGTCTCAGAACCTTCGTAAACCAATGTGAACGGTTCAGCGCCGTCGAGGGCTTGTCTCGCGCATTAGTTTACAGCGATGCGGCTGGACCTGTCACCTGTGCCCTGGTTCCTCTTTGAGGCCGCGTTTGAAGGCTGGCCAGGTTTGACTGAGACGATCAGTGGAAGACCGCTTTGTATGGCGTGCGTCATTGGCGTCGCACAGAGACTGACATGGTGACGGGGCTGCCTGTCAGTGCTGTGATGTCTCAATGGCCATTACGCAAATTGTACACTGGACTGAGAGGGCGGGGTTATGTTACTGCACTGACCTATACAGGATCTTAATGCGAAGTGGGTAGCCTTAGGGCTGTGGGCTGCACCCTGAGTTTGCAAACAGTAGCCACATCATCACTTTGAGATAATGCTCTGGGGCTCGGAGTGACCCCTAACCCTCACCACACCTCTATCCACGGCTCTGTGTGTCCACACAGGGGAGTTTGTGCTTTTAGCTTCAACGGTAAAGTGCTGGTACTTGTGTGTGTACATGAGCACGCAAGGACACCCCTAAACAGCAAGTCCTTTCCGCTTTTTTTTTTCTGATCGAAAATTAACATCTTATATTTAGTAGTTTAGCAGACACTCCTATCCACAGCCACTTACAGTTTACATATTACACAATATCAATTTATACACCCAGATACTTAGAGTAGTAATTCAGGTGAAACTTAGTTTATATCGTAAGCAATATCAGTTTATACAGCTGGATATTTAGAGCAGTAATTCAGGTGAAACCTAGTTTACGTATTACACAATAGTGCTTTCTACAGCCCAATATTTAGAGTAGTAATTCAGGTGAAACTTACTTTACATATCACACAATATTGGTTTATACAGACCAATAGTTAGAGGAGTAATTCAGGTGTAACTTACAATTAACATAGTACACACTATTGATTTATGCAGCCAGATATTTAGTGTGGCAATTCAGGTGAAGTTCCTTGCACAAGGTTTAAACGGGATTCAAACCTGCAACCTCTGAGTCACCATAGCATACTACTGGCCAAACTGAGGAAAGTTTGGAGACACTTGTGGAAGAAGGTCCATGTGAGTGATTTTCAGAATCCTGAGCGGACACAGCGAGAGTGACGTGAGCTGGGCCTAATGGATTGTAGCGTTTTTAATCCCATGATGCAACCCGAGCGCGGTGAGGGCAAAGCGGGGAAGTCAGCAGCTTGCATTTAATTCGCCGGCCCGCTGAGCGGTGACTTCATTTGTCTGCGAGTATTTTATTTCCAACAGCCACCTGGAACAAAATGATAGCCGTGGCGTTCTCGGATCAATGGCGGGTTTGTCCTAATTTACCTCGAAGGTAAAAAGAGGAAAACTGATTAATGGATGTCTGGGATTGAGGAGGGGGGATAAAAAAAAGCGTTGCTAAGGAAGCTGATAGCCTCAGTGACGGATTACCACACCAGGCTCTGGATAATTCCGGTTCTGTTCACCAGTACTGTGCACCGAATGCCATTTCATGGGAGAAAATGGGGTTCGGAAATAGGTGCACCCAACTGTTGGAGTGGCAGGAGCGACCGCACGTTTTCTGGGGAAGGAGCAGGGATGCCAGCCTTATCTATGACAAAAAGACGGTAATATAATTGAGTTCTGGCATGATTTATTCTACTGGGAGAAACACTTCCATTTGCAGGAAACCATGAATCTGCTGCATAAGACAGCCAGGTTTTTTTTTCGATTTTATCTTCATATGATTTGTGCAGTTAACCAACGCCAACGTGGGGATTCAGCACATCTACGCTTTCCTTTCAGAATAAACACAGAGCTGGACTCTGTAGTGCTTGGGAGCCCTTTCAACTCAATTTTTTATTTCTCTTATCGGTATATACCGGGAGCTACTGTGGATCCCGAGATCCCAGACCAACCCTTCTGGCCCCTGGTTTGAGTGCGGAGGTGTGAGCCTGGCGACTGATGGGAGATGATGGGAGTCCGACTGGGGACTTCCCAGTCTGATGGGCTTCTGTTTCACTTGGGCTCATAAATGTGAAGCATCTTCAGACTACATAGCTAGCAACTGGACACGGTTGTGTGGTCCTACACCAGAGAAACTTTTAGGGGTTGTTTCACTTCCCAACAGTCATGTTAACCGTAGTCTCCACCCCCAAACTATCTTAACAGGAGTTTGTTACAGGGCCTGAATTGGCGTTAATTGTCATTTCCAACTGGACCTACACAAGATCAACATTCAAGAAAATATGACCGTGGAACAATCTTACTGAGATATTTATGGAAAGTTCCACACTAGAGCGGCGTTACGATCAGAGCCATGACCATCGTATTTAAACGCACTGTGGTACACACGTAACAACTACACCGTACACAAGACTGATAAATACAACTGTCAAAACAAAGCTGACCACCATCACTGGGTTAATTAACTCATTTACAGGAACCGTAACCTCAGTTATGTGCTGGCATTGGTTTGGTGCACCTATGCTTGACACGGTCACAGAACAGGTAAATATCAGCGGTGTGAGTGCACGGCGGATGATATGAGCCAGCAAGGCATGAAGCAGCTGCGCTTGCGGTTACAAGAGCTTGCTGCGTGTGCACTCCGAGAGACGAGCCATGGGACGCTACAGCTTTGTCAGCGAGATGTTACAGCAACCGCGGACGTGCAACTTTCAAACACATGAAAACGCGTTCCGAGGGGTTGGCTGGCAAGTGGAATGTTGTGGAGTTTTGAAGTCATGCTTCGCCTTGCCTGTGAGAGCATTCTTTTGAGTTCTTTTGAGAGAGCTTTATTTTTTTGGGAAAAGCGACGGTGGAAACCGTTTCCAGTATGCTGCGCGAGGAGAGGACGGCAAAGTACCTTGAGTGTCCTTGTCAAACCACACACACGCATTTTTCAGCCATTAAAGGGGGAAAAAAAAAGCCCCCACACATAGTTTAATGCTCACCAGTGAAATTTAATAGCCACAAAACACAAATGTTTCAATGGATAAATCTTCAAGGGGCACCCTTTGAGGACTTAGCCGGACATAACTTTACTTCAGTTGTATAAATTGTGTTAATTTCACTTGGAGTATTGCAGTTACTTTTATAGCTTTGTCCCCACCTGTCCCTGGTCTGAAAAGCCTTGCTGGGCTGAAATTCTACAAATGCACGGAAGAGCCAACTACCACTTTGAGATAATGGGCTTGGAGTCGGCACAGCACGACCTGCACTCTCTCTGTCCTCAGGTCTCCCAGCTGCCTGGAGAGGAGGATTATGGCAGACACACTACTGGGTCGCTCCAGGGGTGTATGGAGGCTAGCGGTGTGGGGACCGGTCCTGGAGACTGGGCAGATTGGAGGGACTGGCTGACCCCAGATCTGCTTCACCTCCAAGTTGCTGTGGGTGAAGGGCTATGTTCTGCCACCTGGCCCACATTACTCCTGTAACGTACCTTCTGTGTCCGTCTGGACTGCATCCAAAGCCCTGAAAACTCTTGCGCTGATACAGACAGACAGTGCCAACCACCGAGGCACATTAGGGCCTGTGACACCAGGAGTTTCGATAAAAACCCCAAACCCAAAAAAAAAAAATCAGCCTTAGATATTCATAATTATCTGAGAATGAACTGCTTTCTGTACCAATTATAATTTGAAATTTACAGTACCACACATCTTGAGCTTTTTCAGAATATGTCCGTACATTTAACATTATTTAAAATTTATTCAAAACAGGCCCATATTCAAGGAAAAATGCATAGCGTGCAGTTTATACATTACCAAATTACACGACTGGAGATCCCTTAAGTGTTTCAGGAGAAGCACTTCTGGTAAAAAACAAAAAAAAGCCAACTGTCAAACAAACCTGCAGCTGATTGGCTGCCCTCGTATATTTCTCTACAGACCTCAATATCATGACTGCCTGCGCCAGCACAGCCTATTGTTTAAATATATCCTTTGGAATAAGTATATAAAAGCTAAATACGTAAATCTGAACTGCGGGTCCCTGATTCAAATGTACTAACCTAGTTACGATAACCCAGTTGATATCAGGTGGCGTAGGAGGGAGTAGGAGTCGGGAGGTACATAAACCAGATCGATGTCTGAGCCACATTTTCCATAATGAGAAAAGTATTTTATACGGGACATTAAAATGATTGGCCAATTCCATTCCGCATTTGAAACAGTCCAGGCGTGCCTTTCCTGTATATAATAGATGTTTTTCATTTTTAAGTCTCCATCCACAACAAAATTCTTAAAAGGAAAAGTCCCTCTTCTTCCACGTGCTCAGTGGTTCATATTAGGTCAAAGTATAGTATAAATGACTGCGATTGTTTCTAATGAAGAGTGTGAGCAGTGTTTATTCAGCGTTCTCTATGCATTAAGGAGGTGTAAGAAAAACATCGAAGCTTTCTTACAAAGCCCCCTTAATATAATCTGACCTTTAAGCATCTAACCATGATCATTTATTCTGAACAATAATTAAATGAACATTCAGTACCGTATAAGGTACAATACCAAAGCAGGCTAGTATTGTTTTAAACATATGACAAATATAATTATGCTTTATGACAGCCACAGTTAAAGCTGTTTATAATTCATTGAAATTTTAGTCAAATGGGGTGTACACTACAATCATGCGACCTAGCTGAAGGCTAATTCATAGTCGCCAAAGAAGGTAATGCAGACAGATGTCAGCAGGGTCCGCACAGACATAAATTATGTCAAAGTGGATTCTGAGAGGACGACCAACTGGGGGTGTGAGCAGCGGTCATTTTTTGTGTCCACACGCACCTGCCATTTCACCTACAAGTGCACAAGCATCCCCTACAAGCGTCAAACAAACAATGCCATCATTGCTTGCAATTTGCATACAAGAACTGCACAGGAACTATGGGAAATGTAGTATAAAACTACATTAGCTGGTATGCTCTGAGTATCAAGTACACTCTACTATGAAAGGCAAGTATCCAGTTGCGTGTTCGCTGCCTGTTTTCTACAGTGTGGAAGCACTACAATGCTTTGCTCCAGGAAAACATACCATTTTATACGGACTGAATTATTAGTGATATCCTCACTCCTGAACAAAAGGAGAGGCAATACTGCTTTAGCCTTACAGTAGCAGCAACCAAATCTGATAATCTCATTTCCTGACAGTTCTCTACTCTAAAGTCCACCAATAGGAGAAGCAAAGGACATTAGTGGCGCAAAGCCGGGAGGGGAAAAAAAAAACACCAACAGCTGGAGAGACCTACAGCAAACAATGTAAATTCCCGCCCCAGCAGAGCTGACCAGATCAATAAGCCAGTTACAGTAGCCCATGTAGGCCCGAGCGCCGCAGAGAAACTAACAAATGTCGAGATGCCCTTGTATCCTACCAACAAAACAAAATACTAAATACAATTTCCTGCTTTGCAAATGCGGACAAGACTGCATGCTCTGCCCTGAGCGGAATGGGGAAGGAACCGAGTTCCTGTCTTCTCCGCAATAAGCACTTAAGTTGGTATTGCATTATCCTTGAAGATTTCAAGGACAGAACATGCTTGATCAAATTCTCTCAAAAGAGCGTATGTCATATTACTCGTCGGAGGGATCAGGTCTTGAGCAGGAGCTCTGTAGATTTATAGACAGAATGATGAGGGCACAGAAAGGGGTTGGGGCTGCATCGCAAATCTCTCCTAGGGACAGAATAATTCCTCACCCAAAATAAACACATGTATTTATATGCAGATAACAGACTTGGAAAGCGGTGCTTGCTTTCTTGGTTGTGTTTTTTTTTTCCTCCAGCTTGGTGATACTGAACAGGCTTCTTGCTTTGGGTTGCCTCTCTCTGGGCTTTGCGATACTTCAGCGTACTCTCTCCTTACTGACGGGCAGAGCGGCCGATCAGCCATGTGTAAAACTAGGCAATTACAGCCAGATGATAATGGCCACCAAGGCCAGCAGATAGCCCGGGAAGATAAATCGCTTTCTCTTCCATCAGAGAGCTGAAAAACATCAGCTGGCTCCCTTTTTCTGTGTGTGTGTGTGTGTGCGTGTGAGAGAAAGCATGACTACAGAGAGTGCGTGTGTGTGTGTGTGTTTGGGACAGCGTGACTACAGAGAGTACACGTGTGTCTGTGTATGAGCATATTTACAGAGAGAGTGGGGGTGTGTGTGTGTGTGTGTGTGTGTTTGCGCTTCAGTACAGAGAGCATATGCGTGTGGATGTGTATGTTTTGTCTGGATGTGTGGGTGTTTTGAGGGTGTTTTTGTTCTGTGTGCGGGTGTCTGTGTGTGATTGTGAGCGCGCTGGGTATGTGTTTGTTGGAGTGTGTTGTAAGTGTGTGTGACTATGTCAGAGTAAGAGAGATGAAGAGGCTGAATCTCAAAAAACACAAGACTCTATGGGAAACAAGAGCAGGAGAGCAAGTCTGCCACTGGGGCCAAAGAAGGCAGGAGGAGAGCAGGGTATTATGGGGGTGTACTTCTTGGCTGATTTTTAAAAACACGATACCTAATGAAGGTTAACAAACGTGCGGCTACGGATAAGAGAAACGAGATTTGGACCGTTCAACAAAAGGACTAAAACACAACTGCTGCTATGATCGACGAACGCTTTGACAGAAGGTTTGAGCCTTAGCCCAAGAATGGCCTGGCAAGTGATAATGGCAGACCGTTGAGGCGAACAAAGGCAAAGCTTCATTACAGCTACTGCCATTACCCTGCTTGGACATGTTCAACCTGCACTCCATTACTATGTGATTGGCCAAGTAATAGCAGACTGCCATTGGCCGAATGGCTTGTTGAGGGTGGTATTGTGGTATAACAGTCAGAGGGACTCAGAGGTGGCGGGTTCGATTCTAAGGTAGGGCATTGCTGCTGCTGCTGCCGCACCCTTGACGTTGTTTGTACCCTCGAACCCAAACCGCTTCAGTAAATATCCAGCTGTATAAATGGATAGTGTACAGAAATATTAACTGTTTAGGTCACTCTGCTCTGCAACCTAAATGTAACTAATGTGAATGAGGATCTGAAGGGGATCAAACTTGGCTTCCTGTGCGGTGCGTATACCTGATATCACCACAGAAAAAGCCGTTTATGGCTCCCGGGGTTTTAATGGGCTAACACGAGTTTGATGAGCAAGTCAATGTTGCAGGCTTGTAAAAACGGCTCAATTGAGCTGTGATGATGCAGGACGAGTGAAAGTCGTGGAGGAGAGTGCGCTCTCTCTCTCGCTCACTCTCTCTCTCAAGGCCAGGAGGACGAGCGAGCGAGCGAGGCAAGAGACAGGCAGGCACCTCACCTGACCGGAGAGATTATACCCCAGTGCTCTAACCTAAAATGCCCTAGACCTCTGGGGCTCCGGCTAAAGACCGCGTGTCACATCGCGTGCTGACAGCTGCCAAAACCTGGAGAGCTACTGAAAGGTTTTTCTTCGCTCGCTCACAAGGCGTTTGCATGAAGAAAAAAAAAAACAAGGGGGCGCTGGTTCTGTCCGCCAGATTCCGTGTTCTGGAAGCTTCCGTCGATACCGCACCGAATGCTCCGTGTAGGATATAATCGTTCTGTGGGCTCACAAAAGAGATTAAGTTTTCACAGCAATAAGAGGTTTATCCTCTTCACACTGGGAGTCAAAGACGACTTAGCGCATCATGTAAAAAGGGGCTGAGGGTGGGAATGAAAGAGGTGCGGACAACGTTGCGTGAACGGGAACGGGGAACGGTTTTCCCATTTGCACTTTGGAACTTTGTCCCAATTGGAACTTTGTCCCGTTCGTTAATTGATTCCAGGAGACAAATTAATGATCGTCAAATCAAAAAAAAGATACACTTGATTGAAAGAAGGTAAGCGGGGAGCGACTGGTGTTTTTAATTAGGAGCGAAGCGATTTGTGACCGTTTCAATTAGAGGCTGTAATTACTCTCGCCCTTTTCCTCTCACTCCTTTGCTCCGGGTGCTTCCTGTGAGACGCTGTGGAGGAGGTGGAGCGTTAAGGTGGAGCTAGAGCGATCGCTGTTTAAGTGGAGTGGGCCGTCAGTAGCGGTCGGTATTGATGCGCTGTTTAAAACCGCTGGCTTTGAAAGGGCTGTATGCTGTAACCCAGGGGTTTGGGCTACGGCTGCTGGGGAGTCACAATAATCTGCTCGTTTCCCTGGAAACCCAGCAGTGCGGGCTCACAAACGGGCCACGCTCCTGCCACAGTGGCACACGTGTTCTGCATGGTCGAAAAGAGACAGCTCCTAAAGGCCCTGTTCCCTGACCAACAGCTCACAGCTCTGAAACCCCTGCTTCCACTGTCCACTTTAACACAGACCCCTATCTGGCACTGAAGTGACACCAGCGATGGGACCTACCGCAAGCCCCTCAAAAGGGTTCAGGCACAGACTAAAAAAGGATACTTGAGGGTTCTGAACAAGGGCCATACAAGGGACCAAAGAAGGTCACTACAAGGGACCCAACAAGGGCCCTAAAAAGGACTAAACAAGGGTGCTACAAGGGACCAAACAAGAGCCCTACAAGGGACCAAGGAAGAGTCAGGTCTATTGTGACATTTCACCTCTGCAATTTATTCACTATGTACATTTCACCTCCTACCATGACAGCCTGAGTGTCTGTGTGCTGACATGATCCTTCCCATATTAGCCGCTGTGACTGCATGCTAAGAACAAAGGGAGCAGGTTTTCCTGTGATACAGCTCTTCATCATTCTTTCAAAGAAAATGCATTTTAAACACACATAAAGACGCGCACTTCAGACTGTGAAATCCCCGCGCTGGGTGCGAGTGCCTCCGACGCTCTGAGCGTTTGAAATGTCACTGGGATTGACTTCTCTCTCGTCGCTGCGTCGCCGAGCAGCTCCTCAGTGCAGCACATCCGGCTTACGGGGAGATCATGGGACCGTCAAACCGCTCTACAAAAGTGAATAATCTCATTGTGCTAATGCGATTTAAAAGACGTTTCCATTCAAATTAATTTCTATTCTCTGAAACTGCAGGTAGGGATACAGTGATAAGGGAAACCTTGGGTAAACACAGGTGAACACTGATTACAGACGCAATAATCTTAAGCTAACTGTTCTGCTGAACTGACCTTTTGGAGGACAGCACACAATATGATATAAAGTGTATTGAAAAGCGTAGTTGGGCATTTGCTTACTACATATCAGAAAACTTTCAGTTTCTTCGGCAACTAGGTGCTGGCAGGTATTGGAGAATAAAGGGCTAAATATGATATATTTTGAACACAAATCTATTGTAAAATATTTTATTTGTGCACCTACAAATTCTCCAATGTCCATATCTCAAGATATACAGTAGTGTCACTCCCTGGTAGTCAGTAGTGTCAATAGTGCGGTGAGAAAATATATTGTGACTTTAAGACTGTTGTATTGTGGAAATGTGTCTTGTTTTGAGGAATAACTTTACCGGATTTGACAACAGAAAAGATGGTGTGTTCTGGTTTTCTGGAAAGTTTCAAATTATGTACTGTGCATGGGAGCCAAACAAGTTGCCTCTTTAAAATGCAGCCTGTTGCGTACAATTGTATTGTTTGTCTCTTCAACACAAGAGGATGCAGAATTAATGGGAAAGTTTTAGTATGTTACCTCAGGCGAAGTTCTGCCAGCAAAGCATGACCGCATTCTGGTCACGGAATTTAATGCTAACACTTCGTGGAAAAATTCACCCACAGCATTCTTCGACAAAAGCAGATTCCACGAAACCAGACTTATCACGACTGCATGACACACAGACTCACTGTATGCAAGAATATATTTAAGAGTAAACTAATTAAGAATAATTCCCAACTCACGGTTCATGGAACAACACAGGAAGGCCTTTTAACGTTAGCGATGCTTCTCACTTGTGGCGCCCATCATAGCTAGCAGTGGCTAGTTAAAATATAGATATAGCGACGGCTACACTGCTAATCAGTTACTCATATTATTACTCAATGGTACATACATATTCTCAAAGTTCATGGGTGTTTGTATCTCCTTGTAGTCATCATCACATCTTCTGAGAGGACAGTGCTGTGTCGTTTACCTTGACGAGTGTTTGTGTTGGCTGCCCGTGGTGGGGAGCACAATGGCAATAACTGAAACTGCATACTGATGCACTAGACCTGTGTGAGTAAAAGGTGCACCTGTTTTCCCGAAAGCCAAGTGATTATGCCACTGAAGTTCTGTTGAGTAGTGAATAAGGTGTTGTTTGTAAAAGCTTGTGTTAAAACAGCAAGATCACAGCAAAAGCTTTGGAGACTGAGAGGGGACTGATTCTACGTTATCGCAGTCGTGTCATGAGTTTTTTTTTTTTATAAGACACTTGCATTTATTTGACACCAGTGTTAATAGGAACTTTCATGGTAATGAATTAAAAAGCTTAAAGGACTATGTTTGTCATTATGGTGCAACTCAAAAACCTCATGCAGTTTTAATGAACAAACAACATGTAAGTCTTATTTTTCTAAAGTCTTGGATACATTTGACTCATTCTGTTTCCCATAAGATTGCACACTGTCAGGCAGCTGAGTGGCTGTGTGGCTCAAATGGGCCGGTACGCCGAAGGAAGAGAAGCGCGGAGCGGTCCTAATTTGCCTCAGAAAAGCACGCGGATGGGGATCGATGACGGGCAGCTCCTCCGGCTGTGAGCTGCTGTCAGGCAGCGCTTGACGGCTGGCGAGACCGCTGCTCCCACGGGGGGGCGGTGTGGCTCTCGAGACGTCGCTCAAACGTGCGTGGATCAGCCGTTTGGGGGCAGGGGTGTGGGTGGGGGTGTGGGTGGTTAATTCACTTCCTTAACAAAAGGCCTGAATCAAGACAGCGGCTTTGGATTCCTTTCCCCTTTGCAATTACTCCATACAATCTGGTGCTGGGCAATAAAGCTAACACAGAGGTTCGGGCCTGAATTACCGCCAGCGACATTTCATTGAAATCCACACACAGATACACAAGCATATTTTCGTCCATCTCCACCGGGCTTGTGTTGCAGAAAGAAACCAATTCCATCTTGTTTTTTAATTACAATTCAGGTACACAACACAATGAAACCCGCTGTTGACCTTAGCGTATAGTATCGACTCTCCAATAAAGATGTGGGATTGGAAAGCTAATGTCCAAGCAAACAATCAGGAAATAGAAAAGGTACCTAATGAACAAAGGTGTTTCGATCGATAATCCATCTTCAATGCATTCATGCAAAACCACCTTCCGGCGGCGAATAACCAGGCTGTTCTGTGTGATTATGGGGGGTGGGGGGGCTATCACCTGAACTCCAGCATTTCGAGACTGTAAGAAGGGAGCAGCAAGTTAACACAGATGTGCAGCTGGATTCTAATGCTCTGGTGGTCTAAAAGAGCAGAGCAATTTCCTGCTTGGCTGCGACTTTGCAAGCTTTGTCTGAACTGTTGGGTAGCGCTAAAAGTGGCTGGTGTGAACTGTCGGAAGTGGACATTTTCAAGAAAGGAAAATGCTGGCATTTTCTTAGCAATTTGGTATGAAAGGGACACAAGAAGCCCGCCGCCCTCTGCCAGGACCCCGGATTTCAGAACCACTTTTGGGCTGTTGAAGACATGAGCCATCAGAGATTTGAGCAGTTATGGTAAATTACATATGCAATTCTGTCTTTCGCATCCCCGCCGAGTACTAAGACATACAATGAGACATTTTATTGCTGCTCGGGCTTGTCACAGGGGAAGAGCCTTGTTGTTGATAGCATTTCGGCTTTTTGGATGTTTCAATTTCGTGGAGAGGAAGAGCAAGCCCCCAGGCGGCGGGGAGACGGGACTGACAGCACACACATTCATTAATTTTCGTCTGTTAGCAACGCTGTATAACTGGCACAATTGGGCCACAATGACATACCAGCAATCAGGCCATAACGAAATACCAACAGGTTTTCTTCTGGTCTAAGCGTCTAAGTTTAACAGATTGCTTGTTGTCCCACCCACTTAAGATGAGTAATGAAACCCATTACACAACATTACGTTATTGTACTTAAAAATTAATAGTTCCACCACAGAAGACTGGTAGCTTCTTAAATAATACCACAGCTTTAGTTCCACCATGATTCATCATTTCAAAATGATCAATGGAGAAAATAGCTGCGACAGACAATAAGGCTGAGGTATAATATAGTTTCAGTTCCCTAAAAAGAGCTGAAGATAACAGCTCGATAATTTACCAGTAACAACCACAGGCATGAAGAGTACAACTCTCTTAGCCACACCTCCTGGTTCCTCAATGCTGGTTGATTGACAGCAGAGGGGCGGGGGGGATGGGGGGGCAGGCATAGTAATTTCATTCTTACAGTATTGGTCAGCGATATGGTCAGTGATTCTCTCAGATCTCAACCCGCCATGTCATGAGACTTGTCTTAAAAGCACTTCCAAATTGGTGACAGTGCTTAATATTAAAAAAAAAAAAAAACAATTAAAAATTCATGTCAACTATAGCTTATGTTTCTTTTGCAGCATGTGTCATGAGAGATCAAGTGTGCACACAGCACCTACAGCAAAACAGTGCAATGTTCAGCTGAGCTGAAGGGAGGGAGTTGGAATACCTGTGAATTAAAATTGAACTATTTTTTCCCATCACCCCCCTCCCCACCAGCCCGTCAGCCCCTCGTTCTGATGCAGCGAGTATCATAAAAAAACGCTCTGTCCCGGAGCGTGGTGTAATGATCCCCATTACGGATGCCGTCAGGCTGACCTTGGACAACCTTCTCTCCCCCACTTTAATCCAACCCTGACGAAGAAGCCTGTGAATGAAAAGCAACACGTCGCACAGAGCTCATTAAGCACAGGCCAGCTCCGGTCGTCGCGAGGGGAGCGGGAGGTGATCACAGGCCACTGTCCGGCAGAGGAAATCGATTTCGCCCCCACCCCCTTCCCCTGACCGCACACACAACAGGCTAGTGCATACCAATAAGACTGGTAATTAACCGGAGTTAATGTTGCCTAAGATAGCTTTTTTTTTCTTTAAAATGGCTTTGTGAACTCCCATTATTGTTGCCCTGAAGAATGCTCAATAAGCAAAAAGAAATTAGTTTTGTTTGGAGCGTGGATCAAAGTGCTTTTATCAGGGAAAAAACCCCAACCTGAGGAACCGTACTGCAAAATGAAAAAATAATATTAAAAATGCATTTTTGCTGGCTGCAGATGACACCGAGCTGCGGGAGAGATTGGGATTCACTTCCAGCACAGCGAGCTGACCTTCACAGGCACGGAAGGGGACCTGGGTCATTCTGCAGCATGCTCAGATGTGAGAGTAAGCACACAGTGACAGCAACACTACATCCAGAGACCAACGCAGTGAAAGGAAGCAACGGTAAAAATCAATCATGTTAAAATGAGATTACACTACTGTGTAAATGGTATGCTGTATGTGGATCTAGACCCCTGTGATTATACCAAAACATACATATACATATCTAAACACACATGCAGAACACACAGACATGCACACAGAGACTCATATATGCAAACAAAAACGAATGTGATTTGCTTCTAATGTCCTTAAGAAAAATACATAAAAACTTTCATACGGATGGAAGCTTCTAGAAAACTGAAAATTATGCAAGCTGTGGGGGGGGGGGGGTTGAATCGGATGCCTGAAGTTGGAACCGAAAGACCAATTAAACAAATCAGAAATGTGGGAAGAGAGCTTTCCGGAAGGCCTGGAAATGGCTCTCCAAATGAATATTCATTCCACTTGTTTATCTTTTCATGACCACTGGAAGCTTGCGAGCATCAGGGGTGCCAGCATACGTTACGGAGCCAGACTTCGGTAATGACACGGAGGAGCTGTCACCGCAGCTCCTTTGGACACTTTTCAGAAGCTCTGTGGCGCGTTCCCTCAATGCCCGCCGTGTCAGTGCCATAAAAAGACGAAACATGGCGATCAGAACAGCAAGGTGCTTTGCAGCGGAAACGGCCCCGTTCTGAGCCCAGCCTGAAATGCAGAAACGTATTTTTTTACAACGTCTTGATGAATGAGGAGACAAGATCAGTCCTCCTGTTTCAACCTGCGTTTAAGTGTTTGTGCAATTATGGCAGATAAGACCTCTGATTGCGGAATAGCTTGTAAACAAACTTGTAAAATATAGCAAAATTGTACATTCTACGGCCGCTTGAAGGACAATGCCATTACTTCCTTGAGCAGAGTACTGTACTTAACAAGAACTGCTTCAGTGAAGCCAGAAGTGTCATTGAGTATCCATTGATAGGCGCGACTGAAAAATGTAATGGTAGTAAGCTGCCATCTTAAATTCAAACCTTTAAAATAATTTATTTCTATCAAAACCAAGCAACTGAAAAGAACTTAAAATGGCAAAATGCACTGTGATTTCTGTTTTTCTTAAACATGACATCTTTAGGCTGCTTTGTGTTTAAATGGTTGATATGAGATGTATCCTTGGAATCTGGCTACTTGGAATTTTTCCTTTGCTCTCACTGAACCTGTCTTTACAAAGAAATATGCTATACGACTCAATAAGGAAACGCCACACCTTCTTGGTTTACAGATAATATATTCAAAGAGGAGGCATTTTGGAATTTGAAGACGCTCTCTCACTTCTCAGTGACAGGTGGTGAGACCTAGGGGAGGGGCTGCTTGTAAAAAGTGAATTTGATTGCTGGATTTGAAAAAGGGGTGACCCAATAAAAAAAATTCAACCCCCTCATAATGCTGATTCCAGAATTGTCCGAGACATCAAAGTGGGTAGGCTGACTCTCTGGAGCAAAGACGCTAGGTTACAGCATTAAAATAGCGATGAAGGTATTCTTCTTTTAAATCATTTCATTCTATCATTTTCAATCTTGGAAGAAAACTGTTTAGACTTTTTCCCCCTCCCTTTGCCCACTTTAAAGAAATGTGTCCACAGTGTTCTCAATCTTAGAGCTAGCTGCTTGTTTTTATTTCAAACGCGTTTAATTACGACCTCTTGGGTTGCGAGTTACTTCAATTGGCTATGGCTGGTGAATCCTTGCCTGGTCCCTGAAATCCAATGAAGATGGCGGCTCCCTCCTTCCCTCCATATTGCTGAGGGTTGCTAATGAGCACCCAGGGACATGAGGGTGAGCTCCTAACAATTTTAACACCTCGCCCCTGAACAGATCTCAATAAAAGAAAGAGATGAGAGAGGGGGGTTCGCGCTAGCAGGGCTCCAATTACTGGCCACAGAACAGAAGCAGAAGCGGTTTTATTAAAGCATCCCTCCCTAAACATGGATCCCACCATCGAAAAGTGCACAAATAAAGCCGCCCTTTCCAAAGCGACATTACAAAGCTTCGGGCTAACGGGCTAAATCCCGCTGAGTTTTTACGCTGCTTGAGAAAAAGAAGTACACGAAAAGAGACGAAAAGCATCAAATTTTCAAAATGCGTCCGAACGAGATGCCTTTCCCCCCCCCTTTCATTGAGCTAAAGGCTAATGGTTAATTACCTCATGAGTGGAGTTTTATCTCTGAAGCTTTAAGTGTAGCGGAGAGCAGGTGTTAATGATGCAGATCCCTGCCAAAGTGCGAAACTCGTTGCTTTGATGGTGCCGCGACTCAGAACAAAGCAAAGCTTCAGCTATCAACCTGCATACCTTCACAGAACAAGTAAAAACCTCTGTGATTATCTCTTAACAAACAGCGCCAGCGATAACTACACTTGTGGAGATGACAGCATCGTGTTCCATGTTTGTTCCAGTTGTGTGAATTACGAGGCTAACGCAGTCTGATAATGTCACTCGAGTAAAGCACACAAAAAAAATTAGGTGATGAATTATTCAGTAATAAACAGACTCCACACGACTGGGATTTTGCAAGGTCTGGAAAAGGATCCGCCGCGATTCCCCATGCGTGAGGGTAAAAATGGAAACTCCACTTGTTCCCCAAGATCGATATTCTCGAACCCAGAGAGCACCATAACATTTGGAGCTCCACTCATCTCCTATGACACGATTCCTCTTGCAGTTCTATATTCAGACCAAAAAATGAGCTATCCTTTGTTTTGGTGTGTCACTGCAGACAAAAGGGCATGCGGTACCCAAAATCATAGATTCAACAGGTTCCATTAGTTGAGAAAGACCCTGCACTGCTGTACTCATTAGTCTTGCACCTCTAGCTGCCTGAGTGACATGCGGTTTTATTTCTCATTCAGACTCGAGGACGAGGACAAGGCACTGGAGCTTTTAGCGAGGACGCATGCGGCAAAACAATCTAGGAATGTCATTCGTGCCCCTCATTCGCCGCCTTTCGCATTGAGGTTATGTTGATGGCGGCCGCACACAGACAAGGTTCCAAGGGCCCGTCCCTGCCGACGTACGATCGATGGGTTGGGATGGAAAATAATCATTTACCCAAGCGCGTGGAGGGGCACTATTGATGAGCGCGCTTTGTTCTCATCTACATAAAGGACTGTTGTCCACGGTAATCCACCTCAATGGCGACGTGAATCATTACGCCTTCCCGGGACCAGACAACAAATAACGGGCGATCGATGCAGAAGTGCTGAGTGAAGGGAACTGGGGAGTCCACGGTAATCACTGCCATATGTGGGAGGGGAATGACAGTCCCTGGTCCTGGCGCCGTTTTCCGACTGGCAAGATAACGCGAATGGACTCTCTGTGCTCACCGGGCCCATATCATCTGTTTCTATGCAATCACACAGCCCAGAGGGCTTTCACAGATTAAAAGTAGATTTATAACCAAGCCACAAGCAGACGTTTTTTTGTTGGGCCACAATAGAGAAACGAGGTATATTTGAAGGTCCGTAACTCCCAGAGTTTCATAAACCACAAAGAAAAGGTAATCCAGAATATCTGTTCACATTGGACCAGTGATA
Organism: Albula glossodonta; assembly: GCA_019788955.1. Taxonomy (NCBI): domain Eukaryota; kingdom Metazoa; phylum Chordata; class Actinopteri; order Albuliformes; family Albulidae; genus Albula; species Albula glossodonta. The sequence goes on from JAFBMS010000027.1 coordinate 2,034,560, forward strand.
CTATTGAAAAAAAAAAAAAACTATTCTCAGAAGTCTACCAGCTACACATTGCTACACATTGCTGATTTGAGCTCTAGTTTTCACACGTTTTTTTTCAGCTGGCTGTCTTGCATTCTCTCTATTACACTCCTGCAGTCCAACCCAACAGAGATAGGCCCGACAGGCCAACCCAATGGGCCTTCACGCATTGCTTGACTGGCTGAGAACATTTCACGCCTCCAAACCAACATGCTGTGGTTTTCCGGCACCAGATCCCAGTCACTCCAGAGTCACTTTTTTTCTGCGACGTCGCGGCCCGAGCACGGCTAGTGACCGAGCTCACTATGACCGACCCCGAAGTATGTGAGGAAGGCCGAGGCAGCCTTCGTCTCGGGAAGCATTAGTGGGGCACACATCGCAGGAGAGTGATGATCGGTGGACAGCCCCCCACCTCACACCCACCCCCTTTCCCCCCACCCTTCGGCTGTGAGCCTGACTAAGCCCAGGGATTTCCTCCCTGCCACTGCACTGAGTGGATAAACGGATTAGCGCACCCACATGCGGAAGATCCTCCGGCGGCTCAGCCCCAGTTCTAATTGTCTGGGAAGAGCACTCCTCCGACAAAAAGGTTAATCCTCTCAATAAACAAAGTCCACTTTTAATTTATTCTTTAACTCCTTCCTCAGCAAACACTATATAAATATACCACAGAAAAGTCACAAGGTAAAAAAAATATATCGGAAACAGAACATTGCCACCTGTAAAATCATATAAGCTATGTATTTAGGGTAGAATGACATAGCAAAACTTATGGAGAAACATGATATTAAAACATAAGGTGTATCTTCTTGTCACTTTTGATAATGTTGGGCCACAAGCAAATAAAAAAATTTAAAAAGGCAGACAGAGGGCCAGCTTGTGTCATGCTCCACGGGTATGCCCGAGTATCGCGCATAAAGTCATCGCTCGCATAGCCATAGAAACCTTTTCTAGAAAACGAGGTGCAGAAGTCGTGCTTGTCAATATTTGTAGGCGTTTTAGTTGCAGTGAGCTGTGCGAAGATGTTGTTTGGTACACCTGCAATGGTAGCAGATGTCTGGAGTGCAAAAATGCTCTCCATTCTCGATGGCAGTTTTGTCAGAAATTACCTGCGTTTAATTACCGTCTGCTCTGCAGAACAGATGCCACTTTGGCACACCAGATAGACACAATATTAAGGTACTGTTTAGTCCGCGCATTCAAAAACAAACTCTGTCTCAGGTAGTTTTATTAAAACTAAAAGTAATTCAAATGAAAACATCATTGCCATTTAACTAATAACCACTAACACCAAACTGAACAAATACTGAACTTGTTGAAATAAAGACAGAGGAATCTTGCAATAGCTGAGAGGAATGATCTTGAACGCAGAAATAAACAGCTTATGAGGTATTCTGAATTATGGAAAAACAACCCCACCCGAAAGGAATATGTTGTTAAAAATTCAGCTTGCTTAAAAGGTCAGTGATATCCTTTGGAACTGCCATGGAAAGAATTTTAATTTTATAAAGCATCAAAACTGAAATATTTTTGAAATCTCAATTTCCCTTGTTTACTTTCTGTCACAACATAATGCATACTAATTGGAAAACTTACGGTAAGGAGCTGCACTGTTGGTAGAATTTTTATTTATGATAACATTTGACAATAAATATATATTAATTCAAAATCAGCTGTCTTCCGAGACAAGCGAACAGCACACACACAGACCCCTTTATTGTGCAAATGTGGGCCTGTCAATTTATTGTTTTTACAAACTATGTATTGACAAGCTTAGTTGGGGAAATTTCCACCAATTCAGACAGGCCTGTATCTCCTGGCCCATAACAGCCAATTATATGGCCGCTCTGATTACCCAGAACTTTGTACTAGTAATTCATTTCGCTGTCTTGCTAGCGTATTTCAGATATGTATGTGTCCATTTCTGCAATGTTATTCCATGATTATATATAAATACATATTAAATAAGATGAGGCCAACTAGTGCATTAATGACTGTTTTGTGTCAGTGTTTGCTGTTTATGAGATTCTTTAGGACATTTAGAAAGACGTTGAGGCATCTGAACTGAATAGAGGAAACACTAGCCTTTTAACATACTTGAGCACTCTTTGTAGAAAGGTGGTGATAAAGAAAAAAAAGAAGAACAAAGCGTATTGATCTGTCAGGGATGGTGTTTGTCTGCATATTCAACCCAAGGTCTGTTCTGACTGAAAGCAGTCCCGTTGGGGATTTTGGTGCCGTATGTTGCTTCAAACCATTTCAGTTTTTTTGATGTATAAAATCAATCACAATTACGAGACTGAGCTATACGAAACCGCCGAGCGTACTTAACCTCACGCTGTCAACAACAGCTGACACATCTCCCTGCATGGAATTCCAGATTCTGGCTTGGAGTTTGGGGGCGGTCTGACGATGTCTTCGTCGTGGTTGCACTTCCCCGACGTTCTCCATACTAAGAAGGGCCTGCCTGTTCTCGTACGGAGCGAAACAGATGGGGAGTGATGTCGCGTCTCCACGATGGACGTGCGACATGGGAACTCCGCGAACACCCCGCTCCTCCCCGTCATCTGAGAGGAGGAGGTACCCTCTGGACAGCGACACGGAGCCGTCGGCCCCCGCACCACATGGCAGCCAAGACTCTCGCGGGGTTTTTGGCCGATCACTGCCACCCCCCTCCCCTTCCCAACTACCCGAAGGCCTTCAATGGGAGTAGATTGGCTGTGGGGGGGGGGGGGTGTTCGTGGCACAGACATCCGATGTCAGAATGTTGAATAGCTCGGTGACTCACCCGCTGAACACAGGCTATGTCCTGAAGCCGGAGAGAGGCCTCCTTGCTGATTCACAGCGTGCAATCAGGGTTTCTCTGTTCCCTTTGAGTGCTAATGCCATTAGCACAAAAGCTTTCCCTACTGGGCCGCTGAATGACAAAGTTCTATTAGCGCTACTTAGGTCTTCATTTCCCTCCCATGCACAGTAGGATCCAGGGAGGGCGTGAAGATCCAGCCGTCGCTGCAGGTGCATACAAATGCACTTGGTTTCCGATGCTAATGCGCTACGTTCGGTGTTGAAGAAACCGGCCCGTTTTTGCGATGTTGCCAGGCTGATCCTGCAATGAGTAATAATTGAATCTTGTCTTGTCAGAGGCAAGAGGAGTCATTTAATTTTGTGAGTGAAGGTGCTGTGTTAAATAATTCACTTCAAACACAGCTGATGAAAGGAGTCTATGAGAAATATCCATATGGTGAGTTCACGCAGCTTAGGAACACTAGGTAGGCTATTTAATGGTCATAACCACCTGCGACAATGAACTAGAACGTCAACTAAGACATTTTAAATATTTTAATACCATCGATGGTGGAAAGAATTTACGCAGAAAGCTAATAATGAATGCTACTTATACAGGGTTATAAGCACTGAGTTCATCTTCTGGATCAATTTATAGTCCTGAGGCCTTTTCCCAAGTGACCAAGGGGGCTAGCTTGGTTGCAATAAAAGAGTAAAACACTGTTTGCATCAATGGACATGAGTCTGTGATTTCAGATGTATAATCAATATCAATGTTCGTTTAATGGTAATGCTAGCATTGCCGGCACTCTATTTTGGTCAAAATTTCACATCAGAAAAACATTTAGCGGGGATGTATGCCCAAGGGCCATAAAAAAAAAAAAAAAAAGATTTGCACTACTTACACTCAATAAATCTGGTACACAAGGCTCAAGTTAGATGGGAATAAGAGTTTTAAAAATATTCCAGGAAAACATTATGATGTTTACACAGGTTTCAGGTCTTTCATTATGTTTCTCGTTTTCTCGTGTTTTAAAAATCTGGTGTGTGCTCCTGCTGGGAAACTGTAAACACAGAATGCCAATTCGCAGCGACACCTCTGACATGGCAGATGGTGAAAACATGCTGTTTGCAATCTTTTACCGTTTTTTGTGTTTTTTTTTTTTTTTTAGCATACCCAATCTCCAAACAAAGGCCGTCTTTGTGAGCTTGGATTTTGAAATGAAGAATCTAACCTTTATACAATTTATCAACAAACACCTGAATTCAGGTTCAATGCTTTCTCCATACAAACATGACACAAAGCCAAATTAGCTTGAGCGCAACCCACCCACGCCAACACGTTCCCGCATCTACACGAAACGACCTCCTCGGCTCCTGAAAGACGGAGTGCGTTCGGGTTCCGTAATCAATGGCTCAGAATGGGCTGGTGGATGATTTGCATCTCATTAATGCCCAGCGGCGCCGATGCACAATTAGGCCCATTTTACCGTGTTTCATCTATTCCGTCACGATGCTAAATGCCAGTGGAGCCCAATCAGTTTTAGAGAATTGTCTCCAAAATGAACCCCAGTTCGGTTTCCTACTGCACAACACGATCTATTAATAAACTACACTCCCCTCACATGCCCTGCAGTCTGAGCTGCCAGGCTAAAAACTAAAAATGTACGCGTTCTTGTGACGACTGGATCGCAGATCAGAGAAGTCATCCAAAAGCATAACGAAGGTGGTGAAGGAGAGAAAGCGGCAACCGCTTGCTGGTACATTCTGCAGCTATTGAAACAAAGCAAAACCCTACGTATGGCAGAAAGACAGCTGCCATGGAGACGACTAACCGATCATCCAGATTAACTGCACATGCAGATGTTCTTTCTGCATTGTTGTTTATTCCCAGATAATACTTCACGACAACCCGCCTGAAAGTGTTTCCAACCAGACGCAGAACTCAAAGCATTTCACACAAATATTAGATAACAAATGCTTAATGAAAGAAACTTCTGCTCCCTTTTCCAGATCTTGCAGTTTACAACACAGTGACGCATGAACACATTTCTTTGGCTCAATAAAAAAAACACAGTCAGACTGTTCGCTAGGATGGGTGTTTGTCTATTCTTTCTCATAAACATTTTTACTATTTAAACACCAAGCAGCTCCACAAACTCAAGCAACTCAAATAAACAGGCTTTAACCGGAATATAAAAGAAAATAGACAACATTTGTTTGATAATGAAAATCATGCACAAACACAACTGCTGGTGTACACGTGATGACAGCCCTGCTGGTCTGTATATCAGATAAAGAACACACAAGCTAAAGATTATGTTGTCCAGTACTGCCAAGCTGCAATGTGCCCTTTTCACATAGACTATTCTGAGACTGCCCTGGTTGAGGGCAGTTGTAATGGTATGGGTCACTCACACTGTGCCAGGGGATAAGGGCTTTGCTGTGGTCATTTTAATTATGCTAGCTGACTGCCGCTGAGATCACGGCCAAAGAAATGGACCCAAATTAACAAGGCCAAAGAGTGTCCGGATCGACAACCTCCCAATTCCAGGGGGGTGGGGTGGTTCAGTATGGGAAAACGGGGGGGCCGAAAAATAAAATGATTAAAAATATTCACCAGCACTTAGCTATGCATATTTATGCAAAAGCATGCATGCCCACATCTTCACCTTGAGGCAACATATAAGAGGCAAACATTATGTCCCCTCATTACACGAGCACTGGGCAACTCGCCCCCCACCTTCCACTAAAGCGACGGGACTCCAGTCACAGCCACCTCTCACAGCTGTTCCCTGCCATCCATATGAAACCCCGTTGTTTTAACATCCCGGAATGAATGTTTGCAGGCGCTCGCTAAGAGACAAAGGTACAATGGAAAAGATGTTCAAAACGGTACCACAGAAGGAAGGCGCAATAAAGCAATATCACAGCGCCTATGTGTGTGTGTGTGTCTTTTTGAGCGTCCGTCGTGACGGAAATACATTTGGGCGGATGAGAGCTGTGGAGAGACGCACAGCCTCTCTTTGTTCAGAGGTGCTGTGACAGAACCTCGCCCAGAGACGAGTCCCCCTCATTGACGGCCGGCCTTGAGTGGAGCCCAGTACAGGAGAGCCGCCCCTGTAGTTTTACCGGCTTCATGTAGCTGCCCGTGGCGTGCTTAAAGGCCAGAACCCTAACACCGTTCTCCGTTACGCAGCCTCACAATGCTGGACTCGCCCCGCTCGCCGCCAGCCTGCTTCAGAGCGTATGCTCTGCAGCGCTACAGACTGGATTCTCGCTAAAACAGTCCCAGCACGGGGGCGCATGCTGCGTGACCGTACAAACTATTAACGTTATGTTAAGGGAGAAAAGCAATGCTAAATTACTGTGTAAGCAGCTTAAGCTGCTCACCAGGGGGTGGGGGGGTGAAAGCAACACTGGGAATGCTAAGCTGCTCACTTGATGCATCCCAAAAAGACTACTACGCTTAATCTTGATCAACCTATCAGCAAACTCAGTCCACTGTACTGATGTGACAAACTAGGTCACCTGCTCAGGCCCCTTTCGTAAGACACTCCAGTTTCGGGTCTTTTTTTATTGCAAAAGGACCATAATGTAAAGAAAACATAAGTCATGAGCAGTGGGATCCCATTCAGGATGTTATATACAACATTGCTAAGCTAGTCTAAATCCCATATACTTTTGTATTCAATTACTTAATTTAATGACTTGTGAAGTCCTTTGCCTCAGAAATGGATAATAATGGGTAATGTGCACCATGAAGGCGTTTTTCAGGTAACTATTCAAAGCTGAGAAGCACGACTGACTGCCTGTCTCAATGAAATGTATAATCCTCAAACGTAGCCTCGATGCTACATACGGAGTCCTCTTAAAGATCCATAAGGTACCAGCAAAAAAAGATGTGTATCAGAGGAAAACGAAAACCATTCCTGGTATGTTTCACCACTGGAGATTAGTGAAGGAGTATGTCAGTTAAAAAAAACCTCTTCATTACAATTATTTTATTTGAAATGAAAACGACGCAAGATTTTAAATTTACCAACTGTAAATTATAACCCTTATAAATAAGTTATGCCACGAGGGTAATAAGGCAGTTTATTTCAAAATATGCAAAAGAAAAAAAAATGTTTATTAGCAATATTTTACATTACTGTATCAAAGCACATGTACAACTGTTCATTTAATCCATATATGGTCAGAAAACGCCTGTAACATAAGGCTGCACTTTTAAATCAGGTTGCTGAAAACCTACCTTACCTCGAAATATTAAAACATAAAGTAAAATTTTGACAAATGCTGATTTTTTTTTTTTAGCTGCGACCAGCAGCTCTATAGGTCACTTGGTTGGCTGGTTGGTCAGCCCACAAAATTTTCCCACCCTTTGGCAGCCACAGTTTTCCCCTTAGGATGCTGAAATTTGGCATGGTGGTCAAATGTGTGTGTGTGTGTGTGTGTGAAGGTGCGTGTTTCTGTTCATGCTGATTGGCTAAAAGGAGGCGTGGCAGTGGGAGTGGCCTGGTCGCAGCTATTGCAAATTCACCCTCGTTGACCAAAAAAAATCTAAATGCTCAAAAAAGGTTTATGCTACGGTGAAGCAGAATTAGGCCGTGTTTTCTACTTTAGCATTCAGTGCCGCCGTAAAAAGCTCTGGAGAAGAGACTGATGGATGATGCCATTTTATGTGGTCCAAGGGAGCTGTGATTTGATTAGAAGCCAATTTTCTCGTTATTCACCTGATTCCCAAGATTCTCTGAGAGTGCAGGAGCACCTTCACGACAAGCAGTGTCAGAATTATTACGCATGCACTGCTGTTCGGCCTGGCGGCCATTTCAATACATACTGAGTAATATCTCTGAATAATTAATAAGCGGTGAGAGAAAACAATATACAACTAAAACAACAACATCAAAGAGTCATAAAACTGAAATAAAAGTGATGTGTGAAGCCAGATGCGAGGTTTGTTAAATATGTGTCTTGAATTCTCAGAAGGCCTGAAGGTGTGAACAGACCATAAAAGCGCATTAAGAACACTTTTTAAAAAAAATTAATGGGTGTATTACGAACAATGAATAGGTTAAAAACAAAGTTCAAACTTCCTGTTATGCAGTTCATGGGCCCCCGTTGGGGAAAAAGTCTGTGGGAAAGCAAATCGTTAGAGAAAGAATCCAGACCAGCGGTTCATACGTCCGCTACCGCACAGAGCTCGGCTGGAATTAACCGACTCGTACAGCGGCGAACATTTCTGTTTGATGAAGCGAATAGTTTCACACTGTCACACTTAGCCGTACCACACTGATTGCACGTCATTATCAAAACCATAAAAACGCGGAAATGTCTTTTGAGAAGCGCCGTCCTGCCGCGAGGTAAATGTGTTTAAAAGGTTTTGGAAGATTACAGGCCCCTTGTTCTGTTCTTCAAATGCAAATGAAAATGTAACACAGCTTATAAAATATACCAGTACAGTGTTGCCCTGACCTGGCTGGTATGCCAGCAGGGGACAGATCGGTAAAAAAATGGAGTGAACAGTGCAAAGCAGCCAGTGCATACAGAGAACAATCCATTCAATATCTGTATCTATGACCATCTTGAGATTTCAGCTCATTAAAAATGGCTATTTGTAAACATAATGTTGAGAAAATTAAAAGGAGAGAATCACTGATTATATGCTACTTTAGGTAATATAAGATGCAGGTCGATAATTTTTATTTTAAGTTATTCAGCAAATGCTTAGGAAGAATGGTTGTTCAGCCTGTAATTTTTTGCAACTTTGTTAAATGTAAAAAATCTTAAGCTATTCCCCAGTTCAAAATGACTATCGTGATTTTATTTGTGCTTTTGCAAGACTGAAATTTGAATATTCAATAAAGCATTTAACAGATGTAAATTAGAACTCACAGGCACCCTAGAAACTATTTTACAGATAAATTACACAAATTGGTTGATTGTGTCCATACACTGTACAAAATCTAATCCCTGAACTTCTCTAGGGCAATATAATTCAATCAACTGCTTTCTCTTTATGACACAAATAGTGTTCATGAGAATTTCCACTCACAGAGTTTAAATGGTTTTCAAATATTTAAATAACTTGAAGATATGAACACATTTCAGTAATATGTATATTTAGATACCGGTATGCATACTCAGTCACTAACGAACATTCGCTCCCTACTCTAATTTTTCCTGGCCGTACACGAAGAAACACACTTCAATGGTATACGCACATCGTGGGAAAATAAAGCACAGATTTTCTCAGTAATCAGACCCATATAGCCCTCTCTTAATTGGAGCTGAACTGCTCTTCGTTCTCTCAGAAGATGAGAGGGAATGCTGGTCCCCTGACCACCTGCCCCTCAGCACGCCGTCAAGAATCCCTCCTCCGGCAGGGTCGAACCCGAGCCTGACCCTGGCGTAAGCCCCCTGACGGAGCGCTTGCCGCTCGTAAGCCGCGGTAAGGCAGGTATTAAAGCAGCGTTAAGCCTCGCTCCTGCTCCAGCCCTGACAGCCGGAGCCTGTCAAAGGGATCCTAATGACACGGGTTCAGGGTGCGAAGCAGAAAACTGGCCAAATAATCCGTGGCTTGGAAGGCTAATGCTAAACTTCACACAAATGAGATTCTTAAGGCGATGGCATATGCAAATGTGTGTTTTTTTTTTTACCAAATCCACACATACCAGTGAAATTTCATCATCTATGTGGGCATTGCTAAAGCCAACCCTCAACACTTGTGCTTGGCCAGCAAAAGGTATCGGGTGAGTGAATAGACATGTAAAGGACAGATGCTGATGTTTGCTTCTTGCCATCAAGACTTCTGACCACAACCATTCAGTTTCTGATACCAAATTTGACATTTGAGTCTTTTTAAGTCCATGTTTCAAAGATCTGAAACTGTAATAACCCTGTGTGTGCTGCGGAGGTGGTCTGGGTCACTACACTGAACAGTTAGTCAAAACAGACAAGAAAAACAGCTACATTTTTTCTAAAAACTTACTGTTGAAATGCTATCCCAAGCAAATGGATGTGCAGAGATTTCATGCTAACTGCAAAGTGTATTTGGTGAGGAACATTCCGCTCGTGGCCTTAGCGAATTTAAAATAAATTCAAATTATGGATGATTATTATTATTTATTGTATTTCCACTACTTCTTTCACCCTTGGATCACTCCGTCCAGTTTTATTTGAGAACATTTTAATGGCCGCCTCACAGACAGCTGGGCTGGAGTTTACTTCAGCCATAAAAACAAAGGGGGGAAGGAGGTCACTGGACACAGCAAATGCCTGGAGATCAAGCATACTACCAGTACCTGAGTTGAAACAACCATTGAGAATGACCATGGTGATAACAAGGTTTTGTCTGGTTTAAAACCAAACGTCATCCTCCAAGTATGTACTTCAATCTGCAATCACTACATTACAGGTTTAATCTGAATTTCTTATTCTGTCGTTTTTGGTCAGCGCTCTGTGGGTTGACATGCCTTCAGATGGTTAATCAGATTTGCCATTAAATTTCCTTCAGCTCTCGCCCCCCCAGGGGAGAGTTTATGAGAGCAGGCTCTGCAATCCGGGGTTTGATTGTTGGCTCCTGTCGCTTTGGAACACGCCCATATGGCTGACATGCTAACATTAGCGAGCGGCGTAGATCCATCAGAAGCTTTAGTCTGCAGTGCAGCTCACAGAGCATATATTGCAGAGCATTTGATATTCTGGCACATTTTCTGAGTTTTTTTTCCCCTCACAATTAGCCATAGTCTAATTTGTCCTAGTCCGACATGTCTCTGTCTGGCATATAGGAAAAACGGTCATTTTTTAATAGAATGAGCCGCTAACCCATGCGTTGCATAGGGGTGACGATGATCAAAGCCAATCATATTTGAGTATCCCCTCATGCGGGTGGCACCAGCGATGGTATTTTCTGGCTGAGGGCTGGATCATTCATAAAGGACAGGAGGAACAATTGCGGTGCTTTCAGCCGGAGGCAGAGAGGCCCCCACAAAAGGAGAAGAAACGCTCGTTTGCAGCGGACTCATTAGTAATCATGGGAGACCGCGGGGTCCTCGACTCGCTTTGCTCAGCTCCGTTTCAGATGCGCGGAGAGGCGCCGCTTATTCCTCCAAACCACGCCATTTCATCTCAGTGCATGAGACAAACGCGAGCGCTGAATAAATAACTACCACGTGCCTGAATTCTGAAGCCAGAAATTTGGGTAAATCGTTTGTTAGCGTCCCCTGATAAAAGACCTCCATTTGCATTTGGAAACTGCATTCATTCTGTAGCATCTAAGCGCTATCCCGAAGCGTTCATGCTGCTTGTCTCCAGGCAGGGGACCACACCTGCAGAACACCTCCTGTCCCCCATCTCATAAGCCTGCTAATGACATCCGCTGTGCTAACCGCTCCTATGGCTTCTGCTAATTATGTAGTTTCATTGAGACTTCATACAACCCCTTTGTTTCACCTCGCGGACATCATGCTGTAATTTCTGCTGTATGTTCCACCAGAGCTGGGTCTGCGTCAAGGTGATCTGAGCGTGTGCGGCCTGGCCTACAGACTGCCCGAGTCTGACACCGTCCTGAGCCGAAGAGACCAGTGTGGACCAGGCGTTTCATTCCGTCTCGCCGCTCGTGTGGTGGAAAAGTGCGCCTATGCATTTCGACGTAACCGCAAACAACTGAACCGAGCAGTGACAACACCTCCTAAAACGAAGTGGACATGCGATCGTCCGGTCAGCGCCGCGCCATAATGAAATTTAGCACGCTTGCCCTGAGCTTGCCTTTGGGTTCTGTATAGTCTGGTCGGTTTCTGAGATTGTTCCTGAATGGAACCAAGCGATGTATCTATTTTGACTGTCTTTCTCTTTTTTTAAAACCAAAAGCACGCTCTTTATGCAAGTGTTCTCTTGTGAGGAGGGGTGGGGGTGGGGGGAGTGTCTGGAGAACAAAGGGTAACAATGTCAGGGCGAGGGTATGGGGGAGGGAGGGAGAGCTGGCACCGGCCGCTGCCCTAATCGCTCTGGACAGGCTGTCCCCTGCACAGGCTCCATCTGCCAGGCCCCGAGGCGTTAGCGTTAGCGGCGGCGCGAACCCGAGCTCAGGCCTCGCCCCTCCCTGGGTGACACTTTGCTCAGGTCCCCAGCAAAAAGGTCGCGCCTGCAAACGCGTTGTCCCCGGCCCTGCTGCCTCTAAATGCCAGCAGAGACACAACCGGCCATGGCTTTGAGAGAGGAAGGGACAGATCTCCCCACTGATCTGTAAATACCGCATGTGCCTGAGGGAGAACGTGTGGCATTTTTTAAAGCCCTGAGAACAAGGGCTTGTGGGAACCTCGCTGACGTCAACATCAGCTCCGCTCAGCCTCCTCAGTCCCACTACACTTCTACAGTCCCACTTTGCGCAATAATTAAAAAACAAAAGTCCAAATTACCCTGCAGGTGTAGTACAGAAACTGAGAGGGGAAAACGTGATCACATGCACACTCAACTAATGGTCTAGCATAACACCTAACTGGACTGTTTTCATACCAACAGGTAATACTTGTATACTGGGTCTCTTCTTTATGGCCGTTTGACCGCACCTCTATAACCTCCGTGGCTCATGTCACATGTAGATTCATGCACTGGCATGGAATAAACTCATTTAGCAGTGTCACAGAACAAGGCAAGGACTCGGCTCTGACAACGAAGCACAGTCTGCCGGCTGAGTCACCAATTACTTACATTTTCCCAGCCTTTTTTCCACCCTGAACTCTCCCTTCCTGTGAAACAATCCCTTATCACGAAATGCGTGTAGTCAAACCACACTGGTGCCAAGAGAGGCTGGCTACTGCAGATGTCCGCACTTAATTAGGGCTGAGGGGAGTGTCCGGGCTGCTCTCTCCTGGTCCGGCCTGGCCAATCGCCGAGCAGCGGGGGGTACAAGAGGTGGGACCCCCCTGGGGTGGCGTCCTGTGAGTGACAGGTGCTCGCTGAGCTCAGAGTGGCCTGTTCTCCCACGTCACTGGAAGCAGACGTCAATCCAAAAAACAAAGCGAGGCCAGGGGAGGCCTCTTGCGCCGTTCTGTATTAAACTACAGGCACAGGTAACTGTCATATATCAAGAGCGATCAATTAGACTTTTTAATCACCCTCGTTAAGAGACCTGAGGCCTTGTGAAATTAATGTAGCGTGGGATGACGGGCGGGCGCATGTTGCTACCTTGGTGAACGACTGACGCCTGTGACAATCCATGATTTTTTTTAAATCAAGCAAAAGGCAGAAGTCGCTGGCTTTAGCGGTTTTCAGGGATGAGCGACGCGTGTGTCAGTTTGATTCTGCAGGACTTCAGAGGTGCTAATTCCATGTTTTTTTTTTTTTTTTCCCAAATGACCCTTTCTATCGCCCCAAAGGAGTCCCTTTAAAAGCTAGCTGAAAACTTGTGCAGTGGAGAAAACAACTGATCTGTCCAGATTCCAAGGTCAGCCTGCTTCATCTTCAGAGAGTGCCAGAACCAGACACCATATATTTTGGCTTGAAGCCTTTCGGTCTAATGATCTAATGATTATTATTTGAGTTTTGTTTCTCTCTCGCTCTCAGAAGTAAATTGACAACTGGGTATTTTCTTTGCTTTTGTCCTTTTTGCAGTCTTCAGAAGTGAACTGGCTCCTCAATGAACAGCCGAAAAGATCCATTTAAACATGAAAGAATAAAAAAAAAAACAGGATGAAAAAAAACATTCTGAAGTGCTTATTGTTTGGAGCCTTGGAGTGAATTCAAGTGCAAACCTTCAATTTCTCTGCGACTTGGAAAGCCGGCTTCGTTTCATTTCCCTCAAAGTCACATTCAATGCTGCTCCATTGTTCACTGTTTCTGTGCTTATTTCTCTCTTTTCCCTGTTTCTTTTAAGAACTCGGCAGAGATATTTTTCCTTTAATACCCTGGGAAATTAAATTAGGGTCTTCTTTATAGAGTCCCTGTCAGTTTGGGTAAACAGTGAGATGTTTGTGCAGGTAGTATCTGAAGCCCGGACCCAATGTTCTGGATCAGGAATAGCCAATCACAATCGAGTCTGTAGTGTCGTGGGATATGCTGATCTTGATGACGACCTGGTATGCACCTATTCCCCTCTGCCAACTGAACAGCCATACTTTCCCGACTGTGAAAGATCTTTCCTCAAAAAATAACTACCACCCAACTACACACCGCGCGCACTGTTCTTTTACCGCCACTCGCAGAAACTGATAGGGCTTGCCTGCAACAATCCATTCAGCGACTATTCATCTTTGCAAGGACATATCAAACCATGTACCTAGCAGTGCTATAGGGAGATTTGCTTTGTTCAAAAACTGTAGATCCAACAAAAGGCTAACCCCCAGGGCTAATCTGAAATACATAATGGTTTTTTACAGCGGTATTAAAGACGAAATTCACCATGCCGAATGGAAATAGCTTGTATGTTATAAGATACGCTTTAAGCCTCAGGTGGATTCCGTCTAAATTTGTCAGGGCTCTGAGATATTAGTTCCCAGCTACTGAAGTTATTTATAGGTCAATATAATCCTTAATCAAGCACTGCGCATAAAGTTTGTCGGCCAAGACAGGAGCATCAAATAACAGGTCAATAAAAACCCCCGCAGATGCTTTTCCTTACCTCAATTACTCCCGTGAAATATTCCGCGTTCAATTAAATTAAGTAAAACTAATGAATTTTTTAAAGGAACGTAGCTATTGTGATAAGATGCATTTTCTAAGAAGTAATGTTATACAATATGAAAGAGCCTCATGATTCCCAATGAGAAATCCTTCTGTGAAAAAATTGTATATTAATTCTTCAAAGAAATACTACACTCCCTGCCCTCTACATTGCATACCAAATTGTCATATGAATAGTCATGAATTTGTTTTTCAAACATTTGTAAAATATGCAACTAGCTCCATAAAACAGATAATTATTCTGAAGAAGAAATATTACTGCAGTGTAGTTTACTTGTACACGCATCTTTTTAAGCACAGTTATTCACGGCAAGATTCACAGTGAGGTGAGAAATATAGTTCAGTGCTCGGCAAGTATATTGATCCTCGTGTCAATATTTTTCCCCTGATCAGATCATGGGTGGGCCGAACCATAATTACAACAAATTATTAGCGAACTCTAAATGACAGTAACACAGTTTTACCCGAGAAGTGTTACCTGAGAGGTTACGCTAAGATTTGCTTAGGAACAAGAGCAAATGTCACTTTCAAAAGTATGAAATGGATGGCTGACAACGGAATTAAATCATATTCCATTTTCTGTCAAGTCTATAAGTAGATTTGAAAGAAAATGTTGTCCTCTTCTGGCTGTTGGCAAAAACTCATCTAGTGTTGGGATACGGGTTAGGTTGTTTTCGCCAGCTGTATAATATTCACATTACACCATTTCTGACAATTTAGAATATTCTACGGATGTTAAAATGTGAATTTGCTACCACAGGAGTCGTGTCTGGGAATTATGGGGGAGGAGGTGACTGGGAGGCCGGACATTATCACTTAAGGGCCAGATTTGGCACACAGGCGTACAGTTTCCAGCCACCGATATAGCAACTTTAATTTGGCTCTGCTGTCACATGGCATTTGTTTACAGTCTCTGTATTTGTATACATGGAATTAGGCATTTCCGTAGAGACAGCGAGCCTACACCTGATACCGCTGCAATCATCAGTGAAGAGGTATGATGGGTAAACATGGTCATTAATCAGTGTCATGATATTCATATTTAAAGAGTATTTTTTTTAATCCTACTACCTAGAGTGAGGAAAACCGCATAATGAATATATTAATGTCACTTGCAGGCTTACTTTCTCGTATGATTATAAAACTGGCTGCCTTCCCAAATAAAGTGTACCACCACACTTATGGCAGGGATTGTTTGGCGCTGAAGGCAAAGCATTTTTTTTTTACACTGCTTGCAACTGGCCATGGACAATAAAAGCACCACATAGCATGATGTAATAGACATGGGATACAAGAATGATTGACAGTTCTTTACAGCAGGGTAAACTGCCTATAGTTAAAAATTAAGAACAGCAGAGTCTCTTTAAATAACTTACATATATGCTTGTTGTAAAGGTACATTGAGCTACGTAAAAACTAATTTGGGTAAGGAAATGGGACTCAATGCAAATAGTACAAGATACACTATAGTTCCATAGTCACCTTGAAAAACTTGTGGTTTCATATTTCAAGTGCTCTAAAATAGATCACTCTTTTTTTACATGTGTTACCACTAGGCAAAAGATTAAACAAGAAAACGAACCGCCTTCAAAAGCGGTAACAATATCAAGTTATAAAACGTTGCTATATTCTTCTCGGTTTCCATCTCCACATCCAATCTGCACTCTTGTGGTTCTCACTGAAGATAAAAACAGCAGGGAACAGGAATGGGGCGGGCTGGTCTTGTAACTCAGTTGTTGCAGGTTCGATTCAAAGCGAGGGCACTCTCCTCGTACACTTAAGCAGTGTCCTCCTCCTGAATCGCTTCTATACTCTATAACTGGATAGTGTCTCTGAATAAGACTGTCTGGTGAATGCCTAACCTAAATTCAAATGTAATCTGAGTGTGGTTTCACATCCTGTTCCAAAAGCATCGTTTTTTGGTTTCCATAAAGTTCTTTAAAGGTCAGCGGATCTTCTAACTGGCCAGCATCGACTGGGTCACTAGGGGGGCACGGCATTCACAGATCTGGCATTGTATTGGTCACAAAGGCCATCGATGCGGACGCGCACTTCACCCCCCAGAGTATGACTCAACCTCATCGATCCCGGCCCTCCAAATGGATGGCCACTATGGCACTGAGCGAGTCAGGGCCGGGGGGGGGTCGATACTCCCTTTGAAAAACGAGCCAGCCCCCCTCCGAGGAGGTTGTTCCGTCGTCTAGTTAAAACTGCATAACAGACGTCAGGGAACAATTATGTGAAGTTTCCCTCTTTGCTAATTGTTCGGGTTTGGAAAAAAAAGTTAGAAAGCGGAGCTGTCGATGCGGGACAGCGAGGCAGCTGAGGGAAACGGGCAACGGTGACTGCAGTAAGCGGATACATTCTGTAACGTCAGCACTGTGACACAAAGTGAGACTATGTGTTATGCATGACGGAGCTGATCCAAATGCTAGTCAACGCTTTTCAGTGTCAGACACCAAAAAAAAGCTAAACTGAGTCCTACTGGAGTCACAGGTGATCAAAATCACTTATGCCCCCCACCCCCAAATACCTATAATGAACTCTGCATTTTGGGGAAACTCCCAAAAAACAACCCCCTGGTGACCACTTTGCCAGGATCTGTGAACACATATGAAGACCATTTGCTAACCGTTTGCTCAGACAATGGTAATCTGTTTATTCAAATTGTTGCGGGTATGAAAGCCCAGAGAAACCCAATTACTGTCACACTGCTTTGTTTCAGGATAAATGCATTTTTGCAACAGCTGTATTACAATGCTCTAAAAAAAAAACAAAAAAAAACATGAGGTTTAAAACCTCTTGGCCAGGACACCTCAGCAAAAGAAATATTTACCTCAACAGGACCTGGATAGCTACAGGATAGATAATTAAATGAAATAAGGATTAACCAATATAAACAATAAAGCTTAGAAATAAAATTCTATATACTATTCAGGTTACACATGTATGTATTGTTACAAGTCTTGTAAATAATAAAGTTTTCTTTCAAAATAAAAGTGAAAAGTCAAATAAAAGTAAATTCAAAGCTCAAGCCTTCCTGCTGACGCCTTTGATCTCGATTCGCTATAGACACTATGCTAACAAACTTGATCTTGCTTTGCAATAGACACTATTGCAAACAAATTTCCCACTTTAAGGAGTTCCACTTTGGTGACTGCAACCTTTGAGCTCTCTTCTGCTACAAACATACTAAGGGCCTGGGGAATAAAGCAGAAACTCAAACACAACAGTATGTGTAAAATATTCTATCCTATATGCTACAATGATATAGTTAAATTAAGACATTAACAATGGCGATCAAAATACGATGAACTTGATCCGGTGCCCGGCTCATTTTGGATGGACACAGGTAGAGGGGGCTTCTGGGAAATGTAGTCAGGGGGACATCAAGCTATTTGCTATATAAGATGAACAGGTTAAATACTTGACTGATTTTTTGCATCGCGGAGACACAATGCTCTGTGAGAATCTCTGGAAATTGCCATCTCGTCTTCTATCTAAAACAAAAATAACAGAAGGAATAAACAACGTAATAATGACAGCGAGGTGATAACACAATTCTTTTCGAGTGCGTTCCAGGGTTTAATTAATTTTCAAGTAGCTGTGGTTTTGCCTGAAGAAACCACACCGCTCTGCTGTGGTTTATTTTCCACGTTTACTTCGCCGTGCAACCTGTCATGTTTACTCCTTACATATGTAGTCTTTGATTTCTACAATATTTCTTTTTAAATTGCAGAAAACTACTGTATTCCCACGAGACTGCATCTCTAAGCTTTTGTTATAATTGCACCTACAAAAAGGCACTTAAACGGAAATCATTATTAAATTACTTACACCACACAATACAGGGCCCAATAATTAAGCTTTTTACAAAGGGACTTATACCCGTACTTAATGATAAACGGAGGGCGTAATAAACGTGATAAAAGGAGGGCAATGGAAAATAATTTACAAATTCTAATTCCTCATAACAAAAAAGGCAACACTTCTGCCACTACTTTATGAAAATGACAAACAAGCTGCGCGACGTGAGTGGATGTAGGGTTTAATATTACGGTCACGCTTTTACTCCCAGCAGCATCACAAGGTGGCATATAAAAGGCACTCCTATATTTCAATAGATAAGTCATCTCTGGCTATGGAGAGCCCAGCGCAGCGGGGTCGGTCTGACTGCAGGCATCAGGAGCAGGGACAGATAAGGGTAGTCGATATATAACAATTATCTGGAGTACTCCAGTGACTGGAGAAGTCCTCGCGGCACCATTTACACGCACTAGCTCATAGTACTCTGTACTTCTCCGGCAGCTGAACGCGCAAGCACATTGTACTCCCTCTGTTTCTCCAGAAGCAAAAAAAAGAAAAGAGGGAAGAGGGAGAATTATCTGTAGAGTCTGTCCATAGCCTGTTTCTCTTCCTACAAGACAATCTCCGCTGTAACTTCTAATTGACAGTGCATGAGAACGGGTGATCTGATTATCATACATACGTATTTAAGCTGCTTTGTGTTTCAAACAAATGCAGCCATACAATTCTATAAAATACTACAGCTTCCCCGGTCAAGATTGCTGGTGACAAGAGGTATACATTTATAATAATGAGGCTGCTGGGTTCTGATTTGCCGTTGTATAGTGGTGGGATAATGACAGAGCCCAGTTAACCTTGCCATGTGCTGTTGATGGCTGGACAGGCTGTTACCATTAGGATCTGGATGACGGGTCCTGTTTTGGTGGTAAGTGTTGGAAAGCGTGTGAATCTGACGTAACGGGGAGTAAACAGTGTAACTGCGGACAAACATGCCAGCTCGAGTGCACTCGTAATTCTCAGACAGCTGTCCAAAAAAATGGGGGGGGGGAGTAGTGTGAGAGAGAGAGAGAGAGAGAGAGAGAGAGAGAAAGAGGCAGCAGCCCTGCTGAGACAGTCACACATACACAATTAATGATACAAGGGCTAACACACGCACTCACTCTCTCTTTCTCTCACATACACACACACTCACTCTCTCTTTCTCTCACATACACACACACGATCACTCACACACACTCAAACACATGCTCCCTTATATATGCGCACGCGCGCACTCTCATTCACTCACTCTCTCACACATATGCATGCATGCTTAATCAATTACACACACACACACACACACACTCATTTAATCACCCACTCTCACAAAGACACACACACACACACGCTCATTCTCTTACACAAACTCTGACACACTCATTCACACGCTCATACACACACGCACGCATTCATTCTAACACACACAAACACGCTCATTCACTTACACAAACTCATACACACTCATTCACACACACATACACACGCGCGCAAACAAAAAAAAATCCCCTAACACACACGCTCATTCACTTTACATGTGCAAACTCCTACACACTCATTCACACACACACACACACACACACACACATTGAGAACAACACAAAAGCACAGAAACCCCTGAAGGAAAATGAATACATTCACTCTTTCAAAGACACACGGGAGGGACAGAAAAAGAGGCAGAGTGGGGGGGGGGGTGCACAGTGAAAGGAGGCGGAAATTAACTATTTGGAAACAAACCGTGCCAGTGGGAGAAAGAGAGAAAGAGGGATAGGATATGAGCACGAGGGAGAGAGTCAGAGAGAGAGAGAGAGAGAGAGAGAGAGAGAGAGAGAGAGAGGAAAAGTTACTGGACTCACCGGTGAGGACAGCTTTGGCGGAGGGGTCGGCCAGGTCCAGCGCTGACTTGCCGTCGGTGTTGCGGATGTTCGGGTCGGCCCCATGCTGGAGCAGCACTGTGCAGGGGAAACACAAGCAATACCTGAGCTCAGGCAGGCACAAGCCTCCGCTGCTCCCACCGCCGCTGGCCGCTAGCGCTCTCCTCGGCATGGCGCAGGCATAAACACACATCGCACGCGGGCACCAACGCGCGGCCGCCGAGGAGGAGGAGGAGGAGGAGGAGGAGGAGAGGGGCTAGGCAAAAACAACGCACGCTGCAGCAAGACAGAGGAGCAAAACATCCCATGTTATTGAGGGAAGGCAGACTCCAGGCAAGACCATGTGACTGGATCTCAGGTATGAGAGCGGAATATCAAAGCTTTTTTTTCTCCATTCCTCTCTCTCTCTTTCACTCTCGCTCTCTCTCGCTTTCTCCGGCTCCCTGCTCCCTGGAGAGAGAGAGAGAGAAAGAGAGAGAGAGAAAGCTCTTTCCAGCAGGCAGGTTTTTAATCTCCTCTAGCCAGCGAGCCGACGGCGGTGAATGAAGGTGCACCTCCAGCGGGCAGTGTCCCCGAACTGTCTCTGCACTCTCCGTCTCCCCCTGACGAAGCACGCGCTACGCTCCCCCATCTCCCCGTCCCCTCCACTCACACACACTCTCGTGCTCGTGCGCACACACACTCACTCACCCCCCCCACCACCACAACCTCACACTCCTCCCAACGCTCTTGTCTTTCACTCTCGGTTGCTCTTTCTCGCTCTCTCTGTGCTCCCTCGCCCACACCCCCCCCCCTTAATCAGCGGAGCCTTGGTTCGGCACGGCCACGCGGCGCCAATGAGGGTTTAAGAGGGGTGTTTCGGGGGAACGGCAGGAACTTTGAGAAGAGAACCCATTGCCCCATGTTCCGATGGAGGGAGAGAGAGCAAACGAGGGGGCCGTACAACTCGAACTACCGCAGCGGTATTCAGTGCTCATAAACGCACACAGGGAACATATTCACACAGGCCAATCGAAACACACAAAAATATACGCATCTGGCAGACACTCTCACCTGCAGACTTATCGGCGCACTCATAAGGACGAAGGGCATTGTGTCAAACTCAAACACTCCAAAGGCCCACACATACCTTTAAGGAAAGGTACTGCTTTTGTGAATACTTCACTCTTTTTGCTAAGGAAGGTGAATTGGGGTGTTGCCCAGTTGTGATATCTTGCACTGTCTCTCTTTGAACCCCAGCTATCCTAAATACTGAATCCTTCCAGAGCATGCATAGGGCAGAGTTTCGGATGCCTATTTTAAGTTCAAACGCATTGTTTCCCCAAATACAGTTTCTTGTTAAAAAGCCACATCTGCGCACTGCCAGGGTCGTGATCCGCGCAGAAGCTATGCATTGACGTGCGATGTTAAATTAAGCACCCGGTTTATGAAGCCTTCCCTCGCAGATGGGTGACGCTCTCTGTAAATCACGGGTCTCTGAGAGACGTTTAGAATCACAACAGAGCCTGCTTTGGTATGCGAGTGTGGGAGCTGAGCTCATGCGCTCTCTGCTGACAGAGGGGTGACCGTGTGGAGTGTGACAGTGATGGGGTAATTAAAATTCGGAGGCGCGCACCTGACAGCCTGCCTATCCATCAGGTGTCAAGCGATATCGCTCTCAAGCTGCCTCTCCCGCCAGGCTTGCCGTCCGCCCACCCCCCCATCCAGCCTCGGCCCGGGCGCCCGGCTCACTTCCGATGTTCCCGTGGTTTTCTGAAGGCGGTGGCACCAACATTCGCAAGCAGAACAACAAATGGGAGCCCCGAGTGATCGGAATACGGAATACCAAACCGAGCCGGCAAAGCGGTGGAGCCGTGGAGCGGGGACAGGAGCGCGCCGTCGCTCGGTTACACGGCGCAGACTCCTGGAGCACGGCAGCTGGTCCCAGCAGCCTCTGGGTATGCACACACGGGCCTGGTCACAGACTAATTAGATGTTGGGACGAGAAGAGCCAAGTGCTGTAATTATTATCTGCCGGTAAAAGAGCAGATTAATCAAAGCAACCCTAAGGGGCTGCGGGTTCCATAGGTTAATGCCCATCTTTTCAGACAGAAATGCCACTGTTATTTCAGCACTGAGAACAGTTTATAAAAGATGGTGGAGAGCAGGAGGGCTATCATAACTCCATGACACGACTGATGAGAGAAACCAGTGATCCCGGAGCCACTTCCTGCTGCCATAAAACTCCGTCCCAACCCGCTAGGAAACTCGCTTAAGACGGATAAGAGGGAAATGACTGGAAACGAAGCTGGTTATCCTCACTCACCCAATTTCCACTGATCGTGACAGGAAATAACACAGCAGCCTGAGAAGATGGGAGTCCCAGCGGCATCATTAGTGACAAACAAAAAAGAAAAAAAAAATGCTTCATATTGATTTAACAACTGAAAACTGAAACGAACACGATTGATTTGAAAACACAGAGGAACTGCCGGGTGGGAGCAAGTACAGGGGTCAGACTACACTGGAAATTACTGGGTAACAGAGGCCATTTTATTCTAACAGTATGCAGTTTTGCAGTATGTGTGTTTGGATCTGCTGTATCTGCTAATCCTTGTAATTTAGCCATGCTATATGCTACTTTTTCATCCAATTTTAATGGCCGATGAAGCCTTTTTTACATCCAATTTTAATGGATGAGGATGCCGTTTTCAGTTTTAATTGAGTTACTCCAGGATAACACTGCTCAGGAGCAGAGAGGAGGACCATTCCTCCCTAAACCTTGCACATTTGCAAGGGTCACATGAGTTCAGCCACCACTGCTGCTTGAATAAAGAAGACGATCCTCCCAAAATATCGTTACCCAGCTACGGGTCACTCTTGACCTTTCATTATTGCGTTATTGATTCATGGCTGGACTTCACAATCCCTGGTGAAAACAAAACGGCAGCAACTCTCACCGCTGAGGTAGGACAAGGCCATTATGAAGGAAAGAAGACAAACACGTGTGCATGTTGAACGCCTCACCACCTCACAGGGTTTTTAGACCCAGCTCAGCGGCAAGATCCTTTTACATTACTGACAGTTCTGACATCGCCTCGGCTTTGGGTCAGCGGTATGAAGTTCGAAACGACTGTCAGACAACCTTTACCTCGGCTGACGGGAAAACGAATGATGCCGTACATGGGTTAAAAGCGAAATTACACTCAATTCCACAATCGCATTCCTCAACAATGCCATGGGTACATATCAACCAGGATCGAAATCTTGAATCATTCAATGCTATTTTAGATTTTCACTCTCTCATTGGTGCATATAAATTGCACATATAGTGACACAATTATTCACCATCCATATACATGCATAAAACATTCTTTCATCAGAAATTATGCCAAATTATGATATTCATATTTACATATAAAACACTCATATTCACACTGTTTCTGTATTTCAATTACCATTATGTCACTCCAGTTTGGAGCATACAGAACATGATGCATGATGGTAAATGGAGAAAAATTTTAATTCTTGTAAAGGGTGCTCACCAATGTTGACCAAGTATCATCAATTGGTTATTTTTCAGAGACATTGAAATGGGAGGTACAAAAATACAAGAACGTCATAAACGAAAAGGATGCTGATGCCGCTAAGTCAGTCTCTAACTCTGTAATGTTTCAATTTTTGACAGATGGATTTATAACACTGGTCATATCCTGGTACATGAGTACGGCGATAGGTATGTACCCAATTAGACCCAGGTGACAGGAAATTCTATTGCTTGTTGGATTCTATGGTGTATCGTATTCACAAATAGGACAGATATATTTAACAAAAAGGCTGTGTGGCAATTTCAATCGATAAATGATGCAAATTCTAGTCACTTTCAGAGTTACGCCGCTGTCAGTACATTACGAACCGCCCCCATTCCGGAGGTGACTGGATTTTTTAGGCTGTAGTTTATGCCTTTTTAGAGTTAACCCAACATTTTCTTCTGCACAGTCTAACTCCCCTGACAAACCAGCACCTGTATTATCTCGTATTTACAGCCAAGTCAGCGGTGATCGCCCCTTTAGAATGGTCATATAATTTGTCATAAATGTAATCCACATAATCAGGATTACACCCATGGTTCCAATGGCACAGACGACTGCTTAAGGAGCTTCATTTGTGCCAATTTTCTTTGTGATGTTGCAAAGAAAGTTCATTACTTACCGACTTAACTGTTAAGGATAACATGCACATCTGACTTGAAAGTATTTAAACCATATTCAGTTGTTCTCATGATCTGAACACCATATTTTGAACACTTTAGTAAACAACAGTTACTATAGTAACTTCCTGCAGTTGTACAATCAGGTGCCTGTATTTTTAAAATCTATTTTTCTTACTTCTATGGCACCAAAATGTATTTCTTTGATGAGACAAAATAAATGTGGGATATTGTGAAGTCTTTCAATTTTCAATCAACTAACTCCAGTAAGCACACAGAGAAGGATTTTTAATGCAAGTAATGTTGTAGAAGTGCACGGATGTAATGTTTTGTGAGGCATTTGGCACAACTACATGGCTACCTTAATTAAGACAATAATTAATCCAATTATGCCGTTAAGAGCCCAAAACAACCCAGGATTATCATCTTCTCTACAGCACCAAGGTCGTCAAGTTGAAAAATAAATATGTCCACCGAACTGAATTCATACAGGAGATGCCAATAAAACAAAGCACATTGGATAACTATATTTACTCACAGTAATTCTAACATTATATAATTATTACATTCTTATGTGGGTATGAAAATATTTTATTGAATTTCAAATTTTTCTGCCTTGCTTTAATATTAATAAAACTTAATATGTCCTGTTTACCTAATGTGTAATACATGTTGCAGTATCTATAACAACACATGGCAATTTTAACCACAACCCCTATTTTTATAACTGTTACGAACTGGCTACGGTCACATCACACTGTTCTTTTTTAGGATATGAGCTGTTCAAGTTACCATGTTTTCATTTAATGGACCATTCTCATTTCTGTGGAAGTGACTGTCAATTTTCAAGACGTAACACATCGTCTGTGATGTAGTGAAATTGAACATAATTAAGGTTAATGGTGTTAACAGTATTGTCCATTCCTGTTCTTATGATGCCAACCCCACACAACCATAATTACAATCGCCCCCACAGATGTCCATACGCACACACACGCTCTCTGTTAAACTGCGGCCTCAGGCCTGCCGCCCCCACAACCCCAGAGGTCTCACTGAGGGATCAGGCCGCCGAAAGCAAACCGTTCATCCATGGTTTTTCAATAAGCTCTCAGAAGCAAGCCTTTTTGCGAGGCAGTGTGCAGCCATGGACGAGTGTGCGCGTTGCTCATGTTGACATGGTAACAACAACGCCAATCAACTTCCAGGATCCAAATTATACCATGAGTCAGAGCAAGGGAAATTATGCCATTTAGTCCATTTTTCTAAGCATCAATCTACCTGTTGCCTTCAGTCCCAGGGAAAGTAATGTTTATCTATTTGCAGCACAACTGTTATCACTAAAAGACTTTTCACTTGATAACAACCTTATTAGTTCAACAGAGAAATCACAAATTCATTATATTTTAATGCTTCCCTTATGATTTGCATGAACTACTTTGGCAGACAGCTACCCACAATCCACTGCAGTGAATGCGCTCACATAACCAGGGAAGATTGTTGCAGTGCACGTCATAGCGGTGGTTATAAAATTCAACTAGACTTTTTTTTTTTTTGGCAGAGCAGCTGCCAAAAGGTAGAAAACCTTGGAGTCACATAATGGTAGAACTCAAAAGAAGTTTTAAACCTTACAGTCTCAAAAGAATCTGCTCTATTAAACAAAAACTTCAGGCAATGACAACAATAGGCTTGGACCATGGCCCATGAGCTTCAAGCTCTTGGTTTTAGGTAAGCGGACGCACATGGGGAGATGAATGTTGCCTTGATGCTTGTTCTGTGCTGCCTTCTGTCTCCATAGCCAGCGTTCGTCGCAGACGAGCTTGACCACGCCCCTGTGGCAATGTCGCCTGGCTGTCCGCCGCGGGGTGTCCGCCTCCGTCCCCCTCCCAGAATGCACTGAATCATCCGCGGCCACCTCTTCCACGTCCACGCACGCATTTACGCACGTATTTTACAGTCACTGCACCCAGCATCAACCCAATGATGTGGATCCACTAAACTGTGCTGTCGTGCTCTATGTAATATTAACACTGTAAGTTACATTTTGGCAGATGCTCCTATCAAAAGCGACTACCACACATATAATTACTGTACTCAAATTATAAAAAATAGTCAAATTCTGTAGCTGGAAATGTTATTAAAGCAATTCAAGTGAAGTACGCAGTTTAGCATTATAATGACAGGCCTTAACTTCAGATCGAACCTGCAACCAGAGTTACAAGTTCAGCTCCTTAACCCTCATGCCAGCTCCCAAACCTCCTGTAATAACACAGTTCAAAAAACATAACTTTGTTATTATCATGTAATAACAATGCGTATAATGCATTATGTTAATAATAAGCAATACAGGTTATAACGCTGTGTACATATACTATTATATGTAATATATACTGTATAAGCTTTACAAGACTACTAAATTGCAATTTGTGAAAAACAACTCACAGCTCCACAGAGCAGGGTACAATTTTCTGGTAGTTTATCATATAATACAAAATTTGTCTAATTAATGAAGAGGACTGATAATTAAAAAATGGTGCAGTAGTTAATTAGAAGTCTGCGGTAGAGTATTGGGACTTTAGTTTGATTGCACAAACCTCCACAGGAAAACAGCCACAACTGTGTGAGGCATCTGAAATTCATGTACTGCGGCGAGCCATATTTCCACGGTGAATTTAAACAATATTACAGCAAAAAAAACCCAATAATCCTTATTGTGTTAATGCGGCCATATTGTATTTGCTACTGTTGCTAAGAGAACACAATAAAAACGATTTTCTCTTGCATTTGGAAACCATCTTGGCTTCAATTATCTCTGAAACACTCAGACTGTAAATAAGCATGCACCTTCCATTAAGCCGAATGCATTAAACAACAACAATGGATGTTGATTTAAGAAGGTGAAAAATGGATCGTCTGAAAGAGAAATTACACCGCACAGCTCTGCAGTGTATACAGAGGGCCTGTCTCACGGAAATCCTTTACGGGCCTCTAAATCTACAAGGTTCTCTACATTGTGTAACCGTTAGTAACATCAAAAACTGTCAGCCTACTATTTTGGACTTGAAAAAAAATTGTTGAGCAGGCATGAAACAAATTTAGTTTCGCAGCACTACAAGACAATATACAGAGTGTCAGAAGTCGGAGTCGGTACCGGCGCCCCAATTTGGGTATCTCGGTGCCAGGCAGACAAAAAATTCTATCTGGTAAAATACTCTTGTAGTCTTCTGTCCCCCCTCTCCACCTCCGTTCCCCCAAGCAAAGACTGAAGTGCTCTGGAAATAAAAACAATCACTGGCGAGAGCTTCTCCGCAGAAGTAAAAAAAAAAAAAACAAAAAAAAAAAAAAAAAAAAAAAAAAAAAAACCCGCAATTACTTCCCTCCACTACGTCTCAGAGGAGACCAGGCAGCAGAATCACGCTGTGAGCGCAAACGGACTGATGGCCTTCCCTGAGACTCGCGAACCGTCTTGCGGACGAGACATTTCATTTTATTTAGGCCTATCCATTAAGTGTCCCTCAACCGAGATGGGTGAAGACATACATAAATGGGTGAAGCTAAGTGAATTTCAGTCTCGGGAGGGAGAGTTGCAACCATCTGTACAGATACCGACCTAATCGTGATTCTTATTTCCATGATGGCATTTTATTTTTTTTTCCCCTACAACATAAGCTTTCACTCACTCCTGCAGTGACGAGATGCTGAGGCGATAGCTGCTTTAAGTCAAATTGCTGACTGTCATTAAACATTATCCGGTTTTATACCTGAACAAGCATTTACCACCAACAATTAAACAATTAAACTCACTTAATTACGTACTCACTATGTACTATGTTATGCTGATTCGTGGAACTTACAATAAACACATTACTACATAATATTAATGGCAAAGTGCCAATAAATTTTTACTTCAGCGTAATAACATTTGTCAAATGTAATTTTTCTGCTCTTTACAAAAAAAAAAGAATTTCTCATTAATGTCCTCTGACGTAAATGACAATAAATCTGTGACTGCTGAGCCATTATATTTCATTCATTTTGAATAAAATATTTTAAATAAACAAATTCATTGCAAATGTGATAAGCATTTTAACTTTGGCAAGAAATAAAATGATAAAATGAGGGGGAAAAAAAAACAGTAAAACAACCTAATACGATGCTTCTCGTTAACCGTGAAACATAATGTACCAATGCTAACAAAGATTAATTTGATACAAAACAAACATTAGCAACCGTATGCAGTGCAAGAAGTGGTTTGTTTCACCAAGCCTGTTCAAGCAAATGATGTGAAGAGCTATTGCTTCTTCTATTATCAGAATTCTTCAATTACCCGTTGAGTTAAAATGACAATTTGTTACATTTCTGCAACCTCCGTTTGATTGGGCTCTCTGTATTCAACTTGTCACAACTTGTTTACATCTATTAGTCTTGTTATGTGTTCAATTAGCACGGCTATAGGAAAGAATCGTGCATTTCCACTAAATCAAATACTTCAAAACCAGATCAAACACGGAATTCTCTTACCAACAATGACTGGTCCCCTAATGTAGCTCTGTGTTGTGATCAACATGTAAGTTGTAATTATTGGCTATTATTTTAAACAGAATGTTTCCGTGACCCGATGAGAAGAAAGGAGAATTCATTTAATTTTTTTTGTATCTTGACAAATAAGAAAAAACACATGCAAAAACTAAAACCACCTACGTATTAATTAATAAGGGAAAAACTATATAAGAAAATCCTACTAATAAGGAATTACCTGACACAATATACAAAACATAATCATTTAATCAATCAGTAAGGAGAAAAACATGTATGACGAAATGTCCAGAAAATGTGAAAATGTCCCAGAAATCAGGCTAACTACAATCGAGAGGTAATAGCCGCTAATGCTTTTCGGTGAAGTAGCACTCAACCATCAGAGGGCTAGCCACAAAAAAAAAAAAAAAAAGAAAAGCTCCTTCTTCAAAAGGACTTTGTGTTCCTCCATTCAGTGTAAGTGAAGGCTCTGCCTGGTAATGAGGCAGGGTCGACTCGTTTGTTCGAAGGCTGTGAGGACGTGGTCCAGAATGCTCAATCGCTCGTACACTGGGCACATAAAGGCTAAAGGCAGAGATCCTTTACATATACACACTATATGTCGGTGACTGTTTATCATAAGCTTATTCGGTTGTGGGAGTAAAACCACTTTACGCAGACGAATCACAAAATGGCAACGGTAACTAATGGATGGGGGGTATGGGTCTGTTGTAAATGAGACACTAACATGAATTTATATGAAACGATTTTATTAGAGGATGTTTTTGGGGGATTGTTTTTTCCCCCATCACATATTTCTGATACTAATATAGACAGAAAGCTGCAGAAGCATGGGGGAAGGGGTACGGATAAGGAAAGTAAACAAATCATGCAGAATGAGACTATTAGAAATAATGAGGATTAAAAAAAATCTACTTAAGTTCCGCTCCTACATTTCAACCCTGACATTCATTCACTTTGTGATACACAAATGAGGCAGGGCTGATAAACTGGGCTTGAAGCTAAACAAACAAATTCGCGATACAGCATAGTCCAAAGCATTCCAGTCGTCCTGTTTTTAAAGTTGAAAAATACCTCCATGACAGGAACATTGTTCACATTTTAGCTCAAATTAATTAGCCACCTGTCTGCAAATGCTTACAATTACAGAAGGCCCCAACTTGCAGTATTTCACTTTTCTGACGAATGAACAAAAGTAGACACTATATACATAAGTGCCACCTAACACTCGGCCCTTTGATCTCTGAGGAACACAACTCATTGCCCATCCTTTCGGATCAAAAAACAACAATTCTAGGACTGTCCCTGCAGTATCATCATACCCAGTGACAGAATAATTAAGAGAACTAATTTATATTAAGAATAAATAAGAATGAATTAAGAAATATGAAGAATTACATTCATTATTAAGAAATATTAGTATGCTATTTACACACAATTTACATCTGACTTATTCACATGTCGTGTAACTGAACAAAAAAGTTTGCAGAATGGCTTATGAGGAAGCCATCTTTAAAAAGTACATCCATCTATCCAAAAAGTAGCTGCAAGAGCCCTGCTGCAGTCTAACACCACTGCGCAGCAAACATAACTCGGCTGCGACTCCACGGGCTGGGAGTCTTCGCTCCCACCCCACGCCCACGCCCAACTGCGCGGCTACGTTTAAAAGGATTTCCCGAAGAGGAGTTAAGCTCATTAACTCCCTCCCTCTCTCGTCTCTCGCTCCCCGTGTAAACCGTTGAGAAAAGGGGGAAAAAAAAGGGGGTAGGGCACCCATATCAATTTCCTCTTTCGTTCCTTCTGTCCTCCCTCTCATCCTCCTTTTACCCACGATGAAAATTTATGCGAGGAGTCAAATAAGGAGAGGACTACGAAGACCAGATAAAAACGATGCACGAATACATGCGTAGCAGAAGTGGTGGAGACTGTTGCCGTCATGATAATGGCTGCCCTGTTCTCACAAAGAGGATTGCGCTGTGTTTGGACACGGTCACACCTCCAGCCCAAGCTGAGCCGCCCCTCGAAGAGGACGATCCGGAGTAACCTGGCAAAAAATAGCAACCTTCACAATAATCTCCAACACTCACCCGGTGTACAGAGTGTGTGGGCTCAAGGATGAGAGGATTAGGGGTTTTTTTTGTATTTTTTTTTTTTTAAACAAATAAACATTGGTATGGGCGTTACTTTTCAAAAATCACCATGGAAAATCACGAAAAAGAAAACAATGCTAATTTAGGCTAACCTAAATTGGTTAGGAGCCTTCATCTTTTGCCAGCACTTTGAAGCAACGGTTTTATTCCGCAAAATTTGCCATCGTATCATATTTTAAACTTTCATCATGCTGTTTACTTTAAAGCTTGGAGTGATGGGCCAGTTCCAATATGAACACTTTAACATTTTGGCTTAAAAAAAAGAGAGCTCAACTGACAAATTCTAACGCTGCCGCTTCTGGCTGTGCGTCCCAGCACTCTAATTTGCATAGAAATATTCACACTCTTTACTTCCGTCAAATCTGAAGAGACTGAACAATTCTCACTCAGACTGAACAATGACAATTCATCTAAAACAACCCACAGCTTTCATTTCGCAGAAAGAGAGCACGGATAAAGCTGAAATCGTACAGTGCCAATTCGGAGCATTGACCTCAGTTCATTTTAAAATGTCAATGTTAGCACGTTGCTTCCTCATGTCCATTCTCTACATTGTCCGTTGCAGAAAATTTAAGACAAGCAACACGTGAAAAAAGGGACAAAAGAAGGGCCAATCAGGTTTCTGATTTAGATGTTTTAATGTGATTAAAAGGGCAGTCCTATTGGTTGGTAAACCTGGCAATTGTTTTCATTCATGAACACAATTAAAACGGTCCTTTTCAGCTAAAGCGTAAAGACAATTTAGATTTTACATGCGCTACCACATACTCATCTCAAAAATAATTTACATTTGTATTTCTTTCTGCAGACCAAGTTCATGGTGGCTTTTAATGTAAAGGTGTAACACGAGTGTCTTCAACCAGACAACAAAATGGATATGAAATTGGAAAACCAGTTTAGACCCAAGAAACCATGTGAGATGAGTTGACTGTGTAATAAAATGGCGCCCTGTTTACACTCCTGCCTGGAAGGCTCTGAAGCTGAAGTCAAAGACGACCAATGGAGGAGTACATTATGCCACTTGACAGTTTAAGACATGTAAATTAGGAAAGTCGGTTCCAATATTATAACCATAATGGTCTTGTCGGGCTCACACACAGATATAGCCTTGTCTTCTCAATGAATGTAGCTCTAACTCAATTATGACTACATCCCCTGTGTTTGTGTGCTTTGGGCCAATAGCAACAATGCTTAACAGCTCTTTAACGGGGGCTTAAATGGCACATTAGATTTCTGCAGTCAAGCATTTTCTGTGGCAGCAAGCTCGTTTGCATTGTTCCAAAGCAGTCTGCAGTCATTTTAAAAACCAATGCAAAATGGAGAAATCAGCCAAATGGCACATTTACAATGCCTTTTCCTTTTTTGTTAAGCTTTAGTTGTCACCTAGAGATGGATCCCTCTGTATTTTTCTTGGCTACTCTCCAGTTAGCAGTCTTGGTAGGTTGAACTTTTCTTTAAGTCAAACAACAGTTGAACTGTGTCATCTGCCCCGACCACCACAAACCTCCCTGAGACTCCTCTGTTGGGTGTGGAACTAGGCTTCACTGTGATATCAATGACATATGGGCTATGCCACCAGGATGAGCACAAAGTAAACACACATCCAGCTGGCAAACCAGCATGTGCCGGCATGACTTAAGAGATTTCCAGAGAATGATGAGACTGATGAGTTTAACAGTCTTACCCCCTACTTTTTCCTAGCAAGGCTTAGCCATTTGTCAGCCTCCAGCCATTGGTGTTGATGGCAAGGCTGAGTATGAGCTGAAGTAAAGTTTGAATCTTCGTGACGGAAGGCGGTGTTGTAGCATAAGCCCCATGTGTGCCACCCAAAGACCAACAGACGGAAATCTAATCACACTCAAACATGCTGCACTCGAAAGCCAGAAAGCAGGGGGCCTGTGGGACCGCTCCACTAGTCTGTGGCTAACACCTTCCCCGGGCTCTCAAGAACCTGTGTGCTGATTGCCTCTGGCAGGAGGGTCCGTTTGGACAGGGTCGGAATGACAGTGTGCAGCTCCCAAGGAGCGCCGGGACCGCTCTGAAGCGGGACCCGCCTGGGCGACGAGCGAGCGTTAATCATTAAACACCACCCGCGGAGGCTGGCTCAGTTCATTAGCCGGCGAGTGAGACCTGGCCTCTTCCTAGTCTACCGTGCAGTTCATTTCAAATTGAAATGAGCCGTACTTCTCCGAGCACATAACTTCACAACAAAAACATGCAAAGGAGAGAAAATGAATATCAATCAGTGTATTGGCACTCCGAGCAGCATGCTAATGTGTTCTGTTTTTCGTCGAGGGAAAGAGCCGGGCTGCTTTTACGCGCAGCTCTGTTTTCATTGACGGTGGGGGTTGGGTGGGGGAGGGAGGGATGCAGGCTGGGGGAATATATATACCAGTCAGACCGCTTGCCTAGTAAAGCTTTGTTGCTCCTTGCTGAGATCCACCTGATATGAAGTTCCTCTCAGAAAGTGGTTTCTTTCACATTAGAGAGAGCACAACAGGACCGTGGTGCAAGTCTATTAATCTCTTTTTAACCTAATCACACTGGCTCTTCGATTGCTGGGGAAAGTGACGCCGTCTCATTGGATGCGGTTGCATTATAGATTTTCGTCCAAATTAAAGCCTGTTGATCTCTGAAAAATAAGATAGCCCCTCCCATAGGCTCCTGCTCTCCACTCTGAGGTTAAGAACACATATGGATGTTTGATTAAGGCTATCTACAGAGAACTGCGCCCAATTAGATTTACTGGGAGAAAACTGCATTTCCACCTACCTCTGAACCCACCACCAGCAATTCAAATTACAGTTTAAAATGATACACTTAATAGACTGTATTACCACTTTATCGTTTCAGATGTTTGATGTTTATCTTTGGTTTTGTCTGGGCTTTATCATTCTGTTCCTGTCTTGTCATGTATATAATTAATAACCTTTTTTAGAAGGATATATAACTGTCGTTAAGATATCATATGTGCGGTCATATGAACTTTAATATGTTGCAATGAGAGACGTGGTAGGCCTTCAATCCAAGGATCCTGCTGCTATTCCTGGCCTAGACAAGGATATCTCAGCAACCCATAAGCTCCTATGACCTGACTAAATTTACAGACTATTTTCACCCATGTTACAAAATGGAGGTGCCCTGAAATTCCATCTTTAGCAGAAGTGTATGCGGCATCACATTGCTCAGCATTGGGAAACGGCTGTGAATTTTTACAGGACATGCTTGATATGGGTGGATTCACTAACACATCTGACGGCATGGAGGGCCGATTCAGGAAGCGATCTCGTCAGCTGTGATGGAAAACTGAGGCCGCCTGTTTTGATCATCCACGATGTCGCGCTCAAATCCGCTGTCCCTGTAGCCAACACATGTTGTTCTTACACATCTGTAGCCAACAACTCCCCCCTTAATGACAGGATTAGCCTCTGATTTGAGCTTGTTGGGCTGCACCGTTACCCACTTAGGAATATTAATTTGCTGCAGAATTCCGCAGAGCTAATAAAACTTTAGCATGAGGGGCTCTGGTTTGCTGACAGTTCACATTACCTGCCATCATATTCCGCTAACGGCTCTTGCATTGATTTTATACAAAGTGACCGACAGTGGAGAGGTCTTAGCTATAAGCCATAGAAAGGGAACATGACTTAGGGTCAACTAGTCGTAATTCGAAAAGACGATATCCCCCGCCTTAAACTACTTTCTGGGCAAGATATGGTCAAGTGAATGTAATCATTATCTACCTACAGATCAATTCAAAATACATGGTTGCCCTCGGCTCTACTTTGACATTTTCGATTAAATATGCATGCCATTTAGAAAGATCCTTCACTTGCGAGCGTGAAGTTGTTTCAAGCTGAATGGACAAATCAGCTAGATGTTGATAAATAAATTACTAAAGAGGGAAAAAAAAAAAAAAAACTATTTTCTCTTGCTGCTGGATACTCCGCAGGGCAGTTTCAATCTAATGTGCGATAGCAGAGCTAAGAGAACTATCATCTTGCAGAAGAAAGCAATCAGAAAATACATCATCTCTAATTACTCCAGACTGTCCACCACGGTGCCTGCGACACCCACAGAATGAGATTTCTCATTTGGTGCTTAAAAAAAAAAAAACTGTTATATTAGTTTTAACAATCAACAGGATTATTAAAATGGGTCGTCGACTGTCTCAAGCATTCAGGTTTATAAAATGTTCCATGCTGAGAGATTTAATCAATGCAGAGCCGCGTTTTTTTCCCCCCCTTTCACTTAACGTCAGTCGCCTGGCTGGGTTTAGTTCCAGGAGGAGAACAAACGGCTCCTTGACGCCCCGTTTTTAAAGCACAACTGCGACTTGTTCAGTCGTTTTTAACCCTCCAGCTGCCACGGTTGAAAGGGAAGTCTACAGCTGCTGGAGTGTCAGCATCTAGTTTCACAAACTTTGCTGCGCAACAGTCAGTTCAGAACAGAACGAGTCAATTTCAGAAAAAACGCACTGAGTAAAATTACTTTGTTACAATGGCAAATTTCAGTCACTATTTCTCAGATATTAACAGACAATAAATGGTAAGGACAGACATTATTAAATTTACCTAGTAGCATGTACTTGGTCCTAAAATTTTGAAAAACTTTAAATAATGATATGAAATGTTAATAACTAATAAACACTTCATGTTTTGCTGATGCTGATTGGTGTAGTCACACCATAATTTGACCACATGTATTCCCTAGACCAGGATAGTTCCCTAATAATTCAAAACATATCAGTCATCAAAAGTAGGCATGCAATGGTTTGTATGTTTGGACTGAACCATTCAGCACAGGGAACGTGGTTCAGTCCACATTGTGAACCAAATTATAACGATTTTTTTTTTTACTGGACAAGGGATGATCATGAAGAAATGATAAAAATCTTAAATCTCACAAAAACACACATGTACTATATGTCTTGCCAGTCAGAGGTAAAAATGTAGTTTAATTATTTAACCTACTGAAGCATACCTGATCAAAACCACGGGTCATTTCAAACTGATGGCAAAGCACAACCAAGTTATCCAAAACAGCAAGTGGCCCCTGGTCACCTAGAGTATTTTCTGTTCCTACCTGACTACGACAGCATCTTTCCCATACAAATAGCATTACATTGCCAGATTAAGTTTAACAGGATTTACAGTTCCCACAGCCAATGTTATTATTATATAACAGAATATTATATTGCTAAGTTTTATTTTATTACCTGGATAGGAACAACAAGAAAGCAATGATCAAATATTTTCATATTTACATACACATTGTTTATTTGAAAGAACTTATACTCCCTTGTTTTACATTGTCACGTTAACATTATTGTATAGGTGAGCCTACACAATATCCGACCCACATTTCCAAACTGGTTTCACACTTAAATAGTGTACTTTGCGTGTTGAACAATAATGTGTCCTTCACCAAAAAAATCCCAAAGTACTTCTCTCCATAATGCAAGTATTCAATTATATAGCCTAGTATGTATTATATTACTCATTTTCACCCAAAACCAAAATAAATACAATTTCATTACTATGAACAACAACAATAATAAAATGTCGACAATTACAATGAAGAATTTCAGAATTTCAACAATAACAACAGCAACAACTTGGAAGATGTCACTCAGAGTTCAAGTCTAATGACTTATATCACATGAATTTTACATAATATTCCATATTCCATTCATTTCTAGCCAGGTAAGTTATTAATTATCATACTCACAGGGCTGAGTACTGCTAAGAGCATTCATTTACACTGTCTGAAGAGCCTTTTGCTATTGCATAATGCTGAAATACACCTACGTGCTTTTATTCCACTTTCTTTGAAAAGCCCTGCATTAAGAAAAGCCAGTTCTGAATCAGTGTCCATCTTCTCAGGCCTTCTAATTACATGGCTAATTCCACCGTGCCTGAGACTTCAGCTGTTCCACAAAGGCTTCTCGAAAACATGCTGCTGCACCTCACGTTGCACAAACGTATACTTTACCACGTTAGCATGTTACCGCAAAGC
Organism: Albula glossodonta; assembly: GCA_019788955.1. NCBI lineage: Eukaryota > Metazoa > Chordata > Actinopteri > Albuliformes > Albulidae > Albula > Albula glossodonta. The sequence continues at coordinate 2,071,654 of JAFBMS010000027.1, forward strand.
ACCACTGAATCACTGTAGACTAGCATGAAGCAGTTATGTCGTTATGTCAGTGGTTTCCATATGTAGGCTTATCTGTTGTGGCCTGCCACAGCGTCAGTTCCTTAGCTTTCCATTTCTATGATATATACATGTTATTTACTTCTGCCATGCTGAGTTATGGTTTAACTTTTTCCAGTGACTGGTTCGCATGAGCATTTAAGGTGTGCCTATGCAAGGTGACAGGGAAGACTGCTGGTTTGAGTGCCGTCAGCTACAAAACAGCAGAAAAAATCATTAGGCGGTAGGGCTTTTGGAGTTGTTTGTACAAAAGCTACAGCTTCCCAAAACAAACAAGCTCTTTTGGATTTATGGTTCAGTCGACTGGAAATTACAGTTAATATTCACCTGTATTAACATGAACAACCTCATTCCCTTAGATGCAGACACATCAAATCACGCATACATATCACTGTCTTGACAATTCAACATGTATTTAGTTGTACTGCATATTCTACAAGCCACAGGGTGGTGGGTGAAACGTCTCTGTTCAAAACCTTTCATATTATGAAGCCATATAAACTTGAAATTAATGTGCACTTGTGGCTTGATAAAAAACTATAAAAAGTCATCTTTCATTTTAAATGCTTCCATGTCTTTGCTGCAAAATGATGCATTTTTTTATTTGTCTCTGGGCATTGATTGGAGTTATGAAGACGGTGGAGATATTGCTTATCTGCGCCTTATTAATTACAATTTCCACAGCGTAATCATAATTAATGACAAAATACAAAGCATGAAGAAAAGCTGAGGAACTTTCCAATATACTGTTTCATATTTCTCAGACAACCCTAGGCCCATTTACGAGCACATCAGCGCTTGAAAAGTGAAGATTATAAATAACGGTTCTAGATAAACTCTTCTGGCGCGATATTTTCTTTCCAAGAAGGAAACGGGAGGTGTTCCATCTGCATTACGGACAAACCGACTCAAATCAGAGAGCTGGAGAGCGCTCTGCTCGGGGGTGACTCATCCCTGTGCGTTTCGGTCGGCGGCGGCTGTGTCGTTATTTTCACGGCGGGGCCTTCGTATTTCTCATGAATGCGGCGAGCCGCGGCGCTGATTAGGAGCTTGGAATGACACCGACTTGGCGGATAATCGAGAAGAATGCCTCGCGATTAACCCTTATTGAGAACCGCTACTGAGGCGGCTCGTGCGGCTGAAATGAAACTCATGCATCTTTGGGACTTTCTTCTTCTCTATTTTTTATTTTTTTTTTCATAAACAGCTGTGTTTCCATAGTCCTGCCCTTTTTCACAGGCTGCTGCTACAGAAATGGACCTGGAACGCAAATTTCCAGAATTTTGAAGAGAAGAGCATGTCTTCTGATTCTGGTTGTGAATAAGAGTTCCTTGAGATAAAAGCAACTGACTGAGCATGGCCTGAAGCAACCACTGTACCTCAAATACAAAAAAAAAAACCTCCCAAAGCAGAGAGCCCCATTTCACTGCATGTTCTTGCCTTTGCTTACAAAGCCACCCTCTAACAGAACAGATACGCCTATATTTACCCAGGAATCTAGAGAGACCGCGATCTTGCCAAGAAAGTGTGTGAAAATACCATGTGGCAAGGGTCTTGAACGTTTTGATATGGGAATGCCTCTCAACCACTTTCACTCCACAGGGTGTCCCTTGCTGCGACTCAATGATATTCATAAGACAAGAACATCAAACACGGCCCGTGGTCCGGCAACGCTACATCCTGTTGAGCGCGGCAACGTGCTCACCTACAGTATTCCCAGACCAGCTGTGCGCATCAACGTTTTATGACTTCAAGTCGTAGTCAAGGCGCCACACAAGAATAGAGAAATGAAAATAAAGTGCTCTGCGCTGTTCCGTTTTAAAAGGGCTCACAGAATCAATATTAAGCACATATAACATTACTTCAGTGTTAGTGGGGAAATGGAAAGTAGCATATCACAATATACAAGGAAAATCAGTATGACAAGCAATGTCAAAAAAATATATACATATGCCAGTACAAAATATACCTGTGTCTTTAAGCTAGCAATATAAGCTAAGTGGCACTAGCTTACTTAAATCTGAAATGCACAGATGTCCAACTGCAGAATATTACAATAAACTGTGAGGCTTGAGACATAATCATGAAAGGCTATAAACTGACAAAAAGATAAATGTAAGCTTACATGCCGTTAAATGCTTGCTTTTAAAATATTGGTGGACTTATGTTCAGATAAGCCTAATGAGACAAATTTCATCTCATACCCAAGCATAAATTTCTTTCTTATGTCCCGAAATTGGAAGCAAAATATCATGAATATTTTACACTGAAACTGGCTTATTACTAACATTATTTTTTTTCAACAAACTAGTTTGCAAACAGAAAAGAGTTAATAGCAGCTACAGGAGCTTCTGCTTGTCATGTAAAAAGTTAGTACAATTTGTACTGCCATACAGTCACATTAATGATAGCCACATTCCTTCATTTGTATGGCTTCCATGGATTTTCACACTTGTCAGAGTGGACCGTTCATTTCATATCTTAACTATGTCATACGTATACAGTCTTGAGGCCGGGCCTCATTTTGCCAACAGCAAGACACATTTCCAGCAGTGCTAAGTGAAGAGCGTAGCCGATGAACACCAGACATTGGCAATCTGCGATTTCGTCCATATTTCTTCCAAAACGAAATTACGCGAGCGTTACAAGCCGATCAAGTAATGGAAAATGGAAAAATACAATTACCAAACGTTATTACTCAGAGACAACGTGAGTTGTGTTTGGGTTGCTTCTTTATCCCAGTCTAACTGCTGTTTAAAAACTGCAAGAGCACTCCACTAAAAAACCGTTTATTACCCCACAGGAATTGATGGCCGTTACTCTTGGAGAAAAAAAAAAAAAAAAAAACATAAAAACAAATTGCATTTCCTCAGATGTACAAAAGCTAATTTTCCCGGCTAAGGATTCAGACAAACTCACCAGTTTTACTTCCTTAAGTGACTCATTGCTTTTGCAGCTTGAGGGAGACATTAACAGACAGATATATTAGGCTGATGCGTGTAGCCTTATCTCTGCATGTTCGTATTCCCTTGAGTAGTATGTGCAATTATATAACTGTGGTAACTGCTATTTACTCGGTCTTCATTTCATTGTTCATCCATCTACCTGAATCCTGCAAGTCACAAATACTGAGACAACTTACAGAGGGCACAACCAATGAAATATCACGGTACTATTCTGGTGACAACCTTTATATCCAACTTTAAAACATCATCTGCTTCCGGCAATGTCATTCAGACCTGACAATCAGGAAATATAATATGAATGATGACAATAACAAAGAAGTATAGACTACATAATGTGCAAAATGCTACCAGAGTAATATATTACAGAACACTTTTAAAATATTAAAAGAAATACAGGTATATATACTACATACTATGGCTAACACTAAGTCAAATACCAAAAAACATTTTGTGGAGAAACGAACTGAAAATGAATGCATCTACTCCCTTCCCTGACATTCAGTAGCTACGGAAAACGGTATTGCCTTGACCCATGTTACGGCTGTCAAACTTTGGGGTTATGAAAATAAATGAATTTTTCGCATTTAAGTTGTAAACTGCCATCTGTCTGTGGTCCCTGCCTGCTGTAATGAGCTCATTTCATGTGAAAGGGCGTTACAAGGTCCTGCTCGAGCCACATCCTCGCAGTGCACAGTACCCCCGCTGTGTTTGAGCCCAGAATGTTTGATCACCATCAGTTTCGACAAAGTTTTAATGGACCGGTCAATTTGTGGTTCTGCAATCTAAAGGCAATCATCTATTCGCTGGCCTGGAAAACTACAACTCACTTCTCATTAATTATTCAGGAGAATGACGAGGCGGTCTCTCTCAGAGCTAAATCTTTTTCAGCTAGTCTGGTCCTTGACCTTCATGCCAATTGATTTCAGCCATTAAAGACATGGGGTACATATTTCTTCTGGCAAAAGTTATATGTTTTTACAGATTTTGATTTTCAACTTGGCTGGGCAAAGTTTTCTTGCAAGTAAAAAAACGGGCATACTTACTTCAACAATGACAGCCGGGGCACTTATACTATACTTACTTCAACAATGAAAGCTGACAGCAGTTATTTTCAGTATAATCTTTTGATATTACAACTCCAACATTCATTCATGGATCTTGATATAAGCTTACCAGATCCGAAAGGTTCTAAAGCTTTATGAAAACGTGCATTCTGTATAGGCATAGGCCAGTAACCAAACAAAAACAACCCCCTCATTCGCCCATTAACATGCTAATGACGACATGTCCCCAAGAAAGAGACTCTCTGACACATGCTTAAGAGAAGAGACAGCTGTCTGCCAAAGGGGAGCTGCAGAACATAAGCAGTTAAGCAGCACCAGGTTATCAAAAATAACATTAAAACGCTGTCTATGTGTCTGATGGATCACATATACAGAGCGGCCTAAATTCAGCATGAGGACTGTCGACACGTGACCAGGCAGACATGTAGAAGTGCCTGGGTGGTCTTAGCTTGAGCGTTCCCACGAACTGACACTTCACTACAAACACTGGCATTTAAACAAAGCCATATTTCACAAACCCGAAAAGGACCACAAATGTTTTAGCAAAAAGTTTCAGGACTGCAACGGCATCAATATCAACTCAATTAGTGAACTCACTGGTCAGGGGGGTGGGGGTGGGGAGTAAATCCATATATGGTCGATACATTTTAGTAAATAAGACATGCATTAACCAATATATCTCTCAGCATATGTTTATGTAACGCTATGTGAGAGAAAGGGTATTGAAAACACAAAAATGAGAATGATCTGGGGTTTGCCTTACCGATGCACACGTCGATCTTGCCCTTGATGGCCGCCTCGTGCAGGGGGGTGTAGTTCCAGTTGTCGCGGGCGTTGGGGTCGGCGCCCTGGCACAGAAGCAGGCTGACCACTTCGGCGTGGCCGAAGGAGCAAGCGTTGTGCAGCGGAATGAGGCCGCCGTCGTCGCGCGCGTGCACGTTGGCGCCTGTCTGCAGGAGGTGTTCCACTACATCTTTTCTACCAAACCCTAGAGAGATAAGGAAGACACTCTTTCAAGATACATCTTGTTCATCCAAAACTCTGTCTCTGGAAGGAATAAAACACATCTAGGTAACTCCTGGCAACAAAAAATGTTAATCCTTCTCTTTAACCACAAAGCTTGAAGCAGTAAAATACCTGTTCAACTTATTTATAACTTATAACGAATTGGCTATATTCTGAGGGTTTATTCAAATTATTCTGACAGTGGCAAAGGTTGGGATTGTTTCAGTTGATGATTTCTGACAAATTTATCCTGCTGATGAACTCCTCCGCCTTAAATGTTTTCAACAAGTGGCGGAAAGATTATGATTGTGTTTTTCAACATAGAGGAGAAGGCTCCAGTTATTGATGATCTGTTTTTAATGGACAAATGGTTGCACCTGTATAACAGCTGCTGGAATAAAAACTAAAGGTTGCAGTTTGTCTCTCTGTGGGGAGCTGTTTTCCTATTTGCGCCATCTAAGTAGCCACCAAATGGGCCCTTCTTCACTCCTACTGCACACCAAAAACAAACAAACCCAACATGTCTGCTAATGGCTAACGCAAAGTAAGCCATTAGGTAGACTCACTCATTCCAAATCTAGGTATCTAGTGAGTTAGCAGGCTACCTAGTCAACCGATGTTTTCTTAATATTATCAATACAAGCTACCCAACTTAAAAAGTGGCAACACAACGAATTAAACGAAGACATGTTGTCTCTACGCTTCATAGTCAATTAACCACGGTTAGCTACTTTCGTTAGCTATCGTACTGTTAGCTATTTATCACAACATCCTGGACTGCTATAACCTGTTCAGCCAAGATGACTACCGAACTTTCCTCGGTAAATTTTTATTAGCCTTTATTAGCCAACGAATATTGCAAATTATGCAACTTTATGTATTTACTAGACAGATCCATCAAAACTTTATCTGCAAGCTATCACTGTCGCCACTTCCAATCTATTTTGTTTAGTAAATGTTATCAAGGGTCGTGATTTGAGTTAGCGGCCAACTGACGATGCACAGACCTGCAGCGAAGTGCAGCGGGGTAGATTTGCGGCCAGCCATGTCCTTGGCGTTCACATTCACCGAATCCACCAGCCTCTTCACCCGGGATACGTCTCCATTGCGGCAGGCCTCAAACAGCTCCCGAAAAGCCCCGGTAGCCCCACAGCCGCCGCCCACCGGGCTTGTGCTGTCGGAGTCCGGGCTCGTTCCGCAGCTGCTGCCCCCGCCAGTTGAGGCTGAGCTGGTACTGCTGCTATTGCTAAGGGCCGGAGCGGGGAGATCGGGGGAGGCCGGAGTCGCCTCCGGCTCCCCACTGCTATCCTGCTCGGCGCCAGCTGGAGCCGAGATTGCTGCACCCACCGGTGCCGAAGGCGAACCCGGCGGAGTCAGGGAAAGAGAAGTGTTACGCGGTGGTGAAGACAGGTTCTGATGCTGCTGCGGCTGCTGTTGGGAAGAGCGACGAGACGTCGCCATTTTCACAACAATCCCTCTGGCAACAAAAACAGTTCTGCTTAACTTCCGGGAAATGGCTGATACATACTTCCGTTCCTCTTCTTCGGCCTCTGACTACACGTCACAAATGACACAGTTTGCATTTTTGCCCCCTATCGTTTGGGAGGATATATTTAAATGCATCAATCAGTGGCATTCGATTCGAGTCTTAGAGACCCAAAGTGCATGCAGATTTTTGCTTTAAGCTCCGTTCAAAAAATTATAATATGCAGACTTAAGGATCAACGAGAGGCCAATGTGTAGTCAACTGTTTTAACAGGTCATTACGTGCCGAGTAACAAAAAACCAGTTTAGCCTGCGGCACATTGGAACCAGAATTGAGGACCCTATCCTCACCAACATTACACAAGATATGCGCACTGTAGTAGTTGACTGCCATTTAGTATCTATCCCAAAACCGGTATTATTTCATTATTTCATCGCAAAAAGAGACGTCAATATCAATTGCAATTTGCAATAGTTAAATAAGGTGTGTTGCTCGAACGTTGTGTTCTAATTAAAATGGCCCCAACATCTCACAGAAAAAGCTATTGTTTTCTGTATTGTTCTGGTGAGTAATACACCATGTCAGACATATATGAAATTTATAAAATACAACGTTTTATCATAGACTCATGAGTAAAACTGCAACTTGGAGTAGCTGACATTTTTGGCACTGAAATCTTTTTGGTGATGAAATGAATCTAATTTCTGTATATCCAGCCTACCTTTTTGTTGTTACCTTTAATTTAGATTTCCTATACATATGCATTCGAATCTGCACCATACGCTTAAGTGCTTTATTGGCATTGCCTTATACAAAATTCCATATTACAACAATACTTTATTGACATGACGTTTTGGAGGCTGTTGAATAAGACCAGCAGACTGTACAATGAGATGTCCAGGATTAACTTTCACCATCTGACCCTGTAGGTCCGATGTAATTCAAGGCAATGCAATAGATTCCTTTATTACAAACACCACACATCTCATAAATGTTTCACATAATACTCTTTTATATGACAGACAATGACAGTGCATATGGCTTTTGTTACATCAGTCGATTGGAAGGAAATCTAGCGGTTTCGAGCATTTTATGTGATTGGCATGGCAGAAAAAGAAATTCTCGATTTCAAATACAGCTTAAAAATGTATTTATTTAGTGGAATTTTAAAGGTATTTTTGTATTATAGTTAAACAGTATAAAGCATAGATGTACTGTATTTTGTATTTCAGAATGAAATGTTTTGCCATGTGCCACACAGTGCCAAACTGTCTCCATGAAGGTTTTAATCTCCTTCATTTGATTTTATCTGTATGATTAGTTGTTGTTATAGTCCAGGCATTGTACCCAGCACGACACATTAAAATGTACTTGACTTAAAATCTAAAAACATGTTCCTGCAGGCTTAATTTGCCAGATTTGCTCCATTGTCTGCATAGATATTACTATTCAGTATATTCCGCATTCCACATGATATATTAACACGGCATATTGTGAGAGCAGCGGGCAGGATGTGTGTGTGTGTGTGTGTGTGTGTGTGTGTGTGGAGGGAGGTGGGGGTCACCCAAGTGATAAATAAACTCCTGGGGTGATGACAGACCGCAAAAAATGCAAGATAAGCAAGAAATTCTCATTCTCAAAACAAGGCTTTTACGACATCAGGGTAAGGCACGAAATAGATACTTGATTTTAAAATATGGTTCGAAGTGAAGGCGTGAACTGAAAGAAATGACCAGTCCTCCCACATGAATCTTCCACAAACAAAGAGGTAGAATAGTCTCTTAAACAGGTCAGGTACCTGTCTTCCATACATAAGTGAGTTTAAAGGGGAAACACATTTTAAAGGAAAAAGTCATCACATTAAATTCTCCAGGTAGGCACAATGAACTCAAATTCAAATTTACACCAAGAAGATTCTTTGCAATTTATGTTTATGGAATGCAGCTGATGTGTTATATTCAAATTTGGTGTCAGTCACCAATTTAGCCCAGTGATGACATTTTGTATTTTATTAGCATTATTAGTATTATTATTATTAGTAGCAGAGGTAGTTCTTAAGTATGTAATAGTTGTTTGATATGTCCATTGCTAAATTCTGTATAGCAAATCTTAGCAATGCCCGTAAAAATACATTTACGTACAATATGAGGCCAGTTTGTATAGCCACCAGTTTATATAATTGAAATTCATAATAAGCATATTTGTTTATCTTGAATATGCCTATAATTTCTCCAGAAAACTGAATTCATGTGTGAATTTTGATTGATGATTGCAACCTGTAGGATGCTGAATTACCTTACAGCATAGTCCAAAGATATATCCGTGTCATTTAGTGCCGTTACTCTGGGTGGATTATCTTAGCTGAAACTATCACAACTTTATCCTGAGTCATACATTCACAGGATGAATGAAATATTTTTCAAATTGAAGAGTTTTGAAAATCAGTCAAAAAAATTACATCAAATATGTATGTTTTTATCATCAAGAAAAGTGGTGAGAAGACACTTCCACCCTTTTCACATTTGTAAAGTTATTAATATGCATAGCCTACTTAATGCAACTTGAAGGTCTAATATGCTTTAAAATACGACTATTTGTGGAGGATTTTTTTGTCCGTCTTTCCAGAGGATATGTACGCATCAAGAATAATTTCATCATTTCTACTGAGAGCAGTATGTTTTAATGACTCTGGGAAATGTTGTTGATGAATAATACGCGCTAATAACAGTCTTGCCCTTACCAAGAGCTTAATGGGGGAAACAACAAACAAATCCCTGAAAGACTTAAAAATTTGGACAGGGAATTAAATTGTATCGGAGCAAAAACATACACATACAAACAGGATGAAAACTAATCTCAAAGAAGACTGATGGATCGGCAGGGGAAGAGTGTTTGCTTACAGGCCGCTGTTTTCAGAGCAGTTGCAGCATGTACTACTGGTACCCTTCGGCCAATTTGAGAAGTCCATCTCTTTGAATCATTTATTCTAGATATTGCGCCGTTGTCTACCTGCCCTTCAGACATGTGTGTCTGCTTGTTCTTTTGTTTTCATCAGAGCTTTGACCGGTACAGAGCCACTGTTTGAATTCTCAAAACAATATTAGCATTTTCTACAAACGCTGCCACTAAAATTGCTTAAAAGAATTACAGTAGCATCTACTTCTACACACAAGATTAATGGAGTCCTGGAGAGCCATGTGTGTCTGTTTAACCTAATGTTTCCTCACTTGTTTTGGACAAGTGAGGCCTTTGCCTCGCTGGGAGTCATCCGCTCAGTGGATTTGATTCATTACCTGCGGAAGAACAATCTCCTCCCAGGTTTCTGTGTCCCGCGGAACTAACATCAGTTGGAATTTCATTAACGAGTCGACTTTACTGTGCGCTTTCAAATTCAAAGCCCGTCTGTTTCAGAGAAGAAAGTTCCAGTTTGCGCGATGCGGCTTGGTCAAGTAATGCGGCAACGTAAGCGACGAACCCTATTGCGGCACAGTCTTGACAAGAAATGAATTATATCTTTCCTTGCGAGGGGGTGGGATAAAATATGTTACTAGTGCGCCTTGAGTTAAGGACTGGAGAACATCTGTCAGAAAGATAAATGAACGGCTAATAAAATCTATGTGACAGAAGTAAGGCCCAAGCTAGATTGGGTTCGCTATCTACCAAAGTGCTGCGGCCTAGCTCTTCCCCGTACAGCTATGCTGCGTGGAGAATTTGATTATATACCACAAATCATTATTATGACATCAAGTCACCCCTACCCGGGACTGTATGCTGTTGTTTTCATACTGCAGAGTTTATCAGCGCTTTGTGGAGTCTGTTTGATTGAAAACATAAATTTAAAAAGACAATTGTGTTTGTATACAGTATTTAATTGAATAACAGTCAAAAATGCTTAAGCCATTGACTTTTGTAAAATTTGACCTCATAGTCACAATATGCGATCCCGGTCATATGTTTAAGGCGTGCTCTTCAGCTACCGCACGGCTAGCGTCCCACACCTCCCTCAAATGGGCCAGAGTCGATTAACCTTCTTATGCCAGACAGGTATTGTATTACTGCTTTTGTAAGGTTTTTTATCTGTTCGTTTTCACACAATGTAAAAGGTGATATGTGATTGGATTCAAGTGGTTTCCCCTTAAGAAACAATTGGGAATTGTATTGGAATGATTACATTATTAAGATACTGCCTTGATGTTACACCAATTGTGGAAATAGAAATGAATTTGCCCCTATCGTCCTTGGACAATTTTCACGGATTGGAACTTATGCTTGCCTGATATTTTGTAGGAGGTCACGCAAAGTTTGAATTCAATTGCCATTTGCATTTATAATTATCCAGGACAGTTATTCTCTCTGTAGTTACACTGGCAGACAGGGTATTGCTGGAATGAATTTTGTAATGCCAGAAAATATCACAAAACACAATTCACTATTACCTTGTCAATATGTACCAGTCTACATCATCTCAAAGAGAAAAATCTGAATTGATCTACATTATCTTAGGGAATATCGATTTGAAAAATGATATTCAGGCTTTTATACGCTCATAATCGTTGTGTATTAGGAGATACAGAGAAACAATGGTGTCTGTATTGACTGTCGCATAACATGACAGATGTCTCTATTTTTCAGGACGATCAGCTTGTAACCGTCTCCTTGTCGGAGAACGTTGACCGGATCAGAACGGACTCTCTTTCAGCGTAGATGTCTGCTTGGGGGACGGGAGGTGTACGAGTTATCCTATCAGAACCTTTGAAAGAACCGCAGTGGCAATGTTCTGACTCAGTGGAGTTAAAATATCACAGCGGGAATTCCACACTCTTATTTGATGGATCAAAGCCCTGGAATTCATTTTTCGTAGATAACCTTCTTGCTCCTACACAACCAATCATAGCCGTGGAGAACACAGACAGTTTTCCAGTTCATGGACTTTTTCATTAACTTTTTCCCCACTTCTTTCCTACACACTACAATGCACTTTTTGTTTTTGGCCCCCATGAGGAGTTACAGCTCACAATGCAAACTTCACCAGAGCGGCGTTCATTTGGCTGTAATTACATCACTTCGAGTGCTCTTTTGCTGGCTGCCAAGGGAACAGAAAATCATTCAGATATCAAAGTATTAGTCAAAGACCATGTTCTTACAGGAGCTTCCAAATCCCCTACAACAATTATTTCTCCTTTCACAAAGGCTTGCCAACCCTGCCGCCTTAAAGTCAAACACGCCCAAGAAAACTTTGTAGTAGTTTAATGGTTTAATTCCCAACCATTACACATAGTGTACATGCTGTGTAATGGTTGGGGAATTCTTCCAGCTCAGTGGTGGCCGGTTTGATTAACAGGTACGGCGCTGTCGTGCACTTTAGCAAAATACTTGTAAATGTGCAAAATATGAATAATATGATGGAATCTGGGCAATCATAAGAAGCTTACCATGCAGTGAAATAATATTAAAAACCACACATACACTTATGGCCGCCTTCAAGTTTAGCCTGCGTTCTCCAGAACTTGGACTCAACTAGGTGTTGAATGTACAGCACAGGGATATTAGCCCATGCTGGCTACAAGATTCTCATAGATTTTTTTTTTTTTATTGTACTTTTTTATTGTACGCTGGAGACTGAGGAGGCCGCTACAGTGACCTGAATTTACTTGCATGCCCCTGCTAGCATTCCTGCTGCCTATGCTAGCTTTGTGGCATGGAGCATTATCCTGCTTCCATTCTGCTGTTTCCAGAGCAGTTGCAGCATGTACTACTGATATCCTTCTGCCAATTTGAGAAGACCACGTCTTTGAAATGTTTATTCTAGATATTGCAGCACTGTCTACCTGCCTTTCAGACATGTGTGTCTGCTTGTTCTTTGGCTGTCATCAGAGTTTTGACCAGAACAGAGCCACTGCTTGAATTCCAAAAACGATTTGAGCATTTTCTACAAAACGCTGCCACTAAAATTACTTTGAAGAATTGCAGTAGCATTGACTTCAACACACAAGATAATTGGAGTCCTGGAGAACTGAGATAATTCACTGTTGCCTTGTCAATATATACCAGTCTACATTATCTCAAAGAGAAAAATCTAAATTGATCTACATTATCTCAGGGACTATTGATTTAAAAAATCATATTCAGAAGTTTATACTCTTATAATCGCTGTGTATAGGAGATATGGAGAAACAATGGTGTCAGTATTGACTGTCTCATAACATTACAGATGTCTTTATTTTTCAGAATGAGCTGCTTATAACTGCCACCTTGTCAGAGAATGTTGACCGGATCAGAACGGACTCTCTCTCAGTGTAGCTGAGATTGGGAATGCATCTGACTGGCAGTCATGTTCAGGTATCCTGTGGCACTCAAATGTTGCTACACTTGTATCAAAAAACCCAATGTGTGCAACAAAAACACACCCCACACCATAACAACACAAACACTGCTAGCCTGCAGAGGTAACACCAGGCAGTTTGGACCCATGGACACAATTGTGGCCGTATTCTGGTCCTCCTATCAGTGTGAAACAGCTGGAGCTGGGAGTGACCAGACCAGGCTGTGTATTTCCAACAACACAGGGCCCAGTGTGTGTGCTGCCTAGCCCACTGTTACTACAGCTTCTTGCTTTTTGCTGACGAGAGTGTAGCTTGGTTAGGTGTGATGGCTGCTAATCCCCATCCGTGAAAAGGTACAGCAAGTTGTGCAGTCCGATATGTCTCTTTCAGCAACACTGTTGTACTTAACTGTTAGTGGACCAACATCTGTTACTTTGCACAAGTTGTGTTGGCTTTGTCGCTTCTGTCATCAACAGTCAAGATAAGATAAGATAAGATAAGATAAGATAAACCTTGTTAATCACCATTGGCTGGATGTTTTTTGGGTGTTGGGCCTTTCTCAATACGCCAATGACACTGTTGTGTGTGAAAACCTCAGCTGGACTGGTTTTCCCGACATAATCATACTGATTTGTCTGGCACCTGTGGCCATGCTGCATTCAAAGGCACATGAGCCTTTGGTTTTGCCCATTCTCCCTCTGAATAGCACACACACACACACACACACACACACACACACACACACACACAATCCTTTGTTATATGCCTACCTGATTGAAAAAGCATTGAGTAGCTGTAGTAGACATCAGCACCAGTGTCACTGCTGAAACAGACCTGATTGGACGGGGGAAGCTGTCACGCAGTTGGTCAGAAACTGTCACTGCCAAAAAAACAGATGGAATCTTGTGCCCTTCAGCAGATCAGCAGAAACTAAGCAAAACAGGATATGTCACCTGGATGACACGGAAACATGACAACAGAAAGCTGTTCAATTCAGGACCGCAGAAAAGTATATGAATAATGGTGCTGCACTTTGGCAGGAGATAGGAGATAAAACGCTCCAACCACTTAGACTCACGTGGCACTCACATGGTACTTCTGCTCTGCCTTTATGGTTAAAAAAATGTATGCCTTATCTTTGTATCTAGCGCTGCCTACAAAATTCGTTGCAACGAGCAATATTTATCATGAATTTTAATATTTGTTATTGATCTGGTAATCTATAAGCACATTCTTCCTTTTCTGCAAATTTTTGTCCCTATCTGCATTCTTCCATTTTATTAAATAAATTATTGTTAGCCCTGTCCAGGGTCACTCCGCTCCCAGAGAGGAAAATTTAATTCATTGCCTGGATAAGATAAATTGCTTTTGCAGAGTGTGTTTCCTGGGAAATTATAGTTTCATTTTAACTTGTCTGTACCTGTCTGATTCAATTTACCCTTTTCACCAATGCATTCGAACTGAAGGCATTTTCATGGAGCTGTGACGTAGCAGAAGGAGAGGTTTGTTTAATTTTTTTGAGAAACTACTGGATCTATCTCTTAAAATAACATCGATCTACCAGTAATCAATCCTTGTTGCACTATTTTTTTTCAGTTCAGCAAACTCAACGTGTGTGTCAATTTTTTATTATCATATTTATTTTTTGTACATTACTGCAGCATGGGTGACCAAAATTCCAAATCCAAAAAGCAAACACGAGGCAGCATATTGACATTAAAGCTAAATGAATAATAAAACATTTCCTGGTTCTGGGTTATTGCATTTTGCCAGCTCAGAAGGGAATCATGGGTAAAATGACTTTAAAATGACTAAGTGAGAGCAGTGCCAATCAGACTGGCCTACTTTCATTCTTTTGTCTTTGGCCATTCAATCAAAGTGCCCTTTTTCTTTCCATCGCATTACCTGAGCCAAAGCAGCTGTATGCATTATAATGGTTATAATGAAACAAGAAGGGAAGGAAATGTCAATGCGAAAGTTAATGAAAATGTCTGGGCCAATCCTTTGAAACATGAGTGAATGAAAGTGGAGGACAATTCAAAGTAGAATAAAACCCGTTTAAAGTAATAGAATATCACAAGTAAAAAGTCATTAATATCATTTTGATGCCCCTTTCTCCATGTGACACATATATATATGTGTGTGTGTGTGTGTGTATCTAGTAAGTCATGAGGGAATGATGAGTATTGTAGTCTTCCAATCAAAAGGGGACGTCTGAGTTACTTTAACTGTGGAAACTAGGCCTCTGTATTAATGTAGCATGAATAACATTTTCATAGTACATATGTATGATAGTAAATCACGACTGTGTCACGGTGTCAGATAATTAGTCAGTATAACGAAGTTTGATATATGCTATTAATAGAATATGGAAAATTATCTGAGTATTCTTCTAAGTAAAAACATTTTTTACATTTTGCTCTCAGACACTCAGGGTTCCATGGACCACCAGTCGAAATGAATTTATGACTACAGAGGCCAGGAATGGTGAGTTAATAATCGATACTCACTCTTGTGTGTTTAATCTTTTTTATTATCGGTTGTCCTCTGTGAAGTGTTAAATTCACAGACACACCACCTAATGCTGCTCCTCTTCCATGGGGGGATTTACGTATTGATTTACTGAATTGATTACTGAGTGTCAGGTAAGTCTTGTGTCCTCTAGGGGGCACTGTAACCAATATAATCTCATAATTATTTGATTTGTTTTGCTTTGTAACCCAATGTCAAGGGAAGTGTTAACAAAGTGAAGTCTGAATGCATCAATGACATCTAGAAAAGTTACTAGAAGCAGAGACAATTTAGACAACAATATTTACACATCATGAAAGTGATGTCGTTATGTTTATATTCAGTGCACTTTGCTTTGTACCCCAGAATTCTGTTACCTTTTTTACAGCTGGAGCACAATTTCGAAATCCCTATAATATTTTGTCAACCATTTCTCTTAGGTCTTCCTCAGACTGAACACATAAAATGATGCTCCTCTCATCTCTCTTCACTCTAGGGTAGTACTACCAGAGGACTGTCGGTTTCACTGCGAACAGTCAATTTTTGACCCACAAATATTTCTCTTTTCCATGTAAAAGTGACAGATATGGCTGCTTTGCACTGGATTAAAAGTACGGGTGAGCTACAGCAATTATTACATTACCTGACCCCCTCAAGTAAAACTAATCCCGTCTATATTGGGCTTTAGTCGTCTTTCACTGAGCCTGAATAGATTTAGTTTGTTCTTTGCAAATTCTGAATTTCATACCTGAAACCAATTTAGTCACTTCCGTATCTGTCTTATACTGTGATAGCCAGAATTGCAATGAGGTTGTAGAGTTGAGAGGTTGGGAAGTTTGGGGGAGGGGGGGTGGGTGCTTAGGGGTGTGAGTGAAAATTTCAAGTATATCCAAAGTTTAGAAGCATGTTTTATGCATTACATCTCTTTCGTGAGCTGGGTTTATTTAATTATGCATTACAACCCATGGATGCATTTACAAAAGCCTGGACACACGGAAGCCATAAGCTGTAATTATACAAGATGTGAGTCAATGTTGCTTTTTGCACATGATTTATATTAAAATTGGTCTGTGAGTTGAAAAAACGTTACCTATATGCATAGCAGTTGGTAATCTGTCGCAGCACCTACACTAACACCAAAGCCAAATCAGACGCAAAACAGTTTTAGGAAGCATACAACATATAGAAGGGCACTGATAACATTCAACCAATAATGTATCAATAATAACTTAATAACTCAAAACTAAATTCTATTCGTTTTACTAAGTATAGAGGTGTGTTGTAATATATATAAAATATCATAGTTGGGATCTCTTCTATTTAACTACCTGCAAGAGTTAGATACAATTGTGGGAGTAATATATGGCAATATATCATACAGTATATGATAAATAATACATGAATATTTATTAACTAATTAAGAGTTGGGACACCCTTTTCTGAACAGCTTTGGTTCTTTTGAAATGCTGTTACACTTTTTTAAACTCTCTTTAGATGGCTAGATGTGGTATGTAATATTGTACGCCTGTACAATATTACATATTACATATTGAACGGCCGCACCAGTAAAACCTGGTATGAAAGTCTAAATCTCTGATAACAAATGAAGTCCTTGCCTTATGGGCTAATATGTAAGCTGAGGAAACTGGAGAAGATCATCTGTCACAACGGTAATGTGTAACTTTGTAACTCCTGGAAGATGTTACCAGGCAGATAATGTAGAGTCATGAATATCTGCAGGAAAATGCCCATGATTTTGACTGGAGACAGCTGCTTGCAAAGTGGTAGCACCCCCTAGTTGTCGGGAGTACTTCAGTTTGCTGCTGGATAGGAAAAATGCCAGCAAAGCACTCACAGTCCTGGAACATCTTGCCTGGCTGTTTGTTTTTTGTTTGCTCATATTGGAAGTCACAAAGTGTCTATAAAACTGGACATGGTCAGAGCGGAGAGGAACGGGACATGACAGAGCAAATGTGGGTCAATTTAAGCACAAGTTCCAGTACAGAGGATGAGGGAACAGCGTGAAATTAAACGCTACCTAGGAATTCTAGGAACTGTTCCTCAGATACTTGCTATTATTTATCGTGAGCGATAATAAATGAAGACAACAAACAGAATGCAAATGTCAGTGAGGAGGACATGTTTGATTTGTGTGCACACTGGATTGTGAAACTACAGTTTTTGTGTACTAAACAAGAATTTCAAGCTGGATTTCCTGTATGAAAAGGCAATAAGTGCAGATGTTATACTCCCTGTATTGCATAACATGATTAGTGGGATCTTTGCAAAAAAAAAAAAAAACCTGATAGCTTAGCTTACTGAAAACACCCCCGATACGCAAACTAACCTACTTTCAAACTTACCACAAAACAAACAACCCCCCCCCCCTCCACCTCATCACCCTGATCCTATGGCCCACAACAGCGAATCAGAGAGGGCCCTGAGTATTTTTAGAATGAACTGAATGAAGGTCAAGCTCAATGTCTACATTGCCCTGCCTCTTCTTATCTCTGGCCTGTCTCCATTCCCCTTTACCCCGCTATTGGGCCTGTAATGAATTACAAGTCTTAATGAACAGATATGTCCACCCCTCACAAATGGAACTGTGAAACCCCCAAAGTATTGCTTTTTAGCAGAAAATATACAACTCAGCATTATGTGAAAGTGTACATAATACTGGACATGTTTCTGGAATGTTATTCTAGACTGTATGCAAGCTTCCTGAAACCTCTCTTTTATTGCCTGCTCCTTCTATATTGCCCGCTTCTTATTCACCAGCTTATATTTTCTGTGCTCTTTCTGTCCTGTTATTTTTTTTATTTCGCTGTTACTGTCTGCTCTGACTGTATGTGCTGTTGCTCTACATGTAGTTGTTGCTGTTCTGTCCTGCATATTGCACAGTTCTTTGAGCCTGTAGTCTAGTGGCTAAGGTACATGACTGGGACCCCTGAGGCTGGTGGTTCAAGCTACAGCTAGAACACCATTGCTGTTGGGCCCCTGAGCAAGGCCCTTAACCCCACATTGCTACCAGGGGGGATCGGCCCTTGGTTAGCCTAATCAACTGTAAGTTGCTCTGGAGTGTCAGTTAAATGAATGTAATTTACTCATGAGATACATGCATTGTACTATATTTTAAAGTAAAAAATGCACTGTATTTATATTATATAGCAAAATGTATAATTATCACTGCAATCTGTATTCTGTGATAAGATGCATTGCTGTTAATTTCCTGTTCCTTGTTTCCAGCCACGCTGTGCTTTCGTGAAATGTATTGTGCTGCACCACCACACTGGAGAAAATTGCAGAAGTCAATTTTTGCAAAGGTCCTCTCATGAAAACATGATTACATAACAGTTTTGGCCTGGATATTCTGTCCGGGCTCATCTGCAATATTTCGAAAGACTCGAGCTTTTGCCACATGAGTACACCTTAATCAAAGTCCATTTTTATTCAATTAGTCTCCCGCATTTTATGGAGCAATTGTCAATTTTCTGTCTGGACTTGCTCTGCTTCCTCAGCCCGTGCAAATTTGATCTTCATGTGGGTCATATCATATGAATAATATTTAATCATTCATAATAATAATGTCTTAATACTTTGCATTGGTAGCCTTTATTCTATCTCAGTATAATGTTGCATGTCATTTGATGCACCACTGCATTTCGTCCAGCAGAGGGCACTCTTGCTGTGTACCCTCTCAAGAGTCCCACATGAGAGGCAACACTTGTCCCAAACTAGCACACCGGTTTTAAAATGATTTCAATTTTTCAAAAGAGCATACAACAGACTGCAAGCATTAAAGGTTTTGATAAAGCCACATTAGCCTTATTACTGGTTTTTATTTTGTTGTGGCTGCTGTCCTTCACACCGCAGGAAAGAGTGACTGACCGTGAAAGATTGATTAGATTTTGGGGAAGCTCAAGTTCAATGTCTGAACTCCAGTGGCCTTGGGTTGCTAAATAAGTGGGGAAGAAGCATTTTAAGAGGACTGAATTTACCCTGAAATCAATACTAATGCACAGGGGAAAACATCCAAAGAAAAGAAAATTACCTCACAAAGCTGAAAAGCAGATCTAAATAATTTCTCCAGAACGATGCTGGCCTCAAACGATCTTAGTCTCTTTAAACGCATATGCAAAAGACTTTAGACTCTTAAGGGGATTATGCTATCCTGTTTTAGAATGAAAGGAACGTTCAAAAGATATGCATTCTTGTCTCTAATGAAATAGAAAATACTCAAAGAAACCTATGTTGTGATTTTAAGTCTATTCTGTGTACATGAGGGTTAATTTAACAACTTGATCACTAGAGACGATACCACATGCTAACTGCCGGACATATGGTACTCCATTGTCACAGCCCTAAGGAAATTCAACTTTGGGTTGTCAAAAAGCTATGTACATCGGTAGTTTATGGTTATGATGTGTGGTGTGTCTGACATTGACAATAAGCATGTTTGAAAAATACATAAGTTGTGTAAAATACAAAACGTCGTTTTGTTCTCTTTGAAAGGAAACTTGAATAGTAAGTGTCAGTTTATGGAGGGTTGTTGAGGGAAGTGTATGGAATTTGGAATGACAATGGCTCAGTGGTTAGCACTGTGTCCTCACAGCAAGCTAGCCAGACCCAGGTTTGGTTCCTTTTGTGTGTGGAGTTTGCATGTTCTTCCCTTGTTCACACAAGTTGTCTCTGGGTTCCCTGGTTTCCTCCCACAGACCAGAGACATGAAGATTCGCCAGGTTGTACTTGGCAGATGACAAATAGATATTTCTGCAATAAATTTGTGTTTTGATAACCTCTGAGGAATATGGTTGAGGCATCATTTTTGATTTAAGTGTGACAGGTGTGTTTGGTCTGAAGGCCTTGCTCCTGTTCCCGCAGGCAGGAAGTGGTAGATGTCAGTCCTTGACAGGCTGGGGTCAGAGGTCAAACGGCCACAGGCAGAAGTAACGACCCCCACCCCCTCCCATGCTCCGGCCATGCAGGTAGCGAGTGGACAGCGCTGTCCCTTCCTCCCATTGGTGCACATTTTTGCACAACAATGTCAACCTTGAACTTAGAGGCAGGGCTTTAGTATAGTGGAAGGTCACGCATACCTTTCAAGTTCACTTGGCCTCTATATGGCTCACAGTTTATAGCCTTTCAAATACCTTGAGCTTGTTGAAGAAGGTTACTCGCGAACTATTCTTCAAAAACATAATTAAGCACAAAATCAGGACTTCATTTTTACGCTTCTCTGTCGCTGCATTCCCAAAATACAGCCTAAATTATTTTGAATTGAATTCCTGCATGATTTTGTTTCGCGCAAAATGTACATTCAGATGCTGTTGAAATATAGCACAAAAATAACACAATGTAAACATGAATTTGGAATTGCAGGGGTTATGTGAGTCATAGTCATTGTGAGTTTTTGTACGTATTATTGAAAAAGATTATATTTGCTTATCCTCTTTGGCCATATTAAGACTGGAGAATCACAACAGCCCTGATTTAAGTCCGCCCTAATGTTGCACAATATTTACTTCTAATCATTTTAAAACCATTGTATATTTAGCTGTTTGCTACCTGAGGTCTGCAAACATGTGTGTTGTCGGAAACAAACGTGAACTTTGATATGGAGAGGAAAGCAGGTGGTGCCTTTTTTAGTCTCAATTACATTTTATTCTCATTGTTTTAATGACAAAAGTAAGTAGCATCGCAAAATGTGTCAATGTCTTGAGTGGTGGCAGTCAGATTGTGGTTACAGCCTGATCAATAAGTCCCCAGCAAGTATAGTTTAATATAAACACCAGCAGAGGTGATAAAGTAAGATAAACACACCCACACACTGATGAAGGCCATATGCAGAAACCCATTAGCCATTAGCCAGAAACATTGGGCTAGCTTTATCAAAATCTTTCGTACATGGTAACATTTCTGCACATGACATTTCAGATTGCGTGATTAATGATTGGACTTCCATAATAGTTTTCAGGCTCTATATCTTACTTAGCGAAATACTTGGCTGGCTGTGAGTTTGCTAGTTGGTGGATGCGACAGTCTCATGGGCAAAGCAAATGGGCTCCATGATCCCATCATGCCTTGCTGTAGCACTCTCAATAGATCAGGAAGCAAACATATGGATCAATGTGATAGATTTTCCCCCGCGGTTCTACAGATGTTAAGCCCTGTTGTTCTCTTTGTTTTGATGGAAACACGACCAAAAACAGATCTGTAGCTTGTGCTTAATATTTATAAACACAACCTGAGTTAAGGAGTCAAATGAATCACTATCTACTATTCTTTTTGAACTCAAATATATATATATACAATTTAATTAATAGACCAAGTTTCTTTGATTGGGTCCCAGCCTATTTAGGAATGAACTTTAATCTTATTGGATGAAGACTATATGCATACCAAGAAGGGTGTCACATGATTTACTCTAACAGCCAATGGCAATCACCCCATGTGCAAGCCATGCGCTTGTCATGCAGCCATCAAATGAGCAGACAAATCACTCTCCCCTTTTCACCAACAAGAACTCACAACGCCTGAGCTGTGAGGCCTGTTTTTGTGTTAGTGTCTTAAACGGGTGATAAATTAATGCTCTGTGGAAAATTCAAACTCCTTTTGGGGGCACAATAGATGACCAGTTGATTTGTGATCTGTGCTAAATATCAGGACAAAAATCCTTATTGAGCCTGTGGTTGTACTCTGCCCCCCAGAATATGTGACAAATCAGACGGCGCATCATCAATTTTATTTGAAAAGGAGAATGGCCACGCCAACCTCCTTACATATTTTCATAATTCCAACAGTGAGAGTGCTGAAAGGGGTGTAGATGAAGAGGATGTATACATCTCCCAGGGATCTGCATGTGGTTGAGGCAGCTAATTGAGCTACCTCGTCTGACAAAGACTGTGAAATTTATGTGTCTATAATTCAAATTTATATAATTTATTAAAAGTATGAATTACAAGCACGATGGCACATTATTCCGTATATATTACCGTATCTTTGCACATTATTCATTCATTGATTTTAGTCTTCAAGCTTTCCCGGAACGCGAACAAAACATCGTGCGTTTTACCTATGAGGTAAAATAAAGATGGCCTTCAACTGTAATTGTCATTGTAGATCTAATTAGAGCTCTTCGCTAACCATCAGGGTTCAGTGAGTTTGCTCCCAAGCCCAAGGCAATGACCCCATGTGTAGGCCATGCTCTGATCATGCAGACCCCATGTGAACAGGGGAAGCTGCCCTCCCATTGGTCCACAGCAAAGCAGGTAGAAATCGTAATTTACTTACAAGGCAGTGTGACCGTTCACACCAGGGTCAGCGGGGTCACTTTTTATAGCTCACCACTGCAGCTGGGGGAGATAGTGAGCAGGCTGCATAGGTTTCTGCTGGACTCGCTATGTATTCGGACATTCTTGTAAACACCATTGAAACACAACACACAGTCTAAATCCCTATTTAAGGGGGACAGCCAGAGCAATGAGTCAATATGGTCAACTGGACACTGACCTCAAATGTCAGCTCCAGTGTCTAAATGTCTGTGATGAGTATATGAAGGTAGTATGGTGACGGTTTCTCAAAGATGGTACACATGTTGGCCAGCACAATTTTTTTTAATTTTGTAAAATAATTTTTTAATGGGTGTAATAGTGTTCATTCTTCCCCTACATGTTGATGTCTTCTCTTTCTGAGTCCCATTTGTACGTTTTTGCTTGACGACTTTGCATATTGTACTTGACAGGTAATAGATCTTTGCGACATTCCTATTCTAATAGCCCTCCAGATACCATAGATGCAGTTGTCTCGTGAATATATATTTTTTAATTTGTTTTGGTATTATTTGTTGCTATAATCAATTCGGGACTTCCAGGATTTGTTTAGGAAATAACGAGATTAGATACAATCGCTAAATGCTATGTGCTAAAATGAAATTTACTGTGACCTGGTTTTAAAGCTGGCCCGTCTGCATTCCGCTGCTATGCACTCTGTGGTTTGTGAATTAGCGCAGCCATTTGCAATGCTAAACCCACCCAAAGCCGACATGTTACCCTGCATCTGGGCGCTGGACTCAGACATATTGTTACCAACTATGGCCATGGCTCCACATCGGTGAGGTGGCAATTGGTTAATTTGATACAAGTCAGAGATCTAACATGTAGCAAACACACGTTTTTATATCGGACCAAACACTCCGAAAACTGTATTAATTTCGATCTCCCAAGCATTATGAGCTGGTTCCAGAAATATGACTGATCATTTTTTAAGGATTATGTAAGGGCTTCCATTTTTCTGAGGAACTGTGTGCTGACTATACAGATGTTACCACCAGTAAAGAGAACAGGTTTACATTCCAAAGATTCTCAGAGAATGTTCTCACCTCAGGGTAACTTCTAAAAGTGGGACAACTGGTGTCTATCAGGAATGTTTTCACTACTGTCTCAGACTGTTATACTTCTGCAGTTTTTGTGGTAGGTCATACTCCCACACAACATCTGCTCGTTGTAGGAAAAACATGTAATTAGTCAAATGAATGTCATGCTAAGTGTTTTTATTATTCTTAAAAATAGAAAAAATATTCATTAAAAAATCTACAATCTTTATACATTTTTAGTTAATTTACCTGTCCTATGGAATACTTGCAGATGGGAAGTAAGGAATGATGTCACAAATGACAACGATGTCACAGATGACAATGATGTAACAGAGTCAGATGATCTAAATATTTTTACATTGTGACATAACTGAGCATTAATGAGTTCCATGAGCCCTCTCCACTGGTATCTGAAATGTTTACATCTACTTTCTCATGCTTGACAGTTTATTGTAGCAGCAGCTGCTGTACCAAGCCTGTCACGGGTTGGTCCAATTCTCAGATTGTTTTTTGTAGAAGTGAATTCTCACATTGTGTTTTTCGGAAGTGTTTTTGTACTTTAATTTGCTGCCTCCACAAATCAATACCTTCCACCTTAGACCTGTCTGCACTGAGCTGAAGTGATTGGTTAGCAAATATTGATCACATCCTGAAAAGTGGCTGGTTTTTATCACTCTGGACTGCACAGCTTTCACCTGGGGTGACAGAAATTTCAACACTAAGTCATGTGCAATGGAAAGGGGGTGATCCTATCAATTTGCAGGCAGATTGCCATGCAAAATGCAGTACATCTTTTGTGCTTGCTCATTACCCCCAGTCTCTATAAAACCTGGCCCTTCATTTTTACCCACCTCTAGATTACATTCCGGTCATTTAGCTGATGCTTTTATTCAAAGTGACATACAGTTGTTATGCTAACCAAGGGCCAATCCCCCCTGGGAGCAATGTGGGGTTAAGGGCCTTGCTCAAGGGCCCAACAGCAATGGTGCTCTTGCTGTGGCAGGACTGAAGCTTGAGTCACCAACCTCTTATGACTATATTTATCCATAAATGGATGAGACGATTGGAAACTTCCAGACTTTCAGACCGTTCAGTCATTTAATGTCGGAGGTGTTCTGAATGAACACTTAAAATTCCAGCCATAGTTTTGACATGCCTGGACGGCGTTGACAGTACACTAAAATCACCACCTCGCCTTACGAATGACGGCACGGAAACAGTTATGAAAATCAAAATGCAGCATTTATTTTGGCAGAAGTAATGTCAATCCTAGTCTCTAATGTAATATAATGTGCCCTCCGAATATTTGTGGGCTAAAATCTATTGGGTGTATTGTCCTGCACCGGTCTGGGACCCTCCTAACCTTACTATTTTGCAGAATTTTCTGTTTTCTTATGTTCCAGTTTACTGCTGTTGGCATAGCCACTGCCACTGTAACCTCATTCATCTTGTTCTTCCAGTCTCTCTCCTGGAACCCTCCCCCACCCCATCTCTCTCTCTCTCTCTCTCTCTCTTTCTGGAGGTGGGACATGAAACCCGTCCGAGGAGCTCAGTGCTGACGGATGAATAGATACCTTGGTGGAATTTTGCATGTGTTCCCAGGAGCCAATATGGCCACCTGTTTTTGTATTGTTTCTTGTAATAAACTCAATTGTTCCACCATCACCTGCAATCAATAATTTTTGAGGGAAGACGAATGACAAACTTTCACATCAAAAACAATGACCTCATAACCCTAAAAGAACTCTAACAGTGCTGGTCGTGTTGCATACAGTAAATCTGTTTCCGCAGTGCTGTAGCAGTTCTGCAGAAAAGATCCCAGGGATAGTGATTGTGAATGAAGACTATAGGAGGTAGATAGGTGATTTGTACATGGTCTTGGATTTTTACATTCGTCTGGTTTAAAGATATCTGCCTTCCGGTTACCCTATAGGTTGTGCATTGCTCCAGTCACACTGAGTAAGGGTATCTGCTCTGGGCTACTGCCAACGTGACATTGCCACCTGTTTTAATGCTCCCAAAAACAACTCAACTAAATCAACAGCTGCTGTAAACTGTGTGACCTCACAATGTGCCCGTGACTTGCTCGCTTGCCTCTGTGTTTCAGCTAAAAGGGTACATAACTGTCCCGATGGCCTGCATCGCAGAGCTCCATTTCTGCAAAAGACAACCATGTTCTTGAGAACTAAATGTGTCCAGCATTATTAAAATCAATTTTAATAACCTACGTTTGGGAGGGAGATCCACAGTACCACCCCCTCCTCCAAACGTCCAATCAGAGTAATGGGATCATAGAGTTCCCCGCCTCGTGCGTTGAAGTTTCCACACTGCTCCAGCTAGTTTCATTGTGAGAACTTCCATATCATTTTTTCCAGTTGTGATA
Source organism: Albula glossodonta (assembly GCA_019788955.1). Classification (NCBI taxonomy): domain Eukaryota; kingdom Metazoa; phylum Chordata; class Actinopteri; order Albuliformes; family Albulidae; genus Albula; species Albula glossodonta. The sequence goes on from JAFBMS010000027.1 coordinate 2,097,820, forward strand.
CCTTGTTTCCTTAAACCAAAGGATTATGGATGACCACACTGAGTTGCAAGAAAAGTTAACAAAAGCATGGGGCGGATTTGAAACCCACATACGTACACTTAAAACCATTGCAGGACAAGCCATTTAACAGTCTATGAATTATAGTCATGACATTGTCCAACTGAAAACCCAAGAAACATTGGAAAAAAAGCATCTTGGTCTTTCAAACAGAAGATGGAATTGTAATGAAGATTGTGGATTAATTGTAAAATCTATTTGTTTTTATATATATGGGTTTTCATTTTTTTTTGGGAAACACCATCTATCCATGCTTACCCAGTCAATTCAAATCCTCACAAGTGTGTTTATAATCTTATAATGGAGCTTCAGTGCCTAGTGAATGATACCACATGGCTTTGAGTGGATTTTAAAGGCTGACCCTAAGATGATCTCCAATTCCAGTGACATCTCCACTTGAATAGTATAAATAACATTGTACAAAATCACAAAATCCCATTGAAAAATACAAAAAATAGAGGTCAACTCAGAACACAATCATCTCAGCTTATTCCACCATTCCAAACTTTTAAGCTTCAAACCACACAAGGCCCGGAGGAAAGGTACTATTCAAAACTAATCTATTACTTTTCCACGTTCTTTGAAGTGCACTCTGGCATAAGAAACGTTCAGGATGAATAAACGTATGTGATCTTCAAACAGGCAGACAGTGAACCTTCGGCTTTAGTGTAAGTGCTTTGAGATGCGAGGATTGAACATGTTGAATGGTCTCACTCTGGCCGAGCACAGCAAGGTTAAACAGGCTGTGGGCTCATTGTGAGGGGTTTGACATGGAAGACAAATAACGAAAACATAATACTTACACCTCAGGCTCCTTAACTGTTTTCACCACCTCTCATAGCAGTGACTGCAGGTAAACCCTTCCTATTAATTATTGATCGGTCTCGTGAGCAGTATGGAGGGATTTTGGCCAGTTTTTCAATGCAGAGTTGGAGGTTGTAGATTGTAGGTTTTTGGACATGAACTTTTCATTTCAGATCCTGCCCAGGGTGACACCGTAGAAATGGCTTCATGACACTTCAAGAATGGCTTCGAGAATATCTCCTGTTCATAAGTGTATGTAATACGATAATGTTGTGCAGTGACAACTTCCCCTTTTGATGGTAAGGGCCATCAATGTTATGGTTCAGTCACACCGGAAGCAAAGTGTCACGAACCAGGAAGGACCCAAATGCAAAAAGTGCAGTCGTAGTCAAACAGGCAAAGTCAAAAAGCCAGGAAGGCATGGCAACAGAACAAAAACAGAGTCCACAAGATAGGTCAGAAGGCAGGCAAAGGTATGGTAACGGGAGGACACAGCAAAAGGTACAAAATCGGGAGACGAGAATCAAAAAACCAGAAAACCGAAAAACAGGTGACAACGGGCAGACAGGCAGGACAAGAAGGCTCGTAGCGTGCACAGAGGACAAACAACTGAGACGAACTCGCAACAAGCAACCGAAAGAACAGAGAATAAATACACAAGACTTAACTAGCAAATGAGACACAGGTGTACAACGGGGCAGGTGAAACAGATAATCAAGGTAGGTAACGAGGAGGGTGGGGAAACACAATGACAAGAAAAACACACATGGACAGGGAATGAAAAACACGAAAACATCCGAACAAAGCCGACAGAAACACAAGAAACCAAAATACAAGTTACACAGTAGTACTGACACAAAGTGAAATTAGCCTGGCAGATAAATCCAGTGTGCAGTGAAAATGTGCTACCAGGGAGGTTCACACAGTGATCTTTTTGCCTTCCTGCCAGTTATATGCTAATGAAATGTAATATCACATGCTTTATAACTGTTAATAAAAGATTATAAAGACCAAACAAAAAGAAAAGTACCTTGTGTCACAGCCAGCTGAACACACAGCTATATTTTCAATCCATTGCAATAAAGCTATGATGCTAAACAAGACAAGACACAAAAATGCTCATTTGCCTAAGAAATGAACATACACATAAGTGACACATCAATTTCAAATATCTAGGTGGATGAGCGATATCATCGCTTATAAATTGAATATGATTGGCTAATAAGCCTGAAAAGCATTAAAAAGTGTCAAATTTGTTTTTTCAGAAGGATAATGAGATCGTCTTTTGCCATCCACAGATTAACCTATGACATATAATTCAGAGATGTCGTTTTATTCCACTTTGTAGTTGAGCAGGATTGTGCGAACTCAATGACCCAGACTCAGCCTTGCTTCATTGCGGTGAATGAGTCATTGGGTGATTCGATTGGCCAGGCTGCCAGTATCTGTATTTAGGTTGAACGCTGTATTGAAGGCTGAGGTGACTCAAGGCCGGTTCTGGGTGAGGGACGCTAGCAGGTGAGACGTCGTCCTGGTGCCCCAAGCCTGGCCCGGAGCCCTTTGCGTTGCTTAGCCGCCGTCGCTACATACATCTCCTCAACCACATACATTCAGCTGACATGGAAAATCCATCCCTTTCAAGGCAGGGTACTGTTACCTTGCTTTCACACCGCTAGCTTCACTAGCGACAGTGCATGGCTGATTAAAACCCCTGTCCATGTCATTTATTGTGTGAGTGTATTCGATGCTTTAAATGTGGTTGATCTGTTGTCATGGACTTGTGCACCACCTTTCTGGGTGTAGTGATTGCTACAATGAAAGGTGTCACCATAAAGCTTTCCGTAAAAGTGAATAAGATTACTGCTTAGATAACTATTCATTAGACAAACAAAATCATGCCACTGAACCACTATCTGTACCTCTGTTCAAAAATAGGAGGACGAATTTTGAGTGGAACTAACATTGTGTATAGAATCGGGGGTAACAGCAGAGCGATATTTTTCTTCTTCTATTGGTTGAGTGCTCTGGTGTGTCAATAGTACATGCAGGAAGTTCTGCCATGCTCAATTGTGATTTGAAGCTGGGGGAAACCGGTGACATGTCACTAGCTGCAGCTTGTACTGCTGTTATTTCGTGTCACTGACTGTCATTGAAGATGAATGACTTCTGGCCATTTTCTAGCAAAGGTGAACTGGTGAGCTTGATGCTGTCTACAGGAATTATGTCAAATATGAAATTGTAAGTCAGATAATCGAAAAGGCCTGGAGCGGGGCCTCCGGGTAGCTCACAGGGTTAGACACCTGCCTGGGAGTTCTGAGATCAGGGACCTAAAACCCAGAAAACTGGGGGGAAATATTGAGGAAAAAAAAGGCCTGGGGCATATGGTCGTTCACCTGGAACTGTCAAAAAGGCATGTGTGCCTGAAATATGCTAAAGCCTTTCTATCCACTTAGCACAACTGCATGTTTGCTCAAGTAAAATAGGTCAAGTTCTTTGCTCAAGTGGACTGGACCTCCCCCATCAAAAAAATGCAGACGTGGTTTTTGTCCAGGTCCAAGCCGCTGAACCATTCCAGTGCAATGCAGCCTACGGCCTCTGAGACTTTTGTCTTGATCGCAGTGGTGGAGCAGGAGTGATCATACCTAAACTCATTATCTCCCTTTCCCATTGAACTACACACTCTGCTATCAGTGCAGAGCCAGCTGTTACATAAAGACTTGATGTTAAAGTTGATATCCCTTACTCTAGGTTACTGTTGCATTGAACGGACATTATATAAAGATTGCAGAGATCCTAGTCTTGAATAGTGATGGTGATATTGTTCCATACTTTTAGATGCTCTATTAATCTATAACCATGCTCTTGTTTTGGAATTGTGGGAGTCCAACGGCTTCCAGGAATTCCGTGTTGTCCTTCTTTTCCGCTAATGATGACCCTAAAATAGCCTTCGCTGTCCACTGGCACTGGGGCATTATCCGGAGCCAAGTGGTCGCCATGGTAACGCACCATGGCAGCACAATCCCGACCTTTCACATGTTTGCCCCCCTCCACCCAGCGGGCTGCCCCCCCCTCCCCTCTGCCCATGGAACATGGAACAATCAATAGCGCTGTATGTTTAGGCACGGCTCTGAATTGTTTTATGACTCTCAAGCATGACAGGTTGCTCAACTGTGCATAATTACACGGCCACGCAAATATGACCACTCAACCGCCTTCCCAAACCTTCGGATATAGGCATCATTTTACAAAACCCCCTTGGAAAGAAATTGAAAGTGTATTATCCTAAAAAAGAAAAACATTTCAATTTCAAGTGGAACAAAGCCCATTTTCACCAAGGCTTGAAATTACAGGGTAAGATTTTAAAAGAACCCCTCAACTACTGTTTGATGTCACATAAAAGCTCCCAATTTGCTATTGGGTTGGTATTATGTCCATTTTCTGGCTCAAATGTTTTGCCTAAGTCACAGTTCTACAGCTGATAATGTAACTTCCCAAACCCTGCAATTGACCCATTGCTTGGTCAATCTGACAACTACCTCTGTCATTCAATGCTCTTTCAACTAAAGTGTTGCAGACTCTCTAATTTGGCGTAATTAATACAGTCAGTAAATGGTGTTCCTACTCTTACTCCTCCTCCTAAACAGTGACAGACCCCACTCTTCTCCCCCTCTCCCTCTATCCCTTTCCCTCCTCAGTATCCTGTCTTCCTTTGTTTTCGCAGCTGCTGGTAGTTAATTAGCTTTCATGTCAAGAAAAGACATGACATGCCAGCAGTAGCGAGGAAAGCAGTAAAGGAAGTCCATTTCAAAATAATCACAAAAATCAAGTGAATGGTTTAAGAAATCAACATTGAATAAAAATGTCCATTTTATGAAGTTATTTTACATTTGAACGTAAATATTTGTTTGTTGGGGTTTCTCTATTGATACGATCTTAAACTTTTTTTTAAAGGTTTTTGCCAGACAAAGGCTGTGAATGATAGGCTGGAAAGTTTACAGGTGCACCAAAAAGAGATGTGGACATACCTGGTACAACACTTAACTATTAGGGATGGTTGAAATAGGGTTTCATCAGCCCTTTATCATGAAAAATCAGCCAATGACTTCTTGGAACCAATCAGAAATGTTTTTCTCCCCGTGACCAGTGTGGTCATTGGTCTAAAATATTGAGTCACTGATACTATATATGGTAGCTCCTCCCATTTTTGGTTCAACGAATCAACATCCCCCTTCACTTCTAACTGTGGTACAGGAGTCTGTTGTGTACAATGTGGTGATAATTATTCATCACAATTTTTGAGTCACGCAGAAGTCACAATCCAGTCATTGACAGATGGGCGCAGTGCTAGCTTTGAGAACAGAAGAGACCTTTCTTCAGGTTCATGTCTGAGGCTAATTGAAGTCTCTGTACTGTCATCCATTTTAGGTCCCTCAGGGGAACAAAGTAAGCAGAATTAATGACAGCGCCATCACCAAGCTGGCAGATGCTGAGGAAATTCTCATGTATTTGTAAAGTGGAAGAGTATTTGCCTTAGTTTCAGTGTGTGCATGATTGTGGGTTTGTGTGTGAATGTGTGTATGTGCGGGTTTGTGTACGGTCCTTAGACTGTACTGAGTCTTTTTCTGGTGTGTTACCTTTCACAACACAAGAATGGTAGCACAGAGCATTACAACATTTTAGGCATCTGAAGACACAAGAAATCTGACAGCTTTATGTCCTTCTGTCCTCACCCTGATAGTGCATGATGCCCCTGAATAGAATTCTAGAAGATTCTAGAAGAATCTTCTGTTCCGTATTTCACATATTTATTTTAGCCAGTTATTGGAGTCTTCCAACATTCATTTACATTTTTTTGATTTATTTAAATATTGTTTTATTCATTTATCTATTTATTTTTTTATTCATAATGGTTAGGGAGCTGGGCTTTCTCCTTAGAGTCGATGGGTTCCATTCCCGGGTCAGGCACTACTGTTGTACCCCTGACCAGGGTACCTAGCCCAGCTTATTCCAGTTAAATATCCAGCTGCATAAATGGACAGCGTGTAGAAATGTAAACTGTGTAAGTTGTTTTGGATACGACCATCAACCAAATGGCTAAATGTAAATGGACCAGCTTTAATGCTTGTAGCTAATAGATTCATTGAGCCAGGGTAATTGGTAGAAAACAAAACTGGAACACATTCCATTTTCTTCTCCCTCCTGCTGGTACAACTATCACTGTGTTTCAGAATTGCACATCAACAAAGCAAAATGTCAATAACAGGATGAAGCCTGGTCCCTCCAGAGGCTGTGAGCTCCCATAATCGGATATGCGGATAACTGTGCTGTACCTGCTTCATCAGTCTGTCAGATGACATCCATTTTTCTCCTCGCCCTGTGCTACAGTGAGGGAGTACAGGTTGTCTCCTGTGCCATGTCAGGGATATGAGATTCTTCTGGAAAAGAACAAAGTGTCTGGATATCAGCTAGCTGCTAATCTGTATCATTCTCCAAATATCAGACCAGTTTGTGTATAAATCCGGGCTAGGCCTACTGCAGTATGGTTAGCTTTCTGAACAGACCTCATTCATGTTTCAGTTCATTGCACTGGATTGACTCTTAGCCCTTTCAACTAATGCAACACATATCAACAGATAAGTCAGCTAGCCAGAAGCTTAACTGGATCTGTGGGGGCCGAGGCTAACTAGCTAGCCACTGAATACACGACAACGCGTAAAATATGCAGACATTAATGGAAAATGTAACGAAATGTAGAAGATTTTAGGTTTTTATTAATAGTAAAAAGGTTACATCAAATCTGAGGAATGTTGAGATGAGCTGCCATCAATTAGACACATTTAGCTTCCAAAAAACACCCAGGTAATTAGTGGCTGCCTTTTTAAGTTCTATAATCTTCAACTTATTTCCTGGATTTGCATTAATTCCTGATTTGTTCATGCATCCCCAGCCAAATGAAATGGACACTGTCATATATCATCTGAGTTCCATGATGATCTGTGCATTGCTTATTACCTCAGAAGCATGTCTATGTGGCAGCGCCTAATTTCAGGATACTCTGTGCTGTTCGTTTGCAGAGTGTTGCCACCTCTGGCCGATACCTGTAAATGCATATTTATGTAAGGACAAATAGGTGTCAATAAAACATTGCAACCTTTCTTATGCTTAATTATCTATAGCCTGTTTTCAGTTAAGTTGTTTTGCTAATGTTTCTACATCCTGAGTCATTATGGGTATTTACTTTTTACATGTATACTGCTTAATATGTACTCAGTCCAATCATTGTTTCCAAGTCAAAGGTGATTGGTCACATTAACCAGGCACCACAGGAGGTTGGTTGCAGGGAAATCCCAGCCTCCCTTGGGTGAATTTGTTTTTAAATCACAGGCTGTGACATGGTGTCCCTGGAAATCAGGGGCTACTCTTGACCTTGAGCGTCTTGGTCCTACCCAGGGATAGGTACCTTTTTGGGTCATTGTCTCTTTTGATGTTTGCCCTGGCTAGCCTCTATTGTAAACAGACACCTCAATGGCCTACCTTTGATGGCACAGCCAAAGTTGGCACAGGGACCCAAACTGGACAGATGTCATGCTCATTGCTGGAGGGCTGGCGCGTACACAGTGTCTGCATAGAATGGCACGGAACCTCCTGGTCAAGGCAAGGCAGACTTTTCAGAGCAGCTGGACAGTCATATCAGTCCAAGGTCTATTGTACATCGGCACATTTTGCACCAAAAAGTTGTTATTCCAAAAAGTGAATATTTATACAAAATCAGTAGTTTCAGAGAGACAGGCAGACAGACAGACAGACATAGATAGATAGATAGATAGATGTATTTTCTTATATAGCTTGTGGGGACATGTCCTTATCACTTTTCTGAAAATGCAAGTGTGTCCCTACCAGTCCTACGTTAGACACACACACGACGACATAAATGTCTCTGCAGTCTTGAACCAACAGTCTGTGGCCGCCAAGGTATGGAGTTTTGTCAGAATTGTTCCGGGTGACATCACAATGCACTCTGCTAGTGTTGTTAGAGCATTGGTTGTTATAACAATGCCTTTATCTATTAGCCTTCAGTTTGGCCTCTGTACAGTGTAGCCTCAGTGTGACAGCCATCATTACAGTGTGGCCCCTGTACAGAGTGACAGCCATCATTACAGTGTGGCCCCTAAACAGAGTGACAGCCATCAGAGTTGAGGAGAGGATTTTGGATGTTTTTCAAATATTTGCTTATGGCTGAATCTAAGATAACAGCAAAAGAGGCCAACGCATGCAGGGATACATTTTCCTCATATACCACTGACAAGATCAATCATTTACCCAGAGCTTATCAGATCTACAAAATCAACTGAGTTGCTTATAGCACAGCTACTTTTCATACCTGTTTTTGTAGTACCATGTCACTCTATTCATTACACTTGATTGAGGCCACAAGAAATTGAATTTCAGATGTTCTTCCACTTTTCCTTAGGTAAAGGTAAGGTAAGAATAATGACTCGTAAAAGGAAACATGTTGTGTTGTAACTAGAGGCAGTTATTTGTAATTATTCATGTTGGTTTCCCAAGTAACCCAAACCCATCCATAAAGCTTTGTGGTCATGTAGGTCAATAAACTACTTGCTAATAATGTCACGTACAGTATTCATTAAAAGCTTCTACACCGAGACTTCAGTTTACTGTACCCACAGTGATGCCAGTTAATAACTTTGTAGTTAATCCCAAATATCTGTATAAAACATACTCCAAAAGATATACATTTGAATAGTGCAGGCTGATTGTACAATAGCATCTTTGACAAGTTATCCCTGCGTAAGGGCCTTTGTCTAGTTTTGTCTACTCATTACTCGTGTTGTTAAAGACCAATTTAATTCACAGAAAAAGTTGGAAGTGTTTTGGGAAAAATCCAATATGGATTGCAAAAAAATTTCAAGGGTTCTTTTCTTGTGTGGTAGCATAACACATAAAAAGTTGACCATTTTATATTGCTGACAATCTTTTATGTTGTAACAGCAGTTGTAATTTGTAATTATATTCACATTACCAATCTTTACAATCTGCAACCAACAATTATGCATGTACACCGTAAATGATTAGGTTCATTCATTTTAACAACATGGTATTCATTTTTCGTCCTCAAACTATTTATGACTGGAGCCAGGTAAAAGGTTCAAAGTTCAAATCCCACTCAATCACGGCCTATGCACTGTACACACTGAGAAAGCATTTGACCTGAATTACCCTGGCGTATCTGCAGCAATATGATGGGTGGTCCGGAAAAACATGCCGCTGAATGTATGTCAGCTCAGATAAGGCCCTCTCAGCCACTCCTCTAATACCTCAGCTTGCCTCTGTGAAAAAAACTTTTAAAATACATTTTAAGAAAATCAAAGTAAATAATTTTGTTAAAACTAGTGCATGCTCCATATATTGAAATATTTCTGCAATATTTGGTATTGTCTCCACTTTTTTGTAACATACAATGAGGGAATGATTAAGGAGATGATGATGAAAGGATGATTAAATGTTGTTATCATTGTTCAATGTCCAGCTATGGGAATTAAAGGCATTCATGATATTTTAACTGCAGTCAACTCAGTTCATTACCTTAAGCAGATACAAGATCAAGGAGCACCTTCCACAGACAATAAGAATGAAAATGACAACAAACTAATATTTCGAATCTTTCAAACAAGAATAAATCTCCTAGGAATTTACTTCCTGTGATTCAGCTTACTTTTATGTTAAAGCCAGAGAGCCAAAAACTGGATCCATGTAAAATTGAAACAGATGGACTTTTTCCTTGTGAATGTTCAAACTGTCATTGGAAATTATGGTGTGTATGTTGATGGAAATGTAGCAGGCTGTTTAAAACTGTTAAAACTGCTCTGGGTGCTTTTGCATCGGCTGTTATCATCATTTTATTATAGCCGTTACTCAATTTGTTGTTTAGAGGGTTCTCTGAACTCAATGCAAATAGCCTGCAGATTGCATTTTCCATGGCATGCAGAAGACAAGAGGAACATTACCGTGCATCATTTTTGTCATTTGTAAGAGCATTTCATTGTTCTTACATTTGTTGTGTTACATGATAAAACATCTTCCCAGCTAGAACAGGACTTTTATTAGGGAGAAAAATATTACACACATTCTCCTCCCAAAACATTTCAAAATACTCCACAAACCCTTTTTTGTATCTTTCAACCCTGTATCTATAAGTTGTATACCTTAGTGACACCTGACACTTCCACTTTTATTTCATTACTAAATCACGCATACAACCTGTTCGGCTGCAGCGAAGGCTATTCTGTCGCAGATGGATTATGTCGCCGAATTGCTGTTCATTCTGTCCCGGAATGATGATGTCGTAGGCTGAGCTCTGTGTCAGATGGATGATGTCGTTCAAGTGGGAAATTTTCCCCTTCTGTGTTTTAACTTTTAACTCATAGTACTTTAACCTGTCTTCCTGTATATGCTTGCTGTAATGAAATGCCAGCGGTTAACAGCATGAAAAATCTTGCATGGCCAGATCTTGGCAAACACCCAGAGAAAAATGATAGCAGTGTGAGGGGCTACTCAATTTGCTCGTGAGTGGGAAATAAATCACACACTGCCTCATGGGTAATGAATATGTAAGCATATATGAGTCCATTGCTGCCAGTTGGAAATGTGCTGTGTGACATGTCATGGTGTAAGATCTATTCCCACGTTACAAATGAGCAGAGATGGAATAGTCCAGCTTCAGAACCTAAAAGAACTACTACTGTATGTATTTGTTCTACCTGTGCACTGAAAACGGTGATTCCAAGAACTAGCTCATCTACCCCACAGAATGGTTGGAATCAACTGGTAACTTGGTAGGGCGAAGGTGTAACTGGGTGTGTGTGAGGGGGTGGCCAAACCTCACTTCCTGGGACATGTTATCCAACCGTTGTGTGTGTATAGTATGTACATCTTTGAATAACAGTTTGCAAATCAGAACTGATTTTCACGTCAGCCAAACATCCTGTTGACACAAAATAAAGATTTTATTTGTTATGTCATAATTCCTCTGGGTAAAATAGCTCAAACATAGCTAGGGCGCGTTTGAATAATGATACACTACAACATTATGAGTATAAAACAAGTTCAGACTGGTTCAGCTATGTAACTTCTGGTTCTTATTGACTCCTTTTTCTTGAAGAGTTTAGTGGACGGTGACAGCAAGGTTGCTTCTTAATTTTGTTTATCTCAGTTTATTATGAACATGTTTGGAGAGCTATTTTCGGTGCCTTTCCCATGATATTCTCACTGCTGTTTCCTCCAGGTGTGTCTCCTCCAATGGCAAGAGCACCAGTTTCTCTAGGTTGTCTCCTCTTTGTACTGTGTATATATAGAAATTGCATGAAATACAAGTTACAAGCACGGCCATTCTGGCTCCACTGCACATACAAGAGTACTTCAGCTCAGCAATGTGAACCCATGATTGAAGAATGTTCTTTGTTTCCCCCTTAGACGTTCTCTAGAATGTCTCAAGATGTTACAGTTTTGTCAAGATAACTCCCTGCAATATGATTGAATTGTCCTTGTTATGCAATGCAGCTGGTCAATGGTTGAGTCACCTTGAGCTGACGTTTCTAATTAGTACCCTACGTAAATTAAACCATGATAAATCAAAAGAAGTAACAGGTAAGTGGTGTATTAGTAAAGTACATTTCCAGACTTAAGACCTTCTTACCTCGCATCTAACTCTTATCCTGGTCAGGTTCACAGCACTGTACTGGTTTAAGCTTCAGAAAATCTGATAATGTTTCTTCTTTTTATTATGAGCAGTCAAAGGTTAAAGAATCTGCTCCTTTTGTTAATACGATCATTTATGTCTTACCCTCTTTTCAGGATTTCGCTGGTGTGTATTTGGCCAGTAGTATTTGGCCTTTCTTGTTCCCCGCTGGTTGCAGCCTTCAATGGACCTCTCCAGCGATCTAACCCAGTAACATCGCTGCGCGTCACCCGCCATAACTGCCCGATTTGCTCTGCACAGCTCGGTGATGTTGGGCCGCAGTCGGGGCAGGTGCAGGCTCCACACAGGCCCCAGGCCCCATACAGCTGCTGCAAGTCACATGAGCCAATCAGCAGCTGGGTTGCTAGGAAGTTAAAGCGAAGCTTCTCGTAGGTCACCTAGACAGCAACAACAACACAGAGCAACAACAGGTACATATCACACTCACAATCAGCTGCAAGATGATAAAAAAGTCCTACCATGTATAATGATGTCAAGGAAACCTGTTGCAATACATTCCAATTTTAGCCAGTCCACATTCAGAGTATAGAAAAATATTTCCTTTTTCTCATTTGTAAATGAAAGTGTCAAAAGTCATAATCAAGTTTTATATGACACACAATTTTATGTGATTACGCCAATAGCAAAATTAATTCCAGCTCCAGTCTCTGGATTTATTGAAAATCATTTATGGATTTTTAATCCGTTTTGCTGAAAGGATAACCTCTTTGTAGCATAATATAGCTTTTACCTTGAAGGTGTTGAAGTCAGTTTTGCTGTCATGGTGCAAGATGCGAAGCTCCCATCCATCAAATATGGTGTAAAGGGACACATACTCCCACAGGTTGCTAAACAGAGGATATTCTGATTACTACAGCTAGCAAATGTCTGCATGCTCTGTAGGTGTAGTATTTGTTTTCCTCTACCTAGCTGCTCAGAACAACACCTATTTCGGCTCTGTGTTTATGCAAATAATGTTTTTTGACTGCTGTGTCAGACCAGAATTTCTGGAATACAAATACATAACCAGGAAATATGTTGTTTTTTTCTGTAACTGTGGTTAATTGGTTTCAATTATGTTTGTAGGGAAGGCAATTCCATATCAGTTTATTCAACTGCATAACTGAGGAAGCTGATAGCACATTTGAAGTTCCACATGGAACAAATCTTGGGTCTATTCCCTTTTCTTTATACATGCTCCCCTTATACAATGGCTGTCAGTTGATGTATTTGACCCTCTTGCTCCATAGCGTAAACCAAAACTAAAGAACCAAGGGGGATTTTGGACTCTGACCTGAATTCACAGGCCACTGCAATATCATCATTAAAACTGTGTATTCATCAATTTGAGAAATAGTGCCAAAGTATGACTGTCTCTTTCAAAGACTGGTTAAGTCAGGTTGATAACTGCATTCATTATAAACAGGCTGCATTACTACAGTGTCCTTTTTACTCATCGTTTGACCAATGAGTGTGACCTTCTTCAAAACGCAGATTCAGAAATGTTGGGCTTGTCTCCAGTCCTGCTGTCTGTTTTTTTTTAAATAGATTTTAAAGTTGTTATTTTTGTTAATATACTACATAGTTCATGCCTTGACAAATAATGTTGTGCTTATCATCCATCTGGCCATCAATAAAATAAAAAAATGGCATAGTTAAGTGCATTACTTACTAATTTGATCATTTTAAGGATTCATCTACTTTAATAATAATAAATTAATATGCAGGTTAAAAAAAATAAATAAATAAACGTACATCTCCCAGACTTCCCTGTCTTGCAGGTTGCAGAACTTCCTCAGACAAGCTTGGAGATGCCGACCCAAGCGCCTGATACAACAATGGAAGTTCTGCAGTTCCTCGTGCCACCTGGAGAGGTCTCTTTTCGCCAGGAGCAGTAATTCCATTTGCATCGGTCTCATCAAGCGCTTACACTGTCAGATGGAACATAGGATGATTTGAATATACCTTCAATGGAGCTATTCATCGTTAAAAACACGAGACAGCGTTGATGCCCATAAGAAGATATACACGTTCCAAGGTAAGTGCATGAATTAAAAAACGGACCTGTAACCAATAACAGAGCGTTCATATTCACACTTTTTTGTATGTGTCTTAAGGGGGGGGGGGGACATTACCATTGGTATGCACACATGTAACTATAAAAAGTCACTTAATGCTGTGACTTTACTATTAACTTATTGAACAAAACTTAAGTTTGTTCTGGATTTAAGTCTAATTTAGAAGTTGAAGTTTAGGGATGCATTTGAGAAATAGAACGCAGACTTATCATTCACAGATAATGCAGGATGAAATGTTAATTGGACTCGGAACCTTAGGACATAGGTATAACCCTGAGAATCAACATACCAGATGGTAAACGGTCCTGCCTGTCTTCTGCTTGGGGATCAGAAAGCGTCTGGATGGCATCGGGCAAAGTGAGGAAGACTCCGGAGATGGGGGGCCAGGGGGGACTTCTGTCACCTAAAATATGTGCCATTTATCAATGAAATATGCCCGTGGCCCAGTCTGTGGACTAGGTGTTGTATCTCCTTTTCCCACCACACGCAAAAAAAATGTCATACCGCTGATTACATCGCGAGCATAATTCAGGGCAAGAGAAGAAGTGCACGCGAAACAAAAATCAACATCAATCAACAGAGCATGGAAGGGTATACCTGTGTATTTTAGAAAAAGTTCAGAATGCTTAATAACATAGCCTAATGACAATGCTAATGTGTCAGGGACCTAAGGATTTGTTGCCGATGATAATTTAGCAACTTGCGGATGGATGAAATTCTTTTTTGTAAACGTCCGGTCAGAAAAGTGCAAAAAAAAAAAAAAAAAAAAAATTAAGGTCCTGAAGTGAAACACAACCACTTAAAGAGAATATTGCCTTGCAATAGCCTAATATTGATTCCAATCGCCATCCAAAGTGCCACGCGAGTAATACAGTGTCTTTTTGGTACATTAAAGTAGTGGATGATTAAAAAATGAGAAAAAAGAAAAACGTTTATTGGTTTTGGAAGAAACATGTCATTTCTGATTTTCCTATGTAAAACTGAATTCACAATGGAAGCAGTGTTTTGGAAAGTTCTATATTAAGAAACTATTAACTCTTACCTAATCTGTTTTAAAAACAAAAATCTATTTACGGTTGTCGCACTTATTTATTTAGCCTACATCTATTAATTATTTTTCATTTTAGTTTACAGGGTTCAATAAGATAGTTAAAATATGAGTATTTTAAAAAAGTATTTCAGCTTTAGACATGAAGCATTCGTATGAATGACTCATATTTCGATAACTGCTGCCAGGTGATACCAGTGACAGCAGGCATATCACAGCAAAGTTTGTTAAGGGTATCTACAGTTTCAGTTCCACACGATAATGGGAACTCTGTGAACCACGTATAAGGACCGCTACTTGTAGGTCCTCAAGTATTTAATAGGACAGAAACGCGCCCAGAAACGCCACATATATTTTCTGGTAATTGTATTACTTACTGAAACGGCATTTCTCTCCGTGTAACTCTTATTTACATTTTCTGCTGTGAGCTTCAAATCCATTAGGCAGTGTCTAGGCCTACGCTTCCTCAAGGACACTCTGGCTGCGATAATTCTGAAGTTGTGATTCAAATAACGTATTAGAGTCCTGCCGAACCGAGTTCTTGTTTCCATTTAAAAATAGATGTGTGAGTTTTTGTTCTACTAAGTAGGTGGAATTGCATCACAGTCGGACATTCTAGTTTAAAGCGTCAAGGTTAAATCAGGCTCAGCAATAGAATACTGCACTAAACTGAATAATATTTGGTAAGGGTAAAAAGTCAGTATATTTATAGTTTAGGGAAATCTCCAGAGATTGTATTTATTTATTTATTTATTTATTCATTTAGTATCCTATAATATGGTGTAGCCTACTCTCGGACATAACTTTATAGACATGCTTCCCAATTCCATATCAAGTTTCAACATTTCACAACTTGTTAGCTTGTTAAATCTCGTTAATGTTTTAACCTTATAAAGTCTCATGTTTGTTGGAGAGTCCCAGTGTTGGAGTCGAATTACTGTAAAGGACAAAAATGCAATATTTAACAAACACGTCTTGGACTGACAGGTTTTATTTAAAATAGAAAATTTTCTTCAAAATGTTCTTTAAAGTGGAAAAAGAGATGGATTATTGTTCTCATACAAAGGTTTTGAATGTATATTGGCCTTCTAGGTTATATATTACAGAAATATTGATGTAATTGCATTTGAAATACTTGTAAATGTGCTGGTCTTACAAAGCATATTATGAGAACTCTTCAAGTCTGCCATATCGTGTGCCTTTGTTGGTTTACAGTAGAAATAGGCTACAGTAAGGTACAGTAAGTAAGGTAACTACAGCGTATTTCTTAATTCTCAGTCCAGTGTTTGCACGAAAAACATTTTATTACTGAAGAAACAGCGGTGTTTGACTCACGTGAATGTGTCTGGCCATACAGGCATAGGTTATCCAAGGTAATGTAAAGGATTGCAAGGGAGACTTTGCAAACAATGGATGAACCCGCGTTCACATACGCTGTATGTGATGTTATACTAAGTGCGACATACATTTTACATTTTCAACGGAGCTTCCAAAAAAATGGTAGACCAAAATGACCGTGTCACGTGACGAAGCGGGGCTCTGTACCTCTGCGGTTTCGCTGCGGTACCATGCCTCCTTTTCCCCTGGTGATTGGCTGCCAGCTCGAATTCACGTGAACGCAATTTGATCTACAAGGATGGTTAGGATCACCGTGGCGTGTCTGAGCAAGTGTTACAAATGACCTGACCGGCACAGGAGTCTTTGTGTTGACTTGGCTCAACATGCTGTATTTCAAAGTAAGCTGTAGCTAGCCATAGTTCTTACATTACAAGACTTTTTTTTAATTAAGCATGAATACTTATGGACCAGTAGTACGGCGTTGAAATAGCTTTACTCTCCTCAACTAACCTTTGGCAGTGTTTCAAATGAACTGCACCAGGTAAGTTTGATCGTCTGAAAGCTGACAAGGCTTGTTGTACTGTAACAAAACTTATTTTTTTTTTCACAGCTTTTTCTCTTCTTAGTCTGCAGAGTCCATAGCATGCATGTTGTATACATGTGTTGTTAAGTTGAGTCATGTCCAACAGCACTTGCTTGATTTCCACCTGTGGTATTAGACGAATCTATCACTATTACAGCGTGGGAATCGGTGATAATTCCTTTATGACCCATTTTAGTCTCATGAGTCATCTGTTTTGCGTCAAATCACACCAGTTTGATACACTATATCTTCAACAATTTGTGGTTTATGAGTAATGTGGAAGTAGCTACAACTTCCACTGCACAGAGTTTCACAAATCAGCTGTTCTGTGTCTGTAGAGTTTTATAATACTTGCTTTGTAACTTGATGATTTTGTCACAGTTTTGTCATCAACGCGTTACTTTTTACAAACGCTCGTAGTTTAGTCCCATCACATGAGAGTCAGTTTT
The DNA here is from genome assembly GCA_019788955.1 of Albula glossodonta. Taxonomy (NCBI): domain Eukaryota; kingdom Metazoa; phylum Chordata; class Actinopteri; order Albuliformes; family Albulidae; genus Albula; species Albula glossodonta. The sequence goes on from JAFBMS010000027.1 coordinate 2,114,933, forward strand.
AAAGTACAGCCTAATGGTTATGGATTGAAACTGTCAACAACTACTCTGGTATTGACTGGTCCCATTATCTATCAACTGGAATAGGGAACTTATTACAAAGTATGTCGCTGCTGGTAAAACAGGAAGAGGGTGCGATGAATAACCTACAGCCTAACCATTTACACTTATGTGCGAAAATAGTTTTTTGCAAACGAGTTCAACTTAAGAGAGTTTTCGATCGTTACTCGTTTCTGTGTTTAAAAAAAGTATATTTTTAAAGCATGTCTTCGTCATTAGCCAGACTATTGCAAGTAGCCTCCATTTACCCCGGAACAACGAACTTTAAATACGAAACGTTATTTGGAGACATTGGTAAAAACCAGGAAGCAAGGCATCGGTGGAGGAAACACTAGACAAGCAGCGTCTAAAAACAGCAAATGAGCACTTACAGGTAGTTTTACATTTTTTTAATCGAGAAAAATCGTGTAAGATTTATTTCTAGTAAGTTTCAGAATAACCGTGTAAACAATTATTTTTAAAAATCTAGTTTCCTTTGTGTACTTACATCCTCGGAATCTGGGACTGCAACAAAAGCAAAAAGAAGGCGTGACGCAATATAATAATCTTGTTTCTCTGTCATTAATGTCACTTTAGATTGAGACACATATTTATTCTCTGTTTTATTCTATAAGTTTTTTCTTTGTGTTGAAACGTGCGGAATTTACAGTGAGGCGTATAAACCTATTTACAAGTAATCACCAAGGCGATATTTTGTCTAGCAGGCTATAACAGGTCCATATCTGGTATCAGTGTAAGTAAACCCTATTCACGGACAGCCTACTGATTTGATAGTTCAGTTTTTGCAAAGTAACTGACAGATTGTACGTTTAGGGTTTGCTTTTATTTTTACTATGTGTGGAAGTGTAGATGAGTATTTTATCTCTACAGCAACCCAAATATTGACTAACGATCAGTCTACCGGCTGGCTATATCATTCTTGAAGGTCGTTAGGGTGCCAGAGCTGTAACCAAATCGTTCACCATCATATCCGTAAACTGTTAGTTCCTGAGGTCCACAAATCTAAAAAATAGAAGAAGATATCCAACCTATAAGTTTACAAGGTTAATATGTCGATATGTATTCATCCAATTTCCCCATATGTAATGCACTTTGTGTTGTAAGTCGCTCTGGATAAGAGCGTCTGCTATATACCTATCATGTAAATCAATGTTATGTGTTAAGCGTTTACTGTAGCATGTAGTTTCAAACTGTTCATACTTACAGAACGGACTGTCTATGTACACAGTGTGAGTAGCCTGGTTTTTAATGGATGCTTGTCTAAAAGTATTTTTTTTATTAAAACTAAATCAATGCAGATTATTAGCATTGCTTTTAGGAAATGGAGACATGATTACATGCATGTTGTTTGGTAATCTATCATAAAAAGATAACAACTAATACGTCTGTTGGAAAAACTATGGACAGTCATTTCTGCTTAAGTAAGGGCTTTCTAACCAGTTTTCTAACCAGTTAACCCGATAAAGTGACATGCTTCCGATTTTAATTACATGCAAGCTATAATAGAAACACTGTAATATTGCATCAGTCATATTTAGAAGCCACCCGAAAATGTATGAGGAAGTGACTGAGTAGAAATGAGTGAATAAGCAAATGGAATAAGCTAAAATACTACTCATGAAGTCAAACAGAATAAGAAAAACAAAAAAAATATACGTAGTTGACAACTTAAATAAACCTTTCACAAAGTGGACAGCAACCATATCATAGTTGTGTATGCTTGGTGACTGTTCGGTCATGAACACCAGAGGGCGCCCTCGTATTAAATACGTATTCTTTACCCTGACGATTTCACTGCTGTCACTACAATTAAGAACACTGACGTTTGACGGAGTCCTCCTCAATTTTGTACTACTAAGGTGTACTATTTTGTGTCAGAAGATTATAGGTAGGTGAGTATGGAGAACACTCATCTTGTTATAGCCAACAATGCATTACTGAATGACAATGTAATACTAAAAGCAAAATTTAAGCCATGCAAGTAGATTCTTTGTACACATTTTTGGTAGCATATATTTAGAGTTCAACAAAATATAGAAAGTGCAATGTGTAAATAATTGTGACTTATCAAAAATGACTGAGGGCTGAGATGTATTTTTTCATGATCAGTGAATTTGATGTTTATTAGTTATTTGGCGATTGATTGTCCTGCTGTCTTCGGAACTACTGAATGATTCATTCTTTGGCATTCTCTGTGATGGATGTCATTCTTGCAAGTGTTTCTCACTGATAAAATTTGTGCAAACTCCTGAAAGGACCTTAGCTGGAAATTTGATGTGAAATTTGAAATATGGGTTTTTTTTTAAAATTCTGTTTGGAGACCATGTGTAATATATGTTGAAATCAGGTAGGTGAATGGTTTAGGACTTAGAGTAAGTGGGGGACAGCTTATCTGTAGGACAGTCAAATCTGTGGAAATAAGTGAAAATGTTAGTGGAGAATGTCAAAGGTGTTCAGCTTGCCCACTGTCTTTGAAAACTCTTTGTAAATGGTATAAAAATGTTTTTAAAAAATCTGCTTAATAAAATTATTTTGTGCTATCTCATCAGTAAGATTTCACTTATTATCAAACCTTGTAGAATCTATGTTCTGATCATGCCGCTACTTTGAAAGCTCACTTGAAAATCAATTCCAATACTTAAAATTCATTAGGTCCTGGAAAGTGAGGCATATACCTTTGTAGACAAAACATTTCAAAAGTAAGATGTCTGGAAACATACTTCCACTTTGCAAAAGCGGTCGAATTGCTCAACGCAGCCCTGAATATTGCACAGAAATAAGTCTCTGATAATCATAAATCAATCCTTTAATGTCACTTAAAAGCTGAGTAAATTATAAATCTGATTTGACCTACATGCTGGTTTAAAGAGGCAGGTATGTGTTATACATTAATGAGCATAAATGCTTTGATACAGGTTTTACGTAACCAAAGAAAGCAAAAGGTTGATAACTGTTATGGGCCGCTCAGTCTTATCGTGTTTGACTATCAAAAAGTAACCCCTTTATCCACCTGGTGGCCTTGCCAAGTTGCCAAGGGCTAAATGTTTGCTAAAGGTTGTTTGATTTATATTGCAGAATTTTCAAAGCATTTATATTGGAGCCCGATGTACGATCGCATTGATAGTATAGCTTCTGCCTCTTAGCTTTAGCTCTTTTTTTGCTGAAGTGTGTCTTTAGGCTAGTCAAGTGGTTCTCATAGCTATTCTACTGGCGAATTTAAGTTTGGTCATTTTTAATGCAATTTTTTTTTGTGTCTTCTAGTGTGTTCAGCTTCTTCCCGCATAAATCCGCTATGCCGATTGAGTTGGCCATGCCGCTGTACTTGGGGAGAGAGGACTTCCACCGCCAGAGGAGCCTGAAGAGGGCGAAGCCACTTCGGCCCTGCCTGCATCCCTGCGCCAGCCTCCCCCGGCCCATCCCCCAGAAGCCCAAGGAGGCCAGCGTCGTCCTCGACGACCGCGGCAAAGCCAAGAAGCAGGTGTCCTTCGCTGACCACAAGGGCCTGGCGCTGACCATGGTGAAGGTGTTCTCTGAGTTTGAGGACCCCATCGACATCCCGCTCAACATCCGCGAGCTGCTCAGCTCGGTGGCTGAGCTGTCAGTGAGCGAGGACAAACTGCTCCTGGACTTCGCCCAGCCGTCTGCGGACTACCTGCTGTTCCGGCAGCGGCTCGAGAGCCAGAACATCTGCCTGGAGCACTGCACGCTGAAGGAGAAGACGCTCGCGGGCACGGTTAAGGTGAAGAACCTGTCTTTCACCAAGGTGGTGAAGGTGCGCATCACGTTCGACACCTGGAAGAGCCACACAGATGTGGAATGCCAGTACGTGAAAGACACCTACACGGGCTCAGACCGCGACACCTTCTCCTTCGAGGTGGCCCTGCCCGGCCAACTCCGCCCCCACGAGCGGGTGGAGTTCGCCGTCTCCTACGAGGTGAACGGCTGCACCTACTGGGATAGCAACGAGGGCCAGAACTACAGGATCATCCAGTCGGCTCTGAAGAAGGACCCAGCGGTCGGCCTGGGCAGCCGCTATCCACAGCAGAACATGAACGAGCTGGGAATCCACTGCGACCCGTACGGCAGCCCCCGCTGTTCCCACGGGATCTTCCCAGAGTGGCCGAGCTACACGGCGTTCGACAACATCGGGCCTTACTACTGAGGTGGTTCATGAACACGTTGACCAGTCAGATCTGACCGTTAGCAAACACAAGCCTCCACATTTGTGGAAGGTCTTAAACACGTGCTAATTGATTAACCGCAAAAGGACAGGAGAGAGAGAGAAGTAGTTCTCAGAGTCACACTGAACTGAAACTGAAATGAACTATCAACTGGCCAGACACGGACATCACAGTTGAAAGTACAGTTGCCGCCCTCTGCATTGGAGTCTACATACAATAGACCGCAGGAAGCTCTCCAAAGCCAAGGCTGAGGACCTTGGGGTTAAAGACCAGGAAGTGATTCTTCTGAGGCTGAAAGTTTCTTCAGCTTTCCAAGTGCAATAACTTTATCACTTCTTGTTTAAGAATATGCAATACAAAGCCAGTATTTAATGAGAGCAAGTGCTTTTTGCTATGATATGGGAGTAACGGCCGCCCTATGAAATCCGTCTGTCTGTCATTTGCAGAAGTTGTTGAAATCAAACATAGTGTTTATCATGTGTTACTTTACATGTGCCCACTGTTGTCTTCCGATTTCTACTTTTCATGTATGCTGTACATAACAAATGTCTGTGTGTGTGTGTGCGTGTGAGAAAGAGACTTTACAAGGGAGAACGATGTTTGATTTGGAGATATTGCCTGCTGCTATTGCCTTACTAACAACCGTGCTAAGCATGCCAGCTAAGAGCACGCCAGCACCTTTGTCCCCATAACTGTGTCTTGGCTCCGGCTGTGCTTTCCGCATGTCTTCACGGTGCCTCCATCTCCCAGCCCCTCTACTCCCCTACATCCTCAATGGCTCGGTGAGGGCCCAGAACCGCTTCAGAGACCATTGGCAGGTTATTATCCGTAGATGGTTATCAGAATACGGGCATTATAGTTGATCTTTCACTGGAAACGCAAATAGGCATGTATTGGCAAGAAAAAGTGCCGAAGTAGGCAGGCGTAGTCGGCGCTCCAGCTTTTGGCTCAAACCAGCTGGCTCAGCTACAGGAACATGGCTAACAGTTGCATTTAGCCTGATCCGTGATTGCATGTGGTGGATGCTGCATGCATTAATGTATCTCCTTAACACCTAGAATATTGTTCCCAGAGTCACGGACTAGAGTTATTGAGGCACACGTGCGACGACTGAAATGGTTAAGCGTTTTGGGACACCTTTGTTCTTTTCAGAATGAGATTTTGGGTTGTCCGCAACAGCTCAAAGGAAAAACGGACGCCTTTGGTTTAAAAAGATATATATGTATATGTGTGAGAACCGAATAAGTGAAAGGGTACCGCCGCAAGGTTGCAGCTTGCAGCTATTACAGGAAACGGTATTACAGACCTGTTTCCGTGGGTTGTCAGCTCGAAAGCTAGCAAAATAAGTGTAGAATCCAGCCCCTCAGGGTTTTAGTGATTTGACTGCTTGGTTATTTGATTCAAATAACAGTATAGGAACTGAAGTAACTTTGGACCTTTTGGGTTTAATCAGATTTAACTGTCACCAGTCCTGATGGGCAATAACTCAGTTTATGTAAATCCTGGCCATAAAAGATGATGTTGCAAAGATTCATTCATACATGTGACTCTTCTCAGGTATTTTGAACCTTTCTGAGATCTGTGATTTGGAGGTTTACTTACCACTGTGGTGACCAAGCAGTCAACCGCTCTTTTCACTTAACATAGGGAACCAGTCATGGAAGTTGCTTGTTTGCTTCTATTCAGTGATAATCTGAAAAAGGTATGGACAGAAAAAATATCAGATGTATTTATTTGATTATGCTTGAATGTCTTACACTTTATCTCTGGTGGTATGGCCTCCATGGACCAGTACACTTTTCCCTAATGCACCGTGAAAGGTAGATTGCGTTTAGTGCAAGAACATGCTGTTAATGCATGCTTGCCTTCTTTAAAGGTTTCGGGAAAACAACAGAGTAACTTGTAATGTGCTTTTTGTAGGATGTGATTCAAGGGTTTTGAAATTTTTTAGAACTTCATTTTTGTCAGTAATGATGCAAGTTCTCGTTTTTATTGTATTCGTTTAATTGTGCGACTCACTGGATGAACACTTTATGAAATTAATGTGAAGTTAAGTCATGCCACTGTAAATGGAGGTTATCACAAAGACCATGAAGCTAAAGCTACCATAAAATTAAACGTTCTACTATCTTGTAGATCCCATAGGTAACGAAATGATTGGATGGAAAAATAGTATATATATATATATAATTTTAAGAGATTGGGAGTGTTTTTAAATTGTTGATGTTGAATCCACCACAGAAGGTCAGTATTGAGGGTTTAAATCTGTTGTGATTGTATATGTGCATTTAAGGTTTTAGATTAATTTGTTGTTCAGTTTTATCACGGTTACAGGAAAAGTTGAATGTACTTGGATAAAAAATGTTCTCTCACCCCCTCTGTTTCTATTGAGGCACCCCCCAAGGCAGGCGTTAAGGGTGCTTGTTTGTGTTAGTATGTTAATTTAATTTGAAATTTGCCTTGCACTTTATGGGAACTGTAACACTAATCAATGAAAAAAATGGTCAATTCAGATCAGAACCATACTTTGGTAGTCAGTAAGTTGAGGTCAATATATTACGTACATTACTGTAAATGGTGTCAGGTGTTCATTCAGAGTTTGAGGTCTACTAAGTTTTCACTGGGTTTTTTTTTCCTCCCATCACTGTTTTTGCAGAACCATTTCCGTTCCTTTTGAAATGATCAGTTTGTTTTCTGTCTGGTTATCACAGGTCTTTGCTGCTTTTTGTAAATAAAGTCACTTTTTCAAAATGCCATGTACATTTTGTTTCAAATGAGAATGTAAATAAAGCAATGTGTAACAGGTATTTGCTTCTATGGAAAATCTGAGGAAAAACATTTTTGTCTTTAAATGTTAAAGTAAAATAAAGATCAATCCCATGTTTTCTTGGTTGGTTCATAGTTGTTGTAAGGGCTGTAGTATTTTACATTCATAAACTTTATTGCAGTCCTCATTGTGAATTCAATATTTAGCCTGTATCTCCAGAATGCAAATGAAGTCAAAAGAGAAAAACAAATAATCAAATGACCCAATCTTATTTAAATAATACCAGTGTGACAAAATTAGAGCTGAAACCTGGTTTTTTGAGAAATCTCTCACCCACTGTGGACTTAGTTCCACCCAAAAAAAGTCTCTTGCGAAAGAGAATACCAATGCAACTGACGTCTGCCAGTCCAGACTTGAAGAACATTGCTTAGCTATTTCAATACCCTGAAACCCAAACAGTCTGTCAGGTCTGTTAGGCTATGAATCTTGGTCCCATTGCACAAACTCTTGCAAGTGAATTTGATCAATCTGGAACTGGATTTTCCTGGTTCTTAACGACACATGACACATGTGCCACTTCTGATTTCCAATTTCACTTGTGAGTGAAGAATCAATCCATTATTCATAAGTATTTACATGTTTGTAAAACATAAGACAACACATTTTAAGAATGCCACGTTGTCTTATGCTTATGCAATGTCCAGTATAGCATTTTGTTTTCTGTAATATTCATTTTTGCTTGTACAAAATGCATTTTAATGTGCCATTCATACTTAAAAAATTGTGGTGACATAATTACTTCTTTTATCCACTGCCAAGACACATGAGACTTCGTTTCATACAGTGCAGTACTTTGTTTTCATTGGCTGCAACTTGGGAGTTAATTAATTGGCATATAACTGCAGAGCCCGATAACCGTGGTTACTTAATTTCCAGTATGCTTGTTATCAGATGCAGGGTGACAGCTAGCAGAACGCAGGTGCAGTCCCCCCCCCGACATTGTGGGAAGGGGAGTCCATTATTTTTCACTGGATAGAAATGCGTAACAGAGTTTTAAAACCTAAGTGCAGAAAAGTTGCCATCATCACCTGTCCACATTTGACAACCTTAGCAGGGGTTTCTCACCCTTGCTCTGGTTGTTGAATGGCTATGGGTGTGAGAACCATCTTTACACCGTGCCGGAACAGGTTAGGAAGTTGCGAAAGCTGACAACTCATTCCAGTCTTGGGAATTTTACTTTGTTATTGTCTGAAATTAATGATGAGCAGGGACGATGGAATGACACCACACCCCAAAACAATGCACATTCACATAAAACACGCCTGATTTATGAGTGCGAGAACACAGGCCAATGTAAAGCGCCCAGCGATCGTAAGATACTGATCTTACTCATTTCACGCCTGGAGCTGATAAGGTATTATTTACATGAGGCTATGTATGACGCATGCATGTGTTTAATATTTTTTTTTTTTTTACAAATGGATTTGGCCAAGATGAAGCTATTGACCGATATATATTTACCTATGTAAAAATGCACCCTGGTAAAACAAATAAAAATGTAATGTTTAACAAACATTTGTTACACACTAAAATTGAACCTTTTGCTTCATATTGGTGGATGGTAAAATCATCAAAGGAAAGGCTAGTAAAGAAGTACAACTGACATTTAGTGTGGGAAAGTGAATTATTTCTTCACTACTAATCTGCCTATGTTTAGCAAGAGGTAGTAGGCTGAAGCAATTACAGGTTAACTCAATGTCTCCTATTTCCTCCTTCAGAAATAATACCCAAAACCCTTTTATGCTATTCAGTTGTTCAAACAAGGTCAAAGTTGCCTACAAATGCGAACAATTGGCACACATTTTCCTCTTAAGAATGGTATAGGCTATACTTCCCTGTGATATTGAGTATTTTCTTTGTTTCCATCTGATTAATGCATGCAATGTACAAGAATAAAGTAACTTCTGATAAACAGGCTAAATTCACATTTAATTTTCGAGCGTTTTTCTGGCCTACACAGGACAATGTGATAACATAATATCTGGATCATGACAGCTTTTGCAAATGTGTTACACTGAGGCAATACATTTGACAAGTTCTAACACCGTACCATAAATTGGTTCTGCATAAAATGAATAAGGTGCAACATGACGTGCTTGATCTCAAATGAACCGACTTCACAGGGTTATGCTTATTCTATTGTCTGTCCAGGTGGGATCTTGCTCATGAAGTGGTCAAACTAGATGCCTTGTCTGAGAATTACTTGTGAGAGAAGTATATGACATTACACTATCTGTGTGCGACCGTCTAAAACTACGCAATATCAGTTTTACAATCACAATCAATTGTGTTATGAAATATATCCAATGTCACAACACATCCCTGATTTGGCAGGGACTTGAATTGACAAACAGAAAATTATGTGGACATCCTAACCACTAGGTGGCACCATTAGTAATTTTTGCACTTAGTATCGCCATTCCCCAAAGCAGAAACAAAAAGCATTCTATCACAGGTCTTTCCTTAAAATAGCTGTAATTTCCGAAGTCAAACTGAGGTTTGACAATCTGTTATTATATTAGGTATTAGGTTAAGAGAAAACCTGACTGCTCGAAGCTATGTTTCAATTGCAATGGCAAAACTAAAAGCACGTTTTCTAGTAACACATCTGAAGTATCACCCGGAAGTACATTTTAAGGTTGCCACAACCACAGCCGGAAACTGGAATTGTTTACGTTCCAGTTTGAAATTATCGATTGAGAAAAACTACAAGCATGTGGATGGCATTCTAAACAAACGTAACTGATTCGTGTGGCCTTTTCTATATTATCATAATGTGGATTTGCACGGATGAAGTCTAACTGAAAAATGAAGAATTTAGGGACTTGAGTAGGGGTGGTAGGATGACATGGTGAAGTAGTGGTGACTAGGCGGGAAGAACGCGCGAAAACATTTAGTCCAGAGTGTGTGCACAGAAAAACATGGAGGATTAGATAACGAGTCAGCAACCCCATCTGTGTGATTAATAGTTAGAATAGTTCAACGGTAGTTATTGGGCTCGTTTGTTCATCATGGAAGACCAAAAGGAGAACATTTTCGACGCGGGCGAAAACGTGAAGGTGTCTCTCAGCTCAGAGGAAGACAGCAGTTCTAATGTACGTATGCGCTATGTAGCTAACATACTGTGTGGTCTGCGCTAACAAGCTAACTGAGCCACACACTTTAGCAAGCATTTTATTAGTTATCAACTTTAGTGTGTGGCACAATTTAGTAGGCTGTGACAAACTAGCTGTCTTTAAAAAATAAAAATGGGACTGTCAACTTTTTCTGAAACTAGATAAGGTTAGGTCAGTGTACTTTGTGAGTGACGACGTACAGTAGTGTTACCTTGCTTTAATTTCGCCTGGTAGATAGCATTATTATAACACAGTCTTTTTTGTGACTGGCGATTTCGTGCTGCTTGCCCAACTGTCTTTATATATGCATAATTGTTTTGCTGTCATGTTTTCATGAGGGCACGTGAATTTGTGAAAATAGGTAATCTGCAAGTGGTACAGCACTGATTTTTGTTTCTTAATGTCAAAGAGTCTACAACTGAAGTGTGCCATAGCATACTCAATGTAACAGTTTTGACATCATTTGATCTGGGTTGTATTGATGTAGATGTACATGATAAAAACCTGTCACAATAGTTTTCTGACTGTCTAATGCTGCAACCACCTTCTTCACAGAAAAAGCATCTAGTTATAAACAAATTACTGCTCCTCCTTGTTAGACCTTAAAAACCTGAGGTATTTACAATGTTGTCATTGCCCTTCTCAGGCCAAATCTTGCACCAGAAGATGCAGTCATACTGAAGACGTGGAAGCTTCTGCACCGCCTGCGAAGGGCGAGTTCAGCGACCCTGTGTACAAAGAGATCGCCCTCGCCAACGGGCACATTAACCGCATGAATAAAGAAGAACTTAGGGCAAAACTAGTCGAGCTGAAGCTTGACACAAGGTAATAACACATATAATAAGCGGGAATTCGAAAAATAGCTGCGACTAGGCCACTCCCACTGTCACGCCCCCTTTTAGTCAATTTGCATGAACAGAAGCACACACCTTCACACACACACACTTGAGCGTCATGCCAAATTTCAGCCTCCTAGGGTGAAAATTGTGGCTGCCAAAAGGTGGGGAAATTTTTGTGAACCGACCAACCTACCAACCAACAGAGCGAGCTATAGAGCTGCTGGTCGCAGCTAAAAAGGTCAGCACATTTCAAAGGAAGGGTGGAAAAGCGTGTGATTGGCCGAAAACAAAGGCTTGGTTGGAAGTCTTTTCCCACAAGTTGAAGCCAAAGAATCGCTCATGGGAACAGTTTACCCATATAAGGATAGTTTTATTCAACTTTAACTAAGGTTTTCAGCCTGATGCTAGTGCACATGTACATTTCAACGTTTTGTGGTAAAACAGCGCAGGCATGTTCTGTAACTTGGCCTGTAGAAATCGGCAGCATTTCACATATCAGTGGCTTGTAGCCCAGCACGTTCCTATTGTCCAGTGTTCTATGTGTTTTTAAATGCTTAATCAGGTCTCACAGTATAAGTTTAAACGTCCGGATGATAGATGCAAACGGCCGCTGAACTTGTCCGTGTGTTTTCTGTGTAAGGGGCGTGAAAGACGTATTGAAGAAACGGCTGAAGAGCTACTACAAGAAGCAGAAGCTAATGCAGAGCGTGCAGGAGGGTGGGCCCACGGACACTTACTACGACTACATCTGCGTGGTGGACTTCGAGGCCACCTGCGAGGAGAACAACCCGCCCGACTTCCTGCACGAGATCATCGAGTTCCCCATGGTCCTGGTCAACACGCACACGCTGGAGATAGTGAGTCAGAGAGGGCTCGGGCTCAGAACGTCGACTCACCCTCACGCCGTCTCCACGGCCACCACTTTTAGATTGAGGCGTTTCTGTTGAGGCACATTTAAAGTTTCCTTTTGGTTGAAGGAAGAGCTTTATATTGATCGGTTGGAATTATGCACACTTGTGTTTTTATTTCGCATTAGGTTGAGCTGTCCTTGCAAAGCTCTACGGTTCATATCTGTAAGGTTCTGCTTTAATAGAAAAACATTACCTCTGCACTGCTGGTCAATTCTTACTGAGTTCATATTTTTCTTTTTGCACAGGTGTTTGTTTTAGTTTTTTTCTCATGAAATCAATTGTGGTCTGTGATGGAGCTTGCAGGAATTTCCCCCTCTCACAATTAATACATTATGGGATATCAGGGAAATGAGGAAAGAAATATGTAACGAAGCACACCGCCACATGCATTGCCCATGTGTGTGACCTTTAATTTTTATGCCATTTGTATTATTTTATGTACCACAAAAATCAAACAGCATGCTGTTTCAGATGTGGCTCTAAAGTCTCACACAACTTCAGCAGTGTCGCCAGGCTCCAGGGGTGTGGTACAGCTCAGCAGAAAAATTCAAAGGCCTTTTTTTCCATTTGCGAAATTATCTCTTCATAGGCTACCTAAGTTTAATTTAGACTGCACTATTTGCACTGATTTCAAAAATACGCGTTTCAAAATGGACACATACCAGGATTCCAGTCACATTTCACAACGTGTGTAATGTTGGTGAATGATGCAACAATCGAGATGAAGGCGTATTACATAATGATATGGCGCATCCCCTTCGTCGAGGCAAATCTAAAGCGGGCTGAGCTTTAACTTGGCGCCATTCTTGTACTCTTACACCATTCGAAGCTAGCTCTTTGACATTAGTAAGATAGCGGCGCGGTCAAAGCTCTGGACTTCCTCGGGCTGGGTGAAAGTCTAGACTGGCCTGACACCAACTCCTTATAAGGCCTGTTACCAACAAAACTTAGTTAAGTGATTCAGTTCTTTAAAAGCGTACTTCTCTTCTTGGTGTGTGTCAGCAGTACAGTTTTTTTTCTCTCTCTGAGAACAATGCCAGGTATTTGTTAAACAAATATATAAGAGGTTTGTCAATATGTGTACAAGACTAGCCAGGTTCGTTATGCAATCCATTTGATTTAGTAATTTAGGAAGGTCTGTGTGGCAAACGCAGTGCTGTAAGAAGGAGTGTCACCATCTGATGTTTGACAGTAAAGACGCTTATTGGTTCGGGAGGATACTGTGGTTTTCATGTGGGTTTCTGTTTCTGCTTATTCTCTTTCAGGAAGACACGTTTCAAGAGTACGTCAGACCAGAGATGAACTCAAAGCTCTCAGAATTCTGTGTGCAGCTGACCGGAATTACGCAGGTTCGCCTGGCCCAGTTTGTGCTTTCGCTCAAATTAAAACAACCTTGTGATTGAAAACTGAATGGTTGTAGTGTAACTTTGCCGCAGTGGAAATATACAAAATGATGTCTATCTATCCACAATCCATGGTATGCCCCAGAACTCTGTGTTAGCACAACAAATTCAGTGTGTGGTGTAGTACAGCTTTGGCTAACTCCTCAAAAGAGTAAACCAGGCTAAACAGAACAAAAGTTGGTTTGTGCGTTTTTTTAAATCCCTTTTATAATAAGAGAACAGGGTTATGTAGTTGTGTGACTCAACAAACAAATAGTGAAACAGTTTACCATCCCTCCATAATAATGAAAGCAAATCCAGATGTCTTAGCATTTCTTTCCGCCCACACCTACACATCGCACGCAAACACACACCCTCTTCGCCCTCCATTTTCCGTTTGTCTGACTCCACACGGCTAACCAGCTTTAGCCGCCTAAAATGTTAGCTGAGAAACTTCCCCCAGTAAAGACAACAGGACCGACGTCACAATGGGGACATGGGAAATGGAGTTAACTTCGCGCTGGTGTTACAGATGCCGTACGACTATATTTGTTTTCCATTCTAGGAAACCGTGGACAAAGCAGACACTTTTTCCAGTGTGCTGAAGAGGGCTGTGGTTTGGCTGCAGGAGAAGGAGCTGGGAACCAAATACAAATACGCTGTCCTGACGGATGGGTAAGACCAGAGAACCATGTCTTTGCTGCCAGTTATACTACTAATACATTTCATTTGTGAAGTGCTTTCCTTCTACCCAGAACATAAGGTATGCAATGGTGCATCACGTCTATTAAGGAAATGCGGTCACTTGTAGATGAATATAGTGTTTTGTGTTCACAAATATACAGAAGACATAGACCTAAGCTGCTGTTCCAGTTTTAATCTTGACTCTTGGGTTGTCTCCTAGGTCCTGGGACATGAGCAAGTTCTTAAACATTCAGTGCCGCGTGAGCGGCATCAAATATCCCCAGTTCGCCAAGAAATGGATCAACATCCGAAAATCGTACGGGAACTTTTACAAGGTGAATTTGCCTCCCTTTTTGGTTGGTCAGCTGATTTGAGAATTGGTAAATAGTGTTATTTTAGGGAAGTTAAAATGCACAAAATGAAAAACTTCAATCACGATGATTTGAAGACGTTTGAATGAGTAGGACCTGTGAATATTCCATTTGAAACACTGGTACTTGTGCGACATAGCATATGTCACTGCTAGCTTTGTAGTGAACTGTCCCTTGAATGAAAGACCTGTCTCATTAAATCTAATGTATTTGTATGTGAAATAATTTATAATGAACACGCAGCCAGTGAGGGGATAGTAAACGGCTAGCACAGGCTAAGCTCTATGGCCTGGATATTGTAGGTTCCGGGTTATGCCAAGAGTGGACTTTGGACAGGAGCCCTCTGTTTGTCTAATCTATTTATTTTAGGCTGTATTTAACCAGGAAGCCCCTTGAGATAAAAGAATCAAGACTGCAGCTTCACAGTAAATATATCCTGCAAGAGCACTAGTGACAAATGAAAATACAAAGGCTACGCACACCATCAAAGTGTCTCCAGATCAATGCGACTCAATTACTTATCAGAGACGTTCTCAAAATGTTTGTTGCAAATTAAGGATACGGGCCATGGAACAGTGTTTGTATTGACTTGAATGAGAAACTTGGAGAGGGACTGAGTCTAAATTGGCAGCAGTGTGGAGGAATGAACAGTGACAGTCTGTGTTTCTAATCATATTGTTTTATATAAGAGGCCGTCAGCGGTCATCTGTTTTAAGTTTATTTATTTTGCCCATTGAGGATATTAAATTGTCGTGTGGTAGATGGAAACATTGCGAATGAATTGAAAATGAAACTTGTTTTGTAATTGATATTATGACGATGTCTTATAATCCCGTAAGGGGTGGGTTATTTATTTCCATGTCTTGTCATAAACTTCATCCATCCATCCATCTATCTATCAATCCATCCATTATCTTGTACAAAGTCCCAATTGGCATAACTGACAGCATAAGAGAGGACTAAGACCTTTTGAAGTAACCTGTTTAGTAGGTAAAGAAACAACGTAAATCCTAGCATAAATGAGATATAGTTGCAGTAATAAAACAGGTATGGCTAATAAGAAGAGCTCGGGGGGATGGGGAGAGGTCCATCTTGAGGAAGTGAGTGCTCAGTCTGTACCTGAAGGTGGTCAGAGTCTGCTCTTCTGGTTTGTAATTGTGAGTGAATCAGCCTGCAGTACGGTTTTTCCTGTTTTCTGTGAGTGGGCCTGGTACGATCACGGTCGTGTCTCCCGCCAGGTGCCGCGGACGCAGACCAAGCTGAGCAGCATGCTGGAGAAGCTGGGCCTGCACTACGAGGGCCGGCCCCACTGCGGCCTGGACGACTCCCGCAACATCGCGCGCATCGCCCTGCGCATGCTGCAGGACGGCTGCCAGCTGCGCGTCAACGAGCGCATGCACGCCGGTCAGCTGCTGAGCGTGCCCAGCTCCGCCCCTGTGGAGGGGGCTCCGCCCCCACATAACCCACGCTGCAGGAACTAGCCCCACCCACTGCCCCAAAACCCCACCCACCAAACCAACCTACACCACTATCAGGGAGTCCTGCCACAAGGCCTTAAATAAAGTGGGGCTAGCTGTATACATCTTCTGCATAACTTAATCTCAGCTTTGCACTTTCTCCTTTGTATTGTGCCGGTCTTGGTCACTTTTGTTAATGGATCTATACTGTACATGTGTTTGTAGAAGATTCTATAACGCACTGGAGACCCTGAGCAGAAGGTGTGACATTTTGAAACAAGTGAATGCTATGGACATGAATCTACTCCACCCCACGAAATCATGACTGATGGCTTCACAAGCTGGCTAATAGACTGATTTATAGCAGTCTGATTTACCCTTTATTGTCCCAGTTCCTCATATTTTGTGGTGTTCATTTGACTGCTGTAGATAAAGTGCCATATTGCTAAATCTTTCAATATAGCAGGCTACAGTGTTCCCTTTTAATTGCACAATTTATCATTGGCAATTTGCCTGGTTCTCTGGTTGATCTTAATTTCACTGGCAACCAAACAGGGATTTCGCTGCCTCGTTAACTCTGTACAAACCAGAAATCTGCCGCCCCCTCTACCTCCTCTCGGTCCACCTGAATACCCATTTGACATTTGACGTATGACCTTGGCCTTAAGTGACACCCTATTCTTGCTATCAAACCAAATCAGTCACCCGCGTGTTCCAGGAAGCACCCTGCGATGACAGGCCCACAGACAGCGTGCTGTCTGACCGCTGCACTGCACTTAGGGTGAACCTGCTGTAGACCCACAGAGCAGGCTGTCTTCAACCTACAAGGCTACTTTCTGTTTTCCTATTTTATCACACACTTTAAAATACTAGTTTGACACCATTAGAGTAAAGCTGAAATGTCACCCTTTATTACAAGTTTCAGAAGTTCTCCTAATATTTATTTTGAAATGCCGACTAGGAAAAATTGGTAACTTGATGAATTCATTTTATGGTTGTCTAGAATACAATTCTGTTTGGACTGCACAGGTACAAGTTTGTTTGAGATTATTTTGGGAGGAAGGACAAATGGGAATTAGGAACTGTTCAGTCCAATTTGTTCTTTTTTAATGACAATAAAACTCTGAAAAACAAAGATTGGCCTGTGCTTCTGCTGTCATATTGTTTTATGTAGTGTAAGGTTACCTGTGACCAAACTGTGTAGGGGTGGATTTTGTCATAAGAATACTTTAAATGCACTGTTTAAAAATGAATGCTTTACTATGGCACTCCAGTGCCTGGTTAAATACTGGCACAGAGTACGTTTAGCACACACTCACCTGCTCTTTCCCAGATTTTTCCCGATATCCAGAGGCGAATCTCAGGAAATGCACTCAGTCCGAGTCCCGTGTGCAACTGCCTGTTCTGAAGCAAACAGGATGAGGTGTTGAGGGTTTAAGAGCAGAAAGCAAAACCTTTGGTGAAATGTAAAAGTTTCTGTCCTTACCATGACTTAGTACAGCTAATTCTAAATATATGAATTCAGTGATACTGGTTGTCCACCAATGTTTATGGAAAAATTGAAATTTGCCTAAACATTATACTGTAATATTTTGGCACATTTTTTCATAAGGAGATTATGAATATGTTTTTTTTATTCTTTACTTACCTGGGTAGTTCACCTGATAACTCTGCAGTGATGATCTGGGGAGTCAAGGTGGGTAGGGACTGCAAGAGATTATACAGCCAATCAGGTACATAGAGGTTGGTTTGGCGGCCAAGGTTGTTTAGAGGGGCAAGCTTTACTGGAATTTGACTAGAATAAAACCCCTACTCTTTAAAAAAGTGCAATGGGATCTTTAATGGCCACTGTGAGTCACAGCCTTGGTTTAAAGTCTTGGATCTGACATCAAGTTAAGATGTAGATTATGCCAAAAATACTGGCTGCTTAAAACCTCCATAGCATACGAATGGCTTTTTTTAAAAACTCCATAGCATGCGATTTCAAGGTTATTGTCAACATAATGTAATTGCAGCAATCCTTAACTTTGCCCCCATTACCTTGTCAAGTTCACGCATAAAGTTACATTTTATTCCTCCTGTATTTTCATACATTATTCAATATTGCCATTTCGATTTCAGTCTTCAAATGAGAAGAAATGGGATCCTGCAAACAGATTATCACCCAGGATTAAAGTTTGACTGCACTGAAATAGAATCCAAATATTATTTGTTTGCCTTGTAGATAACAGCATACATCTACGCATGCCATTGACACTGTCCCTACCGAGGCAGACCAGGTCAGGCTGTAATCTCTGGTGATCTCTAGCCCTACACTGAAGTCAAACCCATAGCTTTGCAGTCACATGCAAATTGGTGAAATCAGTTGGTGCAATATGTGGTTGGATCAAATGCTTGGAGACAGTGCAGGTCTTCAAGACCTAGAGCAGAAAAGCACTGCACTAGACCTTTTCCTGTCATACAGCTGACCCTAAAATGTAAAGCACAAATTCTTAAGTGGTATCACCTGTGATTATCTGTAAATGGGAGCGATTCCAGTGTTTATCTCTGAGTCAAAGGTAGAGTTCAGTTCAGGTACAACCTGATAGTAATAGCACACATGAGGTCAGGTTTATACTTAAATGGCCCAGTTAGCTACTTAAAAATAAAGCTACTACAGGCCAGAACATATAACAGTTGTATTGGTTTTAATGTTTACAATCTGACATCTGAAAGTCATTATGGGAAACAAATGCTTTTGTGCTTTAAAATGTGCCATTTTGAAAATCCATTTATGGTGAGCCATTAAACTCTTATTCAAATTATTTTTCTATGTCTTTTAATTATAACTGGCAATTATAAAACGGAACAGTTAATATGGAGAATTCTAATTATTACAAGTTTAAAACTCTTTTTTATAAGTCCTGGTATCTAAAATTCAGTTTTAACAAGAAATAATCTGAATTCTTTGTATCAACAATTCAGTTTTAACTAGCTATAATTAAAGCATTTGCCCCATTCATTTCACTTGGGCCTTCCATTTTTGTTATCAGAAATTGAATTTTAAGTTGTTAATGAAGGAATTCTTGATATCAATAATTTGTACTGTAACTTTTTAAAACCGAATTATGGGTATCAAGAATTCGATTAATAAGTAGTTAAAATTACATTCTTAATATCAAATATGGTTTTGACAAAAGCTTAAACTACTTGCCATACAAAAGCTATTGTTTACATGCTTAATTGTGCTCTGTACTGCTCCACATTGTCCACTAGCCGGCGCTCAATATCAACCTACAATATTATGATTTAAAATGTCCAGTTTTCGATTCCATGCTCCTCTGGCAAAACATAATTATTTCAGGCGTTAAGCATGATATTTATTAGATACAAGAATATAGCAAAGCACAGCAGCATGTTATTTCGAGAAACTGAAGTACGGTGCATCTCCTCTGGAGAACCTAACATTTTTAATGCAGATTACGATACACAGAAATTCCACACACGTTGTCTTGACACGCTGGTGTTTTTGACATTTGTTGGTGAATGGATATGTCTTCCTCTTAACCTGCACATACGTAATTTTTTCGCTGGGTGGAGACAAACCCTCTCAGAATTCTAACACAAAGGACGGTAGTCTCCCGACAAAATCATGGATATTTTTGTATTTGGGCGTACTTTATCCACTGATATAGCACAAACAAAAATAGCATAATGAAGTAAAACTAACACAAACACCCTTCTTCCAGACAACCGTAATACACCTCTTCATAATTATTTACGATGCTCCATTAGGTCATTGATTTTTTATGTTCCTTGGAGGTCGTGTATTTAGAACAGAATCCAGGCATTTGTAAGGGCTGCATGCAATTTTGACATTTATAAGGAATGACCGACCTAGGCTTGCGTTCCTGTAACTAAGCATGTAGGTAGTTGTAAAGCTAGCTCATAATTAAAACAACTCAGACAAACAGCGCTGTTTATTTCCTAGCCACCAAGATCTAAAACATCTCGAGTTGTGATCTCTTTAATAAAACAAAACAAATGCGTTTCTTATAATGCTGTATTCATCTTACGAAAAGTAATAGCTTCTTATTAAGCTTTGTGTTTCACGATGACGACTGTTTTCTCCCTCCGTTCTTATTGTTTCTACTCCAGGAAGGTGGGCTCTGGATTCTGACGCAGTGTTTTCTAGGCGTTGCTGCAGCTCCGTACTCAAAGCAGAGCTACAACTGCAGTCTGCGAACACAGGCGGAGATACGCAGTGAAGAGGAGGATATACGCTGAATGTCTCTTTGATTCTGGAACCTATCTGACCGAATTTTGGAATTGTGAATGTCTTGGTACCGGAGAACGCGCTGGCGGTGCCAGGCAACCCGCCTGCCTTTCCGACCGGACCGATTGGACTTTTAAACTGGACCCATTCATTGCGGTAGGCTTCTGTTGTTCTGCGTTCAGCGGCGCGGAAAAGAGAATGCATGAAATGTTTCTGCTGTCTTATTATTGCCGCCCCGTAGCGATGGGAGAGCCCTCGGTTTTTTCGCATAGAAATGCTTTTGATAGTTTGCTTTTGTTGACTTTGTGACGACTATGGTGCAGAACATGCGAATTGGCGAGGCAACGAGACGGACAACCATGCTGCCAGGATAATAGATGATTCCCCTCAATGAAAAGGAGGAGGTGGGGTCTCCCTGCAAAACCATGGCTGAAAGGGACAACAATCTGAAAACAGCCAGGTTGTGGAGGGATGCGGCCCTGCGCTCCAGGAAGCTGCGGAGTAATCTGCGGCAGCTCACTCTCAGCACCAAAAACAGCCAGAAGATCATACTGCCAGAGAACATCAGTGAGATTGAGGTTCTCAATTTGGGCAACAATTCCCTCCAGGAACTGCCGGAGGGGTTGGGCACCGCCCTGGTCAACCTGCGCATCCTCATCCTCCGCAGGAATAAGTTTGCCACCGCTCCCCTGGCCGTGTTCGAGCTGGCCCATCTGGTGGAGCTGGACCTCAGCCACAACTGCCTGGGCTACTTCTCAGAGGACATCGGCCTCCTGAAGGGGCTGAAGAAGCTGTGCCTGAGCCATAACAAGATCCAGTACCTGCCGTCGCAGATCGGCACCCTGCAGTGCCTGGAGGAGCTGGACATCAGCTTCAACGACCTGCGGGACTTCCCCCGCTCCTTCTCCCAGCTCAAGAAGCTGCGCACGCTCGACGTGGACCACAACAAGCTGGAGTACTTCCCCCCTGAGGTCCTGCCGCTCAGTGACCTTGAGGAGCTAGACTGCTCTGGGAATAAGTTTGTGAGTTTGCCCAGGGACATTATGAAGCTGGAGTCCATTAAGATCCTCTGGCTGAGCGGCACGCTTATCTCCTCCCTGCCTGACAGCTTCTGCAATCTGAGCAATCTGGAGAGCCTGATGCTGGACAGCAACAACCTGACGGCCCTGCCTCAGTCCTTCGGCAAGATGCAGAAGATGAAGATGCTCAACCTCTCCTCCAACGCCTTTGAGGAATTCCCCCTCGTTATCTTCCAGATCACGGGCCTGGAAGAGCTGTATTTGAGCAGGAATAGACTGACGCTGGTCCCAGAGCAGATAGGCCAGCTGTATAAGCTGGCAAATCTGTGGCTTGACAATAACAGAATAACATATCTGCCTGATTCTATTGTGGAATTGGGGAAACTGGAGGAGCTTGTTTTACAGGGTAACCAAATTGCTATACTTCCTGACAACTTTGGAAAACTCTCCAAAGTGAACATTTGGAAAGTGAAGGATAACCCTCTCATACAGCCCCCTTATGAGGTGTGCATGAAGGGCATCCCTTACATAGCGGCCTATCAGAAGGAGCTGGCAAATTCCCAGCCAGCTGTGAAGCCCAGGTTGAAACTGGTGCTGATGGGACTGAAGAACGCAGGAAAGACCAGGCTCAGACAGTGCGTCGTCAGCAAACCTCAGGATGCTCAGGTCGCCCAGGGAAACAAAGGGATCGACGTGACGAACTGGATTGCGGACGCCGATCGGAGCCTCACATTCATTGTGTATGATTTGTCCGGGAAAATAAACTATGACTTAATTAAGCCTTTCTTCCTTTCTCCTGGAGCTATGTACATTTTGGTGGTGAACTTAAAAACATACACGTCCAGGACTTTTTATTCCCACGTGGGGTATTTTCTCCACCTTCTCGGTGCCAAGGTGCCCCATGCGGTGGTGTGTGTCGTTGGGACGCACACTGACCTTTGCGAGGAGGTGGAAGTGGAGGAGAAGTGCCTGGACATCCACCGGCAGATCGCGCTGCAGGAGAGGACTGACACAGAGGCCCTGCAGGCTGTTGTGGGGCAGGTGGACCAGGCTCTGGGGCAGGGCTACGATGTGAGGACCACCAGCCCCCATATCCTATTCTATGGTGTCTCAGACAAGAACCTGCGGCGCAAGAAATCCCAGCTTCAGTACCTGCTGAACCACCGGCTGCAGATCCTGTCCCCCGTGCTGTGCGTGAGCTGCGTGGGGGAGCAGAGGAATATCCAGCGGCTGAGGGAGAAGCTCATGTCGGTGGCTGACCACCGGGAGATCTTCCCCAACCTGCACCGCGTGCTGCCCAAGTCGTGGCAGATGCTGGAGGAACTGCACTTTAAGCCTCGCGAACTGTGGCTCTCCTGGTGGGACTCGGCCCGCCTGGGCCTGCAGGCTGGGCTGACGGAGGACCGGCTGCAGAGCGCCCTCTCCTACCTGCACGAGAGCGGCAAGCTGCTCTACTTCGAGGACAGTCTGACGCTTAAGGAGTACGTCTTCCACAACCTGCCGCGGTTCATCGCCATCCTCAACGTCTTCTTCCAGAGGGACTCCTCGACGCTGCTGGAGAAGCTGCTGGCCGGGGGGGACGGCAGGGACCAGGTGAGGGCCTCCCAGCTGCAGCATCACGTGGAGGGCTTCCTGCTCCACGGCCTGCTGCCCTCGCACATAATCCGCCTCCTGCTCAGCCCCCTGATCCAGACCCAGCAGGACCTGCATCTCATCCTGGAGCTGCTGGAAAAAATGGGCATCTGCTACTGCATCAACAAACCCAGAAGCAAGCCGCTCAACGGCGCCACCGTCTGGTACAAGTTCCCCAGCTACGTCAGCAACGAGGAACCCCACGCGGAAGCCTGGGTAAACGGTGGCTCGGCCCTCACTGGCCAGCTCTTCTCCGTGGAGCAGCTGCAGATAGAGTACAGCTTCCCCTTTCTCTTTCCCCCGGGCCTGTTCGCACGCTACAGCGTGCAGATAAACAGCCACGTGGTGCAACGCGCGGACGGCAAGCACCAGATTTTCGCCTACCGGGGCAAAGTGCCTGTGGTCGTGAGCTACCGGCCTTCCCGAAGCAGGCTGCAGGCAGAGACCCTGTCCATTGCCAGCCATGCCTCTTTGCCAAATATCTGGACTGCCTGGCAAGCCATAACTCCCCTGGTGGAGGAATTGAACGTCCTTCTGCAAGAGTGGCCTGGGCTTTACTACACTGTACATGTTCTGTGCTCCAAGTGCCTGAAGAGAGGGTCCCCCAACCCGCACACCTTTCCAGGTGAGTCATGTGTTTTCTTCACAATTGGCCATTTTGACCTTTGACCTCAAATGATGTAATAATTAACAATGTCTCTGCATTTGTTTACTGGGGCTATGCTCCAATTTGCCCTCTTAGGGTGCTGTGGTGTAGGCTAGACCACACTGGCATCTGTGTGCTTAAGCCATGTGACGCTGCTTGAGTTTACCCTTCCTGTAGAGAGCCGGGGGGCACAATGCGTGCACATCACTCTTCAATGTAAACAGACTGAAGGAAGCCATTCCCTTTGCCTGGAAGTAAGAGCATTGCAGCCAGATCTTGCACCCTTCAAAGAGCAAAAGCAAAGGGGAAATATGTCATACTTAACCCTGCAGATGTTTGTTGTTGTTAGATAAATGTATTGTAGAAATCAGGGCCACAATGGTACATTGTTTGTGTGAATGTATGTTGCTGTCTGTGTGTGTGTTCAGGATTCATACTGCTATTGGTTCTCTCATACAGTAGTTACAGTAAGCTATGCAGCAGTAGGGATGGAGTCTGAAATATGCACTGCTCTGTCTCCCCAATGGTTAATGAGCATAACTCAACATGAATAACAAGCAGCTTACAATTTTCCATTATAACTGAGTGCGATGTAAGATCCAAGGCTCGCATTAAGAGTGCCCAGCCGCTGCATCTTAGCGTGACCCCCTTACACCGTCATATTGTAAACCATGCGCTGATCTGTGAAATGGTGATTCAGAATAAGGTCAGGCCTGGAGGAAGGGGGGGATGGTACCCAGACAAAGACACTGGGCAAGGAGGCCTAGGCGTCGGCCCAGGGGTCCCAGCGGACTCCGAGCCCCACCTAGAGACACAAATTGGCCTCCGAAACAGTCTGCCTTCCTGCTGAGAGAGAGAGAGAGAGCTGGCTCGCTCTGACTTGGCAGCTGAGAGGGTTGCCATGGTAACAAAACACACTTTAAATCCGTGGCAGCAGATAAGACATATACGGTGTGGGTCTGTGGAGGGCCCGGGGAGCAGAGTGCAGTGAGTTCAGCTCCAGTACCACAGCCAGAATTCAAGCACTGAATTACTCACTAAACACTACAGCTAAACCATACAGACGCTTCATGAATTATTGATTGAACAGAAGTTTGATTTATTGATCCCTGAGTGAATAATTGATTTGCCACCAGCAACTAAACAGTGTCACAACAAACAAGCAATCATTTCAGACATACCCCCCCACCCACACACACAAACACACACATTCACGCTTGCTGGTTTTACTTATAGAGTGGCCGCTGCAATCTGAATTTCGTGCCGAAAAGAGGGTAACAACCTGCTGTGCGCCATCCATTTTTCTCAGCGCTGTGCACCGGGCCTGGATCCGTTTAAAGATCGTGCAGGCCGACATATGATAAAAAACAGATCCCAGAGGTGGTTTTTCTTGCGACTGTTAAAGGATAGTGCCGCTGATTTAGCAGTGCTGATAATTCTGCATATTTGAGCGTAATGGCATGGCTGGTTCTTTGTTATTTTGATCATGACAGGAATTTCCTGTCATTAGCTGTGCAGTGTACATGGTCATTGTGGTATAATTGAAGGTTATGTAGTCTAAACTGCCATGTGAGATACCAATAGCCCCCTCTTCTGTGTACAATTGATGCCTGCCAAGAGCCAGATGATTTTTTTTTTAGATTAGTTGAAATTGTAACAGTAATCTGACTGAGAGTGAACTCAGTTTCGAAATAAGGGTATTTCTGTGACTTCTCAGAAATTTCCAGTGAACAGTGCGTGCGGTGTGGGTTGATAGAGACTGAAACCATTCACAGGGATTTTTGAGTTTTTTTGAGCTTGTGCTTGAGGTCTGGAAACCGGCAGAGGAGTAGTTTTGGAAGGGGGGTTTGTCTGCTGGATGTTTGCCAAATGCATTAAACCCCCCCACCACCACCCCACCCCCACCCTCACTTCCCCTCTCCCCCTTTTCATCTCTCCGTGTCAGCTTTTAACTCCTCCATTGGTCCTCACCTCCTTCGCCATGTCCCATCATTGGGCTGGTAAAAGCATTGACGCTTTTTGACACGCCTGAGGCTCTGCGCTGGTTTGAATCAGTTGACACGCGGGCCGCACTTCCCATTGGCATTCCACAGCTTCCAGAAACAGCACCTCACGCTAGGGGGAATGGACAAGAGTCAGAAGCTTGGTGAAGTTAACTGGGCTGTGTGGAGTTTTACAAGACTAGGTGTGGGAGATACAGCCAGCCACGACTGGAAGCAGTGGGACAGTAAAAAGATATCTTGATCAGCTTTCACAGAAAATGAGGCAGACGATGCCTGTGAATAGACAGGAAGCACTGATATTCTTTGAGATTTTTTCCTTCGTTTCTTTTCCTGTTGGCACAACTGGCTAAAAACCAAAAGGGTGAATACTCCCACTTTCACTAGTTTGTGTGAGGTTTGTAGATCACAGTATAGAGCTAGCTCCAGTTAAGCATGACTCATCCAGAATAAATTGTGCTTCATAAAAGGTATTGTGTCCCATGGCTGGTGCTTCTGCTGTGTTATGCTAGACTAATGACAGCTGAAGCAGGTAAACTTGCAGTCAAGAAGCTCTCACAACGGTTCTGAAGCTGAAAACCGAAATGCGAGACACTTTTAGGTTGAACCTCAAACGGAAGTCATTGTCACTTGATTTAACTGATGTCTTTTTTGTCATTAATGATTCAGAAAACTGTATTTCAGACATTTAGGTTCAAGGCCAGACCGCTTTTATCCTAAAATCAAGTAGAAGTTCAGTGTGTTCGTTTCAAGAAATCATTTGTATTGCACTCGATATCTGTGCTTGGTGTGTAGAATGGAATTAATGTAATAAAGATTGGTCCCTGTCTTCCAGTATCTCTGAAATGAAAGCTCTGTGGGGGTGTGGTTTAGTGAGTGTTGACAGTTGACAGTTTCGGCATCTGAAAAAAAGAAGAAATTGAGTATTGGGGTCAGGTTCACAACCAGTCCAATCATACCAGTCGTACAAGGCTTGCCCCATTCATTAAATTCCTGGCACACAGCTGGTACGCAATGTGACCAGCTGAGTCCTACAATATAATAGGCCCGCAAAGCATTGTGGGAAATTTGGGGTGCTCATTAAATAGAGGGGTGGATGGCATGCACGTACCCGAAACTACGGTACTGCTCACACGTTACGTATAATCGGAGTAAACACTTTTCAGTGTTGAGAAAATAGCTTTTCGGTCATTCTATCCTTAAATTTTGATTAGAATCAACTCTTTCTGACATTACAGAGCTGTTGCTAGCACTTCATGATTTACCAGAATGGCTAGTGCTTTCCCTGTATGTGTTTATTTTATAGAATTCAGACTGTTAAAATAGTTTTCATGCTTTTATTATCTCATTACTTCCACTCATGTTCAAGGAAAGCTTTCTTGCATGCAGTGTTTAAATTAGCCAATCACTGGACCCTGAGCCGCCCTAATTTGAAAAGTGGGCGTGAATCAAACTCCCAAAGTTATTCAGTTATGAGGGAAATTCAGCCTCTACCTCCAGATTATGTGATATGACTACTGTTTTATGGTCCTGTAAATAATGGCTTACACATCATACACATACCTCTGAACTTCAACACCACTGGGAAGTTCCCCTGAACAATTTTTCAAGAGGACATTGTCTATATAAGGGCTTGTATTCGTCTTATGGTAAGCCTGTTCCAGTCGACAACATATCACGCAGTGCACTTCTTGCTTTTTATACTTTTCTGCAAAAACAGAACAGTGAAGGGACTGTAGTATCAGGTGGCACGCATTTTTCATTTTACTTTAACCCTAAGGGGTAGCATCGCTACAAAAGAAAATAACATAGGAACAAAACGGAGGAAGAGCCACTTACAGTGGTCTGATTTTGTTTATGTAAATATGGCATATTTTGAGGTATGCATCACTCTTGGTTTGACTAGATAACGGCGTAGAGAGCTGTGGAGGACACAAGCCGGTCTTTCAGCTTGGGTAATGAGGCAGGGCCTGATGGGGCATCGGACTCTGCGGCTTCTGGCATGAGCTGAAAGGAAACCGTTTCTTTAGCTACTGGACCAAATAACATGACCTCTCCTTTAACTTCCTGCATTGTCCGTTTTGTTGGGCCAGGGACTTTATTTTGGTTGTTATGTTTTGGTGACGCACTTCTATGACTGAGGGGAGGCGGGGCTGAAGACGGAAGGCATGTGTTAAATTTGTTTGTGTAATGTTTGGATCTGCTCCAAAGACTTCCACTGCAGTAAAAGTACCTTAACTAAGTCTGAGTTGTGGCTAGACAAAGGTTTCTTTGTAGCCTTCTTCGCTTTCAAAAATGAACTTCCAGATACAATAAAGTAGTATTTGAACAAACGTATCTTGCTCTGCTGCTAACTTTGTTGTGGTGACCAATTAAGGCCTTGAAGTGGAAGTTGACCTGGAAATTGGGTAGAATGCGACCCACGGAGCAGGGGGGTATGGTATTTGAGGTAGCGCTGGGTGAACGGAGTGGGGGAATGGGGAGGGGCGTCATAGGTTGGGTGACTAGAATTTTAGGAATGGAACTCGACCCTGAGCAGGGCTCCAGGGCTCCCCCCACCAGCTGTAGGTCTCTTACTGTAGCCCTGTCGATCTCGAGTCCGCAGGGGATACGGAGGGAAGAACCTGCCATTGAACTCAGTGACACCATGTTATTAAGCAATGCCAGATGGGAGAAAGAAAGAGCGTACGCTGGTAATGTTTAGATGCAATGTGCGCTAGCTTCAGATACAGTATGCATTGTGGTGTGAATGTGGGTGACTGCTGTGCCAGTCTTCACCCTCCCAAACTGATGAAGAATGCTGCAGCTTACAGCCGCAAGTGGGAATTCTAAATTAAAATAACACAAGTAATTTCTTCTTAAATGTGAAAATCTGAAGCATGCATTATAAGCTATTTACACTGATTGAAAAATGTTGTACATCGTACAGCATATATATGACAGATGAATACTTGGGTAAATTTTGTGTATGAGGTACATTCAATCTACATATGTTGACGTGTGTGTTGAAAATATATCTGTTTGACTTGAATTTGCTTTTCTTAGTTTGTGATGAGTGCGCTGTCTCCTGGTGACTGGTGGGATTCGGTTTCTCTCCTGCATACCATATTCAAGATCACCAGCCTCACTGTCAGCAATGAAATCTAATGAGGGGTTTACACAGGTCTCCTGTGTGCGGTTTTCGGAATGCCGTGTGTGTTTGGCGGCTTCCTGCTTCCTGAAGAGTGCTTGAAAGCAAGCGGCCCACAGCCATCCCCCCTCCCTCCCCCCAACCCCAATGTGTCAAATGCAGGTTAAGGAGAACCAGAAACCGAGTCCAGGGACAGGGGGGGACGGGAAGGTACGACAATCTGCCAAACCGGCTGTCAGGTGGGAGAGCTCCTCAGCGGCACCTGTGTTGTTACCGTGGAAACACAGGTTGCTCATTATTTGCTCAACAAAAACAAACGCTGCCATTTTGCCATTATCCTACCTTACACAATGCAATGACTTTTGATGGTATTTAGATCATTTCTTCTGCATTTTGCGTGCACAGAAATGTAAGTTTGTCACATCTGAAGCTTGAACAATACAGTACTTCCAAGTCTAATGTAAATTCCGTCAGTACATAGCTTGCAGAAACAGAAGACAACATCCAGCTTTAAAAGAAAAGAACTTTTAATGCCTCTAGACAATACGCATCAGTGTGGTAGATAACAAGAGACAACAGCCGTCAGCTTGTCTCTTTCAAAACTAAGTCAAAAGTGTTTTCGCTGTTCACTCGAAATGCTAAACTGAGCAAAATATGTTGCAGTTGGAATCTTGTCCTATTCAGCATTGTATTGCAGAAACACATGTCCTTGGCCTCTGTTTGAAGTTCCTTTGATGGACTTGATTGTAAGCAAAATTATTCCTTGAATGTCTTTTCTTTGAATTCCAGTGTGTTTTCCAGTTGTAAAATACTAATAAAATCTTTTACATGGAAACATTTATTTCCGAGGCTTCGCAAATACAACGACAAATAATTTAGAATTATTGTTGTTGTTATGTACAAAAATCAAATGTCTGGTTTTATTCAGAATATCAAGGTAAAATCAATATTAATTAAGTATTGTTGCAATAAATGTATAGTTTGTTTGAGAAGCTATTTAATCGCCTGAAAAGAAAAATTGTTTGTTAATAATTGTTTACTGTTTATAACTTTCAGATCAGTACTTCATAAAAAGTCAAGATTGTTTGAAAGCATGCACATTTTTGTTGAGAAACCAGCAATTAAATGCAGAATCTGCAAATCACTCTACTCGTAATTCATCTCTAAACGTGGACTGTGCAGCTTTTCATTGTGACAAATTTCAGGAATTATTTTTTTGGGCTACTCGTGCTTGCACATTTTTAAAAAAATAAATTCTTCACACAGAATTAGTAAAGCAGAGTAGGATTTACAGATTTGGAGTACTTCTTCCTGTCTGTCATCGTAAATTAGAGTATAACAAGAACACAGGTAGGGAGACAGAATGTTCATTTTCTGCTTCACATATCTGAAATAGGATTACCATTGCTGACAAATGAAATTAAGTATATATTCATGGTCGGTAAACACAGAAACGAATATAAACTCCTTTTTTCCTCATGGCTCGATGTATTTAGTACTGTTTACAGAGGATTTTCAAGACCACTGTGAAAGAGCACGCGATATGATCCAGTACAACGACAAGCCATGGTCCTATTTTACAGCTTCCTGTCACGTGGATGGTATTGAAAACAACATACCAACAGAGAACTATCCATAGCGACCTGGGACACAGAGATAATGTGTTCAATTCATTAACACTTGAAGTTCAGATGAACATCTCCTAGTTTCAAATACATAGCTGGTCTCCGAAGCCCCGTTTATATATGTTGCTGATGAGTATCTTTAGATGGAGGAGTATTTTTGTACATTGACATACCATAAGCTCAACACTTCTGCTGTGTTCTGCAAAGTATCAAGTACAGATACAAAAAGACCCCCTGGCCTGTTGTCTCTGGCCTTTGCTATTTGCTAATTGGTCATGTTAGGTGTGCTTGTTTTGCTTCAGATATCCTCATATCCTTTTCCATCCCAGAGTTATGGTGCCATAGAGCTGGGATAGAAGTTGATGTGAGGACAGAGAGGGGATGGACTGGGGGGATGAGCGCGGTTTTAACCCTGAGTTTTTGTGAGGAAACACGGTGGAGTTCCAAAGCTTCTCCTTGACCTACATAAGGGTGGTGCCAGCACTGGTGTTTGAGCAGTTGCCATTCGCTTGCGGAGTGTGAGACGTGCGCGGAACGAGAACCTGATCATGTAGCAACAGCTGCTGGCCCTGACCTCTCCTTATGTGACCTGCCCCGCCCACTAAGTCCGTTCCCCGGCTGTCCATACAAGGGAGCTAATATCACAATTAATATCACAATTAATACTATTATATGTGATATTTGGTTGGAGCTTGCATACAATACTATGCCCAATGCAGAACAAAAACTGCAATTTACAATGTGCACAGTCTCACAATTCCCTATTGCCAGAAGTGGAAAACTAGCTTTAGAAAAGTGAATTTGTTCTACCTGTGCTACACTAACACAGGTGATTTCACTTGTTAGTTGATTTAACTGGCTGAAGAGTTGTGCTAATTAGAATCAGCTGTTTCAGTGAATGGGTGGAACAAATACATGGTGGCACTTTTACTTTCAGAAGCTGGGGTTTTCAACCTCTGCCTGGTGATAAGAGAATATCATTAACAAGATATGTAGAGCTGTTGCACCAGCACCTAAAGAGTTAATATATTTCAGATACGTGACCCAGGTCTAGCAATTAATAACACTGCACTGCTGTTTACTTCAGCAAACAGCGCACAGTCTGGGTCTGAGATAATGTCTCCGTGGTTGTCTTGGTGACAGATTACAGTCTTCGCTTGAAGGACGCACATACATTTTTAGGATTCAAGCAAGAGCTAGCTTTTATGTCACTGATAGAAGAGCCGGTTTTGGATTTTCTAATGACCTTTGGCACCCGTAAAATCTGTTGACACGGTTTAGACATGGTAAAGATGATTCCTGTTGAGTAACATTGACTATATTTTTTGTGATTTAAGCGCAAGTAGTGGTTAATGTAATTGTGCCAGTGCCATTTATTTAAGTGCTTAAAAAAAATGTGACAGATCCTGAAGCAGTCCAAAAAAAAAAAAAAACATGCTCTTTTCATGTTACGGTCATTGTACCAAATGCTGTGAGATTGTAGAGATGCAGAGCGCAGAGGAAGAATTGGCTCCTGAGAGAGTTGGAGCGGCAGAATTTCAACACGCAGCAATAGCATAAGGTCAACAATGCAGTGAAATAATATTCAGGGCTTGTGTTTTTGAGCTGAATTGCAAGCTTGTTGTTGGCCTGGCCAGTATTCATTCATGATTCATCTGCAGTCATCTGTAACTTTACTCTTTTTTTTAATCGATCCATGTTTATTTTCATATTGCACCATTTGCAAACATTTTATCACGAAGCTCTTCACAGTAAACATGGTGATAACAGCATATTTCAGGCAATAGTTTGAATAAAAGAGTGACTCAGGTAGGCTATAGATTTACATCTCAAATGCCAACGTGACTCATTTTGACATTTTAGCTGGTATATCATATTAGGTAGTTTGACAATGGTGTTGCGCATTGATCCAAGTCCAAAATTGCTATGCAGTAACAGCTTTGCAATGACAGTCTTGGCAAGCAAATTAATTTTTCTTGCTTCATTTTATGCCCATTTGCCCTCACAAATGTTCTTGTACGTATCCTAGATGGGGTGTTGCTATGCTGTTCATGGAATGACCTCTCTAAGATTCAAACAGAAACCTTAGACCTTCCTTCAGCTTAGTCTTCATGTATCATGGCCACGTTAGCATTAGCAACCAAACATCCAAGCAACTCTAGTTGTAAATGAAACTAAAATGTGGTTGAAGAAAGCTCATCATTTTGACTGATTTATTTGCTCAATCAAGAAAACGAACAGTGTGAACTTGGGTACCTTTGCTTGGCCTTTCAGTGGCAGATGCAGAGACATGCTATCTGAGTGAACTGTGGTGACATTACTGTTTCAGTTACCTACTCCATGTGTTCATACCCTACTTTCTGTGTGTTTTGCTTGAAGAGTGTTTCTTCAAGTAAAATCATAAAGTAAAACTGGGTGGGGGGTGGGGGGTCAGGGTGATTCCTTAAAGGGACAGGTCTTGAAATAGATCCTTGAAAGGTAATTCCATCCCCACAACAACCCCAGAGATTACCCGGCCAAATCCTTAACGATTACAGAAATCGTTTGGTTCAATAGGTTAAATAAACTTCCATGTGCGGAATTTGGGGTATGTAACATTGGATCCCGACACTGCTGATTACAAATAGAGCAAGTGTTTGTGGTGATAAAATGAAGCATCCAAGCGCATTCCAGCCAGTCCTCCAGCTGGCTGATCCGTGGAGACGTCGGACACTTATTAATGTTTATTGTCTTTTTTTCCAAGGCCGTGGAGCAGGTGCTTGTGTGACACCGAGCGGCAACATTCCGTTCTCTCGCCCCACGTGAAGGGGAGGTTGTAACAGTGTGACCCTAGGGTTAATCAGTTTCAACAAGTGAATCTATTCGCTTTCGCTAGTGAGTTGACATCACTGCATTGTTTCACAGCTTGGAATTAATCATTTCTCTGGTAGAAATTAGCATCCTGGGTGGGGACAGGCTTGAATTAAGAAAAAATGATGGACAATGTTTAAAAGTGAAGTAAAATGCTTTAAATTATGAATGGTTGGTTCCTGTTGTCTTGAACAGCCTAAAAAATTGAGTTTTAACTTTGTTTTTGACATGGGGATACACATTTGCTTCTATAATAGATCTCCCAACAGGTCTGAAGGTGAAATATGTTCTGTGAATCAAAAGAGGCTTCAGGCAAAATGATAGTCTTTGATAAGGTGTGTAGTTTTGTGAGCAAGACGCTTGTGTACATGATTCATAGACATGCCAAGAAATTATGTTTCCCAGGTGGAGTTTACACGATTTATATGTGTAATGTGTCTGTTTAAGTGGGGATCATTAGTAGTTATGACAAAACAACATACTATTTCCATATAATCAAGCAATAAAATATTTCCAACCAAATATAAGTCATAACATTTTTTGTGTTTGCAGACACGTCACAGTGCTTAACAGTGAATATTATCAATAAGGACTAAATAACCTCTAAAAACCAAAACTGAAGAAATTAAAGGCTATGAAAAACAAGTTACAAGAACATCATACACCTTACAGATTTTAGAAGCAGAAAGTACCTGAATATTCATCATTTCAGTCCTCGAGCTTATAGTACATGTTCGCTACCTCTTGACTCTGAATGTAAGCATGATTTTGTGTGGGTCACTGTCATCTAACTGGTTTTACACAGTGAGGAGCTTTGTCTCAGTGCATGCTAAACTGACTTGGATTGGTACCAAACAAGGAACAATACATTGAAACTAACATAATTATGGCATCCTTAAAATTCCCCCTAAAGTAAAGTACACCAAGCTTTGCATGGTGATCAGGTTCATTGCTGCATTACAATATTTGGCTATATCAGACAGTGGTAAGCATCTCGAAAATGTATTCAGTGCAAGTAACAGAAGTTGAGTACTGGGGACTTTTTGCATTGAAGACGTGTGTCCAATTCTATTTGCATATAAAAGGATTGATTATATAATGCAGTTGATTCCTTATTGTCCTCTGTTACATACACAGGCATGCAGGTATGGAAGTGATCACTGTGTTCATTAAGCCAGGGTGACACTGCTGAAGGGCGGTAAGCTAAGTCCGCCGTGTCTTGTGAAAGGATGGCTGCTGGGGAGCGAGCGAGAGAGCGAGGAGACAGTATGGTCGGGGTGTAGCAGGAGAGGGAGAAAGCTGCGGTGTAATCCGGTCATTATTCGCCGTTTGACGTGGGAGGAGCGAGGTGTCCCATGGTACTTTCACTGTCACAGCAGGTGTCCCTGTGCGTCTGATTGGCTCCAGCATGTTAGTCCCCCCCCCCCCCCCCCCCCCACACCACCCCAACCCCTGTAATCCTGTTAGCAGATCCATGGGGATTTGGCTGTCAGTGAGCAGAGATTCACAGGTGACTGGCAGATAAGACGAGGCCAAGCCCCACAGTGTTCGCTACACACTCCGCAGCAAGACCCCTTAGCTAATTCATTTTGCTTAACAAAGTGGTATGACAACTGAAATTTCACATGAGACTCCAGAAATGCTGTGACACTTTTTGGACAATGACCTGCCATGACAACGTTACGTACAATGTATTGCAACAAGAAAGTATTACATTTTCAGAAAATTATAATAAATTCACTGTATATTTGTAAATACAAACATTAATATACCCTACAACCTATATTACTTCAGTATTTATGTTTGTTTGGGTTATAGACATATATACAGGTGTCCAGAAACATTGAATAACAATGTTATACTGGAAATGTGGGGGGCATTTTACTGAATGAAAATGATTATGGGGTCTTTGGAGTGCAAACATTTAGAATTACTTGCTTTGTAAATTGTGGCTTGTTTGGGTTTCCTGGGGATTTCTGTGGGCTTAGCATAAGAAATATACTCCAAAATATCCCGAATGACATAAGCCCAATTGGCCTAAAGTCTGCGTCAGAAAGGCCCTGTTTTGAATCATATCTGATGCAGTTCAGTAATCAAATTTCTGCGTATCCCGTACACGTGGTCAGCTGTTCACATTCGGTTGGTCAAGGGTTGTGCATTATGTAATTGTGTGCATTTAGATTGAGATGACATCTCTCTAATGTTGTACTTGGAGCTCCTTTTGACCTAAAAATCAGCTTGACAATGGCATGCTTATGGGATGTGATTTGTCAATGTAGTAGCGACAGATAAAGACACATTCTAGAATGTTTATGTTTTGAGCCAATCCCAGTCGAAACAAACCCAGGCTACCTCCAGAAGTGAGGCAAATACTTTGGCTGTGTCAGAGAAGGATACAGGGGAAAACCCAGAAAAATAATAAAAAAACTCTTCAACAAAGAGCTGGAAACATCTGCTTTTGCAGGAATTTCTCATGCTCTCACTTATATAACAGTGTGGCCATGCAAATTCCAAATAACCACCTACTCTTGACCGAAATATGTTGTGGCCTTCTGCGTAAACACCTCCAATTGCCTGAAAGTGTTGCACAATAAATAGCATCGTGTTGTATAATCAGACCACAGTGGCCGTGGCAGATGGAAATTAGAGACCGCAAACACACAACAATTATTGTGCATGAGAAAAGTGCGCTGACAGCACAAAAGCCATCCTACCTTATGGCAGGCAGTGCTGGCATTGTTGTATTGTGTGCGATGATGAAATCATTGACACCCTCCTGTAAAATTCCTGGAATATAGTCTGCAGAGGAGGTGGAGAAGAAATTGAATGCAGTTAGTGTAATGATCATGTCATTTCTGTAATTACTTTCTTTTTTTGAATGTAAGATAGACCAATTTCTTGGCTTGCATGTGGGTCGTGGGCAGGTAGTAATGATAGATTACACAAATCGCTATCATACTTATATGGGTAAATCATATCATCTCAGTGAGATGTGTTCGTTTTATATTTAAAAAATGCTGAAGAAATTATAAGGATTTTTCTTTTTATTTTTTTGTATATTTTGATGCTTCTCAGAAAGCTGCTGCAGTATTTTCTTGCTAGCATTCTAGTTAGCATTCAATCAGTAGAAGTAATGAGAAGCAGTTCTCTCAGATTAGCTTTCTAGAATTCACAGCCACACCAACGCATGCCTTTATCCTGTGCCAACTGAAGGCCCTAAATCACTAACATTAGTGTACTGTTTTCCAAGTTCCCTCAGAATGTAGTTCAGTAATTATCTGGAAATACTCCCTGGCTAGCTAGTACGGGTGTAAATAAAGGACCTGCATTCATCTTACTCTTAGCAAGGTCAGCTATTTTGAGCGCTGTCATCCACAGACAAGCTGAGAAAAAATAGTAATAACCATCTGCTTTGATGCATGTTGACTTAGGCTCCTTATGTTCAGTGATTTGTTCTTTCATGTATCATCTAAATACTTTTCAGTGCTTTGCAAAGACTCACATCCCACAGTCAAGTTTGTTGAAGAGTTGCAATGCAAAATAAATGTATTCATGCTAACTGTTTTTAAGAAAAAAAATTTGAACTGGTTCTTTTGCCTGCTCTACGAGTAGGAGATGTTGAAGCTGTTGGCGCATAGAAACAGCCCATAGAGATTAGCGGGTCCAATGGGGACAGGCTTCTAGCGGGCCTCTGCGAATGCCTGTCTAAATATTTTGATGTCTCCATTGGAAGCCACCTATTGTTGTCCTCAAATGAATGTGACTGATTTAAAAGGGGGATAAATCAGTCTTCACGTTGTGTTTTCATTGCCCGGCTGACAGAGCACATTTAATAAGATTCATTAAGGGAAGCTGCCACACACCTCCTGTCCCCGAGGACAGATAAACTGTGGTTTAATATCGTGTTTTTTCACCCGGGGGCTCAGAAGGAGAGTTTAAGAACTGAGCGTTCCATGGGTGTGCCAGTGTGCGTGTGCGGACCTGTGAAAGTGAGTTACTCTGTAAACAGAAGGAATCCTGACAGGACCAGTC
Source organism: Albula glossodonta (assembly GCA_019788955.1). Lineage (NCBI taxonomy): Eukaryota > Metazoa > Chordata > Actinopteri > Albuliformes > Albulidae > Albula > Albula glossodonta. Next base: position 2,151,947 of record JAFBMS010000027.1, read on the forward strand.
TATGAGCCCTGTTTCTCTCATATTCAGAAATGGGTGCAGGGAAAATATACAGTGAAAACACAATCGAGGACAGACATTTCAGTTTTCCAAAAAGAAAAAAAAAAAAAGGCTGAATAGACTTTTTTGTCTGTGGATTTGAAGCATCCCTACTGTTCCAAATAACTTTTTCAGCTTTTCTTAGTAGTCTAATTTGTCATGATCCCGATGCCTGGATATTTCTGGGAAGTCATGATTCAGTGCTCTCCGTTCCAATAGGGAAATATTGCTGTGAAAACATTCAGTGGTATTCTGGGAAATTACACAGGAAAAGCTGTGTTATCGATGACAGGGGTCAGTCAGAAGCCAGAGCAGTTAGCGCTGGAAGGGGGACGCCCCCGGCTTGTCCTTCATTTGGTCTTACCCTGATATTAGCAACTCCCTCTGGCGCGCAGGGGCCCATTTTCTCTTGACGACTCGCCAACTGTATTAAAAAAAACAAAACGGAAAAAGAATTTAGAATACGATTAACAGCATAGCATACCAGAGAGCTCCCCATGAAGAATAAAATAATAATAAAAGTACCTTTCATGGAAGTGTCTGCAAAACTGCAGCTTTCTGACCAGCAATGAATCTTTTTCTAGGCTTTTTGGCAGAAATCATGTTAACTAAAGTGCAAAACACTGGAATTTGTGAAGTGATGTGTTTCGGTCTTTGACCGTCCCATTTAAATTCCAGTGGTGATTTATCTTGGTAGCTCAAACAATGGCCGTTTTTCACTTTGTTTTCAATAGCATGCTTCAGCTGGTTTTGATTGGACAGTCAGTCGCCCTTTGACTTTTATCTTCATTTCTTTAATTTGAGCCTGGCTCTTGGGCCCGACCATACTGACACCATATCAATAACCCAAACAGGAAACCTGTGGGTGGCTCAGTTTTAATGGCTCTTTCTGGCCGGGTTCCCTGGCTGGCTGTCAATACTGGAAGCGAAAATGATACTGCATCTATCTCAGCCATGTTGAAGTGCTTTGTCCCCCCGTTCGGGAAAACATCGTATCTCTGTCCGCTAACGGTGTCAGGAACAATGGAGCTGGCTGTCATACAAGCTACTACACAGAGGTGAAAACCCCTTTTTTCGATATTGATGTGCTTTAAGCCTTAAAAAAAAATATGTTATGGCTGAACTTGTAAACAGAACACAGTTGAAATACACTCAATTAACTACCCTCAAGCAAACGAGCAGGTTGTGCTGGTCGCACTCGTTATCTCCTATATTCCCAATGTTTGATTGGTGACATTGAGATGCATACTGGCTGTATGAGAGGGGATAGGGAGATACGTGGAGGTTATGCTAACTGAAAAGAGCTAGGGGGGTTTTTCCACATTAAGGCCTGGGCATGTGGAGTGTGGCCTTAGCATGAAAGGGCTGGTCTGGCGGAGGTTGTGTCTGAGCTGCAGGTTTGATTCCATTTTGCAGTGATACCATTGAGCAAGATATCAAATCTAGCCTGAATCGCTCTTGGGAAACACTTAGCTATTTAAATAAGGTCTATTTAAAATGTAATATATGCAAGTTGCCTTGGATGTATATGACACACTAAAATAATGCTGAGGTGGTTTATGGGTAATTTAGGGATGAATTGTGACATGCTTACAGGGTGTCTTATACAGAATTGAGCTGTAAAACAGAAATGTAGGAAAGTCCCCACAACCTTGATTAGCCTTGCTGAGATCCCAAGACAGAATTACACCTCACCTTGGATACTCTCCTAAATCAGGACAGGCACCTGATGGGACAGCGCAAGGGGAGATCAAAGCCGTGCTCCGTTTGCACCAACTGCGTCATGCAGTGGGCGCTTTGTTTGAACATTTTTCTTTTAATATTTCATCACGCAGTGCATCTCTGAAGGGGAATAATCTTCTGGAGATTGCTGTCAATCCTGTTATGTCATAAGGCAACACAATGTCCTCCCCTGTAAGCTTACTGTATTATCCCCATGATATAACGCATATGAGGACAGTATACATACACGGTATACCTGTATGGTGTACGTGTACATGCACTATGCCTCTCTCCTGAAAGAGGTACATCCTGTCTTTATTCACTGTTTTGTTAGGAACGGTATTTGACAAAAGCACAGTCTAACCACACAAGGGTCGAAGAAAAGAAATTAGGCCCGTGAAGTTTTTGTTTGAAAAAGAGGCAGCTGAATCGAAAACGCTCAGTGGAATGACACTCTGTGACATAACTGGCCGCAGGAAGCCTGCTGCACGCCATCCAAAAGTGTTAACTGATTCCTGTGGGGATTTGGCCCAAATATCAGAGCACTCTGCGAGTGTCTGGTTTTTTTTTCGTTGGTATGCTGAATTTGCAGAGTCCTCTCCTGAGTGCTGTTCTCCCTTCGCTGTCCTTATATGGAACAGGCCAGGCCCGGAGAGGCTCGTGTGATTTATGATGGGCCCCGAGACCTCAGGTCCCGAGGAACGTTAGCGGGCGGAAGAGCGCGTTTGTTAGCGTGTGCGCTAGCATGCTAGCACCGCCGCGTCGGCCCCACATATTGTTATTGTCAAGACTCCCTCGCGTCCCGAGATGGGCGTGCAGAGATGTCTGCAGCTCAGCTCGTCTCCCGATTATCCAACGCTGATAATAGCTCGGGTTCGGCTTTCCCCCAAGGAGCTGTGTCAGGAGAAGCGATCGACGCCAGCGCTTCTCATGCGGAGGCTTTTTTTTTTTTGCTGTTGTTTTCTGTCTCCTCTGCTCCATCCGTTCTTGGATGCTTGTCTCCTGGCCCTGCTGTCCTGTCTTTTCCCTTGAGTTTTTTCTCCTGGCATTCCCTGCCCTGTTTCCTGATTCCCCCCCACCCCACCCCCTACGACATGCACACGCTCAGTTCCATGTCCGATGAGCCAGAATACTGTGAAACATATGCTCCTCTCCTGAGGTCTGGCAGCCAAAGCCATTCGTTGTCATAATGCCAATCCAAGTTGTCATTGCAGCCCAGTTCTCCCTGTTAGAATCTGTCTAGCTTGACTTTGTGTGTGGTCTCACAGACAATTTCCTTCATTGTTGAAGACAGCAGATTTCCATCTTGTTTTCTTAACTTGTAAACCGAAAAAGAATTGACTTTTCATTTGTGTACACATACAAACATTCACATTGAAAGTATGCAGTGGCATTTTTCTTCATTATGACAATACCATGTTGTGTTTAGATGAAGCAGACTGAAGACTTGAAACCAGGGGCAGATGTAGCTCTTGCAGATTTCGCATTTTTGAAGCTGTAGATAACAATGTGGCTCGATGCAGTGGAACTGCTGCGAGACACTCGTTCCAGAGTGCTTTTTCCGGCAGGGGTGACAAACTGCAGGGCAGGGTTGAGACTGAGTGCAAACTGAGTGCTGTGCTCTACAGGAAGTCTCTGTTGTCATGTGAATGGCCTCATTTTGCCTAAGAGCTCTCACCTGGACTGGTATCCAGGTTAAACACAGAATATGAGGGTGGGGGGGGGGGGAGTGGTTGCATTAAGAAAGACTCCTCTTATCTGTGGATGAATTCTTGAGTTCCTGACGCTCTACCTCTCCATTATCTCCTCTGAAAGGTTTTTTTGCCCTGACCTCACTTGGAGCGGTCTGTTATATCCGGGTTAATTTGATTCCAGAGATGATTCGTTTTGATGGATGTGGCTGAGAGGCGTACAGGATTCAGTCCTGAGGTTTCAACACCCAGTCTCATCTCCGAGTTGCTATCTTGTGGAAGGCAAATAGCTGTTCCTCAATTTGGGTGCGACCCCTCCAACCCCAATGCTATTAAATAACCATGTCATAGGGTGGCTATTGTCCAATTTAAAACCTGCATTCTGCTCACAATCTGATAGCTTTAACAGACTTATCCAGATCACCAAACAAATGGCATGTGTGCACAAATTATACAGTTAGCTTCTTTGTAGCTTAGAGGGAGGACCTAAAAGTTTTTATTTCCTGGTGTTACCATGTGTAAAGCTTTGTATTCCCACAATATCTATGTGTAGCTGACACGTTGTACAGCAGCATGTGTTGACATAGTTAAGCAAATATGCTTCAGCCAAGCACATGATAACATTTGCCCAGACATCAGCGTGGTATTTCAGGGCTATTATCGTTAACTAGTGCTTGGTGGAATAAGGATATTTTTCAAATGTCATGGAGGAGCCACAAACCAATTTTAGCTTAGCGTTGTAGTACAGTTTAGTATATTTGTCATCTATTGGTTCTTTTCATAACTGTAGCATGTTACTACATACACATCTTGCTTGGGCCAGTGAGGTATTATCACATATTATTGTTATGATTTTGTGCAACACTCAGGTTTTTTCTGTTAACCCAAGGGTTGTGGCTAGCAAAATACGCAGATTTGCAGCTTTCCGTGAAAAAGTATCTGACAGACAAATTTATCTGACAGGCAGGGATGTTCCTACTCTTAATTCATCTTCTGTAATAGCCTGAAAAAATCAACTCTGAAAAAAGCCAACATCAGAAATAAATCTCTTTTTTGCCTACATAATTCTGCCATAATTCCGTTTTGATGAAGGAAAAAACTGAATGTGACAATTGCTTCAGTCACCATCCATCTGTCCGAATAGATTTGTCCAAGTTAAGTCCTTCTAAATGCGTATCTGATAATAGCATATTCTATTCCACTCAATAATATACAGCTGGCCTTATTTTAATCCTGTTGACTTTACGTAGATTCATTAAGTTCATACTTACAACTGTCCCATGTGAATGCAGTTATCAGGAGTGTTAACTCTAAAGTCAAAGTTATGTCGCCCTGGATTATGTGATATGGATAGTGTGTGCACATGAGAGGTCATGGCTCTCAATGAGTTCAGCTGTTGTACATTTGGCAAAGATGTAACTGTTTCAGTAAACATCCAGTATAATGTAATTAAGGCCTAATGCTTAAGCTACCTCACTTGCATTTGGCTGTTGTGTTTTTTGGTGAATGCGTATGAACGTTTTCGTACTCCCCTGATCCTAGCAAACGTGTTAGATTGTGATGTCAGCAGTGATGTCATCACTGTGAGGACAAAGGAGTGTCACAACGAAACTAGACCCCTCCCTGTGCACACCGCAGAGCCAATCAGAGCTCTGCTCCTCTTGAGCTCGTGGGGTTAATGTGCTCACACCCCCATGGCTACCGGTTTATTCTTATCCTGGTCTATCTGGTCCGTGTTGATCCTGAACAGATTTGCATTTGCGCACGGGTTTCGACATACGGATCCATTTTCGTTGTGTTTACTTTCAAGAAGGTTGAGCTAATTATGAACATCGTTCGACTTGTTTACTTTTGGGTATTTCAGGTTAATCACTCTGTAAGATCTTCATGAAAGATAGAAGCAGATCTATGACTCTTATGTTGCTAAGGACCAGACATTTTGAGAGTAAGGAGGCCCTGGATACCGTTTGTTTGGAGTGGCATCAGAAAGTTCTATATTAAACAGGAACACCAGACAGAGAACAATTATATTCTGTGCTCATTTTATGAGACATTATGGCTAAGGCCTGTGGAAGACGAGGGTAATTTTACTGCATGTTTTAATCCATGCACCTTGGAGCTTTGACCCTGTACAAATGAAGAAATAAATCGATTAAAATGAAAATAGTACTCCTTCCAGTCTTTCTCCATCCACAGTTAAACAGATGAACTTATATACATGATATACATGTGATATACATGAGCTATATCCCACCACATGCAGTTCTATGAAGGGGGAAATCTGACAAATTACATGTAATTAAAAACTAATATGTAGATAATTGAATCTTTGTGATAACTTTGTGTGCCCCGCTGTTAAGGGAAATTGTGTTGGTTTAGCGATGGTAAACAAGCTTGCAGCTGACGTTTTCTCTGCAATGGGAATCGACCCATCTGTGTGAAGTTATGTAAGTGGGTTCCGAGGGTGCAGAAATGGGTCAGGACCCGAGCCTCAGACCTCACCCCACGCTCCGGGATAAGAGCCCCCCCTAAGGACAGGCCGGACCCTCGCGTTTGGGGAAGCATGCGGTCTCTTGTTTCCTCCCTAGCGTCCTAGGACAGGGCTAATTTTAGAGCCATGTTCCCTTCCTGGATCGCTGATCAAGAGAAAAGGGGAGGCCCCATCGCGCTGGCTCATTTTGCTTTGTTTTGGTGTGTTTTCTTGGATACAGAAGGGCACAGAGATATGAAACTAAATGTTTAATAGATAGCAGTGAACCATGCAAGTTTGCAGATATTACTTGATGCTTTCAGAGACATTTGCCTGTTTACAACCCATGGTTTAATTAATCTATTTGTCCACTTCTATGAGGAGCTTGTCCATATCAGCAAAAAATCTGAAACATTCTTGGCTGTCATTTTTAGCTTTGAACAGTCAAAAAGATGTTTGTACATTCTTTGAGGCTGGCTAGCCCGACATCCACAGTCTGCTGCCTGGAGCTTTAGAAAAATATGCAATAATATTTACTGAATGAATAATCTATGCTACAGTGACTCTTTCTCCCTCTGAGTCTGTCTCTGTTTGAGATATCAGGCCAGCTTCAATGCTGATGGCCTTGAAAAGGTTGTGTCCTTCATATACTTGGCTTAAAAATGGAAATGTGAGTAGCAGTGATTAGCATTGTCTGTTACCGATTAGTCCTTTATGTAATAATCACCCACTGTGCACTGATCAATAGGGCGAGTTGCACAACACGCATGCATTACCTCAGTCTAGCGCTCAGCTGTCCCAAAACGTATTGTCAGACTTGACGTGGCACTAGAATTGACAGTTTGGGTAAACTGTATTTACGTGTGTTAACTTTTTTAGCTCACAATTTGGAATTCTCAGTCATATTTGCATGCTGCATTCATTGCTTCAAAATCTACACATGGTGACAGCTGCCGTCTCTTTTGCGGCAGGCTGTGGTCACCCATTGGCCGGGGGGCGGGGTGTGTTGCTGACAGACCTCCCTGCTGTCACTGAGGCTAATTATCCATCATTCTGTCAGGCTGCTGGCCACAGTCAGCGCTGATACAGCCTGGGTTTGATACCGGACCATGGGGCTAATCCACACACTGGAAGAGTACCTTAACAGGATGCAGACTGTGGGGCCCATCCACACACTGGAACAGTGCCTTAACAGGTTGCAGACCGTGGGCCCCCATTTACACACTGGAGCAGTGCTTTAATAGGATGAGCTAATAGCAGATCTGTATTTGCACTTGTAATGGGCTGTAATTGTATATATAGAAAGCTGGATGATGTCCTAACTCCATTAGGTCCTGCTGTACCCTGAATGGAAGTTGTGAATATATCTCTATATATACCATGCAGTGTCAGATGATTCTAAAACATTTTGTTTTACAAGCTAATATTCTTCCCACAAACCCTTCCCTTTTCCGTATGTCCACGTGTGTTTGGACAACAACTTACTATCCATGCTGAGGATGGGAATTAGGAACGGGTTTATGAACAGATCACAAGAGTCACATCTGATTTAGATGTGCAAGTGACCGCCATGGGTCTGCCACTCAGTTCAGCGTGACACCCTGTTTCCCTGATCCTGCGTTTAAAAGTCTCGGTGACCCATAGGATGAGATTTTTTTTTATAATATAGATCATCCTAAAATCTCTTCAGATTGGGACCAGATTATATAATTTACCATCAGTAACCAGGTCACAGAGCTCTGTTTGTATAACCCAAGCCAACCGGGCTTAGATCAGAGGGCTGATGGGATTTGAAGTGAAAGGCTTCTTCCATTGGTTGATGATCACCTTCGGGTTTGGCAGTGTCCCAGAAGATAACATCTGGTCCCAGGTGAGAACAGGCCCAAAAAAAAAAAAAACACATCAGCCGAGCTGTGCATGGAGTGATGGATAAACAGAGGGATGGAGAAAGGGAGTATACGAATGAGTCATTGAGACATTGGATTTGCTCAATATTAAAGGAAGATAGCAGGACTGTATTTTGCAATCCATTGATTTTGGAACTAGGAATAAGAAGTATTCATCCTTTTAAGTGTATAGTCCTGACTAAGATTTTTGTGATATGGTTCATTTGCAGTTCAGTGTTCATGCAATGTTATATCATACATGCTGTATGAAATAAACGATGGATTGTATACTTTCGTTAAGTGTTACTTCACAAACAACGGAATGTGTTGATATTTGAGCTAAAGTAAATGCTTCATTAATGATTGATGAGGCCAAATGACTTAGGAATTATGAGGTCATTAATAATTAACAGGGTTTGGTCTGTCTTGGTCTGTAGCCCTGCTTGTCTGTTGCTTCTGTTTCTAAATGAATTTTACAGCTAATCAGAAGGATTAACCGGTGGAAAAATGAGAAACATAGACTTGTTCTAGTGCATGATGCGGCTTTAAATACTCTAGCCACTTTGCTTGTGACTTTAGGCCCTAATCACTTGCGTTTTTTCCCTGCCATATTGACTTATCCGCCACATTGCAGCTGTGATGGGGTTAGGCTAATGCGCCAGTGTAATTAAAATCCACACTCGCTCGGCTTAAGCCGCGTAAACCGAAAGGCATATTGAACTTGCAGGTGCTCCGGAGTAGCTGGCCGACTCTTCCCCCGCCTCCCTCTCTTCCAAGGACCCCAACAGGCTGTCTGCAGAGCTGCCAGATTTCTACAAGGCCCAGCCATTGTGAATGTCTCCACGGCAACCGCCACAAGAACGGCCAGAATCGGCTGTTTTTGGCCCGTCGCCTCTGGCTTCCACCGCCCATGCTGGAAGAGTGGCTCGCGCCGTGGAAGTAGGGCATAGATTCCTCAGGCTTCGGGCCTCACTTTCGGGCACGGTCGTTCAAACGGGATTAGCCTAATGCGAAATGTTTGAGGAACTCCTGTCATAGTTTCTCCCTGTCTCTCCAGGTTAAGGGCATTTTCGTTTAATGCGTTCAAGAGCTCAGTTACCCTGTGATATGCGAGACTATCCAACTTCCTTGTGTTTCCAGTTAGTCTGCTCGCAGATGCCAGGCTGTTTATTTTAATTGTCCTGTTCAGAGGCTGGTATTTTGAATTGAACAGAAGCCGTACCCATCATTCCCTGCCTGACCACAGCCCACTCCCATTAGTGGTTTTTATCAAATTGCCACCCAGCCAGTGGTCCTGTTGTTTCTCATGCCGGATAATGTGAGAATAATAGCTGCACAGATGTGTAGGACTGTTGTCATGGACAAGGACACAGGAATGTGGAGTTTGTCTTTTTTCTGTAATTTAAATATGAAATAAATTAGGATTTTGGAAGAAGTTCCTGAGGCAAACATAGTTCCTAACCTCTGATTCTTGGAGAGCAAACAGAGAAATGAGATCTGAATAGCTCAGACTCTTTTTGCATAAAAAGATGGTTGTCATGGAGACCAAATGGAGCCTCATGTAAATTCAAAAAATGTCTGAAACCAGTTTTTCATATAATTTTTGAGACAATGCTAATATAGGCTGGATCTCTCTCACTCTTGTAGCACTGTGTATACTCTTCACACAATACAGCCGCAGCATAACTTTGAAACTACTTTTTCTTATGAAACATTATGTTTGAAATTAAAGGGTCATTCCAGAACTTTGGCCCTCAAAGTGAATTTCAAGGCGTGGGCTCTGGAAAAAGGGTGATAGTGTGGAAACCTTGGAACCACTGTACCAGGAACAGTGATATGAACAAGTGTGAGATCACTCCTTATTTATTCAAATCAACAAAGCAGTGTCCTGCAGTATGTAAATGAGTAATTAGCTAGCGCTAAATACTCTTGATTGCATTTTAAATGCTGGAGCTACTGTCAAGTATGACAGTGTGAAACAAAGAAACTACATGTAGATAATACATCCATCCTTTACCTTTTAGCACATTCTGGGCTGTTCGGATCAGAAGTATATACACTCAAGAGGATAACATAAAATTATAAATTCACAGCAAATGCTTGTTCACGAATGCTTTTCCCTGCCTTTTTGATGTACTTGGAAAATGATTCATTGTTCAACAGATTTCTGTCTTTGATCTTTGCTCTGATTTTAACTGGAAAGTGAATGGTTCAGTTATCAAAGATGGACACAGATACTGTGCAGAATTGTCTGGTTTTGGGATGAGTCAAAAATTTGATTATAGAGTGGTATTTTGTGTCGGTTTCCTGTCCAAAGGGAAACGTCTCAGTGAATCCTGCTTTTCCTTAGGAGATCCTATTCCGCCCTCACCCTGCTGGCCTCTTTAGCAGCGCGGTCTGGTCAGACAGCTGTGTGGAAATCTAATCAAGGCAAAGCAACAACTGAGGCACTTCTGCTTAGCAGACGGCTGCTGAGCTCTGAGTGTGTGTGTGCATGTGTGCGTGTGTGTGTGTGTGTAACTGCCAAAGCCTATGTGCATCTAGAAGAGGCACAAAGTACAGTGCATTTGTCCATGACACTGACTGTGTGTATGTGAGAGGGGGTGCATGTGTATTGTATATGTGCGTGTAGATGTATATGTATGTGTACTCATGTATGCCTGTGATTTTGTGTGTGTGGCAACCTAAAGTCCCCTTTGATGTAGTAAGCCTGACTCTGTGTAATACTCTGTAGTGATAATGCCCACCCTGACTATGCTTAACACTCTGTGGGGTTAATGCCCACCCTGACTGTATTTAACATTGTGTGGTGTTAATGCCCCACCCTGACTGTGTTTAACACTCTGCAGTGTTAATTCCCACCCTGACTACGTTTAACACACTGCAGTGTTAATTCCCACCCTGAACAGTCACCATAACTCCTCAGGGCCTTGAGCCTCAGGCCCATCATAGCCTGTTCTACATTCCTAGCCCACACTGAACTGAGGTCAGCCAGTGGACCTCTGAAGAGACCACATGTAGGTCTTTGTAAATGATACAGATTATCAATTCAGGAGAATGTGATGTCTGAAAACTCTTTCACAGTTTTACATAATGAAATCATTCTGGTTAACATTACCTCTCAGCTACAGCTTTCACAAATCACACACTTCGCAACATTTTGCAAACGTGTAGACATACCTTGGTATGCAGACACACCTGAAAAATAATTGGCTCCTGTTTTAATTTTTAGAGAACAAACATAACAATAAGAGCCAAATGTGGTTTTGTAAAATATGAATATTCATTTGTTTTATCTATAATTTTTTCAATCTTATACTAATCAAGCAGTCATACCTGCTAGAACACCTATGGGAGCTGTTTATAAAATCAAAGAAAATGCAGGCATTCCATATTTGTACAATTTAGGAATATCTGTTTAAAAAGTAAGATAAGGGGTTATAAAATAGACAATCAGTACAGTATGTTACATGGTGTTTGTTTGATAAAGCACATAGTCTTATCTCCTTCTTGTCAGTGTGTCATGTCACATTCGGTAGGCTGTACAGCCTCTGCTTTCCGTACTTACAGTACTTTCCTGCATGACTGACCTGCGGGATGACCCAGATTTCAGTCTGGTGAAAGACGGAGGTCGCTGCTTGCCTCGGCACGCTATCGCGTGTCAGGAATGTGTGGAAGGGCCTGGGATATGGGCGGCTCTGTCTGGTCCGTGCCACAGCAGAGGAGAGGAAGACGGAGGCTGGGGAAGAACAGCGAACCCGCCCAGCGCAGCCGTACCTCACACGTCAGAGCCTCGTAGATTCATCCAGGTGTCTGTGTGGGTAAAAAAAGATATCTCCATATCCGCTTCTATTCTTCTTAATCCATATGGAAGAATGGGTCCGTAATTAACTTTGTACTTACTACCTGAAGGGTAACGTGGCTCGATTTTCTCATACAAGTATAACCAGTATAACTAAGAAGGCTTGGTTTTAAATGAATAAATCCAATAGGTTTTAGAGATTTAAATCACCTGAAATGAAGTTTCAGGATATGAACATGATTGAGAAATGCTCAATCGAGCTCTCTGTCTGGTTGAGTACGTGTGCATTCCAGAGTGTCAGGACATTAAATACTGCATGAGATTCACTCAGATCCTCTAGACAAACACTCCTCTTGTGCTTGATATAATTTTCATCAATTTCAACTGGCAGCAGAAAACAGTGTGTGCCCTTTGTGTCGATAACTCAAATGGTACTCAGTGTCCATTTTCTAACATTATGCATGAATTGGGTATCTTTCAAAAAAAAAGATTTCAATATCAGTAAGAATTCATGGTATAAGAGACATTGCAGAGAATGCTGCAAGTGTTGGTGACATTTTAAGGAGGTTGGAAGTGTGTTTTGTTCTGGATACGTGCTTGCGTGACCCATTCTCGGGAAGGGAACAGGATGTTTTAGCAACGGCCTGCTCACCTCCGGTTGTAGCTGGGGTGCAGAATTTTTCAAATCCTTCGCAGGGGTGGCCTGTGTCTTGCCTCGCTCTGCCAGATCCCCTCGAGACCCCTCCAGACGGCCAGCCCAGGGGGCCTCAAGTTCATCCAACTCCGTCCATTCATTATACCTGACCGTAGGACACTCTTATACACAAACTGTTCGTGTTCGCATTCCGTTTGTGTCCCGGGCACCGTCTGGTTAACACACAAGGGTTTTTAATTTCTGGATTTTTCCATTCAGCTGAGCCAGGAGTAGGCCCCTTCCTGTTATTTATTGATGAGAACCCAGTGCTGATTCAGAGGGACGTGAAGGGGGCGGGTTGGTTTGTGGAAACATTCTGTGGCAGTCACTAATATTGGGCTGCGTTAATCCTTTTCCAGACCCTGGTCCAGTTTGGGATTGAGGGCACCCCTCGCGGACGCTAGGCTAATGGACGCTTGTGGAAGCGTAGGTCACTGATAGATATCACTGGTTGGTATTTCTGATAAAGGTGGGGGGAAGGGCAGCTCGGTAGGGGGTCCCGAATTAACTGTAGATTTGGCTCTCTCTGAAATCCTCCCGTGAGGAATAAGAAGCTTTAATTTAGCGCGACCGAGTTGATCTTTCGTCGTTGATCAAATCCTCCTAACCGGCCCTGTTGGGCGTACAGGAGCTTATTGTTATTTTTCGGACGTGCTTGACGTGGCCTTCAGCGTCTTGGCGCGGATCATCCGCCAGCATTCACCCCCTCCGTAAATAGAGAAGCGGAAGGGGAGAGTGTGTTTGCGGATCGCTCCGCTGTGTAACACTGTACGACCGAGCAGACGGTGGACAACGCGCAAGCAGTTCTCATTGTTTTGACCTTGGAGCAACGCCAGCTTTGTCAATGTGGTTACAAGTTTCCCTATCAACCATGAGTGCTACAGTTTCGTACATAAAGTAACATCAGTGTTTTCTAGCTCTTTTGTTATGTTGCGGTACCTTAGCTTCTCAAATGCTTACATCTTCTCGAATCACCTACATAATTAAAATCCTGAAAACTGAGATGAAGCTGCGCTTCCTTTATTTGAAATAGCTCAAATAATATATTGGCATTTTGCCCTACTTTCTCATTCCTTCCATGGTTTTGCTTTTGAGGGTAATGTATTTGCCATTTACTGAAACCGTTTGTGGCGAAAATTGTACATTATGCAGTGGGTGAAGAGGAAGTGGATCATATAGGTCATGATGTGCCCCCACCTTCAGGCGGAAGGATACACCCAATCCTGTCTGTCATGCACAATATATAACCTGCCCTATTACTGGGAAATTAGGTAAGGAAATGGAGAAATATTTTTTTCATTTCCTTAATATGGATAGTGGAATATTTTTATTTGGAATAGTTGCAGGTTGTTCAGACATAACTGTTTTTCTTTGAAAAGCGGGTTACAGGTGTTTTGAATATAAACAGTTAGGTATGCTTGGTTTAAATTTTAACACTTGTGCACATGGTCCATTCAAGCGAAACAGGAAGTGACACGCAACCCTGCACGTAGGTGAATGAGAGCCCCCCCTTCTCGTCCCTCGCCCTCGAATGCAAAACAGGAAGTGATTTCACAGCACATCGCCGTGTATGTTGGGCCAGGTTTTAACAGATCCTCCTCCAAAGCTGTTTGACTAGCGGCCATTTCCCTGAAAAGCAGAAAACATCAGAAGAAAGAGAGCGAGGAGGAGGAGCCTGCGAGGGGAACAATGCAGAGCATGTTTTCACATGCGACGCAACAAAACCCGCCGCCCGCATGGGAGCGCATTCCCCATCTATTCCTGTCACCCAGGCCGGATGGGACACAAAGGCCCCAAGCTCGGCTTTGTCCGGAGCTGCGACTCTCACAAAGGGAAGGAAGCGGAGAGCAGGGGCTTCAACGCCATTGTGGGAGCTTGAGGCCCTGACCGCTCTGCTAGACTTCCAGCATCCTGCCAGAATTTTTTCCTCAAGACAGGAAAAATAATTCTCCTTTTTTTTATGAAGAGTCAGGAGTTTTCCTTTTAAGGCACTTTCCAAGCTTTCTTTGGAGAGGAAAAAAAATATATATTTAAAAAAGTCTTGGAATGGCTGGCAGAGGAACAGGCCAAGCTGAACAGGGCCAGATCAGAGGAATGTGCGACAAAACTCCACCTGGTAGTGTTATTTCAGAGGGAAAAGAACAGTGCATTCTCGTTCCTTGATGTCAGAGCCGGCGACCCCCCCTGCTACCCCCTCCCCGATTTCGTATGGTAACACTCAGCAGGTGGGAGGGACTGTATGGTTGAAGTGAGGAGCTTGGCTGTTCGGCAGAGGGGAGGCACTGACAGGAGACAAGAAAGGGTTTACACAGTGTTTGGTAATGTTTTGTGCTGTTGTAAGCAATGTTTGGTAATGTTTTGGGCTGGTTATGAAAACAGTCTCGGTAACCAAGCTGCTGGCCTTCTGCATTTTGTGAAGGATGCATGATCTATTCTATGCTGGTGAAAGTCCACAAGAATCAAAACCATATCATACACATTGTGTGAGGGACCTTCCACTGGGAACGTGTTAAGAGGAAGAGCTGGTTTGTACCGTGTTCCTGATTTTAAGAGATTCAGAGACGAACGGAAACGTGACTCAGCTTCACTTCTGCTCACATCTGATTCAGATTTCCTGCATTTTCCTGCAGACGGTGACCTCTCTATCAACTGTCTTACGCTGCGCTTCAGATAGGGAATGAGAGTGAGACCTATTTCTGCAATATCTTGACACGCCCCACGTATATACTTGTATTGGCACACATGTAAATGCTGTCAATTTCACCTCCACTATTGAATTTATACAGTAGAGTTGGCAGACATGGAGACAGACCTTCTGCCAAATTTGTGATCAGCGTCCTGGTGTTACTATTACGCTGATAATTTCCGACGTTCCCATTGCCAAGAGGGGCTTTCTCATTGACCCTGGCCGACCTTGCAATGTCTCATTTTTTTGTCATCCCGTTTCTCTCGCGACAGCATCGTCGATGCTGGTGAAGAATCATGCTGCGTCCATGACCTTAGCCCTCGGTCAGGTGACTGCCATCTTTCATGGTGCTGTTGCGATGTGAAAGGAGGAGGACAGTGATTGGTCTAATAGCTTAAGAATCGCAGCTAATGGGTCCTGGTTCCATGCACCACTGGAAGGGAATGCTAATGCTATAACACTTTGCACAAACATAGGAGTTTATGTTCTAATGCAGTCATATAGCAGCCAGTATGATCATATATTTAAGCATCCAATATACTTCAATAAGGTAACTGTGGTCTAGGTGGGAAAGGGTGTTCAGCACTCCTAATGCTGTCATTTTTGTTTTATAAGTGGCAGAATTTGTAGGGCTCGTTATTGACTGAATCAAGGCAACACGCAATGCCACTGTTCACTCTTGCCTGGTTTGTCCCATTTATAAGGTAGCTGACCTTCAGTTTGATTCAGCGTGAGTGACAAAACAATGTCTATATATGAATTTCCTCTCAGTGTTTGGGAGTGAGGCAGTATTCCACTGAGGAAGCATATTAGAAATGTCCTCATTGTTATGGGATAAAACTGGGGCATTAGTTGTAACGCGGCACATTGTGTGCCACGTCCAGAGTGGCAGATTGGGATTTAAAACGCTGGGATATTACCCTGGCCAATCCGCACCTGCCCTCGCCAGCCAGCGACGTGGCACGGTCTCCCAGCTGCCAGGCCTGAAAGGAGATTAGCCAACCATCAGCTGCTTCATACCAAAACAAACATCAATCGCTAAATGCAGATCTGCAGCGGCGATAAGCGAGAAGGTGCCTCAACCATGAGAAACCTAAATCTGACGCTAAAATCACGAAGGCACACAATGTACTAGTACCACGCACCCGATGCAAAACTGCAAACGTTATGGACAGGTGTCAGATATTGGGAGTTGGTGTTAAATGGATAAAATTGAAGGTCAGGGGAACACAAACAGTACTACGCAATAGTGTGACACACTTCACAGCGCTGTATCAAATTCCTGTCCCGTGGCAGTTTCTGAAACCAGCGTGTTCCTCTGTTTCTGTGAACACCTTGCACTGTGGGATATTTGACTAATGCCAGGTCATCCAAAGTTTAAGTGGCATCATGCCCATTCAATCTGAAGGAGAACCTGCCCGCTGTTTTCTGCTAAAGTTGTAAACCTTGAGAAAAGTTTGAAAGACATGTTCATGCTTGTTCTTCTGTCATGTTGCCTTATCTATCCATCCTAAATCCATCTTAATTTACCATCTTCCTTAAGGACACAGTGGCTTTTGCTGTTTATCATGAACCTGGATGTATATATGCTGACCATTTTAAATGGCCTTTTTTCAAAGGTTAGTTATTGGCCATATTGTGCTATGATTATCAAATTAATTCTAATACTGATTACTCATTGATTACAATATAGTTTATTTTTACAGCCTTAGAAAATCATTTCCTCCATATATAACTGATATGGGGCGTGTCTTAAGAAAAGCTGCAGTGCACAGCTGGACTACATGAGTAATCATGTTAGCGTTGATTCTAGCCCATTTGTTCTTGCATGCTGTACCATTTTGGACAGGAAATGTCAGTATAGCACCGTCTTGTTTTCCTCTTAGCGATTATCCTGGGATGCATGCACGGTGTGTGCTGTTTTTTGGGGGCTGATTTGTGATTTTAAAGAAGCAGAAATCAAAGGCTTCCTCAGTATACTGTGGAAGAATACTGCTGTGGAGGTATGGAAAGCAATTATCCTCAAGGAGTGGGCCCTGGGCACTGTGAACAGGGTGTTGGCTTGGCCGTGGGCTATGTGTGCGTTGTGGTTGGAGTGATAGCGACCCCTGGGGTGTGGGGACCGTCCTATGCATGGTTTTGAATCACCCCCCATCTCAGGCCTATTCTCCAGTACTCAACTCAGAGACAAAGAGACACATACAGCTGTCAGTGCAATGAAGGTTCCTATGACCTACATATCATCTGAACCGGCTGATGGTAGACACAGATGACTGGACCTACACATCCAGACAATATCAAGATTAGAGGATCAAGACCTACTTAAAACTAATGTCCCTGAACAGGCAGATGATGTAATGTATTGTTGCCACTTCAGCTGGGCTGATCCCCCCGAACAATCCCAGCATGCCTTGTTTCTGCTCTGGGCCCAGCTGACTGGGTCAGAGGACGCCTGCATTAGCGAGACCTATTTTTAGAAGGAGAGTTCCCTCCCATCACTGCACTGCGATGAACAGATTTAGAGATTCGAGTGAAAGGCAAGCGGAGGGTAAAGGGGTGGGACCTCAGTGGTTTATGGTATAGGCACACAGATGTAAAGGGCATATATTACCATATTTTTCATACTTCTGTCTGTCCCGCATGTCCTGTGCTGTTTGTCTGCTTCTTGTTGGTTCGCTGTCCCACAGATTTTGTGAGGGGAAAAACTGTAGTCTTCAGACTCACTTTGAGTGGTGGTTTTGAAGCGTTCCCTGTGAATGACATGGACCCCGCGTTGGGGTTCTAGTGGAAGCATCTACCTGCAAGGAAGACAGGAGCCTGTCTGAGGATAAAAGGCACTTATTTTTGGCCCTGTGACATCACACTGCGCACTAAGCTGGATCCACACCATGTGCATCAGCACATGGGCCGTGTCACCTCCGCCCCGCCCCCAGAGGCCACATCAGGAGAGCATGCAGCTCCTAACACACACAGCACTGCACTGGAGCTCCTAACACACACACACACTCACACACCACTGCACTGGAGCTCCTAACACACACTCACACACACACACACACACACACATACACATTAAAGCAGCAGTTAGGATAAATTATACACTACTTTGACTGGGCCTGCTCTCTCTCTCTCTTTGGTATATGGAAATGTACTGGTGCTGCTTTGTTGCTCAGCCAAAATGGATGTTAAGCTAAGGACTGACCTCGCCATGTAATTATCTCAGACGGATTTGC
Source organism: Albula glossodonta (assembly GCA_019788955.1). Taxonomy (NCBI): domain Eukaryota; kingdom Metazoa; phylum Chordata; class Actinopteri; order Albuliformes; family Albulidae; genus Albula; species Albula glossodonta. The sequence continues at coordinate 2,170,167 of JAFBMS010000027.1, forward strand.
TATTGGCGTAAAATTATAGCACCATACACAGAGTAACCGCAATGATGACACAGGGCAGCGCCAATGGAGTTCACTCTCCATGGGCAGAGAGGAGGAGGAGATTTCAAACCTTTTCAGTGAAACATAATCAGGAATTTAAAATATTTCAGGAGGCTTATATCATTGTGGTGGAAGTTTAATGGTGAACACGGAACCCCAAACAGAGCATGTTGTGTTCCACCTCAATTAATTCTCTTAACTGAAATGGTTGGTGTAGACACTCATATAGAGGAGGTCATTTTTTTCAAGTGTGGAACAATCTGTGTGTTGGACTGATGAGTCATGTGACTGGAATTCAGTGATGTCATAATGGGGGCCGATTTTTGGGCATTTGATAAGCACCATGGAATCTGTAACGACAAAGAAGGAGTCAGGATTCTGAAGAAACTGCATCTCTGTCTCCACAGTGAGTTGCCCCCTACTGGCCTCCCAACACGACTGTCAGCAGTTGTCTAGCTTCCTCAGGTCCCCCATCCAAGCCCTAACCAAAACCACACTTGCTTAGCCTTAGTAGTGTGGCCAAAACAGAGAACATGGTGTTGTACCAGACCTTTGTGGTGATGTTGCTGAGGGCTCTGTCCACAGCACTTTGAACCTACTGGTCAAAACTAATTGGTGGGTCATGGGAGGGGCTGAGAAACAGTGCAGACCAGATACCGCACAATTCTTTGCATAGCATGCATTCAGTTGTGTAGACCATATGAAAACCATGCACATTTCATATGTGCAAATACATTACTTTAGGTCAGATTTTTAGAAGAGGTGGGGAACAGAAGAGTTTATCTGCAGGGTAAATCCAGGAATCACTACTTTGAAGCACGCACCAGCCAGCAGAGTTAAAGAGTACCCTCCTACCTAGCTGTGACCCCAGCATTCTGACATTCAGGGGATGTCCCACTATGTCAGTACCCGTGACTACCCAAACCAGATAAAGACATCTTTCAGCAAAGCTGAACAAACGTGCGTTCAGCCTAACCTGCTAACTGCTAGCGTATTAGCCCTGATTGACGTAAAAGGAGCTCTTGATCTTGGCTGTCGGAGCACGTATACAACAAGGCATCGGCTGTTGGTCCCCGCAGAAGGTCCGCCGCGTGGAACAGTGAACGGTTCTGTTTTTTCCGCCCTGATTAGGAGGCCCCAGCATGTGACATGGGTGTCCTTTCCAGCTGCCTGCCTCCAGTCAGGAAGCAGGCCGATAGAGTAAATAGGAGCGTTGATTAACATCAGTCCTGAGTCAAGTCACACGCTACCAGCGATATAGCTTAGTCACCCTTCGTCCTCTTCCACACCCCCATTTCTGCTTCTGAGTCAGGGGCCATAAAACAAAGCCCTACAGAGGCTCTCATGAAAGTCCTAGGAGAGTAGTTTTCATTTTACAGTGCAGTGACTTGCAGTGGTAGTGAAGTTCAGGTGCCCCCTAGTGGTCAAATAAAATCATGTAAAAAAAAAATAAAAAATAAACCAAATGACAGTGCCTGCTGGCACTGGTACAGTATCAACAGCATAGACTAGTGTTGAAATTATAAAATGCACCAGGATCATGTCTGGTATTATACATTATAATCTTTACCTATCCTGTCTGACCAGTTGGATTCACTTCCTCAGGATTTCCCTCAGGATAAGCTTTCGGTTGTTAAGAAATCAGGTTCGAACACATCACACAGGTTGCACAATGCTTCTTTCCACATTAATGCGCCATTCTGAGCCATAACCAACCCATCAGGCTCATATCTTTAAAATGATAACAAGGTCAACCGAATCGATACGACTGGTGTAAAATCGATACCGCAGTAGATACCAAGAGGAATGAGTGCAGCAAGTGGAACCGGAGTGTACAGGAGTAATGGCAGAGAGAGAGAGAGGGTTTTGACATGTAGTGGGGGTCAGTGCAGCACTGGACAAGAGTGATTGTATTTCAGTCCATCGAAAGGGGAATGCTGTAGATGGACCCTGTTTGAGAGACTGTTTGAGAGGGAGGGACATCACTCAATGGAGACAGAGGAGGACTTCCATGTTAACAGACTGTGACAGTATTGGGGGATGGTGCCATCAGGCTAATGTCGGCAGACATTTAACCCTCTGTGTGCCAAAAACCCCCTTATTATAACGCCATTGCTTGACAAAGAACCCTGTCAATCCCTTCGTGGGATTTTTACTCGGAGAGCCTTCATTCGGTAAAACGATCTTATTGCTCCTGATTGCATTGAAATTTGGTCTGATGTTCGAAATGGCCGTTAACAAAACACATACATGTTTCAGCGATTCCTCAGTTTGGATAACCCCTAGTCTTCAAGCACCCTCTGAAACAGGAAGGTATATTTATTTCAACAGTCATAGGCACAGGTGGTGTGCACACTAAGATGCAGTTAGCCAATGCTTTGTCAAATAAAGACGTGATAAATGTCTGAGGTCTACACAAGGAAGACACAGTGTATAAAAATAATGAAGTTTACAAGCAAGGGGTAAATAAAAACGTTGAATTAAAAGCCAGAATTCCAAACACAAATGTGTAGTAATGAGGTTGAATCAGTTAAGTTTAGAAACGAACCTAGAAAGCACGTTAAACTCTCACTATAATATCTCTTACTTTCTTGCATACTAATGTTTCCCCCTACGCAACCACATCCATTAACATGGAATTAATTTCGCTGCAAACAGCTTTTAGTGTGAATAATCGCCTCATTACCGGCTTGTCTGCATCCCACTCGCAGCTACAGCAAATAACAAACACACACTCTTACATAATGACATTGAATATCAGATGGCGTATGCTTGTAAACATAGCTTTGGTTAACATACCTGGATCCTGTAAAGAAAGCTAAACACATAAAAATGTCAAAGCTTCTTAGCTTAGTCTCAATAGCATGAGGTGTCTGGTTTACATGTATGCTGAAAAGGGTATCGGTGATAAAAATCTAGTCAACACCACACATCCTGACAACCTTTTACCCTGTTAGAGTACAAGTACACATGAATACATACAGTCACAAGGAGCAGTTGTATACACTATTACCTACAAGCACCGTCACAAGGTTGCTACTATGGCCATTTTAGTGTTTTGCACCAGTTAGGTCGTTGTGGGAAATCTAAGTGTATTTTAACATCATGCGGTATTAAATCGTGCAATCTAAGCTCCAGTTCTCTGTGTTAAATTTTCAGTTCTCAGGCGTAGCTTGATCGTGTCTTTCTTCAGCCATTTTGGCTCTTGGGAGTAGTACCGGGAGGGTAGCATTGCCAGAGTACAAGAGATTCAAGTTGCTAAACATGGTTTACTGTGAAAATATTGGCAGTTTTCGCTATCTGTGAGTGTGCAGCTCAGCTGGTGGACTGCAGAGAGGGCAAACAAACTGTGACGCTCTGACAGTGATGTAGTCTGTGCGCTCCTAAATCAACAGTGACATTGAAATGATGGCCATTGAGTACTATCGGACATTTCTAAGTGGGACAGCAACAGCACATAAAAAGGGGTTAAAGAAAACAGTTGGTGGTCACAATGGATTTAGTGAGTTAGCTGTTTTTCTATTTTTTCCTAATTTTTTTCAATCAAAAACCGTTACGTGGACAAATGAAGAGAAATTTGCTCAGAATTAGTCACAAACTCCTTATCAAGAGATTCTTTTGGCCAAGCGTTTTGGAGGAATTTTCAGAAATCAAACCCTCTTATTGTAGCCGAAATAAAAACAGTTTCAGACAGGTAATACGGAATTCACATCAGTTGTGCTGCAGGCGTGTGAGCGGAAAGAGCTGATCCAGAATCAGTCTAACCTTTCCTGCGGACGCTGCTTCACAGACTGCAGACAGACCCAGAAGGTCACCCGTCCCATGATCCCTAGCTCTGCACATGCCCAGTACTGCTCTCATTCCCTCACACACACACACTGCTGTGGGTGTAGTGAGCGCTTATGTGTGTGAGCCTGCAGGTTGCATGCTGAAGGTGTAATGCTTAATGTAATTCAGTAATGCTGAAATAAAATGCTGGTCAGAAACTCACATTATTTTGATATTAATGTACTTAGAAGATGCCCTCACTATTACCCTATTTACATATCTGTGACTGAGGTGATATTTCTCAAGACAGGCTACAACACAAGTGTCCCACAACATGATCTACATCCCCATGTTGTAGGTTTTTACCTGTATTCTACATTCTGTCCTGTTGTATACTGTGCAGCACTGTAATTACTTCTATGTTATCATACACCTTTGTTGTCATTTGATTCACTTTATGTCCTTCAAAATGGATCTTGTGCTCCCAATATCTTTGCTAGTATTTGGTATATATGGTGCATGTAACATAAGGAGGTGGCTGTGATGTCATTGTTATTATAATATGAATATTAATGAAGTGAATGTGTCCTTGGTCCTGTTTTATAGGTGAGCTCCTCAGCCAGCCCCGCCCAGAGGGAATGACAGAGATCATCTGCCCAAAGAACGGCTCGGAGAGGGTCAACGTGGCCCTGGTGTACCCCCCCACGCCCACCGTGGTCAGCCCCTGCCTAAAATGAACCCCCACCCCCAACCCGACACAACCCCCCCACCCCTGGCCCTGCCCACCAACAGCCCGTTCCTCCCAATGCCCGCGCCCCCACACTGCCGCCTCTGCCCACCTTTGCCACGCCCCCTCATCTGCACCCTGTGCCTGCTGTCATCCCTGCCTAGAGGGAGTGGGTTCGGACAGCTCAAGAGGACAGGTAAGCGCATCCCCGCATTGTCTTTGTGGAGCTGTGTTTGTGTCACAGCAACCATGAAAAAATAAAGCTTTTTACAGACACATGTCCTCATTTCTTTCTCCTCTTTTTCAGGTTGCCTGGCTCAGCTGGTCTTTGGATGTTTACCTGCCATGAAAGTAACACTTTTCAAAAACTTTTGGACTTGGGAGCCAGCAGTCTGGTAAACGGGGGTGAGATTGGCCCAGAGCTCCATGGACACTTGTTTATTTCACCAACAAGTCACTCCTCCTCTGCTCCTCCTGTGAAGGGCTGCTTCCGGTCTTCATGCCGCATCAGTGTATTGTCAATCACATCTCCAGCGCCCCCTGGTGCAGGGGAGGAAGTAGAGGAGGAGGGGCAGAACTGAGCAGGATCCACATATCCACTCCATATCCAGGAACCAGGGCTTCTCAGAGCTCCGGACTTAATTTCCCACAATGCTGCTGGTCCATGTTGGATTGAGAGAGCTGGAGGCTGGGTGCAGGGAGTGACTTTGATGGAGGGGGGTCATGGGTCATGGGGTGGCAGGCGATGGGGCTGCACTCATGTGGGATCTGTGCCGCAGTCTGCCTGCAGGACAGGGGAGAAGAAAGACTAGGCAGCAGCTTTGAATCACAGCTCAGAAGACAGCGCCCCCTGCTGTCTGTGGTGGCATCTAATGTCAAAACTGGGGGCTGGTCAGATTTTTCTGACTCTCCACATCTCTTGATGCACAAAGCAGTTACACTTTCCCGGAAAATTGGCACTTAACTTTGGCACTTAAAACCATGGACCTCTAAAATTTAGTCCACACTAATCTGTGATAATACATTATACAAGATTCTATAAATTATGACTGCGGCAAAACTGTACTGAATTAATGGATTGGTAATTTACACCCCTCTAAATCAGAAATCTTGAGTAGAATTAGAATTTTTAAAACATTTTATCACTGTTTGGGGCCTGTAGCTCATTAAAGGAAAAGTCACTGCATTTACTTCTATCCATTGGTTGCTACTTATCTTTCCTGTTGTAGTAAGCAATACCAAATATAGCTGGATCCATTTTCATAAATAATAAAACAATCCTGTTGACATTTTTTAGTGCTCAGCAATGCTTTCCCCTGAGTTGGCAGTGTAATACAAATCCCATCAAGCATTTCACCAACACTGCATAGGGGATGCAATGAACCATGGGAGTTTGAGGAAAAGGAACTACATAAATTGATGTAACTCTGTTTTTAAAGATAGTGTGAAATACAAGAAAATCCTGTCAACATGCAAAATTGCTCTGTTGTCAGAAAACAAGTAGCTGTACTTCTGTAAATGATTGATCTTGAATTGTAAAGATAATGAGACAGCCAAGAGCATCACACATGTACATACACTTTTTTGTGTTAAACAGGAGAGTAGTTCTTCCAGTCTAAATCACCCAGAGTACTTTCTTAAGTCTTAAATCTTGTAATACAGGGTATTATGAATATTGTGCCAGTGCAATACCCTAAAGTGCACTTTTACTGTGTCCTTATATTCACTCTTAGCACTTAGCCAGTGATTGCCCAGTCCACACCTGTGGCGGTCATTTCTGCCATTAGAAAGCGAAGAAGGGCAGACCTGCTTTTGTTTCCTCAAAATCAGCAACAAATCTAGATTGAAGAAATGACTGGAGTGTATTTATCTGTAATCAACTACTGTATTTGATCAATTAATGACTAAGAACCAATGCAGCTCTCTTAAGTGCAAGAGTGAATATCGCTGCTCTATACAGAATAAATCACAGAAACACCATTCAGAAACAGAGCAAGGATATAAATATATCACGTTCTGATGAATTGTGTGTTGAGTATGTCTGTGTAGATCTGCAAAAAACCGTGTTGACATGACTTGCTAAATATATGGGGTGATGTCACACACATATGTATTATATTCAAAATCAACACTACATCAGCCAAAAGCAACAAGTCTCCTGAGCGTGGGGTGGATTACTACATATCCCATAATTCAGATGTGGAGGTTTTGCTTTGTGCATCAAGATAGTGAGGGCTGGGTAATGTAATTGGCTAGTAAGGACCCAATAAATTTCAGAAATGGTACACAAGGCTTACAAGCAAGAAGAGAACTGTTATTGTGCCACATTAGAAATGTGAATTATTGTCGTGTAATGTAGCCAATATGCTACATCTCCAGAGTGCTGTACGTATAAGTGTGGTCTATTTCCATACCAGCGGGACGACTCCGTGGCTCGTCTTAAAGGTTTAAGAAACAAAACAGAACAAAAAAACTATCTTCGAGCACGGACCGGATGAAAAGGAGTTCACGGGAAATGTTAACGGTAGAAAGAAAACAACACTTTGGACATTTCATCGTTTTATCGTTCATCTTCACGTTTTGGCCGGCATTCATTTTCATCCTTCTGAGATATGAACATCTTTAAAGAATACGGTAGATACCACAAACGTATGTAAAATGTGTAAGAAAAACCGTTGATACACTTTTTGTATATAATATCTTTATTTTTGTAAAAGAACTCAAGTTGTCATCAACCTCATTCAGCATTATTTACTGTGCAATGTTCCGCATGGGTCATACACTCGGTGTGAAGATGGGCAATCCATCTCACACCATGACCATGAAAAGCACCAAATCTTAATAAACCTATATATGGCTTTCAGTACTCTCCTGTATTTGTCCTGTGTGTTTTTATTCTTGTGGTTGAGAGCCTGGCCTTGTAAGTTGCTTTGGAGGGCCTGCGGCTCTATATAAATAGAATATTTATACAATTACAGCCATGCATGTCTTTTTTTGATATGAGAATCTGCTGAACGAAGACATATTGTCTGTAGTGCAATTCATTATTGCAACAAAACACAACAGAGATCTGAGAGAGTTGGTCTTGCAGATTAGAATCTCACAGAGGCACAAACAGATCGGGATCCTCCAGTATATACCACACTGTATTAATGGATATACTGCATAATATATGAATAATGAATAATGGATATGGTAACAGGTAATCCTACCAGACTACCAGATAAATACATTCATAAAATACTGCTGCTTATTTGTTATTTATTTAATGACAAGGTATTCGGAGATGTCAGTCATTCCTACAAATCCCAAAGTGTTAATTCTGAGGTGATTAATGACTAATGACCATAATTAACACAACTTACTGTATATAGGGAACTGCTTCAAATGTTCAATTAAACTACTAAAGCACTAAATCATACTTACACTTTCCAGTTTCTCCAGGATAAATTAAGGTTCCAAGAAAAAAATTGATTTTAAAGGACGTATCTTCACTGTGCTAATTTAGTAGTTAAATTTGGCAGGGCACATTTTGGCTGACTGTACAGACATTTACCTACTGTCTAGAGGAAGAAATGTATTGTTTTCAAAATATTTGCAGTGTCTGCATAGAACCATAGTTGTGGGTGTTCTTGGCAGGGCATACCTGTCATCAGTGATGCGCAAGCCAGTGGCCTAGCCAAACCGTTTGCTACATCAGCAGATATGCATTGCTGAAATAGGTAGTAAATTACGTCAAGCAATGAGTGAGGGAGGAAAGAGAAAATGGGTATATTTCACTCATTATAAAAGTAAGAATGGAGTTTTTGTGTTATCTACCTAAAGATGTTTAATTAACCACAGCTTTTCCAGGCTGAAAAGGGAAATCTTGGGATCCTTTGAAGTTTTATACACTTCACATAATTAGTCACAGATACTAAAAAACATACACTCTGAGGTGAAGCCCACAGATCCATTTGAGCAGCTGTGCAGAAGGAAATAAATTAAGCACTGAGTGTCGGAATGACGGCGAAAAAACTGCTGTCAAACATGCACTATTGCTAAGGAAGGGTACTGCACTTAACATAAGTGTTGACCCTAGAAAACAACAGGCACAGTGAGTACTTGTAATACATATGAGCTTTAGAGTTACAGTTTGCCCATCTCCTCAGACAGTATATTCAACTACTAGCCTTATTACCGTTAATACATATGGGCTCTGGAGTTATAGTATGCCCACCTCCTTAGACAGTATACTCACCTCATTAGTTACCACCACATCACCAGTAAGCCTGCTTTTCGAGGGAAGAGTGCACTTATGTCACTGGTATCCTGGAATCAGGATTACATCAGCGCACTTCTGCTCATTGGCTGAATTACTCGCAGCCAGCAAGTTAGATCCAATGAGAGCAAAGCCACACATCTGCCAATGACAAGCCAAGGTCAAGGGTACCGTGAATCTCAGCACCCACCGAGTTACCCAGATATCACCATTATTCTCACAGCACCAGCATACTGCATGGAGCATAAAGACACCACATGTACTTTATCAAGGTGCTTAACTGAAGTCACCTCTTAACAATTGGATAAAACAAATATATGTATAAAAAGTTATGATAAATATGTGTAGTAATATTTGTCAATACTATATTTGTCTCATATTTGTCAATACTATTCAGAAATATTTTGTAAATAAGCTTGATAAGCAGCATAATATTATTTATAGGATTAACTAACTTGTGAAATGAATATATAGCCGTTATATATGCAACACTGCCCTCATGTGGTTTGTCCTGGTAATTTACTGTGAGAAGCTGTTATTCAGTATCCAGTCATTGAGGGGTGGGGATAAGGTAAACTTCGTCTGTTTAACAGCATATGCAATTTAATCAGAACAGTATTTACTTTTCATAATCAGTTTCTTTACGTGTGTTCTACTTCATTACAGGCAAGCAAATATCTCCTTTGGAATGTACTCTTCTCATTTTAAAATTGAGCAGAATATGCCCTTAAAAACATCATTTATCTTGTCCCAGATTGACAAGGAAACTCATGAAATTGCCTCATATTTACACAGAAAGACATTACTCAGCTAGCTGCGTTAATGGACACGACAGTTTAACTATGTCGGGCTACTTTACAGAATATGTGCTCCTCCCAGTTTACTGAATATATCAGCTCTCTCAAACAGCCAGAGAAATACTCTTGAGAGAAATAAAAGGCGTAACTGGGGTAGTGAAGGATTATGTAAATAAGGGGTTTAGGGGCAGGGAGATTAATTAGTGTTAGGGTAAGGAAGTACAGAGGGTATAGGCGGAGGCTTCTAAGGCTAAACAATGATGATGATACCAGTGTGAGCATCATAATTAAAGATCCATCAATTTATATCTTTGTTAAACGTGTCTCTGAGGAGTCGAGAATAGGAAGTGCCTCATCTTTGGTTCAATGCAGTACTTGGGTCTTCCACGATGCCACGCTTTCCCTCCAACATCAACGCCCATCTCTGCTCACTCCTAACCTGCGACAAAGGCCTCCGGCCTGACCAAAAGGCAGGGCTCCTTGTATTGGCCGGGAATCGAACCCGGGTCAACTGCTTGGAAGGCAGCTATGCTCACCACTATACCACCAATGCTTCTCTAAAATGCAGCAAACACCTCTGTTGTCAACTGAGAGGACGTGGGCTGTACCATGCAGAATTTTCTCACTGCTAGGTTGGCCACCACAAGCTGAGCAGAAAAAAAGAGCACCACAGCTGGGCTCATTGCTTGAGGGCCGTGGTTCTCAATGTTAGTCCTGGCGGCCCACTGTGTATGCTGGTTTTTATTCCAACCACAACTGCAACCTCATAGCCATCATTCCATAAGGGGGGGGAGATTTTTTGCAGTTGCTGTTTTTTGGTGCCCCATACTAACAGCATAAAGATGGCAGTGGAGGGATTCGAACCCTCGCCTCCGAAGAGACTGGAGCCTTAATCCAGCGCCTTAGACCGCTCGGCCACACTACCTGTGGTTGACAATGCCGCCCAAGAATCCAATTAAATTGCACCGCTTCTTGTTTCCATTTTCTTTTGCCATTACGAAGGATTACACGCGTGAAAGGATTGGAAAAACGAGGGAGAGGACAAGGTGCTGAGGACCGTTCACACATCTATTGTCCTTGCGCTCTGAGTTGTTCACACCTTTCAAGGTGTTGATCATCTTGGTGGACCAGTAACTTTTGGTTGGTTCACATGCACAGCGTTGCTCCCCCATCGGCGCGGCACAGCTGATTAGCAGCGCCATCTCATCAAATCACACGTCAAACACATACGACACAGGACACCCGCACCTCATCTTTGGTTCAGTGCAATACTTGGCTCATTACACATGGTCTGGTCTTCAGCCCATGCGTGACATCTCCATTATTCCTGTGCCTTGCCTCCACGGCACCACGCTTTACCCAGCGCACAACATCAACGCCCATCTCTACTCATTCTTAGGCCGCTACAACGGCCTTGGACCCAACCAAAACGAAGGCCCTTTTTTGCATTGGCCGGGAATCGAACCCGGGTCAATTGCTTGGAAGGTAGCTATGCTTACCACTATTCCACCAAAGCTTCGCAAGGCAAAGCCAGTCACCTCCGTTGGAAACCGCGAGGACTTGGCCTCTGGCATGCAAAATTTTCTCACTGCTAGATTGGCCACAACAGGCCGAGTGCAGGGCACAAACATCACAGCTGGGCTCGTTGGTCTAGGGGTATGATTCTCGCTTAGGGTGCGAGAGGTCCCGGGTTCAACTCCCGGACGAGCCCTGCAGCATGGTGCCGGCACACATCCGGCTGGCTGCCTCCATCTTTTCACCATACACTCTGCAGCAAAAAGTAGTCCTTATGGTCTTTCATCTGTATCGCACTTTAAACAAAAGTTAGCAATCAAAATCTGGGCATATTCTCCACATTCACCCCTGACTGTAAATAATGTCAGTAATACCTGTCGTCTGTGAATTTAGTATGCAACGGCACAAAGGAATGGTTTCACCTCAATAACAATTTTAATATCACACTGTAGCACAATCAGAAGCATATAAAAATGTGTAAATCTGCTTGAAAATAGCTATGCTGCAGTGAGAGCAAAACACAGACATCACGTAAGCTCCGGCATGCAGAATTGTCTCACTGCTAGTTTGGCCACCATGGGCTGAGCAGAAAGAAAGAGCACCACAGTCGGGCTCTTTGGTCTAGGGGTATGATTCTCGCTTAGGATTCAGGTGACTTTGGCTCTAGGTAGCGGCTGCCTTTCTTGCTGCGGCCATTCCCCTTGCTTATGGAGGAATGCACCCAGTGCACCTTTGCAGTTGGTGACCATCTTGCTGCCTGCCTCCTAATTTTGAGCCAGCATTCAGTAAGAGGGAGGGTTTTTTTCAGTTGCTGTTTATTGGTGCCCCATACCCACAGCACAAAGTTGGCAGTGGAGGGAGAGACTGAAGAGACTGGAGCCTTAATCCAGCGCCTTAGACCGCTCGGCCACACTACCAGTGCTACCTCGCTCAATTTTACATTGGTAAAATTACCATTCGTATCCGAAAGACGTGAACATATCGTGTCAATGTGGACATGTTTGAAAACGCAAAACAGAAGTTTTCCCATTAATGTAAATTATCCAATTACTGTTTACTGTTCTGGCACTTATACTTAAGTGTTTGTAAATCCCTTGTCATGTTTTAGAACTTTTTGATGGTGAAATATTCAGTGGGATGGTCTTTTAATCTGACTGGTCATGAACACAATGATGTCACCGAGTAATGTGAAAAGACTTTAGCAGTAGGATACATTGATGTATCCTTCGTTTGGAGGAAAGGAGGAGGCGAGATTTCATTTTGGAACAGTGGAGGGAAGAAGGAAAGGAGGAGACAAATTTGAGTATTGGAATGCAGCCATTGGCTCATTGCATGCAGAGCAGCCTATTAGTCCATGTGTGACATCTCCATTATTCCAGTGCCTGCCCCCACACTTTTCCCCAGGGAATGACATCCACGCCCACCTCTGCCCACTACTAGCCCACTACAATGGCCTTGGGCCCGATCAAAAGGCCACTTGCATTGGCCGGGAATCGAACCCGGGTCAACTGCTTGGAAGGCAGCTATGCTGACCACTATACCACCAATGCTTCCGCATGGGGTGCCAGTCACCTCTGTTGGAACCTGAGAGGACCTGGGTCCTGGTGTGCAGAATTTTTTTCTCACCTCTAGGTTGGCAACAATAGGCAGAGTGGAATGAAATCCCACTATAGTTGGACTCGTTGGTCTAGTGGTATGATTCTCACTTAGGGTGCGAGAGATCCCGGGTTCAACTCCCGGACGAGCCCTGTAGCATGGTGTCAGCACACACCTCAGTTAGTGCTCAAGATCTGGACATATTTTCTATATTCATCAAGAACCATTGCTCCAATTTATGTTTTTCCATTCAGGATGCCCCTCTTTCCTCTGCAGTGCCTCCTCCTTCCACAGACCCTCTGATAAACACAACTGCAGGTACGTGACAAATTTCAGTCTCATTACCCTATTATGTACAATTGTGTGCTGCTACTGAAAGTACAGAGACCAGTGAATTCTAGCATCCTCTTGTTGTTCTTTCGTAACAGAGGCCCTCCCCATTCCATCCTCCTCCCTGAGACCAGCACTCACCAGGCCCATGACACCACCCCCAAGTGATTATCTTTCACACTTGCAACAGTATTCATCATACTGTAAATAATGACAGTAACATCTGTCGTCTGTGAATTTGGTATGCGATGGCAGAAAGGAAGAATGAAAATATTGCAGATTTACCTTCCCTTTCCTGACAGACAGCACAGATGCATCCGTGCATGTGACAAGGTCGATCCCCCCGAAGAAGATGGTGAGGTGGAGCCGAGGGTCACTTGCGAAGCGTGTGAGTGCTGGTTTCACTCCTCATGTGCTGGGTGGGACGAGGAGAAAGATTTTTTTTTTGTTTTCATTGTAAAGAGTTTTACTTTTTTTTTTTACATTATATTTATATATTTTATACTCTCATATTTAATCAATTTATATTTACATCAATACATATGTTTTACTGTACATAGTTAAAAAGATGATTCAACACAATTTTAATTTCATCCAATAAACTTTTTATAAAATATAAAACCATTGTGTGTGATATTCTTGATGGAGGTTTTTTTTAATGAGTGAAATGGTTTTTTCCATCCATCTTCTACCTCCTGCACTGAATTGACACTGTGCCAGATAAATTATTTATCTACACTTCTTCCTGTGTGTGCAGGTACAGCGTGGAACCTTCAACAAATAACTAACAAGAAACCATGCAGAATATCACTTGACAAAGACAAATCTGTGCATTTAAAAAGGTTATTTGGTTTAAATGGAAATACTGTGTGTACTATGTTGGGTGAAACTATTATTTTAATGTCTATTATCTATATCTTTAAAATAAACTATTTTAAATTAATCGTTTGAGCCATTTCATTAAGATGAGTGAGAAGAAAAATGGGCTGAATGTAATAGGAGTTTTGCATCGCAGAAGTGTAGCCATCTTCAAATGTTTCCGCAAAACAAAAGGTGAAAATATTGTCACAGTGCAAATTGGACTGTTTTTGGGAGAGTAAAATACCACCAATTTGACTCCTATTTGTTGTGACGGTGTGGAGGGGCAACACCTGTAGCAAATTAGAAAAGCAGAGACACAGCAGCTCTATTGGGTACAGGTGTAGGTGTAGACGTCCTCTGGCAGATAACTTTACAACTCCAATAACTGGCTGAGTACCGGTTTTGTTTGGAGGCTAAAAACTTCATTTTCTCTATAAAACAAGGAACGATGTGCAACCAATACTTCGGTCGATTTTTATTCACAACAGAAAACATTTTATCTTTACGCTCTGTCGCGAATAACCATTCTCTAGTAGGTGCTCTGACGCTATATAAAGTTTAAAGCTGTACTTGGTATGTAAAATCGCGTTTTCGATGTGAAATCTCACGATACTTGGCGACATCATCTGTGCTCCCAGAATGCCTCAGACTTCCTCTTCCCTTTCGCGGCCTGAGAGTAAGTAGTGAGATAGAAATTATGGCGAGGGAAAGCCGAATAACATCTGTTAAATATCCTTCACATCTCCACTCATAATGAATATGTTTATATAAGAATGATTATGTTACGTTTAGAGGATGATGTTCATGTTTATATGTGTTAATTTGGTTCAAGATTTAAAGATTTATTTTTTGCTATTCGCTGTTATGGCGTCCCGGTCTTCAGCCAGTGTAGGATCATTAGGATTTGCAGATGGAGTAAATTTGAAACATTGATTTGAGCAGACCGCCTAACCAGTTTATTTCCTGTTACAAACGTAGAGAACGGATTGGTACTTGTACATTTATTCCTCTAAGACGGTCTTCTGTATGCCAACGTGATTGTTAATCGTCCACACCTAAAATGGCAGTCCTGTGTATTAAAGAGGACAGAAAGCATGTAGCGAGGCGTGTTCTTAAGGATAATTTAGTCAAGCAGTATGCCCTAACGTGGACAATGGTAACTCTATCGTTTTCGATCACATGTTAGCACATTTACAGATTCATCAGAACCTTATGTGAATGATATGTTTGCTAATCCATTTGTCTCCTTGCAGATTTCTCAAAATGGTCCGCTACTCGCTCGACCCCGAGAATCCGACTAAGTGTGAGTAAAATTCTATTGTCATTTGTCGCATTTGTTTACCATCGTGGATATTTGAAGCAACCGTCCGACTTTGTCTCTTTCATACAGCATGCAAGTCCAGGGGATCAAATCTCCGGGTCCACTTCAAGGTAACTATCTTTTTAATTTTTCCTGTTCACATTCGTGGCTAGTCGCGGCTAATTTTTTAAATACTATATATGTACCGTGAAACGTAGCCTGACGACTGTATGCTTTATTTGAAATGTGACTCAACACATTTGATAGAAGGAATGCTACCCCGGTTTAATTTAAGTAGAATGGGATGCACAGTCCACGTGCTAAAGTGTTACAGAGGTTATCAGAGTAACTTAAGGAATTCAGATGCTGTGTTGGTGGAAAGAGGTTTGGGTGTAAAGAGGTTGTAGAATGTCGTAAATTTGTCGTAAATGTCGTAAATAGCATCGTAAGGAAATGCATGGTGTTATACTGCAATGATGACCAACTTAGGAGACCTTTGGAGATAAATATGACAATAACCAAACTGTTCTCTGAGCATCTTAATGCCTATGCATTTGCTAGAAGGAGCGTTTTGTTTAGCACTGAGGGTTGGTTGTCGTAGCTGACGTAGGCCCTTACACTGTGTCGGCAGAACACCCGTGAGACGGCCCAGGCCATCAAAGGCATGCACATCCGCAAGGCCACCAAGTACCTGAAGGACGTGGTGGTGAAACGCCAGTGCGTCCCCTTCCGCCGCTACAACGGAGGAGTTGGCAGGTGTGCTCAGGTGAGAGAACTGATTATCAAAATTTATTTTTAATGTCTTGTAAATGTTTGTGTTATCGTGTGTTCATGTTTTGTTGTGAAGCTGGCTTACTTTGAGACTGGTCTTTAAGGGCCGTGTGCATGGTTTGTCAAAGCTCTGTTGGTAAACGCTTGGGGTTTACCGGTTGCAATGATGACGATCTTAGGACACCTTTGGAATTAACCATGAAAAGAACTACAATTTTCTGAGCAACTGTAACTGACAAATGTGTGTTCTGTGTTAATGTGCCTGGTCGGTGTGCCGTTGGTGGAAAGATTCAGTGTTTGTGTCTCATGCTTAATCCCCCCAGGCTAAGCAGTGGGACTGGACCCAGGGCCGCTGGCCCAAGAAGAGCGCAGAGTTCCTGCTCCACATGCTGAAGAACGCTGAGAGCAACGCTGAGCTCAAGGTACGCACTGCCCTCCTCCCCAGCTTGTAGCTTCACTGTCTCCCATTCTTCCTCAGAATAGGTCGGGTAGATTTGTGTGCTCAAGACTCGTGGCGCACATTTAGTTTCAAACACTGATTTTGTGTCAGGATCTGGACATTTGTAAGCGTCGTGCAGGCTGAGTTACCTTACGCATGGAGTGACTCTGGTGTACTTGCCATGGTAATGTGTGATATTATACTCAACTGAGCTGCTTGTGGGGTATATCAGTGATTGCAATGATGACTTCTTAGGACACCTTTGGATAACCCATGAAAAGAATTCAATAATTCTGAGCAATCATTCTAGAGTTCTGCCATATACTCCCAGCAAGCTCAAGTGTGAGTTAGTTCTCCCATAAATTCTTATTATAGCATTAGCATTTAAGGTAGAGACTCATTCCTGGTTTAGAGCCACAGTGTATGCTGATGTTAGCACTTGTTGTCCAATTAAAATGGCTGATTGCACAGCTAACTTGCTCCACCTGTTTTCTTGGGTCTGAGCTTGAGGTGGAATTTCAGGTGAAAACAAACACTAGCATACACTGCGACTCTGGGACATAGTCTGTATAGGCAATTTAAGGGAGCACTGCTGGTTCGATGATGTAGCATTTTTTTTTTTGCATGTAAATGACACGCCGATTCAGACCCGAGTTAAGTCTCCTCTCGCTGCAGGGTCTGGACGTGGACTCCCTGGTGATCGAGCACATCCAGGTGAACAAGGCCCCCAAGATGCGCCGCAGGACGTACCGCGCCCACGGCCGCATCAACCCCTACATGAGCTCCCCGTGCCACATCGAGATGATCCTCACAGAGAAGGAGCAGATCGTGCCCAAGCCCGAGGAGGAGGTCGCACAGAAGAAAAAGGTACGCCCCACCACCCCCCGTCCTCATATTCCAAAACACGGTCCTCCAGATGTCAATTTGGGTCCGTACAGAAATACCCCTAGCTCATGTTTGTGCTCCCTTTCAGTCTGTATTCTAACCTTGTTTAAGGCCCGTGCTAGCTCTGTGAAACCCCTTAGACATTTTCACATGTATAAACAGCCCTTTGTTCTGTAAGCATAAGCAGAGTGCTACAAAGTTTTTGGTTGCAATGATGACAACTTAGGACACCTTTGGATTACCCATGAAAAGAACTTTTAAAATCTGAGCAACCAAAATGCTTCAGTCTGCCTGGTCAAGTGTAGTTCACACTGTATGAAATAGGTTAAATATGATTAAAAAAAATGGGGTTCTTGTCATTTAAATGGTATGTGTTACTTTTTGGAAATTTTTTAGTACTGTGAAGTCTTCAATGAACATCTGTTTTAAGGCCATGTTTGGTGATGTTCATTAAGAAGTTTCCCAGGCAATATGCATCCTAATTGTCAAATGGAACTGAAGTGGTTTTGTGTGGTGAGCTAATTATTTTTGTGGCTCTTGTACCCCCAGGTTTCCCAGAAGAAGCTGAAGAAGCAGAAACTCATGGCCCGGGAGTAAATGTACAGACAATAAACCCCCAAGTTATTTCCAAGCAGAACGACTCGGCTCCATCATTTCACATCAGAACGCGTGGTAGATTGAGTAGAGGAGGTGCTGGGATCAGCATCTGAGGCTGATCTCCTGGGTAACCATGTCTTTGTGGCTGAGCATGCCTACTCCACCCTGTGACCATAAGTTTCTCGAACATGCTTTCAGAAGATGCTTTAAACAAGTGATCTGTCTTGTCAAATCAAGGCAGAGTTCCCACAAGCTACTAGTCAAGCACTCATTTTAATCATTATCTGTGAGGAGTACAATATTTTAATTGGTTCAGGCAAAATGATTGACAGCTTGCTGCTCCTCTGGTGGGGTTGTTGAATTTTGGTTTTGTCACTGGCTTCAGCATACTCATGCTGCTTGCCAAGCTTGGTTGTCAATTTATGGCATAAACTAAAAAACATTTATTTACAGCGTTTCATATAGTTCTAACATTGTATTCTGAAAAGGGGCTGAGTGAAATTAACATTGTTTACATTTGATATATAGAATAAGTGGGTTTTAATAGTCTGCCTTTAATTTCAGTGTAATAGATTGATTGGTGCTGCTCCTTAACTAAAATAAATCCAAACTGCTGTTTCTGAGGGAGATGAGGGCCAAGCCCATAGTAAAATCTGCTCTCAAACTACAATATTACTCTATTTCTCCACATCAGTACAAGAAAGGACATTTTTTTAGGTCTTTATCTAATCAATCAGAACCTGGACCTGTGAGTCTGGAACCTAAACACTGAGTACTGCCATAATGCTGTTTAACATGACAGCTATTTATATAACATTTGCTTGCCATCCAACCAAGTGGGCATGACTTAACTTGTCTTACTGTCTGAACACAAGGTCCATTCTTAGTGCTTTGTTGCATAACATGGGACAATTTCATTTTTGTATTAAATTAAAATGACATTTAAATGTAACCCATTTTCCATCATTAATATGGCTCATACATTCTCATTTTTGCTCTCCAATATAATATACAGGATTGTGGGAATATACAAACATTTAGAATAATTTGATTTTACAGATTTGTGCCGCCAATATTTTTAATCTGTTTTGAATAAGTGAACTTTTATTACCTTGGTCGTCCTGAAAATGGGCATGCATTCACGCCCCCATGTTATCAGCGGAATCAAATTGCTTAATTTTTCGGTGTGTGATGAAGGCGCTTGGAGGTCATATATCTGGAGTTTCTCACAGTATTGGCAAAGCTTGTCATGTTTCAAGCCCAGATGTAGCTGATCGTATCAGAACTAATAAAAAACGCTTCTGCAAGAACTTCTCGCCGTTTTTGGCCAAATTCAGAATTCCCAGCTGCTTACAGTGGAAGAGTCCTGGGGCAAAAAATTTTGGTTACTAGAACATTCTCTGAATGTTAGAGCAAATGTTCTCAGGGCATACATTTTGTCCAGTTTTCTTTGTGTTCCTGAAACATTTACCTGGACTGCTTTCTTGTGATCTTGGCAGAACTTGTAACTCATAGCAATGTAATGCTCCTACAATGTTTGAGGAGTATTCTCATGATAACAAATAATTATGTCAAAAATATGTGTGAAAATATGTCTTTTCCCAACATTTTTCCCAATTCTGGGAATGTTTTCTGCTAGCTGCTGCTCCCTCTTTACCCACACAAGGAGTCCTACAACTAAAATGCATTGACTTCCACCATTCAGGAACTGGGCCTCTTTTACACCCTACATGCCATAGTATTATAGGATCTCACCCATAACTTGGCTGATGTACAGTTGAAGTACTGTAACAGTATCATTAGGGCCCTTTGCTGACTCATGCCTCTGACTGACTCTAAGCTACAGTTGTGCACTCAAACATATGAACCTGTAACCACGGAGCCCAACCCGTCCTCATAGTGACCATCTAAGTCAAGACAGCCAATGAAATGTCCGCATAATACAAATAGGAATAAGAAAAGCAGACGTTGTCGTGGTTTAGCAAATCATAATGAAGCAATATTGCCAAACCAGCACCTGCATATTCTCAGTAAACATCCATTATCTATACCTTACAAAGCATCCATCCATTATCTAGACCTATCAATGGATGTGGTGGTGGTGGTGGTGGGGGAGCTGGAACTTATCCCAGCATATACCTGGTGAAAGTGAAAGAGACACCATGTGACAGTTCATCACAGGGCTCAAAAAATATGACAATATCATAAACGTAAATAAATAATTTACCTGTACCAACCTCTATGGCCTAACAAATTCTTGTAACTGCATTTTTGACCCCTTCAATACATTATTCATTTGGGCTGATGCACTTATACAGTAATACATACCTTGCTTACATTGTACCGATGAACACAGTGTCATTTTACAGAAGATAATGACATTAGGTACCTTGGTCAGGGTTGAACAGCAGTGCATATCTGCTTGAGGTCAGAGAAAAGACAGATGAAGTAACAACAATCAGGATTATAATGACCTCCATGATAATAAGTCCATCACTGGAAGTACCATGTCACTGTTTAAGGACGCTAGCGGCAGCGACTGGACGCTAAAGCACCGTTTGGACTGGGCATTTCAGTTATCCTTCAGGAAATGACTATTTAAGGCACTTGAAATGAAGTGTAGTTCGGCGGATTAGCATTGCGAAGGGAATATAAGTAGGGTGAAGGGGACACATGGTTCATTGCAAGGTCGCAGAATCCCATGATGCGAATAAAATCGAATTTGCGCCATATGGATCGTTTAAAGTGCTTTTAAGGCTCATGAATGCTTTTTGTACTGTAATACTGAAATATAACTCTTGGCTATCTCAGCAGAAAACAAAGTCTCCTTGGTACAAGCAGTGTTTGTGCATAAGTAAAGTCTGACATGTTTCAATAATAGCCATCTTATGTTTAGTTTTAGGATGACATTCACGATTAATGATTTTCACCATATATTCTGTTGGGTGCAGGTAGACTTCTTGCAATGAATGCTTTGCCAAGGTATTGATAGTTATATGCCATAATTTTGTTGTGACAATACTGCATTGAAATATGAAGTATGTGTGTATGGTTGTGTGTGTGTGTGTGTGTGTGTGTATGGTTGAGTGAATGAGTGTGTGTGTGTGTGTGTATCTGAGTGAACCAGTACTTGTAGGTACCGCAGCATTGCTTATTGCTGGAAGCCTTCAATTCTCCATTCTAAGAAATTTCTCCCATAGTCCATAGTTATGCCCTCTTTGTCCACTAGGTGTCTCCCATGTACAGCCAATGTACAAACACTATCTATTGAGCTCATTCTTTCAGTCTACATCTTAGAAACTTGTCACAGTGCACCAACATTAACCATACACAGCTGTTGAAGCAAAAGGGAGCTTTATGAAATACCTTACTATGGTACACTTACAATCCATATGATGTCAATCTACTTGACTGAACAGAGTGATTATCTGAATGGATTAGCTGTTAGCACATACCCCCTACACACACACACATACACACCATTAATTAGTCTTTGACTTAGTGAGAGAAACAATAATTTTTACTGGGGCTTCGGCAACAGTCAAAAAAGTATGAGTTACTCTTTTATATATTTCTGTTTGGCAGCTGCTATTATCCCTCTTCAGGGTCATAGCGAGAAACTGGGCTCTGTACACAGGCAGGCTCTGAGGGCCCCTCCACTCTTTATAAAAAAAAAATCACAGATTTTCGTGGGCCCCATCAAACCCTAGGGCCCTGTATACTAAGTACCCTTTTCCCCCTGGTGCTATGCCCTTGTCCCTCTTATTTTTATCACAGCTTGGGTAAGTCAGGACAGCTGTCCATGTGGAAGGGGATTGTTTATTTAAAAATCACAAGGATTTTTTTAACAGTAAACAGTGTTTCTGAAAGGAAGTTGGCTATTAATGTTAGCAAGGACAACAAGACACAATTCAGCGTCCAAACAGGAACTAAGCCCAAGCAAAGGCTAATGATATCTGTGCCTGTCTATTCCAAACGTAAATGGCTCCTTAATGGCCCATTCTTTCAAATTAGGTTTTATCTGTCTGGATTTTAACTTCTTTTTAGTGGGGGAAAAACATGTCTTAAAAGAGGTCATGGGTCATCACCCACAGACATTCTTATTCAGAACTACATTTTCCGACTGTACAACGTAAACTGACTACGAGTATTTATTAAGATGGAAAATTACTGGTCGTTATTAATTTGTGTCGAAAAAATAAGAGATCACCTCGAGGGCCTAGCTAATTTATCCCAAACGATCGTTGTTAATGGCAGTAAAATAAATCCAAGCGAAAAATATTTTTCTGCCCAGATTTTTCGGTGACAGATGCGTGCTATTTCTCTTTTTACCACAGGGCGGCGTCGGTGGACAATCCAGCACCGCCAAACGCTGTGCACCGAGTTCACTTTCATGCTAGGCAGCTGTAACTTGCAAGCCATTAACCATGGTTAAATTATCACGGAACGTACTTTTAACGTACTCCTCTTTGTCTTCTTTTTAAGGAATAACAGCCGTGTGTATGATAATAGTTCTGTATGCCGTAATGGTAATTATAGGCTACTTTTTTGTGGTAGGTAGGCTGCTTTCCACTGGTATATTGTCAGAACAGTATTAAAACAAGTGGTTGAAATGTTGCTCAATAAAAATAAATAGACTACTGACGCGTGTGAAAGCATACACTAAATTAAATGTGGACTCATTGATGTCTTGATTCGAAGCGCTACCAGAAAAAAAAAACAATAAAAAGTTAAAATCAATAGCCGGATGCTGGCACCTTAAAATAACATGACATAATGTGTAGCGACAATAAATTTATGCCAGCAAGATAAGAATGCACTGAGAAATATAACTTAAGGTTCTTTTTATGGATGTAGACAATTTCACGAGGGTAAAAGACAAATTCACCACTAGCCTACAATGTATAATTTCACACCATAATAGAAATACGGATACTTTTATTAACCGACTAAATCCATGCAGTAAAACATCGGCTACTATTTTCCGTTCTAAAGAAATATGAGAAAATATTAAAAACTAGATAGTAGCAATGCTAAGGCTACATCCAGGAAATATATCATGACAATGTATCTATAGCATATCAACTTACTGTAAATATAATTCAGAACAATAAACCATTTGAGGTTTTGCATGAGGAGGAAAATACAGATAAAGTTCAGCACTAATGAAGATTCTGAAATGTAAGGAAAAAACATTACTTTGCTAAATCTAAAACAACAAACGACAGTAATGTTCTTAAATATAACCCACTGCAAATTAGCTAAATAAAAGCGTTAACAAAGAAAATAAGGTGTTTCGTTAAGTAAATTAGCTCAGAACGTTGTAATAGATTTTACAAGCTATGTTTAAAATCAAAGGCAATGACGTTTAGCTACAGCAGTGCAGCTTTGATTTATATGCGGTTATCAAATGTCGATATAAACCTCTTCTTCATTGTTGGCAAACCAATTATTTTACAGAACCCCGTTTTTTAGAAAGTATCTAGTCGTCTGGATCATAATCGAAGACGTCATTATTTGCGTCCGCTCAATGGACAAATAAGTTCATGACCCATCTCATACTATAGCCTTACAGATCTCTCGGAAAAAAGCACCCTGGAATTAATAGTCTGTCCAAATGAATGGGAAAAGTCTAGATGTTTTTTTTTTTTTACTTGAGAAACGCTTGCAGATGTTCCTTTATTTAAAAAATAGATCTCAAATTGACTAGATTGATTTTGTACTTTTTTGTATTTAAATAGCCGGTCGAATGGCAACTCTTTTAATGTGCAAATTAAAGTACTGATGGAGAGCCAATAAGAACACACTCCTAAATTCAGTTGGCGCTCGCCGCCGACACGCTGTCGACGTCATCACAGTGTTTACCAATGGAAACCGAAAGACCTCCTCCGCTTTCTGAGTGACATTCTCAAAGTTTTGACTTTTGCGGCAAAAGACACTAGAAAGTGATGAAAATGTTTTATTATCTCCGAGAGCTTCATGTGCTTCGTCAAGAAAGGGTACCTTTTTATTTATAGATTTTAAGCGTTAAATAATACCGTCTGCAGTTTTGAAGCAGTCAGTTATATCAACTGAAGACGTCGGAAATTCAGTGTAATAGTAACCAATGCTTTCTCAAGCTATGCAAGGTTGAAGAAAAGAAGAGACTGGAGATATTTGTCTTTAGAAATGGGTATAAAGCTTGGTTATTAAGAAATCTGGAACTTCTTACTTAAGGAAGGTACCAATATCTTGATATGACGGTACTGTACAAGAAATAAAAGAATATTTTTCTCGCCTTCAAACGAGACTTCGGACGTTGGTGTTTAGGTTATGTACTCAGTTTGAGGTTTTCTGATACAGGCTCTTTTCCAGGTAATTTATAAGGAAAACAGTCAATTATAATTTAGTCAACATTCGAATTTATTGGAAGTGTATAGTGTTCCGGATTATTCGAATACAGTCTTGAGCTTATTTTTCGGTTATGTTAGCGGTGGGGCAGATGGACGGGTCCCGTCAGAGTGCGTTCCTCCTCAGCACGCCGCCTTTAGCCGCTCTACACAGCATGACCGAAATGAAGACCCCACTGTACCCAGCCTACCCCTTGTCCTCCAGCGGACCTCCTTCGTCTACCTCCCCATCCGCAACCTCTCCAAACCCAGGTGGGATCCCAGTCTCCTCGCCGGGGATCAAACCATCGGCCGGACTATCCTCTCTCGGGTCGCACCAACAGTGCGCGGTCGCGACGCCCCACGGAATAAATGACATTCTGAGCCGTCCGTCAACCCTCGCCTCGGGGGCTGTGGCGGCAGTG
The DNA here is from genome assembly GCA_019788955.1 of Albula glossodonta. Lineage (NCBI taxonomy): Eukaryota > Metazoa > Chordata > Actinopteri > Albuliformes > Albulidae > Albula > Albula glossodonta. Next base: position 2,194,846 of record JAFBMS010000027.1, read on the forward strand.
GCTGCGTCCTCCTCTGCTGGAATCTTGACTGGACTGCCCCGCTTCAGTAGCCTGAGCCCTCCGCCTCCCCCCGGGTTGTATTTCAGTCCCAGCGCCGCGGCGGCAGTTGCAGTGGCTCGCTACCCAAAGCCTCTGACGGACCTCCCTGGCAGGACACCTATATTTTGGCCCGGAGTCATGCAGAGCCCGCATTGGAGAGACGCCAGATTCGCTTGCTCACCCCGTAAGTTTTTCATTTGCATTTACTTGTTTCTTACTTTGTTCACAACCGAACCTAGCCGTTCGCTGCTTACTTTTGATGAAGTCTAATTCAGGCCATTAATATATGTCTAAGACTAACCAATTAAGACTCCAAGTACTATATAAGATTCCAAAATACAAATAAAATGATGCGTTAGCTCAAGTTTTATTGTAATATTTGCGCAAAGCTTGAGAGAAATTTCTTGCATGTTAAAATCTACATACAGAACAGAACGCACACACCTTACTGCTCGCCCGTGTTGGCTAAGGCATGGACGAGCTTTGCATACGAATGTGAATGTTATACAAAAGCACATTCGCTTACTTTTGCAGCAATTATATAAAATATGTTATACTTACTTAATCTCCAACATGTACTCCGTGGTAATTATAAGCCAGTTCGCATTCCATTTTCAACATATTGAATGTTAATATTTTTCATGTACAGAACTTGTGATCATTGGAGGTTGCAAACATTAAAAAGTTGTATTCTTTGCAGACCAGGGTTCAGTTTTGCTCGACAAAGATGGAAAGAGGAAGCATACGAGACCCACGTTTTCCGGACAGCAAATTTTTGCCCTGGAAAAGACGTTTGAACAAACGAAATATTTAGCGGGCCCCGAGAGGGCGAGGCTGGCCTACTCGTTGGGGATGACAGAAAGCCAAGTGAAGGTGAGATTATCTTGTCAAACATTAGATAAGAGAATAAAGATCACACATTACTGAGATTAAACACAAAATCTGCTGGGAATTGTTTGCCAGATTTAACCAATTTTGGGATGTTTCTGCAAAGAATTTCAAATGTAGCCCAATATTCTTTCTTGTTGTATTGCTATAATTTTATATATTTCGTTCAATTAATTTATTCACTTTTGATACAGCCTCACAATTTTTAAACACATTATTTCTTAAATGTAGCCAGTGAATTTATTTAGAAATGTTTCTGATGTCACTGATCTTTATATTTACCTGCAATAAAATTGCGTTTTTTTTTTTTTTACTTTTAATTGTTGACTCTGGGCGAGGCAAAAAATAACACAAAACAGAAAATGGTAGTTTAGAAGTATTTACCAAATTGTACTCTAATATGGTCTAAATAAAATGGCGGTGATAGTCTGTCACTTTGCTAAAGTTTGGATGTTTTTTGAAACCTGTAGTAAATAAATCCCATACAGAACGTTGTATATTCTCACGAGAGAAAAGACTATGGCTATGACTGAATTTGGAAAATATTTAATAATTTTCCACAATCTTTATTGTTGTCAAGTTTCAGTGATTAGTTGAATCAGTGGGCTGTAGGCCTTCAATTGTCTGATATAATACTCTTTGAACAGGCACCATCTCGGGTATTGATAACATCATATAACATGCATACAGATATTCCGCTTCATTTCATTTTCTAAAAAGACTCATTAACAGATGACATGATCGATAGCATTATTCAATTTATGGCACATATTTTATTTTTCAATTGTCAGTATTTTATACAAAATGAATTATACTTAATGTCAACATTAAAACAATAATGGATTCAAGCATTTTCAATCAAGCGCGGACCTTGAATATTTTAAAAATAATTTAAGATTGCTGGTCCTCTTTAGCTTATATATATATATATATATTAAAATTGTAAAATAATATTTTAGAAGCATTGTCACCGTGATTTACATGATTCGATATTGTTTATGGGTCTAAATGGTATGGAGACTTGGAATAGCTTGCTCTAGTTTTGTAGAAGATCGTCCACCGTCTTCAAAAGACGTCTAATCTCTTTCGGTTTTCAGGTTTGGTTCCAAAATAGAAGAACGAAATGGAGGAAAAGGCACGCAGCCGAGATGGCCTCGGCGAAGAAAAAGCAGGACTCAGAGACAGAGCGGCTAAAGGGCGCCTCGGAAAACGAAGACGACGACGACGATTATAACAAACCCTTGGACCCAAACTCGGACGACGAGAAAATAACACAATTACTGAAGAAACATAAACCCAACTCCTCTCTTCATATCCACACGTCAGAGAACGAAAGTTCATAGAAACGAAGAAGACAAAGCCGAAAAGAAATTTTTAAATGAAACCCAGCACTGAACTATTCGAATGCAGTGGCCTATTTTCGTCGATGTTTTGAAATTGAGTTCTACTTGACAAGGAGCAAAGACACGCGTCTGTTCGGAAGGATGGGCACTATTTTTTACTAGTTGTGTTGGAGAAGCGACCGAAAAAGTTGACACTGCAATTTATAAACATTTCCACACGACGACGAGGGTACTTACTTGTAAATAGAAGCGTGAGTTACTAAATAGAAATTATATTACTGTGAATATTTATGTGTAAAATACTTTTTTGTATAGAAAGCACCACTGAGTCTCTCGGTGCCAGTTAACATATGAATTCGGCTTTGTGAATTGCAATGACACAGGTATTGGAGTCTATTTGTCCATCTCTTTTTTTTTCAAAACAGCAAATTATGTTGTAGCCTGTCGTGAACTTTCAACTCTGGCTGCTTCTGGGTGTTTGCGAACGAACTTGTTAAGCTTTTTAATTCTAAGTGTCTCCCCACGAATGGTTGATTTATTATGATTAATTATTAAAATAGAAAATAGGCCTACAACACGCGGCTCTGGACGAAAATGTCTGGATTTCAATTGAAAAATGAATACAATAAAAGTGAATAAAACGAGCCATTTATTTCACATGTAAATAAAAAAGAAACAACTGATTTTTTTTCAATTAAAGTATATTTGTAATATAATGCATAGAGTGTTTGTCTCCCCAATGTTAATGTTTGGACCTTTTTTTTTCATTTTTCACAATTTACTTAATTTATATAATGTTTAAGTTTGTAACAGTGGTTGAATCTTGCAACAAAGTGTATTGCAGATTCATATGTATTGCACTTTTATTTAATAAAAAAGTGAAGAGACCATTGTGTTACGTTGGTTGTTTAAACTAATTTATTCATTGTATGCGAAACAAAATATTATAATAATGATACACAGGGACTTTTACTCATTTCAGTTGAATATTTAAAAACATAAAAGGATGAAGGAAATTAGATACATCCAGACATTAAGTTTAAAAGACTGTCACGTTGTACGAATTTTTACTGTATGTAAAAATTACACCGACATAAGTACAACATGATACATTTTTTTTTCATTCATTGAATACGTTTTACGAATTAATTTTGTATGTTTGTCATAACGAGGAATTGCTAACGTTAAGGTAAAATGTGTGGTACGATGTTGAGCAACACACAAAAACCTCTCTGACGTTTTATCCTACTTTCTTGTCACTTTCACACGTAAAAAAAAAATTAAGCCACCATTTTATATTTTATGTAATTTAGGCCTACATTAATCATTATCATTACCCTACATATAAACCAAACACAAGAGGAATAATAATAATAATAATAATAAATGTTTTCGCAAGTTTTTTTTTTAAATAATTGTATCCACATATTACCTTATGGCTGGCCAATTGTGAGATTCGGAAGGATTACTTACGCGCTCCAGCAAAGAAACCTTAGAGAAATCATTTTAGTGGTCTGAGATAAAATATGTTCTGAAAAGCTCATAATAAATTTATATTGCGAGGACCATAGAAATTCACTCCGCAGTGTCTATACGTCTACAGATTCGCATGATCACATCAGCATGTTCTTTCAAAATTGGAAATCACTCAACCGACCCGCACTCAACTAGTAAATATTTAATTTATCAGATGTGAATTTAAAAGATGCAACAGTCGCCAAGTATTTCTAGAATGCACCAGTGGCGTTAAAAATCATCTGATTTGAGAATTATTTTGAAGCATAGCGTTAATATGGCACATCCTCCATTCCCATAGTCGGGTAATTTATTAAAAATCAAAGTAACATTTCTAAACAACTGCATTTCTAATCGGTTATGTGAAATATTGCTTATCTTTTCACCTTTATATTATGTTTAAAATGAACTAAATATAACTCAATTATCAATTTCATTTTGAAGCACACAATTTATATGTTGCATATTTATTAAGCTACAATGTATTCAGATTTTTGATTATGATTTTATTTGTCACCGATTTGTATAGATAACTGAAGTCCGCCCTGAGTCTTAAACTTCAGTTTCCACCTTTAGGCTTGGACATGTTTTCACTGTCAGTCCTTCCATTGCTCTTAAAATTGTGACTTACAATTACAAAGACGATTGAACATTCAACGACACATAGCTTTCCAATAACGTGATATACAATATGGGATGTTGTAGAAGCGTTTACAGCAACACAGACCGGCCGCTAAACATTGTGTTATGGTGTTGATGAATTACACGTTATTAAAAAGAATATTTTCAACTTTGTCCCGCCAAATCCACATGATGACTTTGCAGTTAAACATTTGTCCGTCCACATCAAACGTACACTGCTGATCACGTGATCCATATTCACTGGTTTTTAATTGAGCATGCGTTTTCTTCTTCTTCTTTATAAACCTGAAATTTGTCTTGGAACATTTCCAAACTGTCACTGTTCTCGTTTAAAAGACAGTGGGACAGAATAGAATCTAAAACCAAGGAAATATTTGTAGATGAACGAAACTGAGGTTTAAAAAGCAGGTTTTCTGATGGTAATTACAAAACTGCATTGACAACATGAATTGAAAAAAAAACGGTCATTTTGAGAACAAAATGAATATAATTGTACATATTCACCATGTGGCCTCAGATAAGGGAATTCTGGACAAATGCCCAAAACTGTAATGTGCTACTATGCGAAAGGGCGCTAGTTTTATCTGTAGCCTATATAATGTTCATCACAAGGCGGATGCTCCAATATTTTAAACAATTCGTTCAACGCAAGAAACGAATGCCATTCTGCTTCTGACACGTGTATTTTCTAAAGAACACAACAATGTGCGCCTTATTTTCTCTCTTGTTTTGAACTCACGAATGACCCCCGAGTCGCTTGTGGCTCCCCTGTCGGGACTAGTGAAGAGAAGGAGATTGTCTCCGCATATCTGTAAACTAGTACATGTGATGTATGTGAAAGCGTCACACAGTCCTGTCCCTCTGGAGGTGAAGACTTTGTGGATGGCACTGTGCGTTCTCACACAACTTAAGACAAACAAGAAAAGCGAGCCGGCAGAGGATGCGTCTTTGTACCGTGGTTCGAGATTAATGACAGCATTGTGGCGTCGTCTACACAAGATGACAGTTTCAAATTGATTAGGGAAAAAACATTCTGCAATGTTTTGCACTTGCACTCGTCCGGTTTCTATGTTCATTACATGCTAATTTAGCAAAGCCAGTGGGGAAAATTGTCTGAGGACAGCGGAAGACATGTTAAAACAGATGGCCAGTCTGGGACAAGAGTACCATTAGCAACCATTAGCAGCTGCAGCAACAGTAGCAACAACAACGATAACAACAGCAAAAGAATATGCCCAAAAATGGTTCAGTATAACCATTCATACAAATTAACCCGACAAGCAGCCTAATTCTAACCATATATATGATAACAGTAGCAGCACAAAATCACAATAATAAATTAATTAATTGCATCCAGTTAGGCTTAAGTTCTTAAAATCAGTAAAGCTAAATTAATAGGACAACTGAACCTCACTTTGGACGAAAATAATACAAATACACACAATACACGTTCTGATTTATCAGTTATAGACTATATCCCACTTTTATTTTTCTTTTTGAACTCAGGCCCAAAGTCTGTATTCACCGTGCAGATACGGGATAGAAGGACTCTATTTGATAAAATATTCAGTACATTTTCTTCATCACATCATTACCGTTGCAAATAGTAGCAACAATAGTATCAAACAGTAATCTTAGCATCAGATAGCTGAATATCCAATTGGTATGACCCTAAGAGAAGGCTATGATTGACAGAAATATGTGAATCGGAGAATTAGGCAAGAGTCGATTGAAATAAAAAGTAGGTTTTACAGTTATATTGGCTAAAGGCATATTATGGATTGCAACAAAACGCGCAAAATATTGCATTAGTAGGTCCTGTTTGTTGTCAACGCAAGGCCGAAAAATGTTTTCATTGAATAGATTTTTAACTACAGATATTGACTTGTGAGATTTACTTTATTTGTATGAGTACACATACACTTAAAAATGAATCAAATGCACTTAAAATACTTGTATAACATCTCGTAAATCTGTGTTAATTCTACAAAAGTCGATATGCATGATGTAATATTGAATTCGTTTGCACACTCGCAAACGATCGATTTATCAAAGCCTTAAATTAGGACTTAGCCCGCATTCAAATATATGCACAGTTCAAAACGGTATGAATCAGTCCAGTGATCGATTACATCGACAGATATTGATTTGATTGCAACAGAAAATAATTAAAACGTCAACCTTCCACCTCAGTGTCCATTTGTGATTAAAGACATCATTCAGATTTATTCTGATAAAACACCTCCAAATACGATAGTTTCATTTCCTCTACCCTTATTTTACTTTTATTTTGCACTTCCTCAATATTTGAGAGGCATGGATATCTCAGTCCCGTGGCTGTGTACCTTGTCAAATCTTTATAAATACGTCTTCATATAGGGAACTTGGTATATCATATTCCGGCTATGATAATGGCCCTGTCTTGTGTATTAATTAATACATCAAATTACTCCTGCCGCAAAGGTTAATTATCAGGTAAATGCAATTATTATTCTCTGATTGCTATAAGTTGTAATATTTCGACGAGCATGCATATTAACATCATTAAGAAGTAATTGCAATTGAAGGAACTTTAGTTTAGCAGATGCAAATATACTCTTCTTGGTTGATTAACTGAGGTCAGCGCTGCGTGAACGCAGAAATCAACAGTCAGAAAGATAAGTGGATTTCCGTTGTGGGAGTGTCTTCATTTACGTCAAAAGCCATTGGTCCAAATCCCAGCTACGAGGCGCTGCCAAGGGAAGCGGAATGCACATTGATTTTTGGAATATTTCTACCACAGCTGCACTGCAGAGCGACCATTTACACATCAGAGCTGCCAAAAGTTAAATTAAGAAAGGTCTTTATTTTGGTGCAGTTCTTCTATAAATGTTTATGTTCTTGGGACCACAACTATGCATACACACCAACTTACTGTATTTGCTTATACAAAGATTACTGTTAATTACATGGGTCTATGTATGTTTGCTTGTAAGCCTAAACTTGAAGTTATGTACAGTTATATTTGACATAAATCTGAGCAGTACATGAAGTTCCACTGATTTGACCAAAATCTTACATCTCCCAGTTTCACAATTTTCAAAATATCATTTTGTTAAAAGAATTTGAATTGAGGGTATAACTACAACTAAGCACTATGTGCATTTGAAATTATTGCTGACACAGTTCTGACGCATAGCAGGAAAACAACTAAGCATACAATTGCTATGAAAATGTGTATCTCAATGCAATACTACATAGAAATTTTATTTAATTCCCTAATTCTTACATAATGCTGTCACTGAAATTAGACTAATGGTGGAATCCAGTCAAACACACATTGTCTTTTTTTAAGGGTATTTGCAATTCAGTCAAAACAAACTTGACATCTGACATATATTTCTTTGTGGATTTCTTACGAGACAAGCAAACATCCTTTGGATCATGTCCTTTTCTTAATAAAGCAGAACAGTACGCCTTTAAAGAGACTAAGTTTGTTTGATTGAATGTAGCCCTAATTTGCATATCCTGAATAATTCAGTAGGAGAACTGACTGATGTGTCTTGTCAAAACAAAAGAAGAAAAAATGAGGATGAGTTTATATTTTGGAGATGCAAATTTGATACCAGCTTCAACCTTACGTCTCAGGTTGAACTTAACCCACATATTTCGGGTGACTTAAGCAGTATGAAAACTTACCACTTTAATGCTGATTTCATATTGCATTGTGAATTCAAGTGAGACAATGGCGTTGTAAATTTTAAATGTCATTTTCGGTGGTTTAACTATGTTCTTGTCCTTACATGGTCAAATGGGGATTACATTAATTTAAACTATTTATTTAATTAATAAGCAATCATAGGTTAAATATTTGATGACAGTTTACATACAACAATCTGTTAAATACATATTTGAAAATCTTTCACTATATCCTTAACTTGAACTGTTTTGAAAACACCCCAGCATATACATTAAAAAAACATCAGTGACACATATACCAACCTATGTTGTATTATACACTATATATATACTAATGTTGTATGAAGTTGTTACTAAAGATTTTTTTTTTTCCAAAGGTAAAGTACTTATTTATATTTACTTATTTATTTTTATAGTTGTGCAAAATAAATAAATAAATAACAAACTAACACAAATTGATGAAAAAGTGATTTTTTCAAAATTTTCTTTTTAATTACTAATTTAATTGTTACTCTCAGGCTAACTGAGGTGCACATATATAGTCATTCATCTGTCACACTTGCAGCGATCAACGCTCTTGAATCCCATCTGGTTACAATGCAGTAGGGTGGTGCATGCAGACTAAACTGTGAACTAGCGACCGGCCATGAATAAAATGGTTAAGATCACTAGTCACTCCATTATGATCAAATTGAGTGGCGCCGTGGCCACACTGGGTGTGTGAGTATTTCAGATGGGAACGATATGGGGCCGTGTCATGTTAGCGCCGCGCCGCTGATAGCTCCTCAATGTAACTGGCATCGGGCTGCCACTGGGGTCACGGCTGCGTTCTGCTTGTAATTCCAACCGCTGCGGCTTTTCAATTTCTTTTTAATGCCTCTGCAGTAATGCCACCTAACACCAAAAAAAAAAAAAAAGAACCAGTCGGCCCCCACTTCATCCTGTCCACCCTGCCAAATGGATTTTGAGTGAGAAATTAAAAACTGACCGCTTTGAACGCTGGGATAGACAAGTTAAAAAGCTCTTTAAAGACACTGTCAGTGTTTCGGCGGGATGGGGCTGATCCTGAAGGTGGTATAGCACATGTATGACAGGATATGATGCGTATGGTTGCTCAAAGCATGGTAGGTTAGAGTGATGGATATGTGGAATTTTTACGTTAATGGTAAATACGAGGTACTGGTCTTGGTGTAAAGGAGTTGGAATTTGTGTGTGTGAATGTTTATGTGTTTGTAACTTTGCATATGCTGTATATGTTAGTGTGTGTGTGTTTGTGGGTGTAGGTAAGTATGTGTGTGTGTGTTTATTTATGTTTGTGAGTGTGCATATGTATATGTGCATTCGTGAGTGTGCCTATGTGTATTGTGTATGTGTGTGTTTTTGTGTATTTGTGTGAGACCCACTTAACACTGACTAGATCAGTTCAATTTCACCTAAATTCCCATTATTGCTTTGCTAATAAACTAATTTAACCAATACTCTAACCATGTCTTCTTCTGAATCATGATTTTTTTTTCCCGTGGGGCTTCCAATGAAAGTAAGACATTCAGATTCAAGACAACTTTCAGATGCTAGAGAGAGAAATGGTTAAGCCAGGTATATATCTATATATAGTTATTGTATATATTAGTCATACTTATTCTCATATGCATTATTGGTTACCTCAGAGAATGAGGTCATCATTGGATGAGAAGGAGCACAAAAATACCATCACATGACTGGAATGACCTCTATGACATCAGAACATGAGACTGGACAAACAAGGTAATTATATTTTAGCCTATCAGAGCAAGATCATCCTTATACATTATTTACACAGAAGAGATTAACTGGTGAAGGGATTCTCAAGGTTAGAGCCCAAATAGTATTTTAGCTAACTTCATAGGCAATATAATGTTCCCTTAAAATTATAAACTTGTGTCTTGATCCTGAAATATGCACATTCCTGAAATATGTTCTCGTAATATTGCAAGTTAAAATTATCAACTGTCTGGCCACAATTGCTCTGCACAAGCCTACCGTAAACCAGGGTGACATCACCCTCTGCAATGAGTTAGCTTTTTGGCTAAAATTTAGGCTACATTGATTTGCATCAGTAATTATCTGGAGGTATTAAGCTGAGCTTATTTAACTTTTAATTAGTCTTTTGTAAAAAAAAAAAAAAATCAAACATGGTTTTTATTTTGACCCAGTGAAGGAACAGTTTTTGGTTGCAGGTGGTTGAAATGCAGCACAGGTGGCTGAAATGCGAGGTTGCGCCCATATGAAGTTGTGACTCACAATTTGCCTAGTGTAGGCAGGAAGTGGGAAGCGGAGTGTCACATTTTTCAGTGTACACTCAGTAACGTTGTGCTGAAAGATATTCTCTCACTGCTGTTTTGTTTGTTAGACCAGAAGTGCTGCCAGCAGAAACCTGGCCTATATTCACCAGGACAGGCTAGCAGCTGGAATTTCACAACATATGAAAGAGGCGATTGTACTGGAAAAGTGAGGAACTCTACGAAGCACCTCTATAAGCACAGTTGCTTATGATATAAAATGACAGTGTACAACTTATCCAACTGCAAAGATCCAAAGTTGCAAAGATTTTATAGTCCACCCAGATACAACAAACACTGACCTGAATGTGTAACAGGGATAACATTAAAACTTCATCACATCACTGTTTAGGCCTAACCATTCCAATGTAAGGTGTTTTCTGCAAAACCATTTCAGAGTGTTGCCTATAACAATTCTGTTGCCATGTAAATTCTGTTCTGTACTATGTGGCCATAACTCTTACATCAACCAGAATTTCCTGAAGGTCATATGCAAAGTGAAGAGAGGGAAAACAGGAGTGGAGTATCTGGTTAGTCTAAGGAATCTGTGGCATCTGTGCACTGAACAAATGCACAAATGACACAGAAGAGCTCATCGCTCAGAAAAAGTATCAGCTTACTGCTAACAGGTTTACCAGCAATTTCTGTATCAGCATGCTTTATGCAGCTTTTCTACAGATGTGCTGCTTTGGGTTTTGAAGTGAGAAATTTGATACGGAGGGTTCTTTTTCTACTGCTGTGCAGATTATACACAGATTCATATTCATTACACCATCTGGATAGTTCATCCTACTCAGTGAACTCACCTCAAACTCTAGCCAATCCACAAACTATAACGATATGTGCATCTGCACAGAATATTTGCAACATTGATTAAAAAATTCCAGAGGCACAGTTGATGAGTATGAAATGTATTTTAGTTAATTATACTTTTTATTTATTTAGCTAAATTAAAATGAAATATGCATGTTGAACTGAGATACAAATGAAATGCCCTCTGACGGATTCGAGATGTGTTTTATGTGAAACAGATTGGCAAGCAATCTGTCTACCAAAAAAAATCCAAGTATGAAGGTATTACTACATATCACAGGTATGAGTGGCACAATTAAATGGAAAACAAATTCACCTCCTCAGAATATATAAATTGGTCGGCGTGAACGAAACGATCAATCGCAGTCAGAGACGTTTGCAGCGAACACATGGTCGGTCGGTCCCCCCCCCCCCACACACCCGCCCGCTTGCGTGACGCCGTCCTGATCTGTGTGGAAATATGAGCCGTCAGCGCGATCCAGGTGTCGCGAACATCGGTTACGAGCCTCAGGGAGGGCCCACGGCATCTGCTGCGCGATGAGGCCGCCGGAGCCATGGCCGACCCGCGCCGGCGCCAGCGGTGGTCCAGATGCCACAGGGCCAGCGGATCACTTCCATCAAAAACCCATTGCCGCGCGCCGGCGGGTTAATTAGCTGAAAATAACTGCCTTGGCTCTCTCTCCTCACCTGTACTGGCCGGTCAACCCCATCTCACGCATGCTAAACTTTTGTTTTGATGTTGTCATGCTTCACACATCCTTAGCTATGCTCCGAAATTAGCATTCTTATTTTCAGCAAAAGGAGAGGTCATTTGAATTGCTGATAATGACTGCATTCCTGATTATAATTTTTGATATTTCACCGAAAAAAGGTATACGTTGGCATTATGGTGCTGGGTAATTTGATTTCTATTAATGCTTGTCAGGGCCAGTAATCTGTCACCAGAATCCTCAGAAAATTGACAAGTAATGTAACAACTAATAAGTAAATATTTTTGACTTGGCACTTTGAGACCTGGCTTAAACGGTCATGTACGTTTTCTGGAAATTAGGAACATTGGGGGACATTATTCATCACGTAAATCAATGTGTGATTTACTACTTTATTTCACCCGATAGCTTAACTGAGAATCCACTCAGTTTGGATCGGCACTGCACCCTTTGGGGGTGGGGGGTGGTTGGAACCCCGTACGTTCCAGGTGATGCTACTTTTAATCGTAGCCATCCTGGATATTCGCATTTTTACTGGGAAATATCAGACAGGAAAAAAGCGTATGTTCAAAAACAAAGGGTAGCACAGACTCTAGAGGCCTTAGGCTGAGCTTTCCAAAGCAATGAGCTCGATGAGCACTGCTTGATATTCATAGCAAATTATTCCCGCAGAGCTAATACTTGCTTTGTGCTCCCTTTTAATAAAACAGGGATTAATAGGTAACCAATTAAAGACGGACTCCGTACTGAAGGTGATCACATCATTAATCCATTTATCTGCGGAAGTCACTGTTAATGCTTGGATTTACCAAACAGGTTTGAATAATCCCCTCCCTTCGTTACAAGGCCTAAAAATGAATGCAGAATCGGTAATAACAATCCTGTCGCAGGTAAAACGATTACCTTCATTATTGTATAGTGTTTTACCTCAGTGCTGTTCCTCCCGCTCATATTTGACAACATGTCCCTCTTTGTTTTACATTTGGTTAGAGCGCGAAAGCGTATCTTATTGTAGCTTTGAGTAAATGGCGGTGTGTGGCGTGTGAAAAATTTGAATTACAGTGCCATTTTTCAGCCGAGGGGAAGCAAGAAGAGCTGATAGGGAGGCTGAAAGAGCAACAATAAACAGAATGGCTGGCGAAAGACAGAGAAGATGCATTGATCTTTATTACGCAGGTTTTCATAACCGGTCTTCAGTTTGGCTCCTCCGTCACGCGCTGTCCCAGGGTCCCTTCCGGGCCGATTACAGATCTCTTGACAAATCACTCTGCCGTCGGGCTGAACCAGAGTAGCATGTTAGCGCTCTGTTTTCTTTAGAGAAGGCCCCATTGACACCCTCTCCGTCTCCCATGTACTACAAGAGATTACACACAAGGCCATGTGTCACGGGGGTGGGTGGGGGGAAGGCTATGATCCCATTGAGAGAACGCTAGCCTTACATGTGTTTGCGCTCTTATCTTTTTCCCACCCATTTGGAGGTTTCTGATAAGGGGGCGGCTTGGGATTTGCTATTAGGGATGGGAATTTCGCCAGCGGGCGACACAACGGTTGTTAGGCAATGAAGTAGTCAGTGAGCCGTCCCCTCTTGGGTGATGTTTCTCCCCTTTCTCTACGCTCTCTCCGCTTGGTTGGCTCCGCAAACATGTTCCCACTCACTGGCTGTTTGCATTGTAAGACTCAATAATGTTTGCAAAGGTAAGCATCAAATATAACCATTTTTTTTTTGGCGGTAATGTGGAGCACCGGTTAGAACCAATGATCAATTGGCTGTTGGGCAACAGGCCCTGGCCGTTCCTGTTGAAGCGAAGGAATAAATTACAAATAAGGTTAGCGATCCTTAGCTTCCATGGATTCGCCCTACGGTGTGGTGCAGGGGCCAAAAATCGCGCTGGCCAGGTGCTAACGTGCACGCTTGGCCGAGCGGGGCTTATCGACTGGAGGTGATACTGACGTCTTAAGTGTATTTGTAGGATCTGATAAGATCGGGAGTCTTCGCCATAAACACATTATCCTCCTGTCCCCCCCTCCGCGTGTTTGTAGCGACACCCTGGGTGGGACACTCCACCACCGGGAACTGATGCGCAGATAATCTCCTCTTATGACGTTTCTATTCTTTATTCCTCACAGCCAGTGTTTATCAGTGAAGGCTCTTAAACAGATGTAAATAGAATCTTGTGAGTCACATCCAATATCTCCAAGGCTGTGTTCACCTAACATTCACTTACCACCTAATCCTTTTTAAATTCGCCCCACAGAAAATAACTCTGGATGTGAGAGGGCCGGTCACTCCTCACAGTGTTTTTTTTTTTGTTCTTTGTTTGTTTCTCATCTGTTCTATTTGATTCCCAGAGATACGAGTGTTTTCCCCCACCTCAGCTGGTATTATCAATGTTGCTCCTTATTAAAGAAAGAGGACACAAAGCACAATGATTGATGAGAAGGGTAAAGTTTGTTATGGCCTTGTTCAAAGGGTTCCCAGAGAGCGGTCGCTGGTTTGTTAAAGACTTTGTGTCATTTCGCCTCCTTCGGAGAGGAGGGGGGGGGGTGTGTGTGTGTGTGTGTGGGTTGGCGGCTGGAGCGTTGGGGGGAAATAATGACAAAATGAGCACCTTCAGTAGACTCTGGGTTTGGGGGGAGAAACAGAGAGAGAAGAAAAAAAAATCGCCCTCGTCAGCCGAGTCTTTTGTTCTGAATTTTATTAGCAGTAGCCGCGCTAAAATAACCTGTTAACACGTATCACAGTGCGGCAATAATAACCTCCTCAATCATATTTTAAAAGTCACGTCAAGCGCCGGCCAGTATAATTCATCTCTATGCAAATACATCAGTGTCACCCCATTAGCGTATTGCTATGGGGTTTTATTAAAATGCATTCTTCTCTCCTTTTTTTTTACCCGGGACCAATAAAACATAAGCCCTATTGCCCAAGAATTATAGCAACTATTAGAGTAACATATGGACAGCGTGCACTCTGAAAATAAAAACCAACAGATAAAGTGGCAGGGTCATGGCAGGGAGCAAACACTTAGGGAAATGGCAGTGAAGTAATAGATTTCTCGTTGGCTCTCGCCGGAGAAGCTCTGGCCTGCCTGTTGGAATCAATGCCATATTGCGCATTAATTTGATTCTGTCTCGTGCTACTGGACACATATCCCTCCTTGTCCGTCTGAAAGTTAGGCCCCTAAAAATGTACCTGTGTAATGAATTAGCCTGGTGATTACAGCAGGTCCTGGTGATAGACGGTTCAGGCTCATGTCTTTTAAGGATGGAAAGTAGGGCAATGGGTTCCTCGAGTCGTCTTATCTTTTCTGGTGAAGGTCGTTCTTCTTGAACATCTTTGATTTTCTGTCTTTTGTAGCCTTATTAACCTTTTTTTCTGCCCAGTTTAGAATGACCCGGTCACAGTTTGTGAGCCTGTGTCATCGCTACATCCTCTGTTGTATCGGGAAAGTGCATTGTGGGAATGTGTAGTTAGTTAGTTGCCGTTTTTATCACTCTGCAGTTCACCCACCGAGCTGTGCAGGTGCTGTGCTGCTGAACAACAGTGCTGTGCAGCTGGTGCAGGCAAACCACAGATACCAAATAGAATATCAGAAGTAGCGCTGAGCAGTGAGGTTAGGAACGTCCAGCTGAACTCAACCCTCCCTCCCCCTGGCTAACCATGCACCACCCTCAGCACTGCTTCTTCACCCTGGATCATTCCAAGAAATGTTAAGCACCATAAACAGGTCACATTACAAAACATGTGACCAAAGCAAATTCACCTGAAATCATTTGAGATGGTATATATTAAAATAGTTTGTTTTTACTGAACAATGTAGCAGTGTTGATATGTCAGTACCTCATGCAGATGAAAAAGTGCATCTTGCAGAATTGTTTCATAAATTGTCTCTTTTGCATACTGACACATACACTCTCATGTGTTTTTCCAGGTGTGGAAAATGTCAGGACATGGAGTGCTTGTCACTCACCTCCATGGTGACAGACAGTTGGAGGGGTTGACCCGTCTGGGGTTCGAATGAGTGATTTGTCAGAACTGACCTATGTGTGAAATCCCGAGGCACGGAATATACTAAGTGAGCGAAATTTCAACAGAGTCAATCTAAGGAGATACAACAAGGTACATAGAAAATATACAGTGCATTCACAGTGACGAAATGCCACCAACCACTTCACCTGCTCAACATACAAAAGCATGCATCATTCCTGTATTACATTACATTATTCATTGGGATTCAAACCTATGACAGCCCGGTTTCAACAGCGCAGCAGAGGATCAGCAAGTTCGTATGCTGTTTCGCAGCTCCTTCCGTCTCACACAGGGCCATGTAATTAATGGGTTATGTTTGGGGCGCTGGCATGGCCAGTATGATTTGTTAACAACCACATTAGTTGGGTGTCCCAGAAAATGAAATTTCTTTAATTTCCAAATGCGAGATCTAGACGACGTGACTTTTTTTTGGGAGAGAGCCACTCCAGGCCTGATTGCCTCCCCTGATTATCTGTCGTTTTACGGTTTATCAAAGTCGACAGATCCTGTCATGCCCCCGCGAACGACGGATTTTTCTTTTTTATGGCGCCATTAATTTAACGTGGATCATTAGTTCCCGTACGCATCTCCCTTTTTTTTGACAAATGTAACTGGTGAATTATGTACATAGCGCGCCACGCCCGCGCGTGGGATGCGTCACATGACAAACGGGGGGGCGGACTGCCCTTGCGCATTACCCAAATGTGTTTTGGGGGGGGGGGGGGGGGGGGGGGGGGGGGGGGGGGGGGGGGACAGTGCACCCCTCGGCCCGTCACTCCATTAGAAAGACAGCTCACTCAATAGAAGCTCTGTGACATGTGTGTGGCCACTGACAGGATTTTAATGTGCCTGCCGGAGCATTCTCACCAACAGCATTAAATATCGCGTCGGATGAAAAATGGAAGAAGATGTGAAATGCTCCCGAACAGAAATATTGTTATCGCGGCTCAGGGCCGGACCGCTGTGACTAATGGCTCATTTTGGGATGAGGGGAAAATCCCTCCGTAGGGGGGAAGCTCGGGTTGGTTTGTGAAGGTTCCTCTGGTTTGAGGGATCTCTAATATCCAAGCTGGCAACCTCGTTCTCTGTATTTGGAGAGACGAGTTTCCTTGCAAAAGGGTCATGAAATGAGAGAGAACAAACTCGCAAAAGGACTGAACACTAAGGCAGATGATACAGACTAATGGTTTGCTACCATTTCACATGATGAAAAAAAGTAATCAAAAATGTCTATAATTATATTATAATAATAATCCATACGTCAAGCAATTGATTAATATTGTAACTGCTCTTCAAAATAACTTGAAATACAAGCCATTCTTGAGAAATGTACATATTTCCTTTTACAAAAATTAAATCAAGTTTTGTCTGTTGGTTCTGGAGCTCTGTTACTTTCTACTGAATAAAGAGCGTACACATTTCAGTGTGCACAATATATTTCAACTCATGCTTCATATGGCTTACATACTGAACCATCTGAAGCTTAAAATGTGATGTTATGTTCTCAGTTCTGTCGCAATGATCATAAATGATTAATCTGAATTTGAAATATATTAGAAATCTAGGTTTGTTTTGCATGTACAGCTTTAAAAAACAGATTTGAACATTTTTCCACAATTTTGTTATTCACCACAACCTGGCACAACCTTACCGCAATTTGTAAAGGGTTTAAATAACAAATAGATTATTGGGTTTTCGCAGGGGCTTTTGTGAAGTGCTGAATGATTCACATTTGTTTTTCTGCTCAGGTCTATTACTTTGGTGTGAGCTGAAATGAGAGGCCGCCATTTGAACTCCAGAGAGCCTCACTTTGTCCTGCGCTAATATTCCAAAGGCCTCTTATGACCCACTTATGAAGTCAATCTTTGAAAATCTATTGATCTGGATGCAGAATCACGAGTCACCTCGTCATGCAAAAAAAAAAAAAAATGGGGGGCGAGATGGAAGGAAGGGCTTAAGTGCATTGCTTTGACCCCCTCGGCTTTCTTACCGCCCCGCGGCCGGCGTGTCCAGTGCCCCAGACGCTCCTCCGTGTCGGAGGTCAGGGGTCGTCGGCCTGCCCAAGGTCACGGCGCGTTAACAAAGGCAGGGGTTAATTTAATCTCCGCGCAGGAGAATGCGCACATGTTTGAAAAAAAAAGGCCAGGATCCCGTTAAACGGCGGCGATTTTAAACAGGGGAAGGGGACTGATCAAATAAAGCCATGGGTTTTACTGTCGGAGCTGTTTCTGTGCGTATTTAATCAATGCTTAAGGCTCATAACGCAGCACATCACAGACGACGGACATTTCCATAATCGATGACAAAGGAGCTCAAGTTCAGTAGGTTATGATCCCCTCCCTCCTGTCTCATTTTTCACCCGGGTATTTATTGGCTTTACCGGCATCGTTCGGCAACAGCGCCGTCGGGATCACAAGGGTTTGATTAGCGGGTGTTCGCGGACTCGCCGCTGCCCCACCGGTCGTGATGACCACACCCTCTTGGCTCTTGGAGCGGAGGTCATGAGGCATCAGCCACCACGGCTCCCTGTCCTGGGGTGACCTGTCGTCATGGCGGTTGGATTTGTAGAAGCCTAACCCCACTGTGATGCAGACCTCTGGTAACCCCGCTAAGTTAAAAAGAGGGGTGACGGTCACTGTACGCCCTGCACCCAAGGAACAACAATTAAAGCCCCATCCAGGCCTAGTTGTGATTTCTGCCCTATCAGCGGTGTGACGTCTGGCACAGGGGACCAGCTGACAGGAAGGGCCCAAACCGTTAAACGTGAACGCGGCGGTCACTGTCATTTCCTGGGACTTAATTAAAAAAGTGTTTCCTGAGGACAGGGAGCGTGACAGAGCGGCCGGTCCTCGGCCCCCAGAGTGTGACCCCCCCCGGCCCGGCGGAAGCTCCCAGGCTCCAAGACACCAATCCTCCATCGCCTCTCCCGTGTCTCCCCTCTCGCTCTTTTGATTTTATTTCATTTTGTTTTATTTTACAAGTGCCAATAAAGCACACACTGATGCCCCGGCCTGTTAAACTCTAAAGAGCTCCAATAAAACACCTCCGTCATCTGCCTGCCAATAAAAAATGAAAACCCATTTAACTCGAAGGAGGTACAACCGTTGTCTGTGGTCAGTCAATAAACCAAACAAGCAGGACAACATCGGAGCTTAGGGCTGACAGGCTACGCTTCGAGCCACTTATAGAATTGCAAAACGGATCAGAACAAGGGCTTTCGTGGACACAAAGAGTGATCTCTCATTAAAATGGATATTGATAAGCTTTTGGTGTTTTCCGTTTATCACTTATTGACACATTTTAAAGTGCTAAAATGCCTGATTCGAGTGTGCGATGGATTTTCATGTGCAGTGAGACTCAAATGTATTCATTAAAGCTCCGCGAGCCATTGTCGTTGATGAACGGCTACTTGTAAAAATGGACCAATTCATCATCATTCTGCAGTCCTATAAATATAAGTATGTTGTTTTTTCCCTTGGAATACATAATTTGCTTCATAAAATAATACTAATTATATTTAGGAATCTGACACACATAACAAGCTAAATAAACACTGTATAGCAACACTAGCAAACTAAACATTCTTGAACAGTCTTACAACTGTACTGTTTTGTTCTTAATATTGAGGAACCTCTTTATGCAAACAGTACAGTACAAGTGGCTAAAATTAATTAACAGGTAACTTGTGTCTATTAAGCATACATTAACTGTATGCATATTAAATAAGGCACAAACGAACACTTTAATAAACTATTTACAAAGACGATAATTTATGTTTGTCACTTGGGATATCATCATTACCTCATACTCAAGCCACTCAACAGACACAGCTGATAATGTTTTAAGGTTAACAACATTTTGCTGATTAAGTTATTTAATTAGCTAGCAAGCAAACAGTTTAAACCCGCTTTTAAATAAAATAGTAAGTAGTCTAGCTAGCAATACAAAATTGCATGCTTCTGCTTATTGTCATGATAGAAGTTGTGTTAGCTAAACCTTGTCAGCAATACATATGCTAATGTTAGCTGTTAGCGAGTGCTTTAACACTAGCACCCCTTAATGAAAGATTTGGTTCCCTGACTGAATCATTCATAACAGTTTCTGCCCTGAGAACATGTAAAACTCCAATGTGCTTGTTGTGGCGAAAGTAATGTCTGTGAACAGCATGTTCATTTGTTCATGCATTTAATGTAAGTGCATGCTAGCTAGCCGTACAAGGCTCGTTACTAAGCTGTTAATACAACATCTTATGTAATATGCACTTTTGTTTATTTTCAGTTTCACAAGAAAGAAAGAATTCATTGACAAAGTAAAAAGCTTGAAAAGCTTACTTCGGCATCTGGAATTCATCGAAGCTGTTAGCTGTCTGTCAAGTTGGGCAAAGGGACGCACAATAAGGACAGAACAGTGCTACTTGCAGAGCTGTTCTTGCACTCTAAAGCATAAATATTCTAAATAAATAAAGCATCCTTTATTTTCACTGTCTTCACTATTTGCAAAATGGAAGGAATGTTTACTAACTTTTAATTAAAGTTTTGCCATGGGTGACATTGTGGAATTGGCTCCAAGTTGAAAATGTTTGCTTATGTTTAATTATTAAGTGCTTAAGTAATATATATATACACACAGGTGTGTGCCTGGCTCAGGAGAATAGTGAACCTGAACCAATCAATGCATTTGTGAATATTGAACTGGAAGTCAACTGTTGCCGAAACGACTCCGTTAATAAAAACCGATAGCGGTTGTTCCTGCGTATAGGAGGCTGGAGGCCGGAGGCTGGGGCCTTCGGCTGAAGGCTGCCAGACCGGTACTCACAGAAGCAGGTGGAATTATGGGATTGGGGTCATGTACCTCACGGCATGTGAACGGAATGACCGAGAGGGCTCCGGGGGGCATAGCAACGGCTACGCTATGGTTACAGAGGTACTTTCAGCGCTCGTGTACGTCAAGCGGCCATGAGCACCATTGGTTATGTCACAGGTCTTTGGGGTCCCAAGCACAGGTGTAGGTAGGGCACCTGTGTTGTACCTTCAATTAACCTGAACTCCATAAAATATAACAGTGTTTGTGGGTAACCGAATAATCAAAATGAACCATTGTGTGCACTGTAAGTTGTCCCTGATATGAAAATCACGTGAGATATTAATGAAATGAATCCCCCATATTGATGATATGCTCATTAAACAGGGCATAAACAGGGATATCTACTCGTATACCTTAATCTTTCTGTATTGCACTTATACATTAAATATGAATCTCACTTTTAATATAAAGTCTTGAATGTTACTCATTATCATGAGTTTTTTGGTCAATGGAAATGTGAAATGCAATGAAAGATGTGATAGTTATTAAATTGATTATTCAACGATCATGGATATCTTGAATAAGATAATTGATTCATATTCTGTCAGTATTAACGGTCCTGTTGAATTAATGCATGCATTTCCCAATGAAATTTCTCTTATATATGTTTTCATTGAGAAATTCATTCTTCGATTTTTTTGCAATCATTATTATTAAATTATATTCCTATCTCTAAATAAACAGGAGTGTAAAAACATTTATCCCTTGTCTACTTTTCTGAAATTTTAAACATTTATAGAATTGCAATTGGTCAGATTTTTGAGCGCTGTGTTAGCATATAGAGGGCGTAAGACAGAAAAAATTACACTTGCCTCAGCGAAGGTGAGTGCTCATGACGCCACCATCTGAAAGACACTGGGCAGAAAAGGGATTCATGGCAGAGTTGCAAAGCAGAAGCCACTACTCACTGAGAAGAACCAGCTTTCTGCTCGTCTTAGTTTTGTCTGTATAATGACGTTTTATGGGTAGAGTCAAATGTGCAACTTTCTGGGCCTCACGGGCCCCGCTGTGCTTTGTGAAAACCAAACAATTCACCACATACCAGCACAAGCATGGTGGTGTTCACTTGCCACCACTGAAGGAACCCTGAATCCTGCTCTGTTTCAGGGAATTCCAGCAGGGGACGTCAGCCTATTCGTCCATCAGCTGAGGCTAAACCTGACACATGCCTAAGCAATGCAACAAGACACGCATCCAAATCACACAAATACGTTTACATCAGAATGGCTTAAGTCAAAGAAATTTAAGCTAAATAGCTTAGTCAATGTCCACATGTAAACACCATTGAGGTGTTATGGCCGTACCTGACATGCACCGTTTATATTTGAAGACCCACAAATATCACAGAGCAGAAGCGTTTCTCCATGGAGGAATGGGCCAAAATTCCTCCACAGCACTTGTGAGAGACTGATCATTAACCACTGGAAGTGTTTGGTTGCAGTCATTGATGCTGAAGCTGTCATAACCAGCTACTGAGTCTGGGTTTACTTGTTTACACAGGGGCACTGAGTGTTGCATAACTTTCTGTGATAAATAAATTAAATAAGTAAATTAATGTTAAGTTTCACCATGGTTTATTTGTTCCCTCAGGTTCCTTTTTTCTAATATTATATTTCGTTTGAAGATCTGATAGCATTCAGTGGTTAAATATGTAGAAAATGTAGAAAACACTTTTTCATGGTGTGGGGGTAAGACATCTCTATTTCTAAGGTGAACAATGGATGGGCATTATCATGGAAGTATTAACTGAAAACAGAAATGCGAGCACAGTACATTGTGTTGGTACATATAAAAGGCTTAGCTTCAGTCAAACAAGAATTCACTTCAACAACCACTTTTATGTTTCTTAAGTATTAATTTTCCTGTTTGTTAATAAGTAACTTCATGAGTCTGACTGTGAATATCAGACAAAAAACTGTCAGACCAAAAAAGGACATTTGCTTCACTTGGTTTCTTAAAACTAAGAACAAATAACTTCACAGGGAAAGATTCCATCAACAGTGTGAAACAGCCAAATCCAGTGGCTGCAAAGAATTCTGGGACTCCTGGGTCATCCCTCTGCGCCCCGCCGGCTCTGCCACCCCGGATTCCAAATCTGTAATGGCACCAGAGTGCCTCCCTGGAAATGTTGGAGGCGCCTACGCACCTCTCTATCTGTTTGGGGTGACATAACTAAAGAGGCATTAACGCTCAATTGCGAAATCGCTAAGCAAGCGCAGAGGCCTTGACAAGCATGGGAAAATAGCATTATAGCCTGTGAGTGAATTGGCCGGGAAACAAGGCACAATTTGAGCCTTGTTCCAAGCGGGAGCATCAGCATGGACTCGACAACTTTCGATCATGTATACCAACTTTCCCAGGCAGGATTAGGTACATAAAGGGACATTCCCCGGAGAGAGGGGTCATAAATCACCCGGCCCGGGACCTGCCTGGCTCCTTCGCCCCTGAGCCGCTCGCTGCACAATCCGCGTCTGTCTTCCGGGGATTGACCCGAACCTGCCAGCTTGCCGCAGAAAATCTGACGTCCAACATCGAATTGCGCTGGGCCACCTGAAGCGCACAAGGGACAAAGACGAGGAATCGTTGCCTACTGTCTGCTTGTTTCTGAGAAGGACAAGGTGAATTTCCCCTAAACAGTCTGCTGAAAGCTCTGCGTGGGTGTGTGTCTAAATTCAGAGTTTGAGAGGGCAAGACAGCGAGTATTTAATGATTGTTGGTCTGGTGGGAAGTTTCACGTAAAATATTTGAACAAAACAAAACCAAACAATATTCTGGTGCAAACCAACTCTGGTGCTTCCACTAAGCATCTCACAGTATTCCTAGCCATGCAAAAAATTTGAAACATCCATGTCTCACAGAGAGCTGAAAGTTTCAGCTGACAGGAGCTTTCCTGGGCATGCCTAGAGAGGGACACTGACCTGACAATAGTGCCAGATAATTCCCCACATAAGCCCCATTGTTCCCCGTTGCTCAGCCCAGCGGCCCGGCCTGGCCCTTCCTGCCCCTTCCTGCCCCTGTTGTCTGTGTCCAGTGGGGGACCACGGCGGGGGTCCTTTTGTGATGCTCCAAGTGGAAAAATACCAATTTGTAGCAATTTGTCTAACAGCGGTCCTGGGTGTTAAAGAGAGGCCTTCTCCTTTTCTGAATGTCCATCACATGGGATGACGTATATGGCGGTTGGGGGTGGGGGGAAGACCTTTTCGTGTCTGTTCCACTTGACCACAGTCCTGTGCATCCATGTGTTTTCTTCTCCTATTTAACTTTATTTCTACTTTTAATTATATTTATTCAGGGAACTTGTGATATTGTCTAATACCCCTTTTACACCAAAATCCCAGGTTTAATCCTGGATATCGAAAACGAGTTTGACCTGTGTTGACATCACTTATTCCAAATCACACACGAGTAATTTTCCTGTTGTCACCATTTACACAGATTTGCACGTTTCGTTCTGCATACATCACATCCAAGAGCAGTTGTTGTGTTTTACTTCATTAAAAGCAGACATTAAACTTTGTTTACACTTGAGGGTCAAAGGAAGGTCAGGGGTTTGCCAGTGAGATATCTTCTAATATTATCCTATACACATTTGCAATAAGGCCAGTACACATGACCATGTTCACTTTTAATTGTGGTCCAGGATTTATTTTGGTCAGGTAATTTGTATTTTGTGGAGACTCATGAACTAAAAGATATCTTGTGGTTCAAGTGTGCATGTTCTTAAATGAGAGATTGGTTAAATGGCCTGTAGCTACTCTCCACACTGGTAAGTGCTGTTTACATTGGGACATCCTTAGCATAATTTGGGTATCCCCTTTAATACCGAAGCTAATCAGTGTCGGACCCGGGTTGCAACCCTTCTCCTTATCCTGGTTGTGGACCCGGGTTTTTGAACATGGGTTAAACCATTTACACTAGCGACAGTCTCTGGTTTTCACCCAAGTTTTAGGTCCATGTAGAAGGGGTATTAGAAACAATAATGTAACACTTCTTTGGATTCTTTGTTCAGGGCAGAGGGCAGTGTTATGAAGGTCACTTCATAAGAACTAGGCTTCTCTGTTTTTGCGGTTTCAAATGAGTGAGAAAGCTTTCGAAAAAAGTGGTGTAGGTCTGGTGTGTCGGACAGCATTGGGCTGACCTAATGGACGTAATCACGAATTCAAGAAAGCACTGAATACAACATTGGATTATGGTCGCTGTATAAAACGCTGCATCCCCCCAGAATCAAATCAGGATTCTGGAATATTTATGTGCATTATTTACTACGGCCAGCAAAAGTCTTTCAAATTGCTGAATCATTTTATATTCATTCTCTTTTTATGGAAGTCTACTTTATGGCTTTCTACTTAATTCCAGCGCTCAGAGAGAAATAAGGTATAAGTCACAGCAAGAAAGAGTGGAACACTGGCAGGGCAGAGACCTTATTTTTAGGATTTGTAATTCGATTAGCATACTAACTTCGGGACCAATGAGGAATTTATAATATGATAAACAAATTATAATGATGGGAGGATGCAGAAGGGCAGTCCAGACGTTTTTAAAGCAAACCATTATAGAATTAGTCTCTTATGGATCAATCAATCTTCCGTGCATCTCAGGAAACAATTACGTGCACGCAAGCGCACATCCATGCTCTCATGCACACAGGCGCACACGAACACTGCCTGTCTGCATGCCGGAAACCTTAATAATGCATTCTTTGTTCACGCTCGAAAAAACACGCAGCGTAATTACCGTTCTATGCAAAAACCGTTCAGAGCAAAACGAAAATGCCAGCATTATTTGTCGTGCTGCAGATCAAATCATGGAACAAAAACTGCACGCCGTGACTGACGCCGTGTTAGAGAACACCTAGAGACTTCTGAAACCAGCCCTGGAGTTGCTGACTCACAGAAAAGCTGGACTTCTCGCTGTTTTTTTTTTTTTGTACCGAAGACACATTTAAAACTGCCGTCGGTAAGCAGCAACGCGGCACAGAACATCAGTCCGCATAAACCCGCTCAGATGGATAAATCAATCCATCAATTCACCATAGAGAGCTGAGAAGGAGGAGGTGTTTTCCTCCGGTTCGATACATTTGACCCAGAATGTGATAATTAATGTGATAATGACCTTAAATAATTCAGTCTGCCTACTGTCGGCAACGACAGGGACATTAAAACGCAGCATTCCCTGGGCCCTACTGTGCAATACTCCACACGGTCATTGCAATTTCTTCAAGAGGTCACTGTGAGGCAGATTATAATGTGTCTATAAAGTCTGGTGACCCCAAAGTCTTTCTCATTTACAGCCAATGAGTTAAAGTGTGTCCAATCCAATCCTTAGCTGTTTATGGAGTAGAAAGCACAGACCTGCTTACTTTAAGTAAATTGAATACAGTGAAATCTCGCCTACATGACAAATGCTTCTCACCTGAATCAAGAGTCACAGAGAAGAGACTGGGGTTTTCGCAAAACAATTTTCTCAGTAAATCTATGGGGGACATTTTTAAAAATTAATGATTTTTTAATTTGTTTACTTGTGATTGCCACTGGAGTAAATTCCAATGTAAATTATTATCTTGAGCTTATTTGCATTTTTGCCAAAAAAGTAATCCTGTTTCATTTGTGGAATTTGAGTGATCTAAACCTTTTGAACTGTGTATTGAAAATAAACACTATTCAAATTACAGCTAATGTGATAGTATTTGCGATGAAGTGATGAAAGTTTTGGAGAATTGATAAAAGTGTTCTGTTATTCAGAACTCCTCTGCTTTTTCCTATAAAATGTATGCTTATTCTGTTACTTTTTTTACATTTGATACAGGTGGTCTCTCAACAAGTCCCTTGGTTTTTCTCTCCATTATCTGTGCAAGTATTAGTTCAATATTGTATATTTCACCAATATAAACAAAATCTAATGAGACTATGTCCCTAGCTGGTTTTGTGCTAAGGCTAACAAGTGCCCAGTTGCTGCTTCTAGCCTTGAGCCTGAAGCTATGTCCTGTCTGTACTTCAACAGCCAGACCTCACTTTCACAGAGCAAAACCACGCTCTTGCCCCACACACACTTAGAGATGCAAGTTCAACAGTGTACATTTGTTTTTTTTTGTTGCTCGCCATGGTTAACAATATTGCATGGACTCGTTTTGTGCTGTTTATTTGTAACTAGCTAGATTTGTTTTTCTTGTCACTTGCCATGGCTAACAATATTGCATGGACTGCTTTTGTGCCGTTTATTCGTAACTAGCTAGGTGAGTGTAATCATACAACACTATGGCCTGAACCGTTTCTTTAGCTCTGTTAGGTTCCTTAAGAATCCCGAGCTGTTAATTGGCTCAAACGCTGGAAACACTAAAAGACCATGAGCCCCTGCTAAAGTCAAGAAGTAATATGTAAACGCATACTTTTGACTTTTTTGCATCTGCCTGACTGTGGAAATGGGCCTTCTGTCACATTTTGCACAAACAATAAACTTAAGTGAAACTGAATTTTCCAGGAACTTATAATTTAGTGTGAGAAAACAAAGGAACAAGTAAAAGCCTCTACTTTTCAGCCTCGTTACTACATTGCAGTTAGATTCAGCGCTGTTCCTCCTGTACATCCGACAATGCACAGGACTAAGCACAACATCCTCATAGCTTTAACATAGCTTTGACTGCTTAACTAGCCCATTAATGAGGAAGACAAAACACACTTTAAAACAAGAAAATTAAACCACGCATTTGCATAAGCAATGCCTCTTTGCCTTTGTCATTATCGTTTAGCTTGTCAAACCGCAATTTCCGTTCCAGTGGATTGTGCAAGAGCCTAGAAATCTGGCCGAGGCAGGCGACTTTTTTCAACATCCTGAGTAGCCTGAGCCTTTTAAAAATGTATACAGAGGCCGAGCCAATGGGAATACCTGCAGCTTCACAGGCCTCAAAGGCTAAACAGCTGTATAAATGAATCAAGTGCAAAATGTAAGCAATGTAGCCCTCCCTCCCTTCCCCCAGGGGGAGCTGCTCAGCAAATAAATAGTGTAATGTAATCAGACAAAGAGAGTTTTTCAGTCCTCCCAGGTTTAACATAGTCTCTATCACACAGGAGAGAGTGGCTTTAACACCCCCAATCCAATCACACACACACACACACGCACGTACGCAACGTGAACATCCCATCTTAGTGACGGATCACCGATTAAACAGCCTGATAAATGCTTTCAATGATTCTTAGATGAATTATCTATGCAAAAGGTGCAATATTGCACAATGTATATTACGCTGGCGAAAAAAAATGAAACCTTCATGGGAAAATCAATATGGCGTATTAGAGAAAAAGGTGTCTGCATTGAGCATTATAGACTATTCTGGCCGATGAACATCACTCGTCAAAATGTGCTACTTCTGAGAATCAATGCAAGTTTAACTTCTTTTGTCCAGCCTCCTCTTTCCGTTGCATACATCTTTTTTAAGTATACTTAAATGGCTAATTTCACATTGGTAGGATTCTCTAATGTGAGTGGTCAGCTAAAAGCCTCATTCGTGATTAAATCCGGCAATTTAAAGGAGTGAGGGTGATTAGCTCATTTTGCATTTTCTACCTTCTTGCCCCATAAGTGAAAATCTCCTTGGTTGAGGTTGGGCTGGAGGCTTTTGGTGGGTGCTGTCTCTCACAGAGGGAGAGGGAGATAGAGACAGGTTGGGGGGGGGGGTCAGGTGGTCCATCGCCTGGCCTCCCACTCCTTCAAAGTGTATCGATCGCTGCGTCTCATAAAAAACACTTTCTGTGAAGATCTCTGACAATCAAGCACCCCCCATCCCCACCTTGCGTTTCTTCTGACAGCCTGTCTAAAACAGTCAAGGACAAAAATATCAACCCTCGCAACAGTGAGGACTGACCTATGTGCCTTTTCAGCACAGGGTGGCTGCTTCATAGATTGTGCCCCCTTTCTATAATACCAGCTCTTATCCAGATGTACATGTCGATTACAAAATGATATTGGGAATCTTCACATTTCTGAAGAGTCCATTAATTATGTACTGTATTGATCAGATTTGTATAACGCTATTCACAAACAACACTTAGTGTTCTTTCTGTACCATCTCCTCACCCTCTGTATGTCAATGTTAAATCAAGTGCATTGATTTATATCCAATTAGTCACAGATTGTGTTTTTTTATATATATATTTGGATTGTGTGTGCAGCTCTGCTTCTTCAATCTCAAACACACGTAAAAAACAACAACTGCTGTTATGTCTACTACGACAACCACAACAACAGTAATAATAAAAGACACAACAACAAGACAACAACAATAATAAAATAATAATAATAAAACAAACCAACAACAACAATAATATAATGATACAAATAATAAACAGATACACACTTCCTTCTGTTTTTTTCTTTTTCTGTTAAGGGAGGTGGGGCATGGCAGAATTGTTTTTATTAATTTAAGGGATTATTTGCTCATTAGGTATTAATCATTGTGTCCCATCTGGGTGGCACTGGTGTGACTGCGCGAGAAACAGCCATTCTGATCTCAATTAGAATATGCCTCTCTTCCTCGTCGGCCCATAAATCATCCGCCCAAAGTGAAATTAACAGTTACTGGAGCGCATTAATAACCTGCGTAGGGCATTGGGGAAATTCAGCAACTGGAACCTACCATCTCGCAGAATCTTCAAAACATCATTCTGTTTATGAAATATAAACATTCCACGCTAAAGTTACCTCGGTCTGTACTGTGACAGGAAAAATGATTGCGAGCAAACCGCCGGGCGACCAGTCACCCAGACACGGTTTGTTCAGCAGCACAGCTTGACCGCGGGGCCCAGATGGGCTCGGAGTGCAGCTACAAATCTCGCTTTTTTTTTTTTTTTTTACAGCGCTGCTTTCACAGAAATCATACACTGCATATCATCTGCTCAGCTTCATGTTATTATAATGTTAAAGCTCAATGTTAAAGCACTGAAAAACTTAGCAAAGCGAGATTAATTTCCTTAGCAAAGTAGGACTAAAGGAAAGTATTTTAGCTATTGTGCTATTATTAACAGTCTAATTACCAAATACATTAACCTGAGTTAAAATAATGAAAAGGATATTAACAATCACATATACATAAAAATGTTGTGCACATGACAGACAATTTCACAATGAAGAGCTTTTGTTGCATATTTATCATAACAACTACCAAATTAATTTGCTTTCAAATGAATGTATATTGGGTGTAATTTGTTATATATTAACATGAAATGTGTTTCAATTTTACATATTTTTATTAACAATGAATTAACAATACAGGTTAATTTAACACTACTACAACTATGACTGATAATAATATTAATAATAATGATAATAATAATAATAATGTCTTCAATGACTTAGATTTACAGTGATAACTCTGTGTGACACAGACCTGTGAAAGACCTACAGTTAGAGCTCTGTGAAAGAGATGTACTCTCTCTGTGTTCTACAGTAAGAGGTGTGTGACAGAGCTGTGTTCTTTCTCTCTGTGCCATAGTAAGACCTGTGTGACAGAGCTGTGCTCTCTCTGTGCTACGGCAAGAGCTGTTTGACGCAGAGCTGTACTCTCTCTCGAAACTGTGCTACATTAAGAGAGGACAGTGAGAGGAGATGTGATCCAAGTGCAGCTGCTTCATTGTGAGCCCTGTTTGGTAAGGTATTCAACAAATCTGTGCGGCTGTCAAAGATGTCAGTTATGGCCCAGAGACACTGTTATTGCACCTGGGGCAGCGGATAGTGAGATATGGACAGCAATTCTGACGATTACTCAGGTGAAAGCAAGGGGGACCAGTGATATATGGTGACCACTTAAACCCTTTGTGTCTTGTACATCACATCTTTGATAGATTAGAAGAGTGACATTAAAATGGAAATTACTTCTCCGAAGCTTGACAAGGGGCTTGGGGTGACCTATGACCTCCCAGAGAGGCTGGAGGCTGACCGAATGATCCGTCAGGGAGGGGGGAGATTGTCAGGGATGGTTCTGCTCCCAGTAGAATGGGGAGGGGGGCTCCTCTGTGGATTTCGGGGTGGGAAGGACATCAGGTGAGCTTTGGAAGAGTGAAGCATGCTTCCTCCAGTCCATTTATGGCATTTTCCAACCCTCACACCCACCCACCCTCATACCACCCTACATGGCGTAGTCGGCAGAAAGTGGGTCCCTCATTCAGCTGCCCATAAGTCTACTAATTTACGGATCTGTAATGTGCATGCAGTGTTCTAGACACGTAAGGCTGCACCTCTTGGTTTCGCCACCGTGGCATCCGATGGAGGTCGCTGATCTGAGGAGAACGCGGCTCCAGCAGCAGATGTCTCCTCTCATGGTCTCTCTGCCTTTCCAGCTTCATTTCAAAAACATTAATTTTACACAGCTGTAAATGAGACCCCCCCTCCGCCACCCCCTTCCCTTCCCACCTCTGCCCCCCCACAGCCCCCATTTGGCTGGGCCTGCCCTGTGTGGCGCAGCGGACGATCTCTCCCTTACAATCAGCGACGCGCCGTTCCCCCTCTCCCTAACAAGTCCTTTCAATTTGGCGGGATGAATGGCGAACAAGGGCGGCGGAGAGACGCGCAGATTATGAGAGGGAGAGAGAGAGCGACAGAGAGCAGGAGAGAGAGAGAGAGACAGAGAGCTAAAGAGAGAGAGAGCGAGAGAAAGGGGGGGAAGGGGGTTGGAGAGGAGAGGAATTCCCTGAGCTATCCTGATCCTCTCGCTTACATCTGTCAGGCGAGTCAGAAGGGGGCCTTGTTCGTCGCAGATTGTTCTCACCACCGACCTGACACCACCATCTATAATTAATTACATCATTTACATTAGACTATTGACTAAACAAATACATAAATCACTGGGGCCCCAAGTCAATAGATGCAGACATATTTAATCATGTTCTAAATAATGATTACTGTTCCCATAATGCAATAATTATTTTCTACAGCTGACTGGAATTAATTTTCTGTCACAATGCCATCACTGAGGGAGAGCGAGAGAAAGAGTGAGAATGAGAGAGAATGAGGCACTGAGGGAGAGATAGAAAAAGAGTGGGCAGCAGAGAGAAAAAGGGAGATAAAGAGGGAGAGAGATAGTTTGAGAAAGAGAAGACGTCAGGTTGCTAGGGGGAAAAATAACTCCTCGTTCGGAAGGCTTTTTCTGCGGGTGACAGCGACAGAGAAAGCGGGGTTCCCCCTCTTTATGCGGAGTGACAGGTGAAAAGTGGCTGTCAAAAATGTACTGGATATTTGCTTTTTTGTTTATCAGCCGCCGACTGCTGAATAAAAGGAGAGTAACATGTATTGCCTGTCTGTCTGGCTTTTCATCCGCCGTTTAAATGGGCCTGGGGATCGGGGAGTGAAGTGTATTCCGCCCATTTTCCCTGACACCGAAACCGTTTACGCCTGGGCCCCTGCAGGAGACAGCGCTCTGTCACCGGAGACGCCGTCTCAAATCCAATCCTCCCCACATCACGCCGCCAGGGGTCCGGCTTAGCATTTTCATTAATGTTTGTCACTAACTTACATTAAACATACTTCGCGTCCCCCCTACCCCCCCCCACCAGCTGCCTCTAGCATTAAATGACTACCTTTTCAATTATTTCCTCCATTTTGTCTCCTTGTACGTGTCCTTCTGCCACCAGGAATCTATTTTTTTCCCTTTTTGGATTTTTATTCCTTCAATTGTTAAGTCTGTCCATCTGGATATATTTCATATCATACATTTAAACGACTCTCCCCGGAGCATTTTACGAACATTAATGGAGATTTATACAGGTTTTCAACAGTCAGTATTGGTGTACAGATAAGACCTGGTTGATGAAACCATCTTTTCTTGACAGCACCCAAGCCTACAGGGAATCTCTTTTCCAAACACTGAGATGGGTAGACACTGGCTTCCAAGGCTGTAATGGAGCCGAGGTCGCGGGTTAATGACTTTGTGTTTACTGTCTATCCCCCCCCCCTCTGATAAGGGAATTTCTTTCCCGTTCCAAGTCTTCCACTGTTTCAACAGAGGAGCTTCAGTCTAACAACCCGCGAGCGCGGAATGCGGTCCCACACATGGCTTTTTTTGTGAGAGAACAAGCTGCCCTAGTTGATGGTGAGAACCGCTAATATTTATTCATGATACGGAGAAAGTAGTGGATTGTTGGCACAGGCTACTTCATTTACATGCTGTTATAGACTGTTTGCCCGGGCTTGGAATCGCTGTCTATCACGGAATAGATGAACCTGTCTCGTTCGTTCTCTTTCATTGTCCACTCTTCCCATTCCAGGAGACAAACTCCACAGCGCTGATGTATATTGGCCTCTTTCTTGTAACCATTTCTCAGTTGTTAGCTCCTGGTTAAAGAGAGAAGGGGGGGAGGGGCAAACCAAATACGGAAAGTGTCGATAAAGCACTTTGCAAAAAGAAAGATATATGGACACCTGACATATTTCCCTGTAGGCGCAAAAGAGACAAAACAAAAATGCGAAAAGAACACAAACTTTATGCAACAAGTCCTTAATGCATTAAACAACACTTACGTTAATGTTTTTCGAGGTTTCAGTGCTACACTCTCATTGGCGTCCGATACTCAGTTGAAGGTCTAGCACTGAAACATCAATAAAGGTGAATTTATGCAGCGTTTTTTTGGCAGAATGTAGATAAAGTACATCGCAAAAAAAAAAAAAAATACAAAAAACATTGAGTTATTTTCCATGGCCATCACGGAAATGTTCTTCTTCGCTAAGTCTTCGTTTACAGACAAGGTTCTCAGCTCCAGGTGAAGTATGTGGGAACGGGACATCAGTACATGGCCTGTGAAAATGCGTCCGTGATATAAGCCCATTCAGGTCGAATGCCAGGTGCTCAATCACTAACGCCGAAGCAGGAGCTGAGCGGTAGATAAGAGAACTGAGGCCCCTGTCTCTACGCAGTATTGCCTTAAATACAATGGGGGAAACACAACTGCCGATTCACACCAGAAAACCCACACGTGCTTCTGCAGTACTGCTTAAATTCACATAAGTAAAGATGCATTAGTTGAAGCATATTTGCCCGCTATTTGATAACCAAATTCCAAGATGAACTATCGCCTTCATGGTGTATATCTGGTTTGAAATTTGCTTCCGTTGCCCAGAACAGGATATCAAGCTGCCTGCATTAATTTAATCTGATGAACTTTGATCCCACAGTCAAATTCATTCATTTGTTTTATTACACAAATTCAGTTCAGCAAGTTAAGTAGTAAAAATAAACTTGTCTCACTATTTTTGTGAGGAAAAATGTATACATATATTTGATTTAAGGACAAATGTTGATTGAATCCTCAAGTTTGACTTCTGCACTATTAATAATCTCATAGAACATTTGTTCTTAACTTTGACATACAGATACATGCAAGTGATTATTTCTTCACAAACAGTTAATGGGCTTAACTCACCAAACTATTTGTGGAAAATACTTGGTTTTTAATATGAGCCAGCTATAAAAGGGCAATGTTTATGCTTTCACTGGATATGGATTTCATTATAATTGGAAAAACTTGATCTAAACTTGACTGATGTAATGGGCAAACACAAGCTGTGAAAAACTGTATTAGTTGTAATGCCTACCTTCTGTACTCATTGGAGATTGGTCATTTTACACCTATATGGTTTGAACAACCTGTGGCACAACATTGTGCCTTCTCCCTCACTTTACTGACTCGTGACGCATTTGTTTACAAACAGTAAATCGATCTAGTACAAGGATTTTGGACTGAACGCTTGAAAGACATAAACATGAGCTGAGGTTTTGAATTTCTCACTGAATGTCATTCTGTAATCCCTACTTCGGCTGTTTAGCAAGGTTTGAATGTTGCTACTAATTCTTTCTGGAAACAGTAGTTTCTCATACATAGTTACACACCACTGTAACTTTTCACAAAGCCCTGTGGGAGGAGAGTAGAATTTCCAAGATAATGGGGCTATAGGACGTAGAGGCAGGATTTAAACCACCTCTGACACATGTACAGGCCTTTCACATGAAAATAATCAGTTTGGGGGGAAAAGATTCATTTAAACAAAGCAATTCAATGAATTAAGATATTAGGTATATGTGAAGGAGTGTCCCTTTCCTGAGGTTTTTTCCATTGATTAATTGTACCCAATTAAGAAATTGGCAACACCTGTCTGAGTGAAGTCAGGTGTAATCGATTGGGAAGCCTTTAGAAGTGGCAGTAGGAGAATAGAAAGAGAGGATGGAAGGACTGCCACTTGTATGTGCTTGTGGTTTTAAAATAAATTATTGATTTTACCAAGTTGATTTTACTTGGTTGTTTTTAAGCCTTTTACAGTATACATTTAAAGATATTACCTATAACATTAACATCCATTCAAAATTTCCATTCTACATAGACTACTTTGCTGACTTTGTAAGAATTTTTCAGTGTTTTCTTGTAAATGCCACTTAAAATCCACTATCAAAATACATGAGGTTTTCTGGTTTACTATTACTAGTGCTCCCACTACCACCATCACTACTACCACAACTATCAGTACTACTCATAATAATAATCCTTAAAACATTCTAATCTTAATCTTCACCATGCTCCTAAATGTTATTTTTACATGAGTAATGAACATAACATAATAACAACCTCATATACGTTGTTTCTGCTCAGATGAAACCGAATAAGGTGGTAGCTAAATTAAAAATTAACACCCCAGTTTCTCCACTACAGCAGGGCCGTAATGTGTGCGTCCTTAATGAGACGCACCTTATTTACACCTCAAACACTCAGTTTCCTTCTCTAGCCCGGAGCCGTTAAACTGTCCCTCTACCAGCTAAAATTTATTGCCATTTAAACATGACAAAAGGATCGTTGAGGTGGTCATTACAATAATCCATCATGTCCGCAACTGCTGGTATCCAGCCTGGCGGTAAATTCAATCTGAGAAGGGTCAACAGATTTTCTCTTACTTCACAGACGAATGCCGCGCGCTCTGACCGTCATCTGTTTACTTTTGTCAGCAGAACGCTTGCAGCAAAGGAGGAACTGACAAACAGGATCCAGAACAGCCGGAGTAAAAACAGCGTCTCCCGGTTCGTTCGTGTGTGAGACACATGCGTTTGTTCTGGGGATGACAGCGCGTCTTCCGCTCCCTCTAAGGGCAGGGACTGTGAGTCTCGTTTTTCCTTCCAACCCCATAAACACCAGGCACGTGCACAAGAATCTTCTCAGAACCCAGTCTATGCACTTCCCCATACAGACGCGAGTTTTCCTTCAAAATTACAATTTCAACCGAGATAAATTACCACTTAATTACAGTGCGTCGATTTACTGTAGCTGCAATTCAATCTTTGCCGGCCACCCCCACCAAAGCCAAATGCCTAGTGTATATAGAGAGAAATAATATAATCTCATCACAGTCCATATGATAGCCATCATTAAATATGCAGCAATCAATGTGACTTATGAAGGATGTTAATAAATAATTTCAGGTGACACCAGAAGAATATGTGCTCGCAAACTCTATTGGGAATGATATTTAAAGTTTCAAGGATGACTGCAGTGGCATATAGATTACACATCCATCTTTAGCAATTCAAGCATATACCGAACACCCGCGACACACGAGGAACCCTTCTGGTCGAGTAAATCATTACATTCCTACCCCCGCTGCCATTGATTGCTGGAATAGTGAAGCCCACAGAACGTCCAATTCTGCCTTCGATGCAGATTGAGCCCATGAAAGAGCCGCTCAACCCCATGAAAGAGCTTTTATTTTGTATGTTTGCGCAAAAGAAGTATCGACCCGCGCTCTGCCTCCACGCCGGCGGCCCCCAGTCCAAGTCGATCTCCAGACATAACCGCACGATATCAAATGCTGTTTTATCACCTGCTCCCTCCACGACGGCGCGGATTGGGCTTTTTGTTTAATTTCGTTTTCATCAAAGCCGAATTGACTTTTTTGTTTTCTCGGCGCTCGCCAGAGGTCGTGGAACCTTTCGAGACCTGTTGGTGACACGGGAGGGAAAATGGAAAGTGCTAAACCAGAATGTGTAACTCTTAACTGGGCCGGAATGATGAACTTGATTCCCCTGGTAAAACTTGTGAGAGGTTTGTTGTTATCTCACTGAAAGTCTTTTAACAATTACGGCACGACTCTGTGAGAGCCAATCCATTACTAAGCGAGGACCAGGGTTTCAGGCCTGTGGGCCTTCTTGTATGCATCGTCGATTTGTCGATGGTCCATTTTTTCTTCTGTTTTGGAGATTTTTTAAAACCTTATGACATCTGGTGAGGTGTTCGCCACTGTCGTAGCATGAGCGTTGAGGTCCTTACATTAATTTTTATACCGTAATCTAGAGGTGACAATGAAATGGATTTCATTGGTTAAAGAGCAGCTATTCAATTTTATATGAGTGGGCATGAGCAAACACAAATGTCTCTCCATAAGTGCTCCTTATAATTTATCATTATGCTTTCCACTAAATCATTCCTCTAGTCGCTCGCCTGGTTAGTTCTCCCTCAACATTACATATCCGAACAGTAAATTCAGCGCTGCACACTGTATAGCTACTATATACATATTTCTGTGTTCATTCATAAAATGGGTTTGATTTCGTGTTGAGAAAATGATGCAATAGCTAAAGAGAAACAAAGCTGTAAAATGTGTCGGTGTTCTGGAAAGGTGTAGGAGAACAGGGCTGGGGGGGTCGGGGCGTGGGGGGAGGAGGTTAAACTACGCTGATGAGGCAGCTTGTTTGGGGGAATGGGAAGCTGTTGACACACAGCTGTTTAAACAGGGCGGAATCACCTCTGCCGCTCGAGTGGCACAATGGATCTTTGCTCAGTTCGACGGGAACAGCTTCATCGAGTCCTCTTCTGTCAGGCTGCAGCTCAATCTGGCTTTTTCGCCCGGTCACCATATCTGTACCGAGTGCGGAGGGTAACCCAACAAGGATAACAGTCACTTTATGAGTATGACCGTGCTAACTGAAATTCCGGATTCTTCCCAACAAATTTGAGGACATCAGACCTAAATACATGACAAAAATTCATGTTCCTTTAAAAAACAGGCTGGCACTGAAATGCAATGATTTAAATGCAATGCCTGTATTTAAAAAGTAAAAGGCAACAACATAAAAACTATCCATCTTTTGTTTATATACTGTATTGTACAGGGACTTGTTGCTTTAGTCAAGGCCCTTTTCTTTACATTATAGTCAGCTGTACATCATAGATTTGTGAAAAAGTGGAAGTGAAAATGTTATAATAGCATGAGTATATTCTCTCACAACAAGGTCCATTCTTTGTAAAGTATAATGCCATAGGTTTTCATAATGAAAGAAAAGAGACAAACTTGCATTTATAGCATGGCTGTTTATCGCCAATGATACATCTTAGCAATGTATATGAGAATCATAGTGTATGTAGTCATGTAAATTATAAGGGGAGATGACATGTAGTCAATGGGTGACAAAATAGGTCTACTATAAATAGCGTCCAACTGTAAATTACATGACCTGCCAAAATCATAATACAAAAAATAAAAACATAAAAGAAATCAGTTTTTATTATTTCATTGTGTCTTCTGTTTCTGTTTGGTCACATGACCTTGTCTGCATCGCAAGGAATTATCTCTCTGGCTGAGCAGTGGGAGAAGTATCTCCTGGCATAGGAGGTCCAGCCATGGTGTGCTTCAACAGTCATTTCACTACAGACTTTCCCCATTGGCAGCAGAAGTGGTATGAATGTGAGTGAATTGCACTTTTCGTCTTTCAACAGCTATTCCAAGAAAAAAATCGCCACTAGGATTGAGAGTAGGAATCAAGATGAAGGAGTGAGTAATCATGGGTAAATTGTGGAACCTGTTGCAGACCAGAGCATCCCAGTGGAAACACAGTCCGGGATGACAATGCAAATGGGCCGCCCTGGTCCATGTATCTGTTGTGCTGGATTGAGGATGTTGTGGAGCGTGTCCAGAAAAGTGATGAGATGGGCGTCGTTGTGGGAGCCAAGGTTGGCATGGTGATGGAGGATGCCGCGTCGGCCTGTGACTGAGACCGTTACATTTCCCCAACACTGGCCGGGAACTTCAGCAATGCCCAGTGATGCCCCACCTCATCAATAAATATAAAGCTATCTGGCCCTTTATGCATGCTAAAGTGCTGATTGCTAATTTTAGCATTACATAACTGGTGTTTGCACAGGTAGGGAATTCAAGAAGCCAGTTGATTATTTTAGTTTAGCATCAAGAATGGTATTGATTTTAATGTGAACAAGAGATTATAGTTATCAAGATTGTAAACTTTAGATAAATGTGTATTGTGTCCTACAAAAAGAGTGTACAATCAAGAGTTTTTTGTGTAATTATTCTCAACAACGCAACCACAATCAACTTTCCCCTCAGCAATACAACTGGATTAGTCTCGGTGACTGGACAAACAAGGGTAACACAGCCATTCTCCCGTCAAATTCATACATGCGCATTACAGTCATTTAGCTTACACTTTTTAGCCAAAGCGACTTACAGTTGATTATGCTAATCAAGGGCCAATCCCCCTGGGAGCAATGTGGGGTTAAGGGCCTTGCTCAAGGCAATGGTGCTCTTGCTGTGGTTAGACCAGGGGTTGAACCACTAACCTAAGGGATCCCAGTCACATACAACCTGTGCAAACATTAACAAACTACCAAACTAATGTGCTAACATAAACTAGCTATGTGTAGATGAGCCGCAAAAACTTCACAATTTCCAGACACTATTCACGTAATTTCATAAATTAAGTAATCACTAGGGACTAAATTCAGATCTGTTCTTGAGAGCATTGTTCACAAGTCACTCTCTCTTTCAATGGTGGGATTCAAGGAAAATGCACTTGAGGGCAGCTCTGGATTCCACCATTAGCAAGTTAGCCTGGCTACTGTATCTACATGGGATACATTTTTTTGCTTCTCACTTTTAAAAATTAATTTTGGCATTATTAACAAATGATCATAATTAGAACACTTGCATATAGTCAATAAAAGTTAAGGAAATATGGAATGGATCTACAACAAATTTAATGAAAAAAGTTGCTCGTTTTTCTAAGCCTTCCTTTTAAACGTGCACAGTATATTGAGTCATATGGCTTGCAGAATGGCCTTTTACTGCAGTGTCTCCATGACTACACTGCACAGTACATATTTGGATGTAAAGGACCTCTCATTCAAGCACAACTTTAAATATGATCCCTTCCATTGCACCTCAGAGACATTAAGCAAATGTGAAAAAAGCTTAATCTGTCTTGATTAATATTTCCACTCGGGGAATGAGTTTGGGGTTTAAAAGCGCTTGCTTTTTCATATCCACGATCATAGGAAATTACAAGAAGGACTTATTTAAATCAACAAATTACCGCTCCAAAATGCTGGCCTCCCTCCACCCCTGCCAGCCACATGCTTCGATGAGGATAAAACCGAAATTTATATCCCTCTTTGGCTTAATAGGTAATAATCTTTTCTGAAATGAAATATTAAAGCAAAGATATTATTCAGGATCTGTAGACACACAGTGAGGGAACCAGGTATTGAAGTTAGATCGTCATCTATAGGGTGTGGTAGGATATGTGCATTTTCTCCATCCTTATTACACTGCAAGTAAGCAAACTACTTTAGTTAACCCACTAGCAAACAAACAAACAAAAAGCAGCATTAAAATGTGGCTACAGATTGGTAAAACCTCAAAGCTAGCTGAATTTAATATTTTTCCCAGAAAACACTGCTTCTTCTCCCTGGCACTTTTACTGCATTTTTCACTTTAACAAAACAGCAGAAGCATCTGGCAGTATACTTACAGCAATGTTTAACACCCAGAAGAATGCAGGAGTACCTGTCTCCATTAAAGTGGCAAGCCTTTTTTTTACTGCCTGTCTCAAACGCAACAAGTCATATCATTTTTTTTCTTTCTCACTTCTTATTTGGAATTTTCAAGATCTCACTCTGTCTTAAATTTATGAAGTATATGACCCCAGGAACAAACTGGAGCCTTTTGTTTTATCAGCTTACCTGTAACCTGCATTTACAGCTTAGTATTTAATGGAGGTAATTCAGGGAGAGTACTTTAATCAAGACTACAGCCTTGGTGCTTTGCCTAGGATTTTTATAACAAACCTCCAGTCCAAAATCCAATGGCCGTTCTAATGAAAGGCATTCCAAAAACATTGAAAGAATAGATGCATTTTCTTACTAAAATATTTTATGATAAAGACTAAATTGGATTGTCATTTTATAGCCTGACTGGCTGATATATAAAAGTCTCATTAGTTGTGTTTTCGAATCTCCCTGCAAGTAAATCTGAAGTCGCTGCAAACAATCTCTACATGTGTTTGAAACGGGTGCAGGTATGTGAGCTAGTCTCAGGTGTCAAAAATATATGAAACAGAATAGGAAATTCCAAAGGAAATAGAATCATAGTGAAATTTGGGAAACAACCGCACAAATCCTACCAAAATTGCCAGCCCAACTTTTCTGAACGGACTGTTTATCAATTTAGCAACATTTCAATGAAAAATAACAGTTACACTAAATTCATATAGAATTCAATTTCCTTAAAATGACTTCAGCCGTACACTGGAAGTGAATGGGAATCCCCAACAACATATCAACAGTACACGTAACTTAAACATATAAGGCTACCTTATACAATATAAGGCTAATGAGCATTTGAAAACATTGATGTATAAGTCTGGGCCATCAGGATAGTTTTCTATGGAGACTGAGGGTCAGCATCACTGCAGCTAGGAGACAATACGAAAATCTCTGTACAATTAGGTAGCATTTAGAATCAGATGGAAGGCCAAAAACATGGGCCCGCCCCGTCCGACAAAGATGCGAACGTGGCATGAGTAAACTGGGTTTAATTTATCCCCTAGTATTTGAAATACATAAATATGTCAAGCGAAGGAGCTTTAATGGACCCTAGTAGACTGGTAATTGCGGCGGTATTGTTTCCTCCTGATTAGGACAAAAATGCCCAGAGGACCACCCATCCCTCATCCATTTCATCAGCATTAGCTTGCTCTTACCTCCCGTTTAATCTGCTTTCCTTCCAGGTATTTTGAATAAATCAATGGGAATACATGATTGTTTAATGATTTTCGGTGAGGCTCTCTTCGACCGCCGCTCTGTGATTTAGAATGACTAATTCCACTTTTTGCCATTGATCCTCGCGCGGTGGGAGCCGTGCGTTCCCGCTGAAGGATGACTGTGTGGGGTGTCCATGTGTTTGTGCGTGTGTGTGTGTGTGTGTGAGAGAGAGAGCTTGGGGGGAAAGGGGCTCCACTGTTTTGTGTGAGAAATAATAACAGTAATAGTAATCATCATCATCATAACAATGCCCATTATTATACACTGTCACAGATTGTCATGTCGGGTGAATGGCTAAATATGTATTTCTGAGTTATCGTTAAGAGCATGTTGGATGTTCTATGCACTGTTTCTCAAAAGAACTCCCAACACTTGAAATAATTATACTTTAAGGCTGGCAAGTGGCTACAAATTAATTCATTATTTTACTGTGTCTTTTTTCCAAAGCTGATGGCCATTCTCCTGGCATGTGGAGATGGTTTTAGATTGACACCTTAATTACCATGGAAATGGGCAGCAATTGTAGGAGGAAACGTTTTTGTTTCTTGGTGCCTTTTAAGAGCGACTGGTTGAGAAAGATGTAACCTGAGCAAGCTTTCAGCATGTAGTATAGATGTGTTTTTTGCCCATGTTACAGGTGTACTTGTTTTTGCAAATGAAAGAAATAAAGCTTGATCATGCTAATAAACTTGCGTAATATGTTTAATGCATTCTTTCTGCCATTGCACGAATGTTACAGATTGTGAATTTACTTTTGCTCTGCCTTTAAATGCTTCCTGTCTGAGTTCTCCTTTGGCAAGGTAGACTGTCTTTCAGAGTTTATTACTGCTTAAAGTGAAATTAAAGTGAGGTTAAGTGGTTGTGGCTGTCCCTGCTTGGCGGCTGGCCGGCTCTGTCATCTGTGTGCGTATGTGTGCGGACGGAGGGAGGGAAGCAGGGCCGCTAATGAAGACCTCAGAGGCAGGACGGACCCGCAACCCTCCTAGCGTCTCACTTCCCGCCACGTCACCGGGGTGGGAATGGGGTCCAGGAAGTGGCTTATCGACCCGCTACATCGTGTGGTGTGGTGTCCGAGGAGTCCATGATGACCCCAGCATGGGTGAAATGAGCTGCTTGAATATTCATGAGGGGGGTGTCCCCTATGGCTGTGGCTCAGCTGATGTTTACTTATGTAAAGGGGGCGGGGTGTAGGCAGGATATGAGGTCACAGAAGGATGCCATTGGTCAG
Organism: Albula glossodonta; assembly: GCA_019788955.1. Classification (NCBI taxonomy): domain Eukaryota; kingdom Metazoa; phylum Chordata; class Actinopteri; order Albuliformes; family Albulidae; genus Albula; species Albula glossodonta. The sequence continues at coordinate 2,237,987 of JAFBMS010000027.1, forward strand.
GAAGGACAAGGGAGGTGATTGAAATATCAGTATCAGCTTTGTACTGGTTAAAAGGCACTGGCGAATTTACAATTCTGTTGTTCTGATAACAGACTGTGTCTTCATCTATCAAAATGTGGACATATTTTCAGTTGGATATTTGCTAAACAGAAGTTCCTAAAATTATCAAAAAGAATTCTAACACTCATGTAGATTTTTTTAGGTGAAAATATCCAATGAAATGGTGGTGCCACTCGTAAAATACACAAATTCCATTATTACAAGAAAACCCAGAATAGGGACGAGGGTGTGGGTCTGGAGGAAAGGTATGGGGTCATATCTGAAAATAAATGTCACACATTTTTCTCTCAGCATGGTTACAACTTAAACTTCCGTCTTCTGCAATGTGTGAACCAGTTCTGTGTCCAGAGGAAGAGCTGTGTGAGGGTAGCTACCCTCTAAGGTACCATTCATTTCCAGACTTTTACAAGCTTTGGAGAATTTCTATCACTCAGTTTAATTTGAGAGATATTTCATCATTATCATATTTTAACGATGAGAATATTCCCAAGGGCCAAGAATCACTAGGGCACAATTTAAACTAATGTGTGAAGAAAACACAGATAAGTACATCTTTCTGATTGGGACACATAATCACATTACAATGGACTCCCATTTTAGTATGTGTGTTATTTGAATCATTGGGTTAAACTGTATGCTTTCCAGACCATAATGAATGTTTGCCTATTTTTCCATGAATTTTCAGTATCACAGAAAAATTTCTTTCTAAAATTCAAGCCAGTAGTTTTCATGTATAAGGGACCAACTTCGTATTGCAATGGAGCACAAACAACATTATAAATCACATAAAAACTCTTTATATAGTTAATAGAGGAACTGCCCATGCCAGAAAAAATATGATGACAATGCAGAAATTTTAATATCTACTTCATCCATATTGCATCAGGAGACCTGAAAAAGTCATTTTTGGCTACATTCGACCCTGACAAAAATAATCAAAATAGTTGACTAATATTGGAACAGAGACATGTGTTCCTTGTGTCACTGACTTTAGAAACAATAATGGTTGTTATGCTAGCCCTGTAAGAACAGGAATTAAAATGAAAAAGGAAATTTTGTGGACATGACGACAAGGTTGACACAATAATATAAATGATCCTGTCATATTCTTCAAAAGGCAAGAGAACTGAAAAATTGTTATTTAAACGGAAAAGGTATCTGAAGTATAACTTCCGTGATTAAAAATCTGTTAAGATCATTTATGCATCCGGTTAATCGCAGCTGCCTCTAGTCACAGCTCTTCATTGCCTCTGCAATGAAATTTTGTCCTTAAACTGATTTTGGTGAATTTTCTTTTTCTCATCATTTGTTCTCATCCCATAGTATATGTTTGTAAATGTATCTTAATATTAATGATGTGTATATACATCTTAATATTTATCTTAAGATAATTTCCTCCAGCGTTTGAGCAGCTGAAGGCATTTGGGAATTGTGTCTTTAAAGGTGCTTCAGTAATTATGTTTTAGCTAATTTGGTACTGAAATTCATTGAGAAATTCATACATTTTATTGAAATTTTAGGTTGCGTATTTGTTCATCATTAATGTCAATTTATAGACTAAATGGCTTATCAATCAAACTGACAAATATGTTTATGTTCATGACCGATATGGCTGATAACACTGTTATAATAATCTTATTACGTTGTAATGGTACAACGAAAATTCAACATAAAACAACATCTTTATCTTATGTATAAATTATATATATAGTCAACATTTAAAAGCATATTGCTAAGATGAACTGTGAGATAAGTTAATAACTTTCTGAAATCTACTGTTTCAATTCAAGTGCTGCATAACAACAAACACAGGTAAACCCCTTACCCATCCTGGACCCAAATAAAAACCACTGTTATAAATTATATTCTAGACATTACTAAATATTTGTATGTATAATATATGTGATTCTGAGAGAGGTGTAGTAATGACATCCTGATAGGTAACTTATGAGAGACAGCATATGGTATGTCTCTTTGGGGAAGAAACACTGTTTTTAGCCACATCTGCATTCAATTCCCCATAATTTTGCTTCTTATGCTTGTTAGACTTGCTAGTTTTTCTAACACAATTTCTAACAAAAAGTGTAGAACAAGCTGTGAGTCAGTCTCAAATATCAACCAAAATAAAATAACGAGGGTAGTGACTCAGCTAGCAAGCGAATGAGTTTTCCAGACAGGAAGCTAGTGGCCTACCTAGCAAACTAATGAGTTTTCCAGACAAGAAGCTAGTGTCCTAACTAGCAAGCTAGTGACTTATCCTGTAGGCCAGTAGGTCTGGTAGCTAGCTTGATAAAATGTTTGCTATCTGTCTTGTGAAAGATTTCGCTAGCTAGCCAGTGGGTTTTCTTGTGACTTCACAGGCCTACCTAGCCACCTAGGTTAACCTGAGCTTCCTAAACAGCACAACACAACACAACACAACACAACACAACACAACACAACACAACACAACACAACACAACACATGGCTAGTTAAGTTTTATAGAGTAAAATAAATTGAAACGTTTGGTAAGTATCACTTATACGCAACGTGAAAAGAGAACCTCATCCTAAAATTTTTAATTCAATCAAAATTATGAACAACAACATCAGACTACATCTGTATAACCCTTGATAATTTGGACATTTAAAAGGTCACGTAGGTCAAATTGACTGTTTTTATTGTCATGACGTTCCCTGCCACACCCAAAAAATGAGCAATAAGCTCAACAGCAGTTGGTTATTGGAGCCAATTTAACAGCGTCCATTTGTCTGTATCAGAAAGTTTATTGGTATGCCTGCTAGCTGGGTGGAAATGTATGGCTTTTATTTATACAAATTAAATTCTAGATGTTTGGAAGGATTCGTAGAGGTCTGGTCACCCTTTGTTCCTTGTTTTGGAGAAACTTAAGGAACATCTCAGTGTTTTGTTCAATCAATTACAAATCATATTGGGTTGCAACCAGACCCTTAATTAATTATTGTGGAACTTGGTCTTATCATTAGCGAATGAGTGAGATGCAGTTTACCTTCTTTTTAATCCTTTTAATGGATTCCGAAAGGATCAAATTGTGTTTTTTCCGAATAATTTTCAATGTTGTATATTGTCAAGTAGGATAATTTTCCCCATACATTCTGATATGTAATACCAAAACAAAGTGTTTACTTGCTGTCTTCCTTTTTCCTTTGACGCAACAGTTCTTGAATCGATCTTTCATAAAATATGACAACTGGCAAAATAAATCTGTTGTCTGTTGGGGTAGTTGCTTAACTGGTGCAGGACACACTGGTTGCCTCATGAAACTGATCCATGTTCTGTAATAAATACGTGCCTGTATAGAGTGGAAGATCTTTCATGCAAAGTAAATATGATATACATTATGATAAACAAATGATATACATTTTCAGTGGAATGAATTTTGACAGTAACAGTGTTAAATACCAAAGCACTTTAAACTGTACTTTAAAAAGTATAACCTTTATTTAAAAAAAAAGGTTTATAATGCACTATTCGGTCACAGCTGCATACATAAGAGGTACAATATGTCACACCAAAGGACATCCAGATATGAGTAAATGGTAGTGACATTATTGACATACTCATGTATGTCCAACCCCCCCCCCCCCCCAATCCCTCCCCATGACCCAACGTGACCCAACGAACTGGTGCAAAGTACAACGGCTATTTAGTTTTTGGAATTGCATACTTTTTCTATTGTACTTGTGGGGAGTGGAAAGTGCTCTATAAGGAAACCGTTTGAAGAATGGCCTTTTAGTTGATGTGGCATATCTAGCGCCATTGGTCTGTAAGGAGCATTAGTGAATGAATTCTGTATGCTTCTTCTCTTGCCTAGCAATGGTTTTTAAAGGACAGAATAATTTATGGCCCTCCTTTGGCCTGGTTAAATATATGGTGGGAGGCGAGGTAGTAGCATAGGCAGGGAGATCACATGGGGAGTGTGGCTGTGGTCCATGATCCTGCTCTTTTAGGCAGTCCCTCCTCCCCCTCTAGGCCCTGTGCCCCCCCCACACCATCTCCTCCATTTAATGAACTATTAAGGCTCTCAACAATTACAATAAATCCTATAATTCCCATTCGTTTTGTGCTGGGTACCCCCCTCTCCCATCACCCCCCTCACTCTTCTCTAAACCCCCCACCCCCTCAACCCGTCTCGGTCCAATCGGTTGGACGTGCGGCCTCAGATTCCTCCCTCCCAGAACTGGGCGAAAAAGCCAGCTTCCATTGCGTTAAGAGCGCTCTCACTTTCATTCACACATCCGAATCTTCACTCGCTTAATACGAGACAGAAAACCCGTTTAAGAAGCACTTCCCCTAACGGCTACCCCCTCCGTCAGCTTCACTCCCCCCACACTCACACACACTCACTCACTCTCACACAAACACGCACACACTCACACTCATACACAATGGTGGCCGCTCTTCAAAAGGGGCCTGCAGAGGCCTGTTTACACAGAGTGTAAACTTATTAAGCCGGTGATGTCAGATTACAGAGAATGGGGGGCGAATCAAAGCCGCCAGCCGGCACATAAAAGCAGCATCTCCGGCAACCGATCTGTTCAACTTCCAAACCGTTTGCGCCGGGTGAATAAGGGTCAATCTGCCTATTCGGGTCTTCATAGCTCCACATCCCTCTGCGTCCAGCGTCGCAGTGGGGAAACTATTAACCGTAAGTCTTAGCCCCCCTTTATAGTTTAGTGAGCCACAAAGGACAAGCAAAAGGGGGTTTTTAGCATTGGGAGCTCTGAGTAACAAGCTGAAATGAAAAAAGGCTTCACGCCATATTCCAGTCATTGGGGTTTAATAAGAATTGCCTTGTAATTGGCGTTTTTGATTAGATTTAGTTAGAATAAAATCGGCCCCATCCCCTCCTTCCGAGGATTAAGAGGGATGAAAACCTTGAGAAAAAAAAGTGTTCATTCTGAGGACCGGAGAGGCGGACGGATGAAAACGGGATCCCAAATAAAAAAAAGAAAGAAAATGATGAAGGGATGGATGGGTGGTTTGTGGGGGGGGGGGCTAAGTTGACTTGTTGGGAATGCAAATCGCCCCAATCCTATTTTATGCTAATCGAGGAAGAGAAAGGGGGGTGGGGGGAGGGGGGGGGGAGAGAGAAACATTTCAATGTATTCTTGTCTTGTTACTGCCTCGCTAAAAGCTTCTAAATCCCTACCATTTACCAAATTAAACTAATTTAAAGTGCTTCCAAAAGGCACATCTGCAGGCTGACGTTTGTCCCAGCCTTTGAGAGAGGGGTTTCGCCAGAGCGTTCTCCCTCCCATTGATCCTGAGATAGCCATGCCTGTCAGGGAGCCATGTCAACCATTATCATTCTAATTTTACTGCCTTTCTTGGTCCCTAATCTAATTTGCTATGATGCTGAAGCATTTCGCGAGGCCGCAGCACTTTCTTCAGAATTTCAACAAGGGCATTAAACCCCCCCAATTTACATTAATGAAGTGCACATTTAATTAGGGGGGTAGTTGGGGGGGGGGGGAGAGGGGAAATAGAGGGCTTCTGAAGATCAGCACTGAGTTTGATATGATAGGCCTCTTCACATGGGGGGTGGGGGGTGTAAGTTACCCCAACCCTGCCCCCCCCCACCCAACCTCGCCCGTCGACCGCGTTCATTTCCTACAATTCGCACCCGGACCTCCTGTACGATCTCTCGTGGCTGCTGAGCTGAAATGTTACATCATAGGTCTCAGTAACAGGGAACGTCCACCGCTGTTTTTTTTTTTTTACGGGGGTGTTGCTTTGGCACCTCGTCCGCATTTCGGACGCACTTCAAAACCCTGTTCCCCCGTTGTGTCCCTCGCTCGCAGCTATTGTGCTTGGCTCAGAATACCTGCCAGAAATAAAACAGGCCAACAACATGTAAAAAGCAGGACACACAGAGGTTAGTCTGGATCACTGTGAGGTCACAGAGGTCAGCTGACCAGAGCTCCTCCCACCTCATGTTTACGGACCTCAGCTGCGTGCCTGGATATGAGATTAAATATATATCCTGGTGTGTTCCAGCTATTTAAGTAGTTGTTTAATTGTCTGTGAGCCAAGATATTAATTTGTCAAGTATGTCTTGAATTGTGAGTTGCTTGACAGGTTGAAAGAAAAGAAGATCTGGCTCATCTTTTCTCTGACACCTCTCCGCTCTGTCACATCTGTTTATACCGGACCGAACTGCAGTCTCCACAGCTGCTCTATGTCTGGCTAGCAGTTGTCACAAAGCAAAGCTGATAATAACTATCGATGTCATATTGAATCCTTTTCCTCTTCAGTGACCTCTCACTGTCCTGGGAAGGATCTCTGGAAATATGACATCACTTCCTGTCTGTGGTAAACTGGTACATTTTAGGTTATTTTTTCTGGAACGTCTCTGAGTTGGACTGGCAGGAATTAAGTGTTGGTCTTGAGGCGGGCCACCTGTCAATCAAACGGGGTTGTGACCCGCCCCCTTCCCCCACCCCTCCCCTCACCAGCTACCCTTCTTTTGCCTCAATTTCTTTCTTTCCCTTTCATTTGCTCTGTGTCAGTGGGTTGGGGTGAAGGAGTGGGGGGGAATAAGGGAGGCTGGCTAACAGCGATGTACCGGGCTTCCAGAAAAGGGGTGCCAGAATCTGTTTGGGTGGCACAGTGGGGAGGGGGTGGAGCAGGACGGAGGAGGAAAAAATGTTTTCAGAGCGAGTGGTGGTCTCCGGGGTGGAACAGTGGTAGGGGGCGGACAGGATTCTCTCCCCCCCCCACAGTGAAACAATGTCCTGGTTAAATGTGAAAAGGCACAGTTATAAATTCATCTATTTGCTCTCCCCTGACCTGGCCTTTCAGTCTGCCTTGTGCTGGGCCCAGAGGCTCAGACACAATGCGGCAGGCTGTCACAATATTGAGAAAAATTGAAACGGGGGAAGAAAGACCACCAGATGCATTATTGTCTTTGCTGTTTCCACATAATTAGCTGGGAAGAAAAGTCGCCGGCCCAGTTTCATGGGTCTGAATGAACTTGGGGGGAATCAGTACACAGCGACGGGCCTGTGTGACTCTTATCAGCCCCCCCCCCGCCCCTTCTGTTTTTACGACTGTGGGGTCAGCTTCCTAGGGTCCGGCCTTGCTTAAAATATGGTGATTCGGGGTTTAACTGTGCGCGACAGATGTCCGTGAAATTGGTTAACACACATTCACCCCGGTGTGTCCCGAGGCCTCTAAACTGCTTTAACCTGCCCGTCTGTTCGCGCGGTTCAACGGTAAAAAGAAACAATCTATTAAGCATGTCACAACTTTAACTCGGTCATGGTTCCCTAATCACATCTTTTAGGGTGATTGGCATGGCATTTTATTAGTTTACAGCCTGGGAATGTCAAAATAACATGGCAGGGCGATGACAAAATATCAATTAGTCAATCAGTTTTGCCTCAGAACATTAGCATAAACATTTAGCACGACAGGTATTTTTCAAACGCTTAGAATTTTCAGTAATTATAACATTAATAACATTATTATAATTGTTAATGTCATTATTAACAAGTCACTTTATTTATTTATTTTATGTATTTTATTTTTTACTGTGACTTTGATTTTTACCTATAAGCCACAAACAACAAATATTTACTTTAAAGCTCCCAAACTCTATCTCCCATGAGCCTTTTGATCTCTGGTGCATCATGTTTTGCACATCAATGTGCCACAATAGTGTCTGGGGGCTGGTATATTGTTAGCAACTGTATTTTAAATAAAGTTTTTTTCATGACATTTAAGCTGGATGGTTCGCTGCCTTGTGTCTATAGATTCAAGCACCAACATTAAATACTAAGTCTTTCTCAAGCAGGAATTCATCAGCGACCTTCACTTCCTCTAAATCTGCTTAAGTTTTCAAGTGATGTCATTTGACAAGTCAAGCTCCAACATGTGAAAACAAAGCTGTCAGTCAAAGTTGCATTCAGTGAAACGTGAGTATTTCTCATATATTTGGACTCACTCTATGGGTTGACTTACAAAGCATATGTTTTCTCTCCAGGGGAAAAGTGACACAAAAGAGTGTTGTACTGAGGGTTTACATACATTTTGGCTTGGCTAACATTAAAAATTTTCTGACTCTGCAAAATGCCATAGTGAGTAGCATTAGCTATATAGCTAATGATTATTAGTGTTTCCAGCATCACAGTTAGTAACTATATTTATCATCATTTAAATGGTTAAATATCATCAATTTAGAAAAAAAATTTTCACTGAAGCCATTATTTTGACAAAATATGCCTAAAAATCATGAAAAAACTTGTAAAAGTTAAATGAAATTTGAAAAATAGAACATGTGTAGAGCTGTCTTGCAGATGATAACTGCTTTAACCCTTTGTTAAGATTGATTTCAATCCTGATAAATGGTTAAAAAAAATACACTTTAACTTAATACTCATAATGTTTTTTTTTCTATCATGCTGAATTAACATTGTTTATCTCTTTAAAACAGGTCAAAGGAAATATATCTTCTGTTTTCTAATGTAAGGTCATTGAAATGGCTAATCCACTTTGGAAAAAAAAGGTAGGTGTAAGTATAAAGCAGTGTTAATACTGAAGAATTACCCCCATTTGGAAACACTTTAAATTCCTCCCCCCTAACCCTTTCCTTCTTTGTAATCATGTGAGCATAACTGGAGTTTTAAGGCTCCGAATTCGGCTCAACGGACACATTGGTACGCGGCCACAAACGGAGAGCGCCATAATCACATACCAGCGGTGGGTCGGACAAAAGCTGAGGAAACGCCAGGAAGTCGAAAGCGAGAAAAGACACCTTAAGATGTGCGGCCCCGAATCGAGGAGATCAATTAAATCTATTTCGCTGGCCTTCCCTGGCGCTTCCATACACAAGCACCCTACCCTAAATTTCCCCCCCATAGTGACTCAGTGAAAGGGAGAGGAACGATGAATGGCGCACTTTATTACCACGAGCTGTGAGCGGTCAAACAGCACTGGCGGTGGCCATTCTTTAGCCCCCCCAACACCCCCCCTCCACCCCACACCAAGACCCATTATTAAAAAGGGCTTTACGGAGCCTTGTAAAACTGTTCTCTCCTCGGGGGGGCCGAATAATAAAAACGGGACTCAAATTAAAACCCCTGCGGAGCAAAGGACTGTGGGTGGGCTGGCTGCGAGGTGCCGGGAAGCCCTGGTCCATTCCCACCGCCGGCACCGCGACCTCCGGGCAGGGACACTTTTTATTCGGCTGACAGCTTCATGAAGCACGAGACACAGAGCGGTACAAGGCATGAAATTGGCCACAAAGGGCGAGCAAACGGGTGAATAATCCCCGAGCAGGATGTGAGGAGGATATCAGAGAACGGCACGGCCGCCACAGAAACAGATGTCTGGGTCCATCCGCGGCCCGGGCAGGCCGGAAAGATATTAACCTGATGAGACCGGGGGAATTAGCAGCATTCCCTTTCGGTATGCTGAGAGAGACTGACAGACACAGAGAGAGAGGGAGAGAGGACAAGATGGAGAGGGAGACAGGAATCAAGAGACGTAAGAAGAGATATTGAGAGAGGAAGAGGTATGCAGAGACAGAGAGAGAGAGAGGTGGTGGCGATACAAGCGTTGGAAAAGTTAGGGAAAGAAGGGGTGCAGGGGGAATGGTTTTTGGGAGGAATGGGAAAAGCTTGCCTGTGTTGGGGGTAAAGCTAATGAATAAATCAAGGGAATAGCAACTGTAGAGGCATAAAAGACTGAAGAGGGGATGAATATGCTATGGGGATCTTGTGTGCAGGGGCTGGCATTGCTCCTTTACAGCTGTAACACTTTACAGACAATAGCCACTCAACAGATGGGGGTTTTCAGAGAAAAGGAGCCAGTGTTCCTTAGTTAAGGAACGCTCCGCCCCCCGTGCCCCCCGCCTCCCCACCTCCCCCACCCCCCTTTCGCCCGCTCCCAAACCAACCCACCAATTTGTTCAGCCTGTTTTGGCAGGTGTCCACACATGGGGGGTATATCCTGCAGGTTGAGTGTATTCTTTTTGTCAGCGAGTGTGACACTTGGCCTGGCTTCAGGATTGTGAAGGGGATGCGGTGGAGTTTTTTGCATGCAGTGTAATTCATTACTGCCACTGTCCGCCACCTCAGAGACAAAATACATAAAAAACAACGGTCCATCCCTCAAACCTCTCTTCCTTATCCCTAACTTTTCTTTCCTTAGTCCCTGACAAAATATGTGACAACCTGTAAGTTGTGTGGTTAGTTGGGGGTTGTAATGTATTAATATGCATTAAAATGATTGTATATTAATATGCATTAAAATGCTGAATAACATTATCTTTTTGGTTGGTCATTTTAAGCACAATTAAAATTCATCCATGCAAAGTATGGAATTATATGATTATCTAGGACCATATTAGACCCATAAAACAGGGTTGTGAAACATGACTTGAATTTGTTGTAATTACGTTTTGGGTCTTGAAAATAAACATTACAATCTTTAAAATATGGCAACACTTGGACTGCATGACGGAATGCATGACAACGTATGCATGATGGCATAATGTGGTTTAGGACGAATGCATGCAAGAAATAAATGCAACAACGAATGTTTACGTCTTCCTAGGTCTGCATGATTGGCCTGCTGCGAGCCTAAACAGTTTGGCTGTGTTTCAGTGGGAGAAAGGGGTAAAAGTAAACAGAAAGTAAATAAATAAATGCAATAGCATGCATTAATTTAACAGTTCATGTTGCTTGCTAGATTATGATACCTATTATCATGGACCCTCAGTGGTCAGATCTCAAGGCACTTCCGTTTTAAGCATTTGGGAAGAGATTATCCTTCTGAGTGGATCATTATGACAGAGACCTGGCAGCTTACAGCGCACTGGGCAGGTTCACAGAGGACGGATTGCAGAACTCTCAAAATTTGCCTTTTCTCACCAGAGCAGAAGCCTTCAGCTAAGTCTCATCGTACCTGAGCTGAAGTGATTGGTTAGAAAAATCGGGTATCTCCCAGAAGCTGATTTGTCAATCTGAGATGTACTGCTTTCATATCTCTTTCTTTAACAGAGACGTGTTAGCCTGGCACCCGAGGCTATGCTAAAGATGCTACAAGTGATTAATTTCTCTTAAAATGACATTTTCAAAGCCTTGGACATGTCATAAAGTATGTGAAATATCAGTAAGTGACTGTAAAAGACATGGTAATGAGTGATGTCATCAATTACATATCAGGTGACCAAGCCCTGAAAATTGATTGGAAGTCTGTGAACATTTGAGGGCCAAACTGAGTAAAAAAGTGAAAATCACATGCTTTCTGGATTTGTATGCTTCTGTCATGTGACATTAAGTGATATTTACCTCCATGTTTGACACAGAATGATATGTGGCATTAACATGCTGCTGTCATAAAAATTTTGTTGTACCACTTGCCACAAGATTTGTTATTAGCATTATAATAACTATGCTAGCTAAATGGAAGCATGCTGGCGCATCAATGTCAGAACAGTCGGCGCATACATTACGACTCGCTGTTAACGTTAACTGGTTTCTTCAGATGAACGTGGGATACTACAACGCCTGCCAAATCTGCATTTCCAAGTTGAGGACGTGTAAGGACGTCCAAGGTTAATCACTGTGCATCTGGCCGGCCAGTATTTCTCCTAAATAACAGCGCTGAGGATAATGATATTTCCCTTCATTGGGAGAAGAGGATTGCGGTTCTGAAGGTTGAATTACAGGTATGGTACAACCTTCGTTGAGGGTCACCTGCACCCACCCTCCCCACCACCACCCAATACGTTGGTGATTGTCTTCAGTATGAATTATTTTCAAATTAGCCAGGCTACTAGGTTGCATATGTTTGATGGAAGCCTCTCCAGAATCCTATTAAAACCAACTTCATTATCACAAACTGCTTATAATAACATGCAGACTGGCTGGCATCTCTACAGGGCTGGAAATAATAAGCTTGATTCATGGGGCTTTGATTGCGGCGTTGAATTGGATTAAAGGATCATCTTGGTTCCTAAACACTGCATGAAAATAAATGGTTTACGCGCACGCTAAACTACGGGGGGTTACGCGCCAACTTCACGCTTTGCATACATCAACGCGTCAGGCAAGGAGAGGTGAAAGGCAATTAAAAGTTGACAATGCCGTGGAACACGTCTTGGGCGTTGAGTTCCAAACTTAATCTACAAAAGTCATTGGTCCGGTGTTGAAAACTTTCACAGAGATGTTGTGGCACTATTCACCTGCATCGCTTACAACGTACGAAGGCTTGCTTTGGTAATATCCTTATTTATTCCTGTTCAGTACTCATTCATTTCGCATTTGCTCTGTTGCAACATCTAGCATTGTTTAACTGGATTGCTTTCATTTGGATGTTTTTCCAAAGCAATTCAACACAAGACTTTTGAAAGAGGGTAATCACCATTTCCTTACAAGAGTGTATACAGCCACTGTCATAATTGTTGCCTCAAGTAGAAGAGGCAGTTTTAGTGTCCTCAGAGATAAGCAAAGGGCTTCGATACCTCACAGCTTGAAATGGCAAAAATTCATTGTTCGAGTAAGACCGGTTAACCCTGTGGAAGTATTTGTTCAAATGCAAGGTACAATAAAGGGACACTAGGAGTATGGTGGACTCGGTAAAAAGGGATTTTTCACTTCCTTAAAACCAAAGTTGGGCCTTTTTAATACACCATAAGAAGACGAACCAAAGTGGTATATATCAGGTCAAATTCTGGCTATTGCCAATTGTTTTACCTGCGACAAAAGGCATAGATTTCTTCAGCATTTTAATTGGTGCAGCAGGGGTATGAAAGAGGAAAGGGAGAGCCAGTTGATCTCCAGAAGTACGATTGTCATGCAGTTGTTAAGAAAGTGGACAAATATTACCATATTAGGGTTTTAAGCACCCAGAAACTTTGAGGTCACTGCAAAAGATCACCATGCTGGAAATTTCTATTACCTCATCAGTGAAGGGTTCCCAAATGAGATGATTGTAACTACTGAAGCTGAATAAATGACAAATTGCATTTATTGGCACAAATGAGGGATGGGGTAAATTGAGGTGGGTGTCAGCTTTTTGGGGGTGGGGGGGGGGGGCTGAGCCCCAAATCCCAGTGGGGTCATAAAAAAATAAAAATTCGGTCAGCCCCGCCCCCAGACTATGAAACGTTTATTCATCATCCCGTATCCAGGCACTTGATTAAAGACCAGGCCGCTGTGACTGTCACCTCTCCTCGCCCAGCGATCCCCCTTCCTGGCCCACGTCTGAATCATTGTCCCTTCCTCCCGCGCCGTGCGAGGGATCATGTGACACGGATTATTAATGGCCGCAGTCTCTCCGCCACTTGACACGGCGCTCCAGCTGTCACTCCGCTCCCGGGCCCGTATGATTCTTGAGCTGGTGTAGTGCCAGTCGGCGGCCTGACCAATCCGTCACTGTCAGCCTCCGTGCGGTGATGAATGGGGCGCGGGGAGCCGTCGCTCCGCTCGCTGTCTCCCTCCCGCCCTCCCTCCCGCTCTCAGACCTGGGCGCCAGCTGAGGCCTGTGTGTGACCCGGTCCCCGTGCCGCCCGATCGCTCCTCGCCGCGGGCCTGTTCCCGTCCCGCTCCACTCCACTCTGCCAGCTGGGGTCTGCCTTCAGCCCTGCACCCTCTCCAGTCTGCCACGCCACTTTCTGCTGCGTCCCAAACTCACACACCCGTCACTACAACGTCCGGGGCCCACACACCTCTCTGTCAAACACCCTGGGCTCCACACGCCTCTCTCTAAAGGCGTAGCTTCCATGCACCCCTCTCTCCAACGTTCCCGGCTCTACTCTTGAAAATGCCACATTCCTTTGCTCTCCTCTCGAACACTCTCTCCAATGTATGTAGCATACTCCTTCACAAAGATCCGACTATTAATGTTGTCTAAGGTGTACACATATGAGCGTACCCACCTATTAGCCTTAGTACTATTAATACATATGGGCTTTGGAGTTACAATATGCTCTTCCTGCAGATTTCTAGCTAGACTAGCAGGCTAACTAGATGACACTGAATAACTCATGCTTCAGAGGTGAATCAGAAAGTGTTATCGTAGCCTATGGGGGTAAAGAGGTTGACTAGGACCCAGGAGGTTGGGTGCAGCCATTGTAAGGTCAGTGCAGGTGTTTGGCCCTTGAGTAAGGCCCAGCGGGGATTGGCTCCTGTTTAGTCCAATCAACTGTCAATCACTTTGCATAAAATCCTCAACTAAATGACTGCACTGTACAATGCATTTATAACACAAACTGTCCACCAGGGAAACGCACAGTGGGTCTCAATGCAAGGGTTTCAAGCTGCATAGTGAAACATGAAATATATTTGAATATTCATTATTGCTTGTCCAATCACAAAAATCTGAGCAAAAACTTTACTTGTTTTGGACAAGCCATCCAGCACTGCAATTGTACTGGATGATGACTGAGTTGGGAATAATATGACTTTACATGAGGTTACAATATGGTCGCCTTGCTAGCTGCAGTTCAAAATGACAGTTTGTGCTCTGGCTTCTCTTTGAGGCCTAAGCTGCACAGATAACTCCTGTGTCACTAAGACAGAATTGCAAGCCATATTCATTCAGATAAGCTTTGAGCTAACTAACTTTTTGGTACCAGATTGCTTTAAAAGATCCGAATCTAAGGTATTATATTATATGTTTATTATCGGTTAATGGTTCATTTGTGAATATGATATCAATATGGTATTCTACATTTGAGCTTCTGTCACACCCCCTAGTATTCACACCAAAATTTGCCCTTAATATTAACTGACAATAGAAACGTTGGTTATATTTTGTAATATACTCCACCAAACACCAAAATTTGCTTTTAAAATATTGTTTGTGATGAAAATAACGATTAAATAAATGTATTTTGAAGTCAAAGTTACATAATGTTGATTGCATGCACACTTAGTAAGCCTCCTCCATCCCAGTATCCCCATCAACTTCCCCATTGTCCCTTGTCTATTTCCTTGTCTGGTAAACCTGTAACGTTCCATTCTACCCATCATCTTCCTGGCCTTCTCTCAAACTTCAGATCTATGTTTGTCTCTCCCGTCCAAAAGTCATACACCGCCATCCACACCCAATCTGTCTTCCCCCCGTCCTACTCCCAAACTTCCCTTGTCCCCCGTCCCATCCCCAAATCCCTACCATTCCCCTATTCCCCCTATCCCTCTGCCTCAGGCTTCACACCCCCTCTCCTCTCTCCCCTCTACTCATGCACACACACACAAAAGACACAAAAGGTAATGTAATTGTATCACTAATTATGCATTTAATTCAGTTATAAGGAGCTAACAGCTCCCTCAGTGACAGCTTTCACTGCTAAAAGGCAATTCATTCCCAAGATGGAGAAATCTAATTACCAGGAAATGCTTAGTTGAGAAATCCTTTCTGGGGATAATCCTGTTTGCTAGCATTAACATCCCAGCTGTGACTGCTGTTTGTCCATTATGACGGTGTGTGTGTGTGTGTGTTCATTCAGTGTAATGGCAAATGCGTGCAAGTACACACACACTCTCTCTCTCTCTCTCTCCCTCACACACACACACTTGACACCAGTCAACACAGGGCTCTCTTTCGGAAACATCTGTTACCATTGCGGGTTCAGGCTCTGACAGACTTCTACTCTGACCTTTGCAGAAGGCAGAAATCAAGAGTATTAATGATCCTGAAATTTTGTTATTAATGAGGCTGAATCTGTATTAAATTGGTCCTGGTTGGGATCTGCTTGTTAAATAATTTTTATTTAGTAAAAATAACTCTTTCCTAATTTTTGGTACCTCAGTTTTGAGCCACCAGTTGTACCTCAGGTCAAGCATGTCTCTCCCTGATGATGATTGGTTGCTTGTGGAAACCCTGCCACTGCCATTGGATGAAAATATTGCAGTGTCAATCCCTGGCAACCTTCTACTATTTTCCCCACAATTATCTCAGTACCGGTCAGCTAATGAAGAGTTTTTGTTTCTTAAATAAGGAAGTAAGTCTGAATTTCATTCATGTCAGGACTTGAGATCAGACATGGAACAGGGTACCATTCACTCAAGCGTAAATTGTGGTCATAAATTTTTCATTTTGCTGATTGCGAATACTGACCCAGTTAAAAAGTCATTTCAAAAATCAGTTTCAATTCAGTTACAACGAGAGCAAAATGCCAGTGACAACAACAAACTCTTATACTTTTTAAGTAGGTTAACCTTACAATTGATGAGAATATGCCAGTATCAATATGAACTGGGGCTTTGGTGATGCAGGTATACTGCCATCACCAGTGCTGTGTAAGACACATGGCTGCCACACAGTCATAATTACAGTTTTAACTACAGGTCATCCATAACAAACTGAGGGCATTCGGGAGGGGCGGAAAGAGCGTCCCATTAATTTAAAGCTGTCCCGCTCTGAACAGGCAGGTTGGGATTGGCCGGACCGCGGCTGTCCTGGCGTGGTCAGGCGGAACCCCCCCAGCTGAGCTTTTGGGACACCCCCCACTGCCCCCCATACGCCCCCCTCCCCCCCCACAGCCCCCTCCATCACTGTCAATAAGGGAAACGGAGGGTCCCTTCCATCCTTTCATTTACTATTCCAATGATTATATACCTCATTGCCTGGCCATTGTCTCACTGATGGATTTAATTAAGTTGGGATTAATCAGAGGATATGATATTTAATGTTCAGCGAGACTGAGGGAGAGAGGGCCCGCGAGATGGGGGGGAAATCACTCTGAGACACTTCACTGAGCAGGAGGTCGCCGGAAGATTAATACGCTGTTGGGACAGGGGTTAAAAAATAAATTTCACCCGCTTTATGCTTCTTTGCTTCTCTTTGCTCTCTTCATTTTTATATTGTGGGCCATTGGTCGCCTCCTCCCCTCCCACCCATCCTTTACTTTTTTGTTGGTGATTTCTTTCAGGGCAGGAGATGACAGCAACGGAGCAGCACCTGAATAATGAAAAGGTCTTGTAAAGGTGACTGCCCTCACAGTTGTTATGGTTACATTTATATACAGTGGGTTTTTTTTTGTTCAGTAAAGAATTACTGACCTCAATTGCAGTTCAAAGAGTCAAACCCTTTCAACATTAATATGTAACCTGGATATTTTAATACATTTGATGAATTCCTATTTAATTGCTAGTTATTTTCTTAGCCTACACCCTAAGAATATAGCAAGGCAACACAAATTGCTTGAATTTAGCGCAGTAGTCATTTGCATAGTAATATATGGACTGGTCAAAATAAGGATAGGGGCTTGGCCTGTTTCTAGGATACAGCAACCCTATTATGTGGCTAAACCAAACATGCCAACATGAATATACTCTGTACTGTAAAAATTCAAAAAGAATTCTAATGCACAGGTTTAAGGCTGAAAATGTAAGAAACAAATACTGAAATAGTTGGTACAAGTATGAATTTAATCATGGCCAGTGCATTAACGAGCAAACCAATGGTAATGACACGCAAGGAAACATCAGTTCCATTATTTTTCCTTTTCATTTTCGCATTCAACAGGTTATATCACCTCTACATCTGTGCCCAGTCTCCTGGATGACAATATATTGCTCGGAGAGTAGTGAATCATTCAAATGATGGAAAATTATTTAAGCGATATACTAAATTGCTGTGCTCTATTCATCTGAAAACTGAAATACACAAACTAATGTTTCAATTGATGAGTTGGTCTACAGGTGAATAAGGGAAATGATTGGTTATTTAAAAGCAGGACATTTGTGATAAAAGTATGAGTTATATAAAATAATAATTCTACTTGGAAAATGCATGTACAACAAAGGATAATATATCCATATATCCATGCTTGAAAAAGCGGAATAAATTAACATATTGAACCATTTATAAGGCAAGAGCCCTTCTTCCAATACCAAAAGGTATTTCTCAGCAAAAACAATAACATAGTTTTATAATATGGCCAAAACAGTAAGAGGGTAGATAGATCCAAAGCTAAGTGTGCACACCCATGATTGCTTTGGGAAAAGGGTTTGCAAACAGGTTTCTTTGTGTGTCAGTCATTAATAGGACTGTTTGACACATGTGAGCGCCTGTAGATGCAGACAGTGAATCTGGGTTTGAGGAATCAGAGTGACAGTGGGGTGTATGCTCTCACCACTCCAGTCATTGGCTTCTTCCAGTGCGTTTAATGCCAGCGAGGCATGAGGTGTGTCCATCTTGCTTTCTGAACAAAGGAATGAACTGGCTTGTTGATGATGTTCCCAGCCTGTGCTGCTGTTTAAAAGTCTGTGATCTTTCCTCGGAGAGTCCCAATGGCACGCGTATGGCGGTACCACAGCTGATCTGGTCTGCTCTTATCTGGCCTGGGATCAGGGATCCGAGGCCCAGCCCAGCACTGCATGCGCTTGGGAGGGGGCGTGGCTCATCGGGGAAGCGAAGGTCCCCGAGGTGCTGCCGGAGATCAGGTTCTGTGTGGGATGGTCCCTCTGTCGCCCCCTCAAAACCCCGCGAACGCCATCTCCAGAGGGCCGCTTATTGTAATTTACAAGAAAAAGCTTTGAATATAATTATTTGACCCGGGGCCCTGGTATCATTAACATTGTAATAGGGCATCTGTCAGTGTTGTGACCCGTTGCTCCTGTTGGACCTCGCCCACCCCCTCTCCACCCCCCTCTACCCCCGTGTCTCTCTTAGCGTCTGAATCAGTTCATTAATTAACCTGTGCCTCAGGTCGGAGCGCGACCGCCTGCTCGACACGCTACACGCCACGCGTCCGTGCCCTCATTAACTCCCGCACCGGGTCCCTCCCCATTGTTACCTTCCCAATTACAAAGTTTACAAAGGTAGAGCCCTGGCACCTTGCCCTAAGTTAGATAAGTGGAGCAGGCACTGTGGTGCGTTGTCTTACTTTGTATTGTGTAATGAACAAAGGTATTCAGACATGTAAATCGTAGCTCTGTAATGCAAATGACAGCTCACCACTCAGAACGTACGCAGGACCTCCAATTTAAGAGAGTGAGGACCAGTACAAAAACCTCCCCGATGACCAATGCGGTTAATGAAAGGGTTATAATATCTCAGATTATACAGCGAAACAGTGACCACGATCATGATAGCGAGGACCCCCAGTAAACAAAGCGCACACTCTTTACTCTTCCTGTGAACAATGGCCACGGAATCGCCCGGTCTCCGCGGTCATCTGTTGACAAGGAAGCTTTCCGCAAAAACGAAACATCGCGTGTCAGTTGATTATATGCCCATATAAATAATGGGCGAGTCAAAAATGATCGTTAAATCATTCCCTGGTCTTTGTTGGTGCCCAAATGAACGCGGTTTCACAGGCCATCTGTCTCCCACAGCTTCTCTATCACTGGCCCGTGTCACCCATGAGCACGGTCTCAAAGGCAATTCAGCCGTACACAACCCACTCAACCCTCACCCAAATTTACACACACACACGTTTAACAAAGCTGAGCTTAAAGTGAGGACTGTGCTTAAAGTGAATTAGGCCAGAAACAAAACACTTACTGTGTTGATGACATTCTTAGTGTTTACACTGTTAACATACATGAGCAAGTTCATAGACCACAGTTCGGACTGCACTTATTTGTAAGTGTGAGAACACAAGAGTGTTTAGAGCAGGAAATTTCCTTATTCGAACTGAGGAAATAGGACCTGCATTTCAATAACTGAATATTTTTTTTCAAATGCAATACAAAATACATCTTTGTATTCAGCACACAATGAAAAAAGGAAACATTGTTAAAGATGTTACCCTTTAAAAACAGGATAAGCATTCCTTGTTAGGTTGTTATTCCTGAGAGAAATCCATGTTGCACACTTTTTTTTGCCATCTTTACACTAATAATAGTGGTAATTGTTCAGGTTCAAAATGTCGAGTACACCAAGAAGACGGCTACGGAAGAAGAGAACATATCTGTTTCCTTTTGCCAAAAAGTGCATGGGGGCAGTGTTAAAATTAACACTCAGAGATTTACACTCAAGTCTGTATCCTTAATGTATTAACGTCCACAGCATATTATACAGCTCCTGCATGCAACTCTACACTGTCCCCCGTTCCTGTATTTGGTCTCTCTTGTTTTGACCTGATATCTTTATTACTTGCATATTTAATTCAGGAGTGGGACAATTCCCTTTAAAGTTTACACTAGTCCTTTGCTGTTTTTAAACCACCATAAATTTCTGTTATATGGTGATTATTGGTCTTAAATCTGCTGGCTGACAAGCACTTTCATTTTTTAATTTCATATAGAATTGGAGGGATTGATGGCTGCACAGCCGCAGAGTGTGAGGAGGCAGAGGCCTCGGTGCTGTGAAGGATCAGGATATAAATCTGCAGTGGCAGCAGAGACCGGAGTCCTGGGACCAGCTGGAGATCGGGGGACAGAGTTATGGGATATGTGTCCTAATTTGAATACTGGTAAGCAATACCCTACAAGACTGAGCAAAAGCACAAGGTATGGAGTCAGCAGGCCAGCTAACAAGTAGTAAAGCGTGAACATCTGTTCGTACAGTAATAACAGAATGCCCCATTTGCAAGGGGACTCAGGAGTTTTGTGTACACATGGATGATTCTTACTTCCGTGCTCCATGGGACTATCGTACATGATGACATAATACAATGACGTCAACTACAATAACTCATAAGATTACATAATCTAATTCACATCATATTTAATCCAGGTGGGTGGTGCAGAACGGTGGCGGTCAATACAAATTTCTCTGTTATATTCACTTTGTTGTTGTTATTATTATTCTTTTGTAATTTGTAATTATTATTTTTTTGTAATTATTATTATTACTTAATAATTGCGCCAACTATTTATCACTGAAATGGCATAGCATAACAATAAGTACCTTTTTTGGTACTTATATACCCATGAGTATTTATGAGTGATTAAGAATGCACTTACACTGATTCATATTGCGTTTGTTTGTGTCTATTTTCTCTCTAAATATGGCATCATCAAGTTCACGTCTGAGACATGGGCATGTGTATCATAATCTCATATTCCCAGCATGCATTGTGTATGAAGATGGCAGAAAGAGGCATATGTGGACACTGTGAGAGAGGGTGAGAGAGCAGGGAGCTCAGATAGCTGGGGAGCGACTCTGGATGGTTAGCAGAAGAGACTCTTCATTACTGGATCCTTCAAAGCCTCACCTGCAAGGTCATAGTGACTGTGGCAGAGGGGCCTGTCACCATGAACTTCACACATCCTCTGTGTCCCCCCCCCCACCCCACTCCCCCAACACCCCCCCTCCCACCTTACTGCGTCCCTCCAGCTCTGTAACTCTCAGTTTGGGCCATGTTTCCTCGCGATTTCTGTCCCAAACTCATGGTCCTGATTCTGTCCCAAACGTAAGGTCCTGATTCTGTCCCAAACGTAAGGTCCTGATTCTGTCCCAAACATACTGCTCTGATTCTATCCAACACATAAGGTACTGATTCTGTATCAAAGATACAGTCCTGATTCCATCCCAAAGAAACAGGACCTGCTGCAATCATTAACTCACAGCCTACCTGTGTTGTCCACCTGCACCATTCTTCAGTACAGTTCTTTCCCTTTCATGAATGTTTCTTTCCTTAGCTGTCCTTTGGAAGCTGCAACATAAACAGGGCAAGGAAATAACTCAGGCAACTGGAAATACACTTCACACCAACAGCAATCCTAATGGCAGAACAAAACGTCTTGAGGTTAGCACGACTACACAACTGTTTACTTTGCTCAAGTAAAGAGCTCTCCTAACCACAATCCTCAGAATGATGATATATATAGCGTGTTGTGTACATATATTTATACTGTCAATGAACATGCCTCTAGGTTCATCATACAAGGTTCTTCTCTTTTAGTTCCTGAAGAGCTTATGAATTGCTTATGGGTGGTCTTCGAGCTAACCATCCTTCAAACACTCCCTGCTCTATTTTGCGGCTACATTACACAGTGTACGTGAGCCGAGGCTTGGTCTGTGTGCGCAGAGGCAGTCTCTCAATGAAGCTTAGGGTAACCCAGGCTTGTCAGAACCGTAAGGGAGGAAAGGGCCGGACCTTCACCGAGGTCGGATGTCATGCCGGCACTGCTTATCCTCGGCTATTTAAAAACCCAGACAAAAGGGAGGACATCGATTTTCACCGGCGGGTTAAACCAGATGCTCGAAATTGTCGGCTGGATGTATTGTAGATAAAGGCGAGAGCCGAGATGTCAGGGCGAATTACTCGAGAAGTGTGACTGCAGTTAAGGTAAAGGTCAATGCTGAGAGAGAGAGAGAGAGAGGGAGATGGAGAGAGAGCAAGTCGAAGAGACACAGAGAAAGGGATGGAGAGAGAAAGAGAGAGGGAGAGAAAAGTTCTTCGCAATACAAAAAAAAAAGAGAGAATACAAATCCTTGCCCGAATTTAATCTCAAAATAATTATTATGCACCGGCACATGAATAACTTTGAATGCGGAATAGAGGAGAGGATACATTTCGGGATTAATTTAGCCCGGGGGGCAGCCGCAATGTTCCATGCCCCAGAGACGGAAAGGGGGCCTGAAAAACAGAGTATTACCGAGCACTGGCTGAAAGATTAGAATATATGTGTGCATTTATATTGCCTCTTTTAGTGTCTCCTAAATTATTCATATCATCCAGATCAATTCAGTCAAAATGTGTTCTTTTGAAGGAGGTCATACATCTAACAGGCCTACCTCAGCATTCATTTTATTTTAATATAGATCTGTCCTCTGGGCGCCTAGCAATAACAGCCGTGATATTTACATGGCATCCTGATAGGCCGACATTAATATGTTAGTATACAGTATTTGTCATTGTTTCCAAGATACACAAGGTGATGTGCCGTTTAGCGGAAGGGGGATAGACCTTAAGGGTTTTTCAATTACCTGATAATGTCAGATGTCAGGGAGGAAGTAGATTTACAGGTGGTAAATATGTGGTAAAGAACATAATTCTCCCCCGGGCGTGTTGGTCGTGTTGCCGCCATCGTTGTTCATTTCGGAGAGATATATTCTCAATAAAGAGACCTAATAGGTGCGGAGACATTTACAAATCTATTTATGTGGCGTCGCCACAGCTACGCTACTGTATAATATCTGTCCTTGATTGTTTTGGACATCAGGCCGTGTAAGAAACGGGAAGATTAACCATGGACGTACCAGTACTGACAATGCAGCTTTAAAAGATCATACTCTGACTTACAAGGCAATTCAAAAAATCACCAAAGCGGCAACAATATTTTTACTACTCAGATGGCAAATTCTGGTTATTGTTTAACTTGCCTGACGTTTTCGCACAACCTATAACTAACATCACAATTAACAAGTCTTTTTTACTTGAATTTATATTTTTCTAATAAAATGTTTTTTTGTAAAATAATAAAATACCGTAATCTCTGTGTAAGAAATTGCTCAATTTATAATTATAAACCAGGTATGCTGATGTTAAGAAAAGGCCAGAATCTGTTGTCCACAAGCCTCAGACATTGTCAAGTCAGTTCCAACCAGCAAATTTCTTTTACTGGTAAAATCATGAAATTCAAAGTAATTCACCCAGAGTACAATCACAAATACAACAGCTTGATCACGATGCAGTTAAAACATACATATGTTAGGATTTATATTATTTTTCCTGTTTATGTCAACTGTATATATTTGCTTGTAATAAAATTAGAGTGATGCAATTTCAGTTGAGCTTTTATGAAAATACAATGATTATTGAGTATGTTAACTTATCTGTGGTTATTTAATGTTTGATTTTTATTGTTGTGTGTTTCAGTTGTTTCAGTTCTTGGAATATATTTGTGTCTAATACTAATATAATGGAATTTTCTACTGAGAGGGTTCTTAGAAGTATGCACTCCAGAAAATATATTCCAATGATGAGATACCTGAATTCAGATATAAACTTTTGGAGGTGCATTTTTTTTCCCAACAAACAAGAATCGTTTAACACCATTAAAGAGGTCATATCAGATCCATCATATCATTGAATACAGTCATTCTGAACAAAATTATGGCATGACCAGATAGCTATCAGAGACTCCGCATCCAACTGCATGAGAGTCCAGAACATCCGCACACAGTTTAGCGTTCAAAGGATTAATCATGCGTTAAAGCTATGGATAGATGTTGATTGCATATATAAACAAATAAATCAAAGCATTCATAAATAAATGATGAAAAAATCATAGACACTGAGGGTGGGATTCTCAAACACAGATGAAGTGTAGTCCTGGAAAACCTCAATGGAGAAGTACATTAAAAATGTTATTTGTCTTTTACTAGGCTTAATCTGTGTCCAGGTAACCAGCCCTAAAAACCAAAAGCTTTCTGGAATTTTCTTCTCAAAGTTTAGAATGACATACATCACATAAAATTGAATCTTGGTCAAGATTTAACAGTCTTTTCTATTTGGCTTAATACCCTAAAATTAAATTTTCCATGTGTGGCTTGTGTGATAAATCTTGCTACGCTACACATGTATGTATGCTACTGTTCTCAAACTGGGCAGCTGAGTCATGAGCGATTAGAAACGTTTAAAAGCATGCGTGATAACGCCGGTCACATGAAGAACTGGAACCATCTACACCAAACGTCACTGATTTCTCTTTCCTTCCCTGACTATTTCCTTTATCGGCTTGTAGTTTATTTGATTACATATTGGATTTTCTATTTGCCAATTAGCACAACAAAAAAATGAAAACTAATCAAAATTTCAAAAAATGGAAATGACCAAATAAGTTTGAATACCATCACCAGTTCCTCTGAAAATATGTTTGAGATACTATTGCCAGTTGGTCGGATATTAACCAAACAAAATAACTGTCATTTCATGCAAATTGCTTCAGAAGAAATCTTATGGCAGTAGCTATTACAACACCAACCCTACATTATGTAGGATATTGTGCCACCACACATACTAGGCAAGACCTTGTAAATTTATTTCCTCATGCTGTTTTTGTTTGTGCATCCAGGTAGCCTTATTTCAAGTCTTATTTCAAAACAGCTGTCAACATGGGCCAGATATAATTGTTCAACAAACAGATTTGAACAATACTTTCTAAATATTTTGGCCCATATTTGGTTGTCTTATAAGGACAGCAATAACAAAAATGCCCCACTTACAAAAATGCATTCTGATGACCAGGTCCGGTCATTCATACTGCAGTGTGATTGCTTTTCTTGTTGCCATGATACATTAAATGAACTTATCCATACTTATGAGCCCAAAAAGGGTGACTCCACAGTTTTGGGGATGTCCGCATGCAAGTAAACCAATGGCCAGTTCAGCCAGAGATCTATCAGTTAACACGGGCTAAAACTTGCCTCTGATTGGATAAAACCTTGCAAACTAACTTCCCTTTTCCAAATACCCAGGAGGGTTGTACAGTCAGGCATTTAGCCAAAGCACTTATCCCGAGCAACTTCTACAGTGTATGCTTCTGCACAGCGCAAATTTACATAACTGGATATTTTATTGAAGCAAGCTGGGTTACTCAAGGGTTCAGCAAAAGGGACCTACATGGGAATTAAATCTACCACCTCTGGGTTGAAAGTCCAGCTCCCTGACCATATAGCTCTCCAACAACAATGCTAACATTTGTAGAAAGTCTTCAATAGATCCTTTAGTCTGGTAGGTATTGGTGGAGATGGGGAGCTGTTTGAGTATATAATCAAGGTTATAACACATTGATGGTCTCTCTCTCTCTATAGGTGTTTGTCAGGCCATTGTACTCTTTGCCCTGGCTCAGTGTGCATCCCTATGGATAGATCAAGCCCATTCCTCATTCTGAATCCCATTTAGCTCCCCCTCTTCCCTTCCCTTCCCTGGACAAGAGTCTTCAAAGGATGTGTCTGCTGTCTGGTCTCCTCATTAATCCTGACCCCCCAGTCACTTAGCCAAACAGCTCTAGACCCGGCCCATCATGTGACACCTCACACCCCAGGGTGATACGTTTCAGATCCAATCATCAGAGCTGCGAGTCAGACCCACGAGAGAAGCGGAAACCTCCAGATGTCAGACTCATCTGTCCAGAAGCTCTCTCACTCATTCCTTTCTATCATTCTATCTCTTCTTCAAACCACAGGAGACAGCTGAAGACTCTAGGAGCCATCTTCTATTATGTTATACATAATGATAACAATAATCTTGGAAATTCAGTAATCCAGACACACTGCTAATCCGAATCGTTATAACCCCAGAAGTTATACTACTTATGCCTTACTAATTGTAACTAACACTGATGTAAAAGGAAAATTACGCTGAAACAATATCATACTGTACATCGATTTTTTTAAAAAATTACAATACAAGCATAATTGGACAAAGGGGCATGTCTTGGTACTATTGATAAAGAATACTGTTTTGGAAAATAAACAAACTGGGTATCAGAGGGTTCGCCTGAAAATGGGTCACACAAATTTATTTTAAAGCAAAACGATGGAGCAAAGTAGAGAGACAATTAAAACTAAAAGTAAATTAAGCAACTGAAAAACATCTGGTTATCATCTTGTTATCTTTATTACCACCAATGCTAAAAGCCTAACATTAAACTGAGTCATACATTCAAGTGTACACACACACACACACACACACACTCACACACACACACACACACACACACAAAAACTTGCCCTTCACATTTCTCATGCACAGTTCATTAACAGATTTAGTCGACCAGGAACATTTGACCTTTAAGAGAATTTTTTGGTTCTGGAAAAAGACCCCGTTTTTTTCCCCTTCTCCTCCTCCTCCTCCTCGACATCCATGCTTCCCAGCCATGAACGCACAATTATTGATGGCTTCATATAGGCAGTGAACTTCTCTAATCGCTCCAAATGGTAATTGTAACGGAAGTCATATGCATAAAATTAATTATACCGTGCAATAAGGGCCATAAATCAGATCACTATCAATTCACACGTAAATGTTTCAAGCACACGTTCCTTTGCATAGTTCAAGGTAAAATCAGAGTTTTTTACCCTCTTTTGCCAAACACTGAAACGAATCTGCATAAGGACAAAGTCCCATTGCTTCTCCTCCACAGCTATTGTAGAATTACTGTACTCACAAAAGCAGATAAACACCTCCATCAAAAACACAGTGCATGAATCTCCCATCTCACGATACAGAATATCCAGTACATTTATATGCAGAATCTAGGTACTTTACACAGTCTTGCATATAGCGTATTAGTCTTTTAATCTTCTATTTATCTGTGAATGCAAATATGACACATTGTGATCGTTATGAGTATCCAAAGGCAGGGATTCTGTTAGATATTGTTTATTATAACCTGACTATAAACATACTGAAATGTTTAAGCTGAGACTCTATAGGGTCTATAGGCTCAAAACCAGGTGTGTTTTATTATCCAGAGTAACATGTATCCACCAGCAATTCATATCCAACAAAGAGAATACGTAACGCATAATTGGGGAGGGACATATAATACATTCCACAGTAAAGAGGGAGACGGAAATCCTGCTCAGCTCATTTATATTTCATTTGATTATTATTTTAAGTATTTATTTTAATGAGACACTCTACAATCCCAGTTCATTTGAGGCACTAGCTGTCTGCTAACTCCAATTACCGGGCAGTCATTTATAACTCTGCAAGACTAAAAGGAATTTAATAGCCGAGATCGAATGCTTAATAAGTACTAAGACAATTATTCCTCCAACTTGTGTTTTGTAACTTAAGTAGGCAGATTGGATTCAGGCAGGGTTTTATGTGAAATGATGAGATCCAACCTCAAAAAGTTTCAGAATTCACTCTGCGAGATTAACAGCAACATGTAAATAGTTCCCCATTAACAATACACTCATTACTTCCTGTACAGAATATTGTCAGCTGATAAAGTTCCCTGTGAAAACAAGCGAGGGCAAAGATAATTGTATGAAAGTAAAATGACAAGTAACTACTTGGGCTGCCAATAATTGGTATTAATTCACATAATTTAAACTCATTTAATTGCATTGATTGAACTGCGTGCATTGACTGCAGTGAAACATTCCCCTCTTAAATTATCGAATTCTGGCACTTTCTGATGACCTGATTTAGCTCTCTTTTAAGCACAAGTGCTTGCGCTTGTTTCTGTTTGCATTTTTATGTTGATGTATGGTACAAAACAAGAGGTAGGAACGCACATTGTTTTACATCTCCCATGCTGATATGTAATTAGTTGGTTGCAAATGTAGCATGAGCGCCATGCAAAACACTATTTCAATTTGACTGTAACTTAGAGGATGAGGAGGTAGGCCAGTAAAAGGATATACAAGCAACTTTCAAAGGTAAACTCAATGTGTGCGACATCATACGACCAACTGAGAGAAAATGTTTCCATAAATTTTGGGGATGCGAACAACTTTAGACACTGATATTCAATCATGATAACTTTTTAAACATTAGAAAATGCATTTTTATAAATTATATATGGGCGAGTTGCTCTGCTTATTTTGGAGATGAACTCGCATTGTTTACCCTGCTCCAGTTTTCATACACTGTACATGAATTATGCAATATAGTCCCAAAGCAAACATTCCTTTCTAACCAGCTAATATTTACATTACATTACATTACATCACAGGTAGTCAACCTACACTTTTATCTAGAGTGACTGACAAATGCAAAGTGCATAAATCGAAGATAACAGAGCTGAAAGTCCTCAAACGAAGTCCCAGGAGCCATAAGTGATAGCATATGACAGGACTAAGACCCTGCAAAGAACCTGTTGAGGAACTAAAGTGACAACGACAATAATCTTAGCACAAATAAGGTAATCATAACACCAGTAATAATTTAGAAATGTATTTAGTTAAAAAGATGTAGTTTTGGTACATAAGTATATTTCTTTGGACATCATTACAGTAGAGTACATCTGTATTAAGAGAATGGCGACAGTGCATATATGTACTGATTTAAATACAGAAATGAACAAATTGCTTTAGTTGGCTACATTGACTAATGGTTTATTTAATGTAGTATGTTAATTTCTCCCGAATGTCGCATCTGTAGCTCCAAATTAAAACTAAATTCCCTAGGGCCTCCAAAGCCCCACCCAAATAACCATGTGACAGTGTCCCGTCCTTTTTTGAAAGCCTCACCCCACTCAAACATCCTGTTTCGTCTTGACTGTCTGTAGCCATTAAAGCCGATGCAGAGTCATGGTCTTTCTCTTGAGTAAATACCGCGTTACTGTACCCTCACTGCTCCCACGCAGCAGATTAACAGTACGCTCACATGGCCGCTGCAATCTGGTCCCCCTCTTATCGCAACTGGGCAGAGTAAAAATTGACACAACTGACACTGCTAACGTGTCACGTCACAACATCGTGCCTTACAATAATATTAGTGTAAGTAGGTAAACGGGGCAATTAAAAGCAATTGGGCCTTATCAGCTAACACAAACGTTTAAGTTTATGACTCCGCGTGCGGCTGGTATTTTAATGAAGTGTCGGTGAACGGAGCGTTCCGTTGCGCCCCGTTGGATCCTGAGCGGCCCGCTGTTATGATAAGCATGTTATATTTTAGCGAAACCGTCTTTGCCCGGAGATACAGGAACGTGGCACTCAAGTCTTTGACCCTTGTGATCCTGACTGTGTCTTTTCCCGGGAAAAATGCATTTTAGAAAGGAGGGGGACACCTGAATAAGTGGGAGAGACATGAAAGGTCGTAAGTTTGCAGTCACATAGGATGTGCAGAATTTTGGTTCATTACATGGGATCTGCACGTGAGCAAAACGGATATATAACCTACGGTCCACATGATGATGCTCAACTAAAATTCATATAGGATTTTTGAGGAATATTTCAGTCCCCTGAGGTGTATTTGTCTTTGAAATTATTATCACTTTGAAGTTCTATTTGCAAATACACCACGCTTCTACTACATATACTTGACAAAAGAAAAAATAAATAAATGCAGTTTTATGATAAATGATTTGAATATGGAATGTGGAACCATGAGTCCTGTCTCATAGTACTCATATACTTCTTATGATTTTAATATAAATACATCATTTCTGTGACAGATTGCAAGCCACTGGCAGTCAAGGTGTACATGTTTTCACTTATAGTTAACTGATGTTGTAAAAAATGGAAACAGAGGGTGCTTGCATCTCGGTATGGTATCTATCATTGCGATATCAAATGGCACGAGACAGTTCCAAAATCAAGATCCGCATTCATGGATATTAAATTCATACTTACACTATACACTACAGGTAGACATATACTGCCGTTTTTGGCGGAAAGTGATGTAATAAACATTTCTAAACATGCGTTAAAATACCTTGCCTGGTATTTTTATGTTATTTTTTTTTTACGAGTAATGATTTTGTTCCTCATATGGAGATGCATTTCAAGGGTGGAAACATTTCTGCAAAAATATAATTTCAAAAATGTAAATGTAATTGCAATTAAGGTTGCTGTTATGAGCGATCTATGGTTGGAGAAGCATTTACTTAAACGATGTCAAATTATATGAAGAGACATTCATGGCATCATTTTCTAATGTCCATTAATATTGATGCATTTTTGCTTTTATGGAGCACTTTAGATGAGTGTGCTGCCAACTTTACTCTGATATGGCACAACACCTAGCCCTCTCAGAACATTTAAAGCTGAATAAACACTTATAAACACTTCCATTATCTTAATGCAGCAATTTAACTGATTATTTTAAGATGCTGTCATTCACTATCTCAAACATTTCACGAATGTCAAACGAATAATAAAAACCACGGTTCGAAGGATGCTCGCCCCATAGACCCACTGACGCAAGCGTTGTCTGTGGTTACGGGCTGCCGCGCTTCACGGCGTAGATATTTGCGCGAAGATTTAAGCGAGGAAAGTGAATGATATCAAGTTAAAAATGCGTTTCGTATGGTGATTTATGTGCAGAGTGATTTTATGGGAAGACCATATGAAAAGTGAATGATGAGCTCTTTTATTATTGCATTTAACATGTATGTTAAAGCTACTATTAATCAAACGTGGCAGCGAAGCAATTCATCTCTTAATTTTGTCACATTCTAGACCGCTGTGTCAATACAAGAGGGTCTGCTCTCCCGTAAAAAGCCTTGAGAAATCAGCAGGTACATATTACAACAAACAGCAAACGGTCAAAGCACCCAACCTGAACTCTGCCCCCATGCTTAAAAGAATTACATTTACAGTAGATGAACCTATATATTTCTTAAAAGAAAATGGACTTGGGCTATATTTCATTTCAGAATATGTATTGCGCAATACAGCTTTATTATATCGCTTCCATTATACGTTACATACATTGACACATACACATCATCATACCCATTTCCATTAAACTTTACCATCTCTTGTGTGTTTTTAATACAATTTAGTTTCTCTGAATATAAGGCTTATGCACTTTCTCATATTCGTAATATTTCTTCCCTTCTGTGTATATGCTGTCATAATAATACATTTAAAATATTTTCTGCCGGCTTTGGAATGGGCGGGGCCACAGGCAGGGTCATTCTTACATACATCGTATATGCTAATAAGAGCCATATGCCATGCAATACCACTTCACAGCAAATATGATATAAGCAATGAGAATTGTTTCACAGGAAGCCGCTCCTTGCCTGTAGTTCATTTTGAATACATCCTCAACAATATTTCCGGCATTGCCCTCTACAAAGTGTTTAATTAATTAGCGTAAGGTATGTTTAGGTTACACGATGTTAAACACCTCTAAAGTATGTAGCGGTTGCTGAGGTAAAATGACTCAGCAAATTGTATCACATTTTACATTTTATGACACTGCTACCAAACTGGAGTGGATACTCAAATCTAAAAGTCTCTTATAGCTTTTTCTTACAGCTGTTGCTAGAAAGTAGGATTTCAAGCAAAATAATATGAAGGTCTTGACTTTTCCTGATTCATGAATAGAACCACAAATGATCAGAAAGTTGTGCTGAGACTGAGCACATCAGTGTTGTTGCTGGGATGTTCTGCCAATGCTATGGCTATATCCTATTGATGTAGTGCCTGACTACTTCTGCCACATTGACAAGTTACAAGGTTATTCAGTCTTCCAGGTGTCGTAAGGTGCTGACTTCACATGGTAACGCGATACCTGATGACGCTATTTCTGCTTTGACACTTCTTGGAAATCAAACAGGGGGTCATTAAAATGAACCAAAACTATTGTGTGATGACTAATTAATCAAGAGGCTTAGTACATCATGGCAAATAGTTGAACCTCAGTGGACTGCCAGTTCATTGGGAGGAAGCAGGATTTTTGAATAATTAACATTGGTTGACTGACATCATCCCACATAATCCCAGTGCTTCCTGGCATTCTGTTACCAGGAGATATACAGGAAAAAGGCCTTTAACTTTTTCAACTGTGTGTGCACTATAAATGGTGGTATGAACCTTATGTGAAAAACTTTAAGTTTATGTGCAGGAAGACACTTTCTTTCACAACTATAAGAGTGTTTTGCCTGTTCAAACACAAACTGTGATCTCATTTAACCCTTTTCTAAAAACACATTTTTTTTCACAAAGCACAAACTTCATAAAGCAAGCAAGCAAGCTTCTTATTGGGTTACCAGGTTGTGTTGAAACATGGCATGGGAGGAATAGTTTCTGGATTAGGTTTAAAAAGCAATCTGGTAACCTTGCTTACATAAAACAGACAAGACTCTTTGATTGGTTCATGATGAATTTTCTTAATAAACTCTGAGGGCTGGAGAAAGAACAAAATGGGAGAGCTACCATTGATGGTCTTAAAAAATGGTAGAAACCCAGAAAAATCCATGGAAAATGTCTTAGAC
The DNA here is from genome assembly GCA_019788955.1 of Albula glossodonta. NCBI lineage: Eukaryota > Metazoa > Chordata > Actinopteri > Albuliformes > Albulidae > Albula > Albula glossodonta. The sequence goes on from JAFBMS010000027.1 coordinate 2,270,828, forward strand.
CATAACATATGTATGGCATATAGCAGAATATACAAACATATATCATTACATAAACACAAAATCACCTTCTTTATGTGTTTGACTGCATGTATTGCAGTCATCAAATTAACATGCAGTGGTTCACTCAGATTGCTTAGGTACAGGAATCAGAAAGAGGAAAATCACTTAACTCTAGAATCAACAAAACAACAAAATACTTAAACAATGTTAGTCGCTTGCACTTGAAATCAAATGTGAGATTCAGGAAGTGAGAGTGTTTGCAATTTAAATGGAATGTATAGGACATTATGTGTCACAATGGAAACCCATTAGGCTTTCTGTCTAACAAATGATCATTTGGTCTCTTCCTTTCGAAAAATCATTAACAGGCCAATGGCCGGTCTACATACTCAATCTACGACAGTCTGAATGGGGATGGGAAGGAGGACACCATGGAGAACCCAATAAGAGGACATAAAACCTGACCTGTGTCTCAAACGCATGCAGCATGGGATAGAGCTGCTCTATAGAGTGAACCACACACAATCATTCCATATTACTCAATATGAGAGTAGCGCACACCGCAAATAAACTAGGGACGGTTGCAATCCCACAATGCAACTGTGAAGAGAGAGAGAGAGAGAGAGAGGGAGGGAGTGAGGGAAAGCATGTGACAGAAGTGGAGTCTTACGGATGTATGGCTAATTTGCTTAATGAATTCTCCTCCTTTGTCTCGGACACCACCCCCCCAGCCCACTCTGAGATGTGTGAAAGGGGACAGGACCACCCAGCCGGGTAACCGAGGACAGGAACAGGTACGGGGGTTCAAGGGTTCACACTGACCGTCCTGAGGATGGCACGCTGACGATCTGCTAAACTGGGAAGGGGAGGGGAGGGGAGAGGAGGGAGGGGCGGGAGGGGGCACATCCATCTATGAGGTTGAAACTATGTCGGATACCCCCTGCAGTGCCCCCATGCGCAACAGTTAGTAACAAGCTCCATGATCTGATGCTGTCGCGACCCTCTAACCTCCACTGACTACAGGGACAAATCGGCTAATTCTAGCTCAGCACATCAAAGGTATCAACATTTCAGAGGTATTATTTCTGCAAAATGCCACAACAATACATTTCACTTCAGGAAGTACAAGATCAGTAAGTGCAGGTACTAATAAAATTCATTTTTTATATTTAGATTGAATGTATAATTGAAACTGTTTTGATGTTTCAACTCATTTACATTTATTGTAATACACATTGCTGTTATAACTGAGTAACAGAAACATGAATACATCATTTCAATTTTCAAAACAAAAGATAATCCTATCCAGAATTAAATATTTTAACCAACAACTACATTATAAAATTATATTTAAATCTATTATATTTAAACTCGTAGAGGGAGTATAATATTGATATAATCAAAAATATGGTTATCGGTAATTATTCCAATTATGTTTGTTATAGCCTCATGAAATGTTATTCTGTATGGAACAGGTCAAAGATTAATCACAGTTCAAAGACACAGTGCAAAAGTGGTATAATTTTGCTGTTGTGGAGTCGAAAAATGGCCAATGCTGTGGGGAAACATGAAGATTACAATATTGGTTCAGATGGCATCCCTTTTCTCTTTCTTTTCGGATCGGTCGAAGCATAATTCCCGTTCTTTGTACAAGCTGAATACCGGACGCTAGAGTTTGTTGCTGTTTTAGGTTCACAACTGCAATAGTAAAATGGATCCCCAAAAGCAACTCTAAACTACACTAGGATTGTACTTAGCTCACAGGGTCACAGGGAGTTATTTTAATCACCAGAAGTGAAATTGAATTTCTTGGTAGTGGACTCGGAATACGGTGGTATTTTTTTCCCCACTTGACAAAATGTTCACCATGTGAGGAATCTCATGATTAGGTTTGGGGCTCTCTGTCTGCAAAAAACTGGGAAAAAATATCAAATTAAAAAAACATAACTTGTGGCTTGTGGACCATTGAGTTTATGAAAAATAAATCATGGGAAGAAAATTAAATGACCTCTGGTGTTTATTGAATGGGTCTGTCATACATTTTATTTTGGTAGTCAAAAGGCTGATTATCGAGTCCATAAATAGTCTGCCTAAACAGAAATCAAACTCTCGTAATGCGAAACCCTGACCACAGAGGCCTCGTTAAACAATCCCAATCTGTCCCTTTCTGCATTCATTAATGCATTTTCACCATCATTTGCATCTCATTTGCATATTGGGTTGATGGGATTGTGTGCAGAAAAACAATGCTAATGGTCGATATCTGATGTTTGTTTTCTGTTCAAATGCTGCTACATTTGTATTGCTGGACCAGCAAGCTTAAAAAAGCTATTGCCTACACACCATATCTGAAAACACCGAATTAAAAAAAACTGTTGATTGGCTTGTAACTATGCAATTCAATATCCAAATTTCTATGCTAAGAGTTAAGTAAGTATATAAATCCATATGTTTCGTTATTTGTCTTTAGAATTAACATCTGTTCAGAGGATGATTGTGAGAAATATTGTTGGCAAACTGTCAAAAAAAAAACTGTTGTCCACAGTAAACAACAAAATTAAAATGTTTCTGTTAAAAACACCCCAATACCTAGTACAAGATTTAACATGAATGAATATATTCATGCTGTGTCCAAAAACACCTTCTAAATACGTTTCAGGTCTATTTCAAATATGGCCCAAAACAAAGTACTTTTGGGCGGGGGGGGGGGGGGGGGGGGTGGGGAGGGTATCCAAATCTTTTCTAACACGACACAATTCAAATTACAACTACCTGCAAAAAACACGGTCAGACATCACAATGCCCCGCGGCACAAAAGCCAAAAAGGCAAGTATGTTCCAAACCAAGCTATTTATAGCGAGGCTCCAATGGCCCATTAAAAAGTTTTCTGTCAAATTACGGATTGCCTGAGTGAATCACTACACGAGCCGGCTTGGGTGGCGGGTGAAGGTGCTGTTTAGCTACTTCCATTTCATGACTGGTTAACATTCATTACTGAACAAATTCCTTTTCATTGATGGGAGCCGGGGAGTGCTGTGGGGGGGGGGGGGGGGGGGGGGGGGGGGGGGGGGGGTTGGAGGGGGGGGGGGTTAAGGGGAGCGGGGGTTTAATGTGTCCTATTCATTACACAGCCTTAATTCAGGCAAAGACATAACACACAATGTCTCGGTGCTCCAGAGACCGAGACTCCATTTAAAAAGGCTGTATCGATGGGCTTGCCTCATTCTGGGATCACCCAACACTTGAATGTGTGAGTGTGTGTGTGTGTATGCGTGTGCTTGAGAGTCACTGGGCATGTGTATATGTGAATGTGTGTCCATGTGTGTTTGCTTGAGTGTCTCTGGGCATGTATGGGTAGTTGGGTGTCTCTGGCATATGTATAGTGTATTTGTTTGTAGGTAAGAAATGTGTGTGTGTGTGTGTGTGTGTGCCTGTATGTAAGTAGTAAGTGTGTGTGCGTGTGCATCTGGGTGTGTGCGCACATTTGTGAGGGGGAGGTTTTGGGGGTGACAGGAGGGGTACAGGGACATCTGCTCCTCCTTTGGCTTGGCAGCGAACACAAAGGCCATCAAAGTGACAGAGGTTAAGTCAACCCCATGGCTGGCCAGCTGCTTCTCCTCCCTACGCATCCACGCCCCCATCCACCGATACCCCCCACACCCCCCCCTCCAAACGCCCTCTAATTCCCCCAGTGGCTCAGCCCTAATGTCATTAGCCTAAACATCCCGCTAATTGTAGCAACTCTCATACCATTCAGCCACTTAAAATCATATAACTCTGCCTCCGTGTAATGAATTTACTTATTTAGGTTTTGAAATAGGATTTACATACAGTGCTGTCCTCGGCTACGGGAGAAGGGGAGACAGGAAAAATCAATTAGGGCTTAAACTGTTAGCCATTTAGTTAACCAAAGGGCTGAGCAATGCATACATATGAGTTAAATCAACTGGCTGAACCTTTTCAAAGGGAGGGATGAGGAGGATTGAAAAGGCTCTTGAATGGGAGGCCATAGAGTTTGATACCTAAACAGACCCCAGAACTGCTCAGTCAACAGCAGCTCTTTTAAAGACCATCTGTAGCTGGTGGGTAATTAAGGGATCCTGAAACTACAATTAGAATAAGATAAAATAACAACAAAGAAAGTCACAGTTAATTATAGACCATGCGAGGAAAGCAAAGGTAAGCCGGAGGCTTGAGATATACAGTCCATGATTGGGAGACTTTACAGTTGCTTACAGCATTTGTTCAACAGCCAAGTTCAAAAAGTATATAGAAGTGCATTTTCATCACATCAAAGTTTTTTTTCAAATTTTACTCTTATGTGTGTTTGTGTGTAAGCATGGTTGTGTATGTGTGTATACCTGCGTTGGCCTGTGTGTGTTTTATTCTTTGCATCGACACACTAGTCTGGCAGACAATAGGATATTATGATTATGAAAAACTTTTACACAGTAATACAGTAGTGATACAAAAACAAGTGTGATTATATATGCTAGTCTCTTAGCCGAGGCAGCTTTAGAAAAACAATTTAAATGAATGCACTGTTAGATTATCTTTTTGCTCTACTCAAAATGTTTACGATGAATGATAAAAGACACAGTTAAATTTTGTGTTTAAAGTTGTTTTCTGGAGAATCATGTCCCTGAAACTAGCAGAATATGAACCTACGTTATTTGCAGACAGCATTACAAAGCAAAAATAAACAAATAAACAAATAAATAAACAAACTTTTGCAAAGTTGTTAGTTGCAAAACTGACTTGACAATAAATCTATAGTGCATCAAATGACACAGGTGTAGAGTAATTTATGTTTGATATCAATGAACAGCAAAGTTTCTATAGAATGATATAACCCTAATGGAAATTAAATGTCTCAGAATATATTTATATTAAAAAATAGATACACCTCTTCACAGTTTATAGAAACATATACAAATTAATGTGATTTTGAGGTATTGCAAGAAACAGAAACAGATTTATTTTTATATTTTTCAAAAAGCTGTATGGAGACTCTGCCTGCTCATGTCAAACATTAGACTAAGACATAAGGATCTTATCAAGACACAGCTCAAAGTTCACAACTGGAAAATATTGTTTGCTTAAAGCAAACTTCCCCAAAATATTTGAATGAATTATGTGACTGGTTACTTTACATGTTATCAAGTACTGTATTGAACATGCTTGTCTATGCAAAGTATTCAATTCTGAGAACACACATGGGATTGAAAGGTCTTTAATGGTGATACACTCACATCCACTCCCACACACTCATGCTTACACACACGTACGTGAAAATGACAAACATACAAATGTCAATCAAGATATAACACTGGTCCAAGTGAAATAAAGTAAATTATTTTAGCATGAAGATCCTGTAGATAACACCTAAAATCAGATATCAAATTCATTTTAAAAAATATATATTTGTTAAAATTAAATGACGATATATCTTTAACAGGGGGCTTGAACAATACCTTACTGTTCTCAGTGTTTTGCACACACACTAACAGACATGTTGGCTCCTAAGGTTAGTCAGTGAGCATTCTCCAGCTTTTCATGCATTACTATTTGCACATTTGTCACACAAGGCAGTTAGTAATCTTCTCCCCTTATTGATTTCACATTTTCAGGAGGTGTATTAGAAGCAGCTTAATTGTCCGGCTTGGAACGTTCATGTAAACATCCATTGGCTTTTTAAATGGAACCATCAAGTTTAGAATGACTTTCCAGACCACATACTGTAACAGTGTGCAATCTAATCTGTTAGACTGCCATCTATAGGGAGAAAATGGTACTGCGGGGAAGCACCTGCATTTTTTTTCTTCTTTCTTTTTTTTTTTTTTAAACGTAGGAGCCATTAGTTAATCAATCTTAAGTGGTAGGTCGCCGAAGATTTTCTCATAAAAGTTTTCAGACTGATGTGTCCCGTTGGCTTTGCAGTTGTGAGGGCCGTCTAATCTTTGGCCGCATATTCAGGCCCCTGGGATCAGTTATGTGACTTATAAAGAAAGTGCATTGACGATGTCCATGTAGCTCATCCTTAGTACCTTACCTTGCCCGTGAGCTATTAACCGTTGCTGGACATTCACTGACAGCCAGTGTGACTCTTAAGACGGATGTCCGCGCAGTCTGGAGATACAGGTGAGATACTGTCGCACTTCCCTGGGGCCAGAAGTATACTGAATATATTTAAACATTTCACTTGGCTGTTTGGTATATGGGACTTTTGTATGTGTGGGAGTGCATGTGTATGTGTAGGGCCTATGTGTGTGTTACAATTAATCTTAGATAATTGATGTGTCTCTTAAATCACGTTTAGGACAGTTGTCAGTTGTACTCGAATACACAAAACGACATAATTTTATCAATCAAAAACAAATTCTGAATTCAAGAATACCTTATTCTCCAGAATAAAAAAAAAAATATCGAAAATAAAATCTTTGAAAAAATATTGCAAATTGTGGAGAATGTTTCTCATTGTGGGTTACTTGGGTTGCACTTTATAGGATAATAATTTGAACGAAACAGAGAAAATACTTAAGCTTAGTGTGATGAAACGTAATTGCAGGAGCTTATTAGTGGTCTTCAATACATAATTTGCTATGTAATTTGCTAAACCTGAACTCTTTTTTTTTGACTTGGAGAGTAATGAATGGGGCTCATCATCAGGGACGGTTGAATGGCACGCGGAGGAAAACAGTCCGACACTGAAAAGGAAACGTCAGCACCGATTTAATCATTGATAAACATGGAACAAGTATGTTATATGCTTTTTCTTCTGAACCGATCGTAATCTATTTAACCCCAACGCGTCGAAAACGGGTCCTAAGGATCATCTGTTCGAAAAAACAACGTTCTTTAGCTTGACACAAAACTATAAACACATCTAGCATATTCTTACGTTAACATTTAAGGCGAACGAATATGTTAAGTACTGTAAATTATACTTATCACATGGACATAATGTAGCCTTTTAGGTTCTTCTGAGATATCGATCCGAAAAAGTGCAAATAGGGCTGAAAAGTGTGATGACAACAATTCTGTTTCTCTGAATCGTGCTTTGAGTTCACAGCTGGCTTGTAAAACACTACACTATACGCATTACTTCAATGCTACATGAAAAATGCAAGTATTGCAATATTGACATTTACCAACTAATTCATGAAATACCGCATTTATTTTTCCATCATACACTATTTTGTCTTTTCTCTGAAATATAATTCGAAAATAATAAATAGATAAATCCGTACAAAATGCGAAGGGTAGGTATGCCTATACTTTGTGCGATCATGGGAAAGGAATTGAAAATGATTCAGCCTCTTTCTGGTTGCAAGTAATAATTATCACTATCAATGGTTATCATGTTTATGAGTAATATTCTGTTCTCTATAGCGATTTTTCTTTATGGATAATAACTACCATTAAACTTTCAAAACGATTTTAAAATATAGTTTTCTTCTTCATCTGAAGCTGCATTATTTGTGTTTGTAAATAAAGCATACATAAAGGAAAACATGGTATGTAGAAATAATAATAATAATAATAATAATAATAATAATAATAATAATAATAATAATGAACGTGTCTTGTGCTTTGGACTGTTTGGTGAGGCTGTTGTGTGTGCGCGCGTGTGTGTATATGAGAGAGGGAGAGTGAGAGTGTGTATGTGTGTGTGTGTGTGAGTGGTAAGAGAGCAGTGGGGACAGAGAGAGTCAGCCCTCCACCGATGTCGATTGGAACTGCAGCTTGTCAAGCGTGAAGATGGCGAAGTGACACCGGGATCCACGTGCTGACCGAGGCTGGACATCCATGTCAGTGAGTATGGGGGTGGTATAGATAGAGGATATCTTTACGCATCGGTAGGTGTAATTGATACAATTCAATTTACAGTAAAGCGGTGTTTGTCTCTGCCACATCTCATATTATCACGCTACTCTGACAATTCGAGAAAACACATCACTCGTGAATATAACTCCTAAACTCTTGAATAAGTTTCGCTTAATCGAGAACCATTCGTTCGTTGCTCAGATGGACCTATTCATTATGGTCACGGTGGCAAATTACATTTGTTGTGGGGGGAAAAAAATGTCCAGGGACCGATTCGGTCTCAACCCCTCATGACGTGGAGAAGGATGACCTGCACTTATTTCTCTCGCCGCACTACAATTGAAGTTCTTTGTGCCTCGTAATTCCCTAAAGATCACTATCTCACTAGTTTATCCTGTGACGTTCACTGTCTCAGCAGTTTAATTAATTTCCCACCTCCGGTCTCTCGTCGCTTCATGGAAAACGAAGAAGTCTAGATAATAGAACAGTTAGTTATTCGTATATCCCACTGATACATGATGTATATTCAACTTTTAAGACCGAATTCGTAAAGTTTCACAATTTGCTATAAAACATACAAACGAAAACAATAATGGTATGTTTTTATTGAGTATAATGCATGTATGAATTGTAATCGTCCTTTATTACTGAATAAGAATGTTGTAATATTATTATAAAATAATATTTTTAAACCATAACTTTGTATTAAGAAATGTTGAAGCTTTATACAAAATTATCATTTGGTAACATAATCATAATAATATATACTATTATACATTTATTACATGTATTATTATATTTAATGTCATTATTGTGTTTAATGTATTTTTTATTATTTTTATACATTTAAAGGTTATCAGACAGACTATAAATATTTTACAGTAGGTTGACAGTTGTGTAGAATTTCCAATGTCTTTACACATCATGTTTCTTTGCTCTTTTCCTGATAATTCTCTTGATGGACTAACATTTGACCTCTTTTTTTATCAACAATTACTTCTGAGAACTTTTGACCCGATTCCCTCCAGCGAGCAATCGACTTGCTGCTCTTTCTGGTGATGCATTCTATTTTTAGGCAATCACAAGATGACAGCATGTGACAGCAACAGGCCCGAGCCCCAAATTGCATGATTTAAGGGTAGATCCTTGTAAATCAATTGAGTCTCTGAAACAGCAGGTCAGTCCCTGAGGCAGTCTTGCTTTTGACAGTTCCCATAACACATTCCCGGACTAAGTCCTTCGGCTTGTTTCCTCAGCCTCCTCGCGCCCCCACAGACCGCTGCCCGAGAACCGGCACGAGGAGAAACGGAGAACTTACGGAGGACGGTGTTAGCGGGATGAAAAGAATACATGTTAACAGCTGTGGGGATTCTTGCGTGCGGGTCGTAAATAACGTTAGCCTCTTTTTGCACGTGGCAATTTTCACATCGTTTAGGGACTTCCTGTTCTTCTGTTAACTTGCGTTCTTGTGTGACGCATCTTCTTAATTCCTTTCACAGTCTGTTTTCATCATACACTTACCAAGCTAAAAACATTGGCATAGAACTCTTAAACGCATCCTGTCTAGAGCAGGTTGTTGCTTTCTTTGTGGGTGAAGCACTGAAAAAAAGGGAATTCTCCTGTTGACTGCATCTGGTATTAGTCTTTTCTTGAAGCGTAGTACTATTAAAAAGCACCAGGGACTGTTTGGTTGCTAAAGCATCTGAACTCAATACTTGCTGGCTTGTATTTTTTCAGCATACTAATTCAAGCTTTTTGTTTTGGCTGCAATATACATTTATCTTACCACAGATTCCAATGTTTTCAACAACAGTTAAAGGGAAGAATAGTAGTTCCAGTCTTGTTAGGTCTGGCCTTTAGGACTATACAGATGTTATGATAACGTATGTTTGTGTTAATGAGGTAGTTAGTTTTAATGTTTGATTAGCTGGGTTGTCCAAGTTGGATATTGGGAACAGACTGACTCTAACACAAAATCTAACCCTAATCCTAACCCTAACCTTAATCCTAACCCTAACCCTAATCCTAATCCTAACCCTAACCCTAACCCTAACCCTAACCCTAACTCTAACCCTAACCCTAACCCTACCTCTTCCTAATGCTGTTATAAGATTTGATGCTGTCCTCTACAGGATGAGTCCAATATACTGGACTGCAGGGAGTTTTGCTGGCTAAAATGGATGATGGTGGGAGCCAACGGCGGAACGACAGACCAGACACCAAAAAACACAGGCCCTCCGCCACCACGTCAAACCGCTTGGGAAAACAAGCGAACCCGACCGCGTCCACAGATGCCGACCACAGTGTGATAATAAAAAGTGATGAAGGCACAATTAGAGTTTGGGAATCAAACATGGACTCCCCCTGACCATTCCTCTCTTTACCCCCACCATCTACTAACAGCAAAATCTGGTGGGGGCAAGTGAAGTCAAACTGGGTCTTCAAATATACCTCCTGAGCCTCCGGTTTGGGAGTCCCACTTTGATGTAAATTTGTGGACGGATGTTCGTTGCTTGAGCGTGCTGTTAAACAAACAAAAGCAAGGCATTTTCCTCTCTGAGCAAACAATTCCGGCCCTTTCATGTCTCGAAATAGGAAAGTTCATTTATCAGCAAATGCCAAAACATGCCTTTCTCTCTCTCTCGCTTTTTTTTGTTAAATCATAAAGCAAGCGAAGCTGAAGAGATGAAACTACTGATGCGACAATCCCCAAGAGAGTTAATAAACACTTTTTTTTTGTTTATTTTCTCAAAACCATTCATCTGGGAAAGATCATAATTTAAAGTCTACTATTGGAATGAAAATGTAGAATTTGTCTGGCTTATGGCCCCGTTTTATTTTATTCAAGGACAAGCTCCTCGTACTCCAGCGCTGAGCTGCTTGTCCCTGACACTTTAAAAGGCATATATCATGTCTAGTCTGTTCTAAATGAACTGAAGGCAAAATACATTTTTTCAGACTTAATCATAACATGAAGTCCAGTTCCATGCCCAAACCATTAGCTACTTTACTCAATTATTTTATTGGGAAACTTTAATATTTAGGAAACTATACAATATACATATTATTGATTTATTTTGACCAAAGGTAGAGCAAACTAAATGAAGTAAAGCATGATCAACGACACAACAGGATGTTTTTTTTTTTTTATCTAGGATGTGAACAAAAAATCTTCTGGTTACAGGCTAGCTGTGTATTTATATCAGATCTAAAATCCTTTTTGAAAATATTACAGTGCAACACTTTAAAGAATATGTTTGAGTAAATGGCTCAAACACCAATACATCTTGCTTGTTACAGGATTTGGTCATTAATAAACAGATCTTAATTACGCAAATTGTCCCTAAATCAACTTGAGCTTGTTTTTTTTCTGTCAAGTACAATGTTCCCTCAATCTAACAATCATAAACAGTTATTTCTAAAAACGACTTTACAAAAATCAGACAATGACGTATTTGCATTGGTAGAAATATGAAGATTTACAACGAAAGACAACAGCTCATTTTTTCCACCGCAAACAAACGCGAGCAAATTAGAGCATCTTTTGTTTCCTCCAGGGAGGCCTTTGGAAGAGTGGAGCTGGTTTCTGACGAGGATGAGGAGGGGAGGGTTCAGTACTTCAGGAATCACAAAAACACTCTATGGGAGCACTTTCAAACAGGGGTCAGGCCTGCAATAATATTTTCCCCCAGCGACACCGGTTGGTTTCCAGCCTGAACTAAGCAGACCATCTGCAAGATGTAATTCCCAAGCTGAGCAAACTTTTAAAAAGAGAAGGAGGGCCAGAGAGTGTTGGGAAAAGGGTAGGGAGGGTGCGCTGTGTGTGTGTGTGGGGGGGGGGGGGGGGTTTGTGAGAAGCTGGGGGGGCGTTTGGGGGTGCTGAAGAAAGGAGTGACACAGGGGGGCTTATCTCTGGGGCTTATCCAGGGCTTATAGCGCGGCTCTGTCCCACGTTTGTTGGGCAGAAGCCGCGGCTTGCCGCCCCGCTCCCCCGTCTTGTGAGCTGCTTGACTCTCACCCCCGACTGGGGTGAATCCCTATGTGGAGATTATCCCTCTCCCAGAGGTGCCTGCTGCGCAATGAGACACACACACACACACACACACACACACAAATATATATATACACACACACAGAAACAATACACACTTACACACACACACAAATATATACACACACTCATGCACACACACACAGAAACAATACACACTTACACACACACACGCACACACACAAATATATACACACACTCATACACGCACACACACAGAAACAATACACACCTACACACATACACAAATATATACACACACCCATGCACGCACACAAAAACAACACACACACAAATATATATACACACAGAAACAACATGCATATACACATTCATGCATACACACTCACATACACACATAAACATACATACACTCACTCAAATGCAGACACCCACACATGCATACACATTATGATTATTATTACTATTATTATTATTGTTGTTGTGATTATTATAAGGATTATATCATTGCTGTTGTTGATCATGCCACTGCTTTAGTGTTATCTCAATAATGTGATGGTACAAATATCAAATAAATGTATTCAATATTTCAGTCTTATATGAATGAATTTGAAAATGAGAAAACAATATTTGAGCTACGAATATAAATGTTGTCCTGCGAATAACATTTGTATATTTTTTACAAAAAACCTTTTTTTAACTAAAACAATTATTAGAGAATACAGTAAGTATATTGTGTAAGTGAAACCACATGGATCATATTTACTCCAACATAATCAGTTGTAATATATAATTATTAAATTTAATACATCACTGAAAATGTCTACTTCAGACACCAGTTGTACATTTGATTAACTCATTATTTAACCATTACTTCCATTACAATTTCTCCACTAATACCAAATTCATAAGTATTGCATTATCAGTTCTCAAGGCAAGAAGAACCATTAGCCAACACATCTACACATTATATTACATACAATAAACTCACACCACAGAGTAAATCATAACCAAATACATCAATATCCACATACTTGCATGTAGAAGCACAGTCTATATTCAGAAAGTCTAAAAATTTATCTTTAATGATCTCTGCTCTATACTACAATTTTAGGAACATTTTGTTCAAAAATGATTAAGTTTGTACTTTGTACTTCAGGAGAAATTATTTGTTGCTAAATTATTATACTTCATTGCCAACTTATGAATTATAATCACTTTGAGAAATAGACCATCTATTTTAATAGCCTGTTTTTACAAGTCAATGTTTTTCATAAAAGAATCCATTTAAATGTCTGATTCTGCCAGCACATGTATTTAATGAAAAACATGACCGACCCGTTACAAATCCATGAGGAAAGCAGAGTTCTACAAAGAAGGGGCTCTGGGGAGGTGAATTTCTCTGAAGAAATGTTTTTTTTTTTTAAGTTTAGTAGGGAGCGAAGAGTTTGGGGTGGGTGGACGGGGGGGCGGAGCTGGAAGTGTTTGATGTGGGAGGTCTGTGGGCCGTCCTGCTGGGCTGCTCCCTGAGACTTCTCATTAACCGTGTCATCAAAGGCCCCTGGCCCAGATAATCATAACATTATCGTTGACATTACCCCACTGCCGCGGCCCTCCTCTGGGCCGTCCACAAACATGCCTGTACCATTTGAGCGAGTCCCCCCCCCCCCAGCCCCCCATGTCCCGACCACGCACCCGGCGGGCCCGCGTTGAGCCTGTATGGTCGTCGTTGAACCCCCCCTTCCCCCCACATCAACACTGCCCCCCCCTTCCCCAAAGTCAAACCACTCATCAGGATCTGTTCGCCTTGGGGAGCAGTGTTTCGCGAATCGATGGCTGTAATTAAAGTGACAGAGACCTACGCTCAGGCTTTCAGGTGAGCCAGCTTTGCGGTGTCCTGGGAATACTGTCCCCTTGAGCCTCTCCTACCCTCCGAATGCATTACTGCCCCCTCTTTGCTGTCCCAGTACACCTGCCTACAGGCTCCTGCGCTGGGGTCAATCGGTCCCCAGTGCCTCCCCTGCTTTTAAGCCATCAGACCCCATTCGGCCACTCAGAGGGGTGGGGTGGGGCGCATAAGGAAGATATATACCCGTCACCCCATCCCAGGTGAACCCTCGTATAATACACAGGAGGACATGAGTGCACCCATCAGTTCGGACCTACACGGGACCGCGCTGTGTCCCGAGGCTCCTTTTTGGAGGCAATTATGGAGGGGCGGCATCTCTCGTCTGTGCCGGAGACAAACCAATTAGGAAGCGCTGCCGCCGTTAAAAGGACACTTCCGTGACAAAAGCCGGCCGCCGGGTCACGTGTTTATTATGTCATCTCCATCGCGGGCGCCGTTATGCGGATAAGTGTCACAGTCGGGAGGTCGTTGATGGGGAAATGGGATTCTGTTTTCGCCTCTGGGAATTTTTTTTTTTACGTGCCTGATTATGCCAATGGTCGCCTGAGTGGTTTATTATTATCGTTTGGTTTCAGATTCATATTTGATTCGGTCCCCATAAGTCACCCTTTTAAAAGGGTGGCGTAAAACTTCCAGGGGGGGCTGAGATCCTTGAGAAATGGGGAACAAGGTGAGGTGACGGGATTCTGGCTCGAGCCCCGGGCAGAAAGCCTTTAAAACGTTTTCTGACAGTCCCCTGTGACGTCCGCTTGAGTTCGGTTTCAAAGACAAACCCCTGACCCTCCACAAGCTCCTCATTGTTCCTGGGCAACATGGGCTCTCCGTATGTAACTTTGAAAAAGCCTGTTTAAAAGGTGATCTAGCAGCAGGCCTCCATGCCAGGGGAATGATGCGTTTCAGCTCATTAGCCCTGCGTACATTAACTCCTTTAGGTCACCACAATCAACAGATCATGAACTGCTTCCATTTCATGCAGTTACAGAAACAGAGAGACACTATGTGTTAGCATTTAATTCAAGTTTATGAATAATTTGGACAGAATGAACAATTCCAGCTACATCAGCCATTATATAGGTGGTTATGTTTGCTCATATTCATGTATGGCCTGTTCATGTGTATTAGCACAGAAATCCATATAAAAACACACATACAGCCAAATCAAAGCACATATGTAGCCATGTAGATAAGTACCCAAAATATAAGCACAGATATAGCCAAGTACATAAACTCATATGGCCATGTATATAACCATTTAGAGCCATATAGTTCACATAGCTATATATTACACATATACCCATATATAAGCATACTAAGCCATACATATCAGCACATATAGCCATGTATGTCAGCCCATATAATCATCTACATAAACTGACATATAAACATGTAAAGACACATTTAAACTTGTATAAGCACAATAAGCCCCAAAGTTATGGCTTCACATCACTTCCTGTGTCCGTCACATCTGACGATATCAAAGAGCCAAAATAAAGGTACGCCTCATTTACCCCCATTTATATGTGGCACAAAGGTACCTTCTCTAGAGAGAACACGGCAACATGGGCAACCCACTGGTCTTTTCACTTTAGTCAGGCGACTGACATCATAGCTGTAGCACTTATTTATAACACTACCAAATGTGAGCAGAGCCCGGAAAGAGTTTATTAAGGAGTACATTCAGGCACTGTAAAACTTCGCACTCTGTTTTGAGGAAATGTCTAATAGCACATTTAGCGAATTTTTTTATGAATTATATGTACATATACACGTGTATCCAAGGAGCTGAAGATCTAGCATTCTGGAAAAATCTTCACAAAGCTGATCAAGTATGTTTATCGGGGTTGGAACAGTGATTATTTTAATTTTGTTCTTTTACTTTCATTTATTGGTGCAATTCAATTTTCAAAAATCATGAATAAATTTATGATGCATCAGAACACAGCCAAATCAATCCAACATATTAATTTTACTTAGGGCATACTACATAACAAGTAACACAGTACATTAGTAACTTCCAACTCAACTACAGGCATATGACAATTTTCATACTAAGATGTTGCACTCAAATATGAAGGTAGAATTTTGTAGACTGAAGATGAAGGTTTTTTCCTATGGAGGTTTTCATTTAGCATGAGAATAGGATGAAATCTGACTATTTTTCCAGTAGTCAGTTTCCTCCAATCACAAATCGTGTCACTGAGATTACATGTCCAAAAATTACATGTGCTAAAAGCTTTGAAAAATCTAGCCCTTAAATGTACAATGTATTATATCAAGAGCTGCCACAAAAAAATCCTTTAGGCCATTATTTATTTAGCTTTGATCGAGTTGGTATTTACAAAGTGCATTTCTCACTAGGTATTCAAAACATGCGGTGGCACTTTCTCTGTTACATTTTGTATAATCACCTTCAGTGTTTTCGTCTGGTGTCATTTGAATCATTGTACTCGATGCACTTCATTCCTGTTAATGCACACATGCTATCAGCATTCTTTGTATGTTTAATTTGTAGTACATGCCTGAATTGTGGGTAATGTAGTCTAAAGGGTGTCATCTGGAATGACAAACTCAAAGCATTGGATTTATTGTACACTCTGAAGTTTATCAGAAGAAATCATCTTACTGGCTATTAAAATGCCCTTTGTCAGATCTAATTATCACTTTAATTGTATGTGGTATCATTAATGTAAGGAAAGGCGAACCTTAAACGGTGTTCTCAACTTGCTGCCACGATTCCCTAGTTCATCTTCTCTCACCCCCCAAAGTGACCCCAGCAACAGGTTTATGCATTTTTTTTTCCAGGCTAGAATGGATCTTATCTACAATCTGACGATAATCCTGCTCTATCATGGAGGTGGATGATCTCACTGGGCCGCCTGACACAGTGGTCACAGCTAGCCACCTGCCAGGCTGGACCCATGAATGTGATCCCAGTCCTCGAGCACACCATAGTGAGTCAAAGTCTCACTGCTTGGGTCCACATCCACTCTTTGCCATAAGAACTGACATTCCATGCCATACTTATTACTATTTAATAAACACATTTTACCACTCTCTGTCACAAGGACTGCCATTCCACACCATGTTTATTACTGTTTAATAAACACATTTTAAGCACAGCTGCTGTTCCCACAGTCCTCAGGGGTTCTGTAGTCACACTCATGCAGAATTCCCCAGTTCAGATTCAGAAAATCTCAAAGCCAGCTTTGATTTTACAGTCGGTTCTAAAGCACTTCAATGCTTTAAGAATAACTAATAGACTATCTATACAATTTATAACATTTTGTCAGAAGAGTGTGTCAACAAGTGACTCTTTGGGAAAGAAGTTGCCTAATTTGAGGAGACAAATTTGATTGAATACTTTGCTCCTTAGGTTTGATGTACAGTATATAGCTATGTGAAAGTTAAGAATACACCCAAGTCCAAGATGATATGTATTTTGCCACAAAAACATATAATTTTACATGGTAAGGCATAAAACACTATCCATGCATGCTGACAATACATGCTTTTTATCAGGTTAGCCCTTCTGTTTTTCTCCTCAAACCCATTGTTACAACTCAGTTTCAACTGTACCTGACCTCTAACATTCTGGTATACCTCTTCAAATCTCATGTCCTCCCAGGACAAAGCAGAGAGACAGTGATCATCGAAGTAAACAACAGGTTAGCTGAACAGCTAACTCTGATTGGTTCAGCATCCTTGGACTGCAGAAATTGAACATTGCGTTTTACACAATCAAGAGTAAGTCACACAGCATTGAGTCTGATTTGAGTTCTATCTGGGTAAATGGTAGCATTTGATTAACCTCAATTTAAGCCTAATCACATTTTTAATTCTAAAGGGGCCCTCTGTTCTTTACAGTATGAACCCTTGCCCTGAATCAGTTTCTGCAAAGGTAGAACATTTTATTCCATTGTTACATCGATGATAACCAGTTTTACAGGTCCAAATTCAGCCCAGTTCTTGTATCTGTTACAATCACCCTTGAGAGATAAACAGAAACAAAACTGATGTTGTCCTAATTGTCTCCAGAGCCACACTGTGGTGCTAACGACAGAATCTCTCTTCATATTTCTGTCTGCTCCAGTGAAAACCCTGGGTGTGACCACACTATGTCTCTGGATGCTCTACTGTTAATTATGAGAAGAAGTTCATTTGAAATCCATTTAAAGCTATATTTGTAGACTTGTTACAAAGCCTGAATCCATTGCTTCTCTGAGGAATTTACCAAATTGAAATACTCTTTCTCATTTTTTAAAAGCAATTCTTGTTCAGTTTGACCCAACAGTAGGGACACCAAATGCCTACTTAAGCTGTAAATATAGTCTCCTCTGTTTATGCTGAGCTTGTTTTTGTCTGTGCGGAATTTAAATTTCTATCAAGCTTAGCAGGGCACTAGCCTTGAATTAAGTGGTGTATGGAATTCAACCAACTTCATTGAGCATTACTACTGATTTGACTGTCAATCTTAATTTCTTAGATATTCCAATATATTATGAATGACTGAATATTTTAAATGAAATGAATGACATTTACATTGAATGTATTGAATGTATCTATATATACACAATGTTCTATAGATTTATAAATTGAATCTATAGACAAAAATGTTTTATCATATGCTTTATTTTATATTTCCCAGGGACCCTCAGCTTGGCAATTAGCAAGCAAATTTTGCTTTGCATGCTGTTTTCATGAACTGTTCCATAAAAATTTTTTAATAACATTTTCACTCTGCTTGTAATGTCTTGTCTTGTCTGTAGTAGACTGTTGATCAGTGACAATAAAACATTACTTTTGTTGATTATCATTGATTGTAGAAATTCAACTACTCTACAATTACTCTGCAGAACACTAATGTTAAAAAGTGTAATGACTTCATTTCGAAGTTCTGTTATCTAAGGAAAGCATAAGTTGTGTTTATGTAATGTTCACCTTTTTGCAGTGGTGGTGATACATATAACACAAAGCTAGATATTATTGATGAATCTTGCACAGTTTTGTGGGGAGGTGGCAACTTCCTGCTTTATGAATTTGGCGGCTGATGCGCTCTGATGTATAGAAACACACAGGAAATGCAGCAGGTGGTTTGCACTGTAGTGCACTGTGTGCATCTGGAATGTCTCCCATCCCACAGAGCCACACAGGTGACCTTATCTGTATTAGTTGTGCCTGGTACATCAGGTATGTCTCCCTTGCACAGAGCCATGGAGGCCTGGTCCTTATTAGCAGTGCAATGTGTGCATCAGAAATGTCTCCCCAGCATAGAGCCGTGGAGGCCTGGTCTTTATTAGTATGTATTGGAGGTAGAGGGAAGAGCGCGTGGGCTGGCTGACCCCGCGGCTCATTTGCATAAGGCCGGGAAAGTGAGGCCGCTCTCTCCATCAGAATGCTCTGACACCTCCGCTGTTTAATGCACTCCCTCAGTTTATAAATGCCCAAAGTGTGACAAACATTTCTGCCCAGGCACAGGGAAGGTCAGCTAGGCCGAGGTACATGCCTTGCGGATGTCTCTAAAGACATGTCTGCAGGAAAAATGTCTTTTGCAGGCAAAACCAGGTATGCACAGCATCCTATGAAAGGGTAAAACCCACAATGCAGCCATTATGTGTACCTAAAAATAGAAAGTAGTAAACTAATCCAGATTGAATAGTGAAACATTGTCTGATGGGTAAGAGAAAAAAGGTTCCAGTTACACAAGGACAGAAGGACACCCTGACACAGGTACCAATTCACCAACAACATCCACTCAATCTTCTCAGACTCATAACCTTTCAGTTCAATGAGCTTGACCAGGTTGTCGCTCCATTGTGACAAGTCTATCCAACTTCCAGTGACGAGCTTTGACACTAAGACAGTGGTTGGTGTCATAGCGATGCAGTCATGTCTCCAATTAGTAACAGTTTAATTGGTAAATCCCTTCAGTGGGGTGTCCATAAAAGTCAAACAACTCAATGCCGGCTAAAGTTTGTAAAAACAAATCAGAGTGGTAGTGCCATCCTAATTAAACAAAATTGTGGAGGCTCACCACCCACAACTTCCTGTTCCAGACCCTCTGGAGATACAGTACCCGTGGGGACGGCTGCTACTACTAGCAATGTCACTGTGCACTGTTCTAGCACACAATAAATTGGTCTGGACAGACCAGTCTGCTAACTGACTAAATGCAAATGTGAAGTTAATTGCTGCTCCTTCGTCATTGCAACACTTGTAATGTTTAATTCATGATGAATTGATGTCATAACCTGTTGTGTACTACATGTATAATTACAAAAACAATTTACTGCAGGTAGATATAGGTACATAAGTTGAAGTTAACAATTTCAAATGCATGTTCTAATATGCTAATGAATGCATAGCGTATGACATTGGGTCATTGGGGCACTAACTCTTTGCCAAAAAGACTAACCCCACCTAACAAGACCCTGTGTATATAGAAGACATACTGTAGCATATACCTTATTGCTTTTGTGGAGTCTTTGCTCTAATAAAGAGGGTGGCCTTAAGCCTAGTGGCTAAATTGCTTGCTAGGGACCCACAAGATTGAGGGTTCATGTTCTTGTGTAGCCTCAATAAGACTCAGTAAGATAATTACAGCACTTGAACAAGGCCCCTAACCCCACCTTGTTCCTGGTGTGGGGGGCTTATCTGGTTGGTCTAATCAACTGTGAATCACTTAAAAACATCAGCAAAATAACTCTAATGAAAGGGTGCAAATACACAAGCTTTGTCTGAGATAATGAGAATTTGAGCAACTATTTTGTTCGATTTTTACATTTTATTTAAATTTACTACTTATTGCCTTGTTTCATATGGAGCCAGTTATCATGGCTAACATCTTGGCTGTCAGGAATGTTCATGTCTCATGGTTATGGCTACACTTTTGTTATACAATAAAAATGTAATAAGAATTCTGTTATAAAACTGTATGTGGTAATTTGTGTGTGGTCCTCCATGCAAAGTACTTCAGATAAGACATACATCAAAAGAATTAGAACTCATTATTTATACAGATCCTGTGTATTTTTCTTCTTTCAGCCTAACTATACTTTAATATTTTGCAGCAAGGGTCACTGTATCTTAATCACCACCCAAGTGCTATCATTTATTAGTGTTTTAACAGATCATTTTAGCCTATGTTTAATTGCAATTACTGCACTGTGAATTTTAATGTAGTTCTAAACTTCTAAATATATTTATGAATTATCTGCAACAAATTAAAAATGTAAAAATTGTTCACAGTGAAAAAGCTTGGTAGCACAGTCTTGTGCTTTTAATTAAAAATACAACCATCTGTGCTAAAAAACACACACCTGCATAAAAAGTATTTCAGATGATAGACAAGGCCCTTTTTAAATTCAGTATTAACTATATGACTACATCGGACTGTTGCCCCTGTCAACAGTTTTAATTCTGCAAACATATTTTCACAAAGTCAAAATTTACATTATATAACGTATGTGATATACCTACATTAAAGTTTCATTCCACCATGTATATTTATTGTGTATGTGACAAAGTACAGTTCTGCTTAAGGCACATGTATCCACACAGTGAAGATACCAATACAGTTAACAGATACCTTCAAACCAATTAAATTCACTTGCTGTTCGCTTATTGTAACACCTCCTATAAACAGAATCAGTTTATGCTACACTCTGGGCTCTTGGATCAGTCACTGAAGACCCAGATCAGTTGTTATTTGCAGAATGTTTTTCTCAGTGTTCATTCCCGCCTAAGGTGCACTGCAGTCAGAACTTTACGGTCTAAATAGCAGGAGTGTCACAGGGACCGTTTTGGCGATGGATGTTGTGGATGTAGATTTGTTAAAATCTTGTCAGATACTATGGACCTACAGTTCCATTCGCGGAACCCGTGGCAGGAATGCAAAACACTGAAGGCTAGGGCAAACAGGAATAGGCCTGAATAGAGAGGAGAGAGAGACACAGCCATAGTGATGGGGAAGAGGTCAGGAGAGAAATGCATTCTGGGAAATGTCCACTGAAAAGATCTTTGACAGGTGACAGATGAGCTTCCACAAAAAGAAGACCCACAATGCCCCTCGTGCTCGGAGGCCTTGTCCGAGCCGGCCGCTTCCTAGGAGACTAATTAGCTTCCACGTCATTATTTCGCCTTTTGAATATGGCTGCGAAACGGTCTGTTCCTCCGATGAAGCGCATTCAAGTTTCAAATGGGCGATCCCTATGTTAATCAAACTGCTTTAACCAGGGGGTATCGCAGCATTATGCAAGAAGTCAATTAGCCATTAACAAGAGACATTAGGGGCAGCGTTTTGTGTGTAAATACTGTATTTATCAGTGTTCTGTAATCCCACTCTGAGTGCTTTACCAGGACATAATGTGGACATTACAGCTAAAGCCATTTGATCCGTTGATTGGACGGTTATTTGACAGAACTGAAAACAATCCTATTATCATTTTACATCTTAGCCAATGCGTATCTTCTAAAAAAATGCATTTCTTTAATTGTATGCAGTGGTTTGAATTAAAAACTGTGGGGAAAAAAGAGAGAAAGCATTTTCTCTTTGCTCCTGGCACTCCTTAATGGACAGTTTTTTGGTGGGGCATGAAGAATGACCGGGAGCTTTTTAAACTCCATTAGTTCAACAGCATTTACTCTTTGATACAGCTGCAAGCACAACAGCCAGCTAATAGCTTTTTCATTGTAATGGCGGTAAAGTAATGCCCATTCTGACTGGAGAGCTACGCATGAATCACCTAGCTCCTCCGCGCAGTAATTACACCAAAGCTGCCTCATAACAGTTAATGCCCGGCTATTTAATGATCCCACAATTACTACAAAAGGAGCCTTGCTCTCAAGGCAGGCGTAGACAAAAAAATCGTGTCGTGTCCGTTTTGAAAAGACGGAGGAAAAAAAAACATGTATTTCCTCTTGATGATCAATTGCTTTCTTATTGAAAAGTTTCGTAAGGAGAAAACGAATGAACACTTTGAAACGCTGCCTGAGCGTTTGCTGTTAGGAATGCACAGAAAGTTCGCTCTTAAATTGCGTTCAGCTGTAATGCTATGAAGTTATTTGTTGTTCCCAAGCTTCACTTAGAGAAGAATCTTTGATGAAGAGCCCTTCTTTTCTTTTTACTCGGTATTAAATGAGGTAGACTCCTGCATTTGGCTCGGTCTTACATCAGGATATAGAGCTACAGCCTGGCCTTAGATTCTCATAAAGCTACAGAAAGACTCCTGCCTCTAATGTTACAACGATAGATAAATATACAGACATAATAATAATGTTATCGTGGATAAAACATGTACCTTATGCTTCACAATTGATTGTTTTATCTATTTTTTAATTTATTTTCATTTGTTTATCCTTTATTTTAGCAGAAATCCCCACTGAGTTTATGTCTCTTTTTCAAGAGGGACCTGGCATATACACATAATAACAAACATAATGATAGGAAAAGTTAGAAACAAGATTTTGTGTTTGTGTTACATAATGAGCAAATGTGGCATGCATGTAATTAAGCGATAGCTTATTACAGATTGTAGGCAATTAACTTGAAGTCTTTAGTCCTTCTATGACCTCGTACAAGGAGCAAGGAGTGTTTGCTCCTTGAGAGGCCTATGTTCTATTTAATTTCCAAGGACTTTGCATATTACCAAAGGGAGATAACACCAGGAACACTCCACGCCCCCCCCCCCCCCCCCCCCCACCCCCCCCCCCCCCCCCCCCCCAACCCCCCCCCCCCCCACACCACCCCCTATAACACCCACACTCTGCAAATGGTATCCTTTTCCTTTTCCGTCTCCTCCAGGTGGAAAAAGAAAGGACAACAGAGGAATTGTCACAGTCTAATCTGAGCTTGTCAAAGCGTGACCATATTTTATTTCGCACAATCAGAAACAATATCACCGGCGACACGGCGGGCTGAGGGGGGCCCTCGGATGCGCCGCAATTTCCCTGGACATTTCAATCACGCCACAGACACGGATTATTAATATCCAAGTTAATGAAAACAAGGGCTGGGGAACACGGACACCGCCTCACATTTCCACTGCTCACGGCCAGGGACCCATTTATGAATTGAATTGGACTGAAGTTGGATAATTTTTTTTTTCTTACAAAAAATAAAAACATATTTTATTTAACACCTTCAAGGCCATATAAACTATGTGATATCTAAGGAGGCTCAACACAATTAAATGTATAGAGTTTTAGAAATGCAGCATTTTCTATAGCATTAAGTATCTAATTTTAATGCATAGAATATAATTTTTTTCACCCTTCATTGGAGGTCTTCGTATAAATGACCTGAAGGTGACCTACTGTTGTTCCAGAGATATTACTAACAAGTCAGTTTTGATTGGACATGTAAGTACCAGAGTATAGTAAGTAAAACACAGTAATAATAATAACAAAAAAAAATGTACATTTACATTTATTCATTTTACGGATGATTTTCCATGGGCTAGATTGAATACCACCGTGTAGAAAAGAACACAACTTCATCTCACATTGACGCCGACTGATCTAAGCTCATTCTCTCTGACTACTCTCTGGACAGGGAATGTGGGGGTAACAAGAATGTTATATGGATACCCTCAGCTTTTTGAAGATGGTATGTGACCTTCTGTGGGTGTAACTTTGCAGTTCTGGTGGTTTTAGGATGGTAAGGAAAGCCGGCAGGTTTCTGACATGGTTCTTCTGTGTACATGTTGGATCTAAAGATTCATTAAAGGGTTTTTGTATGTATGTATCTGTTTATCCCCTAATTACTCCTTATTTGGAATGGCTAGTTGTGTTCATGCTTGTTGCTGATAAGTCTGATTCAGTATTCAGATCTGATTCAGAGGAAGACACTACTGTGACAGTGATGTGTAAAGTAGCATGCCAGTTGTTATATTACGTCAAACTGCTTGGTATTTATAAGAAGTTTTGCATGAATCCATACTTACAGCAAGATCATTAGTTACCATTAGCTTCTGGTGGCCCTGCTACTTAAGATAGAGACTTTCAGCTTCTTGATCCATTCACCAAATTTTGAGCTAATTGATAAAACAATCTATTAGTCAGAAATTAGTTTAATTTTAATCAAAATATCAAATATTAAATACGTTATGAAGCTTGAGACAATTTGTTTCTCTATGTGTCCTCTTTGTCATACAGGTCAAGAGTTCAATCACTTTAACATGCATGTCATGGTGCCCACAAGTGAGCAAAAATGTTAAAATCATCAAGATTAATCAAAATCACTGTGACCCTATAGATGACAACTGTGCCAATATGCCACTTTGCATAATGCAGTGCTTAACCCCCTTATAACAATACAATTAGACAAAAACATGCCTCACACATTGGTGAAGAAATAAATTAGAGGACAAGGGTATGCTGGCATTATAAATGTAGAAATTAATATAGTGTATATGTAATTTTATATAAAAATATAATATGGGATACACTTGTAGAGCTACATAGCATGTATGGAACAGCTATTACTCACACAAATGTATTGGAAGCGTTCATATTACTTGTCACACTGTCATCGTATTTTAATCAGTTATGTCATTCTATTGTCATTTATGGACATATCAGACTACAGCAGTCCATGTCACCTGATGTAAGACTGTTTGCATATTTTTGTGCTGTTGAAGGCAATGTGTGTGTTGTTTTCTGGGCAGTTGCCATTGGTGATGTTGCCATGGTATTTTCCGTCCGTATGTCACTTCCCCAGTCCCTGATGACATGGAAGGTGACGTAGCACACTCTATCAGTCTGTCAGCCGGTATAAAACGATCTGAATATTTATTTAGTGTTTATGAATGGGTTGTATTATAATTATTATGGGGCACCCTTTCAAAATCATTTTGTGCATCAGATTTCAACATTACTCATCTATTTTTGAGTTACCACAATTAAAGAGACACTCCTTCAGATGTATCCGTCCTCAAATTTTCTTCATTCATAATATTGTAGTACATAGAATGAAAAAAAAAAACTAGGTCGCCCAGACCCTCCAATTCAAAATAGCTCTATCATGGCCGCTTTCTTTCTCTCATTCTTGCCCCTAACAGAAAAGAAAATATCTACAATTGATGCCGTGGGGGAGGAGGGTGATAAACTGCCCTAGAAATTACACGGTGAAATATGGACAGTTTAAATGTGCCCACTGTTTGCTTCGCTTCAGCAAGCTTGGGCCCTGCTTGGAATGAGCGGAGGATCTCCAAGATTAATTGAGTCCTGGATGTTTTTGGCCCTGCGGTGCTTCCAGGGACAGCGAGGCTGAAAAGGGGAACCCGGACCAGCCAAAGTAAAGAGAGCATCTCATTAATATATGATTAATGGCGGCTGGCAAGGTGATTAATTAGTGTTTGTGACAGTAAACTTTTAACAAGACTACATGCTTCCTTTTGGAATGCCCTGTTTGTCTGTTTTTTTCATCTCCCTTGTCTCCCCCCCACCCCACCTCCTTCCCTACAACTGTCTTTAAAGAGCAGACAACTTTGCATATTCCGGTCTTGTCCGATTTCATTCTCTGGCTTGCCAGAAGAGCGTACCAGGAATGAGGGGTCTCAAACATGATTGATTGCTTTGCTTTTTTATTTGCAAGTTGAAAATCTAGCGTAGGTTTTTTTTTATCTTTTTTTTTTGCCCTCTACTTATTTTTCCCTCCCTTCCTCTCCTCCACTTGTTCTTCTTCGTCTGGCAGAGGTCTCCAGGCTCATCGGGACAGGACATTTCCCCCTCAGCTTTGCTTTAGAATTGATTTGAGTCACTGGTGGATGAGTTTGTGTATTTTTCTCACAAAAAATACAGCATACTTTATTTGCCCTTCAAGTCCATGAGCAGACACACTAAAGGCTCAACACATGCACACGCATATATATGCATGCAGCACAAAAATACATGCACTAGCATTACATATAGCACGTATTCACATACATGCAAAGAACACATGCACTCACCCACATACACATACCACCAAAAGGTGACATGTGCACATACATATTACATAAAAGTCAGTTTCACACACATGTATGCTCACAGTGAAATACATCACCCACACAGTACCAATAATACTCAAAAAATGTACATACAATTCACTAAAACACATGCACTCACACAGATTGAATACCACAGACATAACACAACTGCATCTACATTGACATGATCTACAGCTGTGATGTGTACTTCTCTGGACTTGGATGTGTACTCACATCCTATAATAATAATAATAATAATAATAACCTTCTGTTGTATTTGATTGGTTTTTAGAGGTAAGAAAGCCGGCAGGTTTCTGACATGTTCTTCTGTGCATGTTGGATGTTAAGATACATCAAAGGGTTTTATTTATATCTGTTTATCCCCTAATTACTTTGCATGAATCCATGGCTAGTTGTGCATGCTTGTTGCTGATAAGTCTGATTCAGTATTCAGATCTGATTCAGAGGAAGACACTACTTGACAGTGATGTGTAAAGTAGCATTATCATCAGCATATTTTGAAGAGTTGATGCATGAATCCACTTACAGCAAGATCATTAGTTACCATTAGCTTCTGGTGGCCCTGCTACTTAAGATACGTTATTCAGCTTTTGATCGATTCTATTTTGAGCTAATTGATAAAACATCTATTAGTCAGAAATTAGTTTAATCAATCAAAATATCAAATATTAACATAGTTATGAAGCTTGAAAATTTGTTTCAAAATGTGTCCTCTTTGTCATAAGGTCAAGAATTCAATCATTTAACATGCAGTCTTGGTGCCCCAAGTAGCAAAAATGTTAAATTATCAAATTAATCAAAATCACTGTGACCCATAGATGACAACTGTGCCATATGCCACTTTGCATAATGCAGGGCTTAACCCCCTTATAACAATACATGACAGCCTCATTTGGTGAATATAAATTAGAGGACAATATGCTGGCATTATAAATGTATAAATTAAATAGTGTATATGTAATATTATATAATACAATATGGGATACACTTGTAGAGCTACATAGCATGTATGGAACAGCTATTACTCACACAAATGTATTGGAAGCGTTCATATTACTTGTCACACTGTCATCGTATTTTAATCAGTTATGTCATTCTATTGTCATTTATGGACATATCAGACTACAGCAGTCCATGTCACCTGATGTAAGACTGTTTGCATATTTTTGTGCTGTTGAAGGCAATGTGTGTGTTGTTTTCTGGGCAGTTGCCATTGGTGATGTTGCCATGGTATTTTCCGTCCGTATGTCACTTCCCCAGTCCCTGATGACATGGAAGGTGACGTAGCACACTCTATCAGTCTGTCAGCCGGTATAAAACGATCTGAATATTTATTTAGTGTTTATGAATGGGTTGTATTATAATTATTATGGGGCACCCTTTCAAAATCATTTTGTGCATCAGATTTCAACATTACTCATCTATTTTTGAGTTACCACAATTAAAGAGACACTCCTTCAGATGTATCCGTCCTCAAATTTTCTTCATTCATAATATTGTAGTACATAGAATGAAAAAAAAAAACTAGGTCGCCCAGACCCTCCAATTCAAAATAGCTCTATCATGGCCGCTTTCTTTCTCTCATTCTTGCCCCTAACAGAAAAGAAAATATCTACAATTGATGCCGTGGGGGAGGAGGGTGATAAACTGCCCTAGAAATTACACGGTGAAATATGGACAGTTTAAATGTGCCCACTGTTTGCTTCGCTTCAGCAAGCTTGGGCCCTGCTTGGAATGAGCGGAGGATCTCCAAGATTAATTGAGTCCTGGATGTTTTTGGCCCTGCGGTGCTTCCAGGGACAGCGAGGCTGAAAAGGGGAACCCGGACCAGCCAAAGTAAAGAGAGCATCTCATTAATATATGATTAATGGCGGCTGGCAAGGTGATTAATTAGTGTTTGTGACAGTAAACTTTTAACAAGACTACATGCTTCCTTTTGGAATGCCCTGTTTGTCTGTTTTTTTCATCTCCCTTGTCTCCCCCCCACCCCACCTCCTTCCCTACAACTGTCTTTAAAGAGCAGACAACTTTGCATATTCCGGTCTTGTCCGATTTCATTCTCTGGCTTGCCAGAAGAGCGTACCAGGAATGAGGGGTCTCAAACATGATTGATTGCTTTGCTTTTTTATTTGCAAGTTGAAAATCTAGCGTAGGTTTTTTTTTATCTTTTTTTTTTGCCCTCTACTTATTTTTCCCTCCCTTCCTCTCCTCCACTTGTTCTTCTTCGTCTGGCAGAGGTCTCCAGGCTCATCGGGACAGGAATTTCCCCCCAGCTTTGCTGTAGAATTGATTTGAGTCACTGGTGTATGAGTTTGTGTATTTTTCTCACAGTCTACAGCTACTGAATTTGCCCTACACAGTCATGAGCAGACACACAAAAACACATGCACACGCATATATATGCATGCACACAAAAATACATGCACTCACACATATACACGAATTCACATACACACAAAAACACATGCACTCACCCACATACACATACACACAAAAACACATGTGCACATACATACACATAAAAGCACATTCACACACACATATGCTCACATGAAAATACATTCACCCACACAGATACCAATATACTCAAAAACACATACAAACACACTAAAACACATGCACTCACACATATACAAACACAGACATACACAGCATGCCCCTACACACATATCTACACGTGTGATGTGTACTTCTTGTACTTGGATGTGTACTCACATCCATAATAATAATAATAATAATAATAATAATTCTGTTGATAGATTGTTAGAGAGAAAAGCAGCCTCTTGTCCTTCTGAAGCTGTAGGTGTTAAATACTCAGGGGTTTTATTTTACACCCCGCTGACTTTGTGTCACTGACTGACTGCAGCCATTTTGGACTCGTTCATCATCTGCCAGCAAGGCCACTTCACAATGTGTAAAGGGTTATCATCAGCACAGAACAGTGATCCACATTCACTCAGGGAGTGGAGGACCGGGGCCGGCCTGCTGCCGTTTACTTACATTACATCATATCCTCATTTGGGTTCTATTGTGAGGTTCGCTGCTCATTATTGGTTTATTGTTTAATCATCAAAATGGCGAGCATATGAACATAGAAGGTGCGTGAAATTTTACGTTTCAAAATGATGAGTGCTCTGGGTCAAATTTTTGAATTTTTTCATCAAAAAGTCTTATCCCCAATAAATGATAAATTATGAAAGATCAAGGAATTAACTCAGAAATGCATATATATGTTTGGTATGGCTGGGCAGGACATATTTTTCTATGATGAAGTCATTTTAATATTTCTATATGGTGTTGTGTGTATAGGCTGAATAGATTATTAATATGTTCATACAATGAAATATGGCTATTTTCACAAACACTTTGCTGAAAACCCAAAGAAGATTGCACAGCTATATTGTAGGCCTGTCTCACCACTTGAACATCCTTTGTAAATATGTGTGATAAGCATGAACACTTCTGGGCCACTGAGTAGCTATGGCGGTAAGATAGACATTCGGACGAGCAAGCACGAGCCCTGAAACTGCATGTTCAACTCCCAGCCAGACTGGCTGAGCAACCAAAACGGCATGACAAAACCTGAGGATCCTAAGGAATCCTAGGGGTTAGGCTGGCTACGTTCACTAGCCTCAGTGCTCTATAATCAGCCAGATGCACGCAAGCGTTTCGAACGAAATATGTGCCAACCTCCTCATCCTCCCATGACATAGGCATTATGTAATTACTGCCGCATCTGCAGTGTGGAAAGAAGCGAGGGATGGGAAACTCAATGGATTACAAGAAATAGATATGCTTAGATAGTACGTCGCTCATGATGGCGGAGGCGAAGTTTTGGCCACGTTAGGTACTTACAGTGCCATCTCCCCTCATGACTGTTTGGCCGATCCCTTTCTTTGCTCCGGTCCGCACAACTTTCAGACATCTGGCCGTTTACTGTTACTGTCTCACGCAACTGCTCCGCCTGCAGATGGGTCTCCCATTTCATGATGCCCGGAACTTTCCCATCTCCCCCTGTATCGTACATAAAGTGGCCAACCCCCCTTGAAGAAACCCACAGTCCTCCGCTGAGCTATAAACCCAGCAGTGTACATTTTAGGATTTAATAGGCCTAAACCTCCAATTAAGAGGGTGCCGTTAATTGTTTATGCCACGTAAGCAGCACAGCTGGGATCTTTACCCTGGCAAAGCCTTCTGCCATTGGCGGAAAACTATTCTGGATGCTCTCTGGCTTTCATCTGGAAGAAATTCAATTCTGAGGGAATAAAAATGAACCTGCATAAGTCTATGGTGGAGGAGGCACCCAGCATTTCAACACAGAGACATTCTACATTCTGAGGCTGTGAAATTCTGTAACAGGTGAATGTTGTTAATTACAAGAGGCGGGAGACTTTGTAGTACCATGACACATCTTTAACGTTATCATTTGGTTATGCATACAGAGCACACCAATGACCAGTAAAAGGACGAATGAAAATAGATTAGAATAGAAATGACCAATGAAATTGGTCATTTCTAAACAATCTTCAGGGCCTCTCTCCGTGCCTTTGTGACTTAAGTGGGCGAAGTTTCCTCTACCTCTGTCATCCCACTTCCTTCTTCTGCCTGGGCCCGGAATGTCAATGTTAAGAAAAACAAGAATTAATCAGAACATATGGCTTTTAATATAAAAGCCCATCATCCTTTTTATTAAGTTTGCAGCCCGGAGCAGTGCTGGCGGGGATCAGAGGGTGAGGGGATGGTCACCTGTACAAAGCGCTTGGCTGCAGCTTTCTTATACAATAAAAAGCCTTTTCTGGGAATTTGTTCAAAAATCGGGCAGACTTTTCATCATCGCAGCAGAGCAGAGTAACTTTTCTTTAGATTATCTTCATAGTTGATAATCTCTTTAACGACAGGGGTGAGCTGCTACACCTGAACTTCCTCATCTGGGTCTCCGGCAATCGCTCTATAGCACGGACACTAATCCCATAATTCTTTGGGAGGACGCCTGGCAACCCGGCTCTCCGTGGGCCCCCTGGGCTCCTGTGCCTGCACCATCACGGAGGAAGTGGTGGGAAAGCAGATTTACAGTGGCTCCATTTCATTTCAATAACCTGCATCTCTCCCCTCCTCAAGTCAAGGTTCACAGAGGGGGTGTATGTATTCTATAAGGCCTCCAGTACCCGCACCTCTGTTCTACACAGTCCCGTAAAGAAGGGCTTTCGTGTTGACTTAAAAGGGAGGATGAAGGCCCAGTGGTTGGATTTGTCATATACACAATGTTCAGAACCATTGTGAGAGACCTTAGGACACAAAAATGTTTGGAAAGAACAGGCACATTCCTGGGCAGCAGGGGACCTTGACCCAGTCTTCCACAAAGACCTCTCAGTGGCACAGTCATCTTTTTTCTTTCTTTTTGGTTGTCATTATGTTGGTGATTATGTATGGACTGGCTGTGAAATAAACTACTTTGATTGTCATTTCCATTTCCATTCCTCTTGTGATATAGAATCACTGTCTTTCTTGTCCTTGTTACAAATTTTAAATGTTTCCAATTCAACTACCATGGTTATGCAGACAAAAAGAGACATTGTTTAGTCATTATCTTGCATTGAACTGTTCAGCATCCCATGGTATAAAAGTATTTCGATTCGTCAATGATTGTTTATTGATAATTGTACAGATACGTTTCTCAGTTTTAAGCATGGTAAAACATGACCCCAGCTGCAATTTTAGCTCATATACTGTGTTAGCAACGTAGCATTTGTCATTTAGTAATTGTAGATGAGATAAAACTTCAATATTTTTCTTGCTTGCATTCTTTTCTGTGTGCAAGTGCTTGTGTTTGAGTTAGCGACTTCCAAATGACAGCAACCCTCTATCTTATTCTATGCACACACTTGGCTATAGCTCATCTCCAAGCTGACAGTAAGCAAGACCAGACCAGTCTTTAAACTCCTCACAACTTCTGACAGTTGTTTTACACAGAATCTGAAGCTTTTGCAATCTCATCTAATTCTAAAGACAGGTTATGGCACTTTTCGCTTTCTGCTACATTGACGGATAGTGCTCAATGTTAATCGTATTTACTTCAATTGTATCCAGTTCATTTAATCTAGTTCAAGGCTACATTTGAAATTGGAGCTTGTGGGGGCGTGAGGAGAGGATGGGGTTACTCTATATTTACTTTGAGCACCTGGCCACCCCAAAGGTGCGCATGTGGCACTAGAAACATTTTGGAGCGCACATTTAGTGGTCACTTTCACACCTAACTCTCAATTTCCATCTAACACATACACTGCTGTATATTACCAGCATACATTGTTCTAATCGTTATACACAACACCCAAGTATAACATGCGCAAAGGGAAATAAATGAAACTCAAATGTGGCCCGGTGGCAGAGCCTGCAATTCCCAGCCCTGCTCGAACCCACGCACAAAGTCACTGCAGGCCAGGATGTCTATATTTCATTTAAAGGGGGATAAAGCACAGAAAGCGGGATATTTTCTCTTCGTGCATTCTAAATAAGGGTGGGTAGAGAATAATAGGGAGTTAATCAGATCAGTGAGACTCTAATTCACTTGGTATCGATCCGGCCTGATTTCTAATGGGACTGCAGACCAATTTCAAATTACAGTAAGCGGAGTGGAGCTGGAATACCAATGCTATGTCCCCCCCCCCCCCCCCCCCCCCCCCCCCCCCCCCCCCCCCCGAGCAAGCATGCAGGATCATGAGCTTCAATGCTTATTATGGGGTGTTAAGGAAAAAACCGGGCACACACACATGGGGTGGAGTTGGGGGTGGGGCTGATGGGAGTGGTCTTGGGGTACCGAGCATGAATGGCCTATCCAATGCAGCTGTTAGTTAATTAATAAGAGAACTGCCGAACTGCGTTTTCTTGCCTCACACAAAAGCACGGCCACATAGTTATCAGCCTGGCCTGTTGTCTACTTTTCTGTCAATATTGTTTTCTCATTATGATGAGAATGATAATACAAAAGGAAGAAATAAAAGAGAACAACAATCACCGGTGAGACTGAATGATACTTGCTAAAGTGGATTTTTAAAAGCGAATAAGAATCCCGCCCGTAGAAGCCTTCTGAATGACAATATTCATATTGGAGTCTGAACATCGCTGTGAGATGCAACCATTTAACCTTTCTGACAGTAATATCATTTCATTGTACTCTAATACCCCTCCATCCCGAGCACTAACACAGATGCGCGTCGTGATGCGAGGCTATTTGCACAATTGTCCTCTTTTTTTCTGAGGAAAAGCTTCGCAATTCCCATTTAGAGATCAATAATAATTGATAGCTTCCATTTTACCGGAGAACGAGCGTGGCTTACGCCGCAAATATTTGGTCTGAAATATCTGTCGCGAGTAACAGGATGCAGGCACCAAGCCTGTTTGTTCTCTGTTGTTTTTTATGTTGTCTGAGCCAATTAAGTTTGGTCTCCTATGTCTGATTCTTGAAGTTTTGGACAACAAAATACTGAAATGTTTTGAGAAAGTTAAGGACCTCAAATCATGATCAAGGCTTGAATCACAGGTGAAAATCTGACATGGAGGACACAAAATATGACTGCCAGCACTGTGATACTAGACTCTAGCCTCATCTAATACAAGAAGTAATTGAACTCAATCTTTGTACCTCTTAAGGGCCCAATTTACTTAACCTTAACTTTTTTGCCATATATCACATCCTGTAGTTTGAAAATTGTGTTGAAAAATATCCAAAAAAATGATATGACAATGAAAGATTACTGGACCATGGATTTCATATTTCCAGTTTCATAACTTCCTCATAGAACGTCCCATGTCCTGTGACAAATGATATTGCATATATTTCAGATATGACTTTGCTGTCCTATTCGTAAAATCAGTGAGCAAAGGGGCCCTATCTGTTTAGCATGGTGAAGTCCTGCATTATGACTCTGTACTTTCATTTTAAGGGTGTGTCTGTAGTTGAGATCTGAAGTTTGACTGGACTGGGCTTTTTAAGGGGGGGGGGGGGTTAATGTGACATTGAACAGTATGTCAAAAAAAGTAGTTGATAAGTGAACTGTCCTCTTCTTCTGCAAATGAGCCTCAATGGTTTTCACATATGAAAAATTGTACACTAAGCAGGATAGTATGTTGTAATTACGGGCTTATAGAAATTCTGGAAACATGTGTCTTGGGAGGCTGGTGATTGGTGCTTCAGTTCTTATATCCAAGGTGTCACTGTAGCTCTAGAATCTCATAAATGATTCATTTCAAGATAGCAAAACTCAATATTGTAATGCTGTTAAAGATACCATATGTATCTATCTATAATCAATCAATACATAATTAGTGTAAGAGAGCTAGCAATGACATAAAGACAGATTTTGGTACAACTAGTGTTTCATTTGAAACAGGCCTCTAAATATGTATTGTGTATATGTTTGTGTGTGTGTGTGTGTGTGTGTGTGTGTGTAGAGGCACATCACATCAGGAAAAATTCAATTTCTTCCATTGTGGAATTTGCAAATGCACACAACCAGTTAGGTAATGATGGTGGGCCATAAGCACTTTTCATTTGAGGGAAGCGACCTCTATTAGATTAGCATTGTTGAAATCCCAGCACTAAAAACCTTGATGCTTCGTATGAAGAAATCATTACTTGCCTGAATTGACTCAAGCAGAATTTCTGAGTGGACAATTGGCTTGATAATCTAAATAAGGTATTTCAGTCCCATAGATGTTGGAAGAGGTACTCAGGCACAACAAATGCTAGCAATATCTTTTCAAAACCTTTGTTTTATTCTCAGCTGACTCCTCAATTCAGCAGAAGTTTCCGGAAAATAGCATTTTAGTAAGATAGGACATTGTCATGACCTAGTCTGGAGACTGAAGAGTTAAAGACGATCGCAAAAATATTGTAACCCCAACAATACCATCTACTATACTTTGACCATGAGAAATGTACACTTGAGCTTCAACCATCAACCTAATTGACAGTCATGGAGGTTTATGATGATTTTGAACAGGAGAATAAGTCACAAGTCAGAATAAGTCCAAAGATTTTCACCTAATAATTAACTGAGGTTAAGTTTTAAAACGTCAATGATCATGGAACAAGATTCAGTGTACACTGCATGCGTGATCGAATAAAATATTTTCTCTGTCACAGAATACAGAATGAAACGCCTTTTAACTAAATAAAATAGCCCACATTATAAGGTTTTCCATGTATAAAAGGTTATGAAGCATGCAAGACATGCGATCCAGCATTTTAGCCGTGCGATGTAATCGAGAGCTTTGCAAATGTAAAATCAAATTGAAAACAGTAGTATGAATAGAAAACGCATCGTTATTGTTTGTGTTGAAGGCTTGTCTCTGATATCCGCATACTTCAATGAGCTATCCCTCCCTTCTGGAGAACTTTCATTTGTCTTGTTTACTGTGAGGGTATTAAAAAAATGCAGAAGAAAGAACTTTTGAAATGGGTTTCTTTTCTTAAATGAAAAGAGGAGGGTAGAAGTTGGATTTTTAATAATATACTTGACATCAGAGAAACATAATACAAGTCCAAATTAAACCGCCGCCGCCTTCTGCTTACTTTTATTGGGCGGCCCGAGATTGCATTGTTCCTGGCCTGACATCATATTCAAGCATTGGTTTATTTTTGCATGGAACAGGGGTTGTTCGCCACAGTCCATGCAAATCAAAAGCCTTGATTTATGCACCTTTCGAGTGGCGGGTGGAACATTAAATTTAATTTTGCCGGAGGAGCCCGGTTCCTCCTTCCTCAGGTTTGACACTGTGAACCGGGCCTGCTAGAGCACAAGAATTCATTACTTCTCCCACAATATGCGAAAGCAACATTTGAATGAAACATTTGTCTCTTGTCAGAACGGTGTAGCGTCTACTCTCTCTATACAGATATATTAAAAATAGGAGGGAAAAAAATCACTCACACTTGACTGTAACAAAGCAAGGAGCCGCATGGCCATGGCACATTAAAGTAAGACCTGGCGGATGTAAGTAAAGGGACAATCTGTTTTCCTCCGGTAATATTCCATTACTGCTTCGTAATGACGTGGAAAAAATGGGCAGAGGAAAGTAATGAAATGTATAAAGAATACCAGCTTCTTCCTCCTCCTGCTTTGTTTGCACAGAGTGATTTGGTATTTGCGATATTTCATAGGAAGTGTATTGTAATTCAGCAGTAGTCTCAGGCACGGGCTGGTAAAATTCTTTATTTTGTTAATATATACTTTATCATATTTTAAACCTATCGCTCTTTGTTTCTTTTGTTACTTTTTCATTCTGAGCAAATCTTCCCAGCCTATCTTCTCCTACACACTTCTTGTCAGAACTATCAAACTTGGTTAAGATGCTTCATATAGTTGTTAATTTGAGCTGCTGTCCTGTGGATTTTTGACACTTCAATTCATTTCTGAGTAATTAATAATTGAAAGAATGACATAAGTTTCACAAGATTCACAACAACCTCCACCTCCATCCACTACATCTTCCCCAAATTCAGATGACCGGGGGGTGATTGAGTGTGTGTATGTGTGTTGGGGGGGAGTGGATGGTGATTGGGATAACAAACCAATCCACTCTTAATACATAAAACAACATCATATATGTTATAATTGTTGACATTTGTTAAAAATTGTTTCATTTTGTTCAGATTTATCCATGGTACCCTTTTGTGGGCCCTGCTACTACTGTATTTCTAATTATTAACAACATTACTATTATTATTATAGAGCTGTCTGTTACTAAATAAAGCACTAATTATTTGTTTATTAGCTGCTAATAAATGATAAGTGGTTTCTTTTTATCCATTTATGCTCTATTACATACTCATTACACATACAATTGTCGTAAATTTATATGCCATTGATAAAAAAGACATAAAACTTTGCTGACTGCTATCTAGCAGACTCTCAGTAAGGCATGTACTGAACAAATTATGGATATTTGTTCAGTACTATATTAAGTCAATTATGCTTTAAATTTTTGGTGCAGGGTCATAAATAATGTTAGTATCCCTTATTTCACTTTTTTGCATATGTCCAGTAACTATAAGACAGAGTGTAGTTGCTGTTGTCACTGATTAGTTACTACATTACGAAGGTAATTTTGCTCCCCCGTCCCACGCCTCCAGCAGACAAATAATGGACACATGTTTATAGAAAAGGTAACAACACTCACAAATTAATTTTTTTGAATGAAATAATACAATGGCAAATACACTGATATTGGCATCCATGCTAGCTAATTATCAAGAGTAGGTTGCTAGATCCTCTGTGAGTGAGTGAGAAAACACTGTCTAGCCACTGTTAGCTAGCCAACTATAACCAGAAACAGGACTTCTGTCAAAAAATGAATAGAGAAAGCTAGTATAAAAGCTACGCTAGCTAGGAGATTATGATAAGCTGTAAACACATATATATATAGAGGACATAAAGACTAATCACCAATGTAGCCAACATTAGCAAAAGCAAGTTACAATAGCACCATATACGTGTGTTCTGCTTACCTGTTCTGTAGAGTTGAAACAATGCCAGCACATGGTCGGTTTTGAAGATGTATACTTAATGTAGTTCTCTCCAATACATGAATGCACATTCATGTTCTCTCTTGTGCTGGCCAAAGTAGAATCCCTGTGGAAGCCAACCATTTACTTATCACATGATTCATTTTAGCTTGGTAGCTAGCTAAAGCTAAAAGAGGTGAGTGTTTTCCTTTGTTCTGTGGCTTATCATAAAGGCTTTAATGCTAAATTCAACCATATATCCAGAGTATACAGGAAAACATATTGATAATAGCCCAAAGGGACCATAGTAGAGTATCTCAGATGGAAGTTATCATATAATCCTTTGTGAAATCACAAAGCACAATCCCTATAAATTGAACATTGATATAGACTATCAATACAAAAATATCCCCTTTAATAACAAAAATCTGTTGCTTTATACTTATTGATACTCACATATTACTGCATTGGTTTAAAAACATTTTATTACAGGAA
This sequence comes from Albula glossodonta, assembly GCA_019788955.1. NCBI lineage: Eukaryota > Metazoa > Chordata > Actinopteri > Albuliformes > Albulidae > Albula > Albula glossodonta. Next base: position 2,309,560 of record JAFBMS010000027.1, read on the forward strand.
CATATTGATGTGTGTGTGTGGGTGAGTTAGAGGGAGACAGCATGTGTGTGCATGAATTAAATTGAAAGTAAAAAAACAGTGTTGGTTTGATATCGTGCTTATACATATGTGGACATGAATGCACAGGCACGCACACTCTCACACGCACACCCAGAACTCTCTCACACACAGTCACGCACAAACACACACACTGTTCCTGGGATGGGCCTGATCTTCTTGTGCCATACCTGCCAGTCAAATGACTGCAGCTTTGCCTTCACTGACAAGTTCAACACTGGCAAGTGCAACATGATATGAATCATATAAGTTCTTTTCATATAACATGAACAGCTGTTCTTTTTATTTTGCTCATTTTCTATTACAACAACTAACAAAACAAGTGCTAAACCATAAGCTATAGATAATTGTAATTATCAAGTTAGTTTCTCACGGAATCAGAGGTGAAACAACAAAGTCACACCTGGAACTTTCTTGAGAAACAGGCACCAAATCGAGTCCAATGGAAGGAGTTTGTCAATGGCCTATGTTCTCTTGCAGGGTGACGGGCCTAAGTATAGTTCTTCCCGAAGGCGTGTAAAGAAAGAGCAGACTCACATATATAGGGCCCTGTCTTACAAAGCAACAAACTTTGGAATATTTCCATGTTGTAAGTCTGTTTCACTGTCTCAATCTCAGGATGTGGACCCCTGGTCAATGTTCTTAACGCCCCACACTATTTTTTAGAAGAAGCTCTCTCTCTCTTTCCTTCCACCAAGAACACATTCTATGCAGTGTCCCAAGCAGATCCCAAGGAGTTATGTTGAGCTTTTTTTCCATTTTAAACATGTTCAAGCCCTTGTCCAATGTCATGGCCAGTGATATCCATGAGAATTGGGGAGAGGTTGAGCGACAGCACACCTGCTTCCCCGAAAAATAAAACTGCAGCTGAAGCAAGGCTCCTTACGCATATGCAAAATGGCTGACCAGTGAATAAACATGTATGTCATTAAATAAAAAAGTAAATAAACACGGCCCACCGATTATACGCTCTGATTTTCCCGTGCTATGAATGAACGATGAATGAAATCAGGCCTACGACCATAACAAGCTTTTTTGTTTCCTCCTAGCAGCTGATGGTGAAAAGGGGGCTTGCGCTAGCTCCCATGCTCACCCCAGCGTGGCCTGTGCCTCTGTGTTTTAATGCCTGCGCCCCACTTTTTTTTTTGGGGGGGGGGGGGGGGGGGGTTGGGGTATGCTGATGAGCGTTAGCCAGAGCGGGGGGCATGGGGCATAGGCGTGGCGGCGCGGCGGCAGAGCCCAGCGGAGCTGGGACAGATTACAGCCACATTGCAGTGGATTTTTGAAAAGCGGTTGGGTTGATTACATGACCACTGTAGTGTGGCGGAGTGCGCCCTCTTGATAAAGTGAATCCCTCATGCATGCACGGGAAAGGGTGTTGACTTCAAGGGCGAGCTGAATATTCCGATTGACTACTCACCTTCCAGTCCTTATGGGGCATTGTCCCTGCTCAAGTCACCGATTCGTATGAAAGCACAAAGACCCGGAGAGCCTAGAAACGCAGAAAGAACCGGCTTTGGCTCGGGAGACACCAGCTGAAAGATATTTTTTATTAACAATGGAAAAAACAATCGCCAGATTTGCTGCATAGGAAGATATGGTAATACTTTTTAGTCTTAGACCCATTTACGACTCATGTGCTAATCGTATTACATGGAGACAATACTATTTTCATGTAAAATATGTTAACGGAATATATGTACGTTGATTATGGGTGAAGAATCACTAATGCCCGAATGTTTTGGAAAACATTGATGTTGAGAGAGAGAAAATGGAGTCTGCCACAAAAAATATAGTTTGTCAAAGTTTGTCAATAATACAAAAGCACAAAACAACACTTCTCAAGTTTAAAAAAAATCTTTTGTTTTGTAAAAGTTTGGCAGGAAAGTAGAACTGTTCAGCTAAATTAGGATTCATTTTATTATTATCTTTTCACTTAGGACCCTAGTTCTGTTCATGCAGCATTCATTTATGTACCAATTGTCAACATATCTTTATCTATCTAAAATATAATGAGAATTCAGATTGTTGCATGTTAGTTATTGGATGGCAGTGACTTCTGGGAAACAAATCAGTTACAAGCGAATGAAGCACTATGTTTACAGTTTGTGGTGGAAATCCAGTATTGGTTACTTGTATGTTAATCCGAAGATAATGGAGAGAAATATACGTTTAAATGTAGTTAGAACCATAGATATTTGTGGAGCATGGAGCTACATTCCCATAAGCGGCCACATAGCATGCTCCAGAGTTACCTTTCTTTCCCAATGTCCATAAAGTGGCTGCCAAACCAGCAGGTCTCCTCTGATTGGCAGATTAGTGGCCAGCTGAAAGGTCTTACTTGTGGCAGCCAGCCAGCAGGTGTCAGCCCTGGTTGAAGAGTCAGGGAAAATGTACTTTTGTTGAACCTTCTCTTATTCTTTTATGGCAAGTCATTACAATGAGCATGGAACCTGGAATTTCCTTTCACACAAAAACCATTGGGCCTCATGGAGTGGAGGCACACGTTTGGGGTGCAGCTGTGAGCCCTGTGGCTGGGTGTTTCAGTCCCAGACACACCATCACCAGCTATAGGTTGAGGTCCGCTTTGGAGAGGCAAAAATTGCCTCGGCCTCACTGGGGAAGGATAGGGGTGAAATCACCATCTTATTGCTGCCCAGTGGCCACTATTGGCTGGGTTAGGAACCTGCTTGCAAATGAAATGAACCCTTCATGTTCTTCCAAGAGCACTTTATAATTGGTGTTACATCCGCAGGGCAAAAAATAGTGTGTTCAACACATAAATCACGGAAAGTCAGTCAGCTGTTGGTTTCTTTCATGACTCTGTGTGAGAAGGTTGCTGCAAAATTCATTTTGGGTTAGAAAAGGGGGAATATTTTTTAAAGCACTGGGAATTGTCAGTATTAATTCATGTAATACTTTAATATAAATATACTAAAAAGATTTTTTGGACAGGCTTTAGTTTGATATGTTTTTGACAAGAAAGCAAGAAAAGGCAATTCATTTTCTGCCTGAATCACAATGCTATGTTTCATTTTGAAATGTTTCTAGCTAGTAAAATGTCTTTCTTTATTCAGTTATGCATATGATAGTGTTCTGCTTTCTCTGTTTGCATGCATACATTTCTTATTTATTTGATCATATTATAATACCAATCATGTTTCCATAAATGTGCCCACATGTGTCCAGGATAAGACGTATTGCATCTAAAAAGTGCTGAAGCCAGTCATGAAACCTTTTGAATTCATGATGAAATACTCAGTTACAGTGACCAGTCCTCTCATAGCATTGTAATGGATTTACAAATTTGGGACTGCCTTTAATTTTATATATTAGTTTAGGATTTAACTACATCCTCTTAAATACTTACATTACATGCTGTTAAATGTTAAATTGCTGTATTTTGTTTCCGAAAGGTGGTACACAAAAACTAACCAACTGACTAAAATTGCTTTGTATTGTTGTAGTACAGTTTTATGCATATTAGTACAATGTCATTTACAATTTCTGCCATATTCTATTACATTCATTTCTATTATATTACTCTATAATAGACGAGAGAGATTCATTATTATAATAATTAATAATAATAATAATAATAATAACTGTGTATTTAATAGTGGTATTATAATTCGTAATACATATTTAATAAATGTATTCCTCAAATAATATTTATGCATAGGTATATTAAAATAAATTTCTCTTCATTGAGCAATGTAGCATCTGACTGTGGTCTAAGATCCCACGAGTCTTAGTGGAGCCAAAGTGAGATGGCAGTGGCCAGATGCAAATGACTTTCCAAGGTCCTTGCAATTGCTCATTAACTTTCAGCCAGCATAAGTCCTAACTTTATTATTGACTGCACAGAATACACAATACACTGACCTCTGCCACGCGCAACTAAATCTCTCCCAGCCGATCCATTGCACTGATTTCTGCATCGGACCAGAAAACTGCAGCCAGCAATTTAGTCACCTTTGCTGTTTACGTCCCTCCCCTCCACCTCGGCCCCCCCTCCTCCTTCCCCTCCCCTCCCTACCACTCACCAATACCTACCTCCCCGATTGACACATCAGCAGTTTAAAGCTGTCACTCACAAGAAAACGAGAGCAAGCATCGACTTTCGCATCATTTGGATGCTCCATAATGTTGATTTTTTTTGGAGGCTGCACCCTTCTTTGTGAAATGTTTCTATTGGCAGAGTGGGTGCGGTGTGACTTCTCACAGTCTTTCTTTTGCATGCCTTTCTTCCATAGTTCCTATCAAATTAGTTATAATTCTGCACAATGTAGATTCCTACTTGTGTGTTTTCTCATGCAAAACTTAAATTATGAACATAAAGGCATTGAACAAAAGCATTGCAAAACATTGAAGGGTTCTGTGTCAGTATTCCTGTCTGATCTGTTTTATTTTTTCAGTTCAATTCAGTTTGGTTGTTTCCGTGTTTTTTTCTGTTCCCTGTCCATGTGCTTTTGTTTTCATTCTGTGTTGCTCCGCCCATCTTGTTACCTGCCCTGTGATTACTCATTTGTTTCACCTGCCCTGTTGTGCACCTGTGTCTCATTGCTCGTTAGTCTGTGTATTTAAACCCTGCCTTGTCTGTTGTTTGTTGCGAGTTTGCCTCAGTTACTTCTGTGCGTGCTATGAGCCTTTTGTGCCAGCCTGCCAGCCTGCCAGCCTGCCAGCCTGCCAGCCTGCCAGCCTGCCAGCCTGGCTGCCTGCCTGCCTGCCTGCCTGCCTGCCTGTTGTTACCCTGTCCGTTTTTTGGTTTTTGATTCTTTGCCTTGTGTTTTTGTACCGTTGCTGTGTCTTCCGGCTTACGAACTTCACCTGCCTGACTTTTGACCATTCTCTTCGATTGTGTTTTGTACTTTTGATGAGACTCCTGGTTATGACCATTGCCTGTTTTTGACTACGTTTCTGGATTTTGGACTTTGGCTTCTGATAATAAAACCGTTAACATTTACATCCGCATTTGCATCCGTATCTGAGTCCTGCCTGAGCCCTGACATTCTGGTGGTCTGTTGAAATACATTTTCTTGGTATATTCTGGGTGCTAGGAGGCAAAGTTCATTCCATTTTTTTTTAGTAAAGGTTGAGACTAATCACCTTCACCCCATGTTGCCATGTTAAAGCATTCATTTATGTGAGATAAGGTGTGTCTTTCAGAATGACAGTGCCTTCCTCAACAGAATATTAGTGATCGCCCTGATCTGAGGTGACGATGGTGCCATTATCCATGTATTTTGGTCTGCTCACCCTATCACCCTATACAAACCCAGTCAGGTATTTATGGGATATTGTGTTACAACGCCTGAGATAGCATTCGCAGTTTCTATCCACAAAACGGACAAGGGGCTGTCACCCAACTCCAGTTCAATAGAAGACTCTATCCTATTGGTGGGAAGGAGAGTATAGTTCCCTGAACCTTAAAGTGGGCGGAGCAACAATGAGCTGTCAGTCACTGCTATTCTAAATTACTGCCTGTTCTAAATCGATCAAAGGAATTTTGTATCCACAGCAAAACTGGCAACATCTGATGGCCTAGCACCTTAACATTAACTATGAGTTCACACTTTTCGTCCACTGTCTGTGTGGTATAACAGTTATGCAAAACACAATAAGAAGTTACATATTTGAAGTACATTTGTAACGCTAGCTAGCCTCATTTACCTTTCTTCTGAAATTGCTATATTTCCATGTAGCCCACAGGCAACCAAGCTAGCTACATAAATAAACTGCAAATATACAAAATTGTTCTCTTCTCCAAAAAGGACTGCATACATCCCATCCTCATTGTTTTTCATGTAGCCAATTTCTATGCTCCTCCTTTTCTTATAACTGATATACCATAACAGGTGTAACGGATATAAGATAGACAATAACAAACTTAATATTCACCATTTATTTGTATAGTTAGCTTGCCTCATTTGACATTCATACAAAATTCTTCTAGGAATTTTTCAGCAAGCCGGTAGCCAATCATTTCCTGATTAAATTTTGTACAATCATTTCAAGTTAACTATTAGCATATGCTAGTCTGCATACTGTGTCAGAGGACAGCTGCTGAGCAGGACTTCCATAAAAATATTGTTCTTTTGACAAAAAAAAACATCCATAATTGTTCGTGATTGATAACAGTACGGAATGAAATACAACACTTTCCAATGATACAAGATTAGCATTTCGTATGTCTGCTACAGAAGAATGAAACACTAAAAGAAAGCTCATACTTGGGTGCAACTATCATAAAATGAATTTACGAAGCACTATATGATTCTCATTCAACAGCTCTGACCATAAACGTAAATATTATGAAAGTTCGGCTATCCCCTGACATAATGGTCAGTACTGAATCCATAAACACAGTAAACTACACTCTGAGTCCATGTCCCTGGGTTACAGTTAGAATTTAAGTGACTGGACTGAGTTGGGGTTCATTTTGGCTCATATTGGCTCTTTGGGGCAGCCTGCTCAGAAGCAGATATCGGTGGTATTATGAGCAATCACGGCATGTAGAGGAAAATTGAAGCTCAATCAAATATCATGAATCGTGTTTTTATAGAAATTCCAATTACATGATTTATATTTTTATAACTCATTAAATACCTCTGAAATCACCAAATAACATGTTTAAGCTATACTTCCATGTCTGTCAAGTTATAACATCTCTTCATCGATAGTCATGAGCAATTACATGCTATAGTTGAATTAGCTTAAATTTGTTTCTGTTCCACAAACTTATATTTGTAGTTTAAACTCAGAAAACTAGGCATTGTGGACAGTGCACTTGATTTTAACTCAGGACTCTGTCTCTCCAAATTTCCTGTCCATTAGTTGAGTTTACTTCAGTAAACCTGCTACTGGTTACTATTATTTCTTATGTTAGCGGCATTGAATTGTTCATTGAAATTGCATCAATAAATTAGAATCTGTATGCATACCTTGTTGCTGTGTTCAACCTCAGTCTGCATGATCCATTCTAAATCGTAGAAGAAATGCAAACACAATGTCACTGCAAACATGAGCAGAAGCACAACCGTTATATGGTATGGTTGCAGGGTATAATTAACAAATTACCTACTTTGTATTTCACAGCATTCTGGGAACTTCGCACTTTGACCTGTGAACAAACATGGTGGCACCCATTAAACAGTGGCTAGTTAAAGCAAAACGTAATAACAAATGCTACAGTGCTAAACACATATGAATTAGGTACCACTACAGTATTTTAATGGGATGTCTACCACGTCTTTCAAAAGCTACACACCATTATTCAAAACAAGCTGAACTGACACATATATATCATCACAATTATTTTGTATTATATTTTGTAATGCTTTAGGCTAATGTTAACCATGACATGAACCCATAAAGTATCTTTTAACAGCTGCCTAAGAAGTGCAGCTGTGGAAAATGCCACTTATAAACACAGTGTACAATTCAATCATCATATTTTCTGTATTAATACAGACTGACGAATGGGGTCTGGATAAATCTGAGAGAGTAACACTTACAGACAAGAGCGGGGGGGGGGGGGGGGGGGCGGTCATTTATTCTTTACCATTTGCTCTGATTCAGCAGCGTCTACCTGTTTCATCAAATATTTACCGAAAGCTACAGGATTTTTCCGAGGCTTTTATAAATCTCCCAGCCAGAGGTTTCAAATCCCCAGAAGCTCAGCCCTTATGCAGATTAGAAACGGTGAATCAACATATTAAAAGTGCCTGACATTTGTCCTGATATATTGAATCATTAGCACGACAGAATCACTTAAGCTGGATCCACTAACATCAAGTTTCCTCTCGTTATTGACCCCTGCAGACCGGGTCTGACAAGTGGAACTGCAGCAAAGTTCATTAATAATGTGAAATAAATCAATTGGTCAGGAAATAGTGGAAGAGAGGAGACTGCAGCAGCAATGCCTTTGTGCAACAATGTCCTTTTCCGAGCCCCCCAGGGTGTGTGTGTGTGTATGTGCGTGTGTGTAGGGGGGTATTTACCTTCAGGATATGCTGAAGATGGAAACATATTTTATATTACATGTAACTATTAACACCCTATATTAATTAACATGCTCTTAAACCTAATTCGCGATGCAATAACTCCAAGAGGGAATGTTTCATGGAAATTAGTTTGAACTGAAACTCACCATACCCCATACAACTTCTGTTACCTCCATTCAACACTGTATATTGCATTTCTAGTGTATGGCTATAATGTGCATTTCAATTTTTCAAAATTCAAGTAAATCCATTTAAAAATGAGGAATTTCAGAAGCAGCCTCTACAGAGAAAGCATAGCTCATTCCATCTGTCCCACGACATAATATATTAATATGGACTAAATGTAAATTTTTCAAATATGAAGTAAATCTAATAACAATAGAGATAGTGAAATGGACTGTAAGACCGATCAGTCCCGAGAATTTAATCTTTAGTCAGGATGGGGGGGGGGATTTCTCGGGACATGTGGTTTCTTTAGAGACAGAACATAAACATAGACTCTTTCACAATATGAAGATAAATAAACCATACTAGCCTGGCATGTGACCAAAAGACCAGTTTAGAATTCCATATATTCATCTATCATTTTCCTAGCCTTCATGGAAACAGTATTATTGTAATGATTCTCTGCAGAAGAATATATTGCTCTTTTATAAATAACATCACTCAGGAGAACCACAAAGGCAAAGCTGGGGGAGTAAACATTTAAGCACTCAAGCCTACTTTCCCTTGAGATAAACCACATAACTATACAATACGCCTGTGACACAAATCAAAGTAGAACCTAGAAAATTTAAACAATTTCAAATATTTATTCAACTACCCCCTCAAAAAGAGCCATGGAATCAAATTAACAAATGAATACCGTCCCTCACTTAGATTGCTAATCTAGTAACTTTATGTCACATTCAAAGTGCTTGGGATATCCTTCTCCTGCTAAGGATGGAATAGCTCTTTATACCTGATGAGCTTTCAGCTGGGGTCTGGTTTTAAATAGTAATCCATAATTATGGTAAAACATGAATATTTCTATGCAGAATGGGATTTTGATAATATCAAAATATCAGAATATTTGTACACTTAGCTATGTTGCTCTCTAATGACTATAGTTCCCAGCTGAGGTCACAATGCAGAAAATCTAGCATCTCATAAAATTAATTTAGCTGCTTAGAAATAAAAAAATAAATAAATCCCTGATTTATCCAATGAGAGGAGATTTTCATTATTGATTTCCTTTCTGCGTTTTTTTCACTCTTCTCCGTTCTTGCATTTTAATTTGGAGTTTTTGTCAGAGCGGGGCGGCCACATTCGCTTTGGTGACCTGTCCGTCTCCCTCTTTCATTTCTTCATCATTCCCCGTTCCATCGATTCCTTTTCTTCATCAACTGCCCCGGGCGGCGGTCAGACCCCCCCCCCCCAGCCCTTTGGCAGGCCAGCGGGATGACGGCACAGCGGAAGTGCAGCGTCAGCCCGTTAGGCGTCCTTCACCGCTCGCTGTCACCGAGGGAACGAAGGTCAGAATCGCTGACAGAAAAAAAAAAAAAACATCTGATCACTTCATTCGCTATTCTCGCTAGACAAGAGGAGAGGAGCATCAGCTTTAACAGGGAGAGATGGATAAAAGATTAACACACTGTGGAGACCGGCCCACCTCCCAAACGGTTCAGCTTTTTTCTTTTTTACAATATACTGGTCGACTTGTGTCCCTTCCTTACTGAGCTGATTTACAATAAGAATTTTACAGCCCTCACTTTAACAGAAATGACATGGACACAGAGATGGACAACTCCGGCTTCAGAAAGTAAAAGTCCTACCATGTATTTGTTCTGCCCATTCACTAAAAACAGGTGCATTCACTAATTAGCTCATCTACCTGGCTATACAGCTGTGCTGATTACAATCAGCTGGTTTAGTGCATGGGTGGAACAAATATATGGTAGGACTTTTGCTTTCTGAAGCTGGTGTTGTCTACCTCTGCATGGACGTATTTCCTATCCTGCTTATCCAGGTGTTTAAAATATATCAGTGCCTTAAACTAGTTAATGGAAAATTCATAATACCAGAAAATGACTCTCTTTGGAATTATGCATTTTCATTTTTATGGCTAATGGTGTAAATTCAAAACAGGTCCTCACATTGCATGTAAAATACACATATTTGTCCTGCCTCATTAATGGTGTGGTTATATCCTAATTTTCCATAATTTCTTAGATCAATTTTTAAATTCAATAAACTATACTTCATATAAAAGGCATGTATTTGATTTTTTACACAGGTTTTGAGCTGTGATTGAAATGATGTGGAAAATCTTGCCAGGAGACAAATTCTCCAACAACAAAAAAAAAAATCCCTGGAGAGGGGCCCTCGTGCCCGTGAAATGCTTTTTGTCAGCGGCTGTGAAGGTGAAAAATAACAAATCTCTCTCCTAATAGCAACTGAATTAAATCTGCCAGGCTGTATTGATGACGAGAAGGGAAGATGGTCGCAGGGGGAGATGCAGCTGTTCCGTCTGAACCCCATTCGGTGCTGCCACCTTCCCTGTCTGCCGACTCTGCCTGGCCGTCACGTGGAGTGTCCCGCTATCGACTCCGACAAACCCTGTGATAGTTTCATGGGAGAGGGGGCTGTGGCTTGGCGGGGAGCTCCCTGGAGGGGTGCCGCGGCTCTCCCTCGGATTGGGGGCTGGGGGGCCCCCGGCAAGCCCCTCCTGATTAGAGAGAGTGGATCTTAATCGTGCAAAACTAGTGGAGCCACAAGTAATCAGCCGCCCTCTGCTCTCACACGTGTGACGGTGGGGAAGAGGATGATGGGAAGGGACAGGAGTGGGACGTCTTGGTACACCCCAATACTCTTCCTGTTGGCCTCTGTGACTTCTGAGGCACAAAGGGGACCAGAGGTGCATGTATGAGTGTGTGGAAATGTGTGTGTGTGTCAGAGAGAGTGTGTGTGTGTCAGGGAGGGGGTGGGGGGTGTATTTTTGTTGCATTACAGAGTTTATGAGTTTTTTCTGTACTTGCCCATTCATATGTCATATTGTTCTGATCCAAAATTATAATCCCAGTTATGTTATGGAGTTTAATTAATTTGTAGTTAATATTACTGAATTATAATATATAAATACATATTATTTTATTCTTCTTATTCTTCTTCTGTCACACATTTTAAAAAATGAAAATTATTTCTGTCTCTTTCACAGTATCTTTCACAACAGTTGTCTTTTGACAACAGTAGGAATTTGAAAAAAAGAAACAAAATTGTTCAAAAACTGAATAGCTGCTAGTCAATAATGACCAAAAGTGAGAATTAAATTTTTGCCGAGTCGCGTAGGTGGAAGTACAGATAAAACATCGTTTCCGCACCGCCACACAATAGCGGAGCGCCCCTTTAAGCTGCTGAATCGTCTCTCCCCTCTCCTTCGCCCCCGCAACCTCTGTATGTCCTAATTAGTTCATGTTGACACTGACGAAAAGAACAGTGTTACAGAGGAGCTGGACACTGCTATCTAACAAGCATGTACATGTTCCCAACCAACCCCGCGCACAGTCGACCATTATTAATTAGGCCTGATTGTTGCCGCGGGGATGGTAATTGTGCCCGATTGAAAGGCGGCATTTACGGTCAATTTAACCGGCCCCTGTCTTATCAGGTGATTCTTGTCACCCACCTCATTTTTTAAAGCCTAATTAGCTGTAAAATACATGACAAGTCAATTGTGGCAAAGAAGGCCACAAAATGAAGCTGCTAGCGGGGTGAATGTCTGCTCGCAAAAGATACACTTGTCGCGCTGTCTGTCGCCGCCGCGGAATAAGATAACAGAAGGCTAAGAGGTGGAGACCAGGCAGTTTGGGGGGTATGGGTTTTAAGTAGCATCACATTGTAGAGGGGGAGAAAGTACAAGGTGCATGGTAAGATTTGATGGTATCGGTGGATTGCTTTTTGTACTGATTCTTTCCTCTCTCCCTCGTCTATCTGTCCCTCGTTCTTTATTCCTCCGTGATGAGGGGTTGATGTGATTTATTACACAACAATCTGAGCTTGTCAGCGGAGCACTGGTGAGGAAAATTGACTGAATCTTGACATCTTCTCCGAAGTCACAGTGTCTTCTTATCTATTGCAGCATCTATCAACTCTTTTGGAAAAAATTTCAACTTTCTATCAAACTCCTGTCTATCCTATCATAAACTCTTAACGGCTTTACTTTTCTCGCTTTTTTTAACATTTAAAATGTACAATGAGATTGGTTCAATTAAAATAAATCACAAAATACCAAGATCCTCCTGCAAAACATTTGTTTAAGGATGAATCACTTATATAACCAAGAGCATGAGTATGGGACTTACCATGTCACCCTGTGGTTGGCTGAAGGCTCTAAAAACTGGCCAATAATATTAAAGGCAGGTAAAAGTATATGTAAGGAGGAAGTCCCTCACTCACACATTTATAAAGCACTGCAATGCACCATTTTATATCTTAAAACCCTCATACTGAACAAGTATTTATTTGCTACATTTCAGTATCTCCCACAGAGAACTGAAATTCTGGGCCTGCAGGAGGTTCTTGCAGCTGTCAGTTTTATATTAGAGCCTTCAGCTAGCCACAGCATGACATAGTTATTCTGCACTCATGTTATGTCTTGAAAACAGAACAATTTTTTACCTAAATCGATTGCTCTACTCTGTTCTTCAGACAGAGAAAAACAGATTATACTCGTCTAATTCAGCTATTTGCTTATAGATATAACAAACATGTTACACGCCATTTTGTAGATAAATAATATATGTTTTCTTTTTGGTCTGTTCAACTGCTTTGTACTTATGGTCCTACTTTTGTTCTTATAGCTGGAATTCTTTGAACGTATAGCTGGAACGTACAGCTGGAATCCTTTTGATTTCCAATTTGAAAGTGAGCAGTAACTTGGCCTGACTTTCAAAGTGCTTTTGGCAGTTTCCAGATTATGGTTCGCTCTGGACCCACCACAGATTGCAAGTACAGCGGCCGGGGGCACTACCACTGCTGAGATGCAGCAAGGTGCCCCTGGAAACAAAACAGGCGAGTCCCAGGCTTCAACAGGCCTCTGTTTACTTAAGCAGGTGTTGTAGGCCCGAGTGAGCCTTACTCAACATCTGTTTGCCATATAAAACTCCAGGACTCTATCAACCATTTACGCACATAAATGACGTGGAAATACAAACATTCGAACACAAACTTAACATGATACTATTTTTGGCCTTAAAATGAAATATTCTTTCATGAGCAAAAAAAGAAAAAGCGAGGTCGCGAAAGTTGCAGTAAGGTATAAGAACTATGGAGAACCTAATGCTTTAATCATTTAAAAATCTAATGTTCTACCAAGTCACCACTCATAGTATTTAAGAAGTAAAATGTGACAATTAAATTAATTTATTTCTTGAGTAATTTATTACTTTTCAAGTATATGTTATTATTTTATGTCTGCTTTTCTTAATCTCGTGTATCAAAATGAATTTGCTCAAGAGTTACCGGAGTACAATTTTTGGTCTTTCTCATAGTAAACAACTTAATGTTGAGACAAGGGAAATTACTGCTCCATTATTCCTTTGATAGCGCAATGTGTCCATCGCAAGCGATGCCAGCAATCTCACTAAACGCTGTGACTTATCGTTGGTCTTTGAATAAGAGCCGTAGGTTTTTATGGATAGTCTCTAAAATAAAAAGCTTTACATTTTTTGTCACTGTAAGGATGCCAGTACGGAGAATGAGACCGAGATCCATCTCTCACAGCTGTGAATAGAGAATGAAGCATAAACCGTTGCTTTTGGCAACACAACACGCCGCCCCGGGCCATAAAGCACCGCTCGATGTTGTCTTTCCGTTCGGGTTTGGCGGCCAGAGTGAATTTATGTGGCAACTGATACGTCTTGCAGGCCTGCCCATCTGCCCAACGTGGGCACTATTGGCAACAATTCCAAGACGTTGCAGATTGTTAATGTGGCATCGAACAATAAACAAGGAAATGTTGGTCCATCAATAATCACCTCAACACATCAGAGTCAGCAGCAGTATGTTTTCATGTGCAGGAAATAAAAATGTTTCTTTTCCTATTTCGTGAGCGAAGCTTCTTATGTTTTTCCTTTTTCTAGGCAAAGATAAACGGAGCGCTACATATGAACCTTTATAAAGCTAAACCCAAGGAATCAATCAATTTAGGCAGAAAAGTTTAATAAAAAAATAAATATTAATATAAAATAAATCAATACATTTAATCCAAAAATAATACCTAAGTACTGTTAAATGTGCATGTAAGGTTAAGCATTTGGACACATTTAAAAAAAATAAATTTACCTTGGTAAAATAAAGTCAAATCAGCCATTTATAAATGGCCGTGCTGCAGGACATTCATTCATCAGCGTTACTGTCTAATTTATTATGATTTATTGCTACATTTATTATGCCATAACATTAAAGATTGTCATATTTCTTCAAATTTATATACACTGTCACCCTCCACCACAGTAAAATGGGGCTCTTTGAAAAGATTTGATATGTTTTTGTGCAACGGCAAATCTGTCATATCACATTTCCCTTCAGCCACACCCTGAATTGGATGAGTTCTTCCAAAAGCAAAATTTTAGAAATGTTAATTCACAAAAGCGATCTAATACCAATATTTTTCCGAGAGCCTGTACAAGCCGGTAGTCTCGGGAATACAGTGAGAATATTCTCATAGTCATTTAATACGCCATGACGATTTGGTGGTATGTTTTTTCGGAGTGGAAAAGCCCTCTGCGAGGAGACGCGTACGCACATCAAAGAGCTGCAAACCAAATATGAGTAACCCTTTGGATGGTCTGAAGGAAAAAGAAACAGAGCGCAGGCTTGAATATCTGGTTGGCTGGGCCTAGCAGGGATACCCCATGGTGGACTCTGTTTTCTTTATACACAACTGGCACCGCTGTGCGCCCCCCTCGTGCCCCCCTCCTGGACCCGCCGGCCTGACGTTAGCTCGCTGCACTCTGTTTATTTGTGCGGCGTCGTGTGCGGCGACCAGGAATCCAATATGGCCGCTTTGCTCTTGGCTTCGGGTGGGAATTTCGTTTACATTTTTGATGAGACGCCTTCAGCTGGCGTGTGATGGGTGTTTGTTTGAAGCCTGAGCGATCCTTTATAGCTATGTGGTGCAAAGGAATGTCAAGGGGCGAGCAAAAAGTACTGGCTGTGGTCAACTGGGTGCAATTTAGCGAAACCAAATATCATGAAGCTGGCTTCGATACAACATATGATGCTTCATGGAATTAAAATTTTACTGATATTTAGCAAAATATTCTACCTTAGTTACTCATTTATCTTTATCCTATCACCTATGTAATCTCCAAACAGCAGAATCAAAGTGCAGTACAGACAAAATTCCCACAACTCCCTGTCAAACCTTGCATGAATACTCCAATAAGGAGTGCTATGACACACTATACAATTTGAGTTGATGTAGAATGCAGCTTAGAGGACAGCCACCACATGTGGAATGCAAAGCACAAAAGTTATTGCACCGGCTGCCAAAACAATGTGCTACATTTCGAAAGACCATGCTAATAGCCAATCTGACTGCTCGGACTCCCACAAACATCTCTGTTGTTCACCTCCGTGGTGAAAAAGGAAAGGCCTGCCTATCGGAAAGGACCCAGAGAGGCAGGGCAGACCAACAGGAGGGATTTACTCTTCGACAGTGTCAAAGCAAATTGTGTTTACTCCTCACTTCAGCTTAGAGGACAACAGCAAAGATCCTAGGTACTGCTCAAAGGTTCCTGGTGCATGGAAGCTATGCAGTGCAAACATGAATTCCACTCATGCCTGCTCTCCACCCACTCCTCCCCTACATTATTTATCTGCCTTGTAGATGCTCTTTCATAGCTTACAAAAACATATTATTCATTTATATAGTGGGATATTTTACTGAAGCGATTCAAAGAAGGGTTATATACCGTACTTTCAGGTACAGGGACAGTGCCCCATCAGGGATTTGAACCCGCAACTCTGACTCACAAGCTCGGCTCCTTCAACGCTACACTGCTGCCGAAACACACATATCATAAAAGGGTAATTATAACTGGTCAGGTAAAGAAATGTACAATTCTATTAATGAATTGAAGACTCAACTGAAAGTTGGCTTATGATAAATATTTGAGATGTAGTCGACTGCAAATCGAAATTCTTTTCACTATACAATTTGTTGTTCACAGCTGAATGCGTGCACAAAATCAAAATCAAGAACACAATCTCCTCAGAATCCCCTAGGAATTAAAAAGTGAACAAATTTTAATGTAACAGAGTTCCCCAAGATAACTGGATATTCTTACTACATAAACCGCATTTCACCAAAATGCATCTTTAGCCTTTATATCTAAAAATATTAAGTCTAACCCCCTCCTGGCCTGGACACTTGTCTTCTGTTTCCCCTCTTTATGCAGTAACCCCCTGTTAACTCAACAGCTTGGCAGATAGAGTATCTCTTAATTCCTAGATACTGTAAAATGAACCCCATCACCTCAAAGCCCAAGCCAGATTTTAGTTACGTTCTACTGGAGATGAATGGTATGATTCAGGCAGCTTGGTCAAAGCTCTCCACTGCGATCACTGCTTCATCACAGATGGTCATTTAAGAGAAACTCTATGGCTTTGTGGAACCTTCTAGAAGCGGCAACCAAGCTGAGATAAAAGGGTAAGAAAGAGCCGGGGCACGTTTCTGAAAGGAGCGTTAAAATAAGAAGCTCGTCACCTGTTGAAGCGGTCCTCCGTGTTCCATTTCGCCGCGGCCTTTATGACACTTTTACTTTTCATTAGAGGGGTGGGGGGGTGGGGGGTGGGGAGGTTAGAGGTGAGATGGGGCAAAGAGCTCCTGTCGATGGCTACTTTCCCTAATTACAGACCATTGAAAAGTTGTGCACACCGCAGCATTTTGAACCGCCCTGATGGAGCCCGGCGCCGGCAGTTCAAAGTGCTGTTCTGAAAATCTTTAATATTAAATACCTCCCTTAACATTAACAATGCGGGCAAAATTGTTTCAACAATTCCATTATTATTTGATATCTCTCCATAGAGCGTTGATGGGTGGCATAATGAAAGGTGGATCTCTATTTCAACCTTGAAGGGGTTGGGCGTAGCGCCAGTAATGAAGATGTATTAAACCTTAATGTAGCTTAATGTAGCAGGTGTCACATATATAATGTACAGAAGCTCTTTCTAAAACATTATATTCATTGCTACTACCTTAAAAGCTACTAAATCTTGTGGTCTAAGTTAGTCCGGCTATGATTCCCCTGCATTAATCGATAGAAAAATTGTTAACACACCTTAACTGGG
Organism: Albula glossodonta; assembly: GCA_019788955.1. Lineage (NCBI taxonomy): Eukaryota > Metazoa > Chordata > Actinopteri > Albuliformes > Albulidae > Albula > Albula glossodonta. The sequence continues at coordinate 2,326,956 of JAFBMS010000027.1, forward strand.
ATCCATTAGCCCCTCCTCAGGCTATAAATGTGCCGATACAGACCCACGGGGGGTGGGGTGGGGGGGGGTGATCTCGCGGGTACACTCAGGTTAATGGCCAAAGTTGAGCGGAATGACCACTAAATCTTTAAAGGACACGAGACTCAGTCCGGGCTCCATCACCGAGGATGACGTTCGCCTGAGAACTCGTGCCGATCGTCTGTCACTGGGGGGGGAGCGAGGACAGCAAACTTTCTTCGCTTGTTTGAGGTTTTATGCTGTCACCTAGATTCCCAGGTGACAATGGCCCAGGCCTGATCTGCTCCATCCACAAGATGCAATCTACACGCAAGGAATGATGGGAAGGAATCTGGTCATACCCTGTATAAGCGGCAGTCAGGCTGGTATCGGGCTATGCGTGTCCAGCTGTTGACGACAGACATTTGGTTGTGTCAGAATTTCACCACATTCTGTCTGGGGTCGTCCCGTTTGGAGGTCAACCAGATTACTCAGTGAGTGAAAACACAGACAGCCACAGAAATGTGCAGCGTGAGGCTTTACAAGGATTCCTCATTCCTTACAGCTTTTATGTATCTGGTAGCCAATAGCATCAGGGTCATGTGACAAAGTTCCCCAAAAGGTGTCTCGCCAAGTTACATCGCTCCATCCTCAGATCATATTCCAAGGCCAGTGCAAGACTTCACTGGCTTTTTATTTACTTGTAATCCACTTAACACTGTCCTTAGCCTGACAGCACTGAGGTGTTGTGATGCATCATTTTAATTCCTGAACAGAAAATGACCTCAGTAACTGATATCTGTGACATTCAAATCGGAAAGTAGCATTCATTTCACCGAGTGGAGAGGTCGCACATTGTTAAATTGTACAGCTGTCAGTTTTCATTATGAAATGGCATTACCCATAGACAAACACCAATCAGTGGGGAACCCAGCCCAGCTTGCCCTAAAAATCCATCTTGAGTATTAAGGCCTGACTTACTAAAGCATTTAGCATATAAAAAAACTGTTTTGCTGGTGCGACAACACTAAGATAGCATATGATCACAAATCACAAATCATGTTATGACAATTGCATGTAGAAAAATGTTGACATGCTAACGGTTGTGATAAATCTGGCCCTTAATTTGCATACCCTCCAGAAATGACACTTGATAAAATTCATACACCGACATCAGCGGTGTCTGTGGTCGCCCCATACCCCTACCTATAACCCACCCCCTCAAGCATTTCCACCAGGACTGACATAATTGAATTTAGCCAACCTGTAGCGCATAGCTCAGGAATTCTTCCACTGAGGCTAATTTGTAAAGCAGTTATTATTGGGATGAGTCAGCAGCAATATATCACGATCCAAAAAGGTATTGGGAATATCAATGCGTGACCAGGGAAGAGGCGACGATACTTACTTTAGCCGCACTCCAGCTGCGTGAAAATTAGATCAGAGCAAAAGTGTATGTGACAAGGGGTAATTAAGTCATGTCATGCAGCCAAACTTGACGGGGAGGAGAGAGAAAACGCCTGAGGTAATTGCATTTACTTCATCTTGTAATGCGCCCCCCCCCACCATCATAACTGCTAATTCAATTGTACATTCATTCTGCCAACTCCTTGCCATTAAGCACACAGTTAATTGCTTCCATAAAGCATTTAATATGCAGTGCACAAAAGGGGAGACATGACACGCGCACTGTAAGTGCACAGCTGTCCCCATCCGTCGCCGTGGAGATATGGAGGTGGAGGGAGGAGGGGGCAGGGGGGTTTTTGGGGGTGTGGGGGGGGGGGGTCGGGCTTTGGACAGCCCAATCCCGTTACAAATACATCATTATTAGAGGGGCATTGGGGGGCCTATTTCATGCTTGTTACCCTGCCGTGTGCAGGGATACGTAGCGCGCCGGCGCAGAACAAGAGCCGAAAGGTAGGCTTGACAACCCCCCCGGCCTTTGTGTTGCCAGACCTTCCTTGGCCAACAGGGAACATCTTATCTTGTCGCCAGGCGAGAGCTTACAACCTCTACCCCACCCTCTTTCCAGATAAGGTACAAGAACCTTGTGTGATACAGAAAAGGCTTCTAAAGAGGAAGGGTTTTGGAAAAGGGGGGCGGGGGGGAATTTGCGATATTATCCCTGTTGAGTTGCCGCTTTCACCCCTGACAAGCACAGCCCACACATAAAAGCGGAACAAAAGCCCCCGCCGAGACAGACCATCAATTCCGGGAGATGTACACAATCATTATTGTAAGGAAACAAAGGCCGATGTCAATTGCACCAGTGTTATAAAGCAGTCTCTCAAATTAAAACCTTGTAGCAAACCGCATCTGATGGCAACAGCTATTTAGCGGCAATATTTTACTGGGGAGGCCAATGAAAAGCAATAAGTGTTTTATTTAATGTATCTGTTCCCGCCAGCTGCTCCAGTGGGGGCCTTAATAGAAGCTGTCGATCAATGTCAGGGACCGGGCAATGAGAGCGGCTCACTGCAATAAACATGAAGAGGAGATAACGCCGAAGCCCCACGCTGCTCAGGGCCTTGTTAACTTCCACCAGAACTGCCCGTTTGTCATTTTACTTTGTAACACTCATAATTTGTCATGGTGGATGGTTATCTATGGGCCGTCCCTGTCTTATTTTCATGTATTCATTTATTTATTTATTTATTTTTTTGTGGTCTCCTCTTTTAATTCCGCTCCTACGGAGAGGTCAAAGTGAAAAATGTAAAAAGGAAGAGAACAGAAGCCTGTAAATAATACGCATTGTACTGACACAATGGATCAGGGCGGAGATCAATGCTCGCGGATGGCGAATGGTTTTGTGCGTGTGTGCGCGTGTGTGTGTGTGTGTGTGTGCTGGGTGGTTAGGCTTTGAGGAGGGTGAGGAGGGGATGCATCTGTTGATTTAGGAAAGAAGTGGAAATTGTTTACATCCCTCAGGACAGGGATGGGGGGGTGGGGGCAAGAACACTCTGCTGTCCCGTGAATATTAATGGGAAGACGTTGGTCTTTTAAATGCTGAGCCACTGAAACGACACCCTGGCAGAGGTAGAGGAGTGCGAGCAGGACAAATTCCTGTATGACAATGAGATTAAAGAAGAAGCGTTCCCTCCGTCTGGGCGGATGAGGGAGAGGGCCGTTATTCCCAGCGGAGGGACCGCACGGGTATGGCCAGGGTGACAGGTGTCCGTTCTGAGAACGCGAGTCTGAGGAGACATGGCCTCACTCGTCCATGTTAATAGACTTACAGCAGCGAGTACATGAGCGACCATGATAAAATTAATTCGCTTCTTTATGTCTTTCTTTTAAACCACAGTCTGAACATGAATTAGGTGAGGTTAAACTATTATGCTTTACTTACTGTCATCTGAAAAATGACTCATTTATTACTTCAGAATAAACAGGAGTCACCCTCATCTAATTTAATAAAACTTCATGAATTTTAATCAACACATTTTTAATAAGAGTAAATGTTATGTAATTAATAGAAATACTGCCAAATAAAATGTATTTCTAATAATTATATGCTTCTACCATTAAATGAATATTTGTCTTTACCTCTCACATCTGAACTTTTCCTACAGGGTCACAAGAGTATTCTGAAATGTGTTTGTGTGTTTATATTTTAGAGATTGTGTGTTCTGGCATAATAGAAATATGTGGGTTGCCACAATAATGGAAACCCCAACAGTATATGAATTTTTATTAACTAATACAATGTCAGGCCATCCCAATTTTGACTTCAACAGCTTCAGAACTGTGAATGCTATTTTACATGTTTTGAACTGTTTCTAGTGGGAGTTCTGGACCATTTTTTCAATAATTAATGCCTCCAGGTTTGTGAAAGATATCACTCTGTGCTTCACAACCGACCTTAAAGATTCTTATGTTTTGATCTGGTGATTGGGGAAGCCATGGACAGTGTTGGATTTCACCATGGTTACATGGGAATGTCTTGAGGAAACACTATTTGTATCACACAGTGCAGCTGGACATGAAAACTGGTTTTATATTCCTTGGCCAAGTTCTACAATGCAGACTAATATTCAGACCCAGTGGGGTCTGAGATGGCTTCCCATTCAGTGACAGACACACCACCATGTTTAGCACACATCATGTTTAACAGGCAATTGTGGGTCTGTGGTTTCCTTTGGCTTTCCCCACAGCTGAATCTGTCCAGATGTAGTAAAATGCATTGCATTTGTCCATATTATTTTCTTCTCTTATCTGAAGAGGACGACAGTTCAAGGTTTTTCACTCATTACATGAAATTACTCAGACCTGGGGCCATTTTTAGAAAACATCATGTTGTGCCCATCTGTCCTAATTTGAGATCTTTGAATTGTGACAGCCGTTCTTTTGTAGTTTGTGACTGATGTACCTGCAGTTCAGACACCAGATATTCAACCGGTTTGAAAACCTGTTTGATCTCTCATGTTGCTTTACAAAGTATCAAAATAAGATGCTGATCTGAAATAGATTTACCGGAGAAACGTATTGGTAATTAGTCCTAAAACTAATGTGAAACATGTGGGCTCTTTTTTGATTGTGATGTAGTTATTTCAAAATAAAAGTCCCATTTGCCAATTTTCCATTATTTTGTCTACCTCATCTATATACATATATATGCGTGTATGACTTGTGAGTTTATATACATGTATTTGTGTGTATTATGTGTGTGTGTATGGGGTATTCTGTTCCTAGGCAGGTTTCCAGCATTTTCCCCACTCCAGAGAAAGGGGGTCTGAATAATCACGAAAAACTGGCCCGAGACGCAGCTTTAATCTTTATAAAAACCTTCGCCCAAGTGCGCCGTCCTGCAGGAGTGGGGCTCTGAACGGGAGATTAAATGCTTCTGCACATTAGTAATGTCAGCACAAAATGATTATCTTCTCTGAATAATTTATCCCTTGTGCGGCGTAATTTCCTTATCTCCCCTTTTTTGCCTCTTTTACTGCGGGGGAGACTCTAAATGGCTGTTAGTCTTCAGAAAACCTATGGATCGTCTTTTCCATCAATCAATTAAAAAACACTTACCTCACACTCAACATGATTTATATCTTGTTAATAGAATTGTCTCACTATATCCCTATATTATTATACCCTTAATTCCATTAGGTATTTGCTTAATGCTCTTTTTAAGGCTGACCTCCAAGGAGAGAGAGATAGGGATATTAGTCCAATAACGGACCTAGGCGGAGGGGCCTGTTTCTGGGAAGGCTGTAGGTCAGGGCGGGGAGAGGGCCCTGGATGTTGGCCCACTCTTTACGGCATGTGATTCGACGGCCTGTCCTATCAGAGATCCCACAGGGGGGGTGGTGGGGGGGGCAACAAAGTCAACACACTACAAAGGGCAACGATGACACTCAGTATTGCCCAGGTCAGTGCTGTCCTGTCTATAGGTCACAAGAGCGATCACATCAGCAAAATTAAAATGTACTTAGCGATTAATGTTCAAAATGCACTTTGCATAGGTACATTATTCCAGAAAAAAACTGACCCAAAACACAAAAATATATTAGGGACCATACATTTATCTGTGTGGTAAACAATGTATGTTCTGTATAAATGATGCATATAAGTTACATGTGGTATTTTCTGTATCTCGAAGTATATAAAGATATAAAACAAAAGCTGTATGATTTCAACCCTATGAATTTTAGCTGGCTAATATTATAAGTTGTAACATCCCGAAGCAAAAAGAAATACAGTTTACCACAAGAGGACAGTATCGCCAGGACAAAGGGTTGAGCATTCTGTCCTTCGAGGCAAAGATTTTCCCTATTCTCCAGAGACTTTACGATGTAAACAGTCAGGCTCTTCTGTCTCTGAGAATTTTCTAGAGAACATTCTAACATTTTTATACTGATTTTAGCAGCACATAACTATTAACATGACTTTACTGAGGAGACTCTTGGCATGCCACGCAAACAAAAATGTAGCTTTATGCTGTGTTTAGTATAGTATTTTATTAATCTATTTTTGTCTGGGTTTTTCAAATGAATGTTTTTATATTAATCATTTTTAAAAAATGTTTTCTTTTCATCATCAACAGAAATGGCTTTGGCCTTTATATAATTAGAAATAATAACTATAATAATGAATAATGACTTCATAATTTAAGAAAATTATGACATTAAAGAAATCAGAAAATTAAAGAGTATAACTCAATTTTGGGTGTCCGAAGTGTGACCCTAATATTGAGGGCCAGGTTTCACGGATCCAATACCATATTGTTTTCGCTGAACTTTCATAGCTCTGATATGATCTTTTGATGGCTGACGTTCAATGATCCTGTGATGAGCTCAGTGCTAAGAGGGTTTTTGGAGAAACATCGCTGTGAACTCTTCAGAGAAGTTTTACAAGGACCCCTGGGTAACTCCTCCCCCACCACCACCACTACCACCACCAATAGAATTTAAGAACACTTGGACATGGATGATAAACCCTATCCAACGCTACATTCAGACCACTACAGATACCAAAGACTCTGCTTTTGGTTATTACTTCAACAGTACCACATATTTGCCTTGGATTTCTGAAGCACATCATTACTGTATTTATCAAATGGTTCTGAATGAAAGTTGGCTGCACTCATCCATTAATGTGGTTGGCTGAAATGTGAGGGTCACACCAGCACTGGAATAGCTTATATTTCCCCCTTTTTATGTTACCAATTCCATTTTTATTATCGTTTCACATATTCATTTATTCCTCCGGGATCATCCCGTTCTGTTTTAATGTAACTGCGTTTGTGCTGTCTGCATCCAAGAAGCCTTCATGTCATGGTCACATTAATGAATTATGACGTATCTAGAATGCAATTGTTCAACTAGTGGACTTCCAAAGACCTTGCTTTGGCCATAAACATACTTTTTACTATCCCTCCTCTACAAAATAAATAAATAAAAACATTATAAAATGATAATAATATGATTATTTATATTTAGAGACTATAACATAAACAAGAACTGGTGTTTTTTCTTGAAAGGTTTGAATGGAAAAAATATGGCAAGATTATCGTAATTATATTTTTTTATGCATTCTATTACATCAAGTGTGTTAAATTGTAATATTGATGTATGTAATACATTCTAAGATTCCAAAACTGTAAATATAATTCAATTATGTAATATATTTAATTGGAATTCCATAGCTCAAATAATTTGACATGGATGCCAAAGCAGACTCAACAGTATTTGTTATTTAAGACACGGTTTAAGAATGATTTTCTACAGCACATTAAGATTTGGTGCTGTCTGCATGCTATTTACCTCAATAGGGTCTATACGCAATGCTAATATATCATTTAGCTATATGCCCTTGACACAGTTCCATGTAACACACATTTTAAATATTCATCACCACCGGCCCTAAAGACCTATTACAATCTCCTGGCCAATGCTCTGGGGGCCAGGTAGCAGTCCTCTGAAAGGATGAGTAAAAAACTACCAGGTAGTGTCATCAAATAATCAATCATGTAACTCCGCCATGATTGCACTCATCTATTACTTAAAGCCGTTGCATAATATTTCAATACATTAAGTAAGCGCTAATAGGGGACGTGGCTGTTTGATCCTGCGCTTTTATGGGGAGAGATCAAGTCTGCATATGAATTCAGCTGCCAGGTTGAGAAAGAAGCTTTTAACGTTAGAGATTTTTGGAGAACTGATTTTGAGCGAAAGGGTAACATCTCCACCCCGTTAGACATGGACTCACAATTAAGATCCACCTCACATTTCTCTTACTGGTCAAGGTTATACTCTCATATTCATTTTGCCAGTCTCAACATTATTATATTATGATTCATTTTTGATTGTGTTATATATTAAGGTAAATGGATACAATGTATTTTTCATTGTGAAACTTATATTTGTATGCAAGTTAAAAAAAACAGCTCTTTTAAAATAATGGCATCTCGGCCAGATTAGTAACCTATGGTTGAATAATGTATGTTTTGACATGAAAAAGAGATTCTGATAATGACTGGATATCATATTTTTGCATGTTGGAATCCAAGCATCTCCTATGATTAGAAGTTAATCAAAATGGCAGAACATGACAAAATTAATGGGACATAACTAATAGTGATAAAGATATTAAGTCATTTATGTTGATATGGTTTTATTAATTCATCGGCGCCATGACGACCTTTAACATCGCCGTATTAATTGCTGTAAACTCTGTGAAACATCTCGAACTTCAAGATTCAAGATTTTTCCTCTGCCATTAACATTATTGATCACTGCGAGCACCAGTGAGATAGACCTATTCATTGTAAAGGTCTGAGCTGAAAGCTCTTTAGGAAATTGATTTTAATTTTTGTTACCGTTGTGTGGCCTTGATTGCCGGCTGTGCCCTGTTCTGTGACTGTGATGCATATCTGGTGACCGCCATGTGATTGGCTAATCTCATAGACAGCACCTATAGTGAGAGGCATCGCCAATTAATCACTGGGCTTTCTGTATGAATCTGGAATGCTCTCAAAAAAACAGGCTAGTGCCTTCTGCATAAGCAGTGTTAATTGTAATGATATGACATGTGACCTTTGTGCCGGCATTGTTTGTAGCATTGCCCAGTGTGAATGACAGGGAGCACCAAAGGCAGTTGTGCCCATGGCCTTGCCACCAAATTCTTAGCATTTTGCAAGTCTGGTATGGACACAAAATTCATCTTAGTTAACAGAAAATGTTCCCATATCACCGGGGGAAATTTAGGCCATATTTTCACTTGGGGTTTGACATAATGTGAATTTCTTCAATGATGTGAACGTTCTTCAAACAGAGATGAATGTTACATTGTTCCAAACAACTTCTGCCATTGTTGGAAAACATTCCATGAAAATGTTCAAGGAACACAAAGAAAACTGGACAAAATGTGTGTCCATGGAACCTTTTCCCCAAACGTTCTGAAAATGTTCAACCATAAAATGGTTAGCTGGGATGAAGCTAAAATCATAACTATCATCATGTTAGTGAATTGTCACAGCCTAGATTTTGGCTGGAGAGTCAAGCTTGGCTTCTAGGAAACAGTTTTTCAAATTGCAATTTGAATTCCATGATCAAACACATGCAAAACAAATAGCAACGAAAAATCTACTCAAATTGTTTTGATTATAAGAGGAGATGAAACGCATGTTATGAGAAGCAAATCAATAAAGGTTCTGTGCTGGGAAAATTGAGAGTGAACGAGAGGAATGGTTAAAGTTACATGAGCTGGTCAAACGGGCACTATTCATGTTTGATTCCCTTAGGTGGTCCCCGGCCAAAAACACTCAACTGATAATATCCATTCTCTAATATCCATTCTATTAACAATGACCTGCTACTTGCGTGCGAATCGAAAGAGTTTTGTTGAGATGTATCAAATGGCCAGTGTGAGGAAACGTTCGCACCAATAAACAAAAATCAGTCTCCTCGCCTCATTAATTTCCATAATGTAATTTCGCAGCATACCAATTGGTCACACATTAAATCAAGTGTATCTTCATTAGGCCCCTCCTGACATACACATCCACTCGATGAGTGACATTATTCATTTGCCAAGCATTTGCAAGAGAAATGTGCTCTTTGCGGTAGTGTTGTAAATCATTGTACTGCATTATACACGCATCAAACAATTCGAACGCTGGCGCCGTGTATTCATTGTGAGCCATGCGAGGTCATAAATTGAATGATTCTCAAACGGGGGGTCCTCCAACAGTTTAGTCAAATGTGTCATTATCCTCATTTACCACAAATTCATACCCAAAATATCTCATTTTGAATTACTCAGCTGACCAAATTTTTTACAATTTTAAATAAAAATCTGAAACAAATGTGATTATCAAACATTATACAAGCCAATAATACTTAACAATATTGTATAATTGATATTGTTACTATCTGCATTTATCATTTATATAACATTATAATACTATAGAATAAAAATGTTACAAAATAAACCACATAATAATAACTATGTAATGTAGTAACAGTCTCCTTCCTGTATATCATAATATACTTTGTGATATATTTCAATAAAAATGCATACTGTATAGTGTATCATATTATATGTTAATATACATACTATATGTCTGACTTTCTGGTTAAGATTTCATATTTATTTAGAAACAAATAGAATGTAATATTCTCATTTAATGTTACATGTTGCTGTCTATTCAATTCCCCAATTAGAATGGTTAGCACATATCCACTGTTAATATAATATTAATATAGAATGAATAATATATTTACTTATCAAACATCCAGAGTGGCCTGTATAGATCACATTTCAGGCATTATCCATTTATACACAGGTGTATGAAGTTACAGTGCTGCAATGCACATAATCCAATAATGCAATCGTATATAAATATATAAAGGTAACTAGCAATCTATCACTGCTGACAAAATGAGTTATGAAGGACACTTTATTTTCTGGCAAAGACCAACAGTTAGTTTACAGTCTTTTTTTATTCCAGAATAATTTTTTATGTCATTCGACAGACGTGATCTACCGAAACGTTCAACAGCTGACTGCTGCGGCGCTTTGGGATTTAAACTACATGAACGACCGTACGTTTACAAATGGCGTGCGAACCGGAGAATCACCTCAACATATGCAGAGACAAAAGCAGGCATTGGAATGCATGAACCTGGTCATAATATGTTTACTGTCGCAATCTTGATCGACAGTAAATGCTTCATTCCATTTTATGACAGTTTGGGACGGGTTTGTTTTAGCTACGTTACTGTTGGTTTCTACATGTAATTCTGAAATAAAGAGGGCAGAAATGACATTGCTCATAGGAGATAAATATTTTATCCATTGAATTATGAGTCTGCGTCATTAAAGTAGACCGCATAATATTTTGGGGTCACCACATTTAAACTATGTTCACGACCATTGCTGCTGTCTTCATTGATAACGGCACTGCGCCTGCAACTGGTCCAGGATCAGCCTCCCCTCCCTCGACCTTATGTTTAACGTAGGATCGAAAGCAGGAAGGCTGATCTTGGACCAGCTGCGGATGTGCAGTGCAAAGGCCTCGAATTCCTACAACAACATCTCATGAAGTATGGAGTGTAGAACATCATACGACCTCTGTTCCAGCCAGTGGGACCATTCCTACAATAATAACAGAGCTGAGACAACAGCACCCCGCGGATAAATCGCCAGATTCCCAGACTCCAGCCCGAGCCCTTGGTACGGTTATTAAATTAGCCCAAATCTTTATGGCAAGATCAATAGCAATGTGTTTATTTTACAGAGGAGTGTTATTCATTAGAAATTCAAACAGCCTTAAAGAGACTCATTAGGATCTGATTTGCTATGGCTCCCAGAGACTTATTGCCCCATTGTGGGGAAGGCAAAAGGCCAGGACAGACAGTGAAGGGCAGATCACTTTCACAGAGCGCTAAATATAGCCCTCCATGAGGAGCTGGAAGAGCAGAGGAGATGAGAGGAGATGAGAGGAGAAGAGAAGAGAGAAGAGGAGAGCCTCAAGCTATGTCTGTGGTGAGGAGCCTCCTACAGGTTCAGAACACACACACTTACCACGCACACACACGCTCATGCTTAAAGACTCACACTCACAACTTCAAAAATGCATACACACATGCTCACACACACATACACACACAACTTCACAAACACACACACAAATGCTCAAACACTCACACATACACACACTCAATCACACTTGGACACACACACACATGCTCTCACACTAACACATACACACACATTCACAAGCGAATACATACACATATGTAGACACACATGTGCACACATACATACATACATACATACATATTCACAAAGGTTAAAGTTACATAACAGGATATAAGTCATTTTTTACAGTATTTTCTACTGCTTACACCATAAGAATGAAACTATAGTCCACAATGTCTTGAACACTTGAACCCAATCAACAAAATACATGAACTTCATCTATAGTCTTTTTTGCTCAAAAAAAAAATACTTTTGAGAAAGTTGTTCAAAAGTATTTTTTTTTGGTGCAAAATAATCTCTGCTTAGGTAATCAACTGTTACTTGAAGAGAAATGATGAATAATGTGACTTTTTCACAAATACGTCCATATTCCAAACTGTTCCACAATGAAAGAGACCACAAAAAAGTTCATGAGAAGAATCTGCACTGAGGTCATAACGAAATTTGACATAATAATTTGACATTGTGAAATGATGGCTAAACAGAACGTTTTGTTGACAAAGTATTCTCATTTTATTTTGTGGCATTCCTTTGGCATTTTGAGAGCACTAAATCGTTTTGCTGTTTTGAAAAAGAGACTTCGGTTTCAAACAATGCTTTTAAACAATCAAAAAATACTTTAAATATGGCATACAAGGAAAGCTACAATACTTGTCATTTTCTGAGAGGATGTATCGTAATTTAATAATTATGATAATTATAGCCATATTTAATATTATAATTATTATCATTATCACCCTTTTTATTTTAGGCTTTCAACTCAAGCATTCAATTACATCTACAATTTAATAAGGACTTAATCAAAGCAAACATTTCCGGGGATTAAATTATATTATTATAGTTGACCAAAAAGGTGTGTATTTTTCATTTTAATTTTAAAAGGAACGACAAAAATAAAAACCTGATGAAGTAATAATAACAGTAGTTAAAAAATTCTCACACATACTGAAAATCAATGTAGAGCATTTTGTAAATACGAAAAGATGCAGAATGAAGTTCCTCAGTCATTATCACATTATTCAATTACCGTTATTGGGTATACAGTAGACAGCTCGACAGATATTCAGCCCATTTCAATTAAAATGGCCAGACCTCAGTGGACAGAGGAAATAGCTGATGGCTAAACTTTCACTAAAGCCAACCAGGAGACAGAGCAACACTCAATAAAAGACCAAAGCTGGAAACTCAAAAGACTTCAAAATACACCACACTGGGCAAAAATGAATGCTGTGTCAACTTTCATTGAGACATAAGATATTGTTGTATACATTTTGTATGATTTTTTTGTACTGTACAATCTTAGAGCCTGACTGACTAAAGCATTGGGCATATGCTAATATGTTTTCCTGGTGCAAAAGAATAAGAGAACATGTGATTGGCTGAGATGTTTCCTTTGTCCAATCGCAAATCATGTAACTGAAATTGTATGCGCAATTTCTTTAACGGGTGCTTGAATAAGGGCTTTCATAACTTAGCACGCTGTAGGTCATTCAGCCAGTTAACGTTACTGACTTTTTGTCCACCCTGTCAAACGCGGGACACATGACAGCGGGGCTGTTGCCTGTTTGGCTTCTCGGAGGCCATCAAGGGCCCCAGATGTTCAAAAATCCTGCTGCTTTGTCACCTCTGGCTGCTTTATTAGACAGTGCAATGGAGGGAGGGGGTGAGGGAGGGGTTAAACTGGTAAAAGCATGTTTACTAAGCTGTTTGGAGCACCTCTCCTTATGGGTGGGGGGAGGAGGGAGGGAAGGAGGGAGGTGGGGGGGGGTGCTGGAGGAGAGCAAGGGTGCTTTATTCTTTTCTTTTTTCCCTCCCCCTTTCCATCTCACTGCACCTCAGTGAATTGATGGAATGACCTGGACTTGATCTTCGAGGGCAACATGGCTGATGGTGCCTGCAGATTGATAAATTGATTCAAAACTATTACCATGGTAAAAAAGCAATAAAGTCATAAAAATTGCATTGGTCCAGCTAAGTAAATCCCAGGCATTTTTGGGCAAAGGAGGCTGACGAGGGAGAATGGCAGGAGGTTCGGGGCATGGGGCGGAATGAGAGAGAGAGAAATGACTTTGAAGAGCTCATCATCTTCAATCTATTCTTCCTGCGGCGGCTTCATGCCGCCGCATAGAGCCACTTCATTACAGGGGGAATAACTGTACCCGGGCCGTGGCGCCGCTTGCCTGCTGGCCCAGGGGGGTCCCCCCGGGGGCTTCTGCTGGTTAATACCTCATCACAGGCTTCATTGAACACTTTAATCTGCACTCCTGTGATCAATAGAATCCCGCTGTAAATTAAAAGGGCCATTTCGTGTAATCAAGCCTGTTAATGCTCATTCTGAAAACCATTATTTGTGGAAGGCATTTAGGGGAAAATCACCACAGTGACAAGCCACCAACCCCCCCCCACCCCCCACAATGCCCCCTCCCCCCCACACCACCACCCACCCACCTACCCCATATTCCACCCAAGCCAAAGGAGGGTCCGGGGTTTGACGATGGAGGGGAAAAAAGGAGGGATGGGGGGGGTTAGGAAGTAGGGAAAGGATGAGAGAAAAGAGGGATAGGCTAGAAGAGGGGACATGGCTGCCAGCTGTCTTGTGCCTTTCGCGGTCACACACATCCCGCAGAATAAAATGAAATTTTCCAGCCCGCTATTTCTGTGGCAAATTCAATTACTGCAGGCGCTTGTACAAAAAGCTGTAACTTCCCTGGGCCTGAAATTGAAAAAATCTGCCGGCAGCCGGCTGATGAGACGGGCGGATGACTGGCGAGCCTCGACAGGGAACCAGGTGAGAGAGTCCACTTTGAAGCTCAGCAGCGGTACCGGGATCCCAGGGGGTCCAGCATAACCCAATCCAAGCAGCACCAGTGCTACAAATGCACTTAGTTATGGACAGGATTTACCCATTCTAGAGGGTGGAAAAAAATGTATGAGTGTGCTTTCAGGGAAAAACAATCTACAGTTATCAGGGACAGAGAATCTATCTTCACTGAGGCTTAACCCAAATGGATCAAAAGGAGGTTAATCAAAAATGTGATATTCAGTCTACGTGTACTCTGAGTCACTGATATGATTAATTCATTATTTTTTTCCCTTTTGTTTAAGAACTTATATCAATCCTTGTATGTGGAAGAAATATTTTATTTTTAAAATGGATACTGTCAACCATACTCGTTCCTTACAAAGAGTTATACATATAATTATATATCATTGAACCTGTTAGCAGCTGCTTATCAGACTAATGCGCAAAATATTTAGCTGCAACTTTCAAAATTTTAAATAAAATGTTATAATGTGAAATACTTTTTTTCTTAGTACTGGTGAAAATAAAGGTCTCAGTTTTACTTTTTTGGCTCAGTTTCGTCCCTGCAGGGGCATATTCAATGAAATCAAAACAGCGATGACATTACAACATTAGGCTTCCTAAATATTATCTATTTTCTGCAGACAAACGAGTACCTCCCTAAAAAGACTAAAGTCCATTTGCACATGCCCTTGAAAAGAATAAGGTCCCACCCTTAAAGTATTGTAATTTTTCTATACCCACCCATTAGGCCTCGCCTACAGACCTGGGAGGCGGATCCTGACCATGTGACCCCTCCTGTTCACATGGCAACCAGCCTCTTTCCACACTACAGCTGCAACACCAGCCATGCACTGCCTGCGACATCACTGAAAAAGTCAAATGATCTGTTTGCCAACCAAAAGTAATCACTCATCATATTGTCAACATAACCTTAAAAACTATATAAGCATATAATAAATGCTTTACTTTATCAAAATTATGCAACACTAAGAACTACTCATTAAAATGCATTTATTTATTATTTATTACATAATACAATGTCAGTTTAGGTTTCCCTTATGAAATACAACAGGACAATTCACTTTGAAAAAGTATTTTCTACTGTATTAGAGATGATTAACAGTCTATGCTGTAAATCGAAAATCCCACAGTAAACCTGTTCTGATTACCTATTCATATCCATCTTCTGAATTTTAAAAGAGCCAAAACTGAAACCAGATTTACAAATGCAGAAATGATGCAGCCATGGGAAATGTAGTGTAAAGATCACAGCACAGGTCGTACAGTAATGTCACTCACTAGGAAGTTTGGTAGCCTTATATTCCAAGCTCTGTAGGACACTTGTCCTTTCAGCAGTGTGGGAATATTATTCTTTTAGTGGCATAAGCAAAAAACTTGTGTACTTCTATAGAATCCCATGCGCACCATATTAGGCTGATTGAAAACAATGTAACGTGGTATACAAACATCAACTAAATCCAGGACATTCAGGCATCCTAGAGCACTGGATATGAACATCAAGCTCCTTGAAAAAAACAAGATACCAATGAAGTGCTGGGATGTGGGACTGAATTGGACTGCAAATGTAGTGCCCTATGTAACCTTGTAACCAATGTACCTCTGTCATTACTTTGGCTCACAAGTCATAAAAAAACGACAATATGAATTTATCAGCTACTCATATCTTTTGAGTTTTCACAACTGCCTGTTTTCAGAACTGCCAAAGCACTAAATGGGACATTCTTAAAGCTTATTTTCTGAATTAATTAATGTTTTAATTAATAAAAAAATGTTTTTTTAATTAATGAGCCCATCCCGAGCTGGCTGCCTCTTCAACTTCCCACACCAACTTTTATGAAGTCCTGTACCATGAACACCGCACTTCAGCCCCAGACGACCGCCCCATCAAAACAACACAGCACTAAAGAGCTCCAAACGTGAGAAGAATGTCTTAAAAATTTCATTTCAAGTCTTCTCTCATAAAAAAAATCATTATGACGTATCCCGAACAAAGAAAAACTGCTTGGGGTAAGAGAAAAAGTAGTTTCGCTCAATATGTTTATATATGTCACATCAATTTTCCCTTAAACGGATATGGTAACGTGAAAACTGTGGTAATTTCAAAACCAGTTCATTCATTTTTTCAGTATTTCATGGACTTTGTAGTAGTCATGAGTTCTTGTGTGCTGTAACTATTCTTTGCTGCAATATGTTGTCTTTCTTTCTGGTAGGAGTTTCTCCCAATCTGGCAACCCAAGCACTACCAGTGAAAAACGGTTAATGAATCTGTCCCTGTTTCTGCTGATTGGTTGGCATTCTTAATAAAAAATTCTGCCATGTATCACCCATGGGATGAGATCATAAATGAGGCAATGTAACCGAAATCCATTGTTCATGTTACACCTTAGTATTGGCACGCTATAACTGTACATCGATTTAAAGACAGGGTCCAGGGACACACAGATTCTTTAGCGCGCCCCCATGCCGAATATCATCCTATTACTATCAGCATTAGGGGGCTTCAGGTAGTCTAGACCATACCTGAGCACAGACAGGTGTATAAGGGGGTTTCAGGTAGCCTGGTCCCTATCTGAGCACAGATAGGTGTATAAGGGGGTTTCAGGTAGCCTGGTCTCTGCCTGAGCACAGACAGGTGTATAACAGGGTTTCAGGTAGCCTGGTCCGTACCTGAGCACAGACAGGTGTATAACAGGGTTTCAGGTAGCCTGGTCTCTATCGAGCACAGACAGGTGTACGAGAGGGTTTTATGTAGCCTGGTCCCCCCCTTGACCACAGACAGGGGTATATGGGGACGTCAGCTGGCCTGGTCCCTCAATACACACAAAAACTCAGTAGAACCTCAGCTCCATTTGAGCTCGATTCAAATTCAGAGCTTAGCCTGTCTTCAGCAGGCTGAGACCAGTCCAAATCTCGGTGGATGAAAGCACAAAAACAAACCGTGCACCATGTATCAATATTAAACTCAGTCCATTAGCAGAATAAGAAAGAGGGATTTGCTTCCCACTTTGCTCTCAGCCTGTAAAACCTGTTCTGCAACAGAGCAGAAAATAAAAAACACAAAAAGTTTGAGAGGTGTACGAGTTCCAGCTCCTGTAGGAGCTGAGGTTTGCACACTCAAGTGTCTGAGCGCCGTCGTTTTTTTTTATAACTCTTCGTCTCTCAGAGAGCTGGGATGGAGATTCAATGGAGAAGATGGAGGTTTGAGCTTATCGTGTGTTGCCATAAACAAATAAACGGCCATCTACGCCTCCTCAATGACAACTGCCCGGAGTTAACAAGAAGAAATCGGGGCTGTAATCTGGTTTTTGACAGGGACGTAGTGTTACCATTATGCATGACTGATACTCTCTCATTCAGCACTTGTGATTCAGATGGAGACATCAATGATGAGGAATTGAAAGCATGACAGGGCAGGATATTACATACACACACCCCATGTACTCTCTCTCCGTCATACACACACATACACACATGCACATACCCATACAAATACATACATGCACAAATCACACAAGTCCAATGACACACACACACCACACATATATGCACACACCCATACAAACACAGATACACAAAAAACACACCAACTATATACACACACACCATACATATATGCACACACCCATACAAACACATATATGCACAAAACCCACCAACTATACTCACACAAATCACATGTACTCTTTCTGTCACACGCACACACCCATACAAACACGTATGCACACAAAACACACCAACTATATACACACACCACACAAACACATGCAAACACGTTTGGTGAATTTGGTTTATGATGTATTGCATGCCCATAGGGACAGGGCATCCTTACATGCATGATGCTTAAATAAATACATAAATAAATAAACAAAACATTCACTCAGACTTGTCTATGTTTACACACTATAGAGCTGTCATAATTTGTCAGCATAACAACTTCCTAAAAATGTAACTAACATGAAAATTTAAATAACTGACTGCTAAATTTATATGTATATTAGTGTGCATCAATAATCAATGTACAATTTATTGACTCTGTGGTGTCCACTGAGTACCATAACAGAGTCCTACAGGAGACACAGATGAGATCTCCATGCCTCTTCTACAAAACAAGGAGATATGACTGAGACAAAATACATTTTTAGCCATAAGTCTGTATACTGTGTAGTGTGTGAATTAACCTCAATATATATTTGCGTGGGGAAAACAATGTGCTGCTTGTAATATGTTGATATATGCAATCTTTGTTTTGTATAGTTTGCATATTACTTTGCTTCTCTTAGCTCACCATGAATGAACAAGAAAGCCAAAGAATTTTGAAATGTCACTTTGAAAAGTCATTGGACAGATAATCACCTCATGACAGGTTAATTCCCTGCTCTTTCCCCTGTCAACAGCATGCCATGTAACGGTTTGACCATCTGACTTTCGGAGGTTGTATGAATTGTATTTAAAAAATTGTTCTATTCAAGTATTACATGTTCATTAGTGATTTTTAAACTCATTGCTTCAGAAAAAACAAATTTGTTCATGAAAAAAATCTGTGTCTATAGCTGAAACACATTCAAACTTAAAAAAAAGAATCTGTTAAAAATGATCGAAATGAAACTTGAGGGTCATAATACACATATAAGTGCAGACAAAATCACATACACGAACAGAAGTAGTAATTACACATGAATATACAAACGTGTATGAATACATACATCAATATATAGTATGTATGGCACATGTACACCAATGTACATGTACTAACACGTTTGCAGAGAACTACAAGCACAAATACAATATACACAAAGACATAAACCACACTGGTGATTGCACATACATACAAATACACACACTTTCAAACACAATTTTATAAACTCTACACATACGCACACACGTATTAACACACACGGACATATATAAACAGCAAAGGTTAGCACATTCACTATCAAGCATACAAACATATGCATACATGCACATAAACACACACACACAAGCAAATATCCATACAAATACAAAAAAAACTGGTTATTACACACAAATACACATGAACAAATACAGTACATACACACTTGCTCATCCTTGCAAATAATATTGTAAGTGTTTGAAATGTGCACATACAAAATAATAGTATAGAATAATGTGGTAAATATACAGTATCACAGCTACAATGTAATCTCCTATTACAAGTGCATCTTTTGTCTTTTCCACAGCTATTAATTAGTTTCCTCTCAACTGTTTTCGGCACAGCAAAGCCATTGATTTGGTTTAAATCAGGTTTGGTCTAGGTTGGCCAGCGACCGTAAAATGAGTTGCCTGTAACGTAATCCTGACAGGCTGCTTCTCCTCGCGGTCTCGTTTTAATTCGCCCCCTTTTTTTTCCTCGGCGACAAAGCCCTCGGAATTATCCGGCAGGAACAGAGGAAACAAACCATCTGATTCCAATTCAAATAAAATCCTAAGAGGGACTTCATAACGAGACCGGCCTTACGCGTTTAAGACGGAGCGAGAAAGAGGAGCGAAAAAAAAGCTATTAAAGCTGTATCTTAAAAGGTCAATAACGTTCCGTGTATAATGACTTTGACTGTTTTAATCCAAATATATGAGTCCGCGGCTAAGCCCCTTCCCTGACATTGATAGACCTGAGTGGCAGGAGAGGATCCTCCATGTCAAAACATCAGCGCGGGGGAGATAATGAGAATCCGCACACGAGCTCAAACTCTTCTCCAGGCACGCCGGCACCAAAGGCTGTCAGAATAGCGCTTTTTAGCCCTCTTAATCAGCGTAATCGTGTCAGTAAGGGTGTTTGAAGGGGGTGCAACGTGTTGTGTGTGTGAGGGGGGGGGGGGGGGGGGCTCGGTGGAGATTTTGAGATTTACGGAAATAAAGGAGAGTTCGACCCGGGCGACGGCACGGACTGATATCGTCTCGCCTTTCCTGTAGACGTTTAATGCCATATTCGCGCCTTCCGTGGCCTCGGAATCCGCTGTCAAGAAGAACATCTCATCTGCAATGTATGACAATTTCCGCACCGCAGACAAGACACTGTCCCAAGTCAATAGACTATAAATTGCGGTTGGAAATAGGATCGTCTTAACTAAAGGCTGTTTGCTCTTCCCCTAGAGGTCCAGGGATGACCCCCCCCCTCCTCCCCCACCACCACCACCACCACCACCACCACCTAACCGCCCCCCCATCCACCTTTTTTAATAATTTGTATGTTTAGCTATTTGGTCAATTTACTCTGCACTTGTAATGTCTCATAGGCAGGACCATCAATCAGATGCACGGTGACAAAAAATCTCCCGCTACAATATTACAGGTTATTAAAAGGATGATGGGAAATGCGGGCGTGTGTGTTGGCCGGAGCCCCCTTTTCTCATTTTCAGAGTGCGCGGCCCTCGCTGTGATCTAGTGATTCATCTTCACCCCCCCCCCCCCCCCCCCCCCCCCCCCCCCCCCCCCCCCCCCACATCAACAAGTGTGGCAGCTGCAAGTCCCCTGCGATAGGTCGCTCTGTTCATTTCACCTTCGAAACACAAACATTAGCCAGCCAGGAGGCCCGACCGCCCATGTTCCACACTCCACGCTCCCGTTCTTCATGGTTCTTCCCTTGTCCCCACGATTTTTCCCATTCCGCCTGTCCCATAACTCCACAACAAGCACCGTCTCTCATCGATAATGAAGATTAATTATGATAATACCATTAATATCAACGTTGAGTGCCCGACTTATTATTTGCAGGTAGTAAATCTCAAATATATTAAATCCGTGTCTCCAAGATTACCGATAAAGCTAGTCAAGGTGAACGTTGGGTGGTGAGAAAATGATGACGTTCCCCTTGGAAAATGATGCCTACCTCAGACTTACTATGGAAAGAGTTCCCAGACAGCGGCGGTCCCGGTGGGAATCTTTCCCCCGCGACAGATGGAGAACCGTCAAACGCATGTTGAAACGAGACGAGATTTACATCTTTCCCAAGACGCTGATCAAAGCTTTAGACATGAACAAGGGTGGTTTACTAAGCTGCATCTCTCTTTGTGGACGTTGTCTTTATAAAAATGGTCCTCAATGATTGTCACTTCTCTGACCAAAATACTCTGACCGAATGTTTTTGGCTCTGTGATTAAATTTGTTGGGGGGAGGGGACGGGGGAGGGGGGTGTCAGACTTTTAACTACCGATCTAGTTCAACTACCTGCTGAAGTATTTCAAACCCTGAGGCGTTTTGAATATAAAGGCCCGTGAATGGCCACCCAACATTTTGACTTTTGTTTCTCGCTGATTGTCTTGGATTAACGGCCATTTAGACACAGTGTCACAATCCGAGTTAATGCCTTAATCAATCAGTAATTACATTTTTCCTCAACACGAATGAACTTTTTTTTTCTCTTGCTGCCGAAAAGAGAAGAAGCAAGGGAAGGAAATTGAGAATTTGAATTACAAATGATCTACAGTAGCTCATTTTTTTTTGGAAGATTGATGACATAAGTTTAGGGGTTTTGATTAAACCTCTGCAAAAATTACTTTGATTAGTCAGCATTAAAAACTGAAAGAAAATTGATCACTTCAGTTGAATTGAAATAAAATGTTATCATTTGGCATTTAAAAAAGACAAATGACTGTAAGGATAATGTCATCTTTCTGTCTTTACGTTGGACTTACATTATTACTTCTTTTATCACCATTCAGGATATTAATAAAAGAATATTCTATGAATTAATGCATTTGATCATTAAAGACTTCAGACAAGAATATGAAGAAACACTACCACAGCACATTGTTATAAATCCTTTTAACTATCCATAGAGCCCATGTACAATCTAAATAATGTAACCACAATAATTAGTAATGAATTAACATGTGGATTCATAAGTTCAAATTATATCTAATTATCAAAATTAAAAAAATATTGTCTGCAATAAATAGTGTTTATAATGCGTTTATTACAAGTGTGATGTCCATAATGCGCTGCATCTGTTTGTATTAAATACAAATAAGCAATCAGGAGAATGTTTTTCATAACTGTATTAATTTGGGGTTTGATACTTCAGAAATGAGAGCATTTTGTAACCATTGCTCCAATTTAAATGTGTTCGTCTGAAAAACGGTTACAAACAGGCTCGAGACCGTGGCTTCTTTTCTCCCGCTTCGCCTTTCTCATTCTCATTCACTGTATTCTATAAGGACGCAGTACAGTTACCCAGTAGAAACAAAGTTAATAAAACACTCCTGAACACTCATTTGTCATTGGGAGTACCAAAAAGCGGAAAAAAAGGAATACACAGGTATCATCTATTCCCTCCTCAATGCTTTGAATACCACCTGTCCAGCGCGGGAGGAGGATTTCCGATCACTGTGTTACATC
Source organism: Albula glossodonta (assembly GCA_019788955.1). NCBI lineage: Eukaryota > Metazoa > Chordata > Actinopteri > Albuliformes > Albulidae > Albula > Albula glossodonta. The sequence goes on from JAFBMS010000027.1 coordinate 2,349,835, forward strand.
TTGGGCTAAACTCCCATCCCTTGTTAGATTTATTTGAAAAGAGCAAACAGGGAGATGCCACCGTCGCTACGGTGACCCCATACATCAGAATCACCGTGACCACATATTAAGTGCTTTTCCCCATCCCCCTCCCATTAAAAGTAAATAATGTGTGGAGAATGAGGAATTTGTTAAGAAGCCATCCTATTTGTCATACGTGACAGGTATCTGTTTATATACAAACCCCAGTGTGTGTGTGTGTGTGTGTGTGTGTGTGCGTGCGTGCAGGGAGAATGAGGGGGGGAGGACAAAAGGCGGGCGGGAACGATGATGTCAACCGTACGCTGGACGGATCGCATTAATACCCCACACACCCCCGCCCCCCAAACCCCGACACAAACAGGTCCCATTTCTCCCCATCCGCTATGCCATTCTTTTTTCTTCCTCTCTTTTCTTTTGTCAGCCGCTATCGCTCTTTTCATTAAACTGACACCTGGGTTTCCTCATTGAATGTCAGTTTCCCCTTTATCTTGCGTTGCCTATAGTATTATCTATTTGGTTCCATATGCACCGGAATTCTTTGTAAAAAATCAATTTTATTACATTGAATAACCCGAGCAACAGGTTAAGGGTTGTGTAGCTAAGTCTATATTTTCTGTGAATCCTTACCATATGACCTCTACCCTTATACCTAACCTTGTTAGAATATTAGAACAGTAGATTTATTCAGACAATCAGAAATTTCATTAATTCAAAACACAGACCTCAGCTATCATTGTACATGGAACTTACAATGTCATGTGAACTAAATATCAGCATTACATACTGTGTCATGTAATATGTAATATGTTTGGGGAAAAATGAAACATTATGTATAAGTACCATTTCTTATGTACTACTAATGCAAATTAAACATATTAACATATGAAGGAATATAAACAATAAACAAATAAACAATATTACAGAGGTTTGTCTTTATTGTGTGTGAAACATCACTTTCTCAATTTTATTTATTTATATATTTATGTGCTTTGTGCATAATTTCTGCTAAAAGTTTTTAAAAAGTAGCGGAAACATAAAGTAGAGGCATAATCTTAAGATCATTAACTTAATTATTTCTGCTTAATGAGCACAAAGGAGAGAGAGAAGGAGGAAGCAGTCGCTAATTAAGTTCATCATCATATTAGAATAAATGAGTGTTGCGCAGCTACGATGCTTTCATGTTGTTGCATATTTATAACATTAGATTAATTTAATATTCCCCTTATAAATCATGCAAATTTATGAAGTGAAGGTTTCGTTTTATTACAGCGTATTAAGTCATGTTCAATGTGCTGGGGGTGGCTTTGAAGTGAGGCAGCACCCAAGGTTAGTCAGCGTTATTTATGACCTCCTTGTCAGTTAGCTCTAAGCTGGGTTTTATTGCGGTTTAATGTGCTGGGAAGGTGGAGACAATATTAAGTAGCACAATTACAGTGATCACCAGACAGATGTGGCGGCCCTGTTTCTTCGAGACAAAGATTTTTTTTTAGATAATCGGAAACAGCCCCTGTGTTTGTGCCCTGTCGATCTTAAGTCTGGAATTTGTTTCAGAGTACACCCATTCACGTCATTTCACACCTGTACTGAGATAAAGAGGAATAGATCTGAAATCACTTCAAAAATCTGATGGCATGTAATTAAACTGAAAGCAGAAAATTGACCCCTCAAGCTTTCGGCCATTTTCTTTAAAATAAATAAAAGCTGGTGTTATTATCTGGTTGTTAGCTTTACACATGCAAGGTTAAAGGTTGGCGAAATGAAACCTCACATAATTTGTGTTCTATCCAAGTGTACTAGACATGTTTTTCATATTAGATTATTCTTTAAAAGCCCCCCTTAAGCAACTGTTATGGTCAGAAGGGTAACCTTTGGCACGCGATCAATCCAAACAAAGTGATTTCTAAGCCTTGCACACTGTATGCAAATGGTACTTTTTAGACTCCTTGCGCGGGTCGTAACACCGTGATTGTTCTTAACTACTGCGGGTGGCATAAGGCAGGTGGGTCATATCACTCTCATTAATGAATCATTGGCGGGACCCTGTACCATTTAGAGCCCTCCGGATTGTGCGTTTGCAGCAATTTACAACGATTAATAGAAGGAGGTCAACCCAGGTCACTTTCAATTTCCACTCCGGCGGGAGAAAAATGGAAACAACTCATTTGCACAAATTTAAATAATTCCGCTTGTGCAAAAAAAAAAAAAAGAGGAAAAAGGGGAAGCTGGGAAAAGAAAAGATAAAGAAAGAAGGGGAGAAGGCTTGAACATCGTTGCGCCAAGCTCCATAATAATCCATGCTGTGAGACTCTGCCTGCATAAAGGCCATAATGAATCTGACAGGGAATATGAATCCAGATGTAAGAATAAAGGGTTCTCTTTTTTCTTCTGCCGTCTCACAGGGGAGCGTCTGTTGCCTCTAGTGAGCTTTTAAACTTATCATAAATGTATTAAGATTGCGCCGGGCCATGAAACAGCTGTAGACAATTAATCTTCTGCAAATCTTATCCGAAGAATTGGTTTCTGCAAAGTAACATCTGCTGCGAGAGGTGATTATTCAAGGGTAACACCGGCTCGACGCACTTTTATGCATAGGGCGCGATCATTGCCAATGAAGTAAAAATTTATAGTTTTCCCTGTTCGGTAAAAATAACATTCGGCTGCATTAAAACGTCATCCATCAACATTGTCCCAGAGCTCCGGGCCCGTCGCAGCCGGAGAAATTAAAAAAGTATTCATTTTAATGTGAACTTGTAAAATGTGCTGCTCCGATGGTCTGATATTTTCTGCTTCTGAGTTTTTTTTTTTCTAAGCGAGGGAGAGAATAAAATTGAAGATGAGCTGAATTTGAATCTAAGCCCAATGCTGTTAGCTTGACGCTAGCCCCCAGTTTATAAAGGAGGATGGCAGGTATTGGCTAGGGCTGAAGCGCTAAAGTATTAATGCCGTGTGGGTCTTATTAAGGCTTATTGCGGGTCATAAGCCCAGGGAGGGGTTAGGAACTACTGACCTCCAGTTCAAGAGCCACATACATTCAGTTTGTTTTAGAATGGTCAGAAAAAATGTTGACTTCACTATCATACTTCTGAATCATGCGTTGAGAATCAAAAACACAATTCAGGCAACCGTATGAAATATGAAACCCTACACCAGGACAGAGTAAAAAGTCTGGAGTGTAAACATTAAACAAACTCCTTGAGTAGTTCATGGCAGGTGCCTCAGCATTTCTGAGAGATCATTAAACAACACTGACTTGTTTCAGTCTGGCATCAATATTAGTCTGAAATCAAGTATCAATCCATTTCAAATTCACTGGGTAAGGGAATTCTAACATTCTGTCGTCATAGTACCACTGAGACGGCTGTGACATTTACCTCTAAAGAATAACTTTAAAAAACTGCTTCACTACACTGCTTGTGTCTGTTAGGCAGATTGGAAATCCCACCCCTCATTGAAAGGTTTTATCAACAAACTCTTCCTGTACAGGTAGCATATACTGCAAGGAAAGAGATTCATTCAGAGACAAAAGAAAAGAAACATTTAAGGAGTTCCTCAGGGGCCCATTTTCTGCCCGCCTTTATTTTCTCTACATTAATTACATTCCTTTGACTTTTTCATTTCCCAACTGTCGCCTTCACACAGATGGCAATATTATTTACAATATAGGCCCTCCCTGGATCTTAGCCAGATGCAACCTTAATAGGAATTTGATCATCTGTAACTTTGGCTGCCTGTCAATTAGTTTATGTTTTATAAACAAAGCAAACAGGCAATATGCCATGCCTGCTGCGTAATCCTTTTCACATGGTTTTGTTTGTCTGGAAACAGGACCAAAAGACAGAACCATGCAGGACATGAAAATACATACATGGTCATAGGTGTCCGAACTGTCAAAAATCTAAGTAGCCAAGTAGTTCATGCCCATGGACTTCCTCTAAATTCTTGTTTCAACAAATTTAGCATGCCAAGGTCTCTAGTTGTATTCTAAGTGATCTTGAATGTATGGTACTCATTGTAATGAAAGATAACTGTTCTTCAAACTATTCGTTAAACTGGAACTGCCGCTACCTCTCTGTTTTTACATAATGAGAACATAAGTTATTTGTCATCCATCAAACTATTCATTTGAACATGTTTTGTACTGAAAATATGCACACCTTAGAAATGGTTAATCTTTCAGTTTATCTCTATTTTTCTGTAAGAATATGAAGGGGATAATTCACTCTATTTTCCACCGAGTGTTAGGTGTTGGTTACTCTAACGCAAGATGATGTTGTAGCTTCAGACTGGTACAGCTCTCCATGTCTTGTTTTTGCAGCATTGTAGGTATTTAAAATGTAAAGATCTCCTCATAGAAGCCTATATTTGAAGACAGCAAATATAGCATTTGGTAGGGGAAGTCAATCTTTCCAAAGTGTTCTCTGGTGGTGCAATAAAGGCAGAAAGTAAGGATCCCTATCTCTAATTGGCTAAGGGACACTTTCAAACAAGGAAATACTTTACAGGGGCTTTGATATTTCATTAAAATTAAGAAAACTATCCTTTTATTACATTACAATCACACTAAACCCAAGGTAGGCCTGCTACGATACCAGAGTCATGGAAAGGGTTAAACAAGTGTCTGTCCTTCCATCATTTGTGCTGTGTGAGGAATGAACAGATGAAGCTATGTGAAAAGACTTGAGAGATTCTATTGTGTTTAACTTGAAGGGGTTCCCCATGGGTCACCCTAAATCATTCAATTCTGGTATGACCCCCTGGCTTTTCTCAATGATGATGATACAGTGGTATCTTGATCACACAAACTTCGGAAATATTGTTTGCTAGGCCTCGGTCCAGAGAGGGAAAACACGGAATTCATCTCTGGTGTTGGTTAAGGAGAGAAGCCCCCCAACTTCACAGTGAACTCCTCATAAATCTTTAATTAGTCTTCATCCAGAATGGTTTTCTTTTCACACAATTTTATCAGTTGTCCTAAAACTGCAACAAAGATAGTCATCAGTGAGAAAAGACCTGATGGATCACTTCACTATTTTTGTGTGTGTTTGCATCAGCCCTACAGTAAATGAAAGTATATCAAAATGACTCCTTGAGTCATTGCTTAAAGTTAAAATATGATAGAATACAACAGTGCAGGGTTTTTGCTAACCCTCCTTTTCCAATCAGTTTGGAATTATTGCAAATGGCTAGTCTTGGTCAAACAAAAAACAATTACTAGATGACTGGGTACCGAAAAATTGAGATTATATCCTCATATATGAATGAGATCTCATTTGATATATGGTTCATTTATTTTAAGAGTCCCACATTAAGGTCTAATCCACTTTTGAAAATGTGGCAGCACGGGTCAAAACATATTTGTACACAGAGGCGTCAGAAATAAGCTGTATCTTGAAATTTCATATTCATTTGTCAGACACATTCAATTATTTTTCTGGAAATCAAACAAAAAATTTTTCAGAAAGGGGGGCATTCTCGGTGTGCGCCGCGCTTCCGATGGAAAACGCATTTGGAATCTCCGCAGAGTTCTTTCTGTTTCGACTGAACTACCTGCCGTCGCGCATTACAGCCCAGAAGTTGAGATTATCTTTAAACCTCGACATGTATTGTTCAATGTGACATGCTCAATTTATCATTAGTTGTGAAGTGAGAACGGATGAGTACACTTTCAATTTAGTTCGGAGGCTTTCTACATTCATCATGTTTCTTCATCATCCATCATTTCCCCCTGTTTGATTCGTACAAAAACACACTTTCATAAGTTTAATGCAATTAATCATAAGGCTAAGATAATTTTATATTAATGGACCGAGGCATTTATTTTATTATTTATTTGATGAACTTGCAGGGTGATTTTGATGGAATCTATTCCAGATAAGCTATTATCTCCTTGCTCGCCTAGCACGCATTTGTGCTGCTTTAAATATTTCTTTGTTTCGTCATTGTGCCACCCCCCCCCCCCACCCCCACCCCCACCCAGAGCTTTGTGTATATTTCCAGGCAGTGTTTTCCATTACCATCGCTTGTGCATGCTTCGTATCTTCATTTAACCGATCAAGATAAATTGAAAAAGTTGCCGCTGATAGATAGCAGGTGACCCGAAAACAAAAGCAATTATGGGAAAGGGTGCAGGGCTCGTAACGGTAAAGCGGTGGAAGGCTCCGAGCTAAAGGTGCAATTCTGCTGCAGCTGTGCCAATGAAACACAGAGACAGCCACCCTCCGAAGTGCAGAACGCACGCCCCGAGAACAGTTTGCAATCATTAACCTTAAGAGAACTCACACAAGGTCATCTTTCTCAATTCGCCACTTCTTTGTCTAAGCTGACATAAATTCCATCTACAAAGACAATCTCTTGAAGATGGGCAGATCGTTCTGAACGTGTGTTTTCATCCAAACTTTACAGCGCTTTGAAGATTTTGAAAGCCATTGTAAAGAAAAGAGAGTCACCATTTTAATCACCTTATTTTTAACACAATGCACATTGTGGTACTATTAACTTTGGGCCTACCATGTCTATATATGAGCTGCATACAATTACGTAAAGTTTGCAAGTAATTTAACACTTACATTAAATATTTGACTTTTGGATGAGCATAACATTTTATTTACACATGTGATCACACCTCACATACTTCATCAAATGAAAAGTAATTCAATGCACATGATTCTGATTAATATGACTGGATGGGATGTCCTGTGGAAGAGTCAAACCTTCAGACAGTAGGGTGGGCATTTAAGGAAGTTAAAGGGCATCTGTACATATACTACCTTGTATATATTGTCCATATTTTCAAGAGATTATAAACTGAGTTTTTTTTTATCAGTTTTGATCTTTCAAGGGTTTTTTTGGCATAGGGTCACATTCTAGCAATCATACCAACTAGTGTGTTTTTCATTGAGCAAAGACATTTACGATGTCCAATCAAATCTTTGCCAGTTTCATAGCAGGGTTAAAGAGATTTTGATTTAATGGTTTAATTACCTGTAGGTGCATCATGGGTGGAAACACACAATTATCAGACAATCAGTGTCATCACCCATGCCCTGCAGAAGTCATCTATGTTTGCACCGTAGAAGATTGCTAATTCCAAGGCTACTGAAGTCTCTGTGAAAAAGCTGACCTGCTAGTGCACAAGGTCAATGTGCATGAGAGAAAAATATACAGAACAATTAAATTGCCTCTCAAGCTTCCTAAGGTGATGCTGGCATAAGAGGAAGTATCAGTGAGTTGCCTCCTCTTTTTCTGGAATTGCTAGAATCACCACCCAAGGCAGAGAGCAGTGATTTAAAGAGATGGGGAGGACAAAAGCTTACCGCTACCTAAAGAGGATATGAGAGGTATAATATGAGAGGGATAACATCAATAGAGCACAACGATACTTCTTCCCTCCACACCTAAAGGATTCAGATGTCCTGAAGTGAACATATTCAGGGACTGTCAAAATGAATACAATGATATTATTTTACAAATTCTGAATATTTGTAAAGCTACAGGTATATTTGTAAAGCTACAGGTGATGCCGACCGACCCATCTCTTCTCACCCATGGTTCTGTGGGCTAGTTTGAGATCAATGCTATCATTGCTTTCTCAAGTTCTGAGCTGTGTCCAAAATGAATGCTCCAAACTTGAATGAATTGAGCCACTTTATAATGTACCATCTAACCTGTACTCATAGCACTTCAATCATTCTCTCTCCATTAGAGTATATATTAGCGAATTTCCAATGACAACCCATGCACTTACAAATCTAAGTTGATCTTTGCTGAAAAATGCTAAATCTTTTGAAACTAGCTAGCAAGACATAGTTTCATTTGCTAAGCACCCTGATGCTAGCTAACTATTACCTGAAATTTAATAACTCCTGCTAAGTACTGTAAAATATAGCACATATGTTCATGTCCATAAAACTGCTTTCTTTGCACATATGTATACTCAGTTCTTTCCTGAATGTTTCAGTGGTTCACCTTTTAGCAGTAGCAGGTTGATATGTTGGGTCCATTGAGAGGAAAGGAAGCAGGGAGAGAGCGTGACAGAGCCTTGCTGGTATGACAGGTGCTTTTTCAATCCAACATGAAGCTTGCCGAATTATAAGAAATGGAAGATGTGTTCAGTAATTTTCTATGGGTCTTATCTGACATTTTCTTCATGCCATTGCACCCAAAACAAGCTCCAGTCTTCTATCCTCCATGAATTGAGTTTCAGCCCTGATATTTTGTATTTATAATATGATGCAAGTCTGGAAGCTTGTTTTGTGAGATACAAAGCAATCTATTTGAAAGCATTGTGGAGGAAAGGGAGATTACTGAGAAGTAAAATGCTTTAGTATATTAAGACCTGTATTTCTTGTGTTTTCTTAGTGTCAACTAACAGGGGGGCATTTTCATGAGACTACAGTCTCCACTTCCTTCCACTAAAGGTTGCCAACCTTCCACTACTGGTGTACCACATCTCAAAATTAATGGGACTGATCAATTTTTTTACACGCAATCACGATGAAATGAGCAAATGCAATTAAGCTTGTATATAGAATGAACGTTAATGATGATTAAATTGATGGGAGATTAGCATTAGTTAATTTTTCATATAGCAACAACTAAGATAGCCAGAAACCATTTGCATAATTTCTCCATTAGCAAACAAGCTGTGTTTGGTTTTCACTGGTACGTCCCTATCCAAAATATGATGATAAGAGTTTTGCCTGGGATTACCATTCAAGGGCCCATTTTGCCCATGTTGCAATTTGTTCAGTTTCACAAATAAACCATTTGCTCTCCATCTTAGCTGAGATTATTATGCTATAAAATGGTTGCTACACTCTTTAATGTAGATACTGTCACATTGGCGGTTGCGCAGATAGGCACAATGTTTCCTCGTGTGATACAGTTCCTCTAGTGCAATACATTTCTGTATATTGTCAGAAATATGAGGTCATTTCCTCACTGGTCAGGTTTGACTGATATCACTGTAGTTACATACATCATAAGTACACATTCATACAGTAAGAAATACATCCATGTTTGGGAGACTCCATCTTTACATGAAATGGGTCAAAAAATGTTTTTGCAGATATGAGTGGAAGAGAATATATTGGCCGCATGACTTTAGCATGGTTCTCCGTTATGTCTTACGATGGCGATAACCAAATGTGAAAGTCTGTGTGCGAAATCAGGAAAGTTGTGAGTAAGACATCTATCTGTGTCAGACACATTTGTGTTTCCACCGAAGATCATCAACCTGTCATCGGTTCTAAGGTTTCCTATGGCAGTGCAGTAAAAGGGAATGAAAAGGAAAGTTCCTGCATGACGGTTATGCAAATAGATCAACGCGATTCACTTAGGCGTCCGATGATAACTAAATACGAACATAATTATTTCTCAAACTGAATGGTCTCGAATCTCACCACAAATCAATCAGCTCTCTTCTCTAAGAAGTTCAGACTCTATTGTAGCTCAATCAAAAAAAATCAATGTGGACCAATTATAGCCTGTTTCATTAGAGTATGCAAATCGTAGAGGGCTGTAAATGAGCTGCTCTTTTATTCCCCCCCCCCCCCCACCCCCCCTCCAACGGCCCACACAGCCACCTCCCAGATCACACTGACGAACACTTGCTGGCCTCTAGTTGTAAAAGAGGGAATTAATACAATACTCGTCCAAAAGCGTTTGACACACAAAAGTCATGTGGCCGAATTCCCTCCTGTATCACCTGATCTCACTCCCGCTCTGAAGTATGTTATAACCCATGACCATAATTTTACTTGCCCTCTACATTTTTGGCAGGCATATAGATATTGTGACGAGAAAGCCAGACTTGAATCCAGGAGGCTGCAGGTTTGAATTCTGGGTGACACACCGCTAGCACGTCCTCAGGCAGTTCACTTAACCTCAAGTGCTTCGATAAATATCCAGCTGCATCAGCAGACAATCTGTAAACTATGAGAACCAACACGGCGAAGGACAGCTGCCGAGCAAACATGGCATTCAGTTACACTGCTATTTACTCATCATGTAAAACACTGAATCACTTTAGACTGGGTAATGCAAAAAAGGCTTATAAACACATGAATATGTCCTTCATAATCATTAGTAACCTCTTTATTAACTAAATATATATGATTTCCATGTGTATTTGTGAACATTAGTAAATGACACAATCAGTGGGTCATAGATCAGCTGGAAGGCTGGATCAGTTGTCAAACACAAGCAGATCATACATGACAGTTAATAAACTGTTTACTAATGATTATAACCTACTTAATAAAGTGTTACTAAATGTTTTAGCATTACCCAATCCTAAGTGTTACCAAATACAGCTGCATTTCCTCTGGTGGTCACCAAACAGAGTGAATGTGAATACAAGACACAAACACAAGCAAGTCCTTATAAATCAAGATTAAGAACAAATGTAAACTAAATCCGGCAAGCATATGTTGCGGAGCACTTGTGTGTCATGTACAAATTATTTACTACAGACCACAAACATTTTTATTTAGCAACTATCACATCCAAGGTCAGCAATATATATCATGACTACTTTGTGCAATATATCAGACCTTAAATTTATCCATCCTTAAATAAAACATCAAATTCCTCTTTGCTACTTTTTACCCTCTCGTTGAACCTGTAAACCAATGGATTAGATACAACATGTAAATCCTTGCTGTGACATCCAGACAATTGGGATTCAAGATTCGATTGAGTTGTTTTTAGCCCCGGATCTTATCTTTTCTACACTTTTCCAAAGACTCTATTGACACTTAACCAAGGATTTGCCTGTTCGCTCTGAAAACCAGGGCAGTCTGGGAATTAGAGGGGAGACGGAGGGCAGCTTATGCAGAACAGAGACGGGCAGCGTTCTGTCTTGATCAGCTTTCTTCACTCTTAACAGCGGTGTATCCTTCAGATGTTAGACTGCAGCAAATATATACATAACAGCAAGGTACACAATTCAAACAAAAAGCAACGAAAGCCAATACATGATGCAACATAATCTGTTGGTCTGTGTTATTAAAAGTATGTAAACTCCTGTCTCATCATACAGCAGGCCCATGTATTCATAAATAATGCATATATCCACATTCATATGAGGGGAATTTAAACTAAATAATATTAGTTATTCAGTAATCAATTTTGAAATATGTTTTAATGTCATTGGAAACATGCTACACAGTGGTTCCTTGGAAAACCAGTTAGTGACTGGGAGCTGACCCAGCAAGAGACTGGCGTCAGAGGTGGGATATAACTGACCAGCACCTGATTTGTCCAGTGTAATTGTGACATTGTGGTGTGGTGCTGCCATTTTATTTTGATGAGACCTAACTTATGCCAATACTACGAGGCAACTAGCTATTTCTAGAAATGTATTAGTATAATTAATTGGGATGTGATAGAAACAAACATGCTTTCTAATGAAGCATTTGCTCTTCTGGGATCCCATCATAATATTTACTTATTGATTTATGTGTAAGGTATTTTACCAAAGGCCTCATATATAAAAGTAAGAGTTCAGTTCAAATCAGGGTAGTCTCTGGAAAACAATGTATTCAAAAACATTGTGCTCTAACAAATGGTGGGTCATTTACCCTTGTGATTGGACAAGCATCCCAGTTCCAGGCAAAGGGTGATTTAAAATGATGTCGTGCTTGAACTACATTCTCCAAGCGGAATAATCGAATTGGGCCGTTTATTCATATTTACTGAGTATACCTGCATTGCATTTGTATAGATCACATCGGGGCAAAAACAGAAATTGAGAAAATCTAATCAAAATGTTGGGACGTGGTGGGACAGTGGCATGGAGTCTGTCGGGGTGGGGTGGGGGGGGGTGCGCGAGACGCAGCGGGTCACTCTCATGCTTTTCATGATGTGTCTTTGAAATCTATCCGAATCACATTAAATTGGGTATAAAGATGTGCAGACACATACATCTAAGTAAATGGAGTGCCGGAGCGTTGCTTGTGCAGAATCCCACCTCAACAATCGGGTTAGAAAATCGGCCTCAGATCCGATTAATAATTCACAATCCTGTTAGGGGAGAACAAACATTTCTGTTCAAGCAATTTAAGTTGCGGAATTGTTATTAAAGCCGGGTGCTTATACGGGCCGGGCGACGGTCGAGATGGAAGAGGCTGGGAGGCTGTGAAATGTAAGCTGGCTCGAGCTCTCTGTGCCGGGGAATAACTCAGCGCTATTTCACACTCTCTGCTTTCTTTATTAAACTGCCGTCACAGTAAACACGCATTACCCGCTCTCATCTTTTCTGGATTTTTATTTTTTTTTATTTAGGATCACGGAAACCACTCCATCTCAGTGCCGGCAGGATGAGTTTCTCTCCCCACAACCCCCATGCCCCCCCCCCCTCACCCCCCCCCCCCCCCACCCTCCCCTCCGTGCAGAGTTTTCCAAGACTCGCCCTGATGAGGAAATAATCTTCCGCATTGCAATCAAGCTATTAGCATGATGAGCTAGTCATATTCCAATCAAGGAGTCAATGATCCCTTCAGCTCCTCCCCAACACTGGGGAACCACAAGTCTGACTTTCAAAAGGGGCGGATCAAATCTGAATAGTTTAGCGGTTGTGATTTGATTATCATTTTAATATAAATTTAATTAATAATTGAGATTTAAAAAACACATTTAAAAACTTGGTAACACACAGGTTGACCATAGTGGTTAATACAGCCAGAAAACCTATGTAAAAGATTTATGCTGAAACAGTTTTTTCAGCAAAAGTAGTTTTTGAATTCACAAAAACAAAATTAATGATATTTATGAACATTATAAATGGGCTAAGTCCTCTGAAAATGTGACATGACATTTGACATAACACTTTACGTTTACTATTATTATTGTTATTATTTAGTAACGGATTTTAGCTAGACACAAATTTTATTCAAATGAAATTGAAAGCATTGTGTTTTCAAAATTTTGTTTAAGTCCAAGCTCTGTAGTGTTTGATTAATTGTTAATAACTTGTGTTTTGTGAATACATTATTTCTTATGAATAGAAAGATTTATGGCATTAATGTGAACCCTAAGTAAATAATAGTTAAATATAAGAGGCACTCTGATTTATAGTGTCTTACTTACCCTAGTCCTATCACTACCATCCTTTTCCTTCATTACTTTGTCATGATATTAAACTTACTTTAATCCAGGCACTTTAGAAAACTTATCTGTGATGTATACATTCATTTAATCTGTTTGTATTTTACAGAATAAATGAATGTGAAGGAACTCTGCTGAATTATGGTTAAAATTACTCGTCATGTCCTTGGAACTGATTTAATTTATCCAAGACTGCCCCCTAGTGTTATGTAGCAATTCGTACAACTAGGGCAAAAGGCATCTTAAATCAAATCATATTTTGGTTTCACAATATAACCTGTATTGTTTAAAACAAACTTTAATCACTTAAAGTTGTGTCAGATAAACCAAATGGTACAGTGGTAAAGTATTTTTATGGAATTTCCAACTCTGGATGACATAGGTATGTCCACTCTATAATATAAAAACAGAAAATGTGTCGCAAGAACAGGGTCTTCTATAAGTAATCAGTCACTACTGTAAACTTCATATGTATATCACTTTTCTGTTCAAAGGTAAACACAAGTAGGGGTTACGGGTCATAAGTATGCTTGAGACTCTGTTTCAGGTTTGCTTAATCCTTGTCACTTAAAACTCAATGAAATGCAGTCCACCAAAGCAGTTTCCCCTTACTGTCAGTTATTTATTGAATATTCAATTCTTAATGTATATGAATAAAATCCTGATGAGAAAAATAGTGGAATTTCCATAAAGCCAACATTTCAACAGTTTAATTCATAATTATGATTACAAAAAAACATGTGAGGCATATTATTACTGACCACAGATCAGCTAGGGTGATAATTATCTAGAGCAGTGATTCCCAACGTCGGTCCTTGGGGCACACTGTGTATGCTGGTTTTTATTCCAACCACAACTGCAATCCCAAAATCTTAACAAGCTGTTAATTGTTCATTATCGTTCATGCTTTTTCATGACTAGAGAGATAATTGGCCATTATAGCTATGCATTTCATGAAGAAAAAGCTCCTATGTTCACATTGTGTTTATGTGATTTTGCAAACAAATACACAAAAAGAGTACGTTTTTATACCTGATCAAATTAAAGACTGGGGTGAATCAGTACACTCCTTAAATCATTGAACATATGATTAAGCTCCACATTTTTTTCCTTATGCTTCATAACACAATGCAGGTTTGCCTCATTATAATTAGCTTTGTCTTTGAATTTTTCATAATCTACCAATTGGATAGTTTTAGTGGTTGTGTGTCCAGAATCACCATGGTCTTTCATATGAGTTCAAACATTTTACTTGTCTTTATGCAATTGCCTGCAATATGGCACAATGTGAATATAGGAGCTTTTTCTTCATGGAATGCATAGCTATAATGGCCAATTATCTCTCTAGTCATGAAAAAGCGTGAACAATTATAAACAATTAACAGCTTGTTAAGATTTTGGGAATCACTGATCTAGAGGAGGCCTTTTACAACCTTTATTTGCAAGCTTATCTCTTACAATCACTAGGTGGCGCCCTTTCATTTTTCAGCCTCTCAGAGCAGAGATCAGTCCCTGACCACAGGCTATGGATGACTGCTCCGAAGAACTTGACAGTAGTGAGAGCAAGCTGAAACAGAGGCAGTGTTGCCTTGGGCCTAGTTCCTAAAAGCACAAATATTCTTTCAAGATAATTTCTTACAGCTGATACTCAAGAAGTCAAACTACAGGTATCAGAGGCTCATAAGAAAAATCCATTGGATAAAGCTGGAAAAAATATGAACTGCAGTCTATTTACTGCCCATTTTGTGTATCATTACTGTTCCCAGGTCAGTAATGATGCTCCAGCCACACTGTCATTATATTGCATTCCACTCAGTACAGAGGACAAAGTGCTGTTTGGTAAACTTGTGACTTAAAGTATGGTCTCAAAACACACAGTTGCCTGAACGCTCATTGCATTCTGTAAGCTACGATGATTTAGATTTCATCAATGAGGGATAATTAGCCACATAATTAGCTGCACTAATTTTCTGCCATTTGGCAACAGCCAGGCTAATGAGGTTCTGATCACCAGCCAGCTCAACCCAACAAGTGCCGTAGTCATTGCCTGAAGCAATTTCATGTGATGGACTCTCTTGGACATAGAGAATAGCATTGTAACTGGCACATAACTATTATAATATGCATAACTTTGTATGAACTCAATTTATGAGCATGTTTGACATCCCAATGTTCCTGCATTCAATAGCAAGGTACTTAACCCTTGTGTTGGATTCACTTTTTTGGACTTTTCTTTAACCATGAAATTGTCACTTGTCAGTGATACAGTTATTATACAGATACAGTAGAAACATTAAACATATATTATTTTGCATATGAAGTAAGCCTGTGTCATGGAGTTTTAGGTAACCAAAATAATTGTGAGTCATTTTTGTATTCCAAAAAAATAAAAACAAGTCAATTTCACCTAAACACAACAGGACAGTAACCTGACTTTCTGCAGAACTGCTGCCATAGTATTTTCAAACATATATCCCATCCCTTTCTGTCATTCCCTCCTCTCATGCTCTTTGCGCCCCCTGGTGTACACTTTCACAACTGGAACTCAGAATTACTACTTGTCATACGCATCTGAAAAGGTAAAGCCTACACCTTGCTGAGCTTCAGCTGGCATTTGGAGTAGATTCCAGACTGAGTAGACACCTCTATGCATTTAAATGGTCATGTCCAAAGAAACACCATTTACCCAGTTCTGGTCTCAAGGAAATTTCAGAGCCTAGACCTGGACCCAGAAAAACTCATTATAGAGATAACTTTGTCAGGCACCGTAGAAAATGTGTGTGTGTGTGTGTGTGTGCATATTTGCCTCACAATTCAGAAATATGTTCTTTTATAAAATTCTTACTTATGGAACAATACAGGATTTTTTAAAAATGACACTGAAATAGCCTTTAATTTGTAGAGTGGCCAATTTACCACATAGCTTTATGTCTGTATTGCAGGGGTTTTGTATCTGTGACTTACGTGCCATGTTACATCGCATCATGTCCAAAACGATTGCAAGAACCTTGCCCCCGGTTTCAAAGTCTTCAATAGCATGAGAAGCTTGGGCATAGATGTTACCGCTCCGGTCTTCCCAGATTTTGATCTTGACTCTAATAGGTAAAGTGTAGGTATTTCTTTAATTAATAACACGTCTTTAAGTTAACAGTGTAAAGCAGAATATCTTAAGAAGGCTATTACCAAACATTTGATGCTTCAATTTAACATAGTACATTGGATTATTAATGTCACATGAGCGTCTCTGTATTTTACGCAATATATCGATATCTCAAGTTACTTATGAGACCTCGGGAGACAATATGACATTATGTGACACAGTTACTATAAATTATGTATTCATATTTCAAATAAAAAAGACAATTACCAGTTGCTGTCTCATTAATAAATGTTTGAATGTCGTTGCACATGTAGGCCTACGTCTGTCCAGATAGTCGGGAATACTCACTAGTAGTGCCAATGGCCCAAGGTTTTGTTGTTCATGAAATTTCTTGTAAATAATAAATAAATGTGACAGATAGTTTAGCGATAATTTGTTATACTTAAAGTGACTCAGTTGTCAGTTATCAGCTATCGGTCCCACCCACCGCGAGACCATCCCGCCATAGACTCGCGACGCACAAAGTACTGCAACGCTTTCAGCCAATCAAATTGTTCATCGCTACATCAGCGCTGATGAAGGAAGCATGGCGGAGCTCAATACGAGTGTTTGTATCTCAGGATTTGTTCTTGGGTCACTGATGTTTCAGCACTTTAACAGTGACTCCGATGCAGTAAGTAAAACTACAATACGACTTAAGTTAAACGCCAAACATGCGCAAAGATAGCTAAGTGTTCGTGAGGTGTAGCCTTTTGCAGATTATGTGATGGGTGATGACAACATGATAGCTTAAATGCTAATGTCAGACAGCTGTCTAGCTACAAGGAAAAGTAGCTGAGTAAATGCACGTTAACTTCCCTGATCTTTTCATGGGCATCTCTGATCTTTTTTTTTTTTTGTCTGGTATAACCGTTAAAGCACCAAACCTTGAGCATGATCAGCGAAAAGCTATCAGGCCAACTTGTTAACTCACTGAGTAAACTAGCTAACTTTAGCTAGATGGTTCTATGGAAAACCTTAGTCAACTGTACTGAAGCCAAATTGCTAACTAGGTAAAAGACTACCTGTCCCAGACCACGACAGAGTGGGGCAAATACACGTTTTCTGGTAGTCCTCTCACCACAGTTAGCTACATGCATTAGCTAACCTAGGGGCTACTTAACCATACTTAGGGATTGAAGGGCAATAGCTACCCATCGAAATTGTATTAAGTTATGGTATGTATTTTTAACTATAGCTCTTTCAGGTTCTAGCAAAGAGGCTTGTAGTTTGATTTTGAAAATGTCCTGTTAAGAACTAAATCGTTGCGTGTAAGAATCGCAGCTGTTATATCATAACGTCATATAAATATGAATGATCGATTTGGCATGTTCAATGTAATAATTTCATTCTTCCAAATGTGGTTGAACGGATTTTAGTCGTTTGAAGGGCGTAGGCCATTCTGTTTTAAAGAGCACAGTACAGAGGACATGTTTGCCTTAAACACTTTTGCATAAATTTACATTGTTGGTGTAGTCGTTATATTTGTGTTGGCAGTAATTTCATGTACTTACTTTACTGTTGTTATAATAATAACTCCTTACATACAGGTAGTTCTTTTGAAATGTATTCATATCTAGTCCGTTAAAGTTGTATATTTATGGTTATGTTTCAGGAAGGCTTCATTCTTGGGGAATGCAAAGCTGAAGAGAGAAGTAACATTACGGACTCTCAGATAGATAACATTCAATTTGAACACATAATAAGTGAGTATAAGCGACACTTTCAGCTTGTGTTAATCCTGACTGCTCTAAAATTCATACCTGCACCACATGTAGAACATTTAATGTGCAATGTTTTTTTTTTTTTACTCCACTTTCTCATTCCAGACATTCAAAAGCACATTTCCTGTCACGGACTCAGTAGGTCAGTATATCTGCCCTCTCGCACTGTGGTAACACCCATGTTAACATGCACAGCCTGTGTCAGCATGATGTAATACAGCCATGCTAAAAAGATACTGTTTATGCGACTCGTAGCTCAACTTAAAATACAGTCTGTTTCTGCACTGTTTTTCTGACTGTTCTTTGTATTTTGCCTCATTCCTCATCAGATTCTATAATAATGCTGGAGGGGTGGAACTGGAGGAAATGAGACGTATCCTATCTTCTTGCAAGGAGGTAAGCGTATTTGTGAGACAGCTGTTTAGTGAAAAGAGGTACAGTGAAATCAAAAAGGACAGCATGCATGCCATATTGTATGATGGATGGTAGCTTTGTTTATGCAGACGCACAGCTGTTTATTTGAGTATGGATAGTTTATACAAAGTAGGAAAGCCCTGGTCAAAAAGATACTTTGCATATGTGCTTTCGTTCCTGCCTTTTCTTCAAGGAGCATGTGATTGGCTGGTACAAACAGCGGAGGAACACAGAGCAGCGAATGACCTTCAAAGAACAGCTGGTCCATCGGAACTTGAAGAGAGCGCTGTCCAATCACGAGCTAGTTTTCCTCCTCCTGACGCCAACCGAGGTTACAACATCAGGCTCCACCCACCGTCTGGAGTACTCTGTCTACAGGTCACATGGCAGGTCAGTGCTCTGAACCAGCAGTCTGGCTCAATTTCAGCACATTGTGTCTGTAGCGATTGCGGATAGATTCTAGAACGTTCCAGCATAATTCTTTCATCATTCCTAACAGATCATTTTACTTCGTCAGAAAAACTGAGTTTGTGGCATTCATGCCAAACCATGATGACCACTATGACATTGATTGAAATTCCCTAGTATCATTGAGTTTTCAGTAGAAATCATATGAACAGTAATTATGCGTCTGTTTCTCTTAACAGCCAGTACCATAATATACCTGTCCAGGTGACTAACTTGGGTATGCTGGAGCAGCAGGACTACTGGAGGTCCTCCGTACCCTGTTCTTCTCTGAGCTACAGCCGAGCAGTGAGGAAACACAGGTGCTGTGTCCTGTCCTGTACATGTTGGCATATCATGCCGTGAGCTGTGGAGTAGCATGACCGTCTCTTTGCGCGTTGCCCCAAAAGCTCTGTTAAATGTCTATATCGGTCCGCGCAGGTCCAAGTTCTTCTGCATGGATGGGTCTCTGAGCGAGGTCCATGAGGTCAACAACATGAATGACACCTTGCAGGATGAGCTAAAGGTGAGAAGGAGCTACTGCAGTCTTAAGAGAAAAGACACTCAGGACTGTAATTTGAAAACTGTGGCTTACGCTTACAGTACTTGTATGGGTATGCAGTATTCACTGCTTCAGCACTAACAAAATTTACTTTGTGTTACCGTGATTGCATAACTTACCAATCGTGTAAAATAAACGAGCTGTATTTCGTTCCTTTGTGCGTATGGATGTCTGTTAAGCAAACAAGGATCCGGTGATCTTTGCAGTGCACAAGCTAAGGAAAAGACCTGCAGGTATTTGGTCTCTCTCTCTTTGTACATTAAGCCACACACAGTGATGTTGTGTACCATCTTGCGAACAGGCTGCCTGTGTGGAAGTGGAGAAGAGTGAACGCAAAGTGGAGAAACTACTGGCCGATGTCTCTGCTCTCAGGAAAGCTATCGCTGAGAGGAAGAGGAAGCAAACACAATCTGAGAGTAAAGGAGATACTTTACATTCCCCATTTGCAAAATTTAATATTATGCCCTGAAGTTGACCATTTTATTATACTTTGTGAACTTCATAGGTTGTCAAAATTGTATTAATGATCAACCTTCAAATGCAGGACAGTACATCTGGAAAAAAATAGTGTTAAAAGGTTGTAGCATGTTGACCATAAACACATGTCAGCCGGTGGCAAACAAATTAAAAAGCTTGTTTCATACTTTTCTTTACGCGATAACACCGGACATTCATGTCTGTTTCCATTTTTACTTTGGTGGCCAGTTTCATTTTAGCTTCATTGGAAGTTCACTTTAGTCTGCTACAATGGTACAACATTTAAATATTTTTCTGTGCAAATGACATGCAAATGACATGATGGTAACTTGGAAATGATTGGAGAATGATATTCTCAGACAGAGATACTCAGCATGTGAGTCTGTGCATGTTGAATGTTATAGGTTTTGGAATGAAATCTTGTGTAAACAATATGCTTGGATGACTTGAAATGTAACCCATCACTCACTGTATCATTACAGAAGATCAAGCCCCAGCCTCAAATTTGCCGCAGGAGAACACGCTGCTGTGTGAGGCTATGAGGGCGCTTTTCCCAGAATCCCCGGCGCTGCGGACACAGGTGCTCACCCTGCAGGGCGCCCCGGCGCCAGAGCTCTGCTGTGGCACCGACCACGGGCTCGACATCTCCTCCGCTCTGCCGCTCATCCTGACCCAATGGGATGCTAACGCCAGGAGGTGGGGAACGGGCCGACCAATCAGGAGCTGGAGGAAGCGCCGACTCGCAGAGGAGTCTCAGGCAGACCACAAACGGAGGAGGGGTGCAGAGGACGAGGATACCGACACGGAGCGGGAAGTACCGCTGGCTGTCAGCGGATCAGAGACTGAGGAAGAGCTGCTAGCCTCTCAAAGCGAGAATCGGGAGATTCTCAACTCCCCTGTCTTCTGAGGGCCCCAAAATATAGCCTCAAACGTTTAGTCAGATTAAACAAACTACGCTCGCTGCTCTCATGGTTTACTATGACTAGTAAGCAAATTGCACTGTGAACCAGAATACAAGTCAATATATCAAGTACATTGACCTCACTAAGCAACCATACTACGAGGAATGTTAAGAAGTGTAAATTGATAAGTCATGAGAAATGAATGCAGCTGGCCTTCTACAACACAGCTAGAGGTATATGCTTGCAGTTATGGTACTCATCTAAACAAGCAGAGAAGTTGCCATGCATCTGTTCAAATTGGCTGGTGACTGGGCTGTCTATTTAGTATGTATGTCATCCAGTGGCAACAGACCTGTATCCATTAAAATGCAAATAAACACAATACTTGTGCTTTTTATAGCACAAAGTTGGCCTTGGATATTCTCAACAGTAGATATTGTACCTGGTTTACAGTATCAAAATTCATTTTGATACTGTATACAAGATTTTGGCCCAGCTTTGCTCAACATTAACAAAATGGGAGGGCAGCTGTATTGGATATGATGTACACTGTGCGTTCATGATGCCGAAGCATTTGTACTCTACATTTATAACTGCAAATGGAGAGATTGAGTAAAATGCAGTTAGAGCTTCCATTTTCTATGGTACACTATGGGACCTGCTTTCACAATAACCTTCTGCTAATTCAATGGAGATGAAACTATTGAATATTTCTATACATGTTTTGTATGTAGCCAGTTTGGATTAAATTGTTGGCAGTTCAGCTTTCCTGAATTATTTTAACGTTTGTTCAACAACCTTTTTATGTATAAGATTTGTATAATAAAAGTACATATGTTTGAATGAGTGGAGGATGGGATTTTATTCAGGAAGGTAAAAATTATTTAAAAAAAAAAAACCCTTTCAAATATATGGCTTCCAATGAGGATTCTCTTGACATCAAGCATGATAAATGTTTATTAACTTTCACTGGGTCAGTGACATTAATTCTATTGACTTGAACAATACATGAAGAGAATCCGGTTACAAAACATTCGGTACATTTGAAGGTGGTTACTGTGACAAAGATGTCTTTATTGCAGATTTGAGATTATCCTTCGGAGATGAGCTACTCTAGGTGTCTGATACTGCAGATATTGGGGTCTCGCATGAATGCAGGGTCTTTTAGCGTCACTGACATAAAACCTGCAAAGAACGGAAAACAGCACTCAGCTCTACTTTATTAATGAACACTTGTGCCTGGTAACATTTTGTAAATTTACTTTACCTAGGCCATTTCTTCCATGGAAATTCATAGAATTACTTCTTTGCACACACTAGCAGTTAAGTTTCGGGTCTGAGAATTTTGTAAATTTGGTGTGACATTATAAAAAGGTATATGATGATTAAAGAATTTTAAAAACCATAACTAGCTACTACATAGGAAACAAGTATGTGCATAAATTGTACATCCTGTTTTGGTATTTGATCTATACTTAAATCCAAATGCATTGAAAAATGCAAATCCAAATGCCTTTAAACCATTATAGATTTTTGCCTGTTTGTTAAATGAGCAATGAGCATTGAGCTTGGTAATAGCATCTGCTACCGCAAACAACTTACCCATGTGGTGTGCCTTCTTGATGGCCTTTGAAATTTCCCGCTGTTTCTTACCACACAGCCCTAAGAGAAAAACAAATCATTCTCTACTCCTTGCAAAAATATGCAGTGTTACAGATGATAACATAGCACTTCAAAAGGCCTACCAGTTATGTGTCGGCCATAGATGCGACCAGTGTGCGGCGATACGAACTGGGACAGAAGCTGTGGAAGAAATGTGTTCAGCTTTATGAGGGAATAGAAGCAGGACAGTATGTATGATCTAAATACAAACGTTATACGGTAACACAAAACTGCACATTTTAATTTAGCACTGATTCAAATGCAGTGAGGGTAAACAGACCTGTACATTTTTGTAATCCACTGTGATGTTGCAGAGAACACAGCCTTTGACTGGTTCCTTGTACGGATTCTCCATCTTTATGGGCTGTGCAGAGAAGTGGCAGTTTATCAGTTTCATGAAGCATGTATCCATCAGATCATTTCAGTATACAGTCTCAACATTTAATTTTGGTAGTTATGATAGAAACATAAACATATTATGAACTCCATCATTAACTGGGGGCAGCCTGTAGTCTAGTTGCCAAGGTACATGAGTGGGACCCCCAAGGTTGGCAGTTCAAGTCATAGCAAGAATACTATTGCTGTTGGGCCTTTGAGCAAAGCCCTTAAGCTTGATTATGGTAACCAAGGCCCCCCACTGCCCCCAGGGAGGATTGGTCCTTGGTCACCATAATCAACTCTACGTTGCCAAATGACTGAAATGTTACGTAGTTGCTACCCTGCTTAATGATGTCTCTCATATTAACAATATATATACGTTTACACGATCAACATTTAGTAACCCTGGCAAAGCCATATCACAACATACACAAAATCTACGAAAACATATATAAACATATCGATCAACATGTCATTGATGGACGGGTTCACCGTCATTTCCTCCCTTCACAAGTGTTCTTCATCTGAATTTCTTACCATGTCATCTTCACTTTTCTGTATCTCGCTTGTCGTATTTGACAGGCTTCGAACACATGACCCTACATGGAAGAGCGAAATTAAAAAAATGAAAACCAAGTTATGCAGCTGCCAATGTCAAGGAGTTTAGTTTGCAAGCTAAATCTGACATAGGAATTGTGCTGGCTAGCTAGCTACATTAAATAACACTAACAGTCGGCAGAGAAACACAGAGCGAGTTAGCATGGCTATAATCTCAAACTCAATAAAACAGCAACTGATAAAGCGTACCTGTTATAATAGTTGCATTTTTCGTTGTGTGTTGCGATAAAAGATGCCAAAAAAACACCCCTCCTCTACTTGCTAGCATTTTGTAAACGCTCCGCCGAAGTGCTCATAAATGTCCGTACAGCCCCAGTGTTGTCCCTTCATGAAACTTAAACCATCAACTAGCGTTCCTAGAGGTATAATTAAACATTGGCTAAAGCCTTTGCCCTCAAATTCATACTGTAATTTTTGCTAGAAAATAAAAACACTCTTATTATTTTAATATATTACATTATTAAGATGTATACACTGAGACTACTTTGATTAACCAAAGGATAGTTTTGAAAACACCCTTTTCTCATCGAACAGGATATAAAGTGACAATTCGACCTCGTTCTTGATTGGTTACTTAAGTTCAAACAGCTCCGTCTCTTCGGAGTATGGATATGGTTTGTTTATAGATTCACGAACGGTGATTAAATACAATATTTTATGACAGGTTTTGCCAGTGAGCTAGCTGTTTTCAGTTTTGCTATGTCAAATACAATACTATGGTCTCTACCTGGCGTACCTTGTTAGGGAGCCATTGGTCTTTATCGCAATGTTGCATTGCCATCAGGAAACGTTAGCTAGATTTTATAATGTACAGAACTATGTACAGTTGACAACGAAACGTCTAATTGCATGTATATATAGATAACTAGCAACGTTGTCATACAAACGGTAGCATAATAGAACAGATTGTAAATTTGGGTTAATTTTCTTTACAGTGTCAGCCAGGGAGATGGTATTGTAATGTTAAATCATATAATGCATCTTGAAAGGGACAATGAGTAATGTTACTGTGCAATGCGAAATAAATGTAAAACGTGTGTCACGCAAAAGATCGAGGGAAAGCATGAGAAATCATCTTACACCGGTTCAGAAAATGGGAGCCTCTGCTGAGCAGCAATCTTTACATCACCAGGGAAGTAAAGTAACTGAATGGAATGAAAAAACTTCAGCTACACCGAAATATGAACTGAGCGAGGTAAACATTTCATTCATTATAGCACAGGACTAACAGTTTATTCCGTCATGAAACCAGGGTCACACTATTTGATATAAGCTTCAGTTCTTTAACAAATCAATTCGCACTGTATTATGAAGCCTATATTTAACTAGTATGACATTTCATTCTCTTTAGCCCCCCCTTCAGTACTGCAGTGACAATGAAGATCTCTTTGGCGACTATGACAGCATTGTCGGCGATAGCTCCTTCCTGGAGAAGTTAGAAGATGTGGAGCTCAATATGAAACAGCAGTGCCCTAATGTTACACCTCGGAGAAATCTTACTTCAGAAGACTACCCGGGTGTCAGTGAACAGTCTGGATACCCCAACCCCATGTTCACTGCACAACAGACAACGGGAGACCACCTGAAACCAACAGATAGTGATTATGTTAGTGATTCTACTTTTCTCTCTGGTTTAAGCGGTGAGTTTGAGGATCTCCCAAGCTCTCAGATTGCATTTCAGCAGGAGGTCTTGAAAAAAGCGGATTGGAAGCAGAGGTGTTCGGCCTCCACTCCTGTGGGCAAAAGTGAGGAGAGATGTGTCACCCCTGAAAGCAAAAAGCAGAAGCAAGCTTCATATTCTGCCCCCCGGGCGAGGAGGAGCGTGACCGAGCACCTGAAGAGGGCCATGATGGGGAACGCGACCATGTCCTCTCCCGTCGTCTCCAGGTCGGCGTTTCAGAAGGAGGCGGCGATAACTGAGGAGATCAGCGTCGCGGTGCACGCTGTGGAGTCCATCTCCACGGAGAAAGACCTTGGGCCTTTCTTTGGCCTCCCCAGCAAAGTGAAGGACCTCATCTCAAAGCTGCGTGGAATTAAGGACCTGTATGGTAAACAACCATCCACCAGACTCTAGTGTAAAGTCATTGACTTCAGCATTTTACTATTAAGTGTATAATTAGAGATAATTAATAAGTGTCAAATTTCCATTTGTGAATGGTGTGTATCTTACTCTGCAGCTAGGACTTAAGTGATTAATCTGTGAGCCTGCACCATGTCCTTACTTGAGTTGGCTTACTTGTATAGGCTTTAAAAAGGGATGACTGAATTGTTGTAACACAAGTTAAAAATGATGTGAGTAGCTTCAGTGTATGTGTGTTGGTATACTTGTATACTATAGGTGATTCTGAAGTAAGTCCTTCAAAATAAAAGTCCCACATACTTTTGTATTTATTTTTTAACATAATGTGCCAGCAGGACACGACTGTATCCATACCTCTGTTTACTCACATTGCTCAGCCCTGCTCTTGGTTTGCTGTCCCCCAGAGTGGCAGAAGACATGCCTTACCCTGGACTCTGTGCAGCAGAGACAGAACCTGATCTACTTGCTGCCCACCAGCGGAGGGAAGACCCTGGTGGCAGAGATCCTGATCCTTAAAGAGTTGCTGTGCAGGAAGAAGGATGCCCTCCTCATCCTCCCTTACATCTCCCTGGTGCAGGAGAAGGTAGAGTAACATGTGAACTGCAGTTTATCTCCCTGGCACAGGAGACCTTATTAGTTGGCATACCCCTGACACCATACTGTGTGGAGCACTGACAGGATAAAAACCCCAACAATAATTAGGGTGAAACTGCGGTTCTGTTTTCATAGCTGGCTTTGTGTAGAAGGTGGTAACAAAAGTGGTATGGGGGTTGTGGTAGCGTAACATAATTAAATAAGCAAAGTGTATCCCTCTGCAGGTGCGAGGCTTGGCCGGCTTTGGCCTCGAGCTGGACTTCCTGGTGGAGGAGTACGCAGGAAGCAAAGGCAGGTTCCCCCCAGTCAAGAGGAGGGCCAAAAACTCCTTATACATCGCCACAATTGAGAAAGGTCACAGCCTGGTCAACTCCCTGGTGGAGTCCGGTCGGCTTGACAGCATCGGCCTGGTGGTGGTGGATGAGGTAAAAAGGCTTACAGCACACAACACAAGGAAAAAAAAGGATAGGAGACCCCCTGGGAAAAAAAAGATTTTGAAACAACATGCATTTTTGGAGCAGTTGGGTGTAATCTTGATTTTTGGACCTAACAGAGCTCCATTGCCCCAGCACAGTCAAAGATGGGGAGAACGTGATGTAGAGACTAGATTCCTTTGGACGAGATCGTACACTTAGGTACAGTCTCTGTACGGTATTTAACAATCCCTTCGCAATTTTCAAAAAGATAAACTCAGAATATTACCGGTAGTCAAGTTTCCATAAAACTGGTTGTCTTTATCTGTTTATCCCCTACAGTTGGGACTAAGCATCTCTAGTCATTAACTGCAAAAGAGAAGTTAATTCTGTGTTGGCCTACCAGGTTACATACAGGGAAAACGAATGGTTTTGTGACTGAGTGAGTAAGTCAGTGAAATGATACAGTAGGGCTGGGCTCTTAATGGAAGCTGTGGACATTTCTGTCTGCTTGCTTTTCAGCTTCACATGTTGGGTGACGGTAGCAGAGGCGCTATCCTTGAAATGACCCTGGCCAAGTGTCTGTACGTCAGCAGTAAGTCTGATTAAATGTTTGAAGCCTCTCGTAACTGTAGCACTGTAACATGTTTTTGTTTACTTTGCGAAAGTAGTAGAAAAAAAGCACCTTGTGTTGTAATTCGCTCAGGATAAAAGTGTGCTAAATGCCTGTAATGTAATGTAAAGTACTACGCTATTTCATGTCTACATTTGAGTTGTGTGGTGTACTCGGTCATTCAGAGAAGTTTGTTATGTCATTTATGTCACAAGTTTCGCATTATGTTATTAATTATTCTGAGTCAAGAATTCTGTTTTTGCAGGTTCGACTCAGATTATAGGGATGAGTGCCACTCTCGGTAATGTTGGGGACCTGAAGAAGTTCCTAAAAGCAGACAATTACACCAACGACTTCAGACCCGTAAGGCAGTTTTCTCATGTCGGTTTTTTATTAACTACAATATACAAGGGGTGCTTACAATAGGATCACAATTTTGAATTGAGGGGACTGGGTCTGTACACGTAGAGCAGATTAATGACAAATTATAACAAAAATAGACTAAAAATGCATTGGTTTATTTCACTGAAAAGTGAAATAAACCAATAATAAGGTCTGACTTATGCATGTTTCAACCGCATACTTTTTTAAGGACCCATCTTCACTAGGTTAGTGATGGTTAGATAATACTGCATATGTCCAAAAAGTGTGTGTTCATTGCTTTGATCTGCAGTATTTTCCCCCTGTGATGCTGACCAAGGTGAGCTGGTCATTGAAATTTTCTGAGGAGAGCAAAATATATTGATTGGCTGAAAGAACAGGTCACTCATCATTGCTCCACCCATTGTGTGGGATTAATGGAACCTTCCTCCCCCATTATCATCCTCAACACTCATAGTAGGTTGGCATGTGAGGCAATCAGTGCTTCTGAGGGCCTGTAGTTCATATCTGGAAGTGTATTTTCCCCCTACTCGGTAGTACTCTTGAGCCTCATTGCTTTGTTAAGATGGAAATACAGAGATGTCTTTTAATTCTACCCAGGTCCAGCTGAAAGAGTATGTTAAGCTGAAGGATTCCATCTATGAGATCGACCCAAGGGAAGAGCAGTGCTTTAAGCTCTCGAGACCTTTAAATTTTAAGGTATGTACGTGATCTGCCTCAACTGCTCTCACAAGTCAGCAGTAAGACCTGGCCCACTGCTTTGGGGTGCAGTGTTTAAGGAGATGTAATTTAAAAACATTTTTCCAACTCTTCATTATCTCTGCTGTAATTGGGTTCTCCATGCAGTACTCTAGCAACATGCAGAAGATAGACCCGGATCACATCATTGCCCTGGTAACAGAGGTGATACCAGTCCACTCCTGCCTGGTGTTCTGTCCCACCAAGAAGAACTGCGAGAACGTTGCTGTGATGATCTGCAAGTACCTGAAAAAGTACGCTTCAACTCTCTTCATGACTTCAGGGATGGGTGGTGTAGTATAATGATTTGGGAGCTGGGCTTGTAACCCCTAGGTTGCAGGTTCAGTTGCCATGTTGGGCGCTGTTGTTGTACCCTTGAGCAAAGCACTTAATTCAACTAGCTTCATTGAATATCCAGCTGTATAAAACGGTAGTGTGTAGAAATGTAGACTGTGGATAGGAGAGTCTGGTCCTACTGTATATTAAGAGGACATTAACTACTATGTACTTACATGGTAGTAGGTGCAGTACAAGTACAGCGTAAGACATTTGTAGGTACAAGGTACTAACTGGTGTAAACCACAACCCTGTTAGACCAGTTAGTACCTTGTACCTACAAATGTGTTACACTGTACTTGCACTGTTCCAACTACCATATAAGTACATAGTAGTTAACACCCTCTTAATAAACAGTGGGACCGAGAATCAGCTAATTGCCTAAATGTTAAGTTACTGAGTGAGTGTTTCTGGTCTCTGTCTTTTTCCCCTTTCCCAGTGATTACCTGCAGCACAGACGGGAGGAGAAGGCGGCCCTGCTGGAGGACCTGAGGGCCAGCGGGAACGGCTCCCTGTGTCCCGTCCTGCAGAAGACCGTGCCCTACGGCCTGGCCTACCACCACAGCGGCCTGACCAGCGACGAGAGGAAGCTGGTGGAGGAGGCGTACACCGCGGGGGTGCTCTGCCTGCTCGCCTGCACCTCCACGCTGGCCGCTGGCATCAACTTGCCCGCCCGCAGGTGGGTCCTTCAGCCGCCTCATCGTAAATTAGAGCCAAAGATCCTACATGGTAAAATAGTTGTTAGCAAAACCTGTCATGCTGCTAACACTAGCTTTGCAATGTTCCATGGTATAGGAAATGTCAGATTTGTCCATATGCTGCTGGGAAACAGTGAGGGACTTTGGAGATAACTGATTTATAAATAACTGGTCACTTTAGAGAGACGAAAATGTCATTTACAGAACCATACTCATTATGTTTTCCTTTGGGTGTTTTTTCCAGACAGGTTACTTTATTTAACGGAGCTGCAAAAGACTTTATCGTCAATGTTCTAATTAATAGAAACAATAATATATCATTTATGAATTAAAAATGGGCACTACAGGCACTTCTACTGACTGCTTGCGTAATTAAATGGTAGCGAAAGTTGCAGATTATGTCTTTTTTTGTCTGACATGTAAAAGAATGTAAATGATTAGAGTTCCCTGAAGTCGTGGGATTTGTCAGATGGCGTTTTGCCAGAACGAGAGGATCTGCAGGATATCCTGACAGCTCTGTACTTTGTGTTCAGCCAGGCGTGCAGTGTATACAAACCTGCTCAGCCACCCCACGATTTCTGTGTGCTCTGAAGGGAATAAATACCTAAGTTAAGCACTAAAGCATTTCTGTATCAGAAGAGTCAGATTTAGTGTAATATAGTGTAATATAGAATAGATAAGAAAATGTGTTTCATAGTAAATGACGCAGTCTTAATCAAATGTGTTACTTCTTTCAATGGAATAGAATAACTTTATTTTGGGGGAAACGTCATGTCATGAAACGTCATGTCATTCCATCTAACCTGAAGTGTCTTTTCTGACTCATGCAAGGTATAAGCGCAAAGTGTGGATTACATTATGAAAGGAAGTTGCCGCTGACAACAGGTGTCATAGTAATGAGTGTGGATTGTGAGTGTGATTGGCTAATGATCCACACTGGGATAAAGATGGAGGGGAAAGCATTAAAAAGTGTCTCTGTTTGTGTGGCGAACGGCAGGGTGATCCTGCGTTCTCCATACGTGGCGACGGACTTTCTGAAGAGGAGCCAGTATAAACAGATGGTGGGGCGGGCAGGGAGAGCGGGAATCGACACATCCGGAGAGAGCATCCTTATCTTACAAGACAAGGACAAGCTCATGGTAAACAGCCCACAGAAGACAGCCAGTACTTTACATCACAGGCAGTTAGCGGATGCTAAATGACTATACGTATTTAGCAGATGCTAAATGACTCGCAGTTTTTCATATTGCACACTATACAGCTGCTTATTCACTGGAGGAACACAAGTGAATTACCTTGCATGAGGGTACAATGTGTCTTAGCTGGGCATTGATCCTGCAACCTCAGAGTCACAAGCCCAGCTCACTAACCTAACCCAAACCTAAAACACCAAGTCAAACACATAGATCAGGCCATTGTTAAACTCAGCCTTGACATCCAGTGTTGTGTTTAGACGATAAGTAAGCCCATTCTCTTCTCTCCATACTTCATTGTTTCAATTTTTGCTGTACTTTATCATACAAATTTTCCCAACCAGCAATAGGCTCTTATGAAGATGATGAAACGTTTACTTTGTTTGCGCTTAGGGCTTATATTTGTCTTGCGTATCCTTGCTTGTAATGATCAGTAGGGACTCATAAAGACTGTTCAGCTGTGCAAATGTCATTGCCTTGTGTTTTCAGGCACAAAAGCTGGTGTCTGCACCAATGGAGAACTGCTACAGCAACCTGATGCATGACAACGGCAAGGGTATTCAGAGCCTAGTCCTGTCCCTCATTGGACTCAGTGTGAGTGTTCACAGCCAATCAGAATGTGTATTAAAGTAATTACTGTACCGCTAAACACTATTAGCTGATTTTCTGCATTTTTATGATTTTAACAATAAATGTTATCAAGTCTTCGACCAAAACCTAAAATTGGGTTTTCAAATTGGGTGTTCAACCTGATGCTATTTTTAGGGAGTGAAGTCAAACTCAATTTCTTGCCACTGTTGATAGCTCAGCCACATACACATTCTTGTATGACCCCTACAAATTTAATCTGTCTTAACATTGGAATAGTCAATCTTTTGTATTTCAGAATCAAGGTATTTATTTATCAATTATTATGCCTTTTTAAGTCGATTTTTAACTTGAGGATATGAGGAAAATGTTATGTTAATCTATTTTTTATGCCTGTTTGTCTGCAGATAACCACAACGATGAAGGACATCCAGGAGTTCATGTCCTTCACTTTGCTGGGCGTGCAGGAGTCGCAGATCTGCCTGGAGAAAAGACTCTGCGACATTACCCAGGAGTCTGTGCAGTTCCTCGTAGAGAAGGGACTCGTTTCGGCATCCGGCAGCAGACTGGCTATCACGAAGCTGGGCAGAGCCACTTACAAAGGTAATACACCTACCTTGACAGGCTATCACACAGTAGAACTGGCTATCATGGACACAACAGAGCAGCAAAGGTTTTAAAAAGTGGATGGTTTTTCCTTCAGTCCTTTTCCTCACTGGGGCTTTGAAAGTGATTCCCTAAATAAAAGCATGCCTCTTCCTTCCGGATTGTTCTTCTTCCCAGTATGCAATGCCCGGGTCTCCGAGGTACAGTCAGCCCTAGATTACTCAAGAAGCTCCTTTATTGTGTCTTAAATATGCTTTATTATGTAATAGCAGGGGGTCTCTCATTAAACCTGACAAGTTCTGACGAGTATTGTGGCGCAAAACTGGGTCATTGACAGCTCTTTACATTCATGTAGCTTGGTACAACAAAAGGGACTATCACTGTGGACGTTCGCTGTTTCGAACGTATCTGTTGTTCACCTGCAGGCTCAATAGATCTGACCTACAGTGATGTCCTGTACAAAGACTTGTCGAAAGGCCTGGAATGTCTGATGCTGAACAGTTTCCTTCACCTGGTCTACCTGGTAACACCGTATGACATGGTCTCACAGTGCAAACCTGATTGGATGATCTACTTTAGACAGGTGAGCCAGCAGCTGGAGGAACTTTTATTTTGAAATCAATGAAACAACTTACTAACTGTGCCAAAAGAAAGAGAAGCATGGACAGGAGTCAAATAACTTTTGATATGTTTAAATAATTTGTGTAATTATAGTTGAATATGCTTAACTTTCAGCATTAGCACCATAAATTGCAACATTCTATATGTGGCCTGTAAAAAGGAACAATTCATTCTGTTAGATTTTACAATACCTGTTTATACGACTATACAATCTCCAGTGCATTAAAAATGCTTAGATTACACATTGCGCTAAACAGATAGTCCAAGGTCAAAATACAACTGTCTCTGACTAGATAAAGTTTAGCCAGAGGCAGGTAAGTTTAGCTTCCACCACACCACCATCTGCTTTACTAAGAAGATTCTAAATCGCATGCAATATTTATGTAGCATGTAGCATACGTCACCAGACTGGTGTGACCATTTTGTTATTTTCTTCGGAGTTCACAGGCACTTCTGCTGTATGAATGTATCCAGGGGAAGTACCTCTCCCACACCAAAAATTATCACACTTAATTATTTGTCCCTGGCTATGAGGTAACAAATCGTTAGGCTTTCTGCTTGTGTTTTTCGTAGTTCTCCATGTTGTCGGCCGTAGAGCAGAAGATGTCAACGTCCGTGGGAGTGCCTGAGAGCTTTGTGGCGCGAAAGGCAGCTGGTCAGAGTGTGAAAAAGGTGAGCCTGGTGTATAACAGACAATCTGCCCTTCAAGTCACATCTGTCATAGTTAACCTCTCTTAGTGGGCCGGGCGTCCATAGCCCAGGTCCTCGAGAACCAGTGTGCTGGTCTTCTTTTTTACTCAGAACCGGATTGGTCACTTAATGTAGGCAGGTGGTTACATATGTACGCTTTTGTCAATTGATTTTCTGGGCCTTGATTGGTGGTTGATTTTCAATCCGTCCCTCAAAAGTAACATGAAGACATTTCCGCATTCGTCAATAGAAAAGCTGAACAAATTCCCTTTTTCATCTCATTAAAGATATCAGAAGTCTGTATTTTCTAAGAAATGAAATGTAATCGTTTAATCGAATCTACATTGAGCTGCATACAGCATTTGCCTAAATAAAGCTATGCATTATTTGATAAGTAACTCCATCATAGTTGTTAGTCTGTTCTACATTTCCACACTCTAAGAGCTTAAAAGCTTACAGTTAGCTTTACATCCCCTTTCTCTAAAGGGATCTTGAGTCTTACTGAAATGAAATCAAAGGTTATAATCTACTTACCACTAACAGGTATTTAGCTGTGATCTTTATAAGGCAGATAAAAGTCAAATGCTAAATATGAACAGGGGTAAGCAAGGTTGTGTAGATGGGGACGCGTTTTGACTTAATTCCGCTTTCTGCGAAACAAGTCTGTCTGTTACCGTGGCATCGGGAGGAATCATGGGAGCTCTTAACTTTCTAACTCGGATTCTCAAGGTCTCTCTCTCTCACGCTAATACACACTTTCTCAGGCTGTGGACACCATGGCGGTGAACAGGCTGTATCTGGCCCTGGTGCTGTTCTCGCTGCTGAAGGAAACGAACCTCTGGAGTGTGTCAGACAGATTTCAGCTGCCCAGGGGCTTCATCCAGAACCTTCTCAGCTCCTCCTCAGCCTTCAGCTCCTGCGTCCTGCACTTTACAGAGGTGCGCCCCCTGCTGGTGTAGAATCTCAGTTTTTATGTCAGTCTTTATTTTAGAACGGTTAATTAGTGCACCTTTAGCCTGTGTGGTGCACTGTACCTAAGGGGTAAATTACGGTTTTAATCGCTTAATTGGGGTTGTCGATTGGATGGAAACTTGAATCAGTTGTCCTGGATGACTGGTATGCAGTCAGTCAGCTTCTGTTTCATGGTGTCGGCACAGTCACAGGCGTCATTACCGATGTGACCGTGTGTCCTCTCCCTCACAGGAGCTGGAGGAATTCTGGGCCTTCAAAGCCCTGCTGACGGAGCTGACGCGACGCCTCACCTACTGCGTGCAGCCGGAGCTCATTCCCCTGATGGAGGTGGCCGGAGTCCTGGAGGTACGGAGGCTCCAGCCGGCACAACACCACCACAGCCCTCGGCTCAGTGGCCACACTTAGGTTCACAACCACACTGTCATGGCGGCCTCTCCAAGTTGACTCTCTGCCCATCTCTGCAACAACTAGCCGTTACCAATTGCATTTTAGTCATTCTAATGAAATTAAAATCAACTCTTAACTTCCCTTCCCAGATACCCCAGGGTTAAATCATCAACAGCTTCACATTAATACATATTATTTTTGATGGTTTAAGGTGCATTGAAGGTTTTATAGGTCAGGAGCAAGTCGGTTCTTTGAGTTTCAGATTCCTGCTAGCATAC
This sequence comes from Albula glossodonta, assembly GCA_019788955.1. Lineage (NCBI taxonomy): Eukaryota > Metazoa > Chordata > Actinopteri > Albuliformes > Albulidae > Albula > Albula glossodonta. Next base: position 2,384,471 of record JAFBMS010000027.1, read on the forward strand.
AATGTTTCTCTTAACAGGATCTTAACAAGCAAATTGTGCAAATGGTCTTATCTATTGACTTAGTGTAATAATTAACCTGGCCATTAAACTAAAGAATTCAGTGGAAAACGTAAGCATTTTAAGACCAGTGATGGCTATTCCTTTCAATTAAAACACCATTTTAGCACACTTACACACATTGAACACAAAATGCCAAGCTGCCAGGAAATAACATTCAGTACTTTCACAAATTAAGAACAGCTTTTAAAAGGCAGTGTCGAATTCACGTCAGACGATGGGTTTGTGGTATTTTAGCTCATATGAGAGGGTCATGAGATTCATACCTACATAATTCAATAACCTAAAGCGTCTGAGCAGCAAAGGGGTCTTTCACAGAATCCTGCGCTTGTGTCATAAGTTTTTGCTCGCGTACAATGAGCAGATATAAAACTACATGCCCATAGCCAGGTGTATGATGAGGAGGATCCTCACATTCAGGTCTGTGATAAGCAATATGATGATACTGTAAATTTAAATTAAATGTATCTTAAATTTTCACCTGAAATTTGCCACCAAGTGTATTATTCATTCTCATTTTACTGATGATATAGTGCCTACATTTATATGACTGTTGCCATTTGCCATCTGCTATTTGAAATGTATGCATGTGTTTATATATACACTGATCACCATAATGTTTGGAACAAAGACACAGATTTTATTCTTGATTTGCTGTTTATCTGAAAGTTTTTACAGAATGTAGATGAAAGCAAAATATATAAAAATTCAGTTTTATAAAAGCTGAAAATCAGCATTTTAACTACAAGTCGATTTTTAAATTTTGTTACAATTGTCTTATGCACTTTGCTTTGTAATTCACTCTGGATAACAACAAGTGCTAAATACTTGTAATGAAATGTAATGAATTGTTTGATTACAAATTTAAAATTGTGTGCTGCACAGAGCCAAATCAAGAAAAATGAGTCCTTGTTCCAATTATATACGTGTGTGTGTGTGTGTGTGTGTGTGTGTCTTGACAGAATTAAGATTAGGTTGGGAAGTAGGGAGTAAAATTCCAGGGTTGATTAGATTTGAGTTGGTATATGTCCAGGCCTTAGTCCATAGTAATGAAACAGGTATTGTCCCCGATATTCAGCACATCCAGATCACTAGCACCTCTGTCTGCAAAGATCCTATATGTAAACAGTGCCATGACTTCCTGCTTGTGTTTTCCTTAGCTCCGCGCCAAGCAACTTTACAACGCAGGCTACAAGACGCTGGCCCATGTGGCCAACAGCGACCCTCGAGTACTCGTCCAGTGTGTAGAGAAGCTGTCCAACAGACAGGCCAATCAGATAGTGGCATCTGCAAAAGTGAGTCACCGTACTGCGGATCACATATACATTAGTTTTACCAAGTGCGTGATTTGAGAATTTTACCTGTCGGGTTTGATAAAAGGTGGAGCTCAATTTTCTTTTGACACAACATAATAACCCCATAACTTTTATTTGACATGCACCTTGTAGTTCTCTGTATAGCTGTGAACATCAAGTTAAAGGAGTAATTGGCTACATTATATTTAAGGGTAAGCTAGCCTTGTCAGCTGCCTTCCTTAAAGTGTGTATGAAATTAGGTCAAAGTTAGGCCTCACTGATGTTAAACATTGTACTCCTGCAAAAAATCACAACCAGCATTAGGTTTACTTTCTAAAATAATTGCAGTCTTCTGTACAGAAACTCTAGCCAGGAGTCAATCAAAATGTAATCCTTAAATTTGGCTCACAATTAAATGCAATGCTTTCATGTTTATCCTCACCGACACAGTATAATGAGTTCAGCAATCAAGAACATAATTTGCCAAACTGTTCTTGCAAAGGAAAAGCAAAACAAAATTAATCAGTTGAAAGTAGAAGTTAGGGACAAATGTTGATTGAATCCCAGCTCCAGTGATTTTGCCATGACTGCTTTGTAATTCTTCAACAAGTAATAACAAAAGAAGCTGTCATTGGTTGTTCTCAGACAGCATGCATTATGGGTAAGCTGTGTAAATCAGACTGCACGTTTGGCCATTTAACAAATACAGTTTTCTGAATGCTAATCCGTTTTACTGCAGGCTTCATTTTATAAGTCATTAAGACATGGCATTTTCCCAAATAGCTTGCTAATATGTTTTCACATGTGACAGAGGACCAATAAATTGGATATGTATTTTGCAGGTATTGACTTGGTTTTTAATCCCCTTGTTTGTTTTAGATGCTGTTGACTGAAAAGGCTGAAGCTCTCCAAGAAGAAGCAAATGAATTGTTGACTTTGCCAGTTGATATTCCTTCATTATAAACACTGCTGTGCAGTTTATTTATTATCAACAATGAAATATTCCAGTCCCATTGTCATTTTATGAATAAATAACTTAATTTTTAGTATTATAAATGAAATAAAATGTTTTGACACCATATTATTAGTGCATTGTCATTAACTTTAAGGTATTATCCTGAGGTTACTATACATGTTGAATAACAAATGCACATTGTGCCATATTGCAGGCAATTGCATAAAGACAAGTAAAATGTTTGAACTCATATTAAAGACCATGGTGATTCTGAACACACAACCTCTAAAACTATCCAATTGGTAGATAATGAAAAATTCAAAGACAAAGCTAATTATAATGAGGCAAACCTGCATTGTGTTATGAAGCATAAGGAAAAAAATGTGGAGCTTAATCATATGTTCAATGATTTAAGGAGAGTACTGATTCACCCCAGTCTTTAATTTGATCAGGTATAAAAACGTACTCTTTTTGTGTATTTGTTTGCAAAATCACATAAACACAATGTGAACATAGGAGCTTTTTCTTCATGAAATGCATAGCTATAATGGCCAGTTATCTCTCTAGTCATGAAAAAGCGTGAACGATAATGAACAATTAACAGCTTGTTAAGATTTTGGGATTGCAGTTGTGGTTGGAATAAAAACCAGCATACACAGTGTGCCCCAAGGACCGACGTTGGGAATCACTGGGCTAGCATGTTTACAAACCTCTTTACGTCAGTCTGTTTTTGGCAACTTTTCTCAGACGTTCTTAAAAAGTTGAAAGTAAGAAGGGAGATTCAGAACAATTAAGACTAGAATTGTATCACAATTTGATAGCGTAATGAGCAACAGTCACTCGGCGAGCTTTGATCAGCTTGGCAAAAAATTATATAATCACAGCTGAGACAGGTTAAGCATTGTCGGCATTTTCTATAACATAATTCATGTGAAGTCCCTAGACCTTTGCGACTATGTTAGATGTCACGGAAGCTTGCGCTGCATTACGCAAAAGCGCAGGAAAAAGAAACTGAATACGAAATGGGTCGATGAGAATGGGGACACAAGAGTGTCATGCGTTTTACATTGAAGACAGCTGGTTTGTGCATCCTTAACAGCAGGGTCAGCAAGCTTTTCACGTGGTGTTGATTCCCCATGAATGAGATAAACCAGTCTGCTCTGTACGTTCAGTCACAATCATTGTCCCAACCACCAAGCCCCTCCTCCATGTTTTACTCATTGCCACTGCCCAGGTAGACTTACACATGGGAATCAACAAGAACAAGAAAAGTTCAGCCCAGATCATTTCCCCTTGGATGGCGGATTGAGGATAAAGAACAGAGTTCAGCGTATTTCATAGTGTTCATATGATGTTTACTAGATGAGACGAACGCGTGATGATTGCGGTAGCGTCCGCCTGTTCCAGAGACGATTCAATTTTTTAAACGGAAGACGTCCAATATTTTACTGCTCATCATGTTGGGATATCTTGCTTTTGCGTTATTATGTCAAGGAATAAGCCTTCACGCTTATGATGATTTAAAGGAAGAAGAATCCATTCTTTCAAACATAAATGTGGATCTGTTTCGGGTTCAGAGAAGAGTGAATGATAATTTTCTGTCCGTGGCGATAGATGCTAGTTTGGTCGCCGAAGAAAAGTACATGTACCTTCTGGGGTGAGTAAATGACATTTGCAGAATTTGACAAAAGTCCGAAAGTGACATTTGTTTGATTTTGATACATATTTATTAGACGCCATTTTAATTAGTATGGAAATGAAAACGAGTGTTATTTTAATTAGGACATGATGGACATCCTCGCCTACTTCACTGGAGTCGTTCTTGACTGGTTTTATGGTTCTGTCACTTTTTCAGATTCTTGTTAAGTTTGCTTACCCTACTTCTTACATTAAATATTGTGCTTAACGACCAAAAGTACTCTCTTATATTTATATGGATGTTTTCATCAACAAGCGGAAGTCGTGAAAATGTAGGTAGTTTAGGACGTTATGTAATGAAACTCAGTCTTATCTCTCCCTTACATGTAGCTTAGCTTATCAAGTTATTTAAATCATTGGTTACATATTTAACCATTTTATGCTGGTGTAGAAGTAACGGTTAACATTTTTCTTTACAAGAAAACACCAGAAACTCTAGTCCTTTTGACTGTTTTCAGCCTTATTTTGACAGACCGTCTCATGTCTGATTGGTTTACTTGTCTGACTGAGTCTTACGTTCCCAGAGTCGAAAAGGTTTGCGTGAGTAGCACCACAAAATGCAATGTCTTAATGTTGTTAAGGTCTGCTAATTTAATTCTTGAGCATGTTCTCCTCAAACTTCCTCAGCTCTCCGAAACTCAGGACTCTGGCAAAAGCCCTGACTCCAGCGTTCCTGAGATTTGGTGGAACAAAACAGGACTTCATGATATTCACCCCTCAGAATGATTTCATAAAGTCAAGGAAGTTACCGAAAAATGTACCATTTCATCAAGGTAACTTATTATGTAGATTCTTAAAGTTGTAGTGCCTTTCTCTCCTTTAACTTGTACATCCAAGTTTCCCCATAGTTTACCTGAAACTCAATTTAAACTCAAAATTTAATAATAGAACAGGAGGTTGGTTCAGATGTGAACTTGCATTCAACATGCAAGTAGACAAAATAGAGTATACCAATAAACACAGCTTAACAAGAAATATATTTCATATTTAAAGCAAAAGGAAAAAATACTTGTAATGTTAAACAGTGGTACTCAGGACACTGTATTCTAAAGATTGGTCTTCTGTATTAACTTGTGAAAATCATATTTCCAATTGTCCTGTCACTGCTCGTGTGTGTGTGAGAGAAAATTGATTTACTTTGAACTATTTGACTTGAAGCCAATCGTTTGCAGTTTAACCGTATTGAACCTTGTGGAAATTGTAGATTAGACCCTTTGTGGTGCACAAATAACAAAATGTGCTTTAATTATAATAGTGTTGAACAGCATCGTGGGTAAGAAACCCTGCTCATTAATATTTACATAGTGGCAAGCCAAAAATATGTAATGCTCAAACTGTATGGCTGTTTTATCTTGTGAAAAGAGGTGAAGTGTCTAAACACTCTGAAACCAGAAGCAATTATTGTTATTATTTGTTTGCATCTTCAAGTGAACTTTCATTTATATATAGCAAACATATTTTTGTACCAGACCCAACATTATTCTCGTATTACTAGATGATATCTGTGAAAGACTGGAGTTACCTCCACTCCTGGAGGCACGGCTGAAGCAAGGATGGGCTCAACAGGAAGTGCTCCTTCAGAAAGAGGAAGTGGAGGGCATCTATAAGAGAGTGAAGTTCTCTGGTAACCTTGTTCAGTCTTAGGACAATACTGCACTGTAATAGACAGGACATTTGTTAATGTATTTTTTGGTTAATTTTACCTATGGTGATCCATTTCTTCATGTTTTCTGATATCAATTGTCCTTTTGTCATGCACAGATACTGTAAAAAATACAGCTTATATCAGAAAACATAAAGAAATTAGCATAATTTTGAGGAGACAGTGTCTGTCTGATTATTGTTGAAGCATGTTTTCACCGGCATCTTTTCTGGAGAAAATGTGATACACTCTACACAAAGTTTTGGGTTGTGCAAGTGAGGAAAATCTGATATTAAAATTTAATAATTAAAGAAAAACTATTGTTACAAAAGAATCAACATGTGACTCATGACTAACAGCGACATGATTTCATGGTACGTAGTAGTTGAATAATCATGGATATTACATTATACGCCTTCAGAGTACGCTGTGGACTTGCTCTACACGTTTGCCAACTGCTCCGGGTTCGACCTCATCTTTGGGTTGAACGCCCTCCTCAGGACGGGTGGAAACTCCTGGGACAGCAAGAACGCAGAGATGCTCCTCGGATACTGCGAATCCAAGGAATACAACATGTCCTGGGAGCTAGGCAATGGTAAGTGCGATTAGACCATTCCCTCTTCATTCTCCATCTTCTTTACTCGCACATTTTGGCCTTTGGTACTGTTTCACTGAATAAAATCAACATTTTCAAATTTGCATAATCAAAATGGTAACCACTTTCTTATCGGGTACATTTTAATAAGTTAATTCTGGTGAATACTGAATCCAACAAGCAGTGAATACAAAGAAATTGAAAAGATCAGATGGTTTGTTTCAGTTCCTAATTTTCACACCCAGACACAGAAAACAAAAATACCCAGCAGTACCATGGAATTATGTTTACGTCATAGTCATTACATTCAATCTTCCATTACAATGTCTTTCTTGGTTAGTAATTCTTTAAATATTCAACAGTCAAATTTTATGCAATTTTGAAAAATGTAGTGTTGTAAAAATAATAGTTTAAAATGGTTGGCTTAATCACAATTTAAGACATGATTATGAATCAGCATAGCTGTTTTTTCCATATTAACAAATGGAAATTTGCAACAGTTTGTCCAAATGATGGGGAATAATGCTCAACTCTGACTGTTACATTGTAACAGGAAGCTAGTGAGCTGAACAGCCACCCATATGGAAGTCTACATAGTTAAACCCAAAAGGGCTGAATGCCATTTATGCCACCATAAACTGGCATACATTAACAATGCTCCATCTGGCTCTCTTGGAGACAGGATTTATATCATATTTATGAAACTGTGAATAATTGAACACACACAAAAGTTAGCAGGGTAGCCAAAGCACTTAGAAAACACTATAGAAACTTTTTTAAAGCATTTTTAAGAGTAGGGGAAGATGTATCTTAAACCCAAAAATCCAACATTGTTTTACAACCATACTGTCCAATAGTACAGAGTACTGTTGCAACCGTGTTACTCAGTTCAGAGTGCGTTCTCTACAGGAAATGTCAAAATTTTTATCAAATTCTATATGTATTTCAGTTCATCTTCCTGTTAGACTCGTCACTTTCTTTTAAGGTGTCAAGTTTCAGTTCAGTTCATATAAAATATAAGTCGAGGTGTTGAGAACATCACCGACATACTTGTGTCTTGCCGCTGCTAGAACCCAACAGCTATGAGAAGAAGGCAGGGATCCGGGTGGATGGATACCAGCTGGGCCAGGACTTTATCCACCTAAGGAGGATACTCCAGCAGTCTAAACTGTACCGCTCGTCCCGGATCTATGGCCCTGACGTCAGTCAGCCCCGTGACCACCGCAGGGACTTATTGGAAGGGTGAGAGTCGTTCAGAAAACTTTTGGTCTGTCATCCTACTTTCCCACAAGCTTTTTTCCAATATCCCCAGCATGTCACGTCCTAAAATGTGACGAGAAGCAATCATAAATTACAGGTTCTTTTAACAATAGTTTTTTAATATGAATACAGAATTACACAATACAAAGTACAATACAATAATGCATCACAGTAACAAAGAAAAGCATCATTCTTTGTGTGTAAATATCACCCATACAGGATGAGGAACAAGACATAACAAAAGACGGACAAAACATGATGGGGCAAGACCAGACAAACTGATGTGACAAACCGCACATTATGTTTCCTTGTTGGTTTGTCAGAGCAGAAAGAAAAAAGAAAAAAAATAAAGTAGAACAAAGCAACTTACAGTTGATTAGGCTAGCCAAGGGCCAATTCCTCCTGGGAGTGTGGTTAGGGGCCTTGCTCAAGGGCCCAACAGCGATGGTGTTCTTGCTGTGGCTGGACTGGGGCTTGAGCCACCAACCTCAGGGGTCCCAGTCATTTACCTTAGCCACTAGACTATGGGCTGCCCCAGTTGTAGAGTGAGGTCTAACTCCTTTTGATTGCATCAGCACAAACGGTCTACACAAGCTGGACATGAAACTAGATTGTAAAACTGCACAGGTTTGGTGAACTTAAAGTACATCTGTATCATACCTGTATTATTTTGTACGCTCCATACTTCTCTCCCAGTTCAGAACGCCCAATCTTTGCAATCTGCTACGTCCTCTGCTATCAGTTGTAAGAGAGCACACAAAGGAAGGACAGCTTAAATAAACATTCACATAACCTTTGCACATCGTATTGGCATATTTTTACTATGAATAGCATAGTTCTTGTGGTATGATTGCGTAGTTGTAAATTATTTTTTACTAATTTGATAGTAGTAATATTAGAAAATAGTTCGTTTTTAATAAAATCTTGTAATAGTCACCTTAATTTCTGTAAGGTATTTGAAGGAAAAGTGTTGAGCAAGAAGGATGTTGAGCATCAAAATCCTTCAAGTTTAGTGGCAAGAAAGTACAAACAATTTCCTCTTGGGCCACATGAGTACATACTGTTAATTAAAATGCACAATATCAAAAAAGTTTAGAATCCATTGATGAGACAATGAAGACAGTGCTTATTTACAGCTCAAGTTGTGCTTTCCCCCACTTCAATGTGCAAGCATGCTCAATAAATTCAATTTCGTTTATTTCAGTGGTATTTTTGCGTCTTTTACAGGTTCTTGGAAAGTGGGGCCAAGGCCATCGATGCATGCACCTGGCACCAGTAAGTCCTCACACGAGTTTTGCTGCTTTTCTGCTGTTCTCACAGACGGTCAGTGCCATAAGTTTGTATAAGTCTTAGGAGGTCTCCCTGTGTTGTGAGTCCATTTCCATGAATCGCTTCTCATACTCTGCGGTTTAAAAATAACCGCAATTACTACACGTGAATGAAACCTGAGGTACTTCAGATGTTTGTTTCCTCACACATGCAAAAATGCAAATATCTTTGCAGTGCTAAAACAATGGAAACATGTAAGCGCTGTTACCCATAGAATTATCAGGTATTCCCTCTGCAAACATTATTTGAGTAAATCCTAGTCCGGATTATAATAGTTTCCCCTGCAGGTAAATCTCAGTCCTGGTTTGTTGTGTTTCTGTAATATATCCAGGCATGACATAAAAATACACAACAACAATAATAATAATAACAACAACAATAATAATACTAGTAATCTCGTGTCACCTTTCATACATAAATTTAAACTGAGTGCTTTACATTACCTCTAAAATGAAAACCTTTAAGACAGAGATGATAACCTTCTTATTAATTTGATTTAATTTAATTTTAAAATGTCAATATCCTTTGTGGGTAGGTCCCTCTTGACCCTTTAGAGAAACTTGTCTGTGTTAAATTTTTTTGTGTGACAATTTGATCAAATGAGCTAGATTTGGCTCAGACTGACTGCAATATGCTTAACCCTCAAAGTCGGCTGTTCCCATTTTTGGTTCCTTTTTTTTCTGCCTGTGGCTAAGTTATTGGTGAATCGTTGAAATCGATTGCATCAAAACCGCAGTTTCCCAGACTTACAGCATGGTGACTACACTCTGTATGCTAAGTGGAGCATCGGTCTGTATGAAAGGTTGGGAGGCTGCCGAAGTTAAAGACGCAAAAATACAACATTTTAGCATTCATGCCTCAGTTTCAGTTATATTTAAAAGTAGCCTCAGAAACCACAATATGGAAAGTCTTTATGTCTCCTTGAACTCAAGATATGCGGTACGATACGCCATGCAAGCTGCTAAATTTAGCGCTCCGTTTCTGGCTGCAGACATTCTTTCAGTTTGACCCCCCCGCCTTTCTGAAAAGGCCGCTTATTTGGTTCGCACAGAAGTGCACCTTGTCCTGTCTCTATACATGTCACGTGTTGCTGCTGTGGACACACACACACATACACACACGCACACAGGCGTTAAGCAAACAAACCACGATTCTTCATGTTCGCATTTCTTTACACGTGGATTCGTCATGTGATTTCACATGGGCCCAAGTCAACGAATGAATGTGTTTATTTACTAGATTATGCAGAATGCATCTATAGCCACACATTAAAGTGTTAGGTGAATGTGCATAAAAATCATGATTGTGGGTGCAATAAAGAGCATGATTTTGTAAGCAAAGATTTTGTGCATCCACAACAAATTTGGTGTGTTTTCTGAGTCATTTGCTGACTGTGCAAATGTTTTGGCCTTCACCAGTTCAGCCTTGTAGCGCTCAGGTCCAGTGTGTTCTTTTTTGTCTCGTTTTTAGTTACTATGTCAACGGTAGAGACACCTCATTGGAGGATTTCCTTGACCCTGAAGTGCTGGACACCCTCGCTATTAAAACGAATGAAGTCCTTCAGGTAGGAGAAAAAGTGTGATCTATTTTTTTTTAAAACTCCTTTTCACAATTCTTGTGTCAATTTTTAAACAGATTTCAAATTAAGAAATATGTAGAAATTCCGAGATGATTTATGGTGACGTCAAGTAGCAGATTCAAAAACAAAATCATGTGGTGTCGGAATTGATTGAGTCTAGCTACAAAGCAAAGACACATTTTATAATAATCTAATTTTTTTGCAATGTCTGGCACATGCATTTTCTTATCTTCCTGAAGTGAGTAACACTGATATACAATTTGGAAAAATGAAACTTCACTTACTTGGCAAAAGCTTTTTTTCTAAATTCTCAACAACAGAGCAACTTGCTCAGTTTGCTCAGACTTGGTTTGACTGATTTGAACAAGACAATCCATTTATTCTACAGAGTATTCATTTAACCATGAAGCAAATTATGAATTATGAATATTGTGACACAGCGGCAGGTGTGGCCACTGTGTCGGGTGGTGAGTGGAAGGAAAAACACAACCAAAAGTTCAACAAAAAGGGCCAAAGGCCATTTATTAGCCCCTTTTGGGGAAAAAGGGAGCACAAAACTATAATTAACAGACAAACTCAAAATCGCACAGCTATCTGGGGAAAAACCAAAACACCAAACCCAAAAAGGCCCTGTTAAATTGCTTAAATAAATGGCCTAATTGAAGTGTTCAGTTAATTAAAGTCAAGTGCTCATAGCTGAGTTGATTAGAAGTCACTGGCAGGTGAGCCTGCCTGTTCGTGAGGCCACTGCTGTTGTAGCTCCAGTTACTTCTCCAGGCTGAGGGAGGGAACCAGGAGACTGACAGCAGTACAGTGGGAGGAGCTAAGGAGCTTGCTCCTCCCTCCACCTCTCCCGGCACCACAATAAGCAGAAAGAAAATTAGGCTACTTCTTCCATTTGTGTGTCTTGAGTGCTGAGAGAGACACGTACTGTCTGAATATGAATCTGCCCCTGACTTTTATGTCTGCGACCTAAAATGTCACATGGTGCATGGAATAGGTCACATGGTACCTTGTTTGTTTCATTAACTGGTTGCTTATAAGCAAGAAACTGACACACATTTAGGTTGGTTAATTGTTTTTATTTTAAATTATTTTTAAAGAACTATTTTCCTTTTGAAAGAGAACCAACAGGAATTCATAGCTGAAGTCATATTGCCACATTTCTTTCACACTCATATTAATCAGCACTTTTCAGAGTGCTGATTAATCAATTGGTTTTTATAAAGATATGAAGTGTTTCTGTTCCTGATTATGTTCTCGGCAGGAATTTTTTGACCCATGAGTTGTTACTAGTCACTTTACATGTTTTTCCAAATAACAAAAGTCAAATCCATTGTTGGCACTTTGTCTTTCTGTTGTACTGAATCTAAACATGACCCTAAAACTGAGGTATCTGTCAAACTGTAGGTTCTCTGAGCTGTTACAGCACCAATAATATTTACTGGTTAAGACTGTATGTCATGTTGTTTGATTATTTTGCCTCCTCTTACCTGGTAAATCTTGTGTCAGGATGTTTTTTAGCGAATGTAATGAGTTTTAATTCAGTCAGAAACAAATTCTGTACGTGTTTCTGTCCAATCAGACTGTTGACCTGGCGTCTCCTGGGAAGAAGGTGTGGCTGGGGGAGACAAGCTCGGCATATGGGGGCGGAGCTTTGGGACTATCGGACACTTTTGTCGCTGGATTCATGTAAGTTGAGGAGACCAGTGACCCTCCCCTGTATCTTAGCAACCATACCGAGTGGTATAAAGGCCACTGAACGCCTGAAATGAACTCCAGTTTGAATACTGTCTAAAAGCGGTCTTTGCCCACTTACTGTAGTGGTTGGCCAAATGAACTTTGGTGTGAAAATGGGCTGGGTTTAAGTGCCTTTATGAGTACTGCAGAGTTACATGGAGTGCTTTCTCAAAGGTATACTCATTAGATCTGTCTAGCTTCCAGGTTTAATTCTGCTTATATTCCGCTAACATTTGAGTCACCTCCCTGTGGTAAAAGCCCTTTTTCTTCTACAGTTTAATGTCAGTTTCCTCTTAATTCACTTCTGTTTTTTTAAATCAGACCCTTACAAACTTTACAGCCTAGCAAAAAGAAAAAGAACAGCAAATCTGCGATATATCTGTGATGTTGATGAATAAGTATGTGCACTGTGTAGTTGATTGTAGGTGAGCACAGTTGTATTTTCTTGTGTAACAGCACTGTTTCTTTTTATGACATTGACATTTAGCTAATGTCCGCTCTGTAAATCCAATGCACGTAACAAATCCTAGCACACGTTTATCGCATGAACACAAACTATTTAAAATGAAGACAAATAACCCATTCAAAATGTACAGACAATTCGCACACAGTCCACATTCACTATCCTTATTTACCCACTTACCGCCGATATGTGAAGTATAGTGCATTGTGGGTAAGTTTTACCATCACACTCTTGGACCCAGATTTGTCAAAGCATTTAGCAGATGACAACATTTTTTTTGTACATGCAATTTCAGTGACATGACATGCGATTGGACCAAATGAACTACCTCAACCAATCACTCTCTTAGTCTTTTTGCACCAGCAAAACCATAGCTAAACACTCATACCAAATGTTTTGGTAAATCAGGCCATTAGCCTAATTTAAGTTACAGACTTGATGTTTTTATTTGAATGTCCACAGGTGGCTGGACAAACTAGGCCTCTCTGCAAAGTTGGGTCTGGATGTGATCGTCAGGCAGGTTCTGGTTGGGTCAGGCACGTACCACCTAGTGGATGCTAACCTGGACCCGCTTCCTGTGAGTAGCTGTTCGTATCAAGTCAATATGATTTGAAGTGTCATTCTTAATTTTATTGGCTTTTTTTATGTATGCACTTATTTGTAAAACAGTTAGTTCTAACAATGCACAATGACAAGCATGACATTCCAAGCCATACCAATAGCTGCAGTATGAAGGGGTCCCAGGGTCTCCCCAGAATGTTTTATAAGGTGACACATCATGTATTTGAAACCTGAAAACCTGGAAACTGAATTAAAATAAATACATGACCAGCACTAGAAAAGCCTGTTGCATTTTGATAAACATGCATTAAAAAAAGCTTATTTAACTGTTTCAATAAAAAAATCCCCGCTTCACTTTCATTTCCACGTCTTCGTGCTCTCTTCCATATCAGTCGGAGTGCATGTTATTTGACATACTTCAGCTAGACAGGCAACATTGTGGTTCACCACCAATTTAGGGAGAACCTGGATGTGAAAACCGCTAATATGGCTGTTCTGTTAAAACGGACTGTTTCTCTTTCATTTTTGCATTTTTTTCCACATTCACAGCCAATTACCTGACATGTCTCATTTCACACTGTGGAAAAAGCAACAGCATCACTTTAACGTTCTTCGGGGAGAACCCTGGATACTTCATTTCACCTGTGTCTGGCTGGCAAGCATAATTATTTTGCTTAGCATCTTATCTTTAATCTTGTTTAAAGAGCTGATATTTTTAGGTATAGATTGTGTTTTATAAATATAATAACATACTCAATATCACACTGCACTGTGATTATTGTAATGAGTCTGTATGCTGGTCTAGTAGCTGACGAGTTGGACCTTGACTATGTTAGTGCTTAAATAAAAATCAGCCATTTCTGATAACTATCTAAACTCAGGGATATGAAATTTAATAAAAAAACATAGTTCAAATTTCATTGTATCATTTTGATGGAACTGCTTTTGCTCATAAAAATATAAAAATAATCTCCTCACTTATATTTGGCATTAATCATATGTGACACAGCGGCAGGTGTGGCCACTGTGCCGGGTGTTGAGTGGAAGAAAAAACAACCAAAAGTTCAACAATAAGGGCCGAAGGCCATTTATTAACCCCTTTTGGGGAAAAATGAAACATAACAAATGATCTTAACACAAAATAGCACAGCCATCTACCACACAAAAACACCAAACCCAAAAAGGCCCTGTTAAATTGCTTAAATAAATGGCCTAATTGAAGTGCTCAGTTAATTAAAGTCAAGTGCTCACAGCTGAGTTGATTAGAAATCACTCTCAGCTGAGCCTGCCTGTTCGTGAGGCCACTGCTGTTGCAGCTCCAGTTACTTCTCTAGGCTGAGGGAGGGAACCAGGAGACTGACAGCAGTACAGTGGGGGGAGCTAAGGAGCTTGCTCCTCCCTCCACCTCTCCCGGCGCCACACATAGTTGTTAAAGATGTTGTGTATCTCCTGGTTAATTGAGATGAAGGTATTTGGACGTTTGTTTTTGCTGGCAGGATTACTGGCTGTCAGTTCTGTATAAGAGGCTGGTTGGAACAGAAGTGCTAAGCGCGGCGGCCTTCTCCGCCCCAGGGGTGGAGAAACGAAGACTGCGGGTTTACTTGCACTGCACGAGCAAGAGAAGGTAAAGCTCTCTTCCATGGGGTGCACTTAGTCTTTTGAATCGCAGCCAACATTACTTCAGCCTACCAGTTGCACCTTTAGCAATATCGCTACCAAGCTAACAATAACTGAATGATCTGCAATTCGTCCAATTCAAACTTGTTGCATCAGTAATGAAGCAGTTGGGCTTTTGTTACTGAACAAACCATAATTCCAACTATTCTTTTTGTTTATTATTGAGAATTGTAAAAGTGATTTTTATCAGGGTGGGGGGCAGTGTCAGCTTCATTTTAGTGAAGATTATGCACTGTTTTGTAAGTGCTCCAGACAAATATTGTTGTTTACAGTGTGTCTCAACAAGAGCAATATAGAATATAATGCTAGATATTGAGAATCTTTACTTGCAAGCAACCTAAAGGATCATGTTAAAGTCGCATGATCCAGTGCTGTAGTTCATGTTTAGCTACAGGCTCCAGGCCGATGGGAGTGTGTGACATGTGCTTCCCTCCTCTTCACAGCTCAACCTTCAGGCCCGGTGCCGTCACGCTGTTCGCCCTGAACCTGAGTAAGAGCCCGACGAAGATCTCTCTGCCCCCGCAGATCTCTAACAGCACCCTGGAGGCCTTCGTGCTGGAGGCTGGGGACAGCGGGGAGCAGGGACTGTACTCAAGGTATCCCACAATCCCTCAGTCACCATGGCATGTGCCTCAATGTGCCTCACACTTCCTCTCTCAGCTGCCCTGCCCACTCCCTG